>OY282516.1:47357579-48760786 GCA_958296145.1 Hydrotaea cyrtoneurina | reverse complement strand
TGCACATCTGTGCACTGACGGCTGCTGCTAACGCTGGCATTTTATGCAAGAACAACAACAACAACAAAACAGAACAGCGGAGGCGACATCAGCGTCCACCAAAATAGCAACTCAGCGCACAACAAATGATTAAATTGTTAGTAAATAGCAACAAAATATTATAAATGGAAGACAATGTACGGCATGAGACAAGCCAACTTATAAATAGTCGATGTAATAAAACCGATATTTATAAAAATAATCATGTATATTTATGGACATAATGCGGAATATCACGGGATCAACGAATACCGATCAACTGGACTGAAATAGGGCTGACATTTAAATATATAAATTCAATTGGGGAATTCACATGATCTCCTTAAGTCATAAAATCATATTTACAAAAATAGTACATGAGTGGGCAGCATGTTGTAGTAGCTAAATCATAGGTCATATCAAATTTGACCAAATAGTAAGCGAAAAACAGCTGACACTATTGACGTAAATTAGATTAACATGAAGAATACCAACAACATGTTTACACAAACGATGAATACAACAACATTGGAATACCTTGTGAACTCCCTTAATGTGTGAAGTAACGGCACCTTCCGTTAAAGAACATTGTGATTTATTTGTATTTCATTAACCACCCCCCCGCGTATGAGTGTTGTGAGCGGACAATAGAATATCAATCATACGCCATGCAAAAATTAACTGAAAAATGGGAGGAGAGATACGACCACGCTTACAGGGCCATATCCTTTTTATGGTCATTTGGCTGATGTTGTTTTGTCATTATTAACGTCATACCTTCCTCTTTATTATGAAATAAACATCCGTTCATGTATCTTAAAAAAATTCCATTTCTCTTTGAATACCAAAATAACACCTCTTATTGGAGAACCCTGTGCATGTATATGTTTCCTTCAAAATATGTTGGTGACAATATGTTACAGTGACCATTTTTTTTCCTCTCCGCCTTTTCACACTCCGCTCAGAGAACAACCATAGCTGCGGTTGAGATCACTGCAAAACTTATACTTTGAGTGTCAAGCTGAAAAATCTGTCTGTTATTTAATTGTTTACACACAAGTAAAACGTATGTTTGATCTTGGTAACAAGTCAAGCTTATTTCCTTTTACACTAAGCGTATTTGGATGTAAATATAACGCATTTGCTATTAATATTACGTATTTGTGTATAAGCAATAGCGTGTTTGGGAACAAAACAGATAACAAACTTATTAAACTCAACAAAGTACAACATTTGTGTGCGAATAAGTGTGTATTTGCAGCAGTTTTCGCAGTTTTGCCTCTACGCTCTTTCAGATAATAACAATGACCGAGAGAATCAGATGAATTGATATATAGGGATTCGCAAATTGAAAAGAAAAAATAGGAAGTAATACCAAAATGTATACACATATACAGGGTCCGCCAAATAACTTTTTTTTGTCTTGAAAATTCTATAAAAAAAAAACTATTGGATATTTTCTCTAATTTCTTTTTTTATTTGAAAGTACAATCCTTCGTGTTAATAATGGAAAATAATTCCATTCATATGGCTGCCTCGGCTGGCCATGCAGTAGCCTAACGACAGCAGGTCTGCGGCTGATAATGCGATCTTCAAAAACAGGGCGCCAAACCAAATGTTGCCAATATCCTCCTCTTCAATTTTTGTAAACAAAAATTCGTTCAACATGGCCCGATAACAAAAAGAACGAAAACGAAATAAGCACTAGTTGAAAAAAAAAACGTTAGATGGCGGACCCTTTATTTAATATTTATAACCTAGAAACGAGTTAATGTTTGTGGTATGGAAAAATATACAGTAAAAGCTCTACTCGCGGTCAGCTCCCCTGAGCGGACAGCACCCGTAGACGGACAAAATTCTCGGTCCGTCATGGAAGAATTTGCCTATCTCGGCTCCGCGCTCAATAGACAGAATGCTGTCCTCAGCAAGCACCGATGCTCTCTCGACAAACGGATGAAACGACCCGCACATATACCACCTGAGTCCACTAACAGAATGCGGACAAGACAAGGGATTGTCTCTCAGTGGGCTACAGGAACCCCCCAAGAAGTGGCGTCCAAATGTACCTGGCGTCGGCCACTCTAAAAGGAAAGCAACCGCTGTGCCCTATGTTACTTATAGGAACAACAGGAATTTATAAATCCGTTTGGGGCACACTCCAAAAATCTGTCACACCCTTAAGGCGTCTTTAGTCCAGACCATTCACGAACCGAATCCGCCGGTTGTGTTAACAAGAGAAATTGTGTTGTCTACCCTCGTTTAACCTAATTAAGGGAAATCTTAGACTTTCCGAAAAAATCCCAACACTGAGGGTTATTTGCAATTCCAAAAAAAATACTTTAGATAGACCGATGACCACTGGTACAAGGTGGTGGTGAACAACTTTCGATTTGTGCCTGGACCACTACCCAATCCAACGTGTGTGTGTGTGTGTGTGTCCCCTTCAGCGATTGTATTGTGTTTGCCAACACTTGTCACCGCTGCAGTGACCCTCCACTAGTGTGGCTACGGTTCATTCACTTGAAACAATAGAGATTATTTTGAGAGAGCCTCATCGACCGACCTACACATGCAATCTAATGAAAGCAAATAGAAAAAAATATTTCAATCATTTTGTTGTTGTTTTTCAATATTCTCATTCTAATTATAAATTCGCACTAAATCATAGGCACACATATGTACATACATACGTAGATATGTCATATATTTATATAGATTGCAAACAAATGTGGTTGTTGTGTTTTCAACAATTTCAACTGAACAGAAAAAAACGAAAGAAAGAAAAAAATAAGCAAACACATTAAAAAGTCAACACAACTTGATTGCATAAAACAACGTTTCAGCTCCCCTACAAATGGGGCGGCGAATGGTTGCACCGATTACCTACCCGCTGCGGTGCAACAACGGCCATAACAACAGCAACAACAGCACAACAGAAGAAAGGCACAAATGTCTAGAGTCGTATGACAAAGAGCGACAAATTGTCTGTTAAATTTCTGTTTGCGGTGTTTGTCTGTGAACATTCAAGTAGACGCGCACACTCACACACAAATCCCCTGCTCGATCGAAACATGAACACTTGACGTTACGTTAGTGTTACGTATCCTCCAAGTGAGTGTGCATGGGTGTGTGTGTGTGTGTGTGTGTGTGCGTGACTCGCACATGCAATTGAATGTGATTTGATTTTCGCCTTTGTGGCTGCCATGATCCACACATAAAGAAAAACATCATCAGCAGCAGCAGCAGCAGCAGCCGCAAAATCCCCAAAGAAACCAAAAACCGCAAACGATCACACAAAACAACAACAAAACAGATCGGCTGTCATAGAGAAACACTTGTTGTCGTTGGGGCTTATTTGGTTGTGTTGACTTTGATGTTGGGGCTGCTGCTGTTGCGGATTTCGGTGCAGTTGACTCGAGTCTTTGCAATTTGTCATGTACGTTTTATGCCGACGGACACACACACACACAGATTAGCGACAGATGTACGCAAAATGCCGGGGACAGACAGACAGGCAGTCAGACAGTATGCGCTGTACGGGATTATAACGAAGAAACACAATTAAAACTTTTGAGAAAATGTGTCTGAAGAAGGATTCTATTTAACTTCTCGATCAGGCAAATAAGGCGAGATCTTTATGTAAAATTCACCCCAGCCAGGTGAGTGAAATATTGAGTTGCTCCGAATGAGAGCGAATGGATGTTCCAGGACCGACTCTCACACAAGTGTTGTCCGCAAGCAGGCCAGTCACATGAACATTTTTTTGCACAAAGTTGCATACAGCGTATAGACTCCAACCCAGTCACAATTTCACGGGGTGACTCAGGTGCTGGAAACTTTGACAGCAGTCAACTGATGATTTGAATACTAGTAATGGTAGTCGTGAGTCTACCTGAGCAAGGCTATCTGATGTTGTTAATGACACGATTTTCTTGATATTTGAGAAGACCCAACATTGGGTAACTCGGGTGCCTGAAACAATCAGCTGATTTGTTTTTGTATACCAGTAATGGTTATTGTGAGTCACCCCGTGGAATGATACAGTTTTAGTTATATTGGAGAGGACTTAACACCGGGTAACTCAGATGCCGAAAACTTTGAATTTATTGTGTTTTTATTGTGTGTCATCCGGTGGAATGTTGTTAATGACATAATTTTTCTTATATTTAAGAAGACTTAACAGGGTGACTCAGATGCCGCAAAACGTTGACCAAAATTAGCTGATGAATTGAATGCTAGAGGTGATACTAGTGAGTCACCCTGTGTAATGCTATCTGATGTTGTTAATGCCACAGTTTTATTTCTATTTGAGAATATTCAACACAGGGTAGCTCAGATCAAGCTAACGGGTGCTTTGTCACTTCAACTTGATTATCGCTTCGTTTTCACACAAGAAAACACAGGCAGTGACAGTGCTTTGCAGCGCCTTTAAACGCCAAATTGTAGCAACGTTTGACATCAGTCTCAACCCTTAGCAACGGTCCATAAACAGTAGGTAGTGAATAGAGAAATTCTAAAGGACACAGCTGTGTGATTTAAAAAAAAAATTCCCCGTCCATTCCTTCATATAAATGCTGAGTACCAAATTTGGAGTACCAATGGTCATTTTTGGAATGCTTTTTTTACTGTAATTATAAAAGATATTCTAAACTTCTAAACAACTCCCCTGAAAGCCGCCATATTACGACCCACCCATAGAGTATTCCCCGCTGATTTTAAACAAAGAAAAGAAAAAATTAAGATTCGATTAAAAGCAAAGACAAAAAATGGCTAAACGTGAACTAAATTAAAATTGAAAAGAAAACAATAAACTGATAGCAATGATAATCTCCGATTAGCATATACAGGGTGGCACAAAATTAAGCACACACAAACGAATTTAATTGCAGGTATTTTACAAACTGGAAAGAGAATTTCCAAAATATTAAACTAAATCTAATGGAAATTAAAATAAAAAATTAAAAAATAAAAAATAAAAAATTAAAAATTAAAAATTAAAAATTAAAAATTTAAAATTAAAAATTAAAAATAAAAAATAAAAATAAAAAATAAAAAATAAAAATAAAAAATAAAAAATAAAAAATAAAAAATAAAAAATAAAAAATAAAAAATAAAAAATAAAAAATAAAAAATAAAAAATAAAAAATAAAAAATAAAAAATAAAAAATAAAAAATAAAAAATAAAAAATAAAAAATAAAAAATAAAAAATAAAAAATAAAAAATAAAAAATAAAAAATAAAAAATAAAAAATAAAAAATAAAAAATAAAAAATAAAAAATAAAAAATAAAAAATAAAAAATAAAAAATAAAAAATAAAAAATAAAAAATAAAAAATAAAAAATAAAAAATAAAAAATAAAAAATAAAAAATAAAAAATAAAAAATAAAAAATAAAAAATAAAAAATAAAAAATAAAAAATAAAAAATAAAAAATAAAAAATAAAAAATAAAAAATAAAAAATAAAAAATAAAAAAAAAAAAGGCGCCCCGGTAGGCGAGTTGGTAGCGTGCTTGCCTATCAGCGTGGGGGTTGTGGGTTCGATTCCCACCAGAGGCTTTGGTCTGTCGCTGCAAAAATCTAAACATATGGTCTTTGTCACCCGGTTTACCCTTGGACCCAAAATTAGAATATAAATTTACTTTGTATTGTAATTAATAATAAATAAATAAATAAATAAAAAAAAAAAATAAAAAATATTAATTTAATTTTATTTTATTTATTTTTTATTTAAGACTAAAATGTAATATCCTAAGGAAGTGAGAACGAGTGTACAGCATCAAGCTTTGACAATAACAGTGGTATGTTGGTAAGAGGTAAAGGAAAATCCGCCCTTGCTCCCGGGGCTTACAATTAAAAAAAAATAAAAATAAAAAATAAAATAGACTTTTTAGTTTGTCAAAAGTCACAGAACCCTGTAAAATAAATAAATAAAAATCGAAATTCCAAAAAAAAACTGTCCGAATTTAACCAACGATTTTTGTTGTGACACTTGCTGCTATCTGCGTGGAAATTCAAACTGTTTGTCAAGACCACATAAATTGTGCGACTGGACATACCGCTAACTTAATTCAAAATTCACTTATTGTTCATCTATTTTCTGCATACAGTTTTGTTTCTGTTAGCCGAGTTCGAGATCACTGATTATTTCTATTTCTTTGCAAAAATTCACTTTTCTTTTTCCTCAAGAAAAACTTGTAAATCTGTTAATTAAGTTGACTTTTGTTCAGCAGTGTATTATAGGCAAGTGTGTCAGGCCTCCAGTTTATTCGGGAATCCGATGGTTTTTTTCTATATTTGCTAGGAGGCATTTGAGAACTTTAAACGACTCTCTGGAGAGAATCGTCTTTTGAGTTATGACACTATTGAAGTAAATAAACAATGGATTGCCCATATTTTCTCTACATATAAGAGACATGTTCTAAGAAAAATAACAAATGAAAAAAATCAAATGTTGTAAGAACAGTGAAAAATAAATTCTACAAAAAAAAGTGTGCTGTTGAGACAATTGAGTGAAAGGGTCAGGCAACGAATGATTACATTTTTGTCTTTTTGTTTTTTTTTTAATACCGTGACTCATTCGATCTGAAATTATTGTGCAGTTAACAACATGTCTATCAGGGATTTCAATACACACATTGAATTGTTGTCATTGTGCTTGTCGATACTGAAACAAATAGCTCAACAACAACAACAACAAGAACACGTTAATAGTCTTATCTGAATTTTACACCTGGTGTAAATCAAAAACAATCGCGATGTGCAGATGTGTAAACGTCCACTTACGCAATTCATTCGATTCACTTTAAAACAGATTTTGAAATAAAACCAAAAAAAAAGAAAGAAAAAAACTACGAAAAAGATCAACGTTCGTTGCTCGTTGTATGGGGTGCGTACGTGTGTGTGTGTGCGTGTGGTAATGTGGAAATTGTTGTTATTCGATTTGAAATGTTTAAATTTATCCAATTTACTCACGAGATGTTTATTTTTTTTAAATACAATTTTAATGTTGACTGTTTTTTTTTTCTGTTGTTGTCTTTCTTTTAAATAATTTGTGTGCCAAAGTGCTGAATAATAGAAGCTATTTTCGTTGCGCTGTTGTCGTTTTTTTTTCTTTTCTTGTTTTATGGTCTTTTTATTTTGATTTGCACACATTTTTTGCGATGCGTTCCTGGCACTGAGCATGAGTCTTGTGCTGGGCTGGCAGCCACTTGCATCATGCGATCACCGATCACCGAATTGCACACATGACAAAGTGCAAGACGCAGATTACTTATGTGCCCTATGAGTTTTGGGGTGTTTTTGGCCGGGACGCGTACAGTAGCGGGTAAAATAATAGCACTCTATTTGATATACACTCACAAAGTGCAAGACGCACATTATATATGTGCCCTATGAGCTGTGGGAGGTGTACAGTAGCGGGTGAAATAATAGCAGTCTCTTTGACTGACTGGCATGCGCTGCCTCCCTAGAAATGGCACGCACTGATACGAAATAAGGATATTGAAAGAAGGGAAAGAGGAAGTAGAGAATATTATAAAAACAAATTTTATTATAAAAAAAAAAATTTATTGTAAAAAATTTTTGTTTTAAACACAATTTATTATAAAAAATTTTTTATTAAAAACAAAATTTTATAATAAAACAATTTTTTTTATTATAAATAACATTATAGGCATAAAAACATTTTTACCATAAAAAAAATTGTATTATAAAAAAAAATGTATTTAAAAAAACATTTTTATTATAAAAAAAAGTTATTATATGAAAAAATGTTCATTATAAAAAAAAATTTTGTTTTAAAAAAAATGTTATTATAAGAAAATTTTTTATTATAAAAAAATTGATATTATAAAACAAAAATTATTATAAAAAAAAATTTGTATTATAAAAAAAAATTATTATAAAAACAAATTTTATTATAAAAAAAAAATGTTAAAGTAAAAACACTTTTATTTTAAAAAAAATTAATTATAAAAAAAAGGCATAAAAAAAATTTTTATTCTAAAAAAAAAATTATTATAAAAAAAAATGTTTTATAAAAAAAATTTATTATAAGTCAAATTTTTAAGTTAAAAATGTGGAGAAATTTTTATTTCTCCCTAAATTTTGAGAAAATGTATTTAAAAAAACATTTTTATTATAAAAAAAAGTTATTATATGAAAAAATGTTCATTATAAAAAAAAACTTTTGTTTTAAAAAAAATGTTATTATAAGAAAATTTTTTATTATAAAAAAATTGATATTATAAAACAAAAATTATTATAAAAAAAAATTTGTATTATAAAAAAAAATTATTATAAAAACAAATTTTATTATAAAAAAAAATTGTTAAAGTAAAAACACTTTTATTTTAAAAAAAATTAATTATAAAAAAATGGCATAAAAAAAAATTGTGATTCAAAAAAAAAATTATTATAAAAAAAAATGTTTTATAAAAAAAATTTATTATAAGTCAAATTTTTAAGTTAAAAAATGTGGAGAAATTTTTATTTCTCCCTAAATTTTGAGATTTGGCGGACTTGGCAGTAACGCCCGTCGACCCAAATTTCCTTTCATCTTATGTCAAATTTTATTCCAATCGAAGTTTATTTGCCAGTGTTATATTCTCGCATCGGCGATTTTAAGGGAAAAAAATAATTTTATATTTGGATCACCCTGTATAAAGCACATAGTGTTTAAGATCTGCTCGAAATGTAAAGCGGATTGCATTTCATTTTAACTGAAACAGAAACGAATGAAATCGCCGAAAATTTTCAAAAAAGTAACGTATATTTGAATCACCCTGTATAAAGCCCACAATCGAATGCAAGATTTTATATAAAACAGGAATGAATGAAATGGCGGAAAATAGTATTTTTTTTTTTAATTTTTTAAAAATAATCTTATTTTTGAGTCACTGTTTAAGATCAGCTGTAGATCTATAGCGGGTTGCATTCGATTTTATCAGAAACAGGAATGAATGAAATCGCCGGAAACAAATATTATTTTTTAATTTCTAAAAAGAATAATGTATTTGAATCACCCTGTACTTTTTTTAAAAACTGCTCAAAATGTAAAGCGGTTTGCAATATATTTTATAACAAATATGAATGAATGAAATCTCCGGAAAAATATATTTTTTTATGGAATTTTTTTGAATCACCCTGTATTTGTATTTGCTTTAGCACATCCTATTTAATCCGCTCAAAATGTAAAGCGGATTTGATTCCATTTCATCTGAAGTATTTCTAAGCTTGATACAGCTTTTCAAAAAGTATCTCCAATTCAAGAATGGCTGCAAACTTTTGGCCGCCACTGTACCGATTTTATTAGCTAGCCCCCCCTCAATTACTGTGCGGGTGGTCTGTCTTTCATCTGAATATTCCATTTCTATGTCAATTATTGTTTATTTTATTTTTATTTTAAATTTTGTCAAATTGGTGATTGTTGTGGCTGTTTTGCGAAATGTTTTGTTTTGAAAAAAATAAATAGTCGACCAACCTGTCGGCTCCATGCATGAAGGCGGAGGAGGGGCTGGTTTCGTGTGACTGAAATAAAAAAACAAAAACTGAAACTGAAACACGTGCCGTCAATATTCCTTAAAGTGTTGGGCGTTTGTTGTCTTGAGCAAACAATGTTGCATGACTGGAATGTTTTTCAAAAACAAACAAATTGTTTTTGCCAATTTTCGGAGTTCTGTTTTTTTTTTGTTTAAAAAAATATTAAAAGTTGCAATGGGTGTGAACCTGTGTGTGTGTTGTCATTATTGACATTTCAATGCCGATGAACTCACTCGCTCATTAGCCAAAGAATATTTTAATTTTTTTTTAGCAAATTTCATTTTCTTTTGCTTTTCCATCCATTGCAAAGCAAATTCAGATAAAACAGATTCTTTTGACTTTCTTCAAAATAGATGCGATCAATTGAAGTCAATTAATTAATTTCAATTGAATTGAAATCAGTTGAAAATGACACACACAACGTTGAATGGAAACTGGGAGCCAACAATTCACACAGAGTTCAGGGTCGAAAATGGGGAAACGACACAAAACGAGGTCACTCAAAGTTGACTATTTAACCTAATTAGAGCTAGATTTTTTTTTTTTTTTTTTAATTTAAATTGAAAATATGTCTCTGAACAAATTTCGTTACTGATATTTCCCTTGAATTCTTCACCGTCAAGTGGGTTAGGGCTATTGGTAGACACAACAATAACCATCAAGAAGAATTCGTCAGTAGATTAATTGAAAATTTTCGACAGGATGAGAGCTTAACGTACAACTTCTTCAACATTCTTATGGAATACATTTTTGAAAAATTGAAATCTTCCACGGAAATCACAGACAGGGAAGACCGAGACTGGAAGAAGACATGCAAATCCTTGTTATCTCGAACTGGAGAAGTCAAGCAGAAGACCAAAGTGCTTGAAAATCCAATACAAAGACATCTTTGGAGATTCTGGAACGTCTACAGAGATGAGCGTTGCCCATGATAGAGGATAGTGGGATATCCAACTCTATTGTCTTCCTACAGCGCCGCCAGAATGTGGGCTGTGTATTAGGGTGGAGTGAAAAAAAGAAATTTCTTTTATTTGAAAAAATGTCATACTCGGAATCCTTAATAGGGGAAAAATAAGAAAGAAAAAAGTTTTAGGGGTCGCGAAAAAGAATTAAAAGGAAAGTCACACTCGGAAAGATTTATAGTTTTTTTTTTTATTTAATACAAAGTAAATTTATATTTTAATTTTGGGTCCAAGGATAAACCCGGTGAGACAGACCATATGGCTAGAGTTTTGCAGCGACAGACCAAAGTCTCTGGCACGCTGATAGGCAAGCACGCTACGAACTCGCTTGGTAGAGAGTTATCGTTAATGGGAAATGTTTTTTAGAAATTTTAGATTTCGGGCCACTCCCCTAAAATTGTGAATTAACAATATTTACATTTTTATTTAAAATTTCCAAGGTGAGCTTGTTCAGTATTCAAATAAAAAAAGGCAAAGCAAAGGATGATCGACCAAAATTTCTTAGCTTTGATATCGATTTAAATGTGAGGTTAATTTTTTTAATTAATTTTTAATTAAGTTTTTAACTTTTTGAAATTTTTTTAAATTTTTAAAAAAAAATTTTTTTTTAAAACAACGACAAAATTTAGATAACTTCCATTTTTTCAAAAAATTTCCATTAAAAAAACTGTCAAGTCAATAACAAAAATTGCGAAACTTTCCAAATTTCAAGAGCTTTGCTTTCGATTTAAATGTAAAGTTCATGTTTTTAAGAAGCTTATTTCACCTTTAGCAACTTTTCCACAAAAAATTTTTTTTTTTACTTTTCCCTTGGTGTGTCTGAATTTGATTTTTTTTAAAAAAAAATCATTTTTAAAAAAAATAATTTTTAAAATAAAAAAATTTAAAAAAAATAATTCTTTTTAAAAATCAGCAAAAAAATGCGAAAATATTCATTTTTTAAAAAAAAAAATATTTTTTACTAAAAAAAAACTAAAAATCCTAACAACAGAATCGCGAAAATATACAATTCTTTTTAAAAAATTTAAAAAAAAAATTAAATCAACAAAAAAAATGTGAAAATATTCATTTTTAAAAAAAATCATTTTTAAAAAAAAAATATTTTTTTTATTAAAAATTCCATTCCAACAACAGCATCGCAAAAAAATACAATTCTTTTTAAAAAAAAATTAAATCAACAAATAAATGTGAAAATATCCATTTTTTTTAAAAAAACAATTTTTTAAAAAAAAACAGTTTTTTATTAAAAATTCCATTTCAACAACAGCATCGCAAAAATATACAATTCTTTTTAAAAAATTTTAAAAAAAAATGTGAAAATATTTACTTTTTAAAAAAAAAATCATTTTTTCATTAAAACTTCCATTTCTAAAAAAATTTTTAAAATCTACAACAGCATTGGCAAAATATACATTTTTTTTTAAAAAATTGTGAAAATATTCATTTTTTAAAAAAAAATATATTTTTTTATTAAAAATTCCATCTAAACAACAGCATCGCGAAAATATACAATTCTTTTTAAAAAATTTAAAAAAAATGTGAAAATATTCACTTTTTAAAAAAAAATAATTTTTTATTCAAAATTCCATTTCTAAAAAAATTTTAAAAAAAAATAATTTTTTATTCAAAATTCCATTTCTAAAAAAATTTTAAAATCTACACCATTGCTAAATATAAAATTTTTTTTTAAAAATTGTGAAAAATTCTTTTTTTAAAAAATTGGTAAAAAATTCCGAGGATAAACTCTAAAAATAGTTTTTCTTTAATCAATAACAAAATTGCAAAAATATTAAATTTTTTTTCAAAATTGTCCATTAAAAAAAGTTGTTTTTTTAAATCAATTGCAAAAATAACCATTTTTTTCAGTTTTTTGTAAAAATAAAAAATTTCACATCCACAAAAAAAATTTAAATTTTTTTTTTTGAATTTAACAAAGTTGCGAAAATTTCCAAATTTTCAGATGGTGGCTCGATTCTAAAATTTTTTATATTTTTTAAAAAATATTTTCTTTGCGGACTACATTTCATTCCTAGTATAACTTTTAACCTATTTTTTGTTTCGCTCCACCCTACTGTACATCGCAATTATATAGATATGTTAACGGTATCTGTTTGTCAGATAGCCGTCTTTTGGTCTCTGAGGTTAGAACCTCAAGTCGGAATACGCGGCTACCCAGGGACTGGCATCCCTTCATTGGCAAATGGCCAGTTGATCGGACGACGCACTCGAGAGCAAATTCGTTCATCTGACGAACTGTTCGTCTGTGGAACAATCTTCTAGCAAGAGTTTTTCGGCCAGCTGTGACATTCTTAAATTCAAGATCAACGTCAACAAACACTGCCCCCGCATTCCTCCCTCAAATACCCTTATTTCGTATGTGAGATCGATACAGCCTTGATTCAGCGGATTTCCCAGGCTGGGGGTTTGAAACATTCAATCGTCCACGCTTGGTTCTGTATCACTTGCCACTATCTACAGGATTTGCTTTCCAGGAGTTGCCAAGAAATTACATGTATATCCAGTAATTCCACACTGGATATTCTTAAGTTTCACTGCGGTTCAGTAAGATACACTAAAATTCTACTCATTCTTTCTACGTTTCAGCACATTTTCGTCCACATCTAAACCGAAGCCTTCTTTAAGGCATTCCAATTTTTTTCTCAATCGTTTTTCAAACTCTTGAGGTGTGTGTTTGTAATAAACGAAGTTGTGTCTTCCAGACATTTGAACCTTTGGCCACTCTGTGCTAGACCTACAATCAAGAAATACATGAGACAAAAGATATGTAGTGCTCATAGCTGTGAAGGCAAAGTCAAAATGCATCCCATAGATTTTCACTTTTTTTGGGGGGGGGCTTTCTTTCAAATCACAATTCGTATTTCACTCTCATTCAAAGAATATTTCAAAACAAATGCTTCACATCATCACCGTCAAGTGCCGCTACAAACAAGACACGACCAAGACAGCAACCACTAACGATCTCGTCATTATTGTCGACCAAAGCACAGTGGGAGACAATTGCGTTCATTGGGAAAGTAACTAAATCAAACCAAAGCATAAACAAATGTATTTTCAGGATAAACGTAAACTTAAATTGAAGAAGTTTACCCATTTCGAGTTTAAATTTACGAATTCCAAGGAAAAACGTGAACTTAAATTGAGTACACAAATACTAACTACCATCTGAAGAGCAAGTTTACCCATTTTGAGTTCCAATTTACTAATTGAAAGGAAAAATGTGAACTTAAATCGAGTACAAATTTACTAATTCCCAAGGAACTTAAATTGAGTACAAAAATACTAACAACCACCTTAAGAGCAAGTTAACCCAGTTTAAGTTCAAAGTTAATAATTTCCATGAAAAATGTGAACATCAATTAGGTACACAAATACCAAGTTTACCCATTTTGAGTTCAAATTTACTAATTCAAAGAAAATATGTGAACATAAATTAAGTACACAAATACTGACTACCTACAGAGCAACTTTATCCAATTTTAATTCATAGTTAATAAGTTTTAAGGAAAAACGTGAACTTAAATTGAGTACTACCAGGTTTACCCAATTTTAGTTGATAGTTAATAATTTCAAGTATAAACTTGAACTTAAAATTGAGAATTTTAGTTCATAGCTAATAATGTCAGGGAAATACGTGAACTTAAATCGAGCACTTGAATTGAGTACACAAAAAATTTTATTTAAATGTTTCTTGAACTTTGTACCAATTTAAAGTCCGTGCACGAGACTAAAGTTTACTCAGTTTGAGTTCAAAGTTTACTCAGTTTGAGTTCAAAGTTTACTCCGCTTTGAGTTCAAAGTTTACTCAGTTTGAGTTCAAAGTTTACACAGTTTTGAGTTCAAATTTACTACACTCAAGGGAAACGTGAACTTACCACCTGAAGATAAGTATGATTTGAATTTTATTTACTTAAATTAAGTAAACTTGATCTTCATGAAGTAAGTTCCCAAAAATAAAGGAAAATTCCCCAAAAAAAGGCCAACATGAAGATTTGTCCAAGAATTCGGAAAAAAATTCGCAATATAAAAGGTACTCCAACAAGAGGTGTTATTTTGAATAGCCCGGTATTTCGGAAGCTGTCACTTTTGGAGCTTTTATTCTGTGACATTTGACAAGTAGAAACTAAGCCATTCGTTGAATACCAACATAACACCTCTTGTTGCAAAACCCTGTATGAAAAATTCCCAATTAAAAATATGCTCATTCATTAAGGAAATGAAAAATGCTTAAATTTTCTATGAGTTTTTTTTTTGATTTTCGGCCATTTTTCCATTTTTATTTTTGGTGGCATTTATCATAGTGCCATTAACGGGTTTCTTGAAATTACTGAATTTTAACCCAAATTGAGTAAAGTTTAACTGGCCGTTTCGATAAAACGATTTTGTTCGTTCGTTACACAAATCGTCAGTATTGGAAGCGTTATAAAATCGGCTTCAGACATTATTCAATTGTGGTTTTCGGATATATGTACTATGTTAGATATGGACATCTGGAACACAATTCCAAAAGAATGAGCCCTCATTGCTGATAAGAATTCATTTGATTGCGCCTTCAATTTTGACAATTTGTAACGAACGAACAAATTCGTTTTATGGAAACATTTTTTTTTTGAAAAATCTTTAATGTCTTTTGACCAATTCCACTTGCATGCCGCATACAGTGTGAGTCATCGTATTGCGCAATTTCCGAATCCCTCCACAGATACCGAGACCAGCGGGTGAAATTGATCAGTTTTAACCGAACCTGCCACAACTGACACACATTTGCCCATCACTCTCCTTAGGTTAGGTTCTCAAGGAACATGCAGCAATGTCTCTGCATATTTTCCATTTCTTTTTCTGCCACTGTGCAGTGTAAAATGAAACGGTTGTTTGTATTTCTTTTAAAATGCCATAATTAAATCATCAAAAATGTTTTTCTCGGTTTCGTTATATTCGGACGTTTTCTTTGACAGCTCTTTGACAGGTCACATCTATTTCATCAAGAGATGTTCCTGATAGATGACACCACAATTTGAAATATTCGAAAATAACGAAAGAAAATCGGAAAAAGTCAGATCCAAAGTGTTAAACGATGCTTTCAATGTGATGGGGGGTTTTTTTTTGGGGGGGGAAACCACGCCATAAATCGAAATTGTACTGAAAATATACCAAATGGAAAAAAACGAAATAAATTTCCAAAAAAAAAAATGGGCCACATTTAAATAAACTTTTTGGGAATAAACAACCAAAAAAATAGGCAAGAAGCCCCTCCCAAGTTGTCTCTGCACGTGTGAGTGTTTTCAATAATAAAAAAAAAGCAGAAAAAAACACTGAAAATGTTACGAAATACCAAATGAACGGTTGGCCGTTACAACATCGCCAGCATTAACAAATATTTAAACAAAACATAGATATTGTGGGGACAGACACAGAAATGTTTACAAGTTGTACATCTGAAGCTTTTTGTCAACATGACAAAATAAAACAAAGGCAAAACAAAACAAAAAGCCTAAAACACCCTCAACATTTCGGTGTGTAAGACAGCAAGAACCTCCACGTTACCCTATACGCTACCTTACATGTGAATGAATAATTCCACCAACTAACAGTCTCATTTGTAATTTCCAATTGGAAGACATTACATTACATTGGCAAACCAATTAAAAAACAAGAAAATATTTGTTATTCTATGAAAATAGTTCAAATATATGTAGGCAAACATAGATTTAATCCAACGATTTGGGTACATTCGGGATCTGGTCCCAAAATCACTCCGCACCGTCATCGCAGTCCAGAAGATAAGCGGTCGCTCGGTAACCGGTGTCTGCATATCTGTGGAAAACCCACACATGATAACGAACCGAGGTACGTACAATAAACGAACGCACCTACACATGTGCGATTTTTTATAACCAATTTCGAACCAATGCACTGTAGCGAGGTTCTTCTTCTTTATGATACGTTGTGTATCATCGCCTTTATCGCTGTTGAGTGTTCCAGCACGACGACAATGCAAATAATTTTCGCCTAATGATTTTCATATTTGTTTAACAAATTATTTTTTTTTTCTTCTATTTATTTGTTTGTTTGTTTGTTTGCTTGTTTTCGAAAGAATGTTGTTTTCGTGTATTCAAGTATTAGTTATCACTATGAGAGAGAGAGAGAGAAAATTAAAGTTTTCATACCTTTGGAGTCGAAAATAAAAGCTGCAAAGACATCCACTGGGTTGAACACAGATGTTCCAGTAATTACGATGTTTGCCTATTCCCGAAATAGCTGAAAAGGTAAATGGAGAAAATGTTCAACTAACAAATTATACAAAAAGAAAAAAAGAACAGAACCAAGAAAGAACACTTTATGAAGCAGATTAAGTTTTATATAATTTGTGTTAATTTTTACTAGCATTTAGTAGTGATTTCATGGTTTATTTTACGTTAACTTAATGTGAGTTAATTTTTACTAGCATTTAGTAGTGATTTCAAGGGTCTCAGACTAACTGCCTGTTTCTATAAAACGAATTGGTTCGTTCGTTACCATTCGTCAATATTCGAAGCGTTATGAAATGGATTTCAGACATTATTTAATTCTGATTTTCAGATATATGTATGTTAGATATCGGCATATGAAACACAATCTTAAAAGAAAAAGCTCTCACTACCAATCGAAATCCATTTTATTACGCCTTCAATTTTGACAATTTGTAACGAACTAACAAATTCGTATTATGGAAACAGGCAGTAAGTACAAATAACTTAAATGTAAATAAAGGTTGAGATTGAACTCTTAAAAAAAAAATTCTATTCTAAATTGGAGTTTACATGTTTAGGAATTACAATTCTATTTCCATTTAGCAATGATTTTAAGGGCAAACAAAAACTATTATTTAGAATGTAGGACGATAGACCAAGTTTGATATAATTTGTCATCAGTTCGTCTGTTGATAAGCGGGACACGTTTTCATCACTTCATAGACCACTTCATGGGTCCGCTTCCCCACAAACACATCATTCCAAATAATATTTCATGAGAGTTTTGACACCTTTTTTTTGTTGTTTTTTTGTTGTTTTATAACCGAAAATGTCTATTTGCCTTCTAACCCCAACCCCAGTCACGTATCGTTCACACTTTTCACTTAACAAGTCGGTTAAATTAATTTAACCCGTTGTTTGTTGCCATGTTTGGCTCTTGCATTGTTTGATTGTTTAGCTGCGTTGGGTTGAGTGTAATCTTATCAATTTATTAGTGGGGCTCTGGTACCGCCGAAACCTACACTCCGTTGGCAACTTGACAACAGTTCACCCGTCTTCCCACAGTGAGTGCGCAGGGCACCGTGAATATGAAACAGAATAATAATACAAATAATCACTAGCAAAGCCTATAAAGCAAAGTCTATTATCGCCGGTGAATGGTGAATGGTGGTTGGGCAGAGTAGGCTGTGTTTTTTCTTTTTGATAAGAATTGTAATGGACGACTGGAATAGAATAGAATCGAACAGAATCTATGCGAAATGGGGATTCCCAGTCGGGTATGGTAACTTGTTTGTGTAATAATCATACGCAATAAAACTGAATTAATTTAAAAAAATTAAAAAAAAAATAATATATTTATATTGTGTTGGATTACCGGAGTTTACATAAAATTGCAACCCTGTTTGTGGAAACACAACCGGGGCGTTGGCGAGGCAGTGAAAAGCGCGCGATGGCGGTAAAGAAAATTAGAACTCATAGCAAATACTGATTGAATTTGATGTGGACAAAAATGTGACATTAATCAGGATTACTTCCGATTACTATAAATAGTCCAAAAGAATCAAAAGTAATCTCTGAAAGCAGTCGGATTATTATCGGATTACTTTTCAATAATCAAAATAATCGGTTTATTTTCGGATTACTTTTAAATAATCAAAATAATCGGATTATTTTCTGGTTACTTTTAAATAATCAAAATAATCGGATTATTTTCTGGTTACTTTTAAATAATCAAAATAATCGGATTATTTTCTGGTTACTTTTAAATAATCCAAATAATCGGATTATTTTCGGATTACATTTAAAATTAGCAATAAGATTAATTGTACAAGGTGGCGCAAAAGTAAACTTCCGATGTTTTTTGGCTGTAATTAAAAAAAAAATTAAAAACTTTGATTCTTCTTGTGGATTATTTTTAGTTGGTCTTTTAATTTTTTTTTACATCAAGTCGAGGATATGATGTCATGTAAATGGCCGCTCCTGAGTTGCCACTGACATTATGGGCCAATCGCAAATATAGCATTTTCTGATAGGAGGATTACTTTTGCGCCACCCGTTATTTATACCATACACAATAAACCTGAATTTAAAAAAAATAATAATCAAAATAATCGGATTTTTTTCGGATTACTTTTAAGTAATCAAAATAATCGGTTTATTTTCGGATTACTTTTCAATTACTTTTAAATATTCAAATGTAATCAGAAAATAATCCGACTACTTTCCGGGATTACATTTGAGTAGTAATCGCAAGTAATTCTGATTACTTTTAAATTATGAATTTAAATTTGTTCACAGTTTTTTAAGATTTTCCCTCATTTTAGGATCAGAGAGACATCGCTCCGTGAAAAAAGCCACCTGTAAACACCTGGGTGTTCATATGAAATGACTTGTTCTCTCTTCAGATTTGGTTGTACGTGTGTTCGGTCGACAGGGCAGCCTGATAACTCACAGGCAGAACCATGAAGTCGCCCTGTTAGATTAACGAAATACACACATTCATCGTATTAACCCTGAAACGGGTTTATTACTTCTGTTCGAAGAATCGCCTTCCAGTTTTAAAATATTCTATAGTCCGGCAGATGACAGTCAGAGTGTCCTGAGTACGAACTAGAAGTTCGCTATTTAAAGCAATCTCTCCGAAAGTCTGTAAGCTAATGCCGCGGTTGGTCAGAAGTGCCCGGGATTTTTGTCCTAGTCTGGCTCTTGAGGAGTGTTACGGCGACTGTGGAAAATTTATAGAAAATTTTGTCTTTGACTGGATTTTCTATAGAATGTTTCGTATCTGACTGGATTTTCCTTAGAAAATATTGTACCTGACAGGATTTTCTTTAGAAAATTTTGTCTGTAACATGATTTTCTTTAGAAAGTTTTGTATCTGACTGGATTTTCTTTAGAAAATGTTGTCTTTGACTGGATTTTCTATAGAAAATTTTGTCTTTGACTGGATTTTCTTTAGCAAATGTTGTCTCTGACTGGATTTTCTATAGAAAATTTTGTTTTTGACTGGATTTTCCTTAGAAAATATTGTCTCTGACAGGATTTTCTTTAGAAAATGTTGTCTTTGACTGGATTTTCCTTAGAAAATATTTTCTCTGACAGGATTTTCTTTAGAAAATGTTGTCTCTAACATGATTTTCTTTAAAAAGTTTTCTCTGTAACATGATTTTCTTTAGAATGTTTCGTATCTGACTGGATTTTCTTTAGAAAATGTTCCTTTTGAGAAAATGGAAAGTGGTGAAAAATTCAAGGGCTAATCAAAAACCAAAAAAAAAAACAAAAAAAAAATTCCAAACAAATACCGGCGCTCAATGGGTCAAGGGTTAAATCCCTCTATTCCCACCAATATGTGACACCAGCCCCCTCTCCCTTTTATGAGAAAAATCAAAGCAGAGAAAGTGCATCAGTTTGTAATTCGTTGCTGTTGCAATTTCTTTCATTTTTTTTTTTACACAATTCAATAAATGCAGTTTTACAAAAACAACACGCACTGAACATTAAAATAAAAATTGCATAGCAACAGCAATTTAGTTTTTTTTTTGTTGTTGTATTTTGCCGCATCGATATCATCGTCATTGGGTTTTTTTGTTTTTCATTTTTCTCACAGACATACATATTGATGTATAGTGTAGGGTTGCCGATTGTGTGTGCTGTGTAGTGGGATCAACATGGACATAAATTTCGGGTTTTACAAAACCACGATAAGATATACGAAGTGAACGCTTCATTGGACCTTACTTTTTGCGGAAATGAGCTTGGATCAACAGTTACGATATCGAGAGATGATTAATGATTTTTTTGGTCCGAGTTGGATGATCTGGACAACGTTTACTTTCAACAAGACGGCGCTACGTGCCGCGCAAGCAACGAAACCATTGCTCTTTTACGGGAAAAGTTTCCGCACCGTGTTATCTCTCGAAGAGGTGATCACAATTGGCCACCGAGATCTTGTGATTTAACACCCTGCGACTTCTTCTTCTTGGGGCCACGTTAATGATAATGACGCCAAGAGCCCAGCGTCGATTCAATACCACTGAGATAGAATTCGTGAGGATATCGAGGACATTGGGCAGCCACTTTGCGATTTGGCACTAGACATACATTTAATACAGGACAGCTGCAAACAAGGATAGGAAACCAGCAGAGCATTGCGCCGGTTGATTTCCAGCCGGCTTCAGCGTGTCGCCGTCGCCGACAACAGATACTCGGGCCAATGCTCTGGAACCGAGTCTACTCTAACTTATAGCGCACATGTCGTGTTAACCACCGTTCTCCAATTAGGGACACTCAGGGACAACCGCATTCTGTGATTCCAAGATTATCACACTTTAACCAATTGTAACGTGTGCAGACGCCACCATCGATGCGATTCGAAGATCAACTCTGTTTCGTAACGAAGCGAAGTGACGAGACCGCTCTCTCACGATAATCACAGATCATATAATTATTCATATCCTATAGTCATCTGGGGTTCTTGTTCGGAAATATCGAAAATATCATCCGGGAAATTCAGGGGATTTTAGTATCGACATCCCTGGTTCATGCACATGAAGTTAGCAACAACAGGTTATACAAATACACATTCATGTGTAACCAAGTGTATGTAAGTATGTATGTACAGACATGTGTGCGCCTTAATAAATAATATATGCAGCTCCGCTGATGTTGTAAAGGTGACCGCAGTTGTTTGGTAAAGTACTCCGATGTGTTGTCATGCTGGGAGAGAACTTTGTACTAAGCTGCCAAAAAAAAAACATTGAATATGACCAGCGCTACCACTTTACTACAATTGTAGTAGATCTACTACTTTTTCTTCATCCTTAAATTTATGTACGTACATTTTGATTTTGCTACATTTTGTGTACATTCGTGAAATAACAAAACAAAATCCCGTTATGAATTAGGGCTAGGTAAATTTTTGACAACAGGCTGGAAATATTTGACAACCACAAAACAAACACCAGCGCCGAAGAAGATTGCATAGCACAGACCGAATTGCTGCCGTTGTCGATATATTTTGTGCGGCGGGTTGCCGCCGGTATTTTTCAGTTTATGAATTGAATATGTGTATTATTGTTTTTATTTAAAAAATCAACTAATTGAATCTGATTTGATTTTTTTTTAAACATAATGTATCCTTCCAAGGCACAGTTTTCCACAATACACTATTTCCCAGTGTTTGAAAATCTGCTACATTTTAACAAAAAAAAATGTAGCAGATTTGCTACATTTTCTTCGCCTCAAAGTGGTAGCACTGAATATGACCAACAACTTTGAATTATATTCGCCGGAGATCATTTTTGGAGAATTGCGGTTTAACCTAGACAAACACTCCGCTAATGTGATAATCGCGTCCCCCATAGAACTTTAAGTTGGCATCACTTTTTTAACTGGCGGCCATTTTGTCAGCTGTCAAGTGATTAATATTTAGTTTGGTTTGCCATTTCATCATGAACAGGTTGACAAAAGAACAACGCTGGCAAATCGTGCAAATTTATTTCGAAAGTAATGGTTCAGATCGCGAAGTTCCGTCCGAATGAATCGATTCGCCACCGTGCACAGCAATTGTAGTTTTGTCCATCAACTTTATGGAAGATTTTGCGCAAAGATCTTGGCTTGCGACCTTAGAAGATCCAGCTTGTGCAAGAATTAAAGCCGCGAGACCATGCAATGCGTCGTGATTTCGGTGTATGGGCCGAAAATGAGATTCATCTCGATGCTGATTTTCATCACAATTGGAAAATTGGACCTGTAGAATTGGCTTTATTCGAGCCAGCCGCGGCGGCCACATGCCCGAAATCATATTTAAACATTAATGGCATAAAATTATCCTTCCAATAAAGCCAAATTGATGGACATTAAAACGATTTTCTTGTGTTTTATTTCAATTCGAAGTTCTATACCTCAATAAAAAACACCCTTTACAATTACATCTTCTAAACGAGCCTTTCAGGTGAAATTCCTCGTCTGTATTAGTTAATTTTGTGTGTGTTTTTTTTGCACCTGGCCACCCTAATATGGTTGTGTGTGCTTGCGCTTCTGTGGATATTTGTCAGTGTTGATTAAATTCCCCACCTCATGCTCCCCCTCTTTCAACCCACCACTCCAGATGATTTTGTTTTTTTATTTTTTTTTATTTATTGCGTTGTCTCTTCATTCACACTTGTTACATTTTCCATCGGGGCGATGATTCGGTAGAACATCGCACAAAAACAAAACTTTATCGTTGGTTGTTATCATCGTCGTCATCGTCATCAACATCAACATCATCACATCATCATCGTTATTATGTTATCGTATCATTTCAATTTCTCATTTTTATTTTAGCCTCTACCGTTGGAAGGAGTTATATTAAGTGTGGCATTTTGTTGGCCACCCCAAGGGAAAGCGAGAAACAAATGTTTCTATTTTCATTTTAATTGCAAAATCATTTCATTTTCATGCATTTCCAGGACCCAACCAGCAAAGACACGACGTTGTTGATGATCGGCCGGCTTGAGTTTTTGTGTTAACTGAACTTTATAAGCCTTAAGTCAGTTGAATTGATATCGTAGCGAATTACCAGAATATTCCTACGATTCCCTTTTCACTAATTGAGAGTTAATACTTATAGAGATTTTAGCGAGATCTTCATTTGATAATTAATAACTGACAACCATAGAGTTATTTGGCATCCTCCTCCTGTCAATATCTTGTTATTCAACAGCTGATCGTTTGTTGACATTTGTGTTTTGATTTTTATTTATACTTACAATTTTTATTCATACTTTGAAAAGTAAAATTTTTTATTACGTTTCTGTTTCAAACTATATTTGATCTCATGAATTTTACACATACTGCAAAAGAAACATTGGTCGTCTTATTTTTCGGTTGAGCGACACTTCCCGGCATTCACGGGAAATGCTAGTATTCTCCCGGTTTCCCGGGAAATGAAAAAGTCCGCGAAAAGAGAAACCCTAGTAATGGCCTAGTTTCTACTTGTCAAATATCAAACAATAAAAGCTTCAAATGTGACAGTTACCGATATACCGGCTGCTTCAACACAACACCTCTTGTTGGAAAACCTTTTATTTAAAAAAAAACATGAAATTATCTACCAGATGGAGAAAAAAACAATGTCCTTGAATACTCCAGCCTTGTATTATCTATTTAAAATTCTCAAGCTCTTAAGACAACACCCTGTATTTTGTTTGAATTACAGATTAATGAGTTAATTAAATAATTTGTTAATTGTTTTGCCATCCCGATGATTGATCTATTAATTAGTTTCTCCATTTATTTATTAACACCTCTTTGACAGACAATTAGCACAGGTGTTGACCGCAGAACTGTCAAACGCAATCTCTGTTGAAGGGTGTCTACGATTCGTCTTAACTTTATTTATTTCCCCGGTACATTTTCCAATACACATGAATGCCAACATATGCATGCAACAGATTTAGTTGTTGTTTGTTGCCAGGGCCTAGCGAACACGCAAATAATTCAACTGAAAAGGGTTGCCATCACACAAACATATTGACAACGAGTATTGAATGCTCGCTCGCATTGAATAGAAATTAATATTTGTGGGACTTCAGGCAAACAAGCAACATTCTAACGAAAACCTCGGCACCCGGTGCCTGTCGGCAAGTGTATTCTAGTGCCAAACAGTCTCATCGACGACAGCCCAGCAACAAATACTAGTTGCACTCATGTTTGTTTGTACATGTGTGTGCGCGCGCGCTTCTAAATGTTTGTGCAACATTTTGTTATTTAAGGTTCAACAAGTTCAGTCACCCCATTCATGCAGTCGTTTGTTTGTTGCCTGTCTTCATTGTGTTTTGTTTTTTCGTTTCGCTTCGTTTCTTTTCTTTTGGTTTTTTTCTTATTGGCTCCATGTGCTTTGCTTTGTGGTTGTTATTGTTGCTGTTGCTCTTCGACGACTACTTTCTATAAAAACATAGTGTTGGGTTTTTATTTGTGTGTGTGTGTGTCTCCGTTGTATTTTCCACATTTTCTATTGAAGCTAAATAGAGAAGACAAACAAAAACATGGTGTCGCAGAGACACTCAATATTTTATTGGACATTTCTAATTTATTTATCAAATTTCTAATCGATTCGAAGAAAGAATACATTTTGGGGGGGGTGGGGAAATTAATCATTTGACCAGTTAATATATTTGTTAGCTTTGGTGCTCGTGTACCATACAAAAAGTAAAAGGTCTAGCTATGAGAAGTGCAGGAATTCTTCGTCGCACAGTGGTCCATCGACCAAAAGTCGACCCGCCGCCCATTATATAACTGCGGGTACTCAAACATCATGAAATTGCCATTGAAAAAAAAATTAATTTCATCATGGAATTGCCATTGAAAAAAAATAATTTAAAAAAAATTAATTTCATCGTGAAATTTCCATTAAAAAAATAATTTCGTCATGAAATTGCAAATAATTTTTTTTTTTTTTTTTAAATTGCACTTTTTGACATTAAAAATAATAATTTGAAAAAAAAAAACTTAATTTCATCATGAAATTGCCATTGAAAAAAAATAATTTAAAAAAAATTAATTTCATCGTGAAATTGCCATTAAAAAAATAATTTGGTTATGAAATTGCAAATATGTTTTTTTTATTTTAACTATTGCACTTTTTGTCCATTTTGAGGCTTTTCTCGGATCCCTAGGAGCCTCGGGACATTTCTCGCCTTATATCGATTAGGCGCCCCCGGTAGGCGAGTTTGTAGCATGCTTGCCTATCAGCGTGGGGCAGAGGCCTTTGGTGTGTCGCTGCAAAAATCTAGCCATATGGTCTGTGTCATCCGGTTTACCCTTGGATCCAAAATTAGAATAGAAATTTACTGTATTCTAATTTATAATAAATAAAATATATTTAGTCATTTTGAGGTATTTTTTCGATTTCGAGGCATTTTTTCGATACCAAAGGGCCTTGGGGCATTTTCCCTCTTTTTATGACGATTCTCCTTATCAGCGGGCAATTCTGAAGGTGGTGGCATTTTCAGTTTGTTTTTTAGGCTTACGCCAGATAACTTGGATTAGTGTCAACTTTTGAACTGAGAGACATTTTTATATTTATTGTTTTTAAGGTTGTTTAACACACTTTAAACTCATTGTGAATAATTTAATTTAATTTTTATTTTTCATATTAAAAATCTAGCCAAAAAAAAAAAAGAAATTCTGGATCTCCCCGCTGAACCAACCTGAGCTCCTGACTGACTTACCTATTTTCGAGAACTAACGGGGAAGCTGTTCTCTCATCGGTGAGCTTTGCACGATATAGTTTGTATACCCACGGACCAGGATCTACTAGCTACGGCTAATGCTTTTTCGAGAAAAGTTTTTACTCGTAAAGTCGCCAGCATTTACGAGGTGGAAACAAACGCCGAAAAATTTTGGATGATCGGACCCGGTTTCGAACCAGACTTGATTGTGGGCTAGTCGCATACGCTACCTACGCCAGCTACCACAGCCGTCCATGAGCTTCTAATTGGGCCAGATCGTCTAGGTGAAATATGAACCTATTAATGATTCCCGACTTTTCGCCAGTAGAGCTGGACGACTGGTCCTCCTCATTCCCATAGTTTCTGCAGCAGTCCTTAGTGGAACTCTTCCTCTTATTAGATGCCTTGCTATGGGTAAGTTGGAACGTTTCTCGTATAATCGGAGACATCCACCTATCAATTGTTTCGTCACACAGTAGGAGTTTGTAAGTGGCTAGAATAATACCTACGGATTCCAGTTCGACTGGGTTCCCACAGCATCTGCAGTAGTCGTTAGTGGAACTCTTCCTCTTATTAGATGCCTTGCTAATGACAATATCGCTAGTTTTCTGTACAAATAAGCAAGCGATAATAGCGAGCGTGTAACGAAAACACGCCTACTACATACAAAATACCCCCAGAAAAGTTCAATACATAAAAACAAACCACCGTATTCAAAAAAAAATTTAAAAAACCTCTTTTAAGAAAAATGTTTGAAAATACAAAAACAATTTTCACACAGTTTTCTTAACAAAGGGTGTTGTACATTTTTATGAATATGGGCATAAATATTTAATTGATCGGCAGATTAACAATAACAATTAACTATTCATGGTATCAACTGATTACTTATTTAATGAAAGACTTTATCCATTGCATTACTCACCTCATCAAATAGTTGACTTATCAATTAATAGTTCAAACTATGAAGCCAGTAATGCTGTCATCCGGGAAGCAATCAATCTTTTTTAAATAATTAAGCATTCAACTGATAATTTCCTATGTAATCGATTATTTAATTAATTCAGAAGATAATTAATCACTCAACAAGACAAACACATTTTTGTTAATAACCCTTTCTCTCTCATATTTGTAATAGCCTAGACAGGCGGCAGCGTTAATGCGCATTAGAAGACTTAATGCAAATTAACTTGGGCATTATCTCCTCCCAAACTGCATTAACTCTACCGTAAATGCACCAAATCAAACTGCAGTTGGATATTTCAATATGGCAATACACTCATAATCTTTCACAATGAACTGTTATTCTCACAACAAACGGCTGCTGTCTAACCAGCTGTTATCAAATTGTTTGTTATTGTGTCGAAATAAAATGGAATAAAGTCAGCAAAGATGATTTATTTTAGCAGTTCCAGCTTTCTTTTAAATAAATAGTGATTTTTTCATCAACAGCTTACCTGCTAGTTTTACTTTCTTCCTTCTATGCCAAAAATAAAATTATTGGCAAACAATTGTGTAGAAACAGCTGTTCACCAAATGTCGTCTGTCACTGTAGAATTTTAATTGGCATTAGCGAATTTTGTGCTTTAATGCTGTCGTCTGTCTAGGCTATATGTCTATTGTCTTATAAATACTAAATGGTCACAATCCGAAATTTTCCAAAACTGACTTTTTTCCATAAATTAGTTACGAGTACACCATCTTCTTGCGTTGCGCTTCTGCACGATGAACTAAAGAGAATTATTTTTAGGTGCGTTATTGCGTTAGAATTTTGAGTTGTGACCCTTTTTTTTCACCCGTTTGTAATTTTTTCCCCCATTCTATTAACCAATTTGTGAGTTTAAATCGATTTTTCCTTTTCCACCATGTTAATCCGAGACCACACAGATCATCATGAGGGAATACAGACTGACAGGTTGAGAGTAGAGAGTTCCCTCTCAACATATTAGTGATTCTTTGGTCTAAATGTTGATTTGAGACACATTGCATAATGCCCTGATGTATACAATTGCACACAGGCAAGTACATTAAAGCGGGTCACTCAACTATGGCGTTTTTTGTTTTAGAAAAAAAATCAAAAACATAAACGTTCAGAGCTCATTGAATGAATCATCCCATCCGGGTGACTGTGGTCTAGGATAGCTGCTTGTTGCTCAGTTACAACGATTTTTTCAACCGTTAGATCTCAGCAGCATATGTCTCTCTGGCCTCTGTTGCTTTCGATTATTTGATTTGTCGTTGAGAGGGCGACTCTTACCTTTCTGTGAGGGGAAATGCTTTTCCCGCAATACATGGTCTGGTTTTGCCGGCCAAGTTCGGCACTCTGGGACATGTCCTTCGAAGACAATGGGCCAAAGGAAAGTGCTTTCGCTTTTGTGCCTGTGGTATGGGAGTTCTGCGCTATTTGCAGATAGCTTGACATCTACGACAGTAGAACTCTTCAGTGATTCATACTTCAGCATGTGGTAGGTGTGCTTGTGCTTGACACGGGCTGGTAACGTAACTGAATCTATTTACTTGGAAAACCGCCCTTTTCTTCCCTTCTATCTTCGCATCCTTTTTGGCCATCGGACTCATATGTCTTCTCACTGACCGACTGAGACGTTGGATTAGACTTTCAAAACAAATATGAGAAGTTGAGGTTAAAACTAGGAAATTATTAAAGACTAAAAAACCACAATATGTAAAATGTTTTGATAGGACTCTCCAAATCAAGAATTTGACATTTTAAACACAATCACATAATTAATTGCTGGATATCTTATTGTTTTCAGTGAACTCTGGTTTCAAAATTTATATAATCTCAGTGCCAATTAGTCTCATTGGTTCCATCGTTGACACGAAAGACAGGAACATATGTATATGCGGTAGGTTTATTCCAACAACATATCCATAATTTGAAGACTCACACACCCAGACAAACCAAAGTATTTAATAATTCCAATGATTGCCTTCCTTGTGCTATTCATTCTACCGACCCTGGCGAGTTAGAATGGGTTCTAATTGAATAAAAAAAATATCAATTCATGTTTGTGTCCAATTTTTTTATTTTTTACACCTTTTGCATGGTCTTCTGAAACTGCTTTTCCCCTTTTTTTTAATAATAATACTAGAACCCATTCAGGAAAGCAAGAGTGGAAGGGGTTCCTCAGCCATACAGCCCTGGATTGATTTACATTTTAAAATGAATTTTAAATCTTTTTTAGATCCCGATGGGCATGACAGGCAACTCTACAGAGTAGATGTTCATAAATGAGAAACAAGTGGCAACGCTGTAGGCTATAGACTGTAGCACACTCAGCTGTTCGGTGTATAAAAGCGGAATGTATGACAAAAACCGATGAGGAACAGGAGCGGGAAATGCGTTTACTTGTTGAACCGGTGGAAGAACACAAGATTGGGCTGGCTTTTTGAAAATTCCTCTTACAAAAGTTTTATTCGACATATTGAATATTTGTTTCAGTGTGTAAAACATTAACAGCTGATGTCGCTGTTTTCGTTACGATTAGCGTTTATCGATCCCAGTAGACATTGTGAAAATCATCAGACATTGAAATAATTGGTCTTACTTTTCGAATCTAAGACATCGTCCAATACTAAGCCAGTGTTTCTTTGTAGATCTCAACATCTAAACTGGCCCACTTCAATATTCATTGATTGTCTTTTTTGTTTTTGTATTTATTTATTTCAGTTCAATATGGTGTTAGTATTTATTTGTTTATTTGGTTTCGGGTGCTGTTTTCGCTTTTTTTTTTTAGTGTGTGTATTATTTTACAGCTGTCAACATTTATTTACTTAGCAACATGTCCATGCAAAACAATGCTGGGTCTGTGTTGTTCGACACACAGAATACAATACCAAAACCAAATAAAAATCTAATCCGTTTAATGTTAACCAAGGTCAAGTGAAGAATTTGATATACTTAATTAAGAAATACAACATACACGACGGACAGGCGGGGACAGACGGACGGACAGCAATAACATTTAGCCTACAGCTACAGCACCATTGAAGGCAAATGTTCTCGTATTGAAATGCTAAAATGCCAAAGGAACCAACTACCAATTTGGAAATTCAACCATTCAACCATAACCCCTAATAGTGTGTAACAATGAGTTCATTAAATATAATCGACAACTTCAAGTTATGTTCATTTGCATTTCATCCACTGGCCAATGTATGCAGGCATCCTTTTGTGTGCGATTGCAGTGTAATGCGGTTTTGTTATCGGCAACAGACAAAAACGACATTCTAAAGAAATTAATTTGTTTACGGCATGGTGTGAATTCTATAAATATAATCGCTATAATCTCAACGACACATGTTGAAAATAAGTAAAAAAAAATAGCAAAAAGCAAAAAAGTTGCAAACGGTACAATTGACTTCCAGACAGAGGTATGCCCTCAACCATAATTTATAAATGTAATCATCGACTAGTGTGAGACACTATCTTGTCGATGGAAGGAAATCTAACTTTTAAGCAAATGTTTACAAGATATTTTGAAAGTACTCGCCTTTCTGTGTCAACTATAAAAATCCCATTCAAAGTACTTTATAGTAATACCAAGGACCACCAACCCTATTATTTTGGGGATGCAATATGGAAAAAGGAGCTGCACAAATACATTTCCTCTCCAATCGAAACATGTGGTAATTTAACACGACTGTAGCGATCAGCAAGCATGACTAGACAGGCGACAGCGTTAATGCGCCTTAGCAGACTTAATGCACAATAACTTGGGCATTATCTCCTCCCAAACTGCATTAACTCTACCGTAAATGCACCAAATCAAACTGCAGTTGGATATTTCAATATGGCAATACACTCATAATCACTCACAATGATTTGTTATTCTCACAAGAAACGGCTGCTGTCTAATCAGCTGTTATCATATTGTTTGTTATTGTGTCGAAATAAAATGGAATAAAGTTTCTTTCAAATTAATAGGGATTTTTCATCAATAGCATACCTGCTAATCACACTTTCTTCCTTCTATTCATTTGATATCGATGTAAATGCTAAAAATACAATTTTTGACAAACAGTTGTGTAGAAACAGCTGTTTAATAAATGCAGAAAAATGTCGTCTGTCAGTGTAAAATTTCAATTTGCATTGGCAATTTTTTAATGTGGTGTTGCCACATCGCATTTGCACAAAACATACAAACGTGTAACGTTTCTTTTGTAAAGTATGTAGTAATCATCCTATTGTGGATAGTGTGTGCGACTATCACACAAGTAAACCCAGGTTCAAAACCGGGTAAGACCATCAAACATTTTTCAGCGGCTGTTTTCCACCTCGTAAATGCTGGCGACTTTACAAGTAAGAGAGTAATCTGGAAGCCATGTAAAACTTCTCTAGCATTAGCCGACTGGGACAAAACGACATCTGCCCAGGTCAGATATTTTCCCGAAACAGCCGTTCTAGTGCGAATATTGCTGCTGTCGGCCAAGATGTCAAAGAGGAACCCGGAACATCGACCAGACGACGTTCTATGCAGAATTGGGTGCAAGATTTGCAGATGATTCCTTACAAGGTGCATTAGCTGTTATTGATCGCCAAATTACAGCAATAGAACATTGGGTATTTATTTTTGACCCACCTTGTAAAGGATTTTCCAACCAGAGGTGTTATTTTGAATCACCCGGTATTTCGGTAGCTGTCACTTTTGAAGCTTTTATTCTCTGACATTTGACAAGTAGAAAACACGCCATTACTAAAAATGGAACGAAATACGCTTCATCAACGCATTGAAATTATTAAAATTCACTACAAAAATGGTGAAAATCTTGCAGTCACATTTCGCAAAACTAACGCATTTTTGGGTCGTTGTGAAGCACCTTGTCGGACCGCAATACAGAAATTGGTGGACAAATATGAGCTGTTGGCACAAGTTAGTGATGTGAAGAATAAAACCCGTGCACGTCGCTTAAGAAGAACTGAGAATATTGCTGCTGTAGTCCAAAGTGTTGAAGAAAACCCAGGGTTGTCCATTCCTCGTCGTTCTGTGGAATTGGACATTCCACGAACGTCTTTACACCGTATTTTGCATAAAGACTTGGATCTTAAGGCTTATAAAGTTCAGTTAACACCAGAACTCAAGTCGGCCGATCATCAACAACGTTGTGTCTTTGCTGATTGCGTCCTTGAAATGCATGAAAATGATCCGGAATTCCATCGAAAAATCATCTGGACTGATGATGCCCATTTCCACCACGGTGGCTACGTCAGCAGGCAAAATTGTCGCATTCGGGGCTCGGAAAATCCAAGAGTTATTGTTGAGAAGCCTCTCCATCCTCAACGTGTGACTGTTTGGTGCGGTTTATGGTCCGGCGGGGTCATTGGACCTTAGTTTTTCGAAAAGGAGTTTGGATCAACAGTTACGGTGAATGGATTGCGCGATCGAGAGATGATATTGATCTGGACAACTTTTACTTTCAACAAGACGGCTCTACGTACCACACAAGCAACGAAACCATGGCTCTTTTACGGTAAAAGTTTCCGGACCGTGTTATCTTTCGAAGATGTGATCACAATTGGCCACCGAGATCTTGTGATTTAACACCTAGCGTCTTCTTCTTTCTTTTGGGGCCACGTGAACGATAAGGTCTACGCCAACAGCCCAGCGTCGATTCACGACTCCGAAGATAGAATTCGTGAGGTTATCGAGGACATAGGGCAGCCACTTTGCGATTTGGTTATGGACAATTTCATGAAAAGGGTATGGCCCTGTAAGCGTGGTCATGGTGGCCATTTGGCTGATGTTGTTTTGTCATTATTAACGGCATACTTTCCTCTTTATTATGAAATAAACATCCGATCATTTATCTCAAAAAAAAACCATTTCTCTTTGAATACCAAAATAACACCTCTTGTTGGAAAACCCTGCATTTAAAATCTACTTGGGCCCAATAACTGAGTCACGGACGATGTTCGTGTTAAACTGAGGTTAAACTTGATATATGTATTTTCAGTTTAATCGTTCAATTTTAAGCATTTAAAAAACAGTGTGATAGCCATATGATTGTGACTGCGGGCAAAGAAAAAAAGAAGACGAATTAAAATTAATATGGTTCACCAACTTCCTTAACATATTACATAAAGGATGTCAATTCCAACATATTGTCCACTGTACGTGACACACTTCATTTTGCAGTCGTTATAAATTACAATATTTTGCACTGAAAATCTTGTGTGATCAAAGCCAGTGTGTGTATGTGGTGCAGTGAACTCCCTTTGAACTCTATTCCAGGCCTCTGGTTTTCTGTGGAACTTGTTCGACCGTGTATATGGCACATTTTGTTAGGAAAATGAATTTGGCTTTTCTACGAAATCCACTGTGAAAATTTAGATTGGTTTTAATTTGTCATTGGAAACATTTGTTTTTTTGATAAAAACCGACAGTGTTGCAACATCAACCACCGAATGTGGAGATTATTTTGACTGCAAAACGTTTTTTATTTGAGTTTATTTGCCACTGAGTTTAACTTAACTGTGGCTCAACTACGATCTTGTTTATTGATCTCTATCGTATTAGATTGATATGACTATAATTTGAGGGCAACTCCATTTTAATCTGACGCATTCGAATCTAGTATAGGGTTATCCATTTCGTGGTTTCAAAAGTATAGGGCTGGAATTCGACACCTGTCAAACTAAGTTGTTAAACCAATTTTTTTTTCTTTTCAGTTGGAAGTCTGACATTGACGAAAATGGATCGCTTAACTATCACACAACGCGTAAACATTATTAAACCCTACAACAAATGGTGATTCTGGCACGGCCACATATCGAGCTTTAACAAGAAATTATGGTTTATGGTTATGAAGCACATTTCTCACTCGGTGGGTATGTTAATAAACAAAATTGTCCTATTTGGGGTTCTGAGAATCCTCAAGTAATTGAAGAGATGCCATTACATCCAGAAAAAGTCACTGTTTGGTGAGCTCTTTGGTTCGAAGGTGTGATTGGACCGTACTTAAATAGCGAAAAAATAATCAAGAAGAATAATATATTTACATTCCGAAAAAAAAAGTTTACATTCTACTGCTTAAAATTTACCAAGGTCATCGATTACCTTGTCGGGGAGAATTGTTATTTTCTGTTGAGTGTGAATTTGGATGCCTTTGACTTTAAATACATTTTAATAGAAAACTAATAAAAGTCATTTGTTTATGTCATCTATTAGAAAAACAGAAAATATTTAAGATTTTAGTTTAAATTCCAGCCACTTACCACATTGAGAAATCCAAATCTGCATAGAAATCCAAATTGCTTATTATTCTATAGTTCTGTTTGTTTTTTTTTATTAATACTCTCCTTTTTCGGCAGTGATAAGAATTAATTTTGTTTGTTTCATTTTTATATTATTTTTTTTTTTTTGAAATAGATTTATTTTATTTTGAACTTTTGTATGCACACAAATATATTTGTTTTATTTTAAAATATATAATTGGATGTTGGGCCTTTGTATTAAAATGTATTTTAGGAATAATTAATTTTTCTTTTTCAGTTATATTTCTCCGCAACACATGTGCCGTCGAAGCGGTTGAGCGATGATATTCGTTAATTTGGAGGAAGGCGGCGAGAATTTTCTTCCACAGAGGAGACCTTAGCAGATGTATGTATGTGTTTATAATAAATTTGTCAACACTTTTTATTGATATTTATTAGATTTTATTTTTGTGTTTGTTTTTTCTCTTTTGTTATAAAAAAAAAGATTTTTTTGTTGTACGTTTTCAGTTTTATGTTACGATTATTTTGCAAATGACAACGACGACTGGAATTGAATTAAATAAAAAATATTTATTTATTACTTTTAATTAACATATTTTTTTTTATTTTTTGCTTTTCGTGAATGCAGTCACATAAATTATTTAAAATATTTGATATTTTTGTCATTCGTTTTCAATCTTATTTTCATTTCTTATTTTTTGAAAATAATCACATCTTTTTTTTTTGTTCTTATCAGGAGCCATAAAGGCGAAATGTGTGCTTGTGTGTGTGTGCATCTGTTGGATTCACATAATATTTTCCATAATTTAATTTACAAAAGTTCATAGTCTTTAGAGTAATTGTCACGGAACTTGGAGGAAAAAAAGTAGCGAGATTATGGAAGTTAAGAAGATTAAAAAGCAAAGTAAGTGCTTTATTTCATGTACAAGCATGCACACAAACATTTGTCATGGTGAGGTTTTTGTTTTACTGCGAGGCCTTTCAGACTTATTTTCCCACATAAACGGTGCACTAACATGTGCTCGGTTGATCGTGCCCTCTCTTTCAATTAAAATGTTGCCATATAATACAAAAAAAAATAGTTTCTCTCCAAAAAAAAAAAAAAAAAAATTATGTTTTACATTTAAAAAGTTATAACTACCTAAAGTAATTTATGCTTTTGCTGTACTTTTCGAAACAGGGTGTGTCAAGATTTTACTTATTTTATAAGCAATTTGAAAAAAAATTAAAAATTCCTTGCAGACGACAGCCGAATATTACAGTCTAAGCCACGATGTTGAACGACAACGTTCGCCTGCTTTCGAACCCACACACACAGCTGATTTCAAGGCCACTAAACAGCTCTTTGTCTCTAAGAAAACATGCGAACGTTATCGTTCGACATCGTCGCTTAGGCTGTTAGTTTAGTAAGTATAAACGAACTGGCTTAATATTTAATATATTTTATACAAAAAGGAACTTATCTATCCTATTTTATAAAGCGTACAATTTCAATATTTTTTTTAAAGAGAAGATCCCTCCATGTGTGTTTGAAAATCATGGGAAGGACTGACATGCGTTATATTTTTGTTATATTTCCTGTCAATACTTAACAAATGGTATCGCATTTTTACGCCACATATTTCAACGATTTCTTATTTCTTCATTTAGTGTCACAACACATGGTTTTATTGTTTACATGAAAAACAGGGTGTGTCAAGTATTCTTTTTGGGCAAACTATGTGCGGTAAAGACTTATTTAAGTCAAACTTTCAAAGGAAAAGGAATTCCATACAAAGCGAGTTTATTCGTCACTGGGACATCGGGCCCTATAGAACGACCGTCATATCAACTTCTCGTCGTGGTGAGGAAGGTGAAGTATGATGAGTACAAGCCTGAACCATTTGGTACCATGGCACAATGTTAGATGGTTGTGGTAATTGCCCAACAACAAAAACTCAGATACAACCCTGGGTATTTTGTATTGTATAAATGACAGACTGGAGACAGTTACAACTCATGGCACCCCCCTATTTCATAAAAACTTGAAAAACCTTTGTTAAGTAAAATGTGCGAAAATTGTCTTTGTATTTTCATACATTTTTCTTAACAAAGGATTTTTATATTTTTATGAATACGAAGATAAAACTTTATTTTTAATAATTAAAAGTGCCCCAAAAATTCTTTATTTGGTTTTTTATTTTCTAATTCTTTGATTTAAATTTTTAATACGAAAATGTATTCGACATTTGAAAAAGAAAACTAAACCAACAATTTTGACAATCAAAATTCTGTCGAAATAAAAAAATGGTAATCAGCTGTTTGCCTGACTCTGCCTTTAGTTACTGTGCCATGATTCGGAACTTTCGACGAATTTCGCTGGGAAAGTCAGAGGGGCACTGGTCAGCTGCTGAAGGTTGTCAAACAACCTGCTGCTAAGGTGAGGGTGATACGCAGGGGCGCAAAAGCGTGCCGACTATAACACAGAGCAATCTAAACCTACATGGTGGAGTGTACAAGATGTTCGGCCTGACCATACTTAATTGTTTTTATTATTTTCCATACTTGCCAAAAAAAGAAAAAAAAACATTGACAAGATGGAGAGTGAAAAAATAAAAACAAATCTAACACACACTCAAGCACTAACCACACTTCTGTTGTTGTGGTTTTGTTTTGTCATTATTTTGTGTTATGTTTTTTTCCACATCTTCTTCTTCGTCATCATAGTCGAAATTCTTTTTCTCTCTTTTTTTGTTTAGCCGGCCGTAAACAATAACAATTTATTTCAATCATTCCTTCAATTTATTGTTGTTGATTTGAGAAAACTAAAAATACAGCAGCAGCAGGCACAACAACAACAATACTGCACCACCAAAAAAAAAGAAACAAACAATTAATAATATTTTTGTTTTCCTATGACGAAAAGAAACAAAAAATCATAACACTTGGTTTTTTTCCAACACGATCAGTCTATTCATCGTCTCCATTTCGGGGTATATTTAGTTTGTCAAGGCGTTTGTAACCCCTTGTTACATTTGTTGTTAGTGCATTCACGATAACAAATTCTAAACGATAACTTGTCGCTAACACCTCAGTGTAGGAGTTATCGATTGTTAATAATGGGCACGATGTTGAAGGTTTGAAGCGGGCATGAAATGATCACAATTAACTACGTCCACTCATTTAATATTGTTGTGGAAATTTATTAATTGCTGGTCTGGACTAAAATATTTCCTTACCATAAATTCAGGGTAAATGTATATTAGTTGATGGCCCTAATTTTTGACTTCAAAGTTCAAACCAAAAGAGGATAAGTTGTTGGTGAAAACGTTGCCAAATTCTATCTCCATCATCAGGAGCGTCCGAAAATGACATTGGCCATGTAAAAACGTCTTCATTTCATTTCAGAATCCACATGTTCATTTCTGGGTAACTTATCTCAAATTAGTCAGCTGTGAAAACAATATTGTTTGTAACTAGTCCACTTTATAAAAGGTGGGTCTGGAGCATTGTTGTTCTGTTCACACTACCAATCGCTCCACGCCGGGCCGGAATGTTCTGAATATCACTTTCAAATTCCACTACTAACTTATTTTGAGATACCTATGATATAAAAATAAACAATTTATGGAAAATGGTTGGGAAAACCTTTGGTTTGAGTCACCCAGATTACACATATGCCCTGTTTCAGGATGTCGAACGTTTGCCTTCGTTCTCGCTTGCTATTCGAAAAACCGCTGATTTTGTTGTCACTAATACAAGTTAAACGAAACCGTAATCGTTTCCATCAAATTTGTTGTTTCTGTATACGTTTTCGTTCGACTTGTCACACAAAAGCAAACGTTCGACAACCAGAAACAGGGCAATACGATCTGAGCCACGGTAACGAACGTAAACGTTTGTTTTCTATGTGACAGACGGCCAACTTGTGACCCATTAACAGTCACCAGATCAACAAAGCCATGCGAACGTAAGCAATTCAATTAAGTGGTATTGGATCGTTTTTTTTTGCGACAAGGGGTCGATGTCAATAATAATAATCATGAGATTAACAGCCTAAGTCACGATGTCGGACTACAACGTTCACATACTTTCTAAATTACAAACAAAATCAGCTGTTTGTCGCTTAGTAGGAAAACGAACGTGGTCGTTCGATATCGTGGCTTAGGCTTTCATTATAATGACCATTACTGTTATTATATGTGTTTATTGCAAATATAATTTACAAAAAATAGTACAAACAGGAGTGGCTACTGGGGCCTTCGCCTCGTTAATCTCATGAGGTTACGTAGTCAGATTTTAAAGACAATATGAAATTGTCGTCGGCGTTTGACGAAGGCAGCGATTCTAAAGAGCCTACCCTATCATTCGAAAAAAAAATTGGTAATGTTAAACCACAACTTATGATATTGATAACATAGCTACAGGTTACAGAATTCCTATGCAGAGATTTACTGTCTGTTTCACGATGTCGATGGAATGTGACTTGAAAATCGAATTGTCATTTTCGATATATAGAAACCAGAATTTGTATTGAAACGATTACGTTTTCGTTCGTAAGATCAAAAGAACATTCAATCGACATCGTGAAACAGGCAGTTAAACAAAGTTTTTGTTTACACACGTCTACATAATACTTGTAGACTTAGTAACGGCACACATGATACAAAAGCGTCGTAGGAGTCGATTCCAGCCGAAAACTACATTAATAATTGCCCACGGATGATGGTGACTCAGCGATTACAACCCATCTCACAATCGATTGTTATTAATCTCTTGGTGAGGACTTTATTGAGACATTTTCTAGGACAGTCCTTAGCAGCGACTTTATACGATTCGCGTCAGTTTGTACTTTAGGCTGGTTATATGTGTTTTTGATATTTTTTCGAAATTCTTTTTTTGTTATGTTTGTTTTTCATTTGATTTTTTTTTATTATTATTATGTTTTGCTTATCTTGGCACAAAGCAAAAAAAAAGGCAACAAATAAAATTTTCCACTCTTTTTTTCTTTTCTTTTTTGAGGCGATTTTTATTAGTGCTTAACACAGAAAGAACAACAACAACAGTCTGAAATCAAGGGGGAGAAACAACATGTGTGCATATATTCATTTACAAAAGCCGACACCTCTTGCAGATAGTAAAGAACTTAAATACACCCTACGCCCAGTTTGAACAGAACTGGTACATAAAGTGTGTAAATTACATTAAATTTTATAGATTTAAACTCAGACCCGTTCACTATGAATAGAAGCATTGTCATGCAGCTGCCATAGCCGAGAATGTTGTGGACAATCGAATGAGCCATCGATCTCAAAAACGAATCTTGCCCACGCGATTATTATGGAATAGCAGTGGTGTATGGATGAAAGTAAAACCAAAATTTTTGTATAAGATAGTTTATGGTCATGGGTTATATCCCAACTGGACGCTCAGTACTTAAGGCCACTTTCTCAGCTGCTAATCAGCAAATGTGAGACTTCAGCTTCAACCTCTAACAATCAATAATGACCTCAAATTTGGATAATAACTGACGAAGTAGTTCCGAACAGTTTGGTACACTTTATACCGGCTACTTTGAGATAACTTAGAAATGTCATGGCCACCACGGAACAGAGCCTAACAACTAGAGCTACACATTTAGGTATACACCCCATATGCATTTTATAATATATTGTACGATCCTCTTCTTTCTCAACTTAACCTGAGAAAATGCCAACTTCATGGCTCTATAACAATAGTCGAGAAGTCATTGTCCACAGAATTAAGGGCCGAACAAGATAGGCTTTTTCACAGTTGCACAACGATAGATAAATAATAATTTCGCTTCGAATCAGTTATTAATATATTTAAAAAAAAAAAAAAGAACTGAACTTTACTAGTGGTAAATTCGTTTCTCACTTAAAATGCTACCCTCATATGGTGTAACATTTTGAAATTGTCACAATTTTTGTGCTAACAAACGAACAAATTTAGGTACAAACGAAGGAACCATAAAGATAAGAAAACGATAGGATTTTGATTCTCAAAATCATTGTTTATATTTCAATTGTTGGTTTAGTTTTTTTTTTTTTCAAATGTTCAATACATTTTCGTATTAAACATTCGAATCAAAGAATGCAATACAAATAGTCAAACAAAGAATTTTAGGGCTCTCAAAACTATTAAAAATAAGGTTATAATCGCTAAAAATTGTGCGTCATTACTAAAAATGGAAATATACACGCTTCAACAAAATTCACTACAAAAGTGTTGAAAATCTTGCAGTCACAGTTCGCAAAACTAAAGCATTTTTGGATCGTCGTGAAGCACCTTGTCAGACCGCAATACAGAAATTGGTGGAGAAATTCGAGCTGTTGGGACAAGTTAATGATGTGAAGAATAAAACCCGTGCACGTCGCTCATGAACAACTGAGAATATTGCTGCTGTAGCCCAAAGTGTTGAAGAAAACCCAGGGTTGTCCATTCCTTGTCGTTCTTTGGAATTGGGCATTCCACAAACGTCATTTCGACGTATTTTGCCTAAAGACTTGGGTCTCAAGGCTTAGAAAAGTTCAGTTAACACCAAAACTCAAGCCGGCCGATCATCAACAACGTTGTGTCTTTGCTGATTGGGTCCTTGAAATGCATGAAAAATTCCATCGAAAAATCATCTGGACTGATAAGGCCCATTTTTACCTCGGTGGCTGCGTCAACAAGCAAAATTGTCTCATCCGGGGCTCGGAAAACCCAAGAGTTATTGTTGAGAAGCCTCTACATCCTCAACGTGTGATTGTTTGGTGCGGTTTATGGTCCGGCGGGGTCATTGGACCTTACTTTTTCGAAAATGAGGTTGGATCAACAGTTACGGTGAATGGATTGCGCTATCGAGACATGATTAATTATTTTTGTATGTACGTTAGCTTATAACAAGACGGCGATACGTACCACACAAGCAATGAAACCATTGCTCTTTTACGGAAAAAGTTTCCGGACCGTGTTATCTCTCGAAGATGTGATCACAATTGGCCACCGCGATCTTGTGATTTAACACCTTGCGACTTCGTTCTTTTGGGGCCACGTGAACGATAAGTTCTACGCCAACAGCCCAGCGTCGATTCAAGACCCCAAAGATAGAATTCGCCCTGTAAGCGTGGTCGTGGTGGCCATTTGGCTGATGTTGTTTTTCATGTTTGCCTCCTCTTTATTATGAAATAAACAGCCGATCATTTATCTCAAAAAATGTAATTTTTCTTTGAATTTCAAAATAACACCTCTTGTTGGAAAACACTGTAAAATCAAAATACCCAGGGTTGTATCTGAGTTTTTATTGTTGGGCAATTGACACCACCTTGTGCCATGATAAAGGCTCAGCCCTAGAAATGACAATGATTATGGCTGGGTAGTGTCTGCCTTCTCATATAAACGTTGCATTCCTTTGCTTTCGTTCCATTTACTCATTCATAACATTATCCTAACACACATGTTGAACATATTTTCAATTTTGATGGTGAATATTTTCAGCTTCGCAGGGTATGTCGAGGAAGCAACAGATTGAAGACAATAACTAGGCACAGTTATTTGGATCTATTCGAATAAATACATATTTAGTTGTCAAATTCTTATTTGCACTTTTTCTTTAAATTCGTAAATAAACAACAACACATTTCCAAAAGAGGAAGCACTCCAAAATAAACTATCGAAACACAATTAACAAATACCAAGTGCCCACTGATCACATTTTATTATTATTTTGTTTTAGCTTTTTTTATGTTACATTTTGTTTTGGGAAATTCTTTCAAACAGATCATTCATACACAAAAACTGGTGCGATCTAGCGCTATGAATTAATTAAATTTTATTACTATTTTTTTAATTTGCATATATTTTTTTTTCGTTTTTTTTACATTCGTATTAAACAACAACAAGAAATTTGGGTTTCGTTTTCAACGATATTTCTTCTTCTTTTTAGGTGGATTTTTTGTGCGAAGAAATGAATTTTAAGTATTTCTCGTTTATAAGAACAACAAAATTAACAGGAATTAGGTATATTTTTTATAACAAACACACAAAATATAAATAAGGAAGAACACAACAATAACAAAATTATTTTAACAACGCACACGCTCTATAACCGACCGTAACCAAACCTCAACTAAATGTTGTGTTTTTGTTATTTTTCAAAAAAGGCCTCTCCACACACACCGAAAACGAAAACAAAGCAAGCACTACACCACACACACACACGTATCAGCAGGCTACATAGACCCGAATGATTGCAGAGCCGTCGTCTGTCGTTCGAGTCTGTCGACCGTCGGTTGATTTAGCTGTGAGCGACAGTGTGTAAGTGTTTATGCTGTTCGTTGCAAAAAGAGTCTAACAACAGCAAGAGGTGTCAATGCAGCAGTGTTCCCAACTTAGTGGTTTTCCCACTAGATTTAGTGGGAAAAATTCTTCGCAGTGGGATTTTTAGTGGTAAAAATAATTTAGTGTTTTTTTTAGTGGAAGAATTTTTTTTTAGTGGATTTTCTAGTGGTTTTTTTCTGGAAGTCAAAATAAAGTTTTTAGTATTAGTTTTTTCAACAGTTGCTTTTTATTTTAACTAATATCGTCTTTACACGATGCCATTTTTTACCCATGAAAATTGCATTTGTGGACAAGGGGTGTAGAAACGCAAGCCTTCCAATCTTGCTTCTCTACACCCCGTATCAACAAACGCAATTTACCATGGGTAAAAAATGGCATCGTGTAAAGACGGTATAAGCTGTTTGATCGTAAAACAACACTGGCATTCTGTCAAGTGTCAATCTTTTGTATAGTGCCTTTTACAACACTGGCATTCTGTCAAGTGACAATCTTTTGTATCGCGCCTTTTTCGTTAAAAGGAAAACAAGTAGTGCTAAACAAATTAAGTGCAAAATGCCTAAAGAAATAAAAAAGATTTATGCTCAAAAGTATAACAAACAGTGGGAAAGTGATGAGATATTTAAAGGTAAGTACTATTTATTTGTGGTAAAATATAATTGAATTATTTTTCACAAACAGTGGCGACTATCTCCCCTCGACAGATTATGCAGAGGAAAGTGAAAAGTGTGTTCCGTCTTAATGATGAGTATAAAATTAAGTTAAAGTTAAATTAAGTTAAATTTGCTTTGATTTTTAATTGCAATTAATTCTTACTTGCTTACTAGTGTAATTTTAGCTGCAAATTTGATAAGACAATTGGTTTTTGTTGTAATAAGTCTAAAATTTGCTTTTATATATATAATATTAATCAATTACACTGTAAAAAGAAATACATGTAATGTACAAAAGTTATATTTGAAATAAAGATTGATTTATAATATTAAACAACATTAAATGTTTCATTAAGAATATAAAAAAAAATCAAAAATTAAATTAATAATATCTTTTTCTCAGTCATATAAAATTTAGTGGGAAGTTTCAAAAGTTTAGTGGTTTTTTCTTCAAATCTAGTGGTTTTTTTCAGGAGTTTAGTGGGATTTTTTTAGAAATGTTGGCATCACTGCAATGCAGTGTTGATGTTACGGATCATTGCCAAATAATAATTAATGTGGTTCGTTTTATTACCATGCATCCTGATGCACGAAGTCGAATGTTAACGTTCGCTTGCTTTATATGCGACAACCAGCCTATTTGCGATCCACTAATCTTGACCAGACCGCCAAAGCGATCGAAAGAAAACGTTTTGTCATCTAACCGAAGGAAAATGTCAAAAGCACTCACTTGTATTTTATCCGTCATTCGATAAGAACCAAACAAAAGATTGAAATCGTACCTTGATACGGATGTGGGCTCCTTCATCACCTTCTATTACATCCGAAAATTCCGTTGAGTTAAAAAATGCCTCCGTTTGAAATCGTACCTTGATACGGAAATGGGTTCCTTCATCACCTTCTATTACATCCGCAAATCCCATTGAGTCGAAAAATGCCTCCATTAGTTGACGTTCGTCTCCGAGGGCAAGGTTTCCATATCGAAATGCAGTTGTAGGGCCGATGATTTTGGGTGAATGGCACATATGCGACGGTAAAACTTATATTTTTTAAAAAAATCAACCGCTAAATATTGTGTTTACATTCATTTTAGTAAAAATACAATTGTTAATAAAAAAAGTGTTATTAATGTTCGTCCGACATTGTCAAAAAATTTTGTACAGTGGAATTTAGAGAAACGCACGCCTATTAAAGGAAAAAATGGTTTAATTGAAAATAAATATTAGCAACGATTGTACTGAATTATTTTCCATCCATACGCTTTATTGAAAAATCGTTTATGTGAAACACATGCAAAGACACAAACTTATATGAGACGAACATCGCTTAATATAAATGCATGCCACTCATTATATACACAATAATAGAAGAGAATTGACGGACCAAGAGATAATAGAGGAGGTATGGCCATGGAAACGTTGTATATGATGTAGTAGGTTCAATAGAATTTATTATGAAATCATCATAATAGACATTAGATTCAATTTAATTTTGAAGCCTAGGACAAAACATAGTATCTCAAAATTATCTGTCAATCACATTTAAGACAACTCAACCAAATGAAAATAAATGACTATTCCTCCAAGCTCATTAATATTGAATTTAAATTTTGCATACATATGCCATGCATAGTAATGCCACAATTTTCTATCTTCGTTTCAGAGAACAATTTCAAAAGTACATACTCAGTTCGTCTAAATGAAAGTTCGTGTAATGATGCTGGGTGTATTAAAAGCTCCTCGACACCTCTTCTTGCTAGTAGTCTCCTATTCACTTTGTTCGGTGTGTTGTTGCATTTTCCATGTGAGCTCTGGATCATTGACGACGAAAAGCAACGATAACATTCAACAACCATGGACGTAGAGCTGGCAATAATGTCATGGAATAGTGGGTGCGCAGTCAAAATGTAGTCAAAACATGTATCTATTTCTTGGGGTAAATCTTTGTTTTGGTCGGACATTTGTGACGTTTCCACATGTGTACAGTGTTGCCATACATTGGTCAGTATATTGTTTCCTTATGGTTTATAAGAGATCATAAGTAGGAGGAAACGGATATTTCAAGTGTTTGTGACACCGGGCAATATCAAACTGCAATAAGTCACAAAATACAGACATATCCAACCATGATCATTGAACCATATTATTACCTTCACGGATGTCCAACTTTGTTTGTATGAGCGACTACAAATCTCCATCTGGAATTGATGGGGCAGGGATAGTTGGTGCAATCTGTTACCTTGTTTCAATATCATAATATTCTATGAACACTTCAAAAAAAAAGGAACAATCACGCTTAATATCGCATAGTTCTCCGTGCAAAATAAGCGATTCCTAAGCTAGCGGTGTAACGAAAACATGCCTATTGTATGGATTTATGTGTTGTTGTAATTAGGCTATATTTTATTGTTGTGCTTTGTCTGGTGTCAGTAAAATACAATAGGCCTATTCGATTTAGCCTGCTCTCTTATTTAGGTATTGTGTATGAGAATGTTGGCATATTATCCAACACTTCGTAATGGTTTGTTAGAAAACGGAAATAAACTGAAAACAAACTGAGTGCAGCAGAATATATGATTACCCCCGATTTAGAAAAAGATAGAACTACTAATCTCTACCTTCGAGAGTTCGAAGTACAGGCATATGTATATTTAAAACGCCACTCATTTACCAATTTGCCTCTTTAATCTGAAATTAATGATCTATTTAGCAGCTTAGTGAGTCCAATCAAACAGGACTAATATCAAAAACACACTTTACTTTTCTCTCTCACTATCACTCTCCACACCCCACAATAACAAAACAAATAGCAGTAATAATTTCAATAAAACTACAACAAAATAGCAGCAATGCCAAGAGTACCAACATATTCATCAGTGCACTACAGTCTCAGCTGACGCAGACGCCAATAATCATAAAAAAAAATGAACAACAACAACAAAAAACGAGAAACTAATAAAAAAAAAACGAATGGAAACAATAACAAACGAATAATCACAACAACAATTTGACACATAATCAGAGACGTCGTCGTTAAATGCTCTTGTGTTTGTCAAAAACTACAATAATCAGAATAAGAAAACAAAAGTAAAAGCAAAACAACATCAGAAAATAAACACACGAAAGACAAAAAAACACGAATTTCAAAACACCCTAATAAATAATCCAAAACAAAACACACAACCAAATCCAAGCATAGAGGAATTTGGAAGGCTTTCAAAAATATGAAGCAATCCAGAAGGCCTTTTTAGGCTTATGCGAAACATCCACATTGGGCGGATATCAATTTGCCTACAAGTTATAATCGACATGAAAAGTGTGGATTTTGTTTGGATTGAGCGTCTGAAAGATCCAAAATACAATTCCTACTGCTTGTTAAAATGCTCAGTTCGATGCTCAGTCCCAATTCCAGTGTTTGATTGGACCTGATACACATTTTTCTTACTTTGAGAAGGTCCGCTTTTCATTTACTTCAATAATGTCAAAACTCGATTTGTTTAAGAGAGTCATTAAAAGTTTTCCATTGCGTCTTAGTTAGACATAGGGTTCCCGAATAAACTGTAGACCTGACATACATATATAAACTGCCGAACAAAAGTCAACATAAATTACAGATTTACAGCTTTTTCTTGAGCAAAAGAATAAAATGTGAATTTTGAATTGTGACACTATTGAAGTAACTGAGCGATAAGTGTCATAGTTGTGTTTAAGAGTGTTGTTGACGGGACTGTAGCAGAGGTTGTGAATCCATTTTTGCATATGCTATGATTTTCTCTAGGTTTCTGGAAATCTATTACAATTTCTGTGACATGACAACATTTAGAGCGAATTCAATGTGGTGCTCGGCCACAGTGAATTCGCTTATCAACCGTCCCAATGTTTTCGTTAATATGGCATTGTCATACAAGGCTTTAAATCGGTTGATTAACATTCTTGGAACGTCTTTACACACCAGATTGTATCGTGGTATACGGTGTCTATGCTCTTTCGAAGTCAATAAATCCTAGAGTAAGTGATGTTCTCCATTCAGCCGACTGTTCAACAATCACACGCAAGCTGTTCACATGCTCCATTCTTAGAAGTCTTTAAACTTTTAGTCGATTCGTTTGCCAACAATATCAGCTATTATCTTCTATTATCAGCTATTATTATAACATTTTATAGGGATGTGACTCTTCAGTTTCTGTAGTCCGATAAGTTGCCTTTCCGAGGAAGCATGATGTCCTCTTTCAAAATACTGGCGAGGGAATCACATCTACGAACTCATGTCGGCGTCAGCTGTTAATAATTCCTTTCGAAGTTCTTGATTGCTTCTACAATTTCGTTTCTGTTGGTGCATTGTCCATATCTTCCCTGCGCATTAACGCTGTCGTCCGACTTGGCCAAAAGTATATGCTGGGTTTGTCAGGCCTACCGACCACAATCGAAGGCCTATTGGAAGGCCCTCTTACTGCCTCTATCCACTCCTGCTCGAATCTATAAACATTGCCAAGATACGAACGATTCTGTGAGTGTCCGTTTATGTTTTTATTGTTCAGTATAAGTAGGCAACAATCGACGACTACACTACACCACACTTCCAGAACATCCACATCATGCCATCCATCGTCACACAAAACTATTCCATAGTTTTGTCAGCGACAAGCGGCATTTAATAACAACAACAACAAAAACCACGAACGGCAAACACAATCAGTCCCACTTGGAACGCTTTTGTCAGCAGCGAGGGAATAGTGAATATCATTCATGCGCAAACTATGGCCCGCGAGATTTTGCGGTGCGGGTCGCATGTATTTGGAGACGAAACATAATCAAACACATTGGCGACGACAACGTGAAAAAACACTTGCTCTTAAAAGGAGCGCTGCTGTAGATTTTTGCAAATTGACCCTAATCCAGTTTACTGTGGATACATACTTTTAAACCAGATTTAACAAGATCAACCCGATTCTTCTATCAAAAAAGTATATAATGAAAAAAATGTGCGGCCCGCTATTCCAAACGGCTGCACAGCCCCGGTACCTGGTGTATATAGTAGATATGCACTCTAGTTCTAATAACTGAAATGAATCAACAAGTCTAAAGGTTGACAATCATTTTATCTTGCCTGGAGCGGGGCACCTCTTTAATTGATTGCGTGGAGTGTGAAATAGACAGCAATGCTGAAACAACTGCAAACAAGTTTCTTTTCGAAATATGAATCTTTCCGAAATATGAATGTTTTCTTTACATCGCATGCGTTTATCTTATATGGAGACCTTAGCGACATTGTATTGAAAAAAAGGATTGAAAATATAATTGATTTTTTAAAAGATTTTTAACCTTTCGTCCTTCTGCTTCGAAAAAACAAATGAATTGTCTCCTTCTTCTTTGTATTACATCATAATGAATATCTGCGTTCGCTTGGCACCACTTAACATTGTGACTTTTTGTTATTTTTTATGCTGGCAATACCGTGGAACCATAAAACAGAACCTAAAGCGATTATCACCTGATTAATTGTAGAAAAATGTCAAACTAATGATGCAAACTAGGCAACATTCCGATACAGCTGTGAAATTGTTTTAAACAATTATTCATGTAAATGTAAAAAAAAAACTTTATGATAAGTATGTGTTGTGGAAAAATATTATAAATGAAAAATGTTCCTTCTGTTCGGTCCTCATTTTCAAAACAATTTTCTTCTTCTTCTGTAATCATTCACAACTAATGATATTTGTTAACTTGGGCCCATATAATATTGGCATTTTGTTATTTTTTTATGCTGGCAACTTCAGACGATAACTTAAACGATAATTTCCAATCCCGCTTAGGCCCAATAAATGAGTCAAGGTTGATCTTCGTTTTCGTTTAAACTGAAGTTAAACCAAAGACCATACAGAGGCCTTGTTTGGCGTTTTTCTTCCACAAAAACTACTTTTGACCTGAATTGGAAAACTTAGTTTATTTCGATTGAAGTTTTTCGGCCACGATATTACATATCTCAAGACTCATTAATGGACTTCAGACTCGTCCAATGCATCCACTTTTATACGGAGTCTCTATTCAAAGACTAAAAATCCATTATCCTCATTGACGGGGTAAAATACATTTTCGGTGCGAATGGATATTGTTGAATTATACGTTTGGCCCACATGTGGCGAGCTATTTAACAAACAAGCAAACAATAACTATGCGAAAAATGATTAACTTTGTCTGTTATCAGCTTCCAAAACGTTATTGATTTATAAACAGCAATGACGACGGCGACACTAACAACAGTATCAGCAAAGTAGGGTGCATTAAAAGCGTCAGCTTCAGCGGCAACACTATCAACGATGTGCTCTGCTGTTGGAAAAGAAACAAAACCGGTCTGTCTAAATGTTGATAACGATGATAATAAATTCAAAGCAATAATAAACGATAACAGCTGACCGATATTTACATTGGAGGTGTTTGTTTATACACTCCACCTCTATCTAGTACGACTAGTATAGTTTGTCTTAATGATACTTAGTTCTAAGTTACTTTGCTTTAAAGATTAAATTAAGTTTGCTTTGTTATGCTCAATATGCTATTTACAGCCTAAGCCACGATGCCGGACGAGACTTTTTTTTGGAGAGAAACAGCTATGAAATCAGCTGTTTGTATCTAAAAAAAAGCATGCAAACGTTGTCGTTCGACATCGTGGCTCTTGATCTTGTGGACGATGTTACTTATTGTCATCTCTCCATTGTGCGTCGGTCTATAATGTGTACGCCGTCCCTACGTTATGGGGATGTGACCCCTCGGTTGGCAGGGGCGGGTGTGAGTGACCCTTTAATAGGAGAAACAAATGTTTGTAACATTTTCATGCGTTTTCATACAAGATGCTAATATTATAAAATATAACACAATGTTGAGATTAATTTTTCGAGTCTTGTTATTTATTTATTTATTTAAATTCACCATAATACAAAAGCCAAACGGCCAAAATAATGTATTACATAGTAATAATATAAATCCTAAGCTTCAATCATATCCAAATTTACAAAGTAAATACTTAAAGTTTAAATTTATATAACAAACTGGCTAACGAATTGGCTCCCCAGCCATAATATTTACACATACTGATGAGTACACAAACTGTACGAATATTCAGAATAAGAACATTAAGTCCAAAGTTCCTTATTTTCGGGATAAACACTTGAGGATTTCTAGTAGATCTAATGAACATAAAGTTCCTGAAGACTTTTCTCTTCAACTAGAAAAGCCGCACTTTGAAAACCCTGTCCAACAATATTGACCATAGACGTACATTAAAATAGAGCTGTGGAAAAACGTTAATGCATTTTTATAAAAATCTAAAAAAAAAAATGTTCATGATAAGTAAGTGATGTGGAAAGATATTAAAAATACTATTCGAAATGAACGATTTGTATTTACAGTGGAAATTCTATAAGTCGAATATTCTTTGAGTCGAAGCACTTCTAGTGGCAGTTAAGATGACAAATTTCCTATGACTGAAAGAAAATTCGACTTATGATAGATCGAGTTATGGAAGTTTCACTGTATTTGTATTCTTCTTCTGTATTACTACCATTGTTCTTTATGCTGGCGATAATTTCAAATGTCGCTTAGATCACTCACTCTGAAAGATGTCGAATTCTCGCAACATGGGACCATATCGGCTCATACCAGAAGCAATAGACCAATGGAAATTAACAAATACCATAAATGGGGTAGCGATTGATCGCGAATTTAGTATACGAAATTGACGGCAGATCCTCAGCATACTCAATGCCCAGTGACAAGATACACATTTGAATTCCTACACAATGTTAGGAAGACTGTAGTCGAGCCACTTGGGTATTGTGTCCCTAACTGGTAGAGTTTCCTGTTGTTACATCGTTCCCCTTTCTTGCTTCGAATTATATCTCGAATAGCAAAATCGTTCGAAGATGGATAAGAAAAAATTATCACCTCGTGGTCGTTGCATTATATTTGACTCATTACTGCCGTTCATACCTGAGAACAATCTGATTGGGGAATATCAGATTATTCTCTCTAAATTTAGTTAAATATGAACCTATTTTTCTGTCAAATTTCAACTGGATTCGTCATCTAAGTGACTTTGTTTGTATATGTTTCAATTGTTTATTCAATATGAACTTAGTACCCTATAGCGATGTCCAACCAGCAGGGTAAAAAGGCCTTTTCTTGCAGTCGGTGGTCAAATTTTATTTTTATTTCCAATTAACTTATTACAGCAAGACGTTGCATGATTTTAAGAGAGATCAATACATATTTTTTAAATTATACTCGATTGCGGAACTTCTCCAACAACGATACCCTTTGAATACTATCGACAATCGGTTGCTTGTCAAAATAGCGATAATTGTCATTTGACAAAAAGTAGGCAGCTTTCTTACGACTTTTTGGAAAAAAGTTATAAATATAAAAACAAAAACTCGAAAAATCGTTCGTCCGACAATTTATTCTTCTTCTTCAGTACTTCACAACGAATGGTGTCTCGTCTAAATGAATGACTTGGCATAATTTAATATTGACATTTTGTGATTGTTGTAAGCTGACAACGCCGTGCTTTCTTAAAGCAAAATACTGCAGATATCGAGTACACTTTGCAACAAATTATTAAGGCCCAATAAATGAGGTCATAGTTAAACCACGATTATGTAAAACTCAGTTTCTAATAAAACTGAATTTAAACTTCAAATACGTATTTAAATGCTCAGTCAAAATAATCAACATTTTAGGCTTTTGATGTGGCAATACTAACAGGAAACATGTGTTTTTTGTGAATGATTAAAATAGCTAGCTTGTAACGAAAACACGCTTTATATTAAACTTTTGTAGTGGATTTTGGCCACTCAAGATTTTTAGAAAAAATATAAGAATTAAAGAAATATGCTAACTGAACTTTGGCACGGGCAGAAGACACATGTATAAAACAGGTGGTGGGCGGAAACCAATTCCTGCATCAACAATATTACACAGCAGCATTACTTACATATGTAATTTGTTTTATTTGTTGAATTTGGGCAACCAAAATAATTTGTATTCTTCTTCTTTCGTTGAGTGCTGTCACAATCATATGGCTATTAAACTGTAGTTTAAACGCACAATATTGGATGATTAAAGATCAACCAAGTCTCATTTATTGCGCCTAAGACGTTGTTTAGTTTTTAAATTTGGTTAAACGGTTAGATTTTTTTACAAACATGATTTCTATGCTTTTGTTACCAACTAATTGTCATTCTATAATTTAAATCCTCCTCAAAATATGTTATATGAAATAATTAAACTAAGCATGGTTCCCGACTCTCCGACCTCATATATCAAACATTCATCACCACATAACAATGCCTTGACGGCTCCACCGCTGGGTATGTTGGTCAATTTTTCTAGTTCTTCATATTAAAACTCTACTGGTTATGACTAGATTGCAGATTGTTTATTAATAATAACAAAAAGAAATACGTTCGTATTGGTGTTATCCTCTCTATAACCCTGCCATTACACCTACATCTAATTTGTTGCCAGTTGAGCACACATATACTCTTCGAAACAGAAACCAAATATCGAAAATCATCTGAAAAATCATTTCAAAAACGTCGTCACAAGAGTAACTTCTCTTGTTGTTGTTACCGTCCGCAGCAGCAAACAAAAACACAATGTTACCCCACACCACAAATTGTCAAAGCATTTGGGGAAAAGTATGGACAAGCAAATTTGTTTTCATAAATACGTCTAAATTTTGTTTTTTGTGCTTCAAACAAGTCTGAAAAATACTTCATTGATAACAATTCACAAAATTGAACTGTTTTTATTACGACAAAACGGTCAAAACACAATTACATAATAAAATTATCCCATAAATTGACAAAAAAAATATGTTGGGGGAACTCTAACATTCGTTTCTGCTGCATGTGCCAAAATTTTACTGCCATTGAATTTTCGTTGCCAGTCGGCCGGACAGTAGCAAAAATGTGTGTGTATTGGTAAAAAAGTGTGAGTGTGTTGAGTTTTTCGAACAATTACTGCCCTGTCTAATGGCTGGGTAAAAGAGAAGACTTTGAAAATGAATATGCAATTAATTTATACGAGGGTTGATATTTATATTCCGGGTCCAGGCAATGTTCAAACTTCCATTGGAAAGTTGTTCGTGGAAGAAGCACTTTGAAACAAATCGATGGCTTCATTCTAGAGCATGCTAAGTCGACTTAGCATATTTTTAGGACGATTGTTTTTTCTGAATACGATTAAATTCAACTTAAATCCTGTCAAAAGCATGAATTTATTCGACAATCCTATCAAAAGTCATGCTTAAGATTGTACTTAGCATATGACTGAAGTTTAAAAAAACGTCCATTCCAAAACGGGCTAAGTTGCACGGAGGAACAAATTATTTTTGTATATTTTACATCGTATATTTTTGAGTGTCGCCAAGTGTACTTAACATGTTATTAACATCAACTTAGAGGAACAACGCAAACATTTTTGTGCATTCTACAGTGGTCTAAGTCATTTTTATTCTGAAAAGGAAATTTTTAATTCGGGTACACTAAAGTAATTCTCTATTATTTATTTATTTACTTATTATTCTAATATATATATTATTTTTGGGTTCAAGGATAAACCGGGTGACACAGAACAATTCTAAATAAACTTTGAATGTGTCTCCTCAAAAATTTACAATTTAGACTTAAGGTGCCTATGCAAGTAAAGTACTTGCAGCAAGCGTTGCAAGCGTCTGCATTCAGTCTTGAATGCGTCTCCTCTAAAATTTACAATTTACACTTAAGGTGCCGTCACACTATGCAAGGAAAATGCTTGCTAATAACATATTGTTTTTTATTGTTAATAAATATTGTTCGGTGTAGATCAGCAACAATAAAAATTGTATTTTTGAACATTAATTTTGTTTAACTTACAATTTTCTGCGTGTAACATTCTAACATTCACTTCTCCGCGTGTAGCTACTCCAATTGTGTTTTATATCACTTACGTCAAATCAAAACGACTCTCGACAATATTGACACAAGGAAACAGCTGATTATCCAGCAACATTTCCCATATGAATGTGTTGATGCATCAAACTGTCATTAGCCGGCTACAAATAAATATTCTATCTCTTTGTGTGGAACGGCAACGGTTGTGCGAGTGTTATGGCACCACCTACGGCGAAAAGTCCCCCGGCCGCTTTACGGGCTGCCGCTAACAAACGCAGCAGTGGAGATAATCTCCTTCAAAAGATGTACAAAAAGTATGGGAACTTTGAATTTGTGAAATATCTCGTAGTCGATCCAGCCGCATTGCCACTTGTCTCGGTATTCATATTGTTGGCGGAATTGTTTCTAAATGTTTTCGTCATAAATCGTGTGCCGTATACGGAGATCGACTGGAAGGCATACATGCAAGAATGTGAAGGATTCCTCAATGGCACAACCGATTATGCCTTACTAAGAGGTAAGTAGTTTCCCAACAAATTTGCCATTCATATTTTACCCAATTATGGTATCACCTTTTAAAGTGTGTTTAGCTTGTTCTATTTTTGTTTACAATTAACCAACAAGGTTGCCGCAGACGAGAATGTTGCAGCAACATTGTTTCGAATGAATAATTGGTAAATTTTTGTTTAGTGTTTGAAATTGTGGTAGGAAAAGTAGCTTGAAGCCGCTAGAAGGCAAGCTGTGGAAAAATATATATTTCCTGAGGTTGATGCTAGGCTTGTCTCGCGAGAAAGGAAATCTTTAAACACAATCGAGGACAGCTTTATATCGCGTAATCGAAGTTAGGCTAGTTACAGAGGAATCGCCACATTAGAAATGCTTTTAATAAGCATCCCTATCGAAAGGAGTTGTCCCTGTTTATATTCGGAACTTTGGACAGCCGCTCTATAAATATGAACAGCTAAAATTATTTTTTTTTTATGTCTTATAACTATCAAAAGTTCGTGCGGGTATCACTAAAAAATTCCATCCACTAATACCATAAAAACCAGCATCCGTGTCCAAATCATAATTGGCGGCGACTTTTTGAGTAAGAGATAAATCTCTGATCCACATAAAACTTCACAAAAATAAGAATTAGTCAGAGTCGTCTTCAAATAGAAGGTTCACACTAATGAAGATACAAATTGTATCGTGTAAGGTTATTTGTTTTTGTGAAAATTAGCCCGCCTATTCCTTCATGGACTGTTGACATAAGAACCTTGACATTCCCAAAAGTGTTCTTTGTTTTCCACCTCGTAATTGATGGCGTCTTTGCAAGTAGGAGAGTAATCTCTAAGCCATGTAAAACATTTCCAGAAAAGCATAAGTTCCCCGTCTATTCCTTCATGGAAGTGGTAAGTGAAATAATTAAGTAAATTGTCATTTCTTAAATTCTCCGAAATAGAGGAATTTCAGCAATTTTGTTGCTTAGATTCTTATAGGAGTCTGAAATATTTCCTTATTAGAGTTTAGTAGTCAACATGTTTCCATGCATTATTTTCCGTTTTGTCGCTGTTCTCTTGAGAGTTTGGTTTTATTGTAATTTTTTTTATAGTTTAAAATAACTAACAATTACATAACATAATGGCTTGTGTTTTCTTTTATGTAAAATTAAAACTAATTCATAAAAATAATTATTAGACCTTTGATACGTTTATCGACCTAACATCAACCTAACATCATCGTTGAACATCAACATTAATAAACGAACAAAGGGATGGGGGGGAGGGAAACATCAATCGTATCAGATCAGTTAAACATGGATTTCAATTTAGACAAAAAACCGGAATCTTTCTTAACATCTTCTTCCGCATTGGTGGAGTGAGTGTTTGATGTAGAGCTTGACGATGAGGCCGTTCGTGACGTAGTTTCATTCGTTTCGCTAGACTTTTCTTGCGGTCGTTCTTCAGTTTTTTTACTACTGGAGGATCTGCAATTTAGCAAAATATTCAAAGGGGGCTATTAGTTTTCTTTGATCGTATCTATATTTGTGGTGATTATACTTTACGTTGCTTTCTTACTGCCATCCTTCAGTTTCGTTATGCCATGCACTGATCCTGGTGTGTTTGTCTCCAATTCGGCGTATTGACGCAGCAACTCTTTCTGCTCTTTGGTTAAACTCTTGGGAATTTCTATTTTAACATTTACATAATGATCGCCATGGCCATGGGCATTGACGCGTTTAAGACCTTTGCCGCTGAGGAAAATTTTATGATGAGACGAAGTGCCGGGCTCAATATTCAGCCATTGGTCTTCATAGACGCCTTCCACCCGAATTGTACCACCCAGGACAGCCTGTGCCAATGATATGACAGCATCTGTGTGAACATCGGCTCCATCACGCCTGAAATATTTGCTAGCCTCTACACGGAAAGTAATGAATAGCTCCTTCTTGCCCACTTGCATGCGAACTGTTTGTCCATTTTCGATGCCCGCAGGCACAGGAACTGTTACTTTTCTCCTTTGTACTGTTTGACCTTTTCCATCACACTCGGCACAAGGGTACTTAATGTATTGTCGCGTACCTTGGCAGTAGCGACACGTCGAACGCATGACAAACGGCCCCGTCGAAATGGTCTCCATGCCCGTGCCATTGCAGTATTGACAACGTCCCGGTTTAGTGCCTGGTTCACATTTCGTACCATTGCACTTCGGACATGTGTCCACCACATTCACATTGACATCTTTGTTAACACCACGCGCAGCCTGCGCAAATGACAAGTCCATAACAATTTCTTGGGAGCGTCCAAATCCAAATTGTGATTCAGAAAAGTCATCAAAAGAGTTGGAACGGAAATTACCTTCACCGAAAATTTTCCGAAACAATTCCTCGGGATCGATGGTCGATCTGAATTGCCAATTTTGTGAGAAACCTTGAGGACCATGACCGCCAAAACCACCACCGCCAGCGCGGTTCATATTCTCGGTGGTCTGGCCGTATGTGTCATATTCCCTACGTTTCGTGTCATCGCTCAACACTTCGTAGGCCTCTGAAACTTCTTGAAATTTACGGCCTGCATCGGGGTCCTCTTTATTTGTATCCGGATGGTATTTCTTGGCCAACTGGTAGTAGGCCTTCTTGATGTCCTTCGAAGAGGAATTTTTGGCCACTCCCAGTGTTTGGTAATAGTCTTTAGCTTTCACAGCGTTTGTCGTATGGAACTTACGTCTGTGCTGACAGTCCAGACCACCTTGATTGTGTTGGTGCTTTTGTTTTGCTGCTGCTGATGAAAATGTGACGGTTGCTAGGAATTTCTCTTGCTGCTGCTGCTGCCGCACATTGTTGATCGATAGCAAAGGTTGTGCGGGTAAAGTTTTAATTGATACTTTTCGTAATAGATGGAGATTTAAGCGATTACATGTTATCATTTTGAAAGCAAGTGAATTTTCCGGAATTCTCTTAAAAAGTTTCTCACACAAATTTCAGCTGATGAAATGCCGTAACTCGCATGCTGATACAAGGTAATGTCAGAAAAGAAAAATTTCAACACGCTCACAATAGCACAAACGAATCATTCACAATGACTAGAGGTCGATGTTACACCGCATGTGTTAACCTTTACACGAGACTTCGAGAACATTTCAAAAATGAAATCCAAAATGTTATATAAATTCCTTACTGTTTTCAAAAAATCAGATACAGCGACGAAGGTAATGAGAAATGTGTGTGTATGTGTGTGTTAGTGAAAAAGTGTCAATGCATTGCGATGGACTTTGCAAAACGGTTTCGTGTTTGGATGCGGATTTGGATATGGACAATTTCATGAAAAGGATATGATCCTGTAAGCGTGGTCGTGGTGGCCATTTGGCTGATGTTGTTTTTCATTATTCACGGCATCTTTATTATAAAATAAACATTCGATCATTTATTTCAAAAAATGCCATTTTTCTTTGAATACCAAAATAACACCTCTTGTTGGAAAACCCTGTAGAATTAAACTTAAAATTCATTTTATTTAGTCAACGTTTAACTGCAGTTTAATCGTAAAATTGTGGGGGTTTGAACTACTACATGATATTTGATATTGTCAACGAACTGCCAAAGTGTTCGAAACAAGTGTTTTTTTTTAATCTTAAGTCCAGTTTTTCCTTTTCTGCACGCTCACATTTAAGGTGGATTAGGTGCTTGCTTGTTTATCAGTGTAGGCGTTGTGGATTTCATATCTAGTAAAGACTGAGCTGCATTTCAAATGTTCTGTGTGACTCGACTTTAGCTCTCTATCCGAAATTACCATATAAATTTACAAATTTAGAAAATTGATTTTGTTTAATGTAAACAGTTTTAAGTCACATACACATTATTTGATTCTCGTTTCAGGTGACACAGGACCGCTAGTGTATCCTGGAGCCTTCGTCTATATCTACTCGGCTTTGTACTTCATCACCTCACACGGTCAAAACATCCGTTTGGCCCAATACATATTTTGCTTCATCTACTTGCTACAAATGTGGCTCGTACTGCGTTTGTACTCGAAGAGTCGTAAAGTGCCGCCCTACGTATTGGTGATCAGTGCTTTCACATCGTACCGCATTCACTCCATTTATGTCCTGAGGTTATTCAATGATCCCGTGGCCATATTGTTCCTATATGTGGCACTCAATCTGTTTATGGATCGTCGTTGGACCTGGGGTAGCATATGCTTTAGCTTGGGTGTCGGCTGTAAAATGAATATTTTATTATTTGCTCCGGCTCTGTTGGCCTTCTATATTATTAATTTGGGTATGGCTAAAACGATACTCCAATTGGCCGTATGCGGTGTTTTGCAATTGGCCATCGGCCTACCATTCCTGTTGACATATCCATGGGCTTACATAAAGGGAAGCTTTGATGTGGGCCGCATATTTGAGCATAAATGGACGGTAAATTACAGATTTCTTCCCAGAGAATTCTTTGAGAATAAATACTTTCATTTGGGTCTGCTGGTGTTGCATCTCCTGTTGCTGGCGGCTTTTGCCAAGCCCACCGTAATGTATTTTAAAAACTATGCGCGTTTAAGGGCACTGCAGAATATGCTGCAGCCACAGTTAACCGAACAAAATAAAAAGCTGAAGGAAAACCGGGGCAAACAAACGAAAAAGACTGTAGAAAGAAAACCCGAACCAAAACCAGAGGAGGAGGAAGAAACGCTAACGGCCGAACAAGAGGCATTTCTGCATAGCTTCGAGAAAGGTTTGCAAAAATCGACTGGTCTTAAGGCACCCCTTAAAAATGTAAACGAAACAAAAACCACGGCCATACCCGCCGACAACGAAGAGGTTTCCATACATTTCGATCAATGTACGCAACTGGCACTGTTGCCCTTCTTCTTGTGCAACTTTATTGGTGTCCTGTGTTCGCGTTCGCTACACTATCAATTCTACGTGTGGTATTTCCATGCCCTGCCTTATTTAGCCTGGTCCACAGAGTTCAGTCTGGGCCTGCGTTATCTGCTGTTGGGTCTTATTGAATTCTGCTGGAACACCTATCCGAGTACACACTTCTCCAGTTTCGTCTTGCATTTGTGCCATGTGATTTTGTTGTTTGGCGTGGGTCGCACAATGTTCAAGACGGTACATCAGAGTGCGGCGGTGCGTAAACAACAGGACTCGAATCAGGAGGGACATACCAACGGTACGATACCAAATATAAAATCGGGCACTAAGAGTAAGAAACATAATTAATATTGTGGTTTCTTATGACAACGGTTTGTTAGTATTTTTAAGAGACAAATAAAAATGTAAATTTTTACGATACATGATCGTTGTACTTGTTTTATGTTGTCTTTTTTAATTAACCTTCGTTCTACAGTTTTTAAATGTGTGCTAGCCCAATATATTTTTCGGTATATTTTGTATGGGAAGGACATCATTTTCACCAAAATTTCTTATTTGAGCGAGAACGACAACAAGGATCAAGTAAACAAACTCAGAAAACGTCCCTTCCAACCTTCCCATATATATCATGGAAACTCGCCGAATTGTCGTTTTTTTAATAAGCCCAGGTGGATTTTGGACCTGGGAAGCTTATGAAAAGATTCTCAAATATGTTGTCCACACCCGTCATCAATTAAATTGATTCATTGCACTCAATATGGAGTGTTAGGGTACTTACATATTCTCTGGTCTCAGATCCTGAACAAGAAGCGACTTTACGAGTAAGAGAATAACCTCTGAGCCATGTAAACCAAAGTGTACCTAATATAATATTGTGCGCAGCCCACTATTCCCCGGTTGGTTACTTCTTGTAATGTTGATCCAAATAAGTACGCACCTCATTGACTTCACATGCAAATTCACATCAACAAAAGATTAATTCCCATTATGCCGATTTTATACATAACTTTGAAAGCTCCAACACTTCCAATGAAATGTTAATTACAGAATTCACAATAATTGATTTTATTTTATTTTTATATTTTATAAATAAATTTATAAGTCTTTATTATTTGTTTTAACCATTGTTCACGGTAAATCGAACAGTAGAGTAGAGTTACTTTAATTTTCCGTACAAAAATTGGTTGCCAATTTCCGAACGAAACAAAAAAATTTATATTTTAAGACCCTTCTCGAGGGAGTATAATAAGTTTGGTAGAATATTCGTTAAAAAGAATTCAATATGTTAAGTACTTAAAACTAAATAATTTACATAACTATTAACTACATACTAAAAACAAAAACGCCAAAATGTTACTACGTACGTTTCAATATAAAAAAAAGGCGAAACAACGTTTGTTAATCAAAAAAAAAAATAATTCTTTTCGAAAGAAAGTACCATCTCTTTTCCTTACAAATTGAAAAGACTTACGAATGTCAGAATGTTTCAATATTCTTCTTCATACACTAACAAAATAATAGAGAATGAAATTAAAACTAGATGAGGAAAATAATAAATTAAAAAATGAAACTTAGACTAGGTATAAAATGATGATACAAATACGTAAGTCACTCAGTACAAGTGGCTGTTGAAGGCGCAGGTAATGAAGGCGTGGTTGGACTTGTGGCAGTTGCTGTAGTGGGAGATGAGTTGGATGGAATATTATTTTCCTCATCGGTAGGTGATAATGGCCTTATATCTCCTAAATCAGCTGTGGCTAAAGAAGATGTGGGCGATGACGCCTGCTGTCTTGGCGTACCAGATGAGGGCTGTGGAGATTGAACACTGAAAAACCTTAACAGTGTTGTTTCACTGTTTCTCCGACTCGACGAGGGTGTTCTCGCCTGATGAGAATGCTGATGTGGAGACGACGGTGACATGTGATTTTGAGATAAGCGACGACGGGGTGTTGACGATGATCTTGGACTACTCTCAGATTGTCGTAAGCTTTGTAGGCGTGGCGAGGCCACTGCCGTAACTGACCCTCCTCCCCCCGCATGTACATCATGACCATGTGCTGTTGTGTGCGTCGCATCCTGCATCTTTTCGGTTAACGTCGTCCCTCGACATGAGGACATTAGTTTCTGCTTGCGTATTTTTGTCAGCCAATCCACTTTGTCCTTGAGTTTTCGTTTAGGCGACATTATGCCCAAGTGTGGTGCTTCACCATCCAGTACATAATTCGGCAGATTTGAGGTGGGCGAAAATATCATTGTAGAGAATGGTTGTGTTTGATTTCCGGCCGCTTGTAAACTTGTGGACGGCGGTGATGTATACGATGCTGCATTGAGATTCATGTCGTGGACCGGTCTTCGCTCGGCCAAAGGCGAAGGCGTTGTAGTAATGCTGGGGAACATTTTCGAGATCGCAATGCTGGAGGGAGGTGTTTGTAAAACAGTAGTCGGCTGTTGGGTATTTTCCTGATTGGAATCATTATTTGCAGCATCATGGTGACTTAGGGGACTAGATACATAACTGCTGGTGTTGGTTTCCTCCGGAATGGACGCCAATTGCTTATGAAGGCATCGCACCGATAAACCGAGAGATGTACTGGCCACGATACCATTAGTGTTGGACGGGCATGGGCTGAATAGCCGTCTACCCTTTGTTTCCAAAGTCTTTTGTCTTTTATTTTCTTGTATTTCAGCCTCGCCATCATCGGCTACTTGAGACGTCGGAGCAGCACCTAGCATTTCGAGGAAACTACGTTTGGTGGAGACCTTTTCTATAGTATTTGGTGTACGCTCATTTTGCTCCACCAGTCTTTTCAGTGATCTCGGAGTGGACTCCAATTCTCTGAGATTATATTTATGCGTCGATGCCGAGGGATTTGAAGGTTTGGTAAATTTCCTCACATACCCCGCATGACCGCGATAGTTCTCTTGCAGATCACAAACCGATATTTGTTCGGGTCCCATACGCCATATCTTGTGGCGTGCATCATCACTGCATGTGACAATAGGACGATCGTGTGTTGAGCCCCAAGCCACGCAAGTCACCTCCACCGTGTGACCAGAGAGACCGACCAAGGGTTCATCGGGATACTGTAAATTCCAAATGTACGCCTTCTCATCCGAACTGCCACTTAATAAATATTTTCCATCCGGACTAAGGCAAGATTTAATATAAAAGGTACTGTTTAAAAGGCCGCGATAACGAGCCAATGGCTTTGGTGAATATGAATGCAGGTTGTAGCAATAGATTGTATTGTCCATACAGTTGGCATATAAGCGACAACCAGCATCGTCGACAATCAAATTAGTGAAACCTTTAAAGGTCGATGAGCCGGCATAGGGCAAACTGTGCTTGGGATGTGGCTCCTTTTTGTAAGTGCTATAGTTGCGTCTTAGATCCCAAACTTTGATGATACCATCGCCGGCACCGCAGGATATCAATGTGTTTTCATCCTAAAATGGGAAAAGAAAACAAATACGTGTTGAATTAAAACGATTGGAGGTGAAATTGGGAAACTTAATACAACAAGCGCACTGAGTATGTTTTGAAAATGTTACAATAATCTGGGCAACAGCGACTCTACAATCAGCAGCGAGTCCTATTCGCCATACGTTTAAAATTGCAAGATGCGTTGGCAAAAGGGCCCGGCCATCAATAAATAATAAAAATATCCACAACAGACATCTAAATGCATTTGCATACTCACTTGAAATGCTAATCCGGTAATGCTGCTCGACGTCGCATTTGGCGGCATTTTCGGTGTACGTGAACGCTTTCGCTGTGAAACCGGCGTTCCAGGCCCACCAACATGGCCGCTATAGATACAATTGTCCACTCGTGGCGTCATATCCACATTGAGATTCGCCCTTGTATCCCATATTATGATAGCACCATCTCGGCCGCCGGTGGCGAACACCGACGAATCATTTTTGCGAAACGCTGCTGTCTTCACCGATCTGGTATGTCCCACAAATGGCCGGACTCCAAATATCTCACTGTTTGTAACTTCCCACAAACGAGCAGTGTGGTCACCCGAGGCGGAGATAAAGCGCATTTGTTGTGGTGCCCATTCCAAATCGAATACGGCATTGTAATGACACTGCGGTGCAGTCAACGCCTTTTCCTCGGGTTCGTAATTCCGTTTTGTGGTATCTTGTAGGGCGATTTTGCCATCTTCATTAGCAATGGCCAACATATGACGGTACCCATTACAATTTGCGAACTTGGCTGCAAATATGGGTGGTTCCGGATTAAAGTCCGAACTGTAGTTTGAGGGTAATATGCCACGCCAACTGTCCTCTTTGGCCACACACAAACGCTTCAAAGCGAAATCATAGCTCAGGTCATTGGCTACAAAATAAAAAAGAATAACACAATTAATATTACACTAGAAAAACTGCAACACCAGCATTTTTTGATATCTCGACAATTTCATTTGTTTCGAGGCATTCAAAGCAAATTATACCCTTTGATCTGTCATCGGTTTATCACTTTTTTTTATTGGCGCACAGTTTTCCCGCCTTGTTTACAAAAAGAGGGGGAGTTTTGGAGCCAAAATATGCCTTTCTTCTTGTTAAAGCGCCAAAAACCTTTTTGTTGTTAGTTTCTCAGCCACCTCCCCACTCCGCTCGAACTTCTTTTACCAACTAACACTAGTACTAGCACTGTTTACTTCTGACTTACCCAAACCCTGTTGTCTGCTAAAGAAATTTTGTACATAACTCATTGTTTTCTATTTGTTCTACTGTTTCTCAATATCACTTTTGTGTTTTTCTTTTAAAATTGCTATTTTCTATTCAATTAATTTAGCAATGAAATTCATGTCGCTCCGAGAAATTTTGAATGAAAAAGTTCGAAGAAAAAAAAATACGTTTGACAGTTGGTGGCGTAGTAAAAAATGCGCGCTGTCAAAGTCACTGACAGACATTGGAGTTGGATGCCAATTCTACACCGCCGTTAATTTATGGCCTTTCGTAAGTGCTGCTCATTTGAGTGGCTAAAGTCGCTATTGACTCTTGTTCGCATATGCGAACGAAATCCACAGGAATTTGCTTTATGATGATTTGTTTGTATGGATGATTTGTTTGTATGGGAGTATTTCATAGTCGCATTTCATGATATCCGAAGTACAGATAATTGAAATCTATTTCCATTAAACGAAGTTCGGATAAGTCGAAACTATTTCAATTAAACAGGGTTCAAATAATTACACTCATATAAACTTGAATTCGTTTTATTAACACAAATATAATATAAACATAAAATAGTTTAAACTCAATTCTTTTTTAAATTGTATATTTATTTAAATTATACTTTCTGTTTAAAATAGAGATCATTGGATGGTCCAAATACAGTGGTTGAAATAACAGATGTTTAAAGCCCATTAGGAGGTCATGCACGGCAGCATGGAATGATGAGAAAAGTGATTTATTATGAAACCATTATAGCCACTTCTATTTCAACTAATTTTTTTTTTCAAAAGCTTTTCATAAGCCTTTTGCTTTTTTTTGTTTGTTGTGATAAACATCACTTTTAATATTCCAAATTTCTGGGAAACTTTCATAATGTTCTTTAAATTCTATCAAAAAGTCGCGTTCTAACCGTGCCATAACACTTTGAATGTTAACTTCAAATTAAATTGTATACTGTACACAAGAAAACATTGGAATCCATCATTGCCGTGCTGTCAGTCATGGATTTTTGCCTATTACACAAGCATGATGACATGCGCAGCTGTCATGCCGCGCATGACCGTCTATTAGGCGCTTAAGAGTGGTAACATAAATACATAAGCCATTTGATTCAAACCATTGCAATTTTTTCATATACACTTTTAATACTTATTCAATTTTTTTTGTAATCCATGGGATTGAATTACAACAATTTTTAGAAGTGTATCTTTCGAGTGGGCTGGTGTTAAAATTTGAAAAAGTTTTCCTTTATAACTACACATTGCTATCGGAGTGGTAACGAACGACGGGTATTTCTTCTTTAACGTACTATTTGTAAATTAACCTTATGGCAGAAAAATACTAATTTTTAGTTTTATTCCGAATATTTTTTACAAAATTAATTGTTTTCATAATGGTCCGTGGGCTAAAAGTAGGTATACCCCACTAATAAAAACTTGACATATTTAAAAAAGCAATTTTGTAAAAAATACTCGGAATAGAAATCAAAAAAAAGTCGATGTTCCCCAACATATGCATAAGTGATAACATTTTTCCGATACTATCGATAGTGACTTTAAACTATCGATATTGCCGCAAAAACAAACTATCGATAATATCGATAGTTTGACAGCTCTAGGAGGCTATTTGATTTTGTCCGATAAATTAATTGATAAAGCGGCCAAATTAGAAACATTCACTGCAGTTTTTGGATTTTTGTTTCACAACTCATTTAAAATGACCATAGACGATGATGTGGAAGCATTTCGTGTCTGGGCAACGAAGCTTGGTTGTCCGCCCGATGCTATGCCCAGTGAGGATGCATTGAAATCGTGAGTTTTTAGTTTTTTATTATTATTTTTTTTGATTATTATTTTTGATTTCAGAGTATTCAAATCTCGTCAGCGGGACTTATTTTGTAATTTACTGCAGCGAATACGTCCCCGCCAAGAAGTCAAAGAAATTAAGGAAAATATATTGATACGTAAAATCGAAAAAATCAAGGGGCAAGTGGTGTCGGTAAGTAGCATTTCTGATCTTACTACTCGTCGCAGTCTTTAATATCAGTAGAAACAATTTAGTGTATGGTTCCTTGACCTTAGCCCTTAGCATCTAGGATGTTTGTTGTAGCCTGTACATTTGGCACCAACAGTCACCGTTTCGCGGTACATGACCGGACAGTATAGTCGCTCTACTGTAGTTATGTTTTAAGGCACAAAATCTGTAAATACGTAATTGGACTAGGGTCACTACTTTTGGTCAAGTAATAATTCTCTTCAGTTAACTTTTATATTTGTCCGTGATTGAATGCATCACATTTTTATGCAATACGATACTACGTATGTGAGTGAGATTTTCCAAATGAACCAAATTTCGTGAATCCGATTTTTCCTTTTTTACACAATTGCTGAAATTTGGTGTAAATATTGTTCTTCCCATAAAGAAAACACGTATAAATAAATATAAAAAACAGTACACCTTTGAAGCAACTTTATTAAAGAAAATGTAGAAATTACGAACGTCTCCATAAAGGCGAGAAGCAAAATATTGCCAAAGCTAATTCTAAAATCGAATGGTATTTAATTAAAGCTTCCTTGTCTTCCTTTCTCAGGTCTCAGAACGTTCTTTTCTACCACAAGAAATGCAAATGCATCTTAAAGTGCAGGATATGAAAAAGAAAAATAAGGACATGGAACTGCGCCTCGAAGAGCGTAAGAAAGAGTATGAAGCGCTGGCAGCTTCAATAAAAACTAAAAGTATGTCTACAAACAAAAAGGAATCTACATATGTCCACAAGCCTTTAATATTTAAATTCATATAATTCAAACAGATATACAAATTGCAAATTTGGAAAACAAATGTGATCTTTTGGAAGCCAGGGTACATCTTTTGGATTTCAAATCAATGGCTTTGGACAAAAGCCTAAAAAGAGAAGAGGACAACATGGAGAAAATCAAAGTCACCATGCCAGTCGTGCTGACCAACGAAAATAAAAGTGAACAAAAGGCAAATGAAGCCGTATTAATGGCCCTAAAGGAGCTGGAAGATTTCTATACATTTTGTGAAAGCAATACAAATTGTAAGACCTAACCCGAATTTGAAATCCGATGTTTTTCTAACTGATTTCATTTCGTTTATTTTTCAGATCAAATGTTACAGGATGCGAAAACCAATCTGTGGTCGAATATGCGTCGAATCTTTGCCAACATACCCAATTTCTTGATTTTCAACACCATAATGCGTTTAAAAGATGAACAGTTACAACATGTTATGTCTCTCAATAAGACCATTAACAATGATTCGCATCTCACCAACAATAGCCGCGAACCTTTGTCGAATTTCGAAATAAATCTAATGAAAACTAAATCGAGTTTTCTAAGTATTGTTGGCAAATACTTGGCGGCTTGCCAGGAGCGTAAGAATTTGGAATCGGGATTTCCGAAAACATACCAGGACTTTGAAGATAAACTCTTGGAGAAGGTGAAAATCTTCAATGCCGATTTGGAAACGGAGCATAGTGAGGAGATTATGCGTAATTATGTGGTGGAATACAACTTTTTGAATTTCACTAAAGGTCAAAATGAATATGTGACACAACAAATTGAAATATTGAAATCGGAAATTGAAAATTCGCAAAAGTATTTGGAAAATCATGAGGTAAGAAATATATCGAAAGGATTTTTTTTTTTAAATGTTTATCCTACATTTTCTATTCTTTTTGTTGACTTTGAATTACGGTTAGTGAGAACACAAATCATACCGTGTACAGCCTATTCGTTTGTTATCCCGTTTTCTCCTTTATGGCAAAGCCATACAAACTTTATCACGATTTACAGATGTAAACATAGAAGTTCTTCCATCAAACTGAGTAGGACACAGAGATAAGAGATTGCAAGACTTTCACATATACTAGAGTTTGGTCGAAGCCGGTTCGCTTGTGATCATTGAAATATAGGCTGGAGACAATTCGCGTTAAATCAAAATTTTTTTATTAGCGTCTGCAATATTTCACTAAGCATTTGTTTGACTTTACAGAATTCTGTTCGCTGTGGTTATGTCATATTTTTCTGACACAAATGGTAGAACATTTCTATATGCTAAATGTCTCCTTCATTCGGAAGACCAGCAAATAGATCCACTTCAATCCTAAGTATTTTATCCAGGTGGAAAATAAGATGAGGACTGGGAGTCCATTCCCAAAAAACACTGAACTTGTTTGAAAACCGACAGCTATTAAATTATTAACGAGGACAAACCATTTGAGAATTCGAGTTAGTTCAGTTCATTGATTCAGAGCAGGTCTGAAAAACTGGATCGGTATATTTTTATTGAAATTTAACTTAAACGAAGTTAAGCTCGTTCGAAAGAAAAAAAACCAACTTCATTGTAATGTTCTTTTTTACTAAATTTTTGCGTTGTTTGATTCGGTTTGACCTTTTTTAACAGTGGTTTGCGTTTCACAGAAAAATAAGTGGTATGGTTCAGTACAAATAATTTCCGAGTCGTTTTTTTTTATACTACAAAAATTATATTTTTTTTCATAATTTTTTTTTTTATTACTTTTTTAATGAACTTTCCCATCGACTTATGTGCACAAAATAGTAGGTATAATAATCTGAGAATTCCTCATGGACCTAGAAAATAAGAATTCAGAGACAAGATCATCCGCCAACCGATTTCTAGTAGACTTATAGAAGAAAACTAAACCTCGCAACACAATAAAACGTACAAATGTACAAATGTACAACCCAAGTAATCTATCACCGCCTGTGAGATATGTTCCAAATGCCCGAGTCCACCTACAAAGCGCACTATTCTATTCAGGGCAAGTTCAATCTTGCGTTTGTTATAAGAAAAAGTGCAGGAGATTAATTTAATATAGTAATTAACCTGCGACATCAAAAATGCATATGCAACAATGTATTTAACTTTAAGGGTCAAATGCGAACCACAATTGAAGAGTTTCCTCAGACCTTATGTGGCCCTTGTAGAAAGACAATCTATTTGTTGTCCAAACTCTAGGCTATTGTCGTAACAATCCCTAAACATTTGTTTGACTCAACAAAGTCTACACACTCTCCACACATTCTCACACTTGGATAAATTATATCACGATATCCTGTAGGAAACATAATTGCCTTTGTCTTACTTGCATTAACAAACAATTGGACATGCAATAAAAACTGATTGTGGGTGGTGTAGTATTCTGCCGGCCTAAGAAAGAAAGTCACAAGGGCCTAAATTGAGATAAGGCCAGATTCGAAAACGTAAATGAGATCCTATTTATTTTAAAATAATTTTTGACATTTTTCAAAAATATTTAATTTTAAGGTGCGAAAGATAAGAAACGTTAGATTCGGAAACGTGAAAGAGATTCCGATATTTGTGTTAAGATTATAAGTCCCATTTTCAACTTTAATATATTTTAAAATAATTTTAGTCATTTTTCCAAAAAAAAAATATTTGTAAGTCCTGAAAGATAGGAAACGTTATGCTATATATGTATTTGGAGGGCAGTATTGTCTTGGATATGACGGAAGCATTTAGAATTACGTCACATACTGTCCCAAACATAATCCCGTATTGACAACCAATTATGGATTTCATAATACGGTTGCTGTCGAGGGGTATGTTGAGACAGAGAAGGAAGTTATTTCACGAACCATAGAGATTGACGACTTTGCTGGATCAGTGGAACGTTTGTGTGACAACAAACAAAACTGGATCTTTTGTGCATAAAAGTATACTCTGTTCATTTGGCCCCACTCACAAATTGTCGCCAAATAGCGGTTGATTGTGTCGTTCATCGTTTGCCTGTTGTCCTCGACCTCCGCGGGACTTGGCCGATGTTCAAATGAATACGAATGCCAGAGGTTGCTGTCATCCGCAAAGGTGTATAAAATGGGGTCGATCATTCAGAAGGCCGTTAGACTCTAAATACTTAACAAGATCTCGGTTATTTGCAGGATTTGAAGTCTCACCCTTCTTGGGGATCGGCTGAACAATGGACAAGCTAGCATCGAAGAGCACTTACATAGGACAAGTGCTGACATACCATTCGGGTTCTGAGTTTTATTTACGTTGAGATCTGTAAGAACCCTTTTAACTCCACGTATTGGAAAAAGTAGCTGAGACATTGAACTAGATACGTTTTCGATCACGGGAAGTGGTTGACTACTATCTGACAAAGATGGATTCTTTGCAAATATGTCAGCTCGAAGGTTAGCTTTGTGAACCGGGTCGGTGAATATCTGGCCGTCGTTAACGAGAGTTGGGATAGAAGATGAAGAATTGTCCCTTAGCCTTTTAACGAATGACCATAAGCTCTTACTTCCCCGGGAAGAATTAAGAACTTTAGCACAAGGACGCTGTTCATGACGAAATTTTTCGAGCATGTTTCTTGATGACCTCGGACAGCTTATCGAAAACACCAAGTGGTTGAAACTGAGGTACATAAAAAAGCATTAGAAAATCTGCGTGTGCAATGTATTCAACAAACTGTTGTTGGTACGTTTTATGGGCTGACTGAATGTTTAATGAACAATGTCGATAAAACCCCGTCAATTGCACCCTTGGAACCACCCATTTTATATAGATGAAAATACATTGCTCTACTAACTCCCTAAACAAACGAAAATATATAAATTCTATAGCTATGGATATTTAACCCGTCTTGCTCATAGATAATATTTTAATATTGTTCATGTTTTCATTTGTTTGCATCGTTTAGGTCCTTCTTGGATCTATCAAGCAAGTTTACGGCGAAATAAGTGCATCCGTCAATCGCATACAATACGATATGATGCAGCTGTCACAAATTAAAGATAAAATAATCTATTCGAAAAATATTATGAAACACCAACTGGACGACTTGGAAGCCATGCTCGCCAACACAACCATAGTCAAGTCAAATTTCAAACCCACAAAATTAAAAATCACCAATAACAATAATATGTCCTTGGTGGGTGTTGACAGTTTCGAGATGAGCAACGACAACGTATTCTGCAGTACAAAATTGGATTTTGATTCAACCATGAACTCTTTAAACAACACAACATTACGACGGAGCTTTGGGGGTGCTGGCGACATAACACTGTTGCCGCCGCAGGCTCAGAATACAATTTTACCCTCCCATACCCTGGAATTGGCAACGTTTTGCGAAACACCATTGGAGAATTTATCTTGTCTAGGCAAGGAATGGTAAGGAAAAACCATTTTGTGTGCATACATGCATGGAATATTGTCAAAGTATTTGTTTTTTGTTTGTTCTTCCCTTTGCAGTTCAGTTTATTTATCGCCCAATCCATTGATAACCGAATCACGTGAACTTTCGTCGACAGTCCAATTGGCTCCGGGCGTTCTGCTCACACCGTTTGGTGCCTTACAGGAAGTCCGCAATCGTGTTGTGTGGGCGGATTTAATTGCGCAACATTCAAATGATTTGAAATTAAATTTGGACACATTTTTAGGTTTGTTCATTCGTCCTTCCACACACATTTGCCTTTAAACATGCAAAGCCAATTGTGTGCAAAATATACTTAATATTAATTTGTGTCTGACTGTTTTATCTAATTTCAAATTGCCCCCTTTTTCCATTTCAGTGGACCGACAACAATTGAAGCTGAAAGCCAAACAACAGCATGACCGCATTATTGAAATTTTAGATAAAATCGATGTTTGCTCCGTCAATACCATTCACAGTCTACAGAAATTGGCAAACTTTTATGATTTCCTAATTGAGAATCCTTTGCGGCACTTCATACCACCGGCGAAATGTTTCAACAATCAATCGTATGCAGATTATGAAGCCGAACTTACCATGTACATACGCATGGCGACCACTGGCAATTCGATTAAATGACTGTGTTGCGATTTCAAGTGGACGATGAATTGTCAAGCTAATTTATTTTCGGTTTTATTAGGGGGGAATCTTTGTGTTCTTGCTGCGAAATACACAATTGAAAAGTTGCTAATAAGAGATTTCTGAAAGGAGAGATAAAAGACAATTGTAGCTGAAATATCTGTATTTTTGTATTTTTTTTTTAGTTTGTGGTGATTCATGTATTTTACATATAAATAAAATATTTTCATATTAAATGTTATGCTATAGTTTTCATTAAAAGATGTGCATTTTTTCATATATGTAGTGATTTTTTTTTTAAATATTAATATAAAAATTGAAACCAATGTTGGAAAAGTTGTGCATATTCGGTTGAAAAACAACAGTTCTTAGGAATATTTTTCTTGATATTCTTTTTTGCACTACAAAATGTCTGGGATGGCACTAAGCGGATGGAACTATCTATTAGAAATAAACGTTTGTTGAAATTATTACGAATATTACCGCGTTTTGGGGGTGAGTCAAATTTTTTGTAATGAATCACCCATTTTGAATGCAAAGACACAAACTTATATGGTACGAACACCGCTTAAGAGAAATATGATGAATGTACATTTGTTTTACATACATCATATTTTTTCTCTTATGTGTCAACCACATTTTCATTCAAGCTAATCTTCAATATTGAATTTGAATGGTATTTTAATAGTTGTGCAACAAGTTTCTATCTTCGTTTCATTGAACAATTTCAATGCATTTTGTATTTTTTTCTTAAATTGGCCGCAAGGCTTTTAATTACAATTAAAGATGAATAAAATGAAAATAAATGAATGAAACCAGCCAAGGCAGCCACATGAATGGAATTGTGTTCAATAAATAATGGTAATATTTGCACATTCAAATAAATAAGTAAAATGCCAACAAAAAATTATTGTTTGTTCTTTGTATTGAATATTTAAAGAAAGTCGTTTTGGACCATCCTGTATTATAAATCCAAACTAGAGTTTTATTTTTCACTCATTTTCCTTAATTGGCCATTTTTTGTCCGATATTCGATCAAAGTAAATCAAAACTATAATTCAGCATCAAGAATCAACACGTGTGTATCGTATATTTATTTTCTCATTCCGTTTGTGGTACATTTATTTATCGTACTTAGACTTAGTAAATGAGTCACGGATAGGGTTCCTAATCCTGAAATTTCCGAACGTATTACTTCTCGGGAAGACGTCTAAGATCCTAGCCACGAAGGATCTTCTTTTTCGTTTAAACTGAAGGTAAAATTAAAACTAGTAAGGAAATAAGGTTATTGGAAGGAGAAAGAGGGAGTAGTGTTTGTTGTAGGGTTGTATAAGTCGACTAACGAAAAGTCGGTTAATCGACCTTTTCCTAGAGGAATAGGGAAAAACTCGAGAAAATCGACTTCTTTAGTTAAAATGAAAATATTGAAAAATGTATGATACAAATGCATTAACATAAATATGCTAATACACAGTAATTTTACTACGTCCAGTACATTTTTGCTCTTTGGACAATCGCCCTGCTTGATAAAAATTCAACACCAATTTTTTCACAATGCCCCGCTAAAATTCAGTACTAAAGGGCTTTTACAATTCTTTTTTAAAAAGTATTTATCAAAATCTGGACTGAATTTCATTACATCTTTTTACTGGTCATAAAAAATCCGTACTTTTACGAAACTAAACATAGAAAATATGCTCGCGAAAAAAAAAACGTAAGCCCCAAAAAGAGAATTTTACAGGAGGAGAATTTTTGTGGTCAAGCAAAAAGTAGTGTGGCGCATACGATACAGTTGAATTTGCTATATCTTTGTAATTGTGAATTTTTAATATTTTTGCATTAAGAGCATTGGACAATTTTTTTTTTTGAGGTAGGACTCCGTACTTTCTAGAACTAGGAAATTCCTTTTGTTTCGTATACTATAAAAGGTATTGAATTGATCTCATTTTAACTTTTTTGTTAAGTTCTAAACTTAATATTCTTTTGTATTATGTCCATTAATACATAGCAATTACTTTGTTTTTATTTTCAAATAGAAAGTCGAAAAATCGACTGTTTAAATTTATGGAAAAGTCGAAATTTGCTTTCAACTAGTTTGTTGATGTTTACCTGGAATTTGATAATGTCATAACAGGCACGATAAACATTTGCTAAAACATAATTCCACATGCGAACTGTACGGCTAAAGAACGAATTTCCGCTACAGTGTGTAGTCCCTAGAAAGCCATATATACCGGCTACGGATATCTGACAAACAGATACCGTTAAAATATCTATAGAACAGCGATACACAACCCACAATCCGGCGATCCTAAGGGGAGACAATAGTGTTGGATACCCTACTATCACCTACCATCACCACCACTCTCCTCTGTACAGGGTCGAGAAGCTGCAAATATATCTTTGGACATCTGCTGTGTAATATTGTTGTTAGTCTGTGACCGCCATCAGTTCCATACAAATGCATTTCTTCCGTGCCAAAGTTATTTTTTTTGAGGTTTTTTTTAATTCTCATATTTCTCGGGCTATTCTTCAAATTGTCCGATCTTTTCCTGTTTGGACAGGACTGTAAATGCACTACGAACGTTTTTTTTTTTAATTTTTCGCCGGAAAAAATTTTAACCCTTAAGTCAGTTTTATTTTATACTGAGTTCTTCAAATATGTTTTTGAACTACGATCTCATTTATTGGATCTTAGTCTTTGAACTATAGTTTCATAATATGCTTATCCCACATACACATATTCCAGTAAAAAATTTCTCCTATGTTAGACAGAAATGTTCCCTAATTATTTACATTTACTAAAATAAGAACACAAATTCGTTTATTTTTATGTTTTTTTTTTAATTTTATTAAAATATTTTTTGTTTGTTTCGTATAAATTTGAGGCGCATACATGTTATATTTTTTTCATATTTATGTATGTATTTGTATATTAATAATTAAAACTTTCTTAGTTATATTTACACCCAGTTTTTTCAATATAAAAATGTTCTCTTTTGTCTTGGGTTTCTACCGAAAGGTTTTACACAAAAAATCTTAAAACTTACGGTTAATTATTAAAAAAAAACTACACATACATATACATTCAGTTGCAATTTTTATTTTTTTAGAAAAAGTTATTAATTAGATTACTACCCTTAAGAAGAACATGATTCGTACATTTATATTTGATGTATGCGTTTATTATTTAAATTTACTCGTAATTAACGTTTTGTTTTTTATTTTCTTTAATTTCTTGACAAATGAATTGACATTGTTTTGATAGAAACAAAAAAAAAATAATTATAAAAATTTGTTTTGAAGTTAAATTTACATTACTACAGAATAGTCTTATGACATACAAATGAGTTACTTTTGAAAATATTTTATAGATTTATTTAATAAATATAAAATATTTTCAAATTTCTTTTTCGGGGTTTTCATTTGAATTATTACAAAAAAAAGAAACACCTATTTGTTTTCGGTATTAAGACCAGTTTTCTTCTTATTCTTAGGTGATGAAAATTCATATATAGAATATCTACTATATTCAGAACGCATTGATTGCGTCAGATATCGATATGTAAACCCAGGTGTGTTGAAACATGTTGCTGTGGTCTTGAAACAGAAAAGGTTTCACCATATCTCAAGATTAAACTTTGACAATTGGACATTCATAGAATGAGAAAAAAAGACCGGGAGATTCTAAAGAAAACATATTGAGAATCTGTCCTTTTTTTGTATTTTGGTTCACATTTTATTATACATAAACGGACGGGTTAAGGGTTAATCGATTTTTATTATGCATATTCATTTTTTATAATTATGATTTATAGAATTTTTTTTATATAACTTAAAAGAAAATGGACGTACAATAATTTAAAAACCCTCTGCTACACGTCGAAATAAAAGGATTTTGTTTTGGAATGTTTACTTCGTTTTTGATATAATGACAATTTTCGTTCGTTATATTTTTAAAAAAAAAAAAAACTATTTGTTTTTTTTATTTGTATTTTAATCACTTTAGATGTATGTGTATATATTTTCATATATATAATTCGCGCGTTAAACACTCGTTGAAATCACTGGTTAGCCCCCTCTAACCAACCGTTTATCTGGCAAACAGAAACGCTAATCTGACAGCGATTATTGGAATTATAATTTCCAAAGATGTTGCCATTGTGGTGGCATCGCCATAGTAGGCCTGACCGCAAGCTGGTGGACATACGGGTATAACGGTTTCGAACAAATTAACTCTAGACTCGGCCTGGCCCAACTTGTTGACAGCTTTGCAGATATAATCACCATATTGGCGTTTTTCAATCGTTATGACGCGCAGTGTGGAATCGGTGTATTCATCGGCAGTGGCAAAATGAGAGATGCTATAATGTTGATTGTTGGACAGTTGAATGTCATCCTTGAGCCATACGATGGCTGGTGGAGGATAAGCTTCAATGTGGCATTCCAAATCCATATCGTATTGCAGAGCTTGACCTAAACGTGGGCGGGGAACTGTGATGACGGGAGCGAACTCGACCTCCAGATTGATGTTGCGACGATCACCAACGCTCACACCATTATCGGCTACGCAATAATAAGTACCACGATCTTCCTTCTTGACCGATTTAATTTTCAAAATGTTGCCAACATAGGTAGCGCTATCTGTAAAGATACGAAGAGTACAAATGGTGATTTAGTAAAATGCGGTTTAATGATTTATGTAAAATATATGCTTGTAAGTGTGTTTATCAAACTGGAACCACGATCTAATAATGTAAACATTGGCAAATGTCGTCCTAGTGTAATTAAAGTAAATAATACACTGGTGGGTCTATGCCCCAAAAATAAAGACGAAAATTGGGCGATTTTTCATTATGAATACCCATTTTTGTGACCCAACATTTGAACAGTGAACAATTAAATAAACTTAAAAGGTGTTCGTCATGGCACAATAGAAGAATTTTTGATCAACAGCAAAATCTCAGATACAAATCTGGGTGTTATGAATGGATAAATGTCAGCCTGGAGACAGTTACAACTCATGGCACAATTTCTATGCGAACTATAACTTCATTCTTAATAGTTTTGACAGGCCCAAACTTTTGGTTGGGGTTTTTTTATTCTTTAATTTAAATGTTTAATACGAAAATGCATTGGACATTTGAAAAAAAACTAAAGAATTGAAGTGTAAACAATGAATTTGACAATCAAAATTCTGTCGAAATGAAAAAAATTGTAATCAGCTGTCATGGGTATTCGTGAAATCTCCAATATCAGCAGGGAACAGTGAAACCTTCCAATAGAGTGAAACCTTTGTAAAACATAGGGAGTGACCAACAAATGCAGCATACCCGAAACATTTCTGCAAACCACTTCTCGTTCTGTATATTTTATTCAGAGGTCATTGTTGATATGATTAAAATTGTGCCTTATGGTCGTTTCAAACAACTTGTCGTCGTTTATATTGAACACTTATACTTTTTTATGGGAGCAGCGTAAAAGTGTAAACCAAATTTCCAAAATTATCTGTCGTGAAATTTCATTGACGCCAACATAAATTTCAATCAAAAGAATTCTCATTTGTTTGTACTTCGGTAATAGAATTATGATGTCAAACACTACAGCCCTAACAGTGGGGTACCAACTCTTATTTACCCCTGCACATTGAAAAAGGGTTCCACGGTCAAGTGTTGGGTTTTTTTTTGGCCTTTCAAGTGCTCCATAAAATAATTGATTTTACACCACAAAGAAAATCAACCAAATGTTCCAAAATACCCTCGAAACATACCCATTCGTATCTGATTGAATAACATTGTGGGTATTTCGAGTGCGGTTGGAATATAGGGGTAAGTTGTGAAAATGTTTTTGTGCAATAAAATCAATTTATTATTTCACGATGTCTTTCAGGAATTGTGTTCAGCCGCAATAACCACATAAATACCGACCGTAATAATGCCATGAAACAATAAACGTTAATGACCTTTAGGTTCATTGCATCTTTAGGGAAAACTGTTTGAAGTACTGCTCCCATTCTCTCCCTCTTTGTCCAGAGCTGCCGTTCCCATACACATCTCCTCTCGACCCGGCGTTTGTCTATAAACATTTAGACATTTGCGCAAAAAGTTCATACTTGCATAAATTGTTCCTTCCTTTGAAAAGGCTAATGAATGCGAATGACGATAAAGAAAAAAGGCCGGTCTGCCTGGTGCCGGGTAGGTAACAGCTGCATCAGCAGCGTTTAAATGATGATGCAATTTAACTAATGGTCTGGGGAGTTGCCTACACATTAATTTGCCAATTTGTTTTAGAAATGGTTTGAAAGATTATAGGTTTGTCTGGCATGTTCCTCAGTGGCCGAGGCAGCACAACTGAATATAGTTACCCGAAAGAAGATCAGATAGTGCTGTACACGCGGTTGGAGACATAGCTTTACGAATTTGTATGTGAAAATGCAAACATTTTAGGCATCCCTTTGCTGTTGCAAGCGCCCGTTCTCTGGTCGTGTAAACAAAAGAAAGTTAAACTGCAACTTTTGCAGAAACCTACCTAGCTCTTTATCCCTCATCAGGAGTGCGCCATCACCTCTGTATGCATACATTACTCCTACGGGCATTTTGTGTGTGTGTTGAAGAGTTTAAATATGCCTGCCTGCCTATACTTAACGTACACTTAACCATAACCTCCAAGTAACAGCAACTTAACGCTTAACGTTGCCAGCCAACCAAGAAAGTACACTTGAAATGAGGTTATGTTCATTACGGCTCTCGAAAAAGACGAATAGCAAAATGAACAAACATTGTGTTTTTTTATCGTTGTTGTAGCGATATTTTATTCATAAATTTCACTTAACAACAACAGCAACAGAAACTACAATGATGATGAGTTCATATACCTAAGAAGAATACAAACCCTCCCCCCTCTCCTTTAAACAAAGCTACAACAACAACAAAAAGCCGGAAGTATAAGTGAACGGGTAACAAAAGGTAACCCAGGGTTGCCAACATTATAATTATCCTCATGCAGCCACACTGTTAGTTGGGCAGGCACAGCAACAACAACGAAATCGACGGGTGAGAACACGTAAAAACAATTCAATCATAGTTGAGAGACATTGCAAATGAGAGCATTCGCAAAAAAATAAAACCGTATGTTTGTAGGGATGCGTTTGTGTGGCTTGGTGTGTTCCTTCGGGTGCATATACTGTAATTAATGTTAACTCGAAGGATCTGCGCGTTGCAATGCCGCCTATCATGCCAACGTACAACACTAGTCATTACGAAAATCCTGTTACCCTTCGTGTTATTGTTAATGAACCGAGCACCTCCTCTTGCTCTTCACGGCTCCCTGGCAGTGTGTTTTTGTTTCGTCCTTTTTTTTTTGGGTGCAAACATAAGAATGTTGTTATATCGATCCCATGCAATTAGTTTATTGTTTTATAGGTAAACTGCTAGCATGCATGCATATCCTTTTATCCTGTCAGACATAAGAGTTCAATAGCTTTTCGAAATAATTTACTATTAATAGATTTCTGTGCCATCTGTGGATTTTCCCCACAGGCGTATGTACATACAAACGTATTAATATCGATATGAGCCATTGCGTGAATATGCGTGCAATAAATGAAATGCAGTGTGATTCTGATACCATATCGCGACCTAAGGGTGCAAAAAGCGCTAAGTGCAATATTTGAAATTTTTGCGCGGTTTTTACTTTCTATAAATATTTTGTATATGAAATACATATATATAAGCGCCCCGGTAGGCGAGTTGGTAGCGTGCTTGCCTATCAGCGTGAGGGTTGTGGGTTCGATTCCCACCAGAGGATTTGGTCTGTCGCTGCAAAAATCTAAACATATGGTCTGTGTCACCCGGTTTACCCTTGGACCCAAAAATTAGAATATAAATTTACTTTGTATTGTAATTAATAATAAATAAATAAAATAAATGAAATACATATGTATAACAAAACAAGATTTGTTCGCCTTTTCCTTATATGTATGTACATCCATGTATTTTGAAGTTTTTTTTTGTGTTCTGCCTCAAAAAATGCATTTAATCACAAGGTGCACTTAGCGTCTTTTCATTCTTAGGTTGCATTATGTATAAAAACACAAATGCTTACATCTGTGTGTGCATACATTTTATGTGCGAATGGATTTGCGGCATGCCACAGTGTACTAGTAAGAATTAACAAGGGAAAATAATCGCTGACTATGTCATAATGCTGATATCTTATATTACATTTATGCACATTCAGCTATCAATGACAGAGGATCTTGGGCAGACAGAGTACGAACCATTTATTGTTTCGTTAAATCTTAGTATGGCGCAAAAAAAAATTGTTCATTTTAAACAATTTCAGATTTTGAAATGCATTTAAACTGTTCGTCCCGTGGGTCAGTGGGCATACAAATTATATCGTATTGAGAGAAGTTCCCAGTCGGTTCCTTCATGGAATGTGAAGGGAAATAATGGAGTATACCATTACCAACTTTGACCATATCAAAGTTATTGATTTGAGGGGAAATAGTTCACTCTAAGTACAAGATAATTTAATGGCCCCAGCGATATAAGCATATTTTTAATCTCTTAAGTAAACACATGGTAAGAAATAAACACGTGTTAAGTAATTCCTGTTCAAAAGGCCCTCAGTAAACTATAGGGGCCAACAGAACATTGTAACATTCGTTATCCACTGCATCATTTACCACCAAGACATTTATTCAAATTCCATTTAAATTGGAAACATGTAAATGAATTTCGGAATTCCACCAATTATGCTGGTTTTTTTTTTCTTTTTCAAAAGAAACCCTTTTCAATTTAACGCCTAAAATTAAGAAACTTGTACATTTTGTTTAATTGGATCTGTGAAAATTGATGCTGGGTGACATTATGGGCGATTAAATAGCATGCACATGCTCGTATGTGCTCATAAGTAATTGAAGTCAGTTCGGCGAGACCGTATACGTGTGTATGTACATGAAGCCAGTAGTAGTAGTTAATAGATCATTATCAAATGACTCATTATAAACGCGATGTTTGATGTTCTTTTCTTTTTTGATGAAATGATGAATGAGTGTGACGACGAAGATGTGGTCTTCTGTGTATGTATGTATATATATTGTCTGTCCTATATAGATACGTATATATGTATGTAGTATTTCGAGAAAACAACGAGTTGTTGTTTTTCAATTAAATATGATGCATTCAATTGTTGTTTGTTTATGTGTTGCTATTATATCGTCGATATCTTAAATTACAGATATGCGCGCAATTCAGCTACTGAAGTCTGAATAAGTTTATTATGCTGAACAAGTAAGCAGCGTTGGAGGAATTCTTGGATTTGATAATATTTCTTAATGGATTTTGTAGTCGTCTGGGCATTAAGTACTTTTTGTGCAGTTGATTACACTATGCAACAAGAAAAAAGTTCTTTGCAATGAATAACCACTATATAATATACTACGTAGAAGAGTACAAAAATCGCAAAAAAAAAAAATTGCTATGGCTAAGGTATCCATCATTGTGAAGAAATCGCAAAATTTCTTAAAGTCATCATCCAATTAGAACGAGTCCTAAGTTTCACAAACATTTTAGGCATAACCTAAATTTGTTCTGATAAACTATTTCCCATTTATCATATTTATATGCGAACAGATCATTACTTCCGGATGACGTTATTCCCATGCGAGGCCCAACGGTTTTTTTTTCGTAGCCCAAGAGATCGTGATTTCATGATAACGAATTTCTATTATCGTATGTTAAGCTTTAAATGTTATGCGTGAATATTGTAACAACAGATTATTTAAAGCCGAATAGACATGTTCTTCACACATGCATGCCAACACTCGGTTCCCCCAAAAAAAATGTGTTGTAGAGTCAGGGCCAAAAGGCTTTGTACCCGATACCAAAAAAAACAAAAACGATTAGAAAAATAATAAAAAAAAAAGACACAATTTTCTTCTTTTAACGTGAGAAATTTCTAAACTGCACGAAATAACATTTTGTGTGTGACTTCGCTATCGGTTGACTTGTTTGGTTGCCTGCCAACATGCAGTCAGTCAGTCAAGCGTGACTATGGTAAAACGAACTAAGCCATGCTTCGTATGGCCACAATGACAGAGCCATAACGCATAACCTGGAAAAGCTGAGGGAAAAATAATGCTACCGCAAATTAACCACATTGGAAATTTTCAACGTCATGTCTGTTGTTGTTTCGAAACAAAAGAAAAAGAACGATGCGAATCAACAAAACAAAAGAAGAAAAAAGAAAGCTACCAAATAACCAGCAGCAAATGATAATAACCATAAATGTGTTACTGTTGTTTCTGTTTTTCGTTGTGTTTGTTGTTCAATTGCTGGAAAGGCTTTTAAAATAAATATCTAAATTGTTACTCGTACTTTTAGCGTAGGGTGTTCGCTTCGTGGCTCATTGTAATGTGGTTGTTGTTGCGACTGCAAAACCAAATGAACGTGTTTGGAATTTTATTAACGATTTAGTTTCGCTTGGGTTTCGGAGGCCCAAAACACAACAGATGTTCTTAAAGAACAACAACAGCAGTCGGTGGGGTTGCTTGTTCTCTATGTCTCTGTCTCCCTCTCTCTTTTCTGGGTGTTCCCTTCGATCCGACCATAATTGGGTGTGGACTTTTGGAAAGAAAGCTTACTTAGTTCTTCTCTGTCATTTGGTGTTTCTTTTCTCGAACACCCATAATAACAACAACAACAGCAATAATACCATAACATGCTGTATTAATTAAGTATGCATTGTACATACATACATTAAGAAATAGAACCACCACCCTGGGTTGTTAGGTTTTGGACCGTAATAATTTAATGAATGCTTATTTTTGAAAACGTACTCCCTCGTACATGAACCACCTCCCCCTGAGTGGAAAGGCAGAAATACCGAATGACCCTACAGCCCCACCATATTCATATGATCAAAGATCACAAGTGTTGCCATATGATTAGTTATAAATGAGCAAGAGCAAAGAAGAAGAAAAAGAAGGCAAACAATCGATTTTTGTACACTTAGAAAAAAAAAATGGAATGCTAATTGAAGATACATTTAGAACATTTTAACTGACTTTCAATACGAAATATGTACTAACAGTTGCCTAGTAATATTGTGAACAAAATGAAACATGGACACAGAATTCAACTTAGCAACATAATTTTTCTCGGTGTTTCAAGTTTGATTGTGAAATATGTACGTTGAACTTGATGTAAACACATGAAATCTTTTAATTAATTTCAATTAACGAAAGACATAGACAGACCGGAGAGGAAAACACAAATACATTCTCAATAATTCCCCAGAACATTGGTAGCCACCACCACCATTTGTCATTTCGAATTTCTTTGAACAGAAATAAATCATTATCAAACTGATTTCCTGTTTGTCAAACAACACAAACAAAAAAAAAACAGAAACAGATCTGAATAGATGAAAAGAAAACCACCTGTTGTCTTGATATCTCTCCATATCCCAAGCCTAAGATATCGATCTACATTGGTGTATTTCTTCCATTTTACTGCACAGTAATAGCTATTATTAGATAGACATTATACAGATGATCACTATCAATCAAAGATAAAGATTGAATAGGAGTAGAGAATGCACGTAAAGACAATTATGTTATAAATGATGATGGTGTTGTTATTGTTTCCACAAGAAAAAAAAAGAAACTATAATTTCATATCCGTTTCATTACTACAAAAAAAAAGAAGAAATCAGATACATACAGATGTGTGTATATATTATAACATCGCGTCAGATCTACTCTAGAAATTGTTTTATTGCTGTTTGCCTCTATGTTGCAACGTCAACAATGCAGTTGCAGTTTTCTCATTTGCCAAGAAAAACAAGAAAAACTTGTGTCAATCGGTACACAATTGAATGTCCATAAACTGGGTTTCTTTTCTGATTAACATCGACTGAATGCGCTTCATGTTGCCATTATCGCAAAACTTGAAAATCTGCCAAGCAATGTCAAATTAAATTATGCTTTTCTATGATTGTTTAAAGTACAATTCTTTTTTAAATAAATAAATCCCGTATTATAGTAATTTAGACTTGTTCCGTTACCAAATTTGTTGTCGACTACAGATTCTAATAGGGTCCATGCATCATGCCAAAACGAACTCAATCAAGTGATTGTGCCAGTTGATTATCCGTGTATGGGCTTGTGATGTGACTGTGTCAATTGTTGGTGTAATATTAAAAATACCATGACATTTCTATGGTTGTAAATGTATGATGGTGTCATATATAGACAGCGTCCGACTAGAAATCGAAAGAAAACAAATGTAAAACCTATACATAATTATTTAAGTCATCACTGACTGCCCAATATTTTACAAGTTTGCGTCACATAATTATTCTTCTATTCTAACGACCTTTTGCACGCTCTACTTTTACCACAACATGCTGGTGTGAAGCACAATCACTTGATTGCTTTATTTTGATGGTATAGTGTATGGTCTCCATATCGATATTAGTTATCGAGCTTTTGTGATCACTTGGAAAATTAAATCAAGAAAGGATAACAAAGAATTGCAAAATTAAAGTTTCCAAAATACCAATGTAACGACAACCGTCTTCGCCGGTCTCTCGGGGACAATGCCATGGATCTTTGTATTTGTAATGGATGATATCAGGTAAAAGGAATGCTGTGAAAAATAAAATATGCTTTGGAATAGCTGACAGATTTGAAGGACCTTACTTTATGGTCCTTCATGTAATGTCAAGGGGAGATGTGTGCGTTGTATCATTTTGAAGTTCCTATTCCATATACATACTGAACAATTTTACTTCTAGCACGTTAAAGGACTACAACCCGTATTCGAAATGATATACTTAATGAAAGGTTGCGCCACTCTGGTCTCATAAAAACCCAGAAAGTCAGTGTTTGGTGCCACAATATTCGTACCTAAATGGATAACACATAAACCAGACGACACAGCAGACGTAACAATGAAATGACAAGTGAGTGATAACATTACATACTAAAGAAGAAGACAACAAAACAGACAAAGGCCGTACCCTAAAAAGGACCTTTAGACCATAAATTATCTTTGCAGTGCGTGCGTGTGAACCTGTTTAAATTACACTTTCACTACAAATGCAGCGCAAATGCATTTCCAATAAGCCCTGCTCGACCCTACCCTTTGTTTACCGACCGAGCCATAACAGGTAACATTTTGTGTGTTTGCGTTTGCTGACCAAAATAAAAACGGGAATACTGTTGATGTGGCTGATGATGATAGTGGAGTGGTCATTAGTTTATGTTCGTTATTTTAACTGGTTTTAAGGGTGGGTTTGGATACGGCTGGCCGTTAACAAGTAAATGCTTTGATAATTGTCTATTGTTAGCGGGGACCAAAAACTAACCCAATGATTTGACGTTTTTCCATTCGCTGGAAAGTTATAAAAAATTAATGTTTTGTTACACATTTTCGAAATTCGTTCGTTCGTTTTTTGTTTCATGACTGCCGGAAAAAGGTGATAAACTGACAGACAGGCGGACGGACGAGCAGACAGCCAATGTTTATGGGAAATAGTAGACCCTTGAGCATTTCCCCTTTAAAGTTCCAACCAAAATAACATAAAATATTTTAAAAACAACAGGTAGTTTGTGGCCTTTTGAAAACTACTCCAATCAGCTCAGTCGCTGCGCTATAAAGTAAAATTAGACGCCATTTTTTAAAATGCAAACAACGACAAACCCCTTTGCCGCCTGTCACCACCACCACCAGCACGACCAACCTTTTCCTCGTTGTCAGCATATGCAGATGTACGTGTGTACGTACAGGGTATGTCCTTTTTCTAATGGTTTTGGAATGAAAACATACCACCACATACAATATCCTTGTACTATTTTTGTCATCCTTCTCTACAAGCCCACCAATCATCATCATCATCATTGCCGTCGTCCTGGTTCGTGCCATGTTCGCTGCCAACTTAATGCAATTTGTCTCCAGTTCTTTTGGTACAGTGTGGTTGTTCTGGGGGGTTTCCTGCACGGTTCAAATTTGTATATCCTGTTTATTTTTTTTATGATGGCAGACAACAACAGTTACAGACGGCGGCGTTGTATGTGAGACGGTATGTGGTTGGCTTGTCGTTGTCTGCATTCTTTACTAATTTCCTGTAATTTTGCACGCACTTCTTAATTTTCTGTGGATGGATGAATGTTGGTTGGTTTCACCGTAACACATGTACTTGCCGTGTAATGGCTTCGAGCTTCGATGTCCTATCCCCCGCTTGTAGTTTCATTGTATGGAAATTTTTTTTCACCGCAAATGCATAAAATGGTGTTGATAACGATTATAATTTGTTACAACAAGGGTTAAGTTTTACTTGACTTTTATTATTACACATCGTCGCCTCGTCTTTATGGTAAAAGAATAAAACAGACCAACAATTATGAATCATAACATGTGCACGTTTGAAATTTGATTCGGGCACAATGTGGTGAGACTTAATTTAAATGTAGTAAAACATAAGTCTACTATTATTCCGGGAGACAGTTTAATTACTTTCACAATTCAAATATTGTCGATTTTGTAAGGAATATTGAAACAAGGATGTACTAAAAAGTGATTTTCTAAAGGTTCAAATTTATATTTAGAGTGTATTTGATCAAACAAAATTTGTTTCGTGGCATACGATGCGTCATGGCCAAATACTGGGGAAAATATTTGTTATCTTGAAATACTGAATGCATTCAATTTTGCGTTATTTTCCACCATGGAAATGGTTTTGTTGTTCCAATGATTCTGTTCGAATGGAGAAAATTCCGAAATATTATTTTTTTTTTTTTTGAGAATTACACATGAAAAGTACATGCGAATTTCCTAAAATATTTTCTTCGGCATTAAAGGCTCAATGCAGAATTTTATAATAATCTCAATGTAGAAAATTCGATTTTGAGCCTGGTAACTAACACACTCCAGAATAGCCTTGCTGGTTTGCCTTTCCTTGAAGTGTTTTCTTTTATTGTTTTTTTATATCCAAACGGATTTGGTGATTAAAATTGGTTTTAATTGTTCATATGTTTGTATATATTTACATATCAGGTTTCAATATCACACAAGAACAATAAAAAATGAGAATGCGAGAATTTCAATCGATAGTGATGTCCTAGTCCAATATCAAAACATGAACTTGAATTAGAAAGGTCTCGCATGTAATCACATACAAATTTTCTATTACCATATATCGGGTGTCTGTAGAAAAGACAATTTATGTAAAACGTAAACGTAAATTTCTGTTTGGAACGATACGTAATTTACGTTTCAATGAATTCTATATATCGTCACGTTTATTTTTTGATGACAGTTGTTGCATAAAAAAACATTCTTTATTGTCTTATAGAATGTGCTATTGCTTGGATGAAACGCAAATTTCGTTTTCAAACGATATATGAAATGTAAAACCTGACGTTTTTGAAAACGTTTTATACCTTACGTTTTACAAAATGAGAGCATTAATACGAATAATGTCTAATGTAAAACGTAACGTATAAATCGTCTCCAAAAACGTCAGGTTCAACATTTTATACTTAGTTTGAAAACGCAATTTTCGTTTCATCCAAGCAAAAGCATATTCTATAAAACAATAACATTCGTTTTCGAATGCAAAAACTGTCATAATCATAAAATAAACGTTACGATATAGAGAATTCTATGAAATGTAAATTACGTTGCATTTTGAACAGAAACGAAATTTACGTTTACGTTTTACAAAATGAGGGCATTAACAATAAATATCAACATATCATCCTATCTTATTGGATAACCAAACGAACAAAGTGTATGTAATAATTTGCAAGTTTAAACTCGGTTTTTAACTATATCCGACTCTCAAACTCAATCCCTTTTGAATGAATGCTAATGTCTGCTAAATTCCACACGACTTGTGTAAGATTAGTGATAATAATGTCACAGCATATGGAAAAGTAAAAACACGGAAATACAGGAGAAATCCCCAGCTGGAGGATACACAGAAATTCAGATACACACCATTGCCAGAATCCCCTAAGGGTATTTTCTGGCACACGGCGTCTGCTGTGACAGCAAACGACAAAACGTGGAGGCAACAAAACAACAGCCAAATAAATTCTATAACATAATTTTGACATATGCATAAGAAGTACGACGAATACATACATATTTATGTAAATGGATGTTCTGTAAACATGAAAGAATTTAAAAGTGTAGCTGGTGGCGAATGGAGGGCCTTTTACAACACCTTACTAGGCCTTTTCTGTAGCTACAAAGCACGATAGACAGAAGGCAGCATATGGCTAATATGAGGAAGCAAGACCTGTCGCCCTCGCTTCTGTTGGAAGTCATTCCAAAAATTGATCCCAGAAGAGTTTAACATATTTTATTTGATGTCCTTTTTGGGAGATGATACCCTGGCATAAGTATGGGATTTTTAAATCCCTTCATGATGAAGACATATGAAATGTATTTATAAGGAGTTACGAATTATTTTTCCTAGAATACAGTCATGTGTATATATAGAAAAGGAAGGCCTTCGGTAAGGCCGCATTTAACCTTTGCAATGTGCATACTCATGTATTCATATGTATATGTATGTATGTAGGTATATTTGCATTTAGAACGTCACACATTGCAATCCAATTAAAATGTGTGTTGTAAGGAATTTGTTTTGCTTAAATCCTCCACAAATTTTCACTTTTTATTCAGTTTCTCTCACTCTCTCTGTGAGAGAGACAGTGACGTTTTTTCTTTGTATTCTTACCGCCCAACTGTTTGTTTTTTGCCTTCTCATTATTGTTTGTATTTTCTCAAAAAATAAAAACGATTTAGAAATGAAAATCCAGCGTTTCAGAAGTGAGAATGCAGCAACATTGATTTTTTTTTTGCTTTTCGGTCGGAAGACAGAAGAAACTGGTGACTTTGCCATGTCTTGGGTTGGGGGCGGTGGACGGTGGAAGGAACCTTGGTCTATGGTGTTCAGAGACGGGCGGGCGGTAGCATGTACATATTTGTGATGGGTACGTTGTACGGTGTTGGCCGTTGATGTTGTTGCGGTTGTTTATTATTGCATATCGAGCATATAACAAGCTCTTGAGACATGTGAATGCACCCACTTTCGGTGTTAAAAAGCAGTTCTCTTCTTCGCCTTTCGTAATTTTGCTTTTATGCGCGCTCCACACACAAGGTTTGCTAACAACACATACATATATCCATTCATTAAAACATCTACATGCATATATGTATACATATGCATGAGTGCAAACATATACATACATTTTAAGGAAAATGATTTCTGAAATTGTTTTTCATAGAATTCTTTTTTTTTATATAAAAGAATGCATTTATTTCGTTTGTATGCATATGAATGTCCTATGTGTGATGGTATTTATTTTTATTTAATTAAATTAAATTGTTGAAGAGTTCTTTACCACACTTCTTTACTTCTTTCTTATGCAAAACGTCTGCCAACAGAGTTGTCATTGCTCTCTGAAATCATGAAACATTCAGAAATGCGCTCGAGGTTCTGGGGAACCAGAATGTCAACTATTTGACAAGCGAAATTTGCTTTCGGATATAGTGACAGCGGAAAATGTCACTATATCCTATTACAAAATCTGTGCAAATAAATGAAAATGAAATAAAATGAAAATGTGTCTCCCATACATCTCGAGCTGAGATTAATATTCAACCCCATAGAAAAATAACACTATGTTAGTTCAAACTGTGGGAAATTTACTTTAATATCATCTGGATCAGCAAAAATGGAACACATACACAAATTGTAACGTTTTCGTAGACAATGCAAGTTTTGAAACAACCACATACAAATTTCGTTGTGTAGACGACAAAAATAATGTGCCTGAAAAATAGTGTTTAAACTCCGGTAAAAGAAAGTTTTTCTGGATAATTAGAAACAATCAAAAAACGTTTGTGGGAAATGCGGGCCTTCAAAAACGCCACCAATTGTTTACCGAACGTATTTAAATAATGTACAACTATTTAAGGGGAGGTAACAGACACTAAATTACCGAATGTCAAGCCAAAAGTGCGGGCTTCCGAAGCAAAAAAAAGGCCACCTTTCCAATGATTTTCTGGCATACAGTGACATATATACGGCAAGTTTACTAAAGGGATTAACACAAATTTCCTAAAGAACAACAACAACAAAAAACGCATTCGTTACAATTTAGGTATTTATACAAATCTCTTTAATAAATTACTGAAAACCAGAAAAATGAAATCCCTGTAACCAATAAAAGTTGAGTTAGGCTCAATTTACATAACCCCTCCTCCAGCACCATAAATTTGCCGGGGATAATCCTGTTTTGTGTTCATCCCGAAAAATAAAAATGCTAAAAGATAAATACAAAAAAGAAACCCTTGTTCAAAACAAATCTCCGGTGGATGAGATAAAAACTATTAGAAATAGCAATTAGGCTTAAAAACTACTGCGATAAATAATACAGACAAGGGATAAGAGGGGCATGGACACCGGGAAATATTAATAAACCCTCATTTCGATATTGTTGTGTGAAAGGGAAAGAAGACAAGACCTAAATAAATATAGGCTTAAAGCCTTAAAATAAATATAAATCATGGGCATATGTATGGATGGATATGAGACTTTGCGCAGACGACGATGATGATGAGGATAACGACGACCACAGCCATAGAGCACGGGCGATCCTTGGTCGTACAATCTGGCCGCCGTCGCTTGGCAAACAAACGAGTTTTCTGACACTATTGTGTAAAATGCATTCAAATAAACGTTTCTCCCCCCGAAACATTTGTTTACAATATTTGTTTAGTGCAAAATGATGTTGATTTTATTCCAAATTTCCCGCCAGGTAAAATGTACACACCAACAGTACAAATATTGGACATACTCCAAGTCGCACACTCCTCGTAGTCGAAAGTGTGATTGAAAGAAAAACTATGGCTAAGTAAATAAACCGCACAATACAACCAACAGAACAGAACAAAAAAAAAAAACAATTCGTTGTAATGAAAACTGTACTGAACGGCCAAAAGGTATGCCAGTTTTCATGGGGTTTTACTAGGCTTTGTTTTGAAAGATTTTCCCAGTTAAAAGTGGCAACAGTTGTTGGTGTTTTTCTTAAGATACATCAGTTTCTACCACCGAGGAAGATGATGATGTTCTTTTTGTATGTTTTTTCTTTGTATAGTTTTCTTCTGGTTTTTGTTTTGTTTTGTTGTTTATCTTTGTTAACAATTTTTCTTCGTAATACCTGTTTTCTAGTGGTTGTTGGTTGATCTTTCGTAGTTCTTAGTACATATTCGCTGTCGTAGCACACCATTTTTTGTTCGCTGTCGTTTCGTGTCTTAAGCAAATGACCGTTACTTAAAGTTAAGTAAACCCTGGTTGCTCTTGGCCTTTCCTTTGGGTTTCATCATTCCCCATTACCACTTCTTTCGTCTGTTTGAGTCATTGATTGTTACCAAAGCAACCCAGCCACAACAAGAAGCATGCACTAAACAAGTTTTCCCCATTCGTTGGGTTAACGCGCACCGTCGTATCAGAATGGGGGGGTCGATACGGGACAGGACGGAGTGAATATGTTTGACTGGCCGGAAACATGTGTTGGTAAAATTCTGAAATCCTCGGTATTGAGTTAATTGATTCTCTGCTTAAACTTTCGATTAAGGTTGAATTTTTCTATACGATTAAGTTTTCGACTCTTCGACTCTTGGTTAATTGTAACTACACAAGCTAATATTCTTTACAAAATATTCTTCACGGAGTATTCTCCATGTCAAAGACTTCGACAAATATTGTACTTGGTGCGATTTGTCGTTAAAATGTTATTGAAATGACAAAACCATTTGATAAGCTATCAAGTGCTATCGACCACCTGGTACAATTCGATAAATCGGTCAATCGTTAGATAACAAGGGTTTTGACATTTCGATAATTGAAGCATAAAAGCGACTAAATTAAAATTGTAGCAACACTGACAACGTCACAAACACTTTCTAATTGCTGTTTGAGGGAATGCGAGAGAATGAAGTGAACAAAACCAGGTTTTGCACAACATGACACTGAAATTTTATTCGCGGTTATGCTAAATGCGGTTATGTTAAATAAGAAAACAATTGTATCACTGATTGACCACAAAGAGACCCTCTCTTGTTAATTTTTCTTTTTCGCGGTTAGGGCTCCATATATTAAGAATCGTTTATGGTATATTTATAAGAATACGACATAAATTTCGAAGCATAAAAAACGCTTTCAAGAATATAATAACAATAAATTAGTTCAACCCCGGAATACCCCAAACTTACCCATAAACATTCTGTTTAAACGACCCTAAATATTGCATATTTACCCTTTCTCCCCCACATCATGTTTTTTTTACATTTTTATAGCTACTTCCTTTTCCAATATTTCTCATTTTCCACTTGAATAAATTCGATTTTTTTTTTACAATCGCCTTTCAATATTTATGAATTTCGGTTTAAAATGCCATAAAATTTATTTAAATTTTATTAGTAAAGTGAAATTGATTCTGAAGAATTTTGTTGTGCCAATATACAATATATTTCCCCCTCGTAGACAGTAGAGCCGTACAAGATCACCCTTGCATTATGCTGGGCATTTACGAGAATATTTGAATAATGTCCAATATGTTGAATGTTTATGCTTGAGTGGGTTTTTAAGTTACAAAATTGCTTATTAAAAATTGTATTTTATTTAAATACAAACATACATCAATATGTACTTCAGAGATTGGCTTCAAAAAAACCACCCTATTCCACTGAGAGAAATGGATTTTGAAAGCACACAAGAACTTAGGTAAAGTCAGCTGTATAAAAAAAAAAAATAATAAAGGCCTATTTTTAAAAAAATCTTAATTTTTTCAATATCGATAATCGTTTTTTAACACCTAAGGTGTTTTTTAAAAAAAACTTCATTTTTCAATGTCTATTTACGATTTTTGGAAAATCGTTTTTAACGATTACAACTCCTTGACTGCAATTCATTGCAATACGGTTGATATAATGTTTTGATTACAGACCAGACCTCAAAATCGAACTGATTGAATTAAGTCGTCTGAGCATATTTTTTATTAGTCACTGGATGGAAATAAATTAAACTGTTTCCCCACAAACCAGCGGAATTGATTTCAACACATTTCATTCATATCGATTTTCTGATGACTCAATACAACAGACTCAACACAGAAATATTTAAAGTTTAGTTTGTTTTGCATTGTTCCACACGTGAGCACTGTCGAGTAGGCCACAAATGTCTAGATGAAACTCATAACAACGGGCCGTGGGCCAAAGCAACAATGACGTCGGGGCCATTTGAATACCAGCTGCAAAAGTTTAATGACTAAACCCGGCTACGGGCTGGGGGATAGAGTGCCGGAGGGCGGGAGAAGAAGAGGTCGCTTCGTTTATTTTGGATTGGCAACGGTAACCTTGCTCACTAAGCATTTTTTGTGTTTGTTAGTTCCGTGTGAAGTGGAAAGAATGCAGAATTATGAGGGAAAGAGTGAAAAGCAAAACAAACTGAAAACAATAAACAAATTGATTTTCACATTTATGTAGTTAATTACAGTCATTTGTAGCAAATGCATACAGTTTGTTTGTTTTTTATGTGGAGAGGTATTATGTTTTTTGTTTTGTTGTTGTTTGTTGGCGAGAGTTTTCGGAAATTGTAACCCTGAAACCTTGATACACTTTTAAATCGAGTTACATGTGCAGTTTTTCCGTCAATGTTGTGTGTGGTTGGATTGTCGTCGTCATTGGGCTGACGCCGCTTGCAAAGAGACCCCTATATTTGCCATAATGAAGCGTAAAAAGGTTGGTCTGTTGGTGGGCCTTTGTTGTGATTGCAAACGCCGTCCGTCGTGTGGAGGAAAGGGGAGTTTTAACTCTCTCGTTTCTTTTTAGCATATTTGGTGTGCATTCGCATTCGCTGCATGTTTGTTTGTTTGTTTGTTTTTCACACAATGGTAACAGTCAGTCATTCATCCTGAGACGATGTCGTCGGGTGTTCGGTGTTTTTTTTTTCCTCCTGCCAGGGTTTTTTTTTGTGTATCGTTGTTACCTTATTATGAGTACCTTGTAATTTATATACTTGTGTATGTATGAATGTATGTCCTTTTTTTGTTTTCCATGCCGCCATTATTTGTTGTGCGTGCATGTGTGTGTATGCACGTTGGTGTCTTCAAGTATATGGCTCTCTACTGCACAGTGTTCGGTGTACTCGATTTTTTTTTTCAAAATAGTAATGCCCACCCTACACCTGCAAACATTGCTGTTTGACGAATATATTTGAGGTTGTGTAAGGTGTTGTTTGAGAGAATATGTTCATATTTTTATGTTTCCATGTCAAACATTGTGTTGGACACACAGGTTTGCACTTTATTAATTTTCGTTAAAAACATTCGATACACTTGCAATCGTGTTAAAAGTGGAAATTAGTAATTCTTCTCTTAAGCGGACATCTGCCATAAACGGACACTTTCTTCAGTAGCAGTTGGCTTAAGAGATAGTACAAAAATTAATAGTATTTTTATAGAAGCTTCACATGTGTGCTGGTAATCGTAAGATCTGCGCTCAAATTCTGTCAGATGGTCTTATCGGGTTTGAACCGCGTGACACGAATATTTCGTACATACCTACCTACATATACTCTCGTATACATATGTACATAAGTACACATACATATGGGTATTTAGCTAAAAAATTAGACACACATATTTGTGTGATTTCTCACTTAGTGCGCAGTAGTTTTTTTTGTATTCATCCAAATTGAATGACACATTTTATTGGTTTGTGCGAATATTTACAACACGAAATTTACTGGTCCAGTTCTAAAGAGTACTTAGTTCTGTTAACAATTTCGGATTGGTTCTGAAAAAGTGTCCCTTTATGAGAGGTATCCGCAAGCACTGTACACGTTAAAATATTTTTGCATTCCTTTGCTCAAATTCTATTTATTTTTTCAAATTATTTATAATTTAGTGTGCAAAAAAAGGTTTTCAATATTACTGTGTCTCTTTGCAGCTTCATGGAGTTATTCCGAGCGACCAGACATGTTATGAAATTATTTCCGAAATAAAACGGATTACTGGCACTGTGCCATTGAATGTTTGGTAACTGAAACACGTTACTAGGTTTGGCTGGCTTAAGACAACGAAGTCGAAATCCTTTTCATTTTTTTTTAAATACATGTGTGTATGATATGGATTCGTTATGGTTTTCGTTTTTGTTTCTGTTTTGTCATTGTGTTGCTGTTGGTGTTGTTGGTATCGTCGTCGTCCTTTTGCCTTTGTTCTTGTTTGGATTTGTTTACATTAGTTGCAAAACTGTTTGCATTAACTGCTGTGTGATGTATGGATGGAATGCATAAAAAAATCTATTTTTTGGCGTGTTTGTTTGCATGTGATACCAAAGGGCTGGCTGGCTGGCTAGACGGACGGACGGACAGGCGAGCAGCCTGCGATGCGGACGGACAATATAAAGTCTAATATAAACGAGCACTTCATATGTGTGTTCCTTATTTTTGTTGATTTTTGCATGGGCCACAGTGTGTTGATGGTTTGTTTTGTTCCATCCACCCAGCATCAGGAGTCGCACCGCACCGCACCACCGCCATCACCCATTCTGTTCTGATTTCTATATGCTCGTCTTTGCTGCTTGAGTACATTTTCAAGATTGCGGAAGCAAATTGCGCGTGCTAAAGTTGTCGAATCCTTTAAAAACCATATCGTCATCATTTACTCCCTTTTTGGGTAGACCTGTACTTCTTCTGCTCGTACTTCAGTGCATTGAAGGACGACGATGCAAAGAAAATCAACACACAGCCACGCAGACATTCACATAGAAACGTCGTCCGTATGTACGTGAATTTCTGAGCCTAAGAAAACTTCAAAAAGGGTTTGTTGTTGTTCACACAACAAAATCATTCCTTCCTTCCTTCGTTCCGTGTTCCCCCACGCCTCCCAAAAACATGAATTGTCAACAACACCAAACTGGCAGGCAGGGGGGGAAGACTCAAAGTGTGAATCTTCTCATTTAAAGAAACTTCTGCAGCCTGACTTTTTGTGTTGTTTGTTCTAATGAATCCGTTCATTTACCCAAAGGTAGAGGAGCGGCATTCGGAAGGCGGGCAAACAAAGTTTATTTAAGCCCTTGCTTGTTGTGATGATTTAGTCTGTGGCAACAGCAAGAGCAGCAACGTTAATGTCTCCGGCAACATTGTCAACATCAACCAACACTCAATACTCCTTCGTTCCTGCATCCATCCCGTACCGTATCTTTCACACGCACACAAAAAACAGGCGCGCGCCTTTTTTAAACCTTTAATCTCAAGCACATTTAACGGGTGGTTATCGTTTTCATATTGTATTTTTTTTCGATATTTAACAATAGATAAACAAACGGTCGACCGACCGGCCTTTTAAAACTTGCAAAAGTCATTATGTTCAACAAAAAAATACATAGTCCCATAAATTTAAATGGCTGCATTTAAAAGAGAGTGTATACAAGGGATTACATACATATGTACGTAAATTTTCGCAACGAACTAAACCGTATTTTAACAGTTACCATGTATCACTCCGCTCGAAAGAAAGAAAAAACCAACATAATCAAGATTATATCTGAATTTGGAAATTGATTTTTTGGTGCGAAATTTACCACCCATATCCTATGGGAATTAAAAAGGCAATAGAGCGTGTTTATTTGATTTTAATCTTAAACAATTCTGATGCTTAAACAGGCAGCATTAGGATGTTTATCTAGTACAATTTAAAAAAATAGAAATTTAATCAAGTATTTAATCATTTTTCGTTAAACTCTTATGGGAATTTTATGAAATTTGTTTATTTATTATTCCCTAATTATTAATTGCAAAACAAAGTTAATATATATTCCAATTTTGAGTTCAAGGGTAAACCGTGTGACACAGACCATATGGCTTGATCTGGTGGGAATCGAACCCACAACCCCCACGCTCATAGGCAAGCACGCTACCAACATGAAATTTGTTTATAAGGTCGATTAAGAAAATTAACGAAAACTTTAATTGGTAAATGTCAACTAACATCCAACAAGAGATGTTATTTTGAATCACCCGGTGTTTCGGTAGCTGTCAATTTTGAAACTTTTATTCTTCGACATTTGACTACGCCATTACTAAATATGGAACGATACACGCTTCAACAACGCATTGAAGTTATGGAAATTCACAAAACTAAAGCATTTTTGGGTCGTGGTGAAGCACCTTGTCGGACCGCAATACAGAAATTGATGGACAAAATCGAGCTGTTTGGGAAAAGTTAGTGATGTGAAGAACAAAACCCGAGCACATTGCTCAAGAACAACTGAGAATATTGCTGATGTAGCCCAAAAGTGTTGAAGAAAACCCAGAATTGTCCATTCCTCGTCGTTCTTTGGAATTGGGCATTCCACAAACGTCATTACACCGTAAGTCTTGGGTCTTAAGGCTTAAAAAAGTTCAGTTAACACAAGAAGTCAAGCCGGCCGATCATCAACAACGTCATGTCTTTGCTGATTGGGTCCATGAAATCCATGAAAATTATGTGGAATTCCATCGAAAAATCATTTCCACCTCGAGCATCTGGGGCTCGGAAAACCCAAGAGTTATTGCTAAGAAGCCTCTCCATCCTCAACGTGTGACTGTTTGGTGCGGTTTATGGTCCTTACTTATTCGAAAATGAGTTTGGATCAACAGTTACGGTGAATGGATGGCGCTATCGAGAGATGATTAATGATTTTTTATGGTCGGAGTTGGATGAACAGTTTACTTTCAACAAGACGGCGCTACGTGCGACACAAGCAACGAAACCATTGCTCTTTTATGGGAAAAATTTCCGGACCGTGTTATCTCTCGAAGAGGTGATCACAATTGGCCACCGAGATCTTGTGAGGTCATGTGAAAGATAAGGTGTACGCCAACAGTCCAGCATCGATTCAAGACTTCAAAGATAGAATTCGTGAGGCTATCGAGGACATAGGCCAGCCACTTTGCGATTTGGTTATGGGAAATTTCATGAAAAGGATATGATCCTGTAAGCGTGGTCGTGGTGGCCATTTGGCTGATGTTGTTTTTCTTTATTGTGAAATAAACATCCAATCATTTATTTTAAAAAAATTAAATTTTCCTTTGAATACAAAAGTAACACCTCTTGTTGGAGATCCCTGTATAGAAAAGGGTTGTGAGTTTACGGATATTTTAAAAATTACTCAATAGAATAGCACTCTTCCAGTGATTTCTCCCAGACAGTGCAAAATCTTTCCCAAATAATAATAAGAAAAGGAAACACATTTGCCGAATTTCAAAAAACCCCCCAAGTGACCAATGACTAGTAGCGTTTATTAATTTTACAACAAAATGTTGTTGTGGCTCGAAAGTGTGAAAAATGTAATGATGAAACGGAAATACATGTACAATTTATAAATTGGAGTTTATAAATGCCCTTCCCATGTCTTTCTAAACAAAAGATGGCAAACAGGTGCATGGACAAGTCCTACGTTTCCCTTTCTTTTGTAGTTGCTTTGTTGTCTTTCTATTTTTCCTTGCTTCCCGGGCCTCATTGTCCGCCTTACTCTAGAGTATATTTTGTATGATCATTGTCGATCGTTTTGTCAGGTAGCAAACAGCCGGTAGTAGGTTGTTTGGTTAGGGGTGTTACCTACTTTAGCCGAAGTTAATTAGCAAAATTATGTAAAGTCATGGGAGCAGATTAAGACCTGAAATGCACATTTCTATTTTGTTACGGTCAATATAGTTTTTCTTTAAGCCATGATGGCGTTGATCTTAGAAGTACATATTCTATGTGAGTAATAAATTACACATGACTGCATGGTAGCCGAAATTAATGGCAAGGTGGTGATAAGGGAAAACTATAATAATCTTCAATTATAGAAAAGAAAGGCAGGTGACTTTCTTTATTGGAAAATGTACAATTATTGTATAATATACGGTTAGAGGGAGAATACGAGTATATTACGCAGACAGACTTTGATCGAGTTTCCAAGCCTTTCGTATTTCGCCCTATAACTTGTTGAGGCCAGTGATTGACACCTGCAACACACCTATTGCATTTACAGAAAGGGATTTTAGACTAGAAACGTTTTTATACCGTTGATTTTTGAATGTAAAAGTTTAAAATTCGTTAAACCGCATGCCCAAACTTTGAATGTCATATGAAAAACTCGGGATGTAGCGAATGTTGGTTTAGCGAAAGCGAATGTGGAAATATGTTTCTGGCGAAAGCGAATACTGAAATATACAATTTTTTTCTTGATAATTTATTTACAATGTACACTCTCATAAGCGGACACCAAAGGGACTGAGAATTTTGTCCACTTATGAGAGAAGTACATAAGTGGACTGAAGCGGATTGGTACAGAAAAAAGTATTCGTTTATGAGAGGTGTCCTTGACTAGATGTTTTTATTCCTGAAAATGTTATCCAGCGTATGACGAAAGAAATAAAGAATTTAATTCAAAAAGAAAACTTTGACCTCAAGCTCGAACTATTTAATAACAAAAATTAAATTTTACAAAAGCGAAAGTGAGTATTTCAAAATTATGCAAATAATTCAGTCATATTTTTTTCTGAATACTGAAATATTTTTTTTGCGAAAGCGAATATTCCACGAAATGTTGTTTTGCCAGCGAATATTCAAAACGCTGCGAATAATTCGCATTCGTTGCATGCCTAGTCGAAACGACGAACATTGGTCATGCAATTTTAAAAATATTGAATATTAAGAAGATTTTGTACTGCTTTCTCATCCCTGATCAAGATTACCAGCCCTGTCGTCGATCATCTGTAGTTTGTTTTCATAATCATTTGAGTTTGTCTGCAGTAAGTTCCATTCGTTTTAATAAAAATTACATGAAAAAAAAACAAATTGGCTATTTAATGTGAATTGTGTAAAAATTGGATTCTCATTTATAATAAACCCATTGCTAGCAAATATTACCCCTTTATTTTAATTGATTGTTCGTTTTTTTTTTTTTGGTATCTTTCCACGAAAGCTTTGACTCGCCAACCTCAAGCCTTTATTCTAAACCCATCGACAATATCAACATTCGTCACTGCTTTGCTTTACCGATACTGCGATGCAAATGTATTAATTTAATAAAACATCAAAACAAATGATGCATTCCAATCATTCATTTGCGTGTTAAATTGAGGGAAAAAAAGGTTATTTTCTGACTTTGTTTGGCATAAACAAAAGCCATGTTCGGCCAGAAATACTGGTTTTTCCAAAAACCACACTGAAATGTCAAGCTCTCTCCCTGACTCTCTACATACACACATACGTGTATGGAGCTTGAGCTTGAGTACTCATCTGAAAAAAATTAAGTTACTTGTATTTACACACATACACCTTAAGCGTCCACTCTCGTAACTGTTTTTTTTATTCTTGATTTGAAGTTAAAATCATCGAAACAATAGCATAGAGTATCTCTACTTTATTGGAACAGAGACAGAGAGAGGGAGAGTGGCTTAAGACGCTTCAGTGATGTCGAGGGTGACTCAACTCCGTAAATTAAAAAGCTAATAACGAAATACCTAGTCTGAATTGTTGCTGTTCTTTCTCACATTCACAAAGCCCTTCTTGTCTTATATCATTTGTAGTCGTTTTTTTTTCGTTGTTGTTTGTATACGATTCAGTGGCTTTTTGCTTTTTTGCCCTATTCACTGTACTTCTTATTCGGTTTATACGGTTTAGTTAACATCAACTGAACTTACCTGTGGGTAAAATGGCGTTATTCTCACGACGCCAGTTAATGGTTGGCGTTGGATAACCACTGGCATAGCATTCCATCTGGACTTCACTGCCCTCGCTGGCTACCAGGGATTGTGTTGAATTGTCCGAGATTACGGGCGGCCGCCTGACCGATAATTTAACATTGGCACTGACTTTGTGGACGACGGACATGACCACCTGACAGGTGTACGTACCAGCATCAGTCTCTTGGATATCTTTAATTTGTAGTTTGTACGTTGATGAATTGGGATCGTAGCGCAGGGCGAAACGGGAATCTTTGATGACCAATGTTGAGCCCGTCGACAGGAAGACAGAATCGCCCGCATTTTTGGTCCATATCACCGAATATTCGGTGGCGTACTGCACGGAACAGTCGAATTCGACAGTGCCTCCGATGTCCTTAATCTGTTCTTGTGTGATATAGGAGATGGTGGGTGTTCTCTGAGCCTGCGCGCCTCCACCGAATAGCATCAGCGTAGCGAGAATCGTTGTGGCACAGATCTGGAGACACGATTGTGTTGAAACTCTACTTCTAAACGACATTTTCCTGTATATTTATTGAGATTAATTTCTCTACAAAATTGAATTTGTTTAAACTAATTTTTCTTTGTATGAAAAATTTGTGCACCACACCCTAAGCTCGTTTGCTAGAGTTTTATTGGAAAAGAAACGCTTAATAATTTAATGCTTTTTCTTTTCAATTTGTTACTTCTTTGGTCTTTCGCGTCGCGAACACAAAGCTGTTGCCTCCTAAAGAGTCAAGTTGAAACTACTTGAATCTTTCTCGCGCTTTTTCTCAATTGATCACGATCTACATATGTATCTCGTAGTTGTTTTGCTCTCTTTTCTTTTTTTGACGTGTTAAACTCGGAATTTAAACACAAAATATAACTGACAAACAGCACTTGTCATACAATCATTTGACGCCAGTGCTCTTTTCTCGAATGTTACTGTTGATGCTTTGCTTTAAGCCAAGATTACAATTACTCTCTCCGGGGACGGACACTCTTCCACACTTATTTATTTTCCGAAAAAATTCCAACAAAACTCTCCCTCTCCAGCACTAAGACGTTTGACCGTTATTCGAACACTACGTACGTATGTCTTCACCCGTTGAACGTTGCCAAGCGAATGAATTTGTTGTGTTGTTTATGTCGCTTAACTAAGCTCATGTTAAATGTTGTTTCGTTAGATGCGGCGAGCCAGCGAGCGAGCGAGTGCGTATCGCGTATCTGTGTGTTGCCAGACACTGTACGAGCATGTATGGGTGAGTGTTAGACGTGTTGTTTTTGTTTTAAAGATGGCGCACAAACTGTATAAGGGTGGCCATCTCAGTCGGTTTTCAAGAATGCCGGCCTCTGAACAGGTATTCAATATTCTTAGAATTTCTGGCTGCACCATTCGTCCGTCGTGTTGTGTTTTTGTCTAACACATTTTATGTTGAAAAATATGTTTATGATGTGTCATATAAACACCGATATTTTTGTTTTATTGCCCATCCATCCATTAAGAGAACATTTACCGTATTTGCATGCTTAAGTGTTTGTATTTACAGGATTTTCCACGGATTGTTTACACTTGTTAAAGGTTGTGCGGAATTTTTACCGACATTGCCTGATTAACAACTGCTTAAACGCATGTAGGTTTCCTTAATTTTTCCATTTCGTTCTGCGTCCTTTCCTTAATTATGTATATCCTATTTTGTTTTCCGTAAATTGCAGTACGCACCATGGTTTATAAAAAAAATCATATTTTACTCCATTTGACATACAGTTGTGTGAAAAATAATTTGAACATTAGTATTATAGACTTTAATTTAGCTAAAATCAAGTAAACTTTGAATACCGACCTCGGCTACATCACGTTATCTAGAGTTTTTGCTCTATGAAAAGATAATTTTCATGTAATAATATTTTTATGAATTTATAATAAAAAATATATTTATCGTGTGGAAAAAAATATACAAAATAATGGTGAAAATAACAAAGTGAGATTAAATTTCTGCTGCAAATGTTTTCAAAACGTGTTATACTTGTTTAAGATCATTTATTGTTTAAAATTGTTATTCATAGTCGTGTCCTGGGAGTCGACTCCTCTCTGGTCGACTGTAACTCGCATAGAATAACAAAAAGTCCTCAAAAAGTTGCAAAACTCCATGAAAGATGGACGGACATTTGTTTCTTTTTCATGTTTTGACGACATTTCACAAATTCTTGATTCGATTTACGGCTGGGACTGTGGAGGCCACTAAAAGCAGGGTTATATTTATTTTGTCGTGTATTTGAGATCATTACCTTGTTCTAAGTTGCAAATTATCATTAGATTACGGTTTCAAAGAGTTGCAATAAAATTTGAAGCCTCCATGATGCCCTGCATGTGACATAAGGTCCCCACACCATTATGGGAAAACAAGCCCCAATCGAAAATAGTACTACCGCCATCATTGACAGTTGTAGTGGTGTATTTGCTGCATAAACTGGTCTTCTAATGTCATCTATGTTTCGATCTGAGTAAACAAATTCAGATTTGTTTCATCAGACCAAGGGTTAGCGAAAATGCCTTTCATTACCGGAAATATCAAAAATTGTTGATTACTGTTTTTTGATAATATCGGTGCTAATCTAACACTTCTAGCAATCAGATCTTCACAAACAAGTATTCCTTAAATAGTTCCAATATCAGCATTAATATTCATGTCGTTTTTGATTCCTTTCGACGAGTCAAATAGAAATTTTTTACACATCGCACTATATTTCCATTAACTATGGGTGTCCTTTTTGGTTTTCTGCCTTGGCTATCCATTTCAGTGTTTTCTACCAGATCCTTCGATATTCCAAGAATGTTTTTCACATTCCGTAAAGAATTTCCCTCGTAGCACATTTTTTTAGTGATTTTTAGTGTTGCCACATCATATTGCTTGATATACCCATATTGGGCTATGTTATGGGTACACAAATTACATTAAAATGTAATTAAATCTTCAACTCTTGTTATTACCTTTAAACGAACAATTAATTCCTTGTTATGACCTGCAAATATTTAATTTTATGGAATTTTGTAATATCTTTGCACGAATTGACTTGATGTTCTTATTATTACGCACAAGCAATTATCCTACTTTTTGGAAAAATTAAAGAATCGTATGAATGGTTTATTCTTTTTCGACAGGTTAAAAACAGAATTTGTTTTGGCAGAGTCTGAGCAATAACAAAAATGCTAACCCATGGTTAGTTTCCTCATTTTACCTGATTTATCTGGTCATATTCAACTTACGCAGCACTGTCCCTATTGTCTTTTAAACGGCGAGCTGCATCAATCTTAATTTTTTATTTAACAATTAAAAACAGTTTTTTTAGCTCAAATATGCATAGTAAATGACCAGAGTTTAATTAGATTGTTCTAAACATTTTCATTCAATTTGTTAATATAAATCAGCTGCCTTGTGTCGAAATTAAAATAAAAAAAATTACGTTTATTGAAAAACAAATTTTAACAAATGTCAAAATCATAAATTAAAACATTTACTTGTTGTTATTAGTTTTCGTTTTTAAACTCAACAAATCACAAAAATATGTTAATTTTAGGACATTTATTGAATGAAGATTTTAGTTCTGAAATTCCAACTACGCCATTATCCTTTTCACATTTATTTTAATTCACACAATTTTCAGTCTCGACGATGGAATCTGAAATAATTTTAAGTTTGCACATTCCGAATTAATTAAAATATTTATAAATGTGATGTTCAAAAATTAGTTATCATTTCAATGTCTCATCGTACTGAAAATATTGGAAAAGATGAAGATTATGAATGGGAATTTTGAATACTCATTGGGTTTGTCATATTAATCATTTAATCAATGGTCTTGAAATCAAATTAATAGTTTTCTCATGTTAAATTGTGAAAATTATAAAAACAATTTAACTTATCCATTCAATATTTCAATAAATTTGTTACGAATTGCCTTCCTTTTTCGTTCAAACTAAAGATAAACTTAAAATTCATTTTTTCCGTCAAAGCTTAACTGCTGTTAAATTGTTCTGACAGCAGTCAACGAAAGAAGATGTATCAAAATTAATTTGATTTACTATTCGTCCCTGCCAAAGTTCATGTTGCTGTCTTTTTTTTAATTCTCATATTCTGTTCTAATAATTGTGTGGGACCAAAAGCAGTGTGTGTACAGCAGTTGAACTCCCTGTAAAAATTTTCCCCGAAATTCACCTTTTTTTTGTCGGACGTACCATTGAATTTCTATAATCTAATAAATAATATATAAAATAATAAGTGACATCTGGAGTTTGCATCCGTAGTACTGCGTATTCAGACTGACTTAGCCGTTTAAAGTTTTCAATTGCTGCTTATTTAGCAAATATAGAAAGAAAAAATTGTAAATATAGAAAGGCCTGACATATGTATGTCTAATAAAATGCAGAACAAAAGTCAATTTAAATTAGAGATTTATCTCTTTTTCTAGAGCAAAAAAATAGAATGTGAACTTTGAATTGTGACACTATTCAAGTAAATGAGCGATATGTAGGACGGACGGCACAAGATGTCCGGATTTAGGTTAAAATATTTAAAGATTTCGAAAGAAAATACATAATATTCGTAAAAAATTCCTACAACTTAAACTCCAAGTATTTCGTAGGTGAAATTTCACTTACTACTAATTAAATTATGGAAGGCCGTGGTATTGTGTCCGATTATAACACAAGTAAACCCAGGTTCAAATCTGGATAAGACCATCAAACATTTTTCAATCTCTAAGCCATGCAAAACTTCTCTAGAAAAGCATTAGCCGTTCGGAGCCAGTAGGTCCAGGTCAGTGAGTAAACAACTTATATTGTGCACAGCTCACTGATTCCAGAGAATTTCCCCGTCTGTTCCTTCATAGAATGTTAAGGGAAATTGATCTAACATTAGCTCCCAAACACATCCATCATTTTGCGACAGTACTTTATTAAAAAATATTCGAAATCTATAAAAATAAGATCAATGAATTAATGAAAACCGATATCTCATGGCCATAATTTAAATGCAATTTCAATTCATGAAAATCATCAGCAAACGACTTTGAAAGATATCTTGAGTTTTTATTTATAAAAATTATTTGGACAAATCCACATCAAAGAGTGAAACCCAAAAAATATGTTGCCTGTACTCCGTTTGGTGCGAATTTATCTATTTCAATATTACTACAGACCAAAGACTATACAGAGGGCAATTAACTACCCTATTGTTTTAAAAATAACGTTATTTGCTTTGCAACCCTTTCAAATATTGCCATGCCAGTTACTGACATCTAGAGTGTGTAGCCGAAATAATGTGTCAAAAAAACAACTTGGGACCTCTGTATAGTCTTTGCTGCAGAACATGGCACAATATCTAAAGGGAGAGTCATTTGCCCAACAACAAAAACTCAGATACAACCATGGGTATTTTGATTGTCAAATTCTGATATATAAATGGCAGACAGTTGCAACTCATGTCACAATTTTTAACGAACTACAACCTTATTTTTAATAGTTTTGTGAGCCCCAAAATTCTTTGTTTGGCTTTTTGTATTCTAATTCTTTGATTTAAAGGTTTTATACGAAAATGTATTCGACATTTGAAAAAATAACTAAACTAACAATTAAGATGTAAACAATGAGTTTGACAATCAAAATTCTGTCAAAATTATCAAATTTTAATCATCTGTTTGCATGCCTCTACCTTTAGTTATTTTGGCATGGCTACAGACGGTCGATGTTAAAATTTTAGCCGGCCATTATAAATCCCAGTCATGCGGTAGCCGTCAATAGTTTTCGATCGGCTTTAAACTGTTGGCTGACATTTTCTGCTGATAGCAGTCATTATGAATGCCAGTTTTCGAATACGAAGAAGAAGACAATAATAATTTTACTTATTTGGGTCTGAAGCAGTAGCACAGGACAGTTAATAAAACACGTCTCTAATATCAATTAATAACATAGAATAACAAAAGAAGACATGGCTGCGGTTGAACGTTTTGACATCGAAAAAGTTACCCAAGTTTTTCAAGAAAGTCTGCTGGAGGAAGATGACGTTTCGATGGATGAATATTTAAAGGCCTATGAAGAAATTAACAAGTACGTACGTACAAACCGACATATATAGAATACAAGGACTTCTACCCCTCCCTTCTGCGTTTGCCTTTGTTGGAACAATAATGACTGTTTTTTTTTTTTATAGATTTTTCAGTTTAATTGGAAGCGTTTTTGGCTTTGTCAGTAGCGATGTTCGTACGAAAATTGATATTTTAACAACTTTTCGAAACGAAACGGAAAAAACAGACAAATTCAGAACATTCAAAACAATGATGTCATACGAAAAGGATGCTGGTCTGTTGGAGAATGGGAAATATGTTTCGGGAAGTCGTACTTTGCTACGTCTACATAGAGGTTTAGGTAAGTGCACAACTGTAATTGTATTGTAGTAGCAGTAGACACGTAGAGGGGGAGATGTTCGCGTAGTGTATAAATCAGTTTTCACTACAATTACTTCTAGTATCTTATCTCTGACACAGAACATGATTGACACTCTGCACTGGTGCACTTGTATTAAAAACCAGATTAAATTCAGGTGTTCATTTGGCCAGAGTTGAAGATGCCATGTATTTTGGAATGTTATAATGATGTTTCATTGCATTTGCAAACTCTGTTTCGGAAATGTGGAGATGTGTGAGTAAATTACAACGATTCTCTATGATATACTTTGTACAAGGTGTTGTAAAAGTAATGTCTTTATACATTTTACATATTGAAATAAACTTTTGATAAAAACAACTAATTTTTTTCATTTCTAATCGAAATGAAGAAACTATTCGTTTTGTTTCACCGTCAAATACAGACGTTTATGCTTCCAATGAATGTCGAACCGTATCAGTATCGAGTGTTTTTTTTTTTTGTAAGGCTCGCATAGTTTATAGTAGGAAAAAATTAGAAAAATTTCATTATATTAAACATTTTTGTCAGCAGAAAATTTTTGTTTAACTATTTTATTGTCTATAATACATGGAATTGATGACAAAAGGCATTCAATGTTGTAATTCTGCTACAAACACATTTTTGAATTCAGTTGTACAACTGAATTAAACAACTATTTGTCGTTGTCCTCACGCGATGTCCCCTTCCAAATTTTTATTTAATTTGATATGCAAATCATTTTTGTGTCTAACATGGAAGTTAAAGCATTACTTTTTATATGTAAATTATTAAAGGACAAAGAAAACTAAATACAAATTTTAAAAATAGTAGTGCGGGGCTTAATGTTTTAAATATACTTAATTATTTGTTGTTCTTGGCTTGTTTACAGAATTTGTATATGAATTCCTCTTCCGTTTGGCTGACTTGCCGGAAAGCGAAAAAGTCCACGCAACCTGCAAGACGGTATATGAATCGACTTTGGCCAAGCATCATGCTTGGGTTGTGCGAAAAGGTGCTCTGATGGCCATGTACACTCTGCCCACTCAAGGTGAACTACTCAAACGGGTCTGCACAAATGTGTCCCGTTCTATTGAAATACTGCCGGAAATGTTAAAAAATACTAAAATCGTTTACGATCGCACCCATGCTCTGTACACTCTGTACGATCTGCACAAGTTACCATAAATTGTTTATGTGCGCTGTAGTTTTAAATTTGCCTTATATAAATGTTGCATCCCATTTCATATCTAATTTTCTTCCTGATTCTTAATTTATATGGTGCTGTTTGTTTTATTTTAAGTTTAATATTTAAATTGCGATTTATTTTTATCATTTGAACATTCCTATTAAGATATTAAGTATGTATGTGCATACATGTGTACATTTTCCATTTACGTTACATATTATTATTTGCAATGTACCACCTGCCTTTAAGGGAAATGGACCTTGAAAATAAAGCCAACTTGTCTCCATAAATCACAAAGTTTGTCTATGTTTTATTTTCGACTGAAATGTGTTAGGTTCTGAGTAGTAGAATGCCGACCAGTGGATGCGTTACCCTAACAAAAATCGTATAATTTAAAGGCATTGAAGTATGAGATCAGAATAGGTTCTATTCTACATATGTAAATATTATGTAATGAAACAACACAGAACAATTTTGTTTATGTTTAAAGATAGTAATAATCTGAAGGTCTAACCTTATCTTTCGTTGCGGGTTGTACGAGAAGTCACAAGTACATTTTTTTCTTGACGTGGAGTTGCTGAATAATTAGGAATTGTGGCACCCGGTTGATTCGTATCTTTGCCCGAGTAATCTGCTCTAGGGTTAACATGGAAACCTGTAAACATTTAATAAAAACTGTGAGGTAAAAAACTTTCAGACAATTTTTTAAAATTAAATTTTAATTTCTTTTCTCAAAAGAGTTTGTTGGTTCTTGGTCCAATCTAATTGTTGATACATATATCCATAGAGATTATTGTGTTTAAGTGTGCCGGGAATGAGAATCTTAGGAGTGCACTAAATCAGTAGATAGAATTGTACTTTTGTTGTTGTTGTTAATAGTAGGATCGTTTGTTTATTAATTCCGAATAATATAATTGAAATATACAGTAGACACGCGGTAGCGTGAACAAATTATATTGGGAATTCTTATTGCGATTTAATTGGTGAAGAAACATTTTTCTCAAAATAACTAATGTTTGTCCAACATTTTTCTATTGTCAGACGTTGCCAAGCTATTAAAACATTCAAAATGTTTCTCCTTTTTGTGTTGATAGAGCTGCATTTTAAAGCTAGTTTCCTCCTTAAAATTCTTCTATTACATCCAGTTTTAACTTTAACTTTATTAGGTTCGGATAACCGACGAATGTAGAAAAGAAAACAACGTTTTCATTTTAAATATGTTCACGTAAGGCGGTGTTTTTGTTACCGCGAGTCCACTGTATAGGTTAAGACAGACCTATCGTATTATGTATATAAGATTGCAATTGTACCTTACGTTGTAGAATTATTCCGAAATTAAGCGACATTTGAAATTATCGCTAAAGATTCTGTTTAAAGTTGGCCCGGCACTATCGTATAAAAATTTAAAAAATGCAAATATAAAATGGTGTAATTGAACGAAATTATCATTTATTGTGAATTGACAGCCTGTTTTATAAAACGTATACGTCTGAGACAAACTAAAACGTCTGTAGCCGAAACGAAAATGAATGGTGTTTTTATAACTCCTATGAATCAAAAAAAAAAAAAAAAAAAAAAAAACGCGCGAAACGGAATTTCTGTTTGTTATTTTAACGAAACGAAAGACACATTCGTTTTCTAAAAACAGGCTGTAAGGCACTGTCGGAGCGACACGACACGACCCGAGTTTGTAGATGAGTGGTTTGGAGAAGTAAGAGGGGTATCAGAAGTTCCTTGAAACGATTTTCTCCCGAATTTTGACGTTTTTCTACCCACTTTTTTTTTTGCAAAAGGTGAAAAAGTTTGAAAAGTACATAAAATCTTATTTCCGTAGAAATTTGTAATTTTTGATATTTGCTGTATGAAATTGAAATACATTTAATATCCAGCCGAACTTCTCTATAGTGAACTTCTATAGAATGAAGCTCTCCCTATAATGAATTGATATTAAAAACACAGCTTTTTGCTTCCCATTTTCTTGTACTTTGATCTTCTTATAATGAATTTCTGTACAGTGATGTACGTTTTACCGAGATTGATACAAAAATATGATCAAAGTGGCATATTCAACGCCGATGAGACTGGATTGTTTTTTTCAAATGTTTGTCACACAAAACACTAACATTTAAAATGAGAAATGCTTTGGAGGAAAACAGACCAAAGGGAGAATTACTACCTTTACAATATGACTCGTTTGGAGAAACTGAAACTGCTTGTGATAAGAAAATCCTAGATGTTTTAAAGGAGTAAGATCTCTAGATGTGGATTATCAGTTCAACAAAAACGCCTGGATGACAAGTGCATTTTTACGAAGTGGTTTTTAGAGCTAGACAAAAAATTCGTTTCTCAAAAAAGAAAGGTTTTACTTTTTATTGATAACTGCAATGCACATCCTAAGCAGGTAAAAGATAAGCTGCAAAATATTTAGCTTGCGTATATTCCACCCAACATCACGTCCTTGCTTCAACCATTATCTAAAACAAAAAATAACTTTACAGAAAACGATTTTTGATTAACATATTGTCACAAATGGATGAGAACGAACCTGTTTTGGCCGTAGATTTTCTTCAAGCTATTCGAAATTTAAGAACAGTGTGGAATGCCTTTGTAAAACCGGAAACAATTGCGAATTGTTTCAGAAAGGCAGGATTTTCGAAAGATGGAATGCAGGCTCATTGGGATGACGAAGACTTTATTCCGTTAGCTGATTTGGCTACTCTATAGGCTTCATTTAAGAAAGATGTAAAAGTGAAGCCTTAATGTTTTAAATATAATGTGGGGGAAAAAATATAATTTCTTTATAATGAAGTTTCTATGTAATGAAGTAATTTTCTGGTCCCGACAAGATTCATTATAGGGAAGTTCGACTGTATATACGTATATATATATATATATTGAAGGAATAAAAGGAATAAAAAGCAAATGGCTGATCACTGATATACAACTTACTTCTTCTTATTTAACATCTCAAAATTATTAAATCCTGTAAGAATATTAGTGGTTATTATTTACTAAATGTGTTTTCTAATATGAAACACGGGGCTGATAAAACGTCAACAAAATTTGAGAGTCGCAAGAAAAAAATCGCTCCGTGTAAACGTAAGTGGCGACACCAAACCTTCGCCCCGACATGTAGCCCCGTATAAACAGGGTCTAATACAGATGTAGAAAATAAGTACAAAATTGTTTCGAAAATGAAGGAGGAACGCTAAGGAAATATATCGTTTACAATTTTTCAGAACAAATGAACAAGCAAGGCCTATATTCGCTGGCCTATCACAAAAACACGCCTATTGTCAAAATCAAATAAATTAAAATTAACCCCGAGGTGAATAGCGTACATTCTCGCCGTCTTCACTCAAATCGAAGCCACAGGAAATCAACAGCATCGCCGACGACGACAATATTCCACCGGCTTCATAATCTGATCACGCTACAAAATAAAAAATATGACAAAAAAAACCGGAAATTTTAGTTGCGATAGACGTGTATGAAGTAATAAAACGAGTATTTGCATATACCAGCTAATGATTTACCAAAATCTCTTTTCACATTCTAGAATAAGAGACGACCGCACAAGAAAAAATGAGTAAATACACAACAAAATACATTGAAGACAAGCTACAGTCTCATCTCGAGGCATTACATTGCAAGGCGGTTGATGAATCAGATGGATGCGGCGGAAAATTTTCGGTCGTTGTAGTGAGTGAAAAGTTTAAAGGCAAGACTTTGTTGCAAAAACATCGTTTGGTGAACTCAGTTCTAGCCGATGAACTCAAAGAAATACATGCCTTCTCTCAGAAATGCTACACTGCCGATGAATGGGAGAAAGTGCAGCAGCAAATAGTTAGAGAGGGAGAATAACCGATTCTTTTGGCACGTCGGTGGTCGAGAGTGAAGTAAATTCGATTTTGTATGTTGTGTTGTTTGGTTGGCGTAACATCGTAACATGTACAAAATCGACCGAAATTGTAGGAACGAACTAAAAAACTGAAATAATAAAAAGAGACTGCATTCGAAACAGATTCAGTAGTTGTTTGGTTTATTGTTTGAGTGTGTGGTGTTGTGATCGAACGACGAGAAGAAAGTGAAAGTGTTTTTCGGAACGAACAAATTCAACAAGCTGAGTCTAGCTTAAACAAATAATTCATACAAAAAAACAGAAGACTTGGGCTTTGTGGGAAAAGATCTTGATAAACTATTTTACATTTGACATTTTTACTACAGAAAAAGATCACTTCTTTGTTTACAATCGACAACTATTCATTGTCGACTTTGTGGCTTAAGATTATATAATGTTGAATTTCCAAGTCAAATCACCAGGCAAGATCATTTTGCATGGCGAACATGCTGTAGTATATCACAAGCCAGCTCTGGCCGCCGTGGTCGGTCTGGGTACAACACTTAAATACCAGACTTCGGGTCCGGAAGAGAACAGCAAAAAGGTATCGTTTAAACTGGAAGCTTTGAATACCAGTTTCGACATAGATATTGACAACTTCAATGAATTCCTAAAACACTGCCGCAACAAGTTTCCCCAGGATAAATTCGACAATGCCGTTCAATTGCTTGAAGAAGTTCGTACGGAACTGACCAAACAGCTGGAAGAATCTCCGGAGGGCGTTTCACTCAAAAAGCAGCAGACACAAAAGGCATTCGTTTCCATCTACTTCTTGCTGGCCGGTGCTATTTTATCATCGCCTGTAAAGGATTTAAAGTTAAAGCAACCATTCACCATCACCATAGACACCGAGCTCAATATAGGTGCCGGTTTGGGTAGTTCAGCCTCTTACGGCGTCGCCCTGGCTTCAGCTTTCTTACTGTACTCCGGACATTTTGATTTATCCAACTACAGGGATGAGGAAAACCAGGCATTGATCTCCACATGGGCCTATGAATCGGAGCGCGTTATGCATGGCACACCCTCGGGAATAGACAATACTGTGTGTACGTATGGGGGTATGCTGCGGTTTGTCAAGGGTCAAGGCTTCCAGCCGGTGAAAATTGTACGTCCTCTCCATATACTGTTGGTCGACAGCAAGGTAAAGAGATCCACAGCGGACATTGTGGCCAAGGTGAGACATTTGGGAGAAACGTTTCCCGAAGTTATCAACGCTATTTGGAATGCCTGTGAAGCCTTGGTTAATGCAGCCATTCCACTGTACGAAAATTTCGGCACCTGTCAGGATGACAGTGAGAAATTTGAAAAACTCGAACGTTTATTCCAAATCAACAATGATCTCATGAAGGCCGTCGGCGTTACACATCCCAAATTGGAACAGATCTTTTCCATCGCGTTCAAAAGAGGTTTCTTTAGCAAGTTAACTGGAGCTGGTGCGGGTGGATATGCTATTGTTCTATTGCCCGAAAACTATGCCAGCAACGAAGTGTATTCAAAGTTGATGGAGGAATTGGAAGGTGCTGGTTTTGGGGTTTATGCCACCACGGCCGGTGGCGACGGTTTGCGCATGGAACAGTTGTAATTGGTCGAACCATATTTTTATTTTATACCCGTATGTGTGTACTTAATGTTTGTTTATTTGTTTTTTCTTCTTCTGAACTTTGCGGAATTATTTTTTATAAATGTAAAGAATTATAATAAAGAATTTCTTTTTATATTTTTTTAAATAATTAATAGTAGATACGTATAACTTAAAATCAAACGATTTGTAGGTCAGTAACTCCAAATTGATGAAATCGGTCCCAATCCAAATCCTGGAAAATAAAGAGACGATATAAGCAATTGTTTGTTATTAATAAAAAAAAACACAAAACATGAAAGCTATTAACCCTTTTTGATTGACTAGATATACACAGCTATGAAGCAGTTCGTAATTAGGTTGCTATACGTGCGCAGTTCAATAAGCAGACAATCTGAACGTAAATGTGCACTTTCTCAAAATTATAAACCCTGGTTCGTATCCTGGGAAAAGCAAAACTATGTTTCAGTGGCTGTTTTCATCTCGTAAATGCCTCAGAGTAGAGGAAATAACATTAGCCGTTCCGCTTCAAACTGTAGGTTCGTGAGTATACTCACTGACTTCATGGAATGTACAGATCATACTACCCTCAAACTTTGGTTTTATGATAAAAAGTAAAACGCTCCCGTATATTTCTAAACCTCACATAACTCTTAGCTATTATGTACCTGCATAACATAAAACAATATTTCCAATATGTCACCTAAGGTAACATTTAATTTGCATAACAGTAGTTGGAATATTGCAAATAGACTTCATAGTGTAGTACTTCGACCTTTAAGACTGCTTTTCAAATGGTATTGGGGAAGACTCTATAATATTGGTTTATGGAGTGAAACAACGATTGCATTGGCTGGTCAAGCTTGCCGAAAACTGGGCAGATTATTGGCGGCGTTGCAGCTCATCAGTCGCATCGCTCTTTGCATGATTTCAGACAGGATTTGTCAGCGAGCATTTAGAAGAAATAGTTCCTTTACAATAAGCCATTTCGCTGGTACAAACTACATGGTCGCAGAGCCTTCCAAATTATTTCATTTTACACTGTGATGGAAGGTATTCGCGTCAGATTTGGCAATTTAAAAAAGTTTGGTTCGGTTCGGTTATTACAAATGAAGTCTCTGCATGCTAGAACAAATTTATTTTAAATTTTACAATTTTTTAAACTTACCTCCAAAGTCTGTTTGATATATAGATATATGTCACCCCATTAGCGTTGACTAGTATCCCTGGGTCTGTAAGGAATGCCACGACTTTTCATTTCTCTCTGGGTAGCTTGTGGCAAAACTCCCGATACAGATATGGCATATACGCCTCTGGTAAAACGTCCTGTAATTAAAAATTACAATACAACAAAATTAACACGAAGGACAAACACTATTATTTTAAAATAAGAATTGACAAATACTGTCGGTATATTCCAGTACGAATTTGGGATGTTTGTCCATTCTGATCTACAGAAGCAATATGAAGGTTCGATAAACCACCTACAAGTAGTTTGCTCCCGGTAGGTTGCTCTGGGGTGGATCTACGATTTTACTCAAATTCAAAATATGTGAACATGAGAATATTGTGTATGTATATTTGAATCCGATAGGCAAAACAAGGTTTGCCAGGTCAGTTACAACATTTCTAGAAAAACTCACTAAGTATACAATTATATCGTGCACACCTCACTGATTTGGGAGATGCTTCCCTATGGTCCACTAGTTGCCCATTGGAATATATTTATTGGTCATTTATCCAACTGCTCATTGGTCAGTACAACTACCACATATGTATGTAAAATTCATCTTTCTAAATTACAAGAAAATAAGTTTATTTTTAAATCGCGCGACTTAACTTTTCCAATTTACAAAAGTTACATTGGATGTAAGTATGTATTTTGGAATTCGTCTAGAACTTTTATAGAGTTGGAGCAAGCACCATTGTCAAGATAATTTCCAGCTTATAGGATATCAGTCTTTCCTAGCCCCGACGAGAGTTACATTGGATGTAATGCATGTATTTTGGAATCTGTCTAGAGTTGGAGCAAGCATCATTGTCGAGATACTTTCCAGCTTAGAGGATATCAGTGGTTCCTAGTCCCGATGAGAGTTACATTGGATGTAATGTATGTATATTGGAATTTGTCTAGAGTTGGAGCAAGCACCATTGTCAAGATACTTTCCATCCTATCCTAGCCCCGACGAAAGTTACATTGGAAGTAACGTTGAAAGCTGGGCAAAATAAGGTGCACATGTACCTTTTCATGGTTTTTACTCACCTATTCTCTGCCACTTAGCTACCCAAGAATCTTCCGGACTCATCAATGCAATAATACCATCGAAATTGTTGCTGGTGTGATCGTAAACATTGTCCTTATTGTTTTTCATACGCAGAAACTCGTCGCAGTTATCACAGCCATCATACTCGAACTGATCAAAAGACTGTGGAAACAAGTATAATGAAGCAAATTTACTAGTTCTTGTTAAAATGAAACATACCTTAATCAACGAGCACACCAAACAAGCCCTTAAGCCACGTAAATCTTTTGGTATTGTATCGAAAGACATCACCTCGTTAGTATTTAATTTTATTGATGAATTAAAAAATCAAGTCCTCTGCGAGAACCGAACTGACGCAATGACGACGATGGCGGCGGCTGGTCTTTTTTTCAAGTCGGCGGCGGCGGCGTGGTGGCCAACTACGCCAATGAAATGATACACTCTTCAATTAATTTTTAAAGTGAGATTTGATCTCAACCGTAGTACAAAAGGAATAAAAACGAACACTTACAATATATTTTTCTTTTGCTTCGATTCTTAAATATTAGGGTTACAATCGATCGTTTCAGCCGATTTAAGCCATAGGCAGAGGCGGCGGCGCAACATTGCTAAAAAGATTGAGCGGCGTAGCGCCGCAGATTTGGGCCGACTGAGCTCGGACCTCTTGGGCCTTACCGCGTAATTCGAATCGAAAGAAAAATTTGTCGAATTCGATGAATTCCTACTGTGTAATACGATTTTCGACATATAACTTCTTTTTTTGTTTTGCGGCTTTTTCACTTTTTATGTATATTTTGACAGAAAAGTAAAGTGATGCCAAGTTTTGCTGTAATTTGATCCTTTTTTTAAGAGATACAACTCTGCACACGTATCGAAAGTTTTACAGAGTACGATTCTTAAATTCAGTTCGATACGAACAAAATTACGCGGTAAGGCACCTGATCTACTACTGCTCGTCTGCCGACATTCGAGACTGGAGTCGCACTGGCATTATCGACGGCTTTACCATCTGATTCCGTCATTGGACGATTTTCATTCAGAGATCCTGAAGCAGGCAATGGGAACGGCGACGTTTACTATCCATCACCAGGAGTCCCAAAAATAGTACAACTTTATCCAATTTTCCATCACTTTGTTAAAGTTGATAACAACTCTGGCTTTAAAAAAAAACACAGCTGTTCAGGCATAACAAGGAAATTGATTTTTTATAACACCGACCGATCCGATTCCGAACCCGGAAAAATCTTGTCTAAATAATGCTGGCTTTGCGTCTATTGGCGTCATCTGTAGAACACGGCTTATACATAAAACGCTTTTATGCTCGTTCACCCACAATTAAATCCACAAAAGACAAAATGAAATTTGTGCATCAGGAAACATTAAGATATATAAGTCCCACTGCATTCATCAAAATAAAGTCGGATACTTTCGTAAAAGTCCGATCAGCCGATGTGCACGAATATCCAGGTGGCGACGTCTTTATTGCCCAATTACATGGCGGTCCCGCCAAAAACTGCACGGCATCAATGGACGTAAAAGTTAGCGACGATGAATGTAATGTGGAAGTGGTTGTGAAGAAGCTAACGACCACTGCAACGGACTTTCACGTTGAGTTGCAGGTACCGATTAAATGCAGTGTGGATATATCTTCAAAGAGCGGCACCAATGTGAGCAAGTTATATGGTGATGCCATTAAGCTGAGAGCCACGAACTATATTGCCGTCTCTGACGTTAAGTCCGAAAGTATAGATATTAAGAGTACTGATGGTAACATTGTAAGTAGTGGACTTCTGTTGGGCAGGAAAACCAAAGTGGAGACGAAAAACTGTGGCGTAAGTTTGGCGTTATTTGAGAATTTACTAACATTTGTTTTAAGAACTTTTTTTTTAACAAATATATTTTATTTATTTGGGCAAGGTTGAGGTCTCAATTTCATTATATTTCAGATACGAATTTCTATTGATATTTTCTGAAAATTTACACATCTAATTTTAGCATTTTGAAGTGCTGTTTCTTAATCTATGCTAAATATCCTATGACAATTGTCTGCGTCGTCCCTTCAATGGCGTTAAACATAAAAACAGTTGGCGTATTTATAAATGTGATATTCATAAATTAGATTGATTCTCCACAAACCTTTGTATTTGCCTCAATGAGCAATTAAATTTCATATTTAAAATGTGTGGGTTTAGTACAGTTATAATTTGAAATTTTTAACAGTTGGTTAGCACTAAAAACTCACTGTGCAACAGATTTTGGAAACTTTTTTATTGTAAAAGAAATCACAAAAACCATAGGGTTGTATATTAGAAGTGCCTTAAGTTGAAATCAATTGTAAACGAGCATCGGACTACTTTTGTCAGTAGATGACTGCATTAAAACAATCCCAAATCAGTTTTCTCCCATTATCATCTAGTTGATTACTAAAATCATTTTATTAAATCGAATATCGTAATAGGAAAATCTCGGTGGAATATATTCCTTTATTCGTGAGAATGCTAAATTGGGAATTGGTAAATTAATATGACATTTTTTTCATATCACCGAGTTTTCAAACGACAGTTTTATCATTTTTCAAATTGCATCTTTTTGTGTTGGCGGGAAAGTAAACAAAATAAAAAAACTTTGAAACGCCATGAGTTTTTCACACTTATGAAATGTTTAAAAGTTATACAATTTTAGATTGTCCCAAAAAAATTAATTTATGACAGCGAAACAAGCTATTAATGGGACAACTTATGATATACCTACCTATTTAATAAAAGCTAGAACAGTCTTGAAATACGAAAAATCTCCGAATACCTAAATTTTCGCAAAAAAAAAGGATTGTGCAAATTTGCAAAAAAGACTTAAAACAAAATCAAAAATACTTTTGGCAATGAGCCTAAAAAAGAATTAAGCCATAATGGAATTATAAAAAAGAAATATTTGGACACCCTAATGGGAAATTTTGTGAGATGTGCAAACTTTAAGGCCGGCAAACGCGAGACTCGGTAGTCGGAGGGTTAAAGATGAGAAGAGGAATCTGGTTTTCAATAACAACAACATCTATAACATGTAATATTAACATACGGATATTGCTGAAATTTCCGTAACAAATAAATCCCAAATCAATAAATGTTGTTCCTCTTCCTCAATTGATTTTTAGCACATCATATTGGATAAACTGCATGGCGATGAACTTATTTGTAAGACAGACACGGGCAATATTAGTACAGGTTCTTGTTATGTTGAATCCTCTACATTTGAAACAAATTCGGGTAATTTGGATTTAAAGAATATTCACAAAAGTACTCAAGTAAACGTACATCGTGATGGAAATCTGAAAATGAGTAAGCACATATGATACAGCCAATAACAGATCGTCCCTCATTCATATATTAATTAACTTTTCAGCCGGTGTCCACGGTAATATAAAAGTACATTTTAATGGTAGTGCTATGAATATACAATTGTCCGAGCTAATTGGTGAGAGTTATATTAGGTCGGATAAAGCCATTTCATCAGTCATTAACATATCGGAGGAAATTGAAAGCTCCACGTCAATCGTAGCCAATTTGGATAATAATGATTCTGTTATAACCCTGGACACATCACTACAGCATTTAACTGTTGGCCTTCATGAAAGTAAAAAACAATTCAAGTGGCCCTTAGACAAGGAGCATCTGCATAAATTGCAAATTTCTGCAAAGAATCATCTAACATTGGGAAAATCTTCATGGTCGGATATGTTGCGTTTGCGCATGGAAAAAAAATCAAAAGGACAATAATAATGAATAATCTTGCTGCGTTTTTGATTTTAAACTGTTTTATTCTAGCTTCAATACAGAGTATTTATTTGACGTTAATTTTTGTTTTAAAAAATATAATTTTGCTCTTATGTATTAAATAACTCACACAAAAAAAAACGTATTCTGTTTACGTTAATTTATTTTCGATTTCTTTACAGAAATATTAGATATGGGCCAATGATGACTACTAAAACACTGAACTTTGAATTCGGATCGGTTGATCAACGTTTAACATGCACCAAACTACTTGATTTTAGTTACAGAAAACTTTATGAACCAATTATGAACGAAATTTTTGACTTACGGGTTGATTTGTTCTCGAGAAAAAATACTGCTATTCTAATCTCCCGGGTAATATAAAAATGGAGGAGGAATGGACAATCGAATTTTCGAAATATGCTGTTTTACTTTTCACATATCATTTATTACTTGCGCAGAAGTTTGATTATTGCACAAATTTGAGATCTTGCAATAACAAGTGAACTCTTCAGTATAGCCCTTTGTATATTTCCGGAAGAACTTCGTGCTCGGGAAGATGGGAAAAACAGGATTGCAAGAAGACAGTCGTACGACTGGTCGAATTCTTTTGATTTGATCCAATGATTGTAAGCACATCTACTGAATGTAGAAAGAACGTGGTTTGATCTGTTCCTGTATTTGCTGAAAATACTTACATCGCACTATCAGCCGCACAAAAAAGGAGAGTTCTAAAGGAAATTCATCTTTGTTCTTTTTGATATAAATGTCTGAGCCAACAGGAGTGAGAAGAAAAATGGTGTTGGCCTTTTATATAAAGCACTATTTTACAGATCAAAATATGCATCTTTATGCATTTCTGCATTTATGTTCGGAAAAGCCTTTAAAACCAAAGAGGCCTAGTGTGACAGTTTAACCCTTATCCTTTACTAGTGCGTCAACATTTTATTCGAGTATATTTTTTGGTAGGTTCATTACTAATGAACAAGTTGTGTTTATAGCTCACTGGACCTTATTAAAAAGTTCCAAAACAATGTTTGAAACACATATTTATGAATAAATTTATGTTTGGCAAATTTGACCCACAAATACAGTACAGGTGCAGGTATATATAAATGTATAAATCATCTTAATCTTCAAAGCCAATGACTAATGGGACAAAGGTTTTACGGGTTTTTCTAAAGTTTTGGTTCATGTCTTCAGGCTTCAAAAATGGTTTATCAAGCAACATTAACGTCAGTGCGCAGCGTACGTCGACGGTGTCCGTTATTGCGTACAGCCATGTCAAGTTTCATAGGAATTGGTTAATTCTTTCGAAAGTTATATTGCGAATCAGCCGGACACACAGACATATGGACGTGGTTCAAACGCCTTTAAAGGTCGTGAATCGAACTTGCTCCAATCATACATATGGTCTGACCAGGACTCCATCGTTGATAGGACGTTGGGTGAGGTTCTAATGAATTACTAGACGTAAATATAGGGTGAGCCAAAAGTCAACATGGGGTGAATTTCTTATTTTCATTAATATTTCAGATTAAATTAAAGATATTTTTTAAGCGCCCCGGTAGGCGAGTTGGTAGCGTGCTTGCCTATCAGCGTGGGGGTTGTGGGTTCGATTCCCACCAGAGGCTTTGGTCTGTCGCTGCAAAAATCTAAACATATGGTCTGTGTCACCCGGTTTACCCTTGGACCCAAAAATTAGAATATAAATTTACTTTGTATTGTAATTAATAATAAATAAATAAAAATAAAGATATTCAATTTTGAAACCTTATGGCGTTATATACATAAAGCATTTTTGTCCGTGTATCGCAGCAGTCAGCTGTGAAAATTTCATAGCATTCAGCTATTTTATATGTCCCAGTACAGGGGAAAAAATAACAAAACACACTAAAAATATTAAAATATTAATAAACAAATGCATCGATGTCGCTGTTGCACACACCCGTCAACAAATTTGGCCAAATTGACTGCATTAGCCAAATTTTCTGGTTCCGAAGAAAAAACATATCGTGAAGTTTTGCTAGATATATCGAGCACTAACAACGTAAGTGCAAAGCAACCTATCCCACACTAACTAACTAATTTGTTTTCCAATCTTTTTTGTCAACATTCCAGATTATTAATGAATATGAGAGTAAAATGCCCCAAAAGATATGCCGGAAATGTATTAAACAGATGAAAAATGCATACAATTTCATATTACAAACGCGTAAAGTATATGTACATTATTTGCGAACGTTGCAGGAGTCTGAGCTGCATGAAACACTTATTGAGATTCCCGCCGTTCCTACGTTTAAGATATATGAAGGAGCTGTCGAAAACGAGGTATCGGACTGCAATGCACAACTCTCAGATGAAGAAGAACCTCGACTTAAGGAAGTGAAAATTGAATGCGATGTGACTGAAGTTTCATCACCTGGAATCACTTTTAAAAGAACAGATGACATATTATACGACAACGACAATGAAGTAAAGAGGGAGATGGAGGACGGAGGTTGCTCTGTAGATGTAAACAATTTGGATGATTCACTCATAGAAAGGTACGTCACTAAATGCCATTACTCTGTCCAAAATTCATATAGTATACAAATATGTTTGTCGTAGGGAACACGTAGATAGCGTCACAAACAGTTCTTGCGATGATGATGATGATGAGGGATCTTTAGATGACGATTATTTATTGTCTTCAAACGAACCTATTGCTAGGTGTTGCGATGTATGCCACAAAGTTTACCGAGACGAAAGGGCACTAAATATACACAAGCGTTTTACACACATGCCCGAAGAAGAAAAACTACCTTGTCCTTTATGTAACTACAAGACTAGTCGTTCTTCAGCACTCAAAGTTCACATGGGATTGATACATGGACCCGAAAAAGCGGAAGAACATTTTAAACCATTACCGATTACTGGGAAAAAGTTTCCATGCAATATCTGTGATCGCGGATACCAGCGACGAGAAGACTTGCGTAAACATTTTCGCAAAAAACATAAAAACCCACAGATGCAATTGCAACCGAAGAGAATGAATAAGCCTCCCAAACCAAAAGGAGAACGATGTTTCCTATGTGCATGCTGTGGTCAATCGTATACCTCTAAAAAGGCTCTTGACGGACACCTGCTTAGTCATACGGGGGAACGGCCATACCAATGTGATATTTGTGATAAAGCATTTAAACGTATAAAGGATATGAAGGCTCATCGTGTTATACATAGTGATGAGAAACCGTTTCAATGTTCCAATTGTGCTAAATCATTTAAACGTGCGGACAAATTGAAAATTCATATGAGAGTACATTCAGAGTTAAGGCCATATAAATGCACAGAGTGCGAAAAAACATTCAAATATCCTAGTGTATTAAGGACACATATGCATATGCACACCGGACAAACGCCGTTCTCTTGCAAAACATGCGGTGAAGCATTTTCGTTACGAACCTCGCTTAATAATCATTGTTTAAAAAACGGGCATGTAAAATAAGATCATTTCTCCGTAAATTATCATTTCAAATAAAATGGACATTTGTCATGATAAAAACGATATATTTTATGTTTAAACTTTATCCAAGGCGTTTACTAAAAAAAAAAAGAGTTATGTAATTACAAAATCTACTGGTATTCGCTAATGAACGCATCGTATGCAACGCAGTGAGGAGTTTACGATAAGATCGCAAGTAATGAAAAATTTAAGGACTTTTATAGGTGTACTCTGCTAGACCGTCAGCTTTCCCAGAGTTAAAAAGTGCTTTCTTAAGATTATTGTCTTTATAAATACAAGATTATTGAGAACAAAAGATGATATCCCATCAAATTCGCGTATTACATTTTGATATTTGATCTATTGTAGCCATTTCTCTAAACCTCTAAAACATCTTTAAGTTTTTGATAGCATGACTTTAATGACTCTGTTTCCAGTGGTAGCTGGAAGGAGTCCAAAAGCTTCATTGTATACTTACGAGGACATATGGAAACGCACTGTCTTAGCATCTCATTGTCTGCCTTTAGAATCAAAAAGTATATTGTGTTTAAAACTATTGCCAACAATATTTGATAGTCGACCACATTGCCCTCCTCGTCGGTATCATCTTCAAAGTCATTGGCTTTCGGTGGTTTCTTTAAATGCTCTTCTTGACTTAAAGTAATTTCGAAAAATAATTTAAGTAAATATTGGGCAATTTCCAAATCAAAGGGATGGGGGAGAACCTAAGGAAAGTTATATATTTCATTATATTTGTAGCAGAGACAATTTATACGAGATATTACCCTCAAAACATCATTTAAACTTTCCAAAACATCTTGTTCATATTGTTGCCACGATGGTATTGATGCATCTTCTGTCATATATTTTAAAATCTCTTTGAGGCACCATAGCATTTTCTCATTACATGGCTTATAGGATTCACGGCTTGTGTCGCCATATTGCGCTAATATACTGTGGATATTACAAAAAGTCTGATTGGCTTTAACCACGCTCGCGGGTATAGCTTCATATGTATCTCTGTGGCCAACGGCGGGTGCATCTTTCTGCAATGTCTGATACGACTCAATGGTAGCCTCTATGAGGCAAGTCTTAACAAAAACTTCTTCGAATGTTGGCCTGGATTCCGGCCCTAATGGAAGCTCCATTAATGTAAATTTGGCCAATACAGCATTCAAGGTTTCCATAGTTTGTAAAATCAATGAGTTACTGGCGGCATTTGTCATTATGAAGCAAAGGTTTTCGATAAATGTTTCCGATTTCAATATATGATCGTACCATGTTATGACTCTATCCTCTTCCATTTTCACAAATATTACGGACAATAGGCGCATCAACTGTTCTAATGTTAAGGAGTCCATACATGAGGTCAAGTCTAGTAGCACCTCTACTGTTCCGTCTAGTTTTTCCAACTGTGTTCGCGCTTCGGCCACGTTGCACATATTCGCCATTACACCGACAAGGATTTCGGTCAAACGTTTATCTTTTGTTGTCATTATAATGCTAGCAAACAGTTCCAAAACATCCTGCTCCAGTAGATAACTCACCACATCTTTTTCAATCGTCATGTCCCATAGCGTGCATAAATCACGTTCCACCTCTTCATCCTGCTCTTTACTCAGCTGATCTAATTTCAGTAGTGTATTCAAAACAAAGCGTTGAGAGTAGAGAGTATCCCCGATCATATCACCCTTCAAACGCTCCAGATCTTCTTTCACGCATTCATTTTCCAAGGTGGGATTGTATGATGACAGAGTATTAGTCTCCACTTCGACGGCAGGTAAAGGAAGTGATTCAGGCCGGGGATTTTCTGGTATACCATCGTCCGGCTTTTCTGTCGCTGTCGGCGGTGAAGACATCGATAATATTTTTATTTTTTATTTTATTTTCTATTTATTACAATTCGTTTTATTACTAACGACTACGTTGCCGGCCTTAAAATTAATTATTTGTTATTATTTACTGTCAAGAACAAGCGATAGCGGAAGAATGCTTTCATAAGCTGCCCTTACACCAATGCGATTTTGTTTTGTCATACATACAGATTCCGTGTTTAAACTGCACTACGACATCAATTTTTCTTCAGAAAAACTTGGCAACACTGTTAGGTCAGCTGTTATTGTCCAACACTTGCCCCGCTTTGGCCCATAGACCATTGAATCCAAAACAAGTCCCTAAAATGGTGGTTTCTTAATACAACATGTCGAGAGATATCTTTTTTTGATAGCAAAAATAAATAGATACGGACATACAATAAAGTCACTGTGCTAAATTGTGAGTACAAGTGTAATTGTGGCGGTATTTTTTTGTTCAATACTTTGCTTGCAAACATCCGTGAAAAAATAAAATCGGTATTGTATTGGGTTTCACGAATGTTTCTATTTCTTTACATATACATATGTCGTTTGTAAATAACGTTTTTTTTTTGTAATACATAAATTGTTATATATTATAGTAAATTCTTAAATTGCCAACTAATTAAATTAATTTGTATATTTCTCTAATTGCAAAATATTTACGCCAGCACCAAAACGTAAGTGCGTGGTCAGAGGCTGTGGATTCAGTGGTTCGCCATTAAATTGAGAACTTATTGGAGCGGAAGAAGTTAATGGGATTTCCGGAAACTCATTCCAAAATTTGTGGGAAACATTTTGAAGGCGACAGCTTCAAAAATCTACTGCTACACACTTTTGCGAAGCCAACATTATTTTGGGCTTGGAAATAGGTGAGTTTTATATAAGAATAAGTTGCTAAGTTCACATTAATAATTTATAAACCTATTATGTAATTATTTAATAGATACCACAAAGTGTGATGACCACCCCACACTCGAACTGATGAATCAGTGTGATGACCACCCCAAACTGGAACCGATGCTTCAGTGGCCTGGGATTTTCTAGTACACCATCGTGCGGCTTTTCTGACGATGTCGGCGTGATATTTTCTCTATTCCTTACAATTCGTATTATAATTATAATGAAGCACTAGCGACTAAGCTATTTACTGTCAACAACAAACATCCAAGCGATTGCGGAAGAATGCTTTCTTAGCAGTTCGTTGATGCTGATCTTCAAGGTATTTAATTTCCAATATAATATCTAAACTAAATAGCAATATATGGTAACCAATTACTAATTAAACTAACTTCAAAAAAAAGGTAATTAGTTTAACTAATGATCATATCCCCTCTGTCTACCTGATGATATCGCACACATTCTTCCAAAGAGTAGGCACAACTCAAAATTCTTCAATGTTCAGCAAACTCCAAAAAATATTCTGCAATATGAAGAGAAACATAGAAAACAGTTTTTTTGACAGCAAAAAAATAAACTGATGTCTCGTGAGCTGGTAGATATGTAAACTCGAAAATGACAAACTTTGAATTGTGCCCTCTTTAGTAGGAGGTGTGCGACATGGTCTCCTCGGTACTGATTGAGTGTTTACCGATTTGGAAAATAATACTAAGGACTAAGCAAATATGTTTGATGGGAATTTTGTTGATCATCATAAATGTCTTATATTAAAGTTGATAGGAATTCCGTTTATTTCAGAATTGGTGGTATTCCACCAAGGATATACTCAACTAATTTACGTATAAATAAATAGTTATGTACCTAGATTAGCTCATGTACTTTTAATACCAAAAATTCGATATGGACTAGAGGTAATCTCTGGTACATTCAATTGCACTTTCTGATGTTAAAGCGAGCTCTTAATACAGTGATAATTTGTGCACAACAATGAGCATATATTGCTGACTCGATCCTTTTTGGAATTTTAATTACATTTGTTTCTGTTATACAAGGCGATAATAACAGAATATGAAGGGACGGACAGGAAACAATTTATATGTATGTGCCATATAGATTACTCTTACGCGCAGTCTGGGCCATTACCCCGCTAATGACCACTAAAAATGTTTGGATGCTTGTTAGCAGGACACTATCCTGGGTTTGTGTAGGCTACTCGGATACACTAGCTATCACATCAGGTTATAACAATAAAAAAATAATAAGGAAAACTTTTACAGTTTTAAAATTAATTACATTGATTCGTTGCATTATTTCTGTACACATGTATATAAAAACATCATAAAAATTTACTTTGATAACAATTCGCTTCAACGCCTTTATTGTATATCAATTTCCATATAGCCATCGGCGTGTGTTAAATGCTTCGCTTCCATTTGTGATCCTTCTTCCACCACGAAATTGGCGCCAACCAAACAATTTTTGAGTTTTGTACCCTTTCTCACCACCGCCTTTGGACCAATGATACAATTGTCAATATTACAGCTATGCACAAAAGAGAACAATTAATTTTCATTAAAACTGTTATAAAAAAAAGTTATTTCACAATTTTCTTACCCTTCTTCGACAATGGCATGCGACATAATTAACGATTTATTAATAATATTTTTTGGATTAATAAAACAATTCGGTCCAAAAACACTGAAATTCAATGAAGTCTTCTCTGATAATTTGGCATTATCGGAAACGGCAATATCTTTAGTCTGTGTTGAGTTAACAACAGCATTTGGTGAAATAAGTGGTAATTCCTGGCCACCGCAAAGTACAGGCCAAATAGTGGAGAGCTGAAATGTAAGAGAGCAAACTGTAGACGTAAAATCCTGATGGTAAAATAATTCACTGTCATACCTTCTGATTAATTGCAAAGAAACTTAAAGTGGTATTGACTCGAATTCCTATGGTTTCTTTTGGGGCTTCCAAAGCGTAACATCTTAGTAGATCGCCGTGATACAATGGTTTCGTTCTATTATCATTGTAAAGAGTAGTTTTCAAGATCTGTTGTTCCAAGTTCGATTGGGGTATAAACTAAATAAATACCAGAAAATAAAAAACCAAAAATTTATACATAGAGAGGACATTATATTGTAAAGTAGAATAGGTTAGTAAAAAGCGTTTTGAGTTTAATAACATGTAAGCCAATGTGCGAGATTGATTTTAGTTTGTGCCCTGTACTAAAAATACGATCTGTACTTACGTCAAAAATATTCTCCTCCTGTTTCGTGCCCAAACCCAGCTCAGACTGTGTATCCGATACAGGATTTGTAGTAGAGTGCCCGCTCGACTTGGCCATTTGTTTTTTAATCAAGTATGGCAAAAATTCACCCTTCAGCGTTGAGAAGTTTTCTTTCTAAAACAGCATGATAGATATGATGAAATGAAAACGAAATTTCAATTTTGAATATGTCTCTTACATTCTTCAAAAACTCCAAGACCCACTTCTTCATAACATAAATATGAGAATCCGTTTGTCTCGAATAGATTGTCATTTTTCCATTCTTGCGCAGAAGATGAGCATTCACATGCATCACCTCCTCAAAGTCGCTGGCTGAGGCCAAAAACAACAACCGACTGGTCTCCGGATGTATGCCAATCAAATCTCTTTCCGGCTTATGTTTGGTCTTGGGTCCCGGCAATGTGACATCCGATTCAAAGCCACTCTTAAACAGTAGGGCCGTCAAGGAGGCATCGTGTTGGCGAAACTTGTTGATCAAAGGAAACAAACTGACATTGGACACAATGTCACAACTGAGAACCAAAAAATCCGACTGAATTCTGTCCTGGACATAGCGCAAACTATCCGCTGTCCCGTAATCACTGTCTGTGGGTATGCTAACGAAATCCAATTTCATTTTCAATGGAGTCCTCTCCAATGCCAATTGAATTTCGGACCGTTCACTTTCCAAAACAATAACAATTGCCTCTGGCAATACCGGAAAACGAAACGGAATATCATTAAATATAGAAATCAATTGTTATTTCCCCAAAAACAAAGTACCTTGGAAATTATGCTGCTGCAACAAATTCAATGAATACCATACCAGTGGATATGGGCCAATTGGTAACAGACATTTGGGCGTTTTTCCCAATACTTCAGGCAGACGGGTGCCGCGACCCGCCGCTAAAACCACGGCTTGAAATTCCTGCGTCACCATTTCTAATAAAAACTCCCTTTCGAATCACGAATCAAAATTATCACACGCAGCAATCGAATATGATTGATGAATTAAAAAATCAAGTCCTCTGCAAGAACCGAACCGACGCAATGACGACGATGGCGGCGGCTGGTCTTTTTTTCCAGTCGGCGGCGGCGGCGTGGTGGCTGAGAAATTCAATTCCTCCATTCCATCTTCGTACGATCGGAGATTCCTCCATTCCATCTTCGTCTGATAAATATACCAAACAAGCCCTCAAGCCACGTAAATCTTTTGGTATCGTAGCGAAAGATATCAGACGATTAAAGCCATAAGCAGAGGCGGCGGCGCAACATTGCTAAAAATATTGAGCGGCGGCGCGCCGCAGGTTCGAACCGTCTCAGCTCGGACCTTACCGCGTAAAACGTCAATTCCAGCTGTTTTTAATTATCAGAGCCATGCTGTGACCAGCGACGGAAACGCCGTACAACTGTAATATTTATGGTACCATGGAATGTTTTCTGGCCAACTAAAATCGTTATCATTTCACATTTGAATTTATATTTGAGTTTGTGATATTTTGTGTGAGAGAAGGAATTGTGTACGTTACTTTGAAAATGATTTTTCACATTTTCCTTGTTCTCGCAATACTAATATGTGTTTACTGGTCTCTGAAAATCTATGTTTAAATATGCTCGCACTTATTATTAGACATAGGTTTGATCGAGTAAATTCCTACTTCGGAGAACATCGGCCATCAAATTTCCCATTCGGAGTGAAAGCGTTTTTGCAAGCTTCATAATGAGTATCGCAGCTCATTATCGAAATTGCTTTAACAATGCGAAAAATCGCAGGTCGTACTTATTGCAGTAAATCTCGCTTCGTTACGTCGTTGAAAACCTCAAGCTTTTTGACTAACGTAATTAAACGAACCCGCGTAACTACCTCATTTAGAAAATTATACAATACGGTTAAATAGAATCGCGTTTATAAAATACATTATATTTTTTATATAAAAAAAATTCATATGTTTTTAATTGACCGTAAGTCTTTACATTACAAGTTAGGAATTAATAAATGAAATGACAACAATGTGTACGATTAATGAGATGTTTTTTTTCAAATTTAAACACAGAAAGTGATTAAATTTCTAAGAATTATTTATTTGTAAAAATTTGGATTTATATTTTTCATATTTTTGGTTTAATCGAACATTTCCGTTATTTATTGAACACGATTTCATTTATTAGGCTGCCTCGTCCAGCTTCGAAGTAACGCATCCTGTTAAAGACTTTGGTAAAGGTCTCTATCTCTTAACCCTGCACCGTCATCCTTCGTCAAAATGACGACGCGCAATTTTATTTTCGAGTTAACATGTGTTTTTATCGTTTGTTTTGACCTCATTTTTCGTATAGCGTTAGTCGTTTGCAAACTGTTGATGGGCCTAGACTTGCAGCGCATTACGCACAATGCTATTTATAGCGTCTTGAAATAGGCCGTAGTCAAAATGACGAAGGATGACGTTAGTGTACAAAAAATAAGGATGACTTTCTAGGGTTAAGAATATCTTTCTAGAATTTCGTTTTAAGGGTCTGAATTAATTAATGTCTTTCACGGTACCTCACAAAACGCTACTAAAAGAATATCCCTTTGGAATGTAAGAATCAGAATTTAAATGATACTACTTTTGTTTTTGGACACTTGGTACATTTCACCCCTTATATATTTTATTTTAGTCGTAGTCGCACATGCCCTGTAAACCTGCACGAATTAGAACAAAAATATCCATAATATACTTACTTGCATTAAATCAATTAAATAAAACCCAATTTTGTTTTGATTTTCAAGGAATTTATAAAGCTACATAACAATTATTTCTTTGATATACTTCATTTAACTTACCCAGGACTTTAAAATCTAAAACGATGGTGTGGGGTTTACAATAAATCCTGGACACCACTGCTGTATTTCGTTTTTGTAACGATCAGCGATCCGTTTCCAATATTCAGTCCACAATATTAAAAATGTAAACAAGTTTAAATATAATTTCGCAAGAAAGTTTCAGTGCGAAGTAATGAATGATTTTCTAATCAGGAAGTAGGTATATTTTCATTTCGACCAGCAAATTTACCATTTTTCCACCATCCGATTGAAAAGTTGTTCAGTATGAGCAGAAGAGAAAGTCGTTTACTAATATTTGCCGAAGTCCCGATGTGTTTATTTTATAATTATAATTTTTATAATATATTACAAATGTCTGTAAATTTATAGTTATTTCTTGTTACTGTTATACTATTTTCATAGTTATAATTAACTTATTATAATAACTTTGTAGTTATTTGTGTGCGATGGCAATTCATCGCAGCGTTTCTCCTTTATTTGATGGTGGAGTATTCTTTTGATACGGTTGTTGACGGAAATTTTTCATTTTACCGGCTGGAGAGATCGGTTCAAAACGTTTCAAAGGCGGTACTAAAATTTGAATTAAAAAAATTAATTGTTATAATTAGGATTTTTTTTATTAAGTAAACATACATATACGAATATAAGAATGGTTGTGATTGAACCTGAAGTGCATTTATTTTGGCTCAAGATGTATCTACTGTGATTTAGATTTATCTAAGTTTTTTTATACAATATAATGGACCGTTCGACTACTATACTAAATAATTTAAATGAAAATGATACAAACGTCTTACCATTATTTTGTTCATGGAGATCAGAATTGCTCTGTTTTTGACTGAAATGAAAAGAAATGTATGTAATGAATTATTGTCATACATATAAATAAATATGTGTTAGGTAAGGCTTAGAAGGGTGGTGTAATAAAAAAATGCACCTACATTCGAAGGAGTTGATGAGAAATGTTTACTAGTTGAGAGAGAAAGGTGTGAAAGGTAGAAATGGGAAATATAATCAGTCTTTCGGGTACCCGCGACCCCTGTCGTTCAGCCATTTTATACTTCTTATGAAGCTGATCTTTGTGATGACGTCTAGCTCTGTCAAGAATTTCTCACCTAGACACCTTTGTATGACGTTGCAAACTTGGATAATGACAAAGTACATGTTCTACTGTCGGTAATTCATATTGCAGAAGTCTGGAGACCTGTAGCTTTTTATAGCCATCAATGCAGCCTGACTGTTGGCGTAGAAGTTATTATTGTCTTGTCAATGTATTAAACTGCCACAAATTTCCACCGCAGCCCTTAAGACCGCAAGAATACAAGCCTGCAGACACCTGCTTCCGTACCTATGTATGTCCACCTTGGATACGTTTGCGAAAACAGCCCTGCTAACTGCTACCCCTGCATCAATGATTTTAGCCTGGACGGCTCTGGGACCCAAGATTGTCACTGATAACAGATTTCCGATAGTAATCTGGAGTGACCTATTTGCATATAAAACCTTTGAGGTGAAGTAGGTGCATTATGCCTAGTACTGCACACCTCTGTAGCCTGCGTATTCGGCATTAAGTCCCTTTTTGAGCCTTTCCTTTGTATTTGTTTTCCAGGAAACTTTGTTGTCCAGAAATAATCGTAGGTATTAAGCTTTCGTTGCTTGTTTGAGCTGCACTCCGTTCAGCCACGGTAATCTAAATTTCTCTAACTTTTATCGTGGGTGTGCTGCAAATAAAGCTCAAGTACACTTAAATACCCTTAAAAGTGTCCCATAATAAGTTAACTAATTATAACTATAAAAATAGTATAACAGTAACAAGAAATTACTATAAATTTACAGACATTTGTAATAAATTATAATTATAAAATTAAGACTTTGGACTTTGGCAAATATTAGTAAAGAAGTTTCTCTTCTACTCATATTGAACAACTATGTAGTTTTGGAAATTATTATCCCTATTCTCGCTAAGGTCGTAGAGTAGCATATCCGTGATTATTTAAATATCAATAGGGAGATTAACGATTAACACCTGACTAAACAATTTCAAAACTCATTCAGACTGTCCACATCCCAATACTTGCAATCAATGCGCGTATATTTCTAAACTGAGTTGAACGATGGAACGACTTTGTCTTATTTCTAGACGATCGGATGTTTATTTCATAATAAAGAGGAAAGTATGCCGTTAATAACGAAGAACATCAGCCAAATGGCCACCACGACCACGCTTACAGGACCATATCCTTTTCATGAAATTGTCCTTTACCAAATCGCAAAGTGGCTGCCCTATGTCCTCGAAAGCGTCACGAATTCTATCTTTGAGGTCTTGAATCGGCGCTGGGCTGTTGGCGTAGACCTTATCATTCACGTGGGCCCAAATGAAGAAGACGCAAGGTGGTAAATCACAAGATCTCGGTGGTGTGATCACCTCTTCGAGAGATAACACGGTGCGGAAACTTTTTAGTTTTGCGAACTGTAACTGCAAGATTTTCACAATTTTTTTTCCTGAATTTTAATAATTTCAATGCGTTGTTGAATCGTGTATCGTTCCATTTTTATTAATGGCGTCAAATAACAAAAAAAAAAATATCAAAAGTGCCAGCTACCGAAACGCACGCCTCTTTTGGGAAAACCCTGTACATTACACACATTACTTACGTGACCGACGACTCCTTGGTTCCTCTTAACGACAGTCTCTGCAGTACGGCTCTGTAACACAGAAATATATTCCACTAATCACATTGTCCGATTTCATTTAACATTTACTTACGTTTGAACGTTTTTGCCAAAGTTGCCCTTTGCCAATTTCGGATCGATTTCCATTAATTCACGATATTGTTCTTGGGAAATTTCATCGTTCTTATCGGGTATAATGTATTTACGGATCTCCGTCAGTGCATAGGCCATACGGGCATATGCCTCCGCTGGCGGAGCCACAGTGGCGATTTCAACATAAAGATTTTTGTTCAAATGGTTGAAGGCTGGATTACCGGATTGGCGCAATGCCTCCTCTTTGTTGTGATCGCGCAATGAATAGCGGCCCTTTATGGATATGCTGCACATTGTATCCTCATGCAAACGTTTGAGGGTGTTACCCTTCGGACCCAATATCTTGCCTTGGAAATTAAATTTCGGATATTGTTTGATGGGCAAGAATACATTTTGCGTAAGTTTTATCGGTTTCTGTTGGAAAACATCGGCCTTGAGCTCTTTGCCGGGTATCCGACCGGTGGCATAAATACGATCCATAGCTATGAACGGAATAATGAAGAGATTAAATGATAGCTATTTCAATATAGAAGAGATAAAATCATACTCCAGCATCAGGCAGGCACGTACCATGTTCAATTAGCAGAGCACAGGTGGGAAAATCGTCCGACAAACGTTCCCGCTCATTTGTCAAATCATCCACGAATTTCTGGGCAATACCATTGATTTTCGGTACAAAACCTTCGTGTTGATTTCCATTCTCTTTGGTCATTTTTAATGGAAATGTCGTTACTTTGGCTGAATACGAAACGTAGATTAACCGACCGAAAGTATTTCACTTTCCGCTCCAAAAACCACACACACAAATCGACAACTCGATGGGCAAGATTGCAAACACAAACTGTAACTGCAATTCGCCGGATCCCGAATTTATAAGTAAACTGAGTCACAGGCAAAAAGTAACAATGAGTGAGTAAACAATTGAGCGGGCAGCATTGTTGAGTTGTTTTTTTTCTCTCTTTGCAGCGAAAAAATGACTAAAGTGGAACTGAAATCCACATGCAGCGGAGTGAAGTCGTACAGGCCCTTTCCGCATGTATGGATTATAAAAATTGTGAGCAATGCGAGGGTTAATAAATTGTGTGAACATACTTCAATAGTGTCACAACTCAAAACACGATTTTTTCAGGAGAGCAGTTTAAAGATTTCAATTGCGCCTTACTTAGCAAATATGGCGAAAAAAAATCATAGGTTTCCCGCATTAACTACACCGCCCTGACATATGTATGTATGTATGTATAACAAAAGTATTCAGAACAACTTAAATAAGAGAGCTTTTTCTAAAGCAAGCAAATAAAAAGTGAATTTTGAATTGGAGCACTATTGAAGTAAATGGGCGATATGTATGTGTTTGATAAATCGGGGATATGACTTATCAAACAAATACATAACGCTCATTCACTTCAATAGTGTCACAATTCAAAATTCGGGGTAAGTGGTGTGATGGGATTGGGTGGCGATTTGAACATGGTGATGTAGGAATCGATGATGTCTTTGGCTACCATAGGCATCACCGCTCACCAGTCATTTCGCTACTGATAGCGAAAATATTTGAAAATATTTTCCATTTTTTTTTTCATATGTCATGGTGGCGTTAGTCGTTATAAACGGTTTTCCAACAAGAGGTGTTATTTTGAATCACCCGGTATTTCGGTAGCTATCTCATTTGAAGCATGAACAATTTGTATCCCCCACCAAACGATGGAACATAAACCGAAATAAGAGCAGTAAGCTATTTTTGGTTTGCATTGCTAAACAAAGGATTTCCATATACTGTAACCGAAGGAGATAAGGAAACACGGGCGAATTCAAAGTGAAGTGAGATGGGTGTGGGGAATATCCTAAGTATGAGCTTGTTGCTCATACCTTGGCTTTGTATTTAACGCTTCGCTGCATGTATGGATATGAAATGAATGTCTAGCCGTTGTGCATGAATGAAATGTTATATCATCCCTTGTTTTAAAATTCACCGTTGCAAGGGTTGGCAACGCGTGGTGGATAGGTTCAGTTCACTAGGTGCGTGTACTCCACTCAAACCCGCATAATCGCATTGCACTTATTGTTGTTGTTTGCATGAATTTAAAAATTGAAAGTGCGATGGTGGGCGGTGGGGGCGGGTATCATATATGTACATTAGGATTAGTCATTTTTTTAGATTCAAAATCTGTGGAAATAGCATATAGGGCAGGCAAAAACAAGCAGAATTGCGTTTTTACTTTTTCGAAATTGTGAAAAAACCTTCCGCACAAAATGCAATTACTTTAGCTAAAAACAAACTTTTTTAGTTTACTTTTTTTTTAAATTTGAGAAATTTTTTTCTGCAATAGTTGTTCTTGGAAATAATTTTTTTTAGTTGGTTTTAGTGCATCGATTTCAAATATGTAATTTGATCCAAAATATGTCATTTATTTTTCGAGATATATCGATTGTAAAATATGCAATATGAAATGAAACCGAGTTGCAAATTTTAAAATCGATGTAGCTTCAAAAAGGAATGACAGATTTTTGATCAAATTGCATATTTGAAATCGATGCACTAAAACCAACTAAAAAAAATTATTTCTAAGAACAACTATTGCAGAAAAAAATGTCTCAAATTTAAAAATTTAAAAAAAAAGTAAACTAAAAAAGTTTGTTTTTAGCTAAAGTAATTGCATTTTGTGCGGAAGGTTTTTTTACAATTTCGAAAAAGTAAAAACGCAATTCTTATTATTTTTGCCTGCCCTACATGCCATTTCCACAGAATTTTGATATTCGAAAAAAAATGAAAAAATGACTAACCCTAATGTACATATGTCTGTTTTCCATAACGTAAGTTCCATCGCATGGCTTGAATTTTTCTACTTTCCTTGTAACATTTCTATTTATACTGGAACTACAGAATGAGCGGCAAAAGACCAGAAAATCGAATGCAACAATACGATTTTGGGTTATGGATAATTCCATCATTCAACACCACATCCATACTTCTGCTGCAATGACAGTATACAGTCGAACTCGGATAATCGCACGCATTTTAATTACCAAAATGGCTTAAATATTGGTAACAATTGTTCTGGGTGATTTGCCATGCACTGGACTTCGCTTAAACGAAGATCCGCTTTATTGACAAATCATTTATGTGAAACACATTTTAATGAAAAGACACCATCTTAACACCGTCTAAGAGAAATATGATCAATGATCTCAAAAAATTATGTGTCAACCACATTTAAGACAACTCAATCAAATGAAAACCAGTGACTATTTTCATTCAGACTTATTAATATTGAATTTAAATTTTTCATACATGCATTTTAATAGTTGTGCCACAAGTTTCTATCTTCGTGGCATGTTCATGATCCGTTCGTTTAATTGAAAGAAGGTTCAATTATATGAAGTCCTTTTTATTGAAAATACCGCATAAGTGAAAAATATTTCTTGATTTTTTTCATTTCCGCTTAACCGAATTCGACTGTACTCGTATAGTCGTCCGTAGTAGTTGCACTGTCAGTTAAAAAATAATTAATTACCAAATACTCAACTGTACACTTACGAGGATCAGATTTTAAAGTGATACTTTCCTTAAATTAAGGCAAAGTCCATGAGAATTGTTGTTGATTTGGTCAGCGTAATAAATGATTTCCAAGAACTTCAGTCTAGCCTGTGCCATCTCCAAGAATTTGTATAATTCATTCACGAGAGTCCCATCCTTCACTGACTATGCATTCCGTGGTAGTCTACTATAACGAAATATCAAAATAAGAAAAAAAATATTTTCGGACAAAAAACAAGAAACGGGTTATTTCGGAAACCAGCCAAGGTATCAAATAACTATTGCCCTTAAATGAAAGCTAAAGTGATGTACTACAACAGATGTAACGGATTGAATGAGCCTCGCCAACTTCTTAGGGTTTAACTGCAAAATGAAGTGTGCATTCGGAGTGGACCTTTTTTAGTCATATCTTGAAAACCTGCTAAGCAATCCAATAATTTCCACTTGGTATTAATTTCATTTTGAATGCACTAAATAGCTACAATAATGAAATATCAAAATAAGAAAAAAAATATTTTCGGACAAAAAACCAGAAAGGGGTTAGCCTTTCAAAAATTTGCGAAATTTAAAAAAAATAGATTTGTTTGTAAATTTGCTCATCGATAGACGTTGTAATTGTGATACTGACGCTGTGGTAATTTTTTTCTCACATTAAATTTTCGGAGTTATTGGACTTTTAAAAATCATATACTTTGACCTTGTTTTTGTTTGCACATATTTCGGAAACCAGCCAAGGTATAATATAGCTATTGCCCTTAAATGAAAGCTAGAGTGATGTACTACAATACGTGTAAGCCATTCCAATACGAAAAAGACGGTGTGGTACTTTTTTTCTTACATTAGAATTTTCGGAGTTACTCAATGTTTAAAAATCATATACTTTGACCTTGTCTTTGTTTGCACATACTTCGGAAACCTTCCAAGGTATCAAATAGCTGTTACCGTTAAATGAAAGCTAGAGTGATATACTACAATAGATGTAACGGATTGAATGAGCCTCGCCAACTTCTATGGGGATTAACTGCAAAATGAAGTGTGCATTCGGAGTGGACTTTTTTTTACTCATATCTTGAAAACCTGCTAAGCAATCCAATAATTTCCACTTGGTATTCATTTAATTTTGAATGCACTAAATAGCTACTATAACGAAATATCAAAATAAGAAAAAAAATTATTTTCGGACAAAAACAAGAAAGGTGACTGCAAGATTTTCACCATTTTTGTAGTGAATTTTAATAATTTCAGTGCGTTGTTGAAGCGTGTGGCGTTCGATTTTTAGTAATGGCGTAGTTTCTACTTGTCAAATGTCAAAGAATAAAAGCTTCAAAAGTGACAGCGACCAAAATACCGGGCGATTCAAAATAACACCTGTTGTTGGAGAACCCTGTACATATTTAGAGTTGTCTCCAAGTGTTTAGGCAAATCTGAACTTTGGTTTGTCTCCTAATGAAATAAAACATTTCATGTAATTAATGAAACATACCTATTTAAATTTTAGGAAACATATTTATCTTTTTCATACAAACAACGGTTCGTTTTCATTAAAGATGCTTTAACCTGTTTTGCCTTAAAATCATCTCAACCGGCCACATGACATTGGAAATGTTTGGTCCTTCGAATGACCCATAAATATGATTGTTTTTGAACCACCCTTAGCTATTGTTTAGTCAGTATATACTGGTTCCAGATTCAAATTAACGTTCCATTGCATGTGTTCTATAACTAACCCAAAAATCTTGTTAAAAACTATATATGACATATACTTTTGCAAGCAACTGTACCAGACGCTTTTGAATTTCCGCGATGGTGTCGCTTGTGTAAATGATTCTTTTTGGAGAAGGGGTTGACAGCAAATCCAAAAATTTGCCGGCATACAGGTAAAGTTTGGTGGTGGAATATATATATGACACTGCACAGTGGGCGAATTCGAAATGTATAAAATAAATAAATCCTCCGTCCACCAAATCTTCACACTTTGCCAGATCCTGGAAAAAACCCATGGAATAAAGCGAAGGATAGTGCTGGCAAATATATGTTATTTCGGGCTCAACAAACAATTCAGAAACGGAGCCCTCTCTAGTCGAACTAAAATAACACTGTACAACACGCTTATTCTATCTGTGTTTCTTTATGGCGCCGAATCATGGGTACTTGCGAAAGAAGAGAAAAATCCATAGAAAAATCTATGGCCCGAATGGCTCCGAACGAACCGTGAACTTTATGTGTCATATCTCGACATGAACGTAGTTAAGCGCATCAAAATACAGCGATAGCGCGCTCGAATGAATACAAAACGCTCCTGCCAGAAAGCCGTCGGACGACAACTAGCACGGAAGTCGTAGACCAGGATGACCTAGACTCCGGTGGTATCACGAACTGGAGAAGCCAAGCAGAAGACCGAAACGCTTGGAAATCATTTATTAAGCTGGCCAAGAGCAACAACACTTTGTAAAGCCAACTTAAGTAAGAAATAAATAAAAAAAAAACACGTTCGGAAACAGATGATTTTGCGATCCTTAATAAGGAAAACCTAAGAAACAAAATGTTAAAATGTTGTTAATTTCGAAATTTTTATTTTTAGAGTTTCTGGTTAATAAATCGCACCCTAAATACAAAAGGGTTACAAGTAAAAAAGGTTAGCGCAACTAAAAATACTTGTCTTTAGTTTATAGCGCAGAAGCAGCGCAATTAACATAAAAATAGACATAACTGTGTTTTTCCAGTTAAAGAAGTTAGTAATGTGAAAGACATTTTTGCAATACAGTCGAATTCGGTTAAGCGGAACTGACAAAAAATAATGAAATTATTTTCACTTATGCGGGATTTTCAATAAAAGGGACTTCGGATAATTAAACCTTCTATCATTTAAACGAACTGAGTTTCTATTTTATAAAATTGTTCTATTAAATACAAATAACTATTGAAATTCAATATTAATGAGCTTGGATGAGAACAGCCACTTATATTCATTTGGTTGAGTTGTCTTAAATGTCTTGAGATCATTTGTTTTGCCCACTGGAGTTAGAGATGTGTGGTCTGATGTAATGTATGGAAAAAAGTCAGTTTTGGAAAGTTTTTTGCATTTAGGGTGCGAAATGTTCACAATTTTAATACCAACAAGACCCGGTTAAAGGCATTTAAAACAAAAAAATGTATGGTCGAAAAATTGCAAAAAGTAAAATAACCCAATAGTTTCTTCTTCAAAAAATTAACTTAACATTTAAATTGATACCAAAGCTACGAATATTGGTCGAACTGGCTTGAACTTACAAAATTTTGAATAAGTTGATTTATTAATTTTTAGAATGTTTTCAAAATAACACCAAAGCAGCAAAAATTACAAAATTCGAAGGGCGTGGCTAGACGACTAAATTTAAAAAAAAAATCTAATTTTTCCCCTGTTAAGGATTCCAAACTACTAATTAAACAATATTATATGCTTTCACTCCACTCTATTGTAGATAGGAGCAAACACAACGATGGCTTAATTTAGAAAGGGCGTAACGCGTTTTTGTTCAAAATTGCGTTTTTTAAATTTTTTTTGGTAGACCATTGTCAAATGCGCATCCCACAAACATTTCAGGGCTTTGTGAACAAAAATACCAGATTTATTGCCCTTTTACAAAAGGGAGTAACCAAAATCAAAATCAAAAAAAAAAAGTTAGTTTCAGAATTAAAGTTGTTGCGCATTTTTATTTAAAATTGCCTTTAAAATTGTTTTATGTCTGAAGTTTTTTCAAATGTTATAAAGTTTTTACCTTCTCCTGTAAAGTAACGAAAATGCGAGTTACGTCCTTTCTAAATTAAGCCATCGATAAGTCATTTGTCCGCAGGAGGATGCCATCATCATGTATCAGGTGCATGTGGGGTGCTTATCATAATGATGACAACGCCGAATACTACATAATTTCAGTTATTAGCAGTTCAGGATGATATTTTTCGTATTTAGTAATTTTTTTTTATTCTCTTCCCGCTGCTTCATCTGATGCGAGGACGTAGGGAAGATGAAGACGACAAAGAATAAACGACATTCTTCCAATGAAGCGTGTTAAGCTGATGATGCACATACTACACACATACATATGTACGTATGTATGTAGTGTGAGTGTAGCGGTGGAGGGCAGTTTACTTTGCAAACAATACCATTTGTCAAATAAATTCCGACTATCTTAATTTAGAGTGACATGTTCGTATTTTCCACCTTAAAATGAAATCTCTTTATAACAACACTATGCAACAACAACAAAAAACTCAATTTTTTGAGACCTAAATTGTCATATCCGGAAAACGAATTGTCTGATTTTGTTGATATAAATTCCAAAAATATGTTTCATATAAATTCGATTAAAAAAAAATTTGAAAAAAAAATCAAATTGAATATGAAAATTTATTTGGACAGGGTTCTCTAACTAGAGTTGTTATTTTGAAGCACACGGTATTTCGGTAGCTATCACTTTTGAAGCTTTTATTCTGTGACATTTGACAAGTAGAAACTACGCCATTACTAAAAATCGAACGCTACACGCTTCAACAACGCACTGAAATTATTAAACTTCACTACAGTCACGGTTCGCAAAACTACCGTGCTATCTCTCGAAGAGGTGATCACAATTGGCCACCGAGATCTTGTGATTTAACACATTGCGATTTCTTCCTTTTGGGCCATATGAAACGATAAGGTCTAGCCCAGCGACGATTCAAGACCTCAAATATAGAATATCGAGTACATAGGGCAGCCACTTTGCGATTTGGTTATGGAAAATTTTATGAAAAGGTGGCCATTTGTTTTTCATTGTTAACGACATACCTTCCACTTTATTATGAAATAAACATAATTTATCTCAACAAATGCCATTTTTCTTTGAATACCCAAAAGAACACCTCTTGTTGGAGAACCCTGTGCATACATATATTAAGTTGCACACATTACTGACTTTAGTCTATTTAAATTTTGGAAAAATCATTGAATTTTTTACTTAATTTTGTAGGAATAATGCGATCTTTAAAAATCCTTGATAGATGAGTTCGACCTTCCATCAAATACCATACAGACGGCAGACATTGCAAGTCGTTTTCTGACGCATTAGTTCGGAAGTACATTCCAGATGTCACTAATTGGCATGGTAAAATTTGAAAGGTTTTCAAAGCAAATAATGTTTTTTCAAAAACAAATACCTAACATTTTAAAACAAATACTGTTTAAATACCCTCTTTGAAATATTCAGAAAACGACTTGCGACGTCTGCCCTCTGTATGGTCTTTGCTTCCATGTAAGTATGTAAATAATTTAAGCGCCCCGGTAGGCGAGTTGGTAGCGTGCTTGCCTATCAGCGTGGGGGTTGTGGGTTCGATTCCCACCAGAGGCTTTGGTCTGTCGCTGCAAAAATCAAGCCAAATGGTCTTTGTCACCCGGTTTACCCTTGGACCCAAAATTATAATATAAATTTACTTTGTATTGTAATTAATAAATAAATAAATAAAATAAATGTAAATAATTGGCCATTGCTGAGGCCACGTATCTGTTATAAGTTGGGTTTTTAATTTCCCGTCTTTTTTCAAGTCCCAGAAATCGGGAGTTTTTCCAAAATAAAAAAAAAAATCTCAAAAGTTCCAAAAAATAAACATTCAGTCAAACTTGAAATGATTTATACAACTTTAATTAATAATCAAACGCAATTAAACTTGAAAGAAAATATCCTGTACTATTTAAATGTAATAAAATCAACTAGTTCAGGAAAGTATAATTTCCCGGTTAAAAGTTGTAAAAGGGGCGTAATGTCGTACATTGTTTAATTTTTTTTGTACTATTTTATTCATTTATTTTATTGGCGAATTTCCGAGGAAATATGTCCCTGGTTAAAAACCCTAGTTATGAGCGGAAAATAGTTTCCCAGTCAACATCGGGTGGTGCATCTAGTAGTTGATTTTTCATCATATGTTATTGTGGCAGCCACCAGTTTCGGCCCACTCGAAATCTTACCAAAAAAGTGAGTACCATTTCTCTGTGAAACGAAAGCAATCGCTTTACTCTTGAACAACATTGGGAAATAATGCAAACCTATTTCCCATACACGTGCAGTACTGAATTTCGTGCAAACAAAGAAATAATTCTTGAGACTAACAACATTCACTCCTAAGGGTCTGAAAACTATGTCCACTTATGAGAGAAGTACACAAGAGGACTGAAGCGGAATGGTACTGAAAAAAGTGTCCGGTTATGAGAGGTGTCCGCAAGGAGAGAGTACACTCTATATATGTATGGAAGTAGTTGTGGTAGGTACATACACACATATGTTTTCATACATACATACATATGTATTTAAACGACAACGGCGCAGTGCTTTATGTATGTTTAACGCTCGTATACTTTCTTTTTGGACCAAAAACTGTACATTTCACTGAAATTTTTTAAAAAAAAACAGTAAATCGATTTGGGATAGCAGTACTTTTCGCAGTATATTTTTTATTCAATATATAAAAAAATATTAATAATCATTTCCATCATAATCAGCTTCTGTGGTTGTTTTGTATTTGTCGTTTAAAGCAATTTGACGAAGCAATTTCGGCTTCATTTTGAGGTATGTATGTGTAGAAATCAACGCATTTGTACGTCAATTACATTTGACGGTCAGAATCGCCTTCAATGTTTGCACATCTTATCGGGTTTTGTCTGACGTCCAAGTTTTCTTCACTGCAGAGGAGATTCGCTCCACCGATGCTGAAGATCCTGGCAAACATAAAATATATTCAACGATCGTGGCCATTTCTTTGAATTGGCAATCGGCTTTATTGTGCTGAATAAATATCTTCATTCACAATCGGAACATTGCCTTCTCTCTCTCCATTGCATAATTTTAATAATTTTTTTTGAAGTAAATAAAAGTATTTTTATTATGTATTGAAAATCAGTATATTGAGGGAGAAAAGCAGTACGCAGTTTTTGATGGCGAAAAACAGTACAGATACGAGCCTTATGTCCCCATGTAGTACAGTTGTGTACATATTTTTATAGATGTCCAGTTGCAAAAAATGTTCTCCAAATATAGCTACCTATTGTCCGTTCATGACATATCCTGATTTTTATAAAATAAAACACAATTGTTAAATTTGTTTGCATCAATTCTTTATTGAAAATTAGATATTTTATTTTTCAATGGCGTTTGATTATTATTTGTTTTTTTAAATTGTATTTTTTAACACTTATATGTATATTTTTTTTTATTTTGTTTTTAATATTAAATAATTTGTAATATACAAGTATTTTTTTAAAAAACATATTGACTTACCTTGCCATTTATTTATTTAATTTTCAATCCCATGAAAATATGTCTCAGATTAATGTAGTAACATCAGCTCTTGTATTATGCATGAATATATTTTAATTTCGTATATTTATTGATGGATATAATTTGTCGTTGAACAGCGAGGTGATCAAACCTAAAACAAAGGCAAAACTACAAATTGTTAAAGTCGCATACAGCTGACAACGCAACGGGTACTATTTTAAAGTTTCTCACTAAAACTGAAAGAATCAGCATAAGGAGGCATAATATGAAAATAAAAATTGGGGCGTGGTCCCCGGTGCACCCCTTATTTCATCTTTGCTTCAGCCAGAAAAGATGAAAAGTTCATTTTTTGCCTGCGTGATTTTTCTTCCCTCGGATAATGACACCAACTGAACTGTGTTTTTTCTGTGATCTACAACTCTATGTTACTTTGGACACAATTTTAATAAGACATTTTCATCATTTGTTCTAAATATTTTCATGATTCTCCGTTTTTTTTTCGTCCGTTATTAATCTGGCGCAGATGCAAAAATTCCAATCTGAGTTTCCAATCTTTGTAAAATTTTCTTTGAAATAAAATATAAAAAAATTGAATTAGAATTTCGTTATTCCATTACATTAGACAAAAAGCTGGACATTTTTAATATGACTAATAAAATTTGTTTTCCGCAAAAAAAAATTTCAATAAGGTAATTTAAAAAAAAAATAAATGCGAAAAATTTCATTTTATTCATCCTTGTGCAATTTCATGAAGTTTGAGTACACATACTTATATAAGAGGCAGCGGATTGCATTTAAGGGCGGGCGGGGGTACAACGACCACAAGATTTTTTTCATCACCCGCATTTCTACGTTGACAGTCAGGCAGCACTGAGGGCTATAACAATCCATCAGGTTTCGTCTAGGGTAGTTAACGAATGTAGGGAGGCGCTAAGCCTACTTCTAAGGGACTACAACGTAGGCTTATGATGGGTGCCAGGGTACTGTGACATTGAAGGGAATGAAATCGCGGATGGGCTGGCTCGAATGGGCTCAGTTTATAGCGAGAACAAATGCACTGATGGGACTGGATAGAAGAAGTCTCAGAATTGCAATAGGAGTCATCACAGGTCACTGCTCAGTTAGGGCTATGGCCAGCAGATGGGACAGTAGATCTCCAGACTTCTGCAGGATGTGCGAGGATTGGGACGAATTGGAGACAATAGAACACATTATTGTCCAAGTTTGCAACGCCATAGACAAAAATCTCTAGGGTATAGATTTTTTGCTGTACTAGGGAACATTTCGAAGACAGGTGTTGACAACATTATTAGCTATATAAGGGGTATTAGATGGTTGAAAGACAGGGGATGCGGGTACCCGATGGACTGAACCGACTGACTACCATACATAAACATTACACCAGGGACTCTCACACATTTTTTTTTCTATATACTTTCTACACTTCCAGCTATACACAGAAGGGATTCACAATGGACCCTATGGGTGACCGAGTGGAGGTGCATCGTAGGATGTACCACCCTTCCTAACCTAACCTAGGGGGCGGCCGGGGGACAATGCACACAATTTCGTTGCTGATATTTTTCATCCTTATTTGATTTCCTGAAGTATGAGTACCCACATGATTTTATATATTTTTTGGATCCCTAGGGTCATTTTCCTCTTCTCATATCGATTTTCGTGATTTCCGGAGGATTTTGACAGAGGGCTTTTTTTTTTTTTTTGGGTATTAGGCCCTCTAAAGTGAATTTTTTTTTTTGTTAACAGCAACGCCGATTTTCGAATGGATCAGAACTCATCATTCGATGATAAAATATATAAATGAGAATTTACCATTCTTCCCTACAGCCATACTCGTACATAGCAACACATTAAAATCTTGATTAATGTTTATTGCAACCCCAACCCAAATCTAGTAACATCAGATAATGCTAACCAAATATTTCCAGGAAGGAATGCAGACAGACAGATGTATGCGATTTCCTTATCAAAATGCATCAACAGCATCAAACATGTTGAATGTTTTGAACTCACTAATGCATCTGATTTTTTACTGCATCTTCATATTCACAGCTGACATTACTATATTTTCTTTCAAGGCTTTTCTTTCACAATGGCTTCCCTGTTATCTATGCCAAAATTCAAATGTGTTTAATTTTTTATCTTTCGATTAGTATGACTTGAAATTCATGAATTAAGAAGCTCTTGATATCTACTATAAAGACAAAGGGGTTACATAATCTATCTCGGTATAATACGGTACTAACTACACTATGCAACAGCAATTTTGTCGAAGGTATGTTTATAATAAATTTGGGAATTAATTATATTTACCTTTTGTTTAATATTATTAATATTATATTAACAGTTGCAGCACATTATTCCATTATACGACATGACGCCATTTGTATTATTAAAAATCATTATCGATATTATTACTTTATTTAATATATTTTTATTGTATACTCGTGCATTATGTTTTATAAACACAACCAACAATTATAGTATGTGTGTATTCATTTATAATTAATATTATTTATGGTTGATATCTGTGAAAAAAAAGATATGATAATAATAAGTATTAGCAGATTTTGTGTGAGAGTGGTTTGGCCAACGATCGGCATTTTGATCACTTTGTAGAAAAGAAGAAAATATTTTATACTTCAAAATATTCTTTTCATCCAAAGCGCATATTGGTTTTAAAACAATACAGATTACATATTGAAATGTATATTCTGTGTCTCTTGAGGCCACATCGCACGAGTATGCATTCGCCGTTAGATGAGGATGAATAATATTATTCATATATTTAATATATGATTAATATTTTTATAATTATATGTATATTATTATGCATTTATAGGTTAATTTATAATTCCATTGTGGTATTCATTGATGTAGTCCGTCCGTAGGGCTGTGTACGGAAATTTTTTGCTGCAAATGATGATTTTTCAGTCATTTTGTAGGGTTTATCTAAAATGATTATTTTTTTTTATTATTAAAATTATAATTTTTAAATAATATATTATTGTCCACATTTGGCTAATAGTTTATATATGAGGCGCTGAAAATAGAAGTTGTCCAATCCACAAATTTCCGATTTCGAGATTTTTGGCTTAGAAAATTCTCCTTTCGATAAATTTTCTAACTATTAATGTTATTGGTGACGTATTTATGAATAGTTATGTGTTTGCTTTAGTGAAAAATCCAAATTCTAAATTTAAAACTGGTCTAAATTTAATTTAAACTTTTTAGTATCGCTGGGAAAAGATCCCCATTTTCCTTTTTACTTATTTCCCTTAACATTCCATGAAGGAATAGATGGGGAACTTCTCCTGAATCAGTGAGCTGTGTCCGATATAATTTGTATACTCACTGACCGGGACCTACTGTTTAAAGCCGGCTCCGAACGGATAATGCTTATTCTAGAGAAGTTTTACAAGGCTTAGAGATTGCTCTCTTACTCGTAAAGTCGCCAACATTGTTTGAGGGTCTTACCCGAACTCGGGTTTTTCTGTGTGATAGTCGCACACACTAACTACCACACCACGGCCGTCCACATTTTACATATATTCTCAAAATTTGATTCATTTCAAATTCCATTATCTCGAAAAGTGAATTTTGGGTGGGACCACTTCTACTTTAAGCGATGTAGATTATGATCAATCAATGTCAAGTCCGCTGTCTCCTGATAGAATCTTGTGATGTAGATTACAACACCCTACTCCCATTCTCTTAGAATACTCCTCCAAACTGGTAAGGTGTATCGTAAAACGATTGGTCTGAACTTTGAGTAGCACTTTGTTTAGATAAATTCATTATAATTTTACCCACCGAATTTTTCTTGCTCATAATACAAATTTCTGAAAAATGGTAATTCATTAACCAGCAAATCCTCTAATGTCTTGAAATGGATGTGACTTAGATCACTGACATATACAGGATGTTTTTTTTACTAATTGGAGTTTCAGTATTCAGTTTGTGAAATGTTTAAAAGAAAAAAGGGTCAGATTGCCTTGTCAAAAATAAATACTGTCGAATTGCGGACGATACCACACCACCTGAGGACGCTCTTGGTCCACTACATCCCGAAAAAGACACTGTTTAGTGTAAATGTCTTTGAGAACTACGTTAGCCAGGCCCTCACCGTCAAAGTCGAGCACTGTAGGACGATGATATCCTAGCTAACCCGCAGCGGATATTTACACGATGTTATATTCCATTCACAATGGCAAACAAATAAATAAATGTCGATGACATCTCACACATTTTGATTTATTTACATTTTTAAAGTTAATAAAAGCCCCTTTATATGGGTATCGTTTTTTGGCAGTAGTTGGTACGACAATCGAAAATTCGAACTTGTCATCAGGCTTAAGACTGGAGAGTAATGAACGTAATACCATGCATACGGAACTACTCTGTGCTTGCCACAGTCCGAATATTAAACGGGCGTGGTTGAACGCTACTTCGACATTCCATTTTTAACAATGTTTTAATATCCAAATTAACGCTACTTCGATGTTGTGAACATATATTTTTTTCTTCTCCACATTCCATTTAGAAGTAAACGGGGCAATATTACACATCATCAGTAACGCCTCTCAAGAATCAAGAGTAGAAGAATATAATGGTTTGGTTAATGACTGAAAACTGCGTTCCCTTCCCTTACACTGTCAATGTCATTTAGGAACGATGGAGAATCTGTATAACTTATATTGACGTCTTTGCTGTTGTTGCTTACCATAATTGTTTCCATAATTCTTAAACGCATTGCCCGTTGTTGTTGGACCGCCATCGCCGTCATGACTAAAACAATAAAATAAAAGGTTATTAACAAGGTAAAGAAAAAAGAAAATAAAAGATTCATAGCTGGATAAAAGACCATAAAGAGGGCAGACGTCGCAAGTCGTTTTCTGATGCATTAGTTCGGAAGCACACTCCAGATGTCACTAACTGGCATGGCAATATTTGAAAGGTTTTCAAAGCAAATAATTTTTTATTTAAAAATAAATATTCCGAATACGACTTGCGACGTATTCAAGTACTACGCCATTACTAAAAATGGAACGATACACGCTTCAACAACGCATTGAAATTATTCACTACAAAAAAGGTTCTTGCAGTCACAGTTCGCAAAACTAAAGAATTTTTGGGTCGTCGTGAAGCACCTTGTCGGACCGCTTCAAAGATAGAAATTGTGAGGCTATCGAGGACATAGGGCAGCCACTTTGCGATTTGGTTATGGAAAATGTCATGAAAAGGATATGGTCCTGTAAGCGTGGTCGTGGCCATTTGGCTGATGTTGTTTGTCAATATTAACATACCTTCCTCTTTATTATGAAAAATATATTCCATTAGGAAGACCCGATTTGGGGAGAACATTGCCGATCCTTTTCACGGACGAGAAATAAAAGGAATTCGACAAAGGCCAAAATAAAATATCAGTAAGCCGCAATGGATTTGAAACTTGGCAGGCGTCTCGAATGGAGTATTCCCCTTTCCTCTAGGTTTTGAGATTGATTGCACAAGACAGGAAGAGAACGTATGTTCATTATTAATTATTTTTGTTCGAATGCCATAGCTCAATAAAAAGTATTTTCTATGACTTTGAGTAATAACTTCAAAACAAATCTGTTCCAACAATCTAAACAAAATCTCAAAAATACTTTTCTCCATAAACTTTTAAAATAAACCGAGCTTGACATTTTTAAACATTTGTCGACCAGAAGCAAAGACCATACAGAGGCCAAAGACTATACAGAGGGCAGACGTTGTTTTAAAAAAAACATTATTTGCTTTGAAAACCTTTAAATATTGCCACGCCAGTTACTATCATCTAGAGTGTGCAGCCGAACTAATGTGTCAAAAACAACTTAGGACGTCTCCCCTTTGTATAGTGTTTGCCGAGGGCAGAGCAGACGTCCCAAGTCGTTTGCTAAACATTTCCAAGAGGGTATTTAAACAGTATTTGTTTAAAAAAACATTATTTGCTTTGAAAACCTATCAAAAAACAACTTGAGACGTCTACCCTATGCATGGTCTTTGCTAGAAGGACGAGCACAGCTCATCGTGGCAAAAGTTCAATAATTTCCATTAAAAACTATTGGATTGTAGAACAAAAAACTTACTCGTCGGATGAAAAGCCTTTGGGACCACCCATTGCTGCAAGTTTATTGAATACTGATCTGTAATATAAAAATAGCAATTATAAGTCATTGCGAATACTTTGGCTGTCTAGCAGTTACATTACATTGTTGGGTACTTACTTTTGTGTTATATTCTTGGCACGGTTTGCCTTTGCCGCCAACTCTGGATTCATTTCGATGAGTTCGCGATATTGTTCCTGGGAAATCTCATCGTTCTTATCGGGAATGATGTATTTACGTATTTCGCTTAAGGCATATGCCATGCGGGCATAAGCTTCTGCGGGTGGGGCAACGGTGGCGATTTCAATGAATAGACTTTTCTGCAAATGATTGTAGGCCGGATCACCGGATTTGCGCAACACCTCTTCACGTTCTTGGTCTCGCATAGAGTGGCGTCCCTTAATGGCAATACTGCAAAGCGTCTCCTGATGCAAACGTTTCAGGGTATTGCCCCTGGGTCCTAATATTTTGCCCTGGAAATTAAATTTCGGATATTGTTTCACGGGCAAATATACACTTTGTGAAAGTTTAATGGGTTTCTGTTTAAAGACATCCGCTTTCAGTTCTTTGCCCGGTGTACGACCAGTGGCATAGATGCGATCAATGACTGTAGGGTACAAAGAAGAAAATAACAGTAGGAGACGAGACAGATGATACATACACAATTTCTTCGTTGTGTGAGAACGGAATTGTACATACATATGTATGTATTGTAACTTACCATCCGTTATCAATTCAGCACACAGTGGAAAATCGGCAGACAAACGTTTCTGTTCCTTTGTCAATTCATCAATATATTCCTGGGCGAATTGATTGATTTTAGGCACAAAGGCTTCTACGTGGCCATCATTTCCATTATTAACCATTTTCGATATTATTTTATTTTTCGTCACAAAATTGGAAACCTTGGAGCTTTACTCAACCAACACTTTGCAGAAACTGATGATGTTTTTACGTTTCCAATTGCTTTTATACCCGTGTCTCTCTCTCTCTCTCTCTCTCTTGAGGTTATATACTAATGCAAGTTGTATTATGGGGGTCGCAACCCTGCAAGACTGGGTAAATGTTGGCCTGCATCAGCCTAATGCGCATGGCTATAAAATGTTTGGAGATGGAAGCATAAACGAGGATAAAACACAATGGACCAAAAAAAAACATGACATTGCAAACAATACCACCCACCACAATGGCATCTTTTTAGTACCCTCACTATTCTACTGAACAAGGGGGGTAAGTCCCAGCAATGTAAATGTGGAACTTGGAATATACGTATATGAAGTTCTAAGACTCCACAAATCATAATATGGAGAAAATTTAAAGTCCTGTGCAACATCTAAAACATGTGGACGACATTCAAGAAACAATGCGGAAAAGGTGGTTCAGTCGAGCGAAGTTGTGTTCTTTGAAAATGTGGTACAAGCCTAGATTTCTTATTGCCCATGGTCTAGTTCACTTATTACCTGGATTCCTCATTGGTAATGGAGGTGTCAGTAGGGATGTGATTAATAGCAACATGCAACAGCAATTTTCTCCAAGGGATGTTTATACATAATATTCTATGGTGTATTTCGGCATTCTAAACAATTAAAGGTAATTATGTCAGCTACAAATATTATAAGCATGATTTAAAAAAAAAAAACAATGGTTAAATAACAGTTCACCTGCCAATAGTATACACAAAGGTTTTCAAAGCAAATAATATTTGTTTAAAACAAATACCTACATTTTTAAAACAAATACTGTTTAAATACCCTCTTCGAAATGTTCAGCAGACGACTTGGGACGTCTGCCCTCTGTATGTTCTTTGCCTTGCCTGCAATCAAAGCAAACACAATGATTGAAGCCTTTTTTAAACATTTCTAATTTTGCAAGATTGGGTTAGGTCGACTAATAGAAACAAAACTGAAAATATTTTTTAAAAAAATGTATCCATTATTTTTTTTTCTGGTTTTAGCAAAGACCATACAGAGGGCAGACGTCCCAAGTCGTCTGCTGAACATTTCCAAGAGGGTATTTTTAAAAATAACCCCTGACGAAGTATGAATAAAGCTAACGAAACGTTGGGAAAATATGAAATAAATTAGTTTTATTTAATTCATAATAAGACAAAAATAAATAAAAAAAACTATTTCAAAACTTCTGAAGTTTGATTTATTAAAAGGCATCACAATTCCTGTATCGATATCGACTGGCCAGAGACCAGAATAGTATTTGAATTGTATTTGAGTTTAGATAGTATTTAAATTGCTAACATGTTGGGCAATGTCTAACGATTTGGTAATTGACGTTTTGCATATCGTTACTCTAATATAAAAAGGCCGACACAGACTTTTGGCCGATGGAATTGAATTCTGGACTATTGTGCGACGGTGATTCTTCTGGTTACGATTTAACTTCATTCATTATTGAGATCATTTTTTATTAAGACCATTTTCTATTGAGACCAAAATTGCAATACAACATTCAGGTGTTATTGGATACGTACATACCTAATTTGTACATTTCCCTAGATTTTTATTGAGAACAAAATTTATAAACATACAGTGGTCCCAGGTTCGACATTAGTGTGATAGGTAAGTGTGTGAAATAATATTATCAAATTTTTAGCGAAGTTATGTAAAACTTCTGTTGAAAAATCATCAGACATTCGAAGACGCATTTAAACAAGAGCTTATCCGGTCTGTGAGTATACAAATTATATCGTTCACAGATCACGGATAAGAGAGAAGTTCCCGGTTTTTTGATTCATGGATTGTTAAGGTTAGTATGTGCAAAGACCATACAGAGGGCACACGTCCCAAGTCGTTTGCTGGAAATTTCCATGAGGGTATTTAAACAGTATTTATTTTTAAAAAATTAGGTATTTTTTATAAAAAAAAACATAATTTGCTATGAAAACCTTTCAACCATTGCCATGCCATGCATGTTTATTGAGAGTCATGAGGCCAAGATGGCCGAGCTATTAGTTTTAAATCAATTTTGTTTTTACCAGACTTACAGTTTTTGCTTGGATTTACTTATTTAGTAGGAAAGCTGGTATTCGATGAAGTTTTCGGGTCAACGTATTTCTATTCAAACCATTTATTACACTGAGTAGGAATAAAACCGAAAACAAATAAATAACAAATGTATTAATTAGTCTACCAGAATATTCTTGAAAGAAAAATTTCGAAATTCCTATACTCGTACTAATACAGACAAAAATGGCAAAATCTTAAATTCTTCAAAATCAAGATTTGGCGTTCCAGACCGTTTAATGGATATGCGCCAGATGCCTCTATCCAACTCTATCGATAAATATAAAGCCGACATCACCGCCATCCAGGAAATAAGATGGACAGGACAAGACGTATGCAAAGCAGATAAATGTGGCATATACTACAGCTGTCAAAATAATAAGCACGAATTTGAATGTGGATTTGTGATAAACAAAAGACTCAAACATCCGTCTCGACTGTCTACTATCCGCCAAAAGGCCATATATTTTTACATCAGACTGATATCTGCACATACTATGACCGAAGAGAAGGACGATGACACCAGAGATAGCTTCTATGAACGCCTAGAATATAAATATGACAATGGCATGAATTCCTGTAGAGATGGAGATCGAGAATATGGAGATACAAATTTTCTAACTTTATGGCACCCGAAGATCTTGTTGGTGAAGACGTACCAGCCATAGAGACGGAATAGAATGTCAACTACCCAGTACAGACAGCTAATCTACCCTCCTAAGAAAGTCACATCACCATTTTGGTAGTTATGAGATATTTAGCTTTTACGTTTCTTATCTTCACTTAAAAATAAAATATTTTTAAAAAATTTCAGAAATGATTTTTAAAGCATAACACAAAAATCAGAATCTGATTCACGGTTCCGAATCTGTTTTTTCTTCAATTTTGGAATTTTGTTGCTTGTGACTTTCTTTCTTAGTACGACAGTAGCCTTAAAAATAACAAGGCTACAACCGAGCTGTTCTAAACTGGAGGTGATGAGTAGGTTAGACCATGCCTGGTGATTGGAACCACAGTGATCGGTGTCCTATTCATAAAAAGTGTAGACCGCAACGTGGTATAAGTTTACCTAAACTTCCGCACAAGGTTTCTTGAGAATAGAATGTGAACAACTGAAGCCGCATGCTGTCAGAACCAGCAAATTCAATCACAGATGTTCGAAACCTTTCCTGATTTCTGTATCCCAACAAAATAAATGAGTCTGTGCAAGATAACAGTAAGTGGAACGAAATCTGTAGTCAAAATTGGGAAGGACCTTTACGAACCTTTCGATACGAAATGAGGTTTCAGATAAGGTGACAATCTCTCTTGCAAGTAAGCAGCTAAAATTAAATAGTGCTCAATAATGGTGGCGCATTTTCTACAATCTATATGTGGACTGACAATTATGTGAAACGACATTTTTTAGGTGTCACGTTTCTTTACCAAATTAGTTCCAAAGTGTTTGACATGATTTTGGGAATAAAATCCATGGATTCTGATAGATCAACGGCTGAGAACATACTGAGAAAGCTAAAGGCTTTGTTTATCGATTTTGGTGAGCAAGACCTAGAATCAATATAATTCGTAATAGACTGAGGATCCAATATTATGAAAACTTTGGAACACAACACACGCGTGAACTGTAGCAGTCATTTATTTTCAAATGTTTTAGAAAAGTCGTTCACTGAAATAACAGAACTCAAGGGAATATTAAAGTCGTGCCACTTGTGAAATATTTTTATATATTTATGTTGTGGCGATGAAGTGAGATCATGCAAAGGAGGACGACTCAGGACCAAGTCCAAGAAGATCTGTGTAAACTTACTGACACCAACTGGTCGATGTGCATGGACAAATCTTTAATCTCGACTAAAGAACTACTAAGGTAGTAAATATCCATATAATAGGTATTTATATAACTTTTTGTTTTTAAAACCTTTTAATTTACACATTTATGGCTTTTTAATTTATTTGTTTTAATTTATTATGTATTGATGTATATAATTATTGATTTCATATGTTTATAATTTATGACAAAATATTTAGATCGCATTAATTGTTTTTCCTCCAGTTGATAGAACTTTTATTTCATTGATTTATCCATCATTCACATCTGTATGTTATAATGAATTTAATGTTATTGTATGACAGGTGGTACGATTTATCGTATAAGCCATCGTCAAACCCCGTTGAAAAGGAACAACTGGCTATTAACTTTTTACATATTGCATCCCTGTGACTCGAATAGTTCTTTGATGTAATATCAAAAGTTTAAATTTCAGGTTAAGATATTTCAATGAGTTTGAAGTTCGATCAAGGCAACTTTTTATTGATTTTATTTTAATTTATTATATTTAATTATATAGTCTGTGACTTAATATGTTTTGACATTCGAATTGATCCTTTTATTTACATGTTTGTAGACGGGCGTTTTCTGGTATGGCTGTGGCCGCAGATATTTGGTCTTAGCTAGAAATGATGATTGATCTGGACGAGCTGCCAAAAGAGTGTTTATGTTACTTATTATTTGATCATATATAAATTCATTATGATTATTATTTTATTGATTTATTTTAATTGATTAAGTCCTTTCATCGGTATTTGCAACAAAAAAAAAAATAACATCCATGTCTGAGGTTTTCAGTAAATATAAACCACGACATGAACAATGCGAATAGACTGAATAGGAAACCCCGTCTTCGTACAAAGGAAGGGGAGACATATTGAAGATATTCAGGAGAAGATAAATACATACAAATCGCACACTGAAGACCCTGGAAGGATAAGTACGCACATTTTCTAATTAACCAGATACGCATTGGGGACATATGATCACGTTCTCATAATAATGACTTAAACATTGAAGAAACATCCAACCCGGTCGTTCAGGAGGAATTTAAAGTGATCACGGAATGTGTGAAATGACGTCACACAGACAATCGCCTGCAATTAACGCACTCTAGGAAATCTGACCATGACCATGGGCGGGTTGCGATGCCTTTATGACGAAAAAATTCAGGAAGGAACAAGTATTAATGGAAATATATTTCAACATTGTTGTATACAGACATTCAGGATGAACGCAAAACAAGTATGATACTGAGCTGAATAAGTCTGAACAAAGTAAAAAATAATGCGAGATCTTAGCGTCAATGTGTATAGAAACATTTAAATTGAACCAGGTATGATGTATGGATGAGAATATATGGAAAACAGGCGAGATCATTCGCAAGACTGAGACCAGCAATTCACAGGCTGACAATTTCTCGCAACCGAGACGGCAGCTGCCGAACAGCTGCTAGGGCTAGATCAGTGGTCCCCAAAGTATTTTGGTAGTGGAACCCTTGAAAACTAAAAATGATCGCCAAACGCAAAATATTAATTAAATTTTGATGAAAGAACTATTATTTTTGTATTTCAGATTTTTTTTGGATGAGTCAAACTGAACAAGCAGAAGAGGTGCAGATTTGGTTTTCTATTAAAAAAAATTGTCACGTGGAACCAAGGAAAGATTCCTCTTATTTCAAAATGAAATGTTAAGGGGAGATGTCAATATTAAATTTTTTCCACCTACAGGAGACAAGTTTTTTGAGATTAGAAATATAGAGTAACCATTTTTTCATTATCTTTAGTGTTTCATTTCCTAGCAATACACAATCTACAAAGTCAAATCAATGTCATTTAGAGTAAATTCGATCATTGTGGACCGATTACGACTCACCTTTGATGTATGTAACTGGTAATTCCGGAGATTTACTCTTTTCTCTGTGCCTGAAATGGAAAAATAAACGAGAAAAACTACAATTAATATGATGTAATGAATCTCCATACTACCAGAAAATCAATTCATTGAATAGGGTGTTGTTTAAGCCGGATGAGATATTAGTTATCGACTCCTGATAATGTCAAACTGTGTTGACATTTCTGTTCGGTAAGGTTTGGCAAGTCATCTTGAATCGTTTAACGCCAGAACAACGCTACCAAATTGTGAACATTTACTTCGAAAAAATAAATAAAGCTTATTGGGCATTTTTTAAAAATAATAGTCCTAGTGAGCAGGCAAGCTAAGCCAACAAGCAAAATTGCCATAGCCGTTAACCAATCACCATTACATCTATTAAAATTGACTGTTTTGGTTTGGTTTACACGCTGGCGGCATCATCCGCTCGTATTTCTTTCAAAATGAGGAAGGAGCTGCCGTTGTGGAGAATGGCGAGCTCTATCAAGCCATGCTGAGTGAATTTGTGTTTCCAAAAATTTATGTTTATTGCAAAATAAATTTGGTGACAACTTTATTGCCAGAATGGTCAAAAATTGAACTGATCGAATGGACGATGTAACTCGTAGCTGCAGTGGACATATGGCGGAATTTATATTTAAAATTTAAATGCCATGGCATTATCTACCATACTGTAATACACAAAATTTCATTCCAACAATATTTCTGTCTTTTATTATCATTTTAAGTTCTCAAGCATAAAAAACACCCGCAGTACAGAAATTGGTGGAAAAATTCGAGCTGTTGGGACAAGTTAGTGATGTGAAGAATAAAACCTAGGCACGTCGCTCAAGAACAACTGACAATATTGCTGCTGTAGCCCAAAGTGTTGAAGAAAAATCAGGTATTTCCATTCCGCGTCGTTCTTTGGAATTGGTTTTTATAAAGTTCAGTTAACGCATGAACCCAAGCCGGCCCATCATCAACAACGTCGTGTCTTTGCTGCGATTTGGTTATGGAAAATTTCATGAAAAGGATATGATCCTGTAAGCGTAGTCGTGGTTGCCATTTGGCTGATGTTGTTTTTCATTATTAACAGCATAACTTCCTCTTTATTATGAAATATATATCCGATAATTTATCTCAAAAAATTCAATTTTGCGTTGAATAGCAAAATAACACCTCTTGTTGGAAAACTCTGTATGAATATGTTTCTGTTTCAGTACTTTTATGGTCTTGTACTCTTTTCTCATGATCCCGTCGACCATCGGTTATTTGTTCTAATAATATTTAGTTTGAGTTTGTGTGCAGTGAGTTCTACAATGTTTTATTTTGGTTGGGTTGTCTGAAGGGCGGCGTGGTAGTTTTCACTTGCCTTTGGGGGGCGCAAGCCTGAATGAGTTGAGAAGCCTTGGCTTAGAAGGTACAATTGACTCAGCAGTTGAAGACACACGACCAACCGATTCGTGAAACCTATTTTCATCATAGAGGATATGTTAACAAGCCAAACTTACGCATCTGGGGATTGGAAGACTGTCAACAACTGTTTTTCTTTTAGCTATTGTCAATTTCCAAACAATTGTGTATGCTATTTAAAGTGACAGTAACGAAAATGAAACTTACCCAGTTGAACTCCCACTGGCCCCCCTAAAGCCCAGTTTATCAAAAACAGATCTGCAACAACAATTACAATTAATAAACCACTCGCACACCGCACTCATCAATTTTACTTTACTTACTTAACGGAAATTTCTTTAATGAAATTTGTTTTATACGCATCCGGATTCATTTCCAATAGCTCGCGATACTGTTCCTGGGCAATCTCATCATTCTTATCGGGTATAATGTATTTGCGGATTTCATTTAGGGCATATGCCATGCGAGCATAACTTTCGGCCGGCGAAGCCACTGTGCTTATTTCCACATAAAGATTATTGTTGAAGTGATTGAACGCCGGATCGCCCGACTGACGCATGTCCTCCTCCTTTTCCTGGTCACGCAATGAAGTACGACCCTTTATGGCAATATTGCACATAGTTTCCTCATGCAAACGTTTCAGGGTATTTCCTTTCGGCCCCAATATTTTACCCTTGAAATTGAATTTGGGACATTGCTTTACCGGCAAATAGACCTTTTGACAAAGTTTTATGGGATTTTGCTTGTAGACATCGGCGAGGAATGGTTTGCCGGGAATGCGACCTGTCTCGTAAATGCGTTCCATTGCTAAGGTGGTGGAGAAAAGCTGGGGTTAATATATTTACTATGTATGTGTGTATGTAAAGCTGTACCATCATCAATCAACTGTTTACACAATGGCAAGTTATCGGGAATAAGCATTTTCTCCTTTTTCAACTCTTCAATGTAATTTCGGGCAACGTCATTGATTTTTGGCGTATACACCGCCTTATTATTATTCGCATAGGACATATTGCTGAAATTCGGGTTGAACTTATCTTTTCACTTCACCACAAATATTTTTTTTTAAATTATCCGAAGGAGGACGTGCTCTTCAGTATTACAGCGTTGTGTTGCAACTAACAAAGAGTTTTTATAAACGGAACACCAACCACGTTATGGGTATGGGGCACAGTGTTGTCAGACTAGAGGATTTCCCCCCCAAATTGGGGAAGTTCTTTTTTTTTTTTGAGAATGGTGTTTAATAGGGATGACTATTGATTTTGGGGGGATACATTTAATCGAAATCGGTTTTGTATACAGATTTAGACGGCATATAAAACAGTTCATGAGATGCGGTGGTTTGAAATTGCAAGATGTACGGGCGGTGCCACGACCCTTCGACTTAATACGACCGATGGTGACTTAATACAGCCTACGACAGCGGCAAAACATGACTATTTTTACATCAATATGCGAGATATTTTTTTTATTAAGGGCGTGGCACCGCCCACTTTTTGTCAGGACGTTCTTATTTCTGAACCAACAGCATACATATCACATATCATCTATCTCCTTTCTATAATATGATTATGACCTATTTCCAGGTCACAGTAATATAATGTAAAAATTCCCTGACGATCTTTACACCGGCCACTCACTTATTTCTGAACCGACAGTATACATATACTAAATTGCACCTTCATATCTCTAATGGCTGTTCAGAATTGTAAGGGGCATGGGAGGTGACACATCCCTTCGTCAGATCGTGACCTAGCCTCTGACAGTTCCACGGGACAGTAATTTGCTGGAAAGCTTCCATGACAATGTTATTTAATTATGACAGATATGACAATTTTGTATTTAGGGGCGTGGCACCGCCCACTTTTTTCAGGACGTACTAATCTCTGTGCCAATAGTATATGTACACTTATCACCTAATATGGGGAAGACACGTTTGGTTTGGGGATAACGTAAACGTAATTTGGGGATTACACCCAAACAACAAGTCTGACAACACTGATGAGAAAATAACGATTCTCTCAACCGTGGATATGTGTAGAATTCATTGAGGCAAATGAGTATGAGCACTAAACGCAATGAGTGTAGTATACGAAAGGAAATATTGTTGAATTCGCCGGAAAATACTTGTTAATGTTTTGAATATCTTCATTTCTGCTTATGAGCTTATGTGAACACAATCCACTTCTCCACCGACAAATGTGTTACAAAATCGTCGTTACTACTCAAAGTCTCTTAAAAACGCATTGGTGGTATTGTTATCCCATGAATGAGGAAAGAGTGTTATATTCCGTGAGAAAGGAGCAACACACACACACTGAGTAAAAAAGTCCCATCGTTTGAGTGAACAAAATAACAAAACACACACATCCACACGTACAAATGGATGTTCCTAAACATTGAATGCTACAAAATCCCAATCAATGGGAGAGACATAATAAAGTCCTATTATTGGGGAAACCAATTTGTATACGCATTTGAATGTTATGAAGCCTTTCGGTACGGCTTTCGAGTTGCAATGAAACCAATGGGTTAACACGTTTTGTTTAGAAGCAAGAAGTTTGAGACTTCTTCGTTACAGCATATTTTTGCATAATTTATCCTAAATGCTTATTTTAACATGTTTGGTCGGAAATGTATATTTTTTGCAATTTCGGTCTTATTTTTATATCATTTATTTGCGTGGTAATTGATACCATTCGTCTTGGTATTTTGTTTTTGTTATTTCTGGAAAATTTTGCAGTCAAATCTAAGCAATAAATTATCAGAACTCCATTAAAGTGCCATAACGGTCTAACTCGACATAGGATAAAATTGAGATTTGACTACCATCACGTTCAGCGTGTTAGAAGAAAATAAAAGAATACGATTTAAGTTTTTAGGTATATATGGCACCCTAACTACTGCAACAATTTCTTTCACATCACAATCTTCTTTAACTGGAAAAATACAGTTATGTCGATTTTTATGTTTATTCTTTAAATATTACAATAATTTTTACATAAAAATTTTTTTATCTCTCCTAAAAATTTTAGAATTTTGAGTTGTGACCCGTTTGTATTTAGCGTGCGACATGTAAATATGTCCTCATATTTTGCTCTTACAAAGCCATCAGTTGATAAAATTTAATTTGTCATATCTTTGTAAATATAAAATTTTAATATTTTGGGATTAAGAGCGTTGGTCAATTTTCTATCGAATTTCATTAAAAAACGAGTTTTGAAGAGTCCAAGGTCAATAACCAGTTGTAGAGTCACTTTTAAGAACTGCACTTCTTAAGAAAATTAAAAATGACCGGTCCTTCTGGCTCAGATGGTATTTCAAACTATTTAATTAACAAATTTCCATGAAAGGCCATTGACGATTATCATCAACATCTTTAAGAATTCGTGGGATTTTACGATGATTGTGCCTATACGAAAGAAGCGGGCTAATTCGAACATTAATAACATGAGGGCAATTTCAATGGTTTCTAATAAGGACAAGTTACGGGCCAAGAAACATCAAGGCGAGGCTTTCTATCTGCCTGGGTCTTAAATTACTTTAAATTACATCAAACTGATGAATGTGATGCCCGATATAATCTCACCTTTGATTCTCGAAAATCAATCAATAGAAACATGAGTTGAAAATAAAGTTGGGTTCCAAAGAGCACATGAGTGACGGTACGAGTTTGTATGTTTGTAAGTCCCCTTTTCCACAGGCAAATTTTTATTTGGCAACTTCTGAGTTTGTAGGCGAGAGGGGTGCGAGGAAGAGAAACAAAACTTTGCCTGTTCAGAATTTGCGGTACACGCAAATTCTGCTTTGCTCTGTTCGTTGCAAACAATTTTGTTGACATTTCCTTTTTAACCTATTCGTTTTACTGACACACAGCCGGCTGACTCCATATCAAACGCGGATTTTGTACAATCCAAAATCTCTTTTATTAAATTATGTTTACACTCCTTGTCCATTATTGCACCGATTTTAAATTATGTATACACTTCTTCGAAAAATTCTTTAAAATGTAAACACTTTTGACGTTTCTTTCTTTCTTTTGTATTTTGATTCGCAAATTTGGCAAAGAAAAATTTGCTAGTGGAAAAGCAAGCGAAAATTTCAAAAGAGAAAACAAAAAATTTGCCAAATAACAATTTGCCTGTGGAAAAGGGGACTAAGCAGCGTCAACTCGTTCTACAGTAATGGCATACAATTAAATGTGGAATTTAATTAATCTCCTCAACATGATCGATGGGCTGCCAACCAAAAAAATACAAATACACATACATGTACTTAATGAGTGGTAGTCCTTTCAAGAAAACCCCTGTTTTCGAATTCAAGAAGATTTTCAATGTATGCTAATTGAAAACCATATACACATTGTGTCTGAATGCATGTTTAATTAATTTCCCCACAGATTTGAATTTATTTCGTGGTGACTGCCAGCCACAGATACCGATCTCCAGGTGAACAATTAATACATGGAAAGGAAATCAGCATCATAAGTTAGCCTTGTGCGAACGATCAACAATTTATAAACATTTATACACAGTTCATCTCGTAAAGTGTACAAACAGCATTTTTCATTTTCAGTGAAGCGTGAAACGGTTAAACTTGCATTGGACTTGACAGGCACACCACATACGAGATGTCGCATGATAAAATGTTTAAAATGGAACGGCATGAAAGGTATTCCCGTTGCCGCACTGACGGAGAATGCACCAACCAGAAACTGTCATTCAGTGAAAATGTGAAAAGGGTTTTTTTTTGTAAGAATTTGATTAGGACAGATGCTACAAAAACCGCAACGCATTTATATCGAGGCTTAAACGCAAAAAAGACGCAAGCGCCAAGAAATATTTTAACAGGAGAGGGTTTTTTTTGTGGTCAAACAAAAAAAGCGTGTGGCACATACGATACAATTGAATTTGCTATATCTTTGTAAATATAAAGTTTTATTCCCGTATTCATAAAAATTTAAATCAGCCTTACAAACATTTGTTAAGAAAAATGTTTGAAAATATAAAAACCATTTTCTCATATTTCTCTTAACAAAGGTTTGTAGAACAGCTGACAATATTGCTTCTATAACCCAAAGTGTTGAAGAAAACCCAGGTTTGTCCATTCCTCGTCGTTCTTTGGAATTGGGCATTCCACAAACTTCATTACAGCGAATTTTGCAAAAAGAATTGGGTCTTAAGGCTTATAAAGTTCAGTTAACGTAAGAACTCAAGCCGGTAGATCATCAACAACGTCGTGTCGAAAAATCATCTTGACTGATGAGGCCCATTTCCACCTCGATGGTTACGGCAACAAGCAAAATTGTCGCTTCTGGGGCTCGGAGAACCCAAGAGTTATTGTTGAGAAGCCTCTTCATCCACAACGTCTGACTGTTTGGTGCGGTTTATGGTTCGGCGGGGTCATTGGAACTTACTTTTTCGAAAATGAGGTTGGATCATCAGTTACGGTGAATGGATTGCGCTATCGAGAGATGACTAATGATTTTTTATGTTCGACGTTGGATGATATTGATCTGGACAACGTTGTACCCTGTAGTATTAGTATAAAAAAAGTGTAACTGGTGGTAGCAATAAAGAGATATTTACCGAATTCTGAAAAAAAGACCTGTCGGAAGAAAATATCCCTCAGAAATGTCGAAAAGAATTCGGAACGAAATCGGTAAGAATTGTCGAAAGTGTCTGATATCCGACTTTTGGGTTGCTGGCCAGCTTGACATAGCAGCCATTTATACGATTATGAAGAACAGTCTTGTAGACTTTTCAACAAAAAAGGATTATTAAAGTCAGTACTAAATATTCCTACCGCTAAAAGTTGGCGGACATTTGTGGTAAACATTTTGTTTAGCCTCGATAAATATGCAGTCAACGCTTTAATTTGTATACAACCATCGATTAAACTAATAATTCAATAATAAAAAAAAAGCGCCAAGGAAAACGATCAACTAGTCAATACGTGTGTAACACTATCTCATGTAGCGTGCAAATACACATGCATACATGAAGGCTGTTAAACTCAATGCAAACCTAAAGTGCATCGTATGCTGAATGTAAACTACTTTCGCTTCCATAACACATTGGTCAAGAAGACTCTGAGACATGGCAAACATAAGTTGAATTTGACATGTGTCAACTACGATCGTCTAAAATGTCATAGCTCAGAACATGTCCAGAAGAAAGGTACGTTAACAACAACCACAACATACATACATATATACATGCATAAAACTTAATGTTAGAGCTAATTAACACGGATGTAAGGATTTTCCAAAGAATTAAAAAAATATATTTTAGATTCATTATATTTCATAAAGTAAATTCACGAAATTATTCTTAGAATCGAGTCTATTTTGCAAATCCTATGCCCTGACAGTTCTTCACAAAACACTTTTAAAAAATAGTTTTATTTTTAAACTAAAAGACATTTAGTTTGATATCACGAAACCAAAATCTAGAAGTCAGGCACACGAGTTAGGATTTCATGAGAGATGAGTTGTTAAGAAGAAAAATCCGTTAAGTCATTATACTTTTTGGCAGTGCCAAATTATGGTTTAATTAATTCCATAATAAACTAAATGATGGTCTGACCAAGATGCAAACCTGGGTTTGCTCAGTGATAGCACTACTTTCGACACCACAGCCGCACGTTGTCCAGTATCAAACACCATGGGTCAAAAGTCTGTATGTTTTGATCCAGTAAACATTTGTTGGGTTCTGTAATAATAATCTTACGAAATCAATGAGACAGTTGGAAATATGAGCAAATTATCTTTATTTTAAGGTATAGTTTGTGAAATCAATCAAAATTTGGCAGTTCTATTGAATAATTCTTATATCTTCCCATTTATATGGGGCTTATTTTTGGCTCAATGCGTTCGTCAAAAGGCGTTCTAAGCAAGGGGTAACGGATTATTTCAGGGTTAGGTTAAGGGACGCCTATCAGTTGAAATATACAACTGACGAGTTCACTCAGAGACGAATGAATGAGCAAAGATTAGGGGATGGTTGTAGTAGCTAAGATAGGCAAGGAATATAGTTTAGTAGCACAGTAGTGTTTAGTTTTTTTGTGGTTTTGTTGAACCAGAGATATATCTTAATGAATTTGACAAGGGATTTAAGTGGATCGTCCACTAGGTCGTCGAAGGGCCTGTGCCGTAAATAGGCTAGACGATACTCTTTACATGAGCATAGCAGATGATGCACTGCCCACTCCTTTTCTTTATCGAAACAGATTCTACAGAAGTCGTTGTATGGGAGCATGTGGCGAATCACGCAGAACCCAGTGATGACTTTTGTGAGAATAGCAAGTGTGTTCTTTTCGAGGGAAAGCAGTTCTTTGTATTGACTCGTACATTATATGATGGTAGGTTTTGATATTGAAATGGATTTTGTATTTGTATTATAATGATGGTATGATAACATTATGTGTAATGTTAAATATTTAGATATAACTATATACAATTTTTTACTACAGTGACATCTCCAATTAGCCATTTTGAAGCTGTAGCTCTGAATATACATTTTTGGTGTTTATGCTTTCAATTAGACAAATGAAGAGTAAAAGTGAACTTTGAAAATATTTCTAAAATATCCAATTGTTCGATTTCTAATTTCAATACCAGGGCTGTGGAGTCGAGCCAAAATTGCTCGATTCCGACTTTAGCATTTTTAACCATATTCGTACCAAGCAGTAACTTTTAATCACAATTGAAATTAATACTTCTATATGTATTTTATTATACATTAGTCATTATCGTCCCATCTGTCGAAGTTTCTTCCTTTAAATAGTTTACTTTAACAAAATGTCCATTAGAATTTTTTTAATATTTGTTTTTATAAACCATTTTGCGTTTTGCTGGCGCTACTTTACGTTACAAATTTAGCGTCGAATCTGACTCCTACCTCAGTTGTTACTTCTTCAATAACAAAATTTCGAAAGTTGTATTGCCGTCCACTATTACTATACTCTAGACCACACTGAGCTGCGTTTGTATCTAAAAGATAAAACAGTTCATATAATCGAAAATATTTAAAATATTAACTTGTTTTTAATACATTTTATTTATTTTATGATACTACGACTCCGGGCAAAGTTGTCAGATTCCGAATCGACTCCACTTCCCGGGTTAATACCTTAAAATAATCGCTAACTCATACAACTAATTTGTTTACAGAACTCAAAAATGATTACTAGACTTACATACTTTTGGCCGATTGCATTCAATTCTGGATCACCAGTTTTGTTTCAAAAAATTTTTTTTCAGCGGTTCTGGGTTCATTAGCGGTTCTGGGTTCATTACGGATATCGTGCCCGACTCCATTTTCGATCAGCCTGTGAAGATTGCGATTTCACCTGCTTCTGTGACACTGTTTGATGCCCGATCTTCACTGCAAGGTATCATTACTTAATAAACATGTGTTCGCGGAATCATGTAGTCTGTTGGCCTGTTTATTTTTTCTGTTGTGGATTGAGCCATGTCCATATGTAGTGTAGAAGGGCATTCGTGATTGCTTTCAACGAAGGGCCACTTTCGTAGCGGTCCACTTCATTGGTCTATATCGATTTTTTACAGGTTCAGCATCACCTCTGGTGTCACTTGAGGAGCAGATCTGAGGGCGCCAATTATTAGTCTCTGTACTGTGGCTAAGTGTGAGAGATGTGTTTTCATCCATACCGCTGATCCGTATGGTAGTTTCGCTCTTACAATTGCATCCAGTAAGAAACCAGAAAGAAGTAAAAAAAAAATACCAATTTTGAAAGGAAGAAGGAAAATCGATGCTCTAGGATAACACTATATAAAAGAAATCTCAGGAACCATGTGAAAATGCTTTAAACATCGACAACAAGGCCGAATATTCATTGAAAAAAATATATTTTCTATAGTTGGTGAGTTCAACATGGTGTCGCTTAACCCTCTAACCGGCAATACCACTCTGAGCATGTCTTTATTAATTGTGTTTAATTTCGTAAAAAAATATTTCTTTGTGCATAACTGGTAAAAAAAAAAAAGATTGCAAGGACTTTCCAGTATTTCTATTTGGGCGGTTAGAGGATAATAATTGTTTATGAAATATTTTTATTAAATTAAACACAATTATTGAAGACCGCCTTATGGCGATCTTGCCGGTTAGAGGGTTAATGAAAATTGTCAATTCAGAACGAAACCATACTGGGAGAGTCCGATTAGATTGTGTCGAGCACTGAGGGAAAAATGCATCCAGGCACGACAACATGTGGTACTGGTCAAAACCTACTTAGAAACATTCAATGGGGATGTCCTACCACACTCGCAGTATTCATCAGCCACTTTACCAACCAAATTTTCAGTCGAAGAGCTTTCTGAGCAGCATGATTAGAACATAAAAAAAAATTGAGTCCATTATTGGATAACCTCAAATGGTGAAGTGTTCTTCCGATGAATTCCTTGGCAGTGCTTAAGCAAATACATAAAGAAAAACACAATTACTTTGAATTTTAAAATTTATTGAATTTTTTTATAAAATTATGATTTACTTAATAGCTTAATATTACTTACCAGTCCGTGTGTTACAGTACTGCATAACATTCGTTCCATATTTTTAAAGGTTGCATTTTCAATTAAAAATATAAATTCCAAAACACTTCGATAATCCAGAGGCAGTAATTGAAATGTATCTCAAAATTTGTGCCGGTTTCAGTTATAGTTTCAGTTATTTGTATAATTTACCTTTATATTTGTTATTTCTGTTTTTTGTTTATTCAAGTAACTACAATCGTAAAGATATTATTTTATTTGGATATATGTATTTATTGATTTTATTTATTATATCATTTATAGGCATACGTATGACATGAACAAAAATAATATAAGGACAAATCATAATTTAAAAAAAAAGAAATGAGTATAATTGCGATATTATGTTGTTATTGGATAGTTGAATGTTATTTTTTTATAAATGTATTATTTTATATGTATGTATGTAATTTTCTGAATTCATTTTTATATTAATATTTTTTTATATTTATTATTTAGTGGGAGTTATCTATTCACGGAATGATTTGTTAATAAATCATATGCTTAGTATTTAGGATGCAATTTTTTAAAGTGACGAAATATTATCCAGAAACTCATTTAAAAGAGACAATAGTAAGTTGTGTGTGAATGTCAGACAAATGTCTATCACACATCAACGTCAGTTGGTCTCCCTTGGCTGAGAATGACGGAAAAGGTGTTTTTATATGCTAATGATTTTAAGATGATGTTCTCACTTTTTAAAGAACACATTCTTTTGAAAGCCTTGATATGGTCTGGGACGAAAGTCTCTGGCTCGCTCATGAAATACTGATGGATCAGGGCGTCTGGGAGCCGTTGCTATAAAAAAATTATTAAAATGATAGAAATACGTTATTTATTTAAAATTTAGAAAAATTTCTTTCGCTCACAATTTTATTTGTTTAGCTGTTTTATTTTTAAATTACATGTTATGTTTATTGTTATATGGTGTTTTTTTTTTAAATTATTTTATTATTTATTACCAATGCAACCAGACAAAAGTAGTCTTAGTTATATTAATTATTATCGAATGGCGAATATGTTTCCCACGGACTACTTTAGGCATAAAAGACAACTGAACAAATCAAAGTAATTAGGATGAAATGTTGCCTAACATTTTTTTAAAGAATCATAACTGATGGAAGAAGTGGAATTCGATGAAGAACTGGAAAGAGCTATAGCACACATGGAACCTAATAAAGGAGAGTAAAAGGATTACTGGACAAGTGAACAACGCTAAGACCTGTATATCAAAACAGCAGGCTCACAATAACTTGAACCGCAAAGTCAAACGCAGCGGCAGAAAAGTAAAAACGTAAATAGGCCAATAACACTGATGACGAAGCACAAACTGTTGCCGAAACCCGTCGAAGCAGAGACCTATAGAATGCCACGACATCGTTCGCTAGTAAGCCACTGAGAAGGACTGATGGAAGTCTAACAACAACAACGGAAGAACAACCAGAAATCTGGACTAAATTATACAGTGACCTGCTTCAAACCCCTTCAACAGCTAGCTCACCAACCTGCTCATGCAACAGGCATATTGAAAGGAATGACATATTTATCCTCAGTCCATATTTCCGAGAAATTGAGAATGCTATTATGACACTAAAAAATAATAAATAATAATATCTCAACTGAATTGTTAAAAAGATCATCTCGCAACTACTACTACCTATTATACGGAAATTCTGGAACTCAGAACACAAGTCAACTGACCTCCAAGAAGGTATCATATACAAAAATGTGATCTAAACAAATGTCAAAACTGAAGGGAAATAACTTTATTAAACTCTCTACAAGATAATGGCAAATATAATTAGCGCAAGACTTTTCACATCACTAGACGGTAAGCTACGACAAGAACAAGCAGCATTCCGCCCGGGACCACGCAAACAGCCTCAGGATAATTTTCCAACAATCCGCAGAATGGCGCTTGTGTATCTATATTATATTTATTAACTATGAGAAAGAATTCGACACCCTTTCTCAGGAAGCGGTATGGTCATCGTTACGCTGTAAAGGAGTTCCAGATAAAATAATATCAATAATTGCCAACCTTTTCTCGGATGCAAATTGTCGACTGCTACATGGAACTAGTATGGGAGATAAAATTGCAGTCAATAAAGGCGTCAGACAAGGATGCACATTATGACTTCTTTTATTTAACGTCGTACTTGACAATATCAGGCTAAATGCCACAAACGACAACAGAGGCATAAGATTAGGACTGCAAGGGCGTCACTACACAGACGATATCTTTCTTCATGCACTCAGGCACCCTGACCTGCAAGACAACATAAAAAACTTTCCGCTAGAGTGGGACTAATAAAACCCAAGGAAAACCAAAACGATGCGAAGTAACATCCTTCGTGTACCTCTGCTGCACAATTACTATTATCAGGCGGATCATCACAAGATATAAAGTGCAGACTAGATACGACGAGACGAGCTTTTGGCATGTTAAACTCCGTGTGGGGTTCCACCCATCTCTCGACAAACACAAATATTAGAATCTTCAACTCCAACGTGAAGTCTCTACTACTCTATGGCAGCGAATCTGGGAAAGACACGAACAACATCCAAGTCTTTGTCAACAGTTGCCTTTGTAAAATCCTGCATATATTTTGGCCCGAAAGAATAAGAAACGTTGATATTTGGCACACCGTACCCATTCAGGCAGAGATTCGTAGGTGGAAATCACCAGACGACATTACCAGAATGAAAATCGATTGGAACCCCCCAAGGTCAGAGACATTTTTGTTGATCGGCCCATACATGGACAAGGCAGCTCGTCTTCGAAATCAGAACTTCAGAATATAGATGGAGTGAAATAAGGCGTATGGAAAATAAAAGAGACGATGGCAACAATTTTATTGCGGCCCTATGTTCCTTATAGTAATTAAAGGAAATAAATAATAGCATCACCTACAGACATGGATTACTTATTTTCCTTGACATTCCATCATAACACAGACGGAAAACTTCTCTCGAATCAGTGACCAATGCACGATATAATTTGTATGCCCACTGACCGGGGCACATACTGCTAAACTGGATTCACTACTGTGTGTTGCCTATCACACCACTGACGTCCACACAAAAATGGATTCCTCGTATTTATATAAAAAACACAAAACCAAACTGAATGTATATCGCCCATTGCATAAACAAATTCAATATAGTCTGTGGCAAGTTTTATTAGAAATGCATGGTCGACAGCCAAAACCGCTTAACTGTAAATGAGAATATGGTCTCAATTTATTTTCTCTCTAAAGAAAAGAAAGATATATTTCCCATTTTTTGTTTGATCTGAGCTCATTCCCTGTTTCCATTTGAAATTAATTAAAAAAAGTTTATTCTATACATTAAAATTTGACTTAATTCTGTAGATTCTATACTATTATTTTGAAAATATTTCCAGTCAAGATTTCACTTAAGCGCTGTGATTTGTTTCAAATGTAGAAGTATATAGAAGAAGATTAAGGACTGCGAGTCAACCCAGATCTAGTATTGTGTTTACTAGGAGATAGAGGAGGAGAGTTTGAAATAGCGAAGGAAATTAGTGTATCTGGACAACTACTCTGAAATCCGTGACCTGGGAACGATGTAAAGTGTATAATAACTAATTAGATCGTACTGGTTCCGAAAGTTAGGTGAGGTTAACGTGGCTTTCACACTTACTGCCTGTTTCTCTAAAACGAATTTGTTCGTTCGTTGCAAATTGTCAAACTTGAAATCCCAATAAAATGGATTTTTATCAGTGAGTAGAGCTTAATCGTTTGGGATTGTGTGCCATATGGCGATAACTAAAATATATCTGAAAACCAGAATTGAATAATGTCTGAAACCCATTTTATAACGTTTCCAATATTGACGATGTGTAACGAACGAACAAATTCGTTTTACGGAAACAGGCAGTTAGTCAATTAAGGATTATTGTGATGCCATGGGATGACCTGTTGCAAACCTACTGTAGAACCTATAGAGACCTGCCCACGTTATACGGATATGAGCCTAGTTCATTCCCTAACATGGGGAGATATAGTCAGACATTTATGTCGTATTTGATTAGTTTTTTTTATCAAAATAACCTGAGCAGTGCAGGAAACCTCTGAGATCGTTTATAGTGATCTCCTGTATAGCTGCGAGGTCCGAGGAGAAGTATGCTCTTTAAAACTTAAATCTCCACCAAAAGATTGCCGGGCACCACCATATGAGGTCTCTAAAGCTTCTAAAACAGTCCTAAGCTACGACTTCCCGTCTAGCTGCATGTCTATCTATCAAACACTGTCCAGTCATTACGGCCACCACCGCAGATATATCTAATCATAATCTAGATATGGACATGGGCGGCATCTGTCGTTCGCGTATCGGAGATCTTCCTATCCGAAATTGAGCTTGCATATCGATTGCGGAGTACCTACGTGCTGCAAAACCAAATCCGTCTGATGACCTTCACATCGTTAACACCCGATCATGTACCAACTAAAGACCATACAGAGGGCAGACGTCACAAGTCGTTTTCTGAATATTTCCAAGAGGGTACTTAAACAGTATTTGTTTTTGAAAAAAAAAAAATGATTTGCTTTGAAAACCTTTAAAATTTTGCCATGCCAATTAGTGACATCTGGAGTGTGCTTCCGAACTAATGCATCAGAAAACGACTTGCGATGTCTGCCCTCTGTATGGTCTTTAGTTGGTACATGATCGGATGTTAACGATGTGAAGGTCATCAGACGATATGTAAGATATTCAGACAAATTTTGCTTTTTTCTGATATGTATAATAGAGAAGTAACACAGAAATGATGTCTTATAACTGTGATATCTATTAATGGGAATTAAGTGGCAGACAAGCTTGTTAGAGTGGAATCAACTATAAACAAGGGTATTACGGGTCACTGTTTATGTAGGTTGTGAGTTGAATACTGTGGAGCACGTTCTATGTCAACGTTTAAGTGTACAGTGTCACAGATAACGAACGGATTCCCAACAGAATTGTGGGACATTACAAGAGAGAATTCTTGGCACAATACATTTCACTAGGCATACATTTCACGTAAGCAAATGGGTGTTTCAGATAATACAAAAATAGGCATATCATAAACAAAACACAGTTTGAAATATTTATCATGACTCGAATCTAAAATAGACTGTAAAAAATAAATAATTCTCCACAAACAAATTTAAATTATTTGTTACTTTGTTAAAAATAAAATTAACTTCTTAGTCTTTTTTTTAATATACAGTGAACTGAATGTTCTTTCGGTCATTGCTGATCGATAAAGAATTTCTCTGTAAGGAACTGCCTGAATTAGTATCATATTCATTGTGTGCAGGGGACTCCAAAATCGATTAGGTAAGAGTATTTCGTTTGCAATCAGTAGGCTACATTAATAAGGTGACCAACATTGCTGTTTTTTGTTCCAAGAAATTATCTCAAACCTCGAATGAATACTGAACAATAATTATGCATAACATCTACTTACGCCTGTAACCGCCAAAGTGTTTTGAGATTGATGGTGGAGGATGAGCCTCATATTCCTCTTCATATTCTTCTTGCCTAGTAAAGAAAAATAATAGTAAAAACATTCCATTGACTTTAAGTTAAGATCTGTTGGCAAAACTTACTCATGTTCTCTCATTCTTCTGAAACCGTCATCGCCTTGCAGTTTTCCAAACACCGATCTATGTCCGAAAAACACATATAGATGTTATAAAACAAAACTAAACAAAGTTTAACTGCAGTTTAGCTCAGATTTTGTTCAAATGTATACCAGTGGTTAAAGTTCTTATTCTGGGGCGAAAAAATTATATTTTTTGTCCGAAGCCGTTATTTTCAGAGTTACGGCCTTACACAGTTTATCACCCCATCTAGACAAACCTGCAAACACTTCAGGCTTAAATTAAGTTAACCACTTGAGACAAGATTTATAATTGATTCCGTACATCCTAAATTACATCAAGTGATAAACAACGAAGATCGGAAAATATGGGCTTCCGACAAAAAGAGTACTTTTGTTTCGTCTCAGAATAATAACTTCAACTGGTGTAAATTTAAACAAATTCGGAGCTATGTTGCTAAACTGCAGTTGTTATCAAGCCAATTACTTACTTGTACATTGTGGGTGGTCTGTTTTTGGCATATTCCGGATGCATTTGCAAAAGCTCACGATATTGTTCCTGAGAGATTTCATCGTTTTTGTCGGGTATGATGTACTTACGAATCTCGGACAAGGCATAGCTGATGCGGGCATATGCTTCGGCTGGCGGTGCCACCGTACTGATCTCCACGTACAGACTTTTATTCAAGTGATTGAAGACGGGATTTCCAGATTGTCGCAACGATTCCTCTTTCTCCTCATCACGCATACTAGTGCGTCCTTTAATGCCGATGTGACACAGTGTCTCCTGATTCAAACTCTTAAGCGTGTGGCCTTTCGGTCCTATAAGTTTTCCCATGAAGTTGAATTTGGGAAACTGCTTAACGGGCAAGTAGACATTTTGGGCAACTTTGATCGGCACTTGCTTGTAGACATCCGCCTGTATTTCCTTGCCGGGAATGCGGCCGGTGGCGTAGATGCGTTCAATAGCTACAATAAATAAATGAATTGTAGCGAATACAAGGATACCAGCGTGGATAATAATGGCGACCACAATTTCAACCTACCATCATCTATTACTTGAGCACACATTGTAAAATCTTTGGGCAGTTTCTTTTTTTCTATCAGCAACTCGTCAATATATTTTTGGGCCACATCATTGATTTTGGGGAGAAATCCATCGTAATAGGGTTCACTGCCTTGAGACATCTTTAATTTCGTAGTGAATAATGTCAAGCCTTTTTCCTGCGTGAGTAATTTTGTACGGACAACAGTAACAATCCTGGTTTTCTGCGATTGAACGTTCAATCTTCCGTGTGTATGTCAGGGATGAAAAATTCAGTAGTCTGGTACTTTTTCACCACAAAAAATCCCTCGGATGTATACAGTCATAATCATTCACAATTTAACTGTTATACTCACAAGAAACGGCTGCTGTCAAATTGTTTGCTATTGTGTCGAAATAAAATAGAATAAAGTCAGCAAAGACGAGTTATTTTAGTAGTTTCAGCTGAAAAATGTCGTCTGTCATGGTAACATTTTATATTGCATTTTATTAGTGAATTTTTAATATCACAAAAAACGAGATGGGCGAACTGTCGGTATTCTACCAATACCACACTTTTCAAACGATCTCATATAGTAAAAATAATATTTCTAATCTGTGGTTCTCAGTGAACAAGAAAACCATGATTTATGAACCTTAGTTTTTTTTTCAAAAAGTACTTTTTTAGTACCATCTGTCCATTGTCATTTTCATTCCCAGCGTTGTAAATTATATCTCATTTCCGCCATGTTGATTCTCTTTTCCACTATATTCACTGTTCCTTGATTTCCTTTTCAGTCTGTTTACATTCGTGGTCATTAGGGATGTAACGAAGTTCGCTTTCTTATATGCGAATGGGAATTATTCTCAAAACCCCTTTTGGAATATTCGCATTCGGAAAAAAATATTCAAGTATATCCGCTTTCTTATTCGAAAAAAATAAGATTGCTTATGTTACGCCTAAGATATTAATGTTGGTTCCTTTAACGAAATAAAAATGTTTAGCAAACTCGCAAGGTTTGTAAATAATATAAACTGGGAATGCAAGGAATTTTCGCTTTTGCAAATTATTCGCATCATTTTAAAATATTCGCAAAAAATTACATTTCAATATTTGCATTCGATTTCCCAAAAAATATATTTCAATATTCGCTTTCGCTAAACCCACATTCGTTACATCCCTTGCCGTCACTCATTCTGCGGGGTTTTCCTGCATTCCGTTTGTCCACCATACAAAGATCGTAGTACAACGCCACTCAGTGCAGAGACACAAGCCGCAGAATATTATCGACGGCGTCATGGATTTCTCACGCAAAGACAGAGTAGTCAGTCGCTGAAAGTAGTGACTCAAATGTTACTCATCTCTCTCGTAATTGTGATGACTGCACAGAGACCTTGAAAATATATAAACATGGCTTTGTTTTTGTATTTATTTAAAAAAAAAATGCATCCAATTAGTAGCGGCTGCCTCGAACACGGTGGCGGCTATATTAAGCTACTTTCTGCCGAATCGACTTCACTCTCTTAGCCTTTGAGCTAGTGTTCAGAAAGTATTGAATACCGATTACTCAATATTTTAGGAAATTTGTTTTTTAAGCGGTGTTCACACGTTCAGACTTATTGCACGATTCATAGGAGGGAACAATTTGATTTACGAATTTAAACCATTGTGAAAATAAGAAATTAAGCACTTTGTAGAAAAAACTAACTGGAACTAAATGGTTATTTTTTGAAAATTTCATAAAACTTCGTTATATAAACTGAAATTAAGTTAAATGTTCAATCAATGTAAAATATTAACCAATCTAAATAATACGCTGGACCTAGCGGACGCAGTATATCGGTGATTTTCAGTAACCGTTTAGTGGGGTCTAGAAGAAAAGGATGTTACAAATATTTTTTTTTTTTTAAATAACAGCTTATCCAGTAAAAACGCCAATGACGTTTTGTTAGTTTCGATACGTACTTCCGGAAAACGAAGTCAAACAGGAGTGCATATGTTGTCTCGTCTGGCTTCTTAGAAGCGCATACTGACATGTCCATCTCACGAATGGCTTCCTCGACATTCTCCTTGAGGACCCATAACATTGGCCCTTCACGGTCCTGGGTGTTAACATACTTACTTACTTATTTCCCTTAACATTCAATGAAGGAACAGTCCAGGAACTTCTCTCGAATCAGTGAGCTGTGCGCGATTAAATTTGTATACTCCCACAGGAGAGCGTTGGTGATGATATGGGCTTGTAGGCTATCCAGCGACTGCTATCAGTCCATTGACAAATGACCGGTTATAGAGAAAATTGTTTTTTCAACCAAACTGATCGTATGTGGAATAATCTTTCGGGAAGTGTTTTTCCTGCCAGCTGTGACACTTTAAAATTCCAGACAAATATCAGCAAACACTACTCCCTCTTTCCTCCCTCCAGTACCATTCTTTCCTCTCCCCGAGTGGTAGTCAAATAAAAAATGACTGTCTTTGTGCAAAGTTAACATCTGGCGTATGTGTGAACTGTAGAGAAAAAAAGATCGATCGACTGAGTCTCACACTCTCGGCTACGGCAGCCACGTTATCGTCAGTGCGCTTCGCACGATGACGGGGATCGTGAGTGTTGACAGTCTCATGAACATTTTTGCCCCATTTTGCCTTATTTTTAATAGCAGCTACGCATCATTGACTTTGAAAATAAGTTTGCATTATTTACCACGGTTGTTCAAGCGCAATTCGATACATTGCGTTCCACTGACTCTGTCAAGAGTTCGGCCTGTTATAAAAACATATGTTTCAAAAAGAAACCACTAATCTAAAAAACACACTAACAACGATAAAATATTTTCCTCAAATTTATATAAACATTTTTTATTTTTATTTGGGTATGGACAAAAATACAAAGAAAAACAAAATGTTGTAATCCAATCTAATCATACTAGAATCAAAACTTATCCTTTATTAAATTATAAAATAAATCTCATTTGTTTTTTCTTTTCGTTTGTTTGTTGTTTGCTTTTGTATGGGACTATTCGCAGTATTTTGTTAATAGAAATTAAATTAAACTTAAAACAACTAGAGAAAATAGTAGTAAATTGTTTTCGTAAAGCATAAGTAGTAATAATAAACAAATTATAATTAAATACGTAGCGATAATCTTTTCAGATTGATGACAACTTTCCATTTTTCAGCTCGCATTCGCCCGTACAAGCCCGATTGGTTGGCAACTCATTGCAGCTTGCAGAGAAACTCCAGCAGAAATCCGACTAGATTTCATCAAACTGAAAGGGTTATAAATTCATAAGGATGGAGGAGGAGGTGGTCGAAACCACCGAAAACAAAGTGAAAATGCAAAAGATGACATCGGTTGAAACAAGCCAAAGAATATGCACTAACAGGAAACGGAAGAGGCGAAGGAGTGATGCAGAGGTGCAGGTGGTGATGGAGTTGGTAAGATCTAACAAAGTATACAGGTTAACTAACTCCTCCCGCACTTCGCTCCCGTCCCGTTACGCCCCCTTACTTTCTTTCATACAAATATTCATCCTCGTAGTAACGCGGTGTGGTGCTGGCAATGAAAATCTGTGGACGTCTCTGTTGCAGTGAAATGTTGATCTCCTCCGGAGTTCGGTAGACCTGTTGCTGTTGTTGCTGCAAATGGTGCAGCTGGGGAGTGGCAGTGAAGTAGCGATAGGGCGAGGGCGTTACGGTGGGGGCGGGTTGCTGTGTACGAATTTGCTGAATTTGAGGCTGGATTTGAGGTTGACTGGTGGTGACTGGCAGGGGTTTACGATACACGGTCGTTTGCTGAGGTTGAGCCAACTGCTGCTGTTGATGGTGAACGGGTTGATGGCGAATGGGCTGTTGCAGGGGAGCCGACGATGTCTGAGCCCTTTGGTATTGAGGCTGTTGTTGTTGCGGTTGTTGTTGCTGCTGGAAACCCACTTGAATCTAACATGGAAAGAGGCCAAAGCGAACAATTATGCTGTGCTGCTTACAAAAGTCTATTCTTTCAAAACTTACCGGCTGTCTGTGATGTTGGACACGCTGTCTGGGTGCTTCTTCCTCATCGTCATAACGCTCACGATCATGTTCATAGAAATTTTCGGGATAATAACGTTCCGAGTAGCGTAGGGTTACATTGGGTTTGCTTTGATGCTCTTGCAAGTTCACCGGTTTGTACAGGTACTCATTGACAATATGATATTTGGAGGATTGCTGGCAGATGTTGTCGTTGGATGGTGGCATGCAGATCAAGTGAATTTGATGGAATGTAAAGCCTTCGGGACAGATCCAGGAGTGACGTTGATTTTCCTGACAATAATGGAATACTTCGCAGTTGAGCGTATCATCGGCGTAGTAACTGGAAACAAGGGCACGGAAGGATTTCAAATTAGTTAAATTTAAAGTTGAAAACAAGTTTCATGGCTGAAATATCGGGGCTGATCCAACTCTTGATCAGAATTGTGAGTTAACCCTGACATAACCGAACTCGTTGTCTTCACTAGAAAACATGGAATTCCAGAAATTAAGCCACTGACATTTGGCGGAAGAAAATATGGCCTCCAAAACAGCGGTTAGACCGGATAGAAAACTAACTCGTAAACCCAACATCATGAAAAGGATCAGCCCTCTACTTATATATGTCTGTAGAAAGGTCATAGGAAATTACATAAAGGAATCAGCGTTAGACTTATCGATTAAGCTCATTGCAACATTTTTCAGGCAGAATTCATGGCGATCGGTGAAGTTACTTTACGCATTTTCTGAGCATTTTGATATTTCGATAACACCAGCAACAACATTGTGTACAGATTAATCGAAATATATATCGTGACCTTTTGTATGTAAATTATCGGACAATGAAAGTATCTATCGATTAATTAGAAGACAGTGAAAGTATCTATCGATTTTCTGAGTTTGTGACAGAGTAAAATTCGAAATTGATCTGTATCCCGCGATAAAGCAGAGGCATGTCGGATGTCTTCAATAATCTTAAATGACAATGTAAATGTGGTTCTACATGTTTAATGTACATGCATGTTCTAGATGTCTCTGACAATCTAAAACTCATCGGCCAAAGCCACATGCGAAAGCTTCAACAAACAAATAATGGGTCGTTTTGTAAACTGTCTTACGACGTCGACACTCAGGTAATAAGTCCGTTTAATCTAAAACTAAGTTTAAACTGCCACTGAGCTTTAGTCAAAGTTTTCAGTGTGATTTTAACTTGCTTTCGAGTTTAAACTCGTTTTTATTTTCCTCTTCTCATATTTAAACTCCGTTTAATCTAAAACTTAGTTTAAACTGTCATTGAGCTTTAAACCTACTTTTGTTGTGGAAGTTCAACTTGCTTTCGGGTTTAAACACGTCTTTATATATTTGTCTTCTTCTCATGTTTAAACACCGTTTAATCTAAAACTTAGTTTAAACCTACTTTTGTTGTGGAAGTTCAACTTGCTTTCGGGTTTAAACTCGTTTTTATGTATTTTCGTCTTCTCATATTTAAACTCCCTTTAATCTAAACTTAGTTTAAACTGTCATTGAGCTTTAAACCTACTTTTGTTGTGGAAGTTCAACTTGCGTTAGGATTTAAACTCGTTTTTATGTATTTTCGTCTTCTCATATTTAAACTCCGTTTAATCTAAAACTTAGTTTAAACTGTCATTGAGCTTTAAACCTACTTTTGTTGTGGAAGTTCAACTTGCTTTCGGGTTTAAACTCGTGTTTATATATTCTTCTCATCTAAAACTTAGTTTTTTAGTGTGATTTCAACTTGTTTTCGGCTTTAAGCTCGTTTTTATGTACGCATTGATAAGCGAGTTGAAAACAACACGCTTGGTAATCCAGTAATTCTGATTAGTTTAATAATTCTACACCTAACTCTGTTTTTACACGGTCAACAGAAATAAACTCATTCGGTTTTTACACAATTTTTTTTTAATTACACAGCAAAACTTTTCCTCTTTTTATTCATTTTTTTTTGAAGGACAACAAATTTGTGAAATCAAACTGTGAGTACAAAATTGTTGTTTCTTTTACCAAATCATTATTTTTAGTATGTTTTTTTTTTTTTTTTAATATTTTTCCAGTGTCTTTCTAGACTATTTTTGTTATAAAAACATATGCTGTACCATGTAAACATAGGATTTGGTGTATTATTGTGAAAGTTTGTTTGACTCACCCTGTTGTTTTTCCATTACAATTGAATTTCGATTGGGCCAACAACAATGACAGCCTATCCGGTTCCTCTTCTTCCTCTTCGGTTTCCTCTTCGCTGGATTGTTTCTTCAAGCCACCCTTGCCGCCCTGATAGGTGTTCTGCTGCTGCTGTTTACGTGTCTGATAGACCTGACGCGGAGGTTCCTCTTGATCTTCCTCCGATTGACTGTAATCGTAAAGCGGATGCTGCTGCTGTTGTTGCTGCGGCTGCTGGTGGTGGTGTTGCTGCTGCTGCCTGTAGGCTAAGTGTGTTTGAGCTTGCGTTTCGAATTCCTCTTCATCGTCGGCATCGCCGGCTTCTATCGAACGTGATTGAAAGCCTTGAGGTTTGGCGGTGGTAGCTGAGGCAGTTAAACTTTTGGTGGCCGCCGTATGACTGTAACCGACGAAACAGGCCAACGAGACTAGCAGTACGAGATAAAAACTAAAATGGAAGAAACCAATGAAACACATGAATTATTTATATAAAAAATAAAGATAATATTTAAAATGGTAGAGAATAAAAATCACACAATACGTTAATCAGAGCTTGTTACATTTCGATAGACAAATTTACAAAAACATTTCAAATAGTCGTCATTTCAACGAACGTAAATTGAGTAATTATTGTTTGTTGTTGTTTCTTTTTTTTTTACTTAATCAGAGAAAGTTTATGTTTGTCTTCATTGACGATTGAACAATTGCCAAATGGACGGAGGTGAATGGTATGACGGCATGACTTATTTGTGGTGTGGTTGAACAAAAAAACAACAACAAGAAAAAGTCCTCCAAATGCACGACAAAACGATGTCTGCTTATGCCATCACTAAAGTGACAAAGTTAAAACCTTCATGTTATAAAACATGATCAGGTCTGAACATTGTTTGAATCTTCGTCGGGCATGCACGTTCATTGGACACCTGTTGTCAGAGCCGTGGCTGTCACTATAAACTAGAGTTGTACACTGCACGAATAAGTCTGCTAATGCAAATTAGTCCTGTCGTCGGTCTAGGCTACAATTGTAACTGGGTTGGTCAGTGGTCCACTTTAGCTTAAAGTGGAGCCGTGAGACCAGAGCCCTGGACAAACTGGCAATAGAATTTATCATCGAGGGGAATTTTGTAGAGTGCACCTGGGATTTCTCATTAGAGAGAAACATATTTACTCGAAAGTAACTTCACTTTTAACTTCCTGTTTCCATAAAACGAATTTATTTGTTCGTTACAAATTGTCAAAAGTGAAGGCGCAATAAATTGGATGTTTGACAGTAGTGAGAGCTCATTCTTTTGTGATTGTGTTCCCGATGTCCATATCTTACATATATCCGAAAACTAGAATAGAATAATGCCTGAAGCCCGAACGAACAAAATCGTTTTATGGAAACAGACAGTTAGATCACAGCAGTCGTTTACGACAAATTATTCTCGAGAATTTTGTTACAATCGACATTTGAGTTTCTTCTTTGTACAAGTTTGGTTTTTTGTAACAAAAAGAAAATACACAATTTTCACAGCCTAAGCGACAATGTTTGCATGGGCTCTAAGCGACAAACAGCTGTCAACTAGCTGATTTCGAATTCACTTATCAGCTGATTGCCGCTTAGAAAGCATTCGAAGGTTGTCATTTCATTCGACATCGTGGCTTAGGCTGTTAAGCTTCGAATTTGTATATTATTCTTTGATATTAAATTGATTGTAGGACTTATGTGAATATTATTAATAGATAGCAGAAAAAATCGTTCCGATTTCATTTGGAAAATAACCTGGTAAACAATTGCCCACAGTCAAAGGCCACTTCTCAAATCACTTGTATTACACTGAACCTCTGAATCGGAAGTTGAGGAGTAAAGAAATAACATCGGATAGTTTTAATTTTGTTATTTTATTTGTTTACAAATATATTCCTTTATTCAATCCTGTGCATTTTCCGCAGCAAATCACAATATTATTCTGTTTATTTTCTTCTTCTTCACCATTTAACATTTGCTATCCAACGTAAAATGATAACAAACTAAGAAAAATGTCGATGGGATGTTGTGATCCAAAGAAGTCGAAGGCCACTTCTCAAATCACTGAACCTCTGAATCGGAAGGTGAGGAGTAAAGAAATAACATCGTATACTTTGAAATTTGATAATTTATTTGTTTAAACATATAGTTCAGCAAATCACAACTGAGTTTTGTTTGTTTGCTTCTTCTTTCTCATTTAACGTAAAATGATAACAAACTAAGAAAAAGGCTGTGATCCAAAGAACTGATGCCGTGATCAGGGCCCAGGAAGGCATTGGTTCCACCAATTTAACTCTCTTCCGATAACGATTGCAATATCTGTAGGAGTCGATTTATGAAATCACCAATGTGAGAGTACTTAATTTTTCAGGGCAGAATTTCAGTGCTGATCAGTTTCCTGTGCAAGTCATTTCAAACTATTGACGACTGCGCCACTGCTTATTGTCACATTTGCCGGAGCATCTTCTTGTCTACGGTTTGAGCTTTGTGCTACCACCACCACAACAACAGCAACAATGCCAACAAACTTAGCATGCAATCAATGAAATATCTTTATGATATGGGAAAAATTCCAAATACGCTTGCAAAACACCAACAACGAACCGCCAAAGTTGATACTCGTAATGGAAAAGTGCGCGGGAAAAATTTCTGTTGTCCTACAATATGCTTAAAGGGGTGAGAAGGGGGGGGGGGGGGGTGGATTGTTGTTGTTGTTGGTGGTGGTGGCTTTTGCGGTGTTTTGTTGTTGTTGAGTTTTTCCTAAGCACCTCTTACTCTACATGCGGTTGCCAAGCTGGGAGTTAAGTGCGGAAGATGAGAAGAAACCAAAATCAAAGTAACAATAAAAGAAGTCAAACCACGTTGCGGGGATGTTGCTGGTCGGTGGAGGCGATGTTTTGATGTTGTTTTGGGCTAATACCCTCTGATGATGTGGCTGATGTTTGGCCGTTTTATCTATTTTTGGGTGGTTTTTTTTTCTCGTTGGTCTGTCAGCCTCAAAGTCATAGTCGTTGCTGCCTGGTTATTATGCAATGAATGGCAACCAAATTGCAAGTTGCTGTGCTGTGCTGAGCTGAGCCCAAGCTTAAGTTGTCTCAAGTACTTACAGTTGTATGGTTTTTCGCTTTTGTGGATTTCGTATGTAGACTTGTGTAGAAGTATCGTTCGTCGATCAATCGTTCGGTCGGCATTTCGCCTGGGAAGATGACAAAGAAAATAAAAGCACAACATGTTTGTTTTGTTACTGTGCATCTAAAGAAGCAGCCTTCAAAGAATTTCATTGTTGTCATATTTTACCGAATGATAACTAACCTATCTATTCTCTTCCACCACATTGATTGAGTTTCTATACATTTTTTTGAAATATAAATGCAAAAAAAGGGCTTTTGCAAAGGGATTTTTCTGAATGTTGCACAATGTTAACAATAACACAAATGGCAGTAACAATATTTCGCGAAATAAGAATGTAAGTACCTACATGAGCATTACAACAAGACTCTGTTTGCAGTATCGGCCAAACAAAAGACTCAAGACACAAACTCGCCGGGTATGTTCTATTGTTTAAGATGAGCTGGCGAAATATACTTTATGAGTACTTTAGTATGACAGTGCAAATCATAATTCGTTTCTACTTATGGTGGTGTGGTATTTTTTTTTTTTTTGTAATTTGAGGACTAGGGTTGAATTGCAGATTTTTGGTTCAACACAAACAATGCTGGCGATTTCAGGAGCCTTATTTATAAAATATCGAAAATTATCGAAATATCGATAAATGTGATATGAGAGATATTCTGAGGTTAGGATTACCAGTTGCCCTCAATTCGCCTGAATTGAGTTAGTTTTTTTATCTTAAATTTCTACCTTTCAATTAATTTACCATTTCCTAATATAAATAGAATATTACAACAACAATTTAATATTTCATTTCTTCAGAATTACTCGTTTAATTCGTCATACTTTTGGTGAGTGACCAGCAATTTTACTTTCAGAGCTGGCCACTCTAGCTGAGGTTCTTACTTAATGGGAGAGAGACTGCAGACTGTACAGTTCATCAGGAATTTGTTTTGATATTTGGGATCATCATTATAATACGATGAGTTGACAAAACTACTTGAAATAATATTCTCCATCCATTTAGCTGAATTGGATCAAGGTCATTGTCATGTAGGTCATTGCAACACAATTGCAAACAATTTGACAACAGCTGATTGGACAACAGCCGTTGATGGTGTGAGTACAGCGGTTGACTGTGACTGTAAAATCCAGTTTGATTTTGTGCATTTACATCAACGTCAATTTAGTTTGTTGTAATATATCGACATTTTGAAATGAAAACTCTTTAGGAAAAAATATCAGAGGGAACAATTGATGTGCTCGTATTTTCCTAGTTGTTAGAAAATAGTTCATATCGTAATTAGAATTAGAACTAACAAGAGACCATGACCAATGTCTGTGGGAAGTTAGGTCACAAGCAAATCTGTAGAATTGTTTGCCAGTGTTCTTAGAAAAACATGTGTAGCGAACACTTAACTTAGTGTGTGCAACAATCGTAAACTGTGAAACATACGACATTGGAACGACATCGCAACCACTACATATAAAGTAATACCCAGAGCTGGAAGTCGTTATAGTCTTTAACAGATTTGGTAACGAGCCGTTAATTAAAATGCGACTATGTCGCAATCGACAAAAGCATTTTAAAGAGTTGTTTTTCATTTAAAGTCACAATTTCAAATACATTTTATATTTCAATCACTTCAATCGTTTTGGACACTGAGTACATTTTCTGTGTGTGTGATGTCCAACATTTGTTTCCAATCAGGAAAAAGTGGCACGAGTTGCCATTTACAACAGTTTGTCAAACCAATTTGGAATATCAGCAACTCCTAGCCCATATAACTGGTCCGGTAGGGAAACAAACACTAACATTCCCAGCACATCCATCTCAAAGTCAATGTAAGAAACAGTCAGGCCTGCATACCGTCAACATAAATGGAAGTAGCGACTTTGGTTAACCAGTTGCAATGTCTGTCTTCCTTGGCCAATCTGCGATGACGGAAGCAAACGGCGATTCAAATTGGAACGGGAATCGATCATCCAACCGCAGGAGGTAAACCACAGACCCACATGTGAGACTGGCCTGGTCACATTGGTATCGAAAGTGTACAAATGTAATTAAAAGTTCAGCAAACAGAAGTATAAAGAAAAACCACAATTCAAAAGACATGACCAAAAGCAAAAGACTGAAGGCACAAACTTGACGATGTGAATGCAGCGGCGCATCTTCATATTTCTCACAGTCAGTTTTTGTTTTTGTTTTCTGTTTTTTTGATGGAAAATCAGCTTCTGCTGTGTCTTCTTCTTCAGCTTCAGCTTCTGCGATTGCCAACGATCATCAACTTTTACTTAACGGTTAAGATATATTTACAGATATATGGATACCGTGTACGTGTAGGTTTTCCTAGCCACATAAAATGTTATGTATATGTTGTAGTTGTTGTTGTTATTGTAGTCGCAGTTGCAGTTGCAAAGCACTTGCAACTGACCTTTTAAATATTGACAAAACAAATGCGTTACAAAGTGAAATATGTTAACTACTCGGAGACCCCCTTATGTGGCATTGCAGACGCCGTTGCCAACACAGCCAAAGGCTTCAAATCTCCTATAAAGTGGTGGAAGAAGATGCGCCACAAAAGCCAAAACAACAACAAAATACATTTATTTTACATAGAAGACAGTTTAGAGCTCATCTTTTGTTTTACATACGAGTGTACGCGAAGCAAGGCAACGATGCACCGACGAAAAGAGAAGAAGATTTTTAGTTGCAATCAGAAAAACAAAAACAACAACAGCAGCAGCAGCGGCAACAGTCAGTGACGTTTGAAACACATCTTTGGAGATTTTTATTATGGGAATTGTCTTTTCGCATTTGAAAACGAGTTAGAAAGAAAATAAATAAACTACAATAAAATAAATTGTTAACTGCTTCGTTTTTTTTTTCGTTTTGCCTGAGATTAACCCATTGTGGAGGAGGAGGTGGTAGGGTTTTCAGAAAAACCATTTACTTAAGAGTGGGGATGTCCTAGATCGAATTTGGAACACAATTTCAATTGTTGACAATTGAAGTTCAAAATAATGCAAAATAATTTGTCTTAGAGAAATTGACATTGCAAAGAAACGACACAAAGTTGTCATAAGTAATTACGCCTATAGCAGGATTAGGAATGTGGGAAATTTAGTTAAATGGAAGGAGAATCGGAGAGAAGCAAAAGGTACGGTCACACTGGGCAACCGTTTGTCAAAAATATCTTTGTTCGTATTTGTACAAAGATTTCGCAAAATAACACAGGGTTGATTTTGTCGTCACACTACGACCAAATACAGAGTTCTCCAACAGGAGGTGTTATTTTGGTATTCATAGAAAAATGCAGTTTTTTGAGATAAATGATCGGATGTTTATTTCATAATAAAGAGGATGCTATGCCGTTAATAATGAAAAATAACAGCAGCCAAATGGCCACCACGACCACGCTTACAGGGCCATATCCTTTTCATGAAACTTTCCATAACCAAATCGCAAAGTGGCTGCCCTCGATGTACTCGATAGCCTCACGAATTCTATCTTTGAGGTCTTGAATCGACGCTGGGCTGTTGGCGTAGTCCTTATCTTTCACGTGGCCCCAGAGGAAGAAGACGCAAGTTGTTAAATCACAAGATCTCGATGGCCAATTGTTATCACCTCTGCGACAGAGAACACGGTACGGAAACTTTTTAGTTTTGCAAACTGTGACTTCAAAATTGTCACCATTTTTGTAGTGAATTTTAATAATTTCAATGCGTTGCTGAAGCGTGTAGCGTTCCATTTGTAGTAATGGCGTAGTTTCTACTTGTCAAATGTCAAAGAACAAAAGCCTCAAAACTGGCAGCTAACAAAATACCGGGTGATTCAAAATAACACCTTTTGTTGGAGAACCCTGTATATAAATCTGTTTGCGAAGTTCATAGAGCCCGTTGTCCATTTAATGGTCAACGTAATCCGTAATTTCTAAAATGAATTCTTAAAGTCATTGCTGGTTTTTCAAACATTCCCAGATATGACAAGAGTTAATCTGCTAACAAACTGTTTGGAACGATTTGACAGTTGTTTCAACAAACAAAACCGAACAATTATTTGGCCGTAGTGTGGCCACAAAATCAACCCTGTGTTATTTGGGCAAATTTTTGTGCAAATACGAACGAATATATTTTCTACAAATATTTTAAGAGAAACAAATTCAATGCATTCTCAAGTTCAAACGAAAAGACTTCAGAAAGAAATACAAATAAAAGAACAGAAAACAATTATCCTTAGAAGATAATTCATAGAATAATTCACTCAACAAAAACCAAAAATATAACGATAACCAAACATTTTTTTACAGTGTGCAAGATGTTCCAGAACTAACAAAAAGTAGAGATATGAAGAACATTATAAACAATCACACAACAACACTACACACAATATGCAAGAGCAAAAAACCGACAACAACTGACAAACTGAAACAGAACAGTGCGGTGTATGAAATAACAGGCACAGGCGACAGCAGCGATGCTTGGGGGAAAGTGTACGTAGGAACAACAGAGAGAATGTTGTGGGTGAGACTTATCAGCATAATGAAAGGAAAGGAGAAAACCGCACAGCGGCCACACAATAAAAATATTAGACATAGACAAAAAAGATGCAAAAAAAAGAAATTCATACTAGAATTTTTAAGAATTTAACAGAGAATACTCTCTCTCTATTCTCTGTTAAATTCTTAAAAATTCTAGTATGAATTTCTTTTTTCTTCGATTAACACGAGTAAGTATAAAGACAACACAAAGCTTCAGTACATCATTGTAATTACTTATGTACGGTTCTGTGATATTGGTATTACTTTTGATGATATATTTTATTTATTAATTAATTAATGTGTTGTGAAGTTACGTTTTTTCAAAAATATTGTTATGGGTGAGACATAAAGAAAGGAAAGGAGAAAAGAGCACTGCCACCACACATCAAAGAGAGTGGCCACACAGCTGATCTAAGGCATATAAAAATATTACAGAGAGACCAAAAAAGATGAAAATAAAAAGTTCACACTAGAAAATTGAAGAATTCAACAGAGAATAAGGGAGATCGACTAACACGAGGGAAGACAACGACAACACAAAACTTCTGTACACCATTGTAATTACGTATGTACGGTTCTGTGATATTGGTATTACTTTTGATGATTTATTTATTTATTTTTTCTTTTTTAATAAATAATGATGTGTGATGAAATTTATAGTGAGTTACAACTGTACAAATATGTTAATCTTTAACTATGGAGGTGGTGGTCAATTTTACTCTTTTTAAGGTCACATACTATGTCCAAAAAAATGCACCTCTCCATTTAAAGATTAACCCCCGTATTCATAAACAGCTTTGTTGAAAAAATGTATGAAAATACAAAAACAATTTTCACACATTTGCCTGTTTTAAATTTTTATGAATATAAGAAAATTATAAGAAATGTTTATTTACTACAATCCATCATAAATACTCCTGATGAAGTTGGGAAAAAAGCGAAACATGGAGTGAAACATTAAATATATTCAGCCCGATTCTGAATACTCCCGGGGAGATAATTCCCGGGGAATTTAAAAATTATCGAGAAGAAAATCCTCCTATTTTAAACAGACCGGGAAACAAACAATTCATCTGCCTCGGAATAATCGAAATTGTATGTCCCATATTATTATTCGCTCGGTTTGTTTAGAATAGCAGGATATTGTTCCCGGGAAAAAGCAAATTCCCCGGGAATTATCTCCCCGGGAGTTTTCAGAATCGGGCTGATTATGTTTTATTTCTTCCTATTACCATCACATGATCAAAAAAAAAAGAAAAACAAAACATCAAAAACACACATTCAAAATGTGGTCTGCACAAATAATGTTCGTTGCCTAAGTCTTTTGTCTTAGAATTAAACACATGTCGGCAAATGTTGCTATACCCATAATTTCCCTTTTACACACTTTCTTTCACAATACACGATTTACACAGCGTCCAACCGAAATTCCCCGATGAGTTCAATCAGACTAAGCCATTCTTAGGCAACAACAACATGTATACCGAGTTGTTATGCTTTCCTTGTGTCGTTCGGTGTGTTGACATTTTACTTGTTTTCACCATATACGTCTAATTGTGGCATGTAATGTTGTCTGACAGCAACAACAGCAACAGCAACAACTACAAATACATATTTATGCCTAATATGATGCAATTTGCAACCTCATCCAAATGTTGTTTTCACTTTGCGCAAAATTTTATAAGAGAAAAAAATCTAAGATTTGTGAAGAAAATGCCCAAATCATAGTAATCATTGGTCTGGCTGCTGTCACCTAAATAACGGCAATTTATCTGCGATACGAAAAGACGAAAATGTACCAAATATTGCATAAAAGTAACAAAAAAACAAACACACACACACACAATAATAATGCAGACTGTTGAAGGCAGGAACGTGGTGGTTGCCACTATTTTTGTTGTACTTTTGTAGAGCACTAGGAAATGTGAAAACTATGGAGTGGCGGGGACGGGGAGGGTGTTTACAATTTTGTATTTTATTTACTTTGGAACTGGTTAGTTGGAAAAGTAGATCAGCAGGTTGAATGTGCCCGAGTCCTCGTTATAATATAAAGCTAAGTGTGTGTGTGTGTGCGAGTGGTGTTCGATTAATAATTTAATCCTAACACTTCCTATTTACAATTTATGTCTTAGTTTATTTATTTATGCCGACAGGCAAACCATAATGTGGCCTGAATTATTTCCAAGTGAAGTAAAAATGGAAATGTATTTTTCGATGGAATACGAATATTTCTTTGTACATAGTTAGAGTCTATATACCACTGGTCTAGTCTGTATTCTCCAAAGTTGCTAGAGACATTTTAAAAACACCACACATTTTGTGCGAACGTGCCCGAACCTAAACAAACGCAACATCGTTTACGCTCACATGTGCGCGTTTAATTTGGTTTGGATGTTTTGGAAATGATAACACATTTGACATCAGCTGTTTTGGGCCATCGACTGAGGTGAGTGGAGGAAGTGCGACACGCAATACTTTGTCACGTTTTTTTAACAAAAGAACAGAAATGGGGACCTTGCTTGGTTGAGTGATATTCACCTGCCTACCACGACCACTGCTGACATTAATATGGGCATTTTTTTTGAGTACAGCCTTGAACCTCAATTTAGTTTAAAGTCTAAGAAACCCGGCGGCTGAAGGAAAATGATCATGGCAAAATGTCGTGTGTTCACTGTAGGGCCTATGGTGTAGTTATAAACGGACACCGTGAAGGTCCCAAAGTTGCAATGGCCAGAGGAAATTATGGGCTGGCGTCGATGATGCTCTAGCCATTGTGAACGACTTGGGCTTCTAACAGGACGACCTGGGCTAAAATTCGTTAACCGGCTCGCCTCTATGACATTCACACAGTTCGTTAGTCCAGGGAATGTGTTCTCATTCGATATCTAAGGAGGTTCACACATGCACTTCTTAGTTCATTGCATTGACATTGTATTAACCCAAATCATAGAGTGTGAACCTATTTTTATTAATTGTTCACAAAGAGAGAAAGAGAATAATGTTGGAAAAGAGAAAAATTTAGCTTTTTTCTTTTGAATTTTGTGTGGCTGCTTAACACAATATTTATGAAGAAAAATGACTAATTATTTCAAAAATCGGCTCAAATGAGACCAAATTATGTGAAACAGACCACTTTTTTTTTATGACTAATTATTCCAAAATGGGCCCAAATGAGACCAACTTATGTGAAACAGACCACTTTTTTTTAATTTTCTAATTCAATTTCCTTTTGTAGGTTATAAGGGAACTGTTGAACATTTAAAATAAATACATTGTGTTGCAAATCGTCCATCGGTCTCAACTCATCGCCGTTCCGACCCATCGGTGGTACCCAGAACTACATTAAAGAGAATTTAGAATTTTGGATATTAAGACGACTGCTCTAGCTCTCATTTGAGTCACCCTGTATATGGGCATTTCCGCCGATCCGTACGTTCGCGACCACATGTTTATTGCTATTATTATGAAAACTAAAACTCGATGAAAGCCATCTTTTGTTCTAAATATAGAGCTACCAAAATGTTATCGAATCACAAAAAAAAATCGAGAAAAAAGATGTGTTCTAAATTTTTTGTACATCAAAAGCGTACGAACGTACGTTCGCGACCCACGGAAATGACCATATCTTAATTATACCATGGATTTTTCCATTATATCTGCGGCTGTCGATCTATCAAACAACAACATATCTAGGCCTGTCGATCTGATAGGTCTTCACCTTTACTGCTTATGCAGTAACGGTTAAACCTGCGTACTAACCGCAGACTTTTGATGGAGCAGATATCTATCAAGTTTTTCTTAAATTCCCTCAAAGGTTTTCCACCCAAAAAAAAAAATTACCGCGCCAAATTAATTTGTATTCCTCAAATAGCTTCTGTGCATTATTTGCCTCTACTACAAAAGCAAAAAAAAAAAACACTTACATAATAACGCCTCACAGGTATTGGCCAATTTAGTCCATAATTCACAAACATTTTAACCAAAATCGAACCCGGCAACAATTGATTTACATAATTTCTGGTATATTTTTTTTTTACATCGCATTTAATTAGAGAAATTATGTTTGGCACAAAAACGCACGCACGCTGGCTACTAAACAGCCGCTGTACTATAAATAAATTCGGCAGCAGGTGTACGATTCGAAGACATTCAATGGCCCGACGTGTAATTGAGTTGTTTGAACTGCGCCTCCGAAACAAAACCAAAAAACAAACACACAACCTAAAGGGGAAGGCAACAAATCGTTTAGTATGCCAACAACAGGAGCGCGAATGCTGAATGTGTTCAAATGAAAATGAACAACAAAAGTAAAAGTATAACAATTGGCTGGCATATGTACTACGTACATTAATATTTCGCTTTCAATCATTTAAAAGCCAATGATGACCTCAATTGTATGTGGTACGCGCTAGGGAGGCACAGTGGGGTGAGAAATTCCTCTATCAATCCGTATGTAAAAGAAATCTAACATTTCAATGTGAATGACAAAAACGACAGCTGTGAGCCAAAACGTGAGGTTCAAACTGACGATTACGGATGCCGTGATTAGGTCCCAGACTGAAACTACTGTAAATACCGACGATGGAAAATATATATTTAAACAAATTTGGAAAGGTCTCCACTGACGCATTATCTATGATATATTGGACTATAAACAAAAATTTTACAGAAATTCAAAGTTTCTTTGAGAAACCAGGTTGCCAAATTCAGAGCTAGCTTCGGTGTTTTTTCATTTCAGACTGAAGCTCGAAAACTCTTCAGCTACATCATTGTGAAACTTAATTGAAATCGGGCATGATCGATACCAAAAATTATTGTCATCTCCCCACTGTGCACTGGTGGCTCTTGTTTAAAAAGAATTGCTAATGACCATTGGCGCAAACAACTGCCGGTAGCTCAAACTGTTATATTTAGAAAAAAATGAATAAATAAAGAAAGAGGTGAAAAAATGAATTTAAACAAATGTTGTCGGTGTGTGTGTGTAAATAAGCAATAATAAACGAATGAAATTAAAAACATTTATCATCAGCGGTTGGTGTTCACACAGCCATGTTTTGCTGTTAACTGTTTTCTTAATGTGACATTTAAAAAAAAAACACACACACACACTTTTCAATTTGCTGGATGTATCTTGTGGAGTTAGCCAACGGAGGCAGTAAGTGAAGCGGTCGTTGTTAAGTGAGAAGAAAATAAGCAGAAATCTGCATTAACTCGCGGAAAAATGCATGTAATTGCAGGAGATTTATGTACTTGGGTGTTTCCTAGGCAGCATTTTTAAATAGCTCGACTCCGACTTTAGTTGTTTATAGACAAATATAGCCAATTGTATTTCCGTCCTCTGTTCTTACCCACGTAATCATAAAAATCAAAAACAGCTTTGTTAAGAAAAATGTGTGAAAATTGTTTTTGTATTTTCATATATTTTTTCTTAACAAAAATCTTTTAAATTTGTATGAATACGGAGCATATTTCAAAATTGACTAGAACAAATTTAAGAAAAATATTTTTAGTTTATTTTTTCTTATTTTGTGGGAAATGTAAGTAAATGTAAAACTCGAAGTCGGAGTCGTGTAAATATCTCGACTCCAGACTCCGGGCAAATTTGTGAGTCGCCGACTCCAAGAGTCCGACTTCACTGTCCTAGTAATGATATTATTAAAATGAAACAACAAATGTGAATTTGATTCCAAATTCTCTCAATTGGACATCAGTTCGGCAAACTGTGTTTGTGTTACTCCACAACCTGGAATATTTTACGCAAGGACCTCGTTCTAAGCCATACAAAATACAGCGGATGCAGGCGCTGAGGACGGGCGTCTACCACAATGTCGTCTTTTCGTGGAATGAGTCAATGGCATTGGCAGACATAACTCGAATTAACTTGTGCATTATCCCATGTTAATGCGCATTAACGTTGATGTAAATGCCCAATATGACACTGCATTTAGGTATTTGATTATGGTAGCACAGTCACAATCTATCACAAACAACCGCTGTACTCATAATCAACGACAGTTTTCTAATCAGCCGTTGTCAAATTATTTGCAATTGTGTCGAAATTAAATGATAAGAAATGAGTTATTTTAAGTGTTTTTCAAATAAATAATAATTTGTTCACCAACAGTATTGCTGCTAATGGTATTTTTTGTCTTCCATCCATTTTATATCCATATAAATGCAAAAAAAACAGTTGTTTAAAAAAAGCCTAAAGTGATTCTTTCGACACTTTGAATATATGGAGAGTTCAGCGACCTGTAACTTTATGTCTGCAGATAAAGCAGGCTACTCCTGTATGGATCACGTGAAATGGGTAAAATTAATTAATAAAATATATTAAATTGTTAGAAAGCATATTTGGAAACAATAAAGGCAAAGCATTGTCTATAACAAACGAAAATTAAAAAAAAAAAATCCAATGAAGCTCAATTAGTTACCACCAAAACATATGAGATATCAAATAAGTTCAATAAAACACTCAACAAACAAATAAATAGCAAATTCATAAACCGATTATTTTCATATTGCAAGCAATAGTCTCATACACAAACGGTAAATTGTGACGTCATGCACAGAGAAAGGACAAAAGTTGCACACTTCTTGGCGTAACTCTTATTTTCTAAAACGTGGTTGTAATTCGTACAGAGCGATCTCTTAGAAAAGTCGTTATGAATTGAGAGAAGGTAATACCCACACAAAATGCAATAAGTTTCCTCAAGAAGGATGGAAAGAAAGATTACGTTAGATGACGTAGTTTGTCCCTTGTAAGGGTTGTCAACTCTATTTGTATGTACAACGAGTGACACGTTTCAGATTGAAACACAGCGTAAGAACTATTGTTGGCAGCCCTGCATTTGAAACCTCTTTGACTAGCAAATATACAGAGGCACGACCTTGCTTTCAACGGCGTTGCATAACTCGACTCCATCGGTACGGAAAGCAACGCCGTCAGGTTTGCAGAACTCCTATAGCTCTATGTAGAATATCAATATTATGGTCTTTGTAAAATATTCAGCTGTCATTGTGAATAAAAAGAAAGTCTCAAATAAAAAGGAAAAAAAATACAAAAAAAAGGTTTGCAGAAAAACGGTTTTTACGGAAGCCAGCTAGCTCCAGTTTCCTAATTCTTTTTTTTTTGATTTAAAAAGAAAAAATACAAAAATAGGTTTGCAGAAAAACGGTTTCTACGGAAGTCAGCTAGCTGCAGTTTCCTAATTCTTTTTTTTTGATTTAAAAAGAAAAAATACAAAAATAGGTTTGCAGAAAAACGGTTTCTAAGGAAGCCAGCTAGCTCCAGTTTCCTAATTCTTTTTTTTGATTTAAAAAGAAAAAATACAAAAAAAGGTTTGCAGAAAAACGGTTTCTACGGAAGCCAGCTAGCTGCAGTTACCTAATTCTTTGTTTTTTTTTTATAAAAAAAAACGTTTTTCGTCTTAAAATTAAATGGTGTCCAACATTTTAAAATGTTCTTGGAATTTGTGTTTTAATTTTATTACCAGCTTTACGCTCAAAGTGTATGTAGTTAAAGACGACTGGAGTTTACGGTAGTGCAAAGTAAGCCCAGACTTTCAGGAAATGATAAAAAATCAATAACATGTCTGAGAAGTTTCTTATATAAAATCGCATTCACTTTGAATAGTCGACATGCATTGAAAAAGCTAAACCAAATTATTAAAATTTTTCTCTTTCAATTTTAAATAAATTCCATAAAACCCCCAGTGGGGGGTCGTTGCTGTGTGTTTACACAAAGTTTACACAAAGTTTAGGCAAATTTATGGATTTAAACAGCAGACAACATTTATCACCCAAACACCGGAGAAAAAAACAATTATGGCAAATGTGTGCGTTTAAAAAATAAAACTACCGAATCACCATAAAAATGACAATAATTAGGGAAAAACAAAGAAACAAAACGATTTAAGTTAAACTTGTAAGCGACCATAAAATGTAACAAATTGCAATGAAACGCTTAAAACAAAGCGACAGTTAGACTGAAGAGTTTGAACGAAGACAACAACAAAAAAAAACCCACAATTACAATTACACTGACCTTCAGCATTAAAACGGGGAATTACTGGAGGGGTTTTCGGTTTTGGCAATATGTTTATATTACCCAGTAACTGGCTGGATAATGAGATGATCACCATCACCATCATCATCATGGTCAGTATTACCGCTAGGGAAATGTACAAGCAACTGGATGCCTTGGCTGGTTTGAGACAATCATTAATGGCTAATGGTCGATGGTCGATGGTCTTCGGTTAACCGTAGCGGGTCTTAATGATGGCCAGCGATGGTGTGGCTAAGGCGATGCCTGGCGTAGTCACAGAAATATAATTGTAATTGGGTCATAACCGTAGCCAACTGCCTTCACTTTTTCTGGGCTTTTAGTTGTATGTGTGTTTGGTTTTCTTTTCATTTGCAGCAAAATGGAAATTGTAACAAATACCAAAGTATTGTGTAATCCCTGTGCAAGTAGTGTGGACAGACTCCATCGTATGCAATATGTAAGGCGGCTCACAGCAAAAATTAAACGACATAGACAGAAGAAATAGACACACTTATATGCTGCAGAGATGACTGATGCTGCAACATGATTTGTTTTTATTTTTCTGTTGTGTTCAGCATCACCTGGCATTAGAAACAGCCTCACCGGGCCGTGCTGTTTGTGGCACTAACCATAACAGGCGTTGTCGGCAATTGTTGCCACTGCTGTTGTTTTTGTTTTTATTACTTTCAGTTGATGGCGGATCGAGTGTACAATGCGGCGATGCCAACGCCAACGCCAACGCCGCCGAGTGTGTGATCACAATATCGCAAAATAAAAACCAGGCGTATACGCAATACGTCAAGTCGGGCATAATTCACTTTTCAATTCCATTCAATTCAATTCATACACAGCTCGGCTATATAACCGTCCCGACTTAGTCTAACTTGGCCAAGTGAATGGTGTCTGCTCGAATTATACCAGTTTTATGTTTGGGAAATTTGATATTTGCTCGGTACGCGGCCAGCACAATTACTCTAAATGCCCAACTGCAGCCATTGAGAAGATGAAGACGGAGCAAAAAAAAAAAAAAAGTAGTTTTAAAAGTTTTTTTTTCAAGCAATTTGATATGTGTGTGTGCGCTTCTGGCCACGGGTCTCTTGATATGCAAAAGGCATTGCAGCACAGGCGATGGCATTACGCACGTACGGAATGCCAGTGAATGCGTTTGTTGCTTAAGTCTTTTGTTTTGAGTTACCCACAGCCACTGGCAATTGGCCTTTTACCGGTGGTCAGATTTTTGCGAAAGGTGCACTCATTTCATGCAAAGTTGTGTGTGTGTTTTTTTTTTTTGATAAATATGCGCTCAAAAAAGAATTTTTCAATTTATTCTTGTTATTAGTTCGCGTAGATTTTGCAATTTTGACATGAATGAATGAGTTAAGTCAGAAAATATGATAACAATTTTGTAATCAAGGTATTTGTTAGTTTAGTTTTAAATAAAAAAGACAGTTGCGAATTTTATACTCTCCGGAGTATGCTAAGAGTCCAAATCATATTAAAATTCCTTTTTCCGCTTAACAGACGGGGAACTTCTCTCAAATCAGTGAGCTGTGCACGATATAATTTCTATATCCACCGATTGGACACAAATTATTTAAGTCTTCTAGAGTAGTTTTTAAGTCGCCAGCATTTACGAGGTGGACTCAGCGGTTGTGGAAATGTTGGATGGTCTTGCCAGGTTTCGCACCTGGGTTTACTGTATGATAGTCGCACATCCTACCCAGCACACAACATGGCCGTCCACACTGAACCAACCAAAATTTATATTCAATTGCAAGTAGATCCTTAAAAATACTAAAAGAAAATCTTTCATTTTAGACAAAGAAATTACACTATGCCACAACGAAATTGACGATAAATAGCCGAGTTGGTAGCGTGCTGGCGGTTGTGGGTTCGATTTCCACCAGAGGCTTGGGTCTGTCTAGCCTTATGGTCTGTGTCAGCCAGTTTACCCTTGGACCCAAATTTAGAATATAAATTCACATAAAAGTAAAAAAAAAAAATTACACTATGCAACAATTTTTTTTTTAAAAAAAAAAAACACTATTTAATTCTGATATACTGTGGTCCTCTGACCTAAATTGTCCACTGACCTAGCGCGCTTGCCTATCAGTGTGGCGGCTGTGGGTTCGATTTCCACCAGATGCTTGGGTCTGTCTAGCCTTATGGTCTGTGTCACCCAGTTTACCCTTGGACAAAAATTTAGAATAGAAATTCACATACAAGTTAAAAAAAAAAAAAATTACACTATGCAACAAATTTTTTTTTTAAATAAAAAAAAACACTATTTAAATCTGATATACTGTGGTCCTCTGAGTACAACAATAATCGAAATTAACGATGAATAGACGAGTTGGTAGCGTAATTGCCTATCAGCGTGGGGGTTGTGGGTTCGATGCCCACCAAAATCTAGCCACCTGAGCTGTGCCACCCGGTTTATCCTTGGATTTACTTTGTATTGTATCAATTCACATTGTATTGTAATAAAATAAAAAAAAAAAAAAATTACACTATGCTACAAAATATTTTTTTTTACAATCAAAAAAAAACACTATTTAATTCTGTGGTGTAAATTTACATTGTATTGTAATTAAATAAAAAAAAACTACACTAGATATGCTACAATTTTTTTTTTTAATAATAAAACATATTTTATTCTGTGATCCTCTGAGTGCAAAAATGACCGAAATTGTTATATTGTATGGGTAGGATTTTTTTAAAATGTTTTTTCGTGTCGTAAATTCCCATAACTTTAAATCAAATGGTCACTGAATTATTTCAAAATCTTCGCCTTCACTGCCTTTGTATCCGAAGTGGAGTTTCAGAGTTATTAACAAAGATAAGAGGGAATTTTTTTTTGTTGACAAAAACAAAATTCATAAAAAATCAATCATATAAATTTACATTGCATTGTAATTAAATAATAAAAAAAAAATTACACTATGCTACAAAAATTTTTTTTTATTAAACAAAAAAAGTTTATTGAAATAATCTATACAAAAAATGCAGCACTATGTTTTTTTTTTTAAATTATCTTTGAATCCGAAAAAATCCACAGCAAATCAAAAAAAGTGTCCATTTTCCGTAGCCTATTCTAAACTCACATGTAACTTCGATTTTATACACAACTTCGTGAGGGGCCCTTCTGGAATCTCCCAAGCAATAATTTAAATCATTGGGCTTGCAAAGTTTAGACGTGTGTCTAGGATTGTCATCCTATTGCACCATTGAAGTGGATTCTATTCATCGTCGATATCACAGCAACGCTTCCTTCAATATGTCACGGTACATGAAGCGATCCATGATCGCATAACTGTTCAAATGCTGAGTGTCCGGCATGGGAGAGCTCGGCTAGGCGTGGAAATGCGATCTGAACCCCTAACCAGTTGAGAGGATTCTCCCACATTGGGAATTCTCGAATTGTATACTCGTAGATTTGCCATGAAAAACCATTAATTTTTTGGAGCCGACTTTAAGTACAACAAATATATCGGGCACAGCTCACTGCTTTGAGAGATGTTTGTGTAACGGAAATACGTAAGGTCCATGAGCTCTGAACTCATTTAGTATCAGAGTTCGGATTCTACAGAAATTGTCTTTCAATGGAGTAGAACTCCATAAAACCTTGTGGTTTCACAAAGACTCAATAATCCCTAAATTTACAGAAATCTGATAAAGGAACCTACAAAGGCTGTTCGTACAGTTGCCGACCGTTATTGCGTTGAACTTTCAAGTTCACATTCCTCTTAAATTGTATTCATAATTTCGTTTCTATGACGGAAAATTATGAAAATAAACTCAATAATTACAATTTAAACCAACGCTTGTCCAGCCATAGACAATCTCTACAACTACCAGAATAATAAAAAGCAAAAAGTCACGAGTTCCCAGTTGATGTGGACAATTGATTGAACATTTTAAAACATTTCGCAGTTGGTTTTATTTTTTGTGGGTCACTTGAGTGGTATCGTGGACCCCAATATGCACGTACCGGCTGCAAGTAAATGCGTTTGTTGCTTAAGTCTTTTGATTTGTTTTTTTTTTCTTTTTTCTTCTTCTTACCGTTTACCTCCATCAAGGCTTTTTGCACGTTATTTTGTGGTCATATCGTTTGAAAGCTTAAATTAATTTGATTGCCTCTGTAACAACGCAGACACACACACACACTCACACACATTTGGTTTTCAAGATAAATGTGAACTGCCATGAAAATCTTTGATTTATTTTGCTCGACTCCACCCGGATTTTGAAATCGAATGCACTCATTATTAGAGTGCGTATAATCTGATGTAACAATTCGATGTGTGCATATATTTTGCGTTCAACAGATAAAATGTCATTTGGAGAGACAAAGAGAAAGGTATGTCGATAAGAGTGACCACGACAAGGAGCAAAACCAGACAAAGCAATCAAATCTGTTATCAAAGTTGTAATTAAAAAAATACGCCCGATTTCAAGTTAATTGGTTGGACCAAAACTGGACTGGTTATTCGATTAGCTGGGGGCAGTGGACAAATAAAATGGTGGCGACAACCAGCAGTCGAAATTAGTGAAGCGAATAGAGAAATTCAATGCACATAGAAGAGTTGAGGTAGACAAAAAGGATATGCTGAACAAAAGGGGGGAATTTTTGATGAATTAAAAAAAAATTAACGAAATTAATTGGTTTATAATTGCGAAACTGCCTTTCAGTTTCGCAGGCTTTGAAAGTCTAAGGCCCAATAAATGAGATCGTAGTCAAACCACGATTATGTAAAACTCAGTCTCCAATAAAACTCAGTTTAAACTTCAAATACGATTTTGAGTGTCCATTCGAAATAATCCACATTTTCGGCTGTTGATGTGGCAACACCAACACTTTTATCAGAAAACATATGTTTCCGATGAACATAACATTTTAGTAGCGGATTTCGGATGATGACAAATACATGTTTTAACAAAATGCGGCATGTAATCGACTGGAAACGTTGTGAAAGAAAAACATTTAGAACGTGTTCAACAGTAGCACACAAGAGAATTGTAAAAGGCTGCAAAATCCACTTTGACACGGGCAAAAGTCACATGTGTGGAACTGGTGGTGGTCGGAAACCATTTTCAGCATTAACAAAATTACCCAGAAGCATAATTTATGTAATTTATTTTATTTGTGGAATTTGTTGAACCAAAATAATTTTGATTCCTCTTCTTCTTTCGTTGAATGCTGTCACAATCATATGGCTATTAAACTGTGGTTTAAACGCCCAATACTGGGCTTTTAAACTGCAGTTAAACTGTGCTTGAAACAATGAATTTGAAGTTTATTTTCAGTTTTAACGAAAAATGAAGATCAGTCACGACTTTTTCATTAAGCGTTAGTTAAAGATAATCTAAATATAATTTTTTTCAGATTTTGATTTAACAAAAGTGGACAAGTCGTTTTTGAGTTAAGAGAAATTAAGACAAAAAAAACTAAATTTATCAAAAACAAAAAGAAATGGAAATCTTTAAAAAAAAATTAATATAGAAAAAAAAAAATTTTTAATAAAAAAAAAAATATTTTTTAAAAAAAAACAATAATATTTAAAAAAATTGAGTGATTTAAACAAAAAAAATAATTTAGAAAAAAAAATAATTTTGGATAAAAAAAATTAATTAAAAAAAAAAAAATAATATAAAACATATTTTTTTACAAAAATAATAATATTTAAAAAAATGATTGATTTACAAAAAAAATAATTTTGGATAAAAAAAATAATTTTTAATAAATTAATAAAACAAATACTTTTTTTAAAAAAAATAAAAATTTAAAAACGTAAAATAATTTTTAAAAAAAAAAATAATATATAAAAAAAAATTTAGACAAAAACAAATTTTATTAAAAAAAAATTTTAATTCAACTTTGACTGAAAAATTAATTTGAAATTTAACTTCAGTCTAAACAAAAAACTAAGATCAACCACGACTCTTTAATTAAGTCTTAGTTAAAGATAATCTAAATCTCAATTTTTGTGGCAACAAAATTGAACATATCATTTTTGAGTTATAAGATAAAAAAAAATTATTTTTCAAAAAATGGAAATCTTTAAAAAAAAATGAGTTCAATTTTTTTTAATTTAAAAAAAAAAAAAGAATTTATAAAAAAATATTTTTTTAAAAAAAAAATTGGGCCTATAAACTTAAACAAAAATGTAATTCAACTTTGAAAAATTAATTTGAAATTTAACTTCAGTTTAAACAAAAAAGAAGATCAGTCACGACTCATTAATTAAGCCTTAGTTAAAGATAATCTAAATATCAAATTTTGAGTTATGAGAAATGAGAAATGAAGACAAAAACATACATTAAAAAAAAAGAAATAGAAATCTTTTTAAAAAAAATTTAATTAAAAAAAATAGTTTTTTTAAAAAAAAAAATGTAATTCAACTTTGATTGAAAAATTAATTTGAAATTTAACTTCAGTTTAAACAAAAAATTAAGATCAACCACGACTCATTAATTAAGCCTTAGTTAAAGATAATCTAAATATCAAATTTTGAGTTATGAGAAATTAAGACAAAAACATACATTTAAAAAAAAAAAATAGAAATCCTTTTAAAAAAAAATTTAATTTAAAAAAAAACAATAATTTAAAAAAAAAAAAAATCAACTTTGATTGAAAAATTAATTTGAAATTTAACTTCAATTTAAACAAAAAACGAAGATCAACCACGACTCAGTAATTAAGCCTTAGTTAAAGATAATCTAAATATCAAATTTTGAGTTATGAGAAATGAAGACAAAAACATACATTTAACAAAAAAAAAATAGAAATCTTTTTAAAAAAAAATTTAATTTAAAAAAAAAAATAATTTAAAAAAAAAAGAAAAATGGTAATTCAACTTTGACTGAAAAATTAATTTGAACGTTAACTTCAGTTGAAACAAAACACGAAGATCAACCACGACTCAGTAATTAAGCCTTAGTTAAAGATAATCTAAATCTCAATTTTTTCAAATTTTGTTGCAACAAAATTGAACAAATCATTTTTCAGTTATGAGAGATTTAGATACAAAAATTAAATTATTCAAAACAATGGATAATTTAAAAAGATAAAATGAACTTAATTATTTTTTTTTTTTAAAAATTTTTTTGAATTTAAAAAAAAAGTTTGTAAAAAAATTAAAAATATACTGAGTATAGGAAAAATTCTGAACATTTTCGTACTCAGTTGGTTTAATTCAATTTTGGTTATTGTGCAGTGTTGTCTCCGACTCAACAGTGCGTCTAAGTTAGGTTAGCTTGAAATTACAGTTAGCTAGAAATTACGGTTCTCTCCGTGGACCTGTTTCCATTGGTATAGGCTGGGACAATAATCTTGGGGGTCTTCTGGCCACACACTGTTCCAGATAACAGACTACCGGTGAGACCGCGTAGCATAACTACTGCCAGTTTTAATACGATGTGGTCCTGTGGTCCTATTGACCCTTTTTTTTAAAAAGGGAACTCTTTCCAAGTCAATATAATTTGTATACTCCCTGACTCAAGTAGTTTTACATATCTTCAAGATTACTGTGGCCAGTCTCACACAATATCCATTTACTTTCTGAGAGATTGAGCTTTCATGTGTAGGATTACGTGTTGGATTATTCCTCTACACCGATATCCTTATTAGATAGCTATGAAATTGCTTGGCCATTTCTTTAAGAATCGCTATGCAACCATTGAGTAACTTCCCCCCGACAATGGATAACGTCTTCGATCGTCATAAACTGTCCCGGAAAGAGTGTACAAGTGTTTTGGTTGGCTCCAAATAGAATGCTGCCATTGGAGATCTGTGGATAAGCGACAAGACTTTGCCAGAAGAGCACCCCAAGAAATGTCTTGCCAGCCCTGGTTGCATATTCTGCCTAAGAAGGAGCCCAATTCTAATTGGATATTCAAAAGGCCTTGTAAGAAGTCTTCTCCACAATGTTTATGGGATCATTTGAATTGATCAACCGAAGGCCTTGTGGAAACAGGAATTGGGAATTTTTGTATGGGATTTGTAAACCAAGGCCTTCTGTCAGACATTATTAGAGAATGTTCAGGATTGGTTTTGATGAATCATTTTTTTTTTTGTAAATTCTTGCATGAACGAACAGTCTCGCATGCACCTCAGAATCATGAATTAAATCTTTGAATGTATGAATGAAATACTAGTTGATTAACACATCATGAAACATAAAACCCCCGGGGGGTATTTCTATTACAGATGTGCCAACAATTCTTTGCCGCCACATCAGGGAGTTTCATCAACATTCTTAGATTACGCGACAAAGATCAAATTTCATATTTAACAAAAAAAAAAAAAAAAAACGCGGCAACACTTTGCACAACACTTCCGATACGTCTGTGTGGGCGTACACTTGTTCTTCTAGCCTAGAATCACAATTTCAAAAGACACCAAACACACACACACACACACACACACCCTCAAGTTCGTTTACCACAAAACCAAAGTCAGGCCAAAAAGTAACGGTTCACAGGTTCTTGCAGCAATGTGATCTATGGCTTGGTAGCAGACATGACATGACATGACAACAACACAGACACCAACCACTCTACGCACCTAAAATATAACACTTGCCATGTTTGTTGCTTAAGTCTTTTTGTTTTCGTTAACGCCGTCGGTTTACCAAGAGCATTTCAACAGCGGCCGGCTTTGGTGTTTTAAGTATTTTGCACTATAAAATTTGTAAAATTGAAATTGTAGTGCATTTATGTTTACAACACTTGGATGGTTAGACATTTTTAAAGCTTTTGGGCCTGCGTGCGTGCTGCTGTTGTAATTTTCACAATTAAATACTCGAATAGTTTTTACAAGCCATGAGATAAAAACAAATGTCTACCGCCGGGGGAAAAAAACACAAAAGTGCGTTTGTTTATTTGTGTTTTTTTTTTTTGGATAATTATTAGTTGGCTTAAATGGCTGTGGGGAAAATTTTCATGTGTAATGGAAGGGAAAAAAACAAACACAATTAACAATTAAAATTAAACATTGTTTTTGGTTTTATTTTTTTAGAGTCTTTACAATAAACGCTATTTTAAACGCCATTCGCGCTTCTAAAGGCCTTACTTAATGTTCGGATAAAAGCGTGCAGGGGTATTTTTTCTGCTTCTTCTTCTTCGCCGACGTCGTCTACTTGACTGTGTCGATTTCATCAGCTGAAAAGTGTAACCTTGACATATGCCAATGAAAACAAGACGAAAAATCGCCAGAGTATGTACTGGAAATAATTATACAAAGGGAAGGGTGTGATCGTTTTGTCTGTCTGTCTGTTTGTTCGTTCATTCGTTGTGTGAGAATTGTTAACATAAATTGAGTGGAAATAAATCCGCTGTATGTCTGCAATGAAATTGCAACAATTATTTGTAGATAATCTTTTTATATTGTCCGGTACTTATGTAGTTATGACTTGATTAAATTGTTAAACCTACATACATCTTGTCCAATTTGTCTTTACAATTGAAGCAGATTACAAAATTTAGCGGGGAAAAGTACTGGAGGTCAGCTGAAAGTGAACTAATCCACTTTCTTTCTCTATGCTGTCATTGGTCACGATATAGCTGATTAATTGGGCAGCTGACACTCGAACTATCTGTTATACGAAGGGGAAAAGGCACTACTGTGGCCAGTTGATTAAAGTTAAAATTGAGAGGAGATTTGTATGATTCTCTACAATTTTGGTTTATTTTTTATTAATTTTTTTTAATATGTGAATCCTCTATACCAATATATCTTATTGTCTCGGTTATTATAACATCATTAATGCCCAAATATGTAATAACAGTAGCAAATGATTTATACTTGCAGCCAAATAAACTTTGTTTAGCAGCAAATAAGCTTTACATGATACAAGCTCCAAACACACGATTTACATTTAAAAAAAGACACATTTTAGATGGCGACATATTATGATCTTATCAAAAACCGAGTATGACAACGTATCTCACACATTCTGGGGTGTTTTTAAAGCTGCATGACAACTATCGATAACGATAACTATGGTTTGACAGCTGATAATGTCAAACTGTTTCGTCATTTCTGTTCAGTAAGTTTTGGCAAGTCAACATGAATCATTTAACGTCAGAACAACGGCTTCCAAATTGAGAAAATTTAGTTTGAATAAAAAATATAAATCAGTTCGCGTAGTTTAGAGAGCATTTCGTCGATTTTGTGGTCAACATAAATGGCCTAATGAGCCACCAACCAAGCAACGTCAATAAGCAGAATAGCCCTCTTTGAAGCGAAGACAATCCTCAAGCCAATAACAAATTACAATTGCATCATTTAAAAAATTGACTATATGGTCCCGTTTATACGCTGCCAACATCATGGGTCCTTATTTCTTACGAAATGCGTAAGGCGTGCTATCGAGCCCTGCTGATTGATGTTTTGTTTCCAAAAAATAATCACCTAAACATCAACGACATTTCCTACCTGTCACACTGTGGCCGTTCACAAACTACGGCCAGCGAAAAAGGACGCCGTACAGTTTGTATCGGCTTCGTACTCCAATGAGACACCAAGTAAATATGAATTATTGAAAGCAGTCGTGTTACATTTTGGGAAGTTTTCTTTGTGGTATTTTATTAGCGGCCGGCCATTGTGTGTTAGTTAGGGCATAGAACTATTACACAGACAATCCAGGTTCATATCTTGGTGAGACTATCAAAAAAAATATTAAACATTCAACGAGCTGCCACACAATACGTGAGTAACGTGAAGAGACAAATTCTGTGGAAAGTTGGAAAGGAAAAATTCCGACTACGCCGAATTGTTTCACAGATATTTGTTCTTTCAAAATTTCTTAATTTGTTCTACGGGAACTCAAACAGAGTTCACCAATATTCCGGCCTAAAATATCCAAGTTCGTATCTTGGTGAGACTATCTAATAAATATTTTTTTCAGAGGCCGTTTCCTGGCGACTTTTCGAGTACGCCATTAACCTCGAGAGAAAATATTGTAGAAAGTTGGAAATGCTCAAAGGAAAAAAATCCTTAGACAGATAAAAATCCGCATACAACATATTGTTTCACAGATTTTTTTTTTCATTCAAACTTTCTCAATATTTTCTATGGGTTCACCAGCGTTCTTCCATTTAGATTTGAAAAAGAAATGTAATTTTTTAATTTTTTTCAAAATACAAAATAGGCAGCTTATTATAAGGACTAATGCCTGGCAATTTGTTATGTCTCCATTATGGTCAATACTTTGGACCCGATCTTGTAAATTGTCTAAACTAGCACAGTTAATCAGTCTACTCTGGATGAAGGAGATGGAGGTCTATAAATTGAGCTCGTAACTTGTGTGGCAGCTCGTTGAATGTTTAATCCACTGATGGGCCAAGAAATTGTTCACTGTACATCCAATTGGACTTTTCAAAAGGAAAATCTTCCACAACATGTTCACTTGAACATGAAAATGTTAATAAACACCCTTAAACTTTCGAAAATCCTACCCATAAGTTAAGCAGTAGGAGGTACTCATTGTAATAAAACACCGGTAAACTTTGAACTACTTTTCTAGAATCGTATAATATTTTTTGATTATAAAACGCAATTCCATTTACTATAAGAAAATCCATTAGGAGATACGAGAGTTTAAAATTAATTCCAATAGGAAAAGTTGCTTTAAAACAAAACAGCTGAGTGAATCGTTCGTATGGATGAGCTCTGGCGGTGGTTAGTGAATTTCTTTATTTTTGCGGTTTTTGTTTGGGGAGATTCTTTTTATAGTTTTAACAAAAATGCATTTGATTTTTGACAGCATTTATTCGCTATGACCTCACTAGTGTTAGAAGACTTTTGCTTCCCTTTCCCTAAATTGAAAATCCCCTAAAAAACCTCTTTGTTTTTCCCAAAATTTCAAAGTTTAAACCGCATTCCCCTACTACGTTTGGAATTTCGGTTTCAAAACATTTTAGTTTTAAGGTCATTCAACCACATTGGAGATTTTGAATTTTATTTTGTTCCATTTATTTGACACAAAAATCTGACCTTAATTGATTAGTTTGCACTGAGAGTAATGTTGAATTTACCATGACCTTGTAGGTTTTGGAGAAGGCGAGACTGTTGCCACCTAATTTGTATTAACCATTGATACATATATACTTGTAAATACATTCAATACATATATGCACATATATATTTATGAACTAATTTGTTTAGTTATTGAAACAAAGACACATACTAGTTAAATAAACCTATTGAAGATTTTTTTTACCACACTTACACGTATCCGGAATGAAGTCCAATTAAAGTTATTACCGTTTACCACATTTCATGTGGTATGACGAGACATTCGAATAGAATTCGAATTCCAGTCAGCTACCAAACAGCTAAATAGTTTGCACTCATATCTCCCAAATAAGTAAAATAGAGTATCTGAAGAAATCATAGTTGAGCCTACCAAATACAGAATCGATTGCTTAAATTGTACAGGATTTTGAGAACATGTAAATCGAATGACTTGTTCTACGATAATAAAAATAAAATCAAAGTATGTATTTTCCTTAACATTCCGATAAGAAATCAAATCAGTGTGCTTTTCCCGATAAACAGTTTTTGTATAATTACTGACCGGGACCTACTGGCTAATGCTTCATCTAGTCAAGATAGAAATATTGTTGGTAGACAACTTCAAAATGAACGAACTGATTTACCTTTGTTCAAAGTAAATTTCCACAATTTTGAGGCGTTGCTGTGCGCTCTGAACAATCAATGTAGACTTGCCTTACTGAACAGATACGGCAACACAGTTTGACATTATCAGCTGACAAACCATAGTTATCGATATCGATAGTTCTGATGCAGCTTAAAAAACACCCCATATGTTCAGAGGTAATTTTAAACCCTTAAAGGGAAATAATTTTTAGTTTCGGGCGATTTAGATTTGTTTTCGTAAAATCGCCATCCTGATTTCAACAGATCCACCGACGCTCAGTGCTGATCGTCTTAGAATTTTATGACGACCCTGAAAATATAACACTGGAAAGCCACAAAAATGTTGTAGTAAAAAACAACTCGAAATTGATTTTTTTTTCAAAAATACCGGATTAATTCCCCTTTTACAAAAGGGCGTAACCAAAATCCAAAAAAAAAAAAATTTGTTTCAGAATTAAATTAAATTTTCTTCATTTTTGTTAAAATTAATTTTTTGAGAAATAATAAATGTTGAAAAATTGAGATTTAGATAACACTAGGCAACAAAAAAGAGTTTGTAATTTTTTAAAAAGTATCCAAATAACAAATTAAAATATATTGTGAAAAATTGATATTTAAATCAAGGGATCAAGGGAAGGTATGGGATCGTAATTTTACGGAAAGTTTTTTCTTAATTTAATTTTTTGAAACATTAATTGTAATAACTCAAAAACGACTAGTACGATGTGGTTGAAAGCAATTTTAAAAAATTCACCGCTTAATTGTTTTTAAACGTAATTTTTGAAGCCTTTGAAACTGGTTGACATTTTTATAGTTATAAAAAAATTTATGTGGGAAAAATATCTAATTTGTTGATGAAAAAAAAAATTTTTTTGGTGAAAAAGAATAGTAATTTTTTTTTTGGTAAGAAATGCAGTGAAAAAATTTTTTTTTGGTAAGAAAAATTCGTAAATTTTGTTGGGTGAAAAATTCGTGATTTTTTTTGGTGAGAAAAATTCGTACATTTTTGTGGGTGAAAAAAATGGTAAATTTTTTTGGTAAAAAAGGGAGTACATTTTTTTGGTGAACAAAATTCATAAATTCTTTTGGTGAAAAAATTCGTAAATTTTTTTGATAAAAAAAATTCGTGAAATCCCACAAAAAAGCGTACATTTTTTGGTGAAAAAATGCATAACATTTTTGATAAAAAAGAAATGGAAAATAAGCAAAAGGTCCCCATTCCAGTAGTTTGGCATATTGGCCACTAAAATGGAGGTTAAAGAAGGAGATTCAATAATTGAAAACGGGATATAGAATTTAAAGAATTCTTTCAGTTTACTAAAAATATTGTATAAGAAACTGGTCAATTTCGAAGATTCAAGTCTAAGACTATCTTTTCATACAACTTGTAATTAGTAGGCCTCATAGCTGGATTCCTGGCCTGCATGGTGTGACAAACCCATGGGCGAACATAAAGTACGAACAATATGTAAGTCGCCAACGACATGTTGAGAATCCTTCCAGGTTACTGAAAATTTTGTCCAGATTACAAATTAATCGAAAGCAATGCTATTTAATTTTGGGACAAAATACATTCTGATATTCTGACCTATGACTTTTGTAACTTTCAATCTGAGTACATTTGAAAAATTCGCAAATTATTTTTCTGTCATCGCTGTTGAATAAATTACACTGCATAGCAGACATCTACATTTTAATATCTCCATTCAATTTCCTTTACATAGTACTTCCGACAGTGAGGGCGGCCGTCTGGGTATTTGTTTTTCTCGTCTCAGACTACAGATTACAATTTCGACAAAAGCTATTATTATTGTTATTCTTACAAATGAATGCTCTGTTAAGGGGCTTTCAAATGGCATATATACGTTTTTTTTTTTTCAAAAAGAACAATTACAGCGCGATGATGCTGATAGCAAAACAAAAGACTTAAGACACAAAACCCACATCAAACTAAACTCACACACAGATAGAGTGAGGGGGAGAGAGAGAGAGATGGAGAGCGAGAAGGTGATGGGGGAAAAACCATAAATCTAAAATTATCACAATATTTAGAAGGAAAACTTTATGTGTGGAACAATTGATTGACACAGACACACACACAAACAGAGACACCAACCTCCAACTCATAAGCTGCATAAATCTGACAAGAGCAACAAATAATAACACGTCAATATCGAAATTGAAGAGGAGCAACAAAAGGCGTTACAGCCACAACACGAAAGCTAACGAAATTATTTTATGAATTAAATCATTAGCTTACGAAAACACTAGAAGATATAGAGGAGCCAGATTTATTCAGACGATCTATAAAAATTGTAATGCAGAAGATTACAATTCTTGATTTTTGTTGTTGTTGTTGTTGTGGCAGACAATGCACAAAAACTCCCACCAGCCACCAGACTGGTGGACTACACGAGCAGGAGGTGGTGGTGGAGAAGGAGACGGAGAAGAGGCCTGACAGACATCGCAATGATATCAGTTGGTGTCGGCAGATTTAGCTTTTTTTCTTCTCCTTTTTTTGGTTAGTCGTACTCTAAGTTAGTTTGGAAATTCCCCGAAGAACAGATGTTTAATTGCTTGGAAATTTGCATTTACCACTTGGGTAACATTTAATTCGCCCAAGAAGCTTGTTTCTTGTTGCATATTTTTTCACACTAGATGTCATCCGCAGCCCTGACGGCCTGAGTGGCAAATGAATCAGCACTTTTTTTTGTGTGGATTTGCTTTTAATTATCGCCGAGTTTTCAACTTACTTCATTTTGTTGGGGTTATCTCGTATGTTATCCAAAAAGTATCCACTTAATGTTCGTTAGGTTAAAATCCTTTTTTCTTCTTCTTCTCTGTTTAACAAAGAGATGAAAATCTCTTGTTAAAGATTTGATCACTTGATTCTCTTATTGAAAATCGTTTCAGTTTCACTTTTTTTTGTTTTTTGTATTTATTTGTTTTCTTTCGATTTTTATTTTATTTGTAAATTTCAACCACACTCGGCACTTGGCGCGTTTTGAATTTTGGGCCTTAGCTGCGTTTGTTGGTATTTAACAATTGAGCTCTGCTCTTTAAATGATTCGTTTGCATTGAAACTTTTTGTATTTTATACTGCAAAAACATTAAGCCAAAAGCACAAAAGTAAAAGAAAAACACCTCCAAGAAAAATCGCATTCGTTTGTTCGCTGGCATTGTCCGTCCCAACGTCTCTGTCTGTCTGTCGACGTTGTTGTTGTTATATGGCATAAACAAAATTTATTATATTTTACTCACAACAGTAATTGTTGTTAACAAATGCAAAAACAAAAGCCCCAGTGTTTGGCTACGGGCAGAGTGGCTGAATAAAATAGAGCAAATGAGTAATTACTTGAGTGAAAGAGACACAAACGTGTATTCAGCAAACTTCTGTTGTTTTTTGCTCTTTCACTCGTCCGGCTCATAGGGATTGAGTCAGTCTAGTCGAATGGCCTCTGTGTCTCTGACTCAGTTCACATCCCTCATTATACGTTTATCGTAAAAAAAAAAGAAACAAAAACAACAACAAAAACTAACAGAAATTGTTACAAATTCAATGTCTGCTAGGAGTTCTTGTCTCTGTTGCTGTTTTGCTTTGTGTCTTAAGTCTTTTGCTTGGTGGCATTACAACAGCAGTTTCAGCGCTCTCTCACTCTCACTGTCGCTCGCTCGCTCGCTCACTCGTCATTCAATGATTGTCACCGAGACGTGTGTGTTGTGTCTGTAACAAGAATTGGCGTTGAAGTTTTGTTTTGTTTTGTCGCCCCAATATTTTTCCACACTTCAATCAATTGTTGATTGTAATGTTTTCTTTTTTTTTATCCCGAGTTAACAAACTTAAATCAAAGAGAAAAAAAACACATGGGTTTCAGTTTCAATGTCTTAGGGTGTTTGTGTTGATGTTCGTGTCTGCAGTCTTTTGTCATGACTTAAAACTCTGGATGTCTGGGATGCGGGTGTTTTGTTTAGTTTTTTTTTTCAAATAAAATGTAATATAAATTGGGGATCGGTTAAACAAACATGCAAAAGTTGAGTTTGTTAAATGACTGGGAATTTGTGAAGTTTGTGAACCTTTGATAATTAAGAAATGCAGTTATAATTAACAAATTGAACAAAGTAAAGAGAAAACTAAATTTCCAAGTAAAGCTCAGATTTAGTGCCAAAACAGTTGGACTACATCGTGTATATCCTCGTCCCTGGAGTGTGTTATTAACGGATCCGTTTTTGTTTCATCCACATTTCGCCTGCCCTTAAAAAGACGCTATATGGGGCGTAAATATTCTCATTTTAATTGAGGCGCTCAGCCCCAAAACGGCCTAAGCCCAAAAAAATGGTTCTGAGAAAAACGAAGTTTAAAGAAAATACGTTTTTAAAATATTTTTTTTTTTTTTATTAATCGTAAATAAATATTAGTTGTAATATTTGTTTAAGGTTAAACATTAGGTCTTAATTAACTTAGATAAATACTGTTTTAAACAGTTAATAGAAAAATTAAAGTGGCTTAGGCCATTTTGGAATCCATTTAAAAAAACTATATTGATAGGAACTGAGGGTTAGGCCATTTTGGCTCCATTTATTAAAACATAAAAAAATTCTTCGGATAAATAATAAAAATAATTTTTATCGTTTTAAATAATACAAATTAATAATAATAATTATTCGTCTTCTTCCTGAATATCTTCGTCTTGTAAGATATGTCGCTTTATGATAGACAAATAAAACTTCACACTTTTTTGGAGTTTGAAATTTTATTGAATTTTTTTAAACAAAAAAAAATTACGAAGTTCACATTCTTTTTGTCGACTTAACTTTGTTAATGACAAGCGACACTTGTATTCAAATGTGCCTAGAGACGCCGATAAAAATAGGCTGTTACTTTTGGGTCGCTGAATCCATTAGGATGCTTCGTCTTTCATAAAGTTCAATTGCTCACAAAGGTCTCTTTCTTCTACCTTTTCTCATCAAATGGATGGCGGTTCGGCTTTGTTGCTGCTGGCCAGTTGGGCTCTTCTTCGAGAAAATTTAGCTATGCGATGTCATTGGCTGTCCATCAATACGTCATAGGCAAAAATCATCAACGACTCAACTACAACTATAAGATTCTTCTTTCAAGAGCAAGTGCTTGGTGTTCTTCACCCCAGCACATACGGCTTGACAACGTATCACGTTACCTCTGTAACGTGTAACGTAGAGTGGTTCGCAACACATTACATTGACAATTTGATAAAGATCGTTTAACTTGTGATTGGGCATAAATCTTTTCACGCTTTGCCTTCAACTATTAATGGTAAAACAATTCGATGTTCGTTCTTCATTATTGAAAAAATACAAAAATTTCAAAAATTCAAACTAAAAATCTATTTAATACAGACAACAAAAATATTCATATTTTTGCTGGAGCTTATTTTCATTATCAACGTATACCACCCAAATGCAGATCCATTTAGTCAATGAAAAGTATTTCTGGACGATTAGTGACAAGTGAAAAAAGAAAACAAACATAAAGGGTGTTTTTTATTGGGGTATAGAACTTTAAGTTGGCATCACTTTTTTAACTGGCGGCCATTTTGTCAGCTGTCAAGTGATTAATATTTAGTTTGGTTTGCCATTTCATCGTGAACAGGTTGACAAAAGAACAACGCTTGCAAATCGTGCAAATTTATTTCGAAAGTAATGGTTCAGTTCGCGAAGTTCACCGCAAGCTCCGTCCATTTTATGCCATTACATCCACAAAAACTGACTGTTTGGTGTGCTCTATGGGCTGGTGGAGTCATTGGGCCATACTTCTTCCGAAATAATGCTGGAGAGTCAGTTACCGTTAATGGAGACCGGTATAGAGCCATGATAACCGACTATTTTGTTCCCGAATTGGATGGCATGAATGTGGATGAGTTGTGGTTCCAACAAGTGGTTGAAAATTGGACCTGTAGAATTGGCTTTATTCGAGCCAGCCGCGGCGGCCACATGCCCGAAATCATATTTAAACATTAATGGCATACAATTATCCTTCCAATAAAGCCAAATTGATGGACATTAAAACGATTTTCTTGTGTTTTATTTCAATTCGAAGTTCTATACCTCAATAAAAAACACCCTTTACTTTACCGCAAAGAAGTGGACAACTTTTTCCCCTCCCTTCGTAAAACCCTGAACTACAATGAAAAGGAAAATAAAAGATAAAAAACGGACTTCCCCAAATGTTGACGACCACCGCAAACGTTTAAAGGACCACGATTTACGGATATGCACTTGGAATGTAAGAACACTCCAAAGACCAGGTGCCTCTATCCAACTGGCAGATGTCCTCGAAAAGTACAAGGCAGAAATCACCGCCATCCAGGAAATACGATGGAAGGGACACGGCGTGACGAAAATGAAAGATTGCGACATTTATTACAGCTGCCATGAAAGCAGGCACCAATTCGGATGCGGATTTGTAGTGAATAAGCGAATACGACACCTTGTCGCTGGTTTCACGCCAGTGGATGAAAGGCTGGCCATAATCCGCATCAAGGCCAAATTTTTTTACATCAGCCTAATTTGTGCTCATGCGCCGACGGAGGAAAAAGACGATGAGACTAAAGATTCGTTCTATGAGCGCCTAGAACAGATTTACGACCGCTGCCCTGGACATGACATTAAAATCGTTCTAGGAGATTTTAATGCCAAAGTAGGCAGGGAGGATATCTTTGGTCCTACCGTCGGAAAATTCAGCCTCCATGAAGAGACTTCCGACAACGGAATGAGGCTGATTGATTTCGCCGCCGCAAGGAACATGGCAATAAGCAGTACCAGGTTTAAGCATCGCAAGATCCATCAAGCTACTTGGCTGTCACCGGACAGAAAGACAAAAAACCAAATTGATCATGTTGTGATAGACGGAAGGCATGCATCCAGCGTGTTGGACGTACGCTCGTTTCGATCCGCAAACATCGACTCGGATCACTACCTTGTGGGAGCAAAGGTACGCACGCGATTGAGTGCCGCGAAATTCGTACGTAGCAACAACAAGAGAAAGCTAGACGTCGAAAAGCTCCATTCACAACAGACAGCCAATGCTTACTCCACGAAGCTTACCCAATTGCTCCTTGCCAAAACTCTCCCTTCCGATGACATCTCCGCTCAGTGGAAACATATACAAGACTCTATCGCAAAAGCCGCCGAAGAAGAAATTGGTTACCGAAAGCGGCCACAAAGGAACCAATGGTACGATGAGCAGTGTATAGTCGCCACTGAAGCTAAGAACGCCGCATACAAGGCGACACTCCAGCCTATGGCAACGCGAGCTGTGTTGGAGCGATACCGGGAGTTGAGAAGAGAGGAGAATCGTCTTTTCCGAAAAAAGAAGAGAGAAATGGATAGACGACAGTGTGAGGAGATTGAGGTTTATGGAAGTAGAGGCGATGCCAGAAAATTCTATCAGCGAGTGAAACATCAAACGAATGACTTGAATACTGGCATTACTTCGTGTAGAGACGAGAATGGAAATCTGGTAACTGATACGCCGAGTATGCTGAGAGTCTGGAAACAACATTTCTCCAGACTACTATCGGGCGAAGATACAACCGAAGAGAGTAACCCGCGACCAATCATAGAAGACGGTGTGGAGTGTCCACCCCCTACCCACGATGAGGTAAAAACAGCAATATTCCGGCTCAAGAACAATAAAGCCGCAGGTGTCGACGGAATACCAGCAGAGCTGTACAAGACCGGAGGAGACGAGCTGATAAAGCGCGTGCATCAGCTAGTTTCCACAATCTGGGTAGATGAAAGCATGCCTGACGACTGGAACCTCAGCGTACTATGTCCAATTCATAAAAAAGGAGACAAGACCGTTTGCGCCAACTATCGCGGTATAAGCCTCCTATCCATCGCATATAAGATACTTTCAAGTATATTGTGTGAAAGACTGAAGCCAAATCTCGACGAACTGATCAAGCCCTATCAGTGTGGCTTCAGGCCGAATAGATCAACAATCGACCAAATATTTTCACTACGCCAAATCCTGGAAAAGACTCATGAAAAGCAGATCGATACATACCATCTTTTCATCGATTATAAAGCCGCCTTCGATACTCCGATAAGAGAAAAACTATTTGACACCATGTCTGCGTATAAAATACCAGCAAAACTTATACGCCTTTGTAGAATGACACTGAGTGATACTAGGTCATCAGTGAAAATAGGAAGTGACCTCTCCGAGCCATTCACTTCTACAAGAGGTCTCAGACAGGGCGACAGCTTATCGTGTAACTTCTTCAACATCCTGATGGAGAAGATATTAGAAAATGCAGAAGTTAATAAAACTGGCACTCTGACAACCAAGGGCCACATTCTCCTCGCATATGCTGACGACATTGACATTGCCGGAAGGACAGAGCGAGATGTGACTGGCGCTTTTTCTAGAATTGAAAAGGAATCGGCGAAGATGGGTCTGATGGTGAACGAGGACAAGACAAAACTTATGCTTGCAACGGCCAGGCAATCGTCGCGACGAAAAAAAGGCGACATAGTGAAAGCTGGCAGTTGCAACGTCGAGGTAGTGGAAGAATTTATATACCTTGGCTCCGCCATTAATAGAAAGAATGATGTCAGCATCGAAATAAAGCGAAGGATCGTGCTGGCAAATAGATGTTATTTCGGGCTTAGCAAACAATTCAGGAACAGAGCCCTCTCGCGTCGAACTAAAATAACACTGTACAATACACTTATTCTACCCGTGCTTCTTTATGGCGCCGAAACATGGGTACTTGCGAAAGCAGATGAAGCTGTGCTGGGTGTATTTGAGAGAAAAATTCTTCGCAAAATCTATGGACCTATCTGTGTTAACGAGGAGTATAGGCGTCGAACGAACCGTGAGCTGTATGAGCTGTACCCCGACATGAACGTAGTTAAGCGCATCAAAATACAGCGATTGCGCTGGCTGGGCCATGTCGAACGAATGAATTCAAACGCTCCAGCCAGAAAGGCGTTTGACGACAACTACCACGGAAGACGCAGACAGGGAAGACCGAGACTCCGGTGGATGGGCCAAGTGGAAGAAGACATGAAGATGCTTGGTATCACGAACTGGAGAAGCCGAGCAGAAGACCGAAGTGCTTGGAAATCACTTATAAATCAGGCCAAGACCAACAACAGGTTGTAGAGCCAACTTAAGTAAGTAAGTAAGTATGTGAGACTATTGTTTACAATATGAAAATAATCGGTTTATGAAAGGAAATTTGCCATTTATTTGTTTGTTTATTATTTTATTGCGTTTGCTTTGATATCTGATGAGTTTTGGTAGTACCTAATCGATTTAATTGGGCTTCAATTAATTTGTTTTTTAATTTTCGATTGTTTTCTAACAATTTAACATATTTTATTAATTAATTTTAGCCATTTCACGTAGATCATCAGTGACACATGCGGGAGTAGCGTGCATTATCTGCAGACAAATGAAATTTGTGACGTCATTTCTTGACCTCTCTTGATCTACCACCGACTAACGGACATGCGCAATGCGCATCCTTTATTTTCTCAACCGTGACCACGTACCCGACGTTACCTTTATAAAGGAAATACAAGAGTAATTGTCGAACTGCCCGTAGTAATTGCGATTATTATTTCTAATTCAAAGCTACAATAACTGACCCGTAATCCTGGTAATGGCCTATATGCCCCGGGCTTCATCTCCTAAAGATATATGAGGCTCGTACTCATGTCGATTAAGGTATCCGCTCCGCTATCCCCAAAGCAGAGTTTGCAGCCGATACGACAGTATCGACGGCGTCGTGAATGAATTACAAGTTTGTGAATCGCCGGCCGCTTAACTATCGGCTTCGTTGTGGCATTAGCAACGGCGTCGTGAACGGATCACGCGTTTATGAATCGCCGGCTCATTACTGCATTGTTCTAAAGGGGTTCGATTTTACAATTGTGCAGAAATATATCACAGAAATAAATAGTACTATGGTACTTTCTGTGTAGAAATATGTTAACTTAAAAGCTGCCAGGTAAACTGGTCCCAACTCATTCACATAATTCTTTTGAAAGTAAAAAGTCCTAACTAATACTTTTCATACGTATTGATAATAGAAAAAAAATTTTAAATCGGAATTCCTCGTTTAATTTGAATAAAAAAAGGTTTTGTTTAAACTTATTAAGTTTTTTCCCCTTCTCCTGTAAAAAGTTGTCTTCATGAGTTAGGGCCTTTTCATATTAAGGTAAGCCGATTGGAATTTGGACACCCTAATTCACCCTACCCGCAACACAGCATTAATAAATAGATACTGGCTAGATTCTTTCAATTCAGGGGGGCTGTTCACTTTATTTTGTGGTCCAGGTCCCACAGCATCGACAGCTTCACAATTTCATAAGCCTTTCAACTGGGCGTTCTGTTTCCTAGACAATAATGGTGAAGTGGTGGAGACAATAATTACTTTTGAAAATACTACTTCGATGAAACCATCAAACAATTGCTGGATTAAGCAGACACGCAGGGTGGCAAGTTAACTGATCCACAGAGGAAGCGTATAAATAAAACTATCAATAAAGGGCTGCCGAGTACTTTGGTGCTAGAAACTTTTTCACGGGCAGCATCATCGTGCTACTGTCCTTTCTGCTCCCAGTGAAAGAAAACGTTTTTTGGACATTTTTCATTTTCTCTTAAGGTGGATTTTGCACATTTTTTTTTAATGCGCTCAGTCCATTCTAATAAACATTTGTGATGTTTTTTTTCTTTTTTGCTGTCTCACCTCAATAAAATATTGAACAAATATGTTGTTGTTGTTGTTGCTGTTTTACACTCGTAGATGTGTGAATAAATCCATTTTGTGTCAATTTCAATGTCTGCCATCAGCATCACCATCATCGTGTCAATTAGAAGTCGACGCCGTCGCGTTTGCGTCTTAAGTCTTTTGATATGGTTTCGTGTACAGAGAGTCTGGTAATTGTTTTGTCTGTGATACGGTCCTCAAGTATTACCACACTGCGGTAATGATGGTGACTTAGGTACACGCTGTACTCGATAAACATAGAAGTTCATATGTTTATAACACACACTAATACACCCATTGTTCATGTTTGTGTAATGTGTCAATTGTGTCGCAGATATTCTGCCGAGTGGCCTCTAATTTGTCTAAGAAAGTGCAGTACTCCCCTTCAGTGGTACGAATATTATGTGGAGCATTAAGTTTATAATTCTCCGATGATTTACAATTAATGTGGTGATTTGAGATAATTACAGTTTGAACGCATTAGACTTTAAGAGTGGAATCGAAAACAAAAGAAAATCGCTGAGACATTGCTAAGGCGATTAAAGTTTCTGGTTGGCGACCAAGAACACTTAAACGCAATTATTTTTTTGGCTGTAGATGAAGTCGAAAAAAAGGTAAAGATATTGTCTGAATGTTGAGCTTAATGAGATGCAATGAGATACATCCTATACAAATTCTCTGCATAATAAGGATGTGCCATTAGTCCTAGGGAATCTTTTGCACCGTACTTTACTCCAGTCCAAATAACGTGTTATTGAGTTCCTTCAAAATTATTGATTTTCCATTCTGAGCCAGTTTTTGTCCAACACAAAGAAACTGATAATGTGGTGGTGAGAGATATTTATTTATTTATTTATTATTAATTACAATACAAAGTAAATTTATATTCTAATTTTGGGTCCAAGGGTAAACCGGGTGACAAAGACCATATGTTTAGATTTTTGCAGCGACAGACCAAAGCCTCTGGTGGGAATCGAACCCACAACCCCCACGCTGATAGGCAAGCACGCTACCAACTCGCCTACCGGGGCGCTTAGAGAGATATTTATTTCGGGGGAAATTGTTTTTTTTTTGTTCACCGGATGGCGTTCCATCCACTGTTTCACAGGAACTAGGTAAAACCATCACACTTTTTTGTGCAGCTGCTTCCACCTCGACTTTACGAAAAACTTCACTAGAATCACTAGATTAAAGCATTTAAATAATTTAGAACGAAAGGGAATGCGGTGCCAATTCCATAACCTCTTGAGTATCCGTTGCCTTTGGAGGTTTTGAATTTTTCCATGTTTTTTTTTTTTTAACTCCAAAGGTAGTTCCTTTATCAAATCCCCTATTCTTACCCTAAACACACGACGATTCGCCCGATGATCAAGAGAAATGAAACTTTGAAAGGTTAAATCAAAACATCATCGCGCATCTCCCATGCGGGACGTTGTGGCGCGTATTTCCCGACCAAGAGCATGTAAAACAAAATTATACGAATTTGAACAGTAAATTTAATTAAATTTTTGATTTATTTGATTTCTGTGCATAAAATAACAACTAAAATAACAAACAAAATTATTAATGTGAATTAACTGTTTCATAATGCAAGTATACGAATTAAAAATATATGTATCTAATTGATAACTTTTATATTTTTATGTATTTTTTTGTTGCCCACGTATTTCATAATACCGCTCGCACTGACAGAGTCTGTTAGACTTGGAAAACAAACATTCGGACAACATGGGCCAACGTATAACTGCAACATTCAATTCGAATCAAATCACTATCCCAATCCCAATTCAATTCACTTTCAGTTAGTCTTTTATATCGTACAGACAGACAGAAACCGCAGTCAATGAAACAAAAGTTTACACCAGAAGTCACGGCAACAAAACAAAAAAAAAAAAAAAACTAGAGAAACCAAAAACTACAATCGAACTCATATTCAGACTTGGGGCCAACGCCACTTTCTTCTATCGTTACGGTTTTTTTCAATTTTTCCAAACTATTTCTGTTTATGTTGTTTTCCAGCAAGAAAATCGCCAACAACAACAACAAGAAAAAACAATAATCCACGAAAAATACAAGATTTTCAGCAATTCATCCACCACCACCACCATTTACCGCCACCGCCAATGAACAGCTGCAGCGGTCAGTGTTCGACCGGCCGACTGTGATTAGAAAGAAGAAAACAAAACACGAATGTTTTTTTTTTCTTTCTTTCTCCATTCGTTATCAAATCCTAACAAAGTAAATGCAACTATAACAAAAAAAAACTGTAGATAAAATCATGCAATGTTTTACTTTTGGTTTTCAAAGATTTGCGTGATAGGACGTTGAATTTTGTTGGATCTTTTAATACTGGCAGAATCAAATCGTGTTATTTTATTTGGGCATCTGACAATAAATACACAAGTCACAATGTCAAACGTTAACGTTGGCCAGCTTTATATGCGCCGAACAGCTGCCGCCTAATCACCGTTATCAACCGTTATCGACAGCTATCGATCGTATATATGGCATTTTGGATCACAGCAAACCGTTTACGACAAATTAATTTCCAGAAGTTTGTAGAAAAACTGAGAAATTGTCCACCGAGATCTTGTAATTTAACACCTCGCGACTTCTTTCTTGCGTGGGTCCTTCAAATGCATTAAAATTCTCCGGAATTCCATCGAAAAATCATTTTGTCTGATGAGGCCCATTTCCCCCTCGGTGGCTATGTCAACAAGCTAAATGGTGGCATCTGGTGCTCGGATAACCCAAGAGTTATTTCTTTAGAAGCCAACGTGTGACTTTTTGGTGCGGTTTATGGTCCGGCGGGGTCATTGGACCTTACTTTTACGAAAATTACGTTGGATCAACAGTTACGGTGAATGGATTGCGCTATCGAGACATGATTAATGATTTTTTATGGTCGTAGTTGGCTGATATTGATCTGGACAACGTTTACTTTCAACAAGCAACGAAACCATTACTCTTTTACGGGAAAAAGTTTCCGGACCGTGTTATCTCTAGAAGAGGTGAAGGATCTTGTGATTTAACACCTTGCCACTTCTTCCTTTGCGACTTTCTTCCACGTGACCGATAAGGCCAACTGCCCAACGTCGATTCAAGATCTCAAAGATGGAATTCGTGAGGCTATCGAAGACATAGAGCAGCCACTTTGCGATTTGGTTATGGAAAATTTCATGAAAAGGATATGGTCCTGTAAGCGTGTTCGCCATTTGGCTGATGTTGTTTTTTTTATTATTAACGGCATACGTCTCTCTTTATGATGAAATAAACATCCGATCATTTATCAAAAAAAAATTCAGTTTTTCTTTGAATACTAAAGTAACAACTCTTGTTGGAGAACCCTGTACTTCTATTCCTACTTCTACTTCTAACTCTACTTCTACTTCTTCTTCTACTTCTTCTTCTACTTCTATTTCTTCTTCTACTTCTACTTCTAACTCTACTTCTACTTCTATTTCTTCTTCCACTTCTAGCTCAACTTCTAAATCTTCTTCATCCACTTCTACTTCTTCTTCTTCTACTTCTTCTTCTTCTTCTTCTTCTTCTTCTTCTACTTCTACTTCTACTTCTACTTCTACTTCTACTTCCACTTCTTCTTCTACTTCCACTTTTAGCTTTAGTTCTACTTCTATTTCTTCTTCTACTTCCACTTCTAGCTCTAGTTCTTCTTCTACTTCCACTTCTAGCTCTAGTTCTACTTCTTCTTCTTCGTCTACTTCCACTTCTTCTTCTACTTCTACTTCTACTTCTACTTCTACTTCTACTTCTACTTCTACTTCTACTTCTACTTCTACTTCTACTTCTACTTCTACTTCTACTTCTACTTCTACTTCTACTTCTACTTCTACTTCTACTTCTACTTCTACTTCTACTTCTACTTCTACTTCTACTTCTACTTCTACTTCTACTTCTACTTCTACTTCTACTTCTACTTCTACTTCTACTTCTATTTCTATTTCTACGGTCTGATGAACAATCTTTCAGGACTCCAGGAGCCTCACTAATCGGAAAGTAAAACTCCCAATATTGGACGATTAAACTGCTGTCAAACGTTGAATTCAGTTTAAACGAAAAACGTAGATCTTTCATTAATTTTAGTTATTCGACCTCATCAGAAAAGCAAAACGTAGACATTTCGTTAAAAATCGGGGACTCACAAATTTTTTTTTCAGGCATCTAAGCTCACTTCACTTGTAATTTGCATTTTCTTTACCCAGCCATTACACCGGACAGTGACTGTTTGCAAAACTCAACACACTCACAACTTTTTACCAATCCACACACATTTCCGATAATGACAGGCCGAATGTAAATGAAAATTCCTTGGTAGTGACATTTGAAACATGCAGACTTTAACGAATGTTAAAGTCCCCATGTTGACGTATTTATGAAAAGAAATTTGCTTGTCCAAACTCTTCCCCAAATGCTTTGACAATTCGTGCTGTAGGGCAACATTGTGTTTTTGTTTGCTGTTGCGGACGGCAACACTTGTTGAGAGAAGTTACTCTTGCAACGACATTTTTGAAATGAACATGCACGTGTAGACTCTCAGTTTTCTTTCACATGATTTTCGATATTTTTCGTCTGTTTCGAAGAGAAAATGTGTACTCAACTGGCAAGAAATGAATTCTAGATGCAATGACAGGTTTTGAGTGAGAAAAGTCAAATGAACAAACGCTTTAGTTTGTCTCCTGGTGACCTGATACGGATGTAGTTTCCACCTGTTACGAAAAATGCCTCCATTAGTTGACTTTCAACCAAATACGTTTAATGAAATTCAGTCGCTTTTGGTGTAGAGGACATATTTTGATTGCTCGCCGCTCACGTGCTTACCAGCATCTGAAGAACAGCTGAGACCGTTCCATAACCGTTTCCGGGGAACTTACTAATAAAATAATCAACTTCTAAATATTATTTGTTAAACAATTTAGTTGGATGGGGTTACAGCTTAGAACATTGGCGTCAACTTGCCGTTTTATATATTGGCATTTGGCGTTTTTTTTTTTCATGGAAAACTTGGGATTTTTTTTGGAATTGTTGTTTCGGAAATATTTTCACTCACTAACAAAACCTAAGGGTGGCTTTTCCGAGCAAAAGTGAGTGACTGGCTTTCGTTCGCATAGAGTTTGCTTCGAGATCATATTCCATTTTTGTTGAAGGCATTTTTTTCTGTACTTGCCTCGACTTGGTGTTGACAGGGACTTGAAGTAATTACTAGATCGGGAAATGATACAAAAGAATGGCCGCTGATGGGGTTTGTCGCCTAGTTAGGTTACCTTGCTGGTGTCTCGTTGGGTTCTGGTCAATACATTTATATGTTGATCTACATTGGTTGATCTATTTTGGAGTTAATAAGTTATTTGTAAAGGGCGTTTGAATGAAATACATAACTAAGGCGATTTCAAATAACCATCTCCGGAAAAGGTGGACTATTAACTGAACCTAACATGGTGGGAGTTTAGTACGTTCAACATTGCAATAATGCTTGGTAAAGTATTTTTTTTTTTGGAAAAACTTAAATTTTGGATTTTCAAAAATATTCTTCAAAATACTATCACGCCCAATTGAATGCCATTTACTGTTCATCAAATATGTAATGCGAATGAAACTCCATACAACAAGTGCAACAACTAGCTATGAATATGAATACAAAATGAAACATTACAGAAAGTATTACAGCGTCATCATTATCATCGCCGTCATCATCGTGCCGGGGGGGCGGCGGGCAGCCCGGCCGCTAACAAACTGCTCCACTGCTCAAACTGGCTGAGTAACTTCTTACACGCCTCAATGCTTACGATTATCGTTTAAAATAAATACATTTCGTTTCGTTACGTTCGCTGTGTGTTTTTCTCGGGCAATGCAGACAAAAAAGTGCTTAAATGAATTTAAAAAAAAAAAAACACTATTCCATTTAACGTTTTGTTTGTCTAAAGTTCATCAAACGTTGCGGAGTTTATTTTTCAAAATCTAAACGCAAGTGCTGAGTATGAGCCGATTTTTAATTATTTTAGAAATATGTAAAATTTTAAAATAAAGAAATTTCATTGTCTGTTCATCTCTGTTAAGCATGAATCACACCGCAGTGCAAAAGTGTGCATATCGTGCAGAGGTTTGATTTTAGCAGCGTTTTGTTAGAGATTTCTTCTTCTTTTTTTTTCGTTGGATATTATGGTGGGAGAATTAATTTCAGCTTACTGAAAATGCAAATGTGGTCGTTTTTTCTTAATAGCGTACCTATATTTCAAACTATTACACTACCAGCCAGCTAGCAGCTGACTCAGAAATCGAGTGTGAGTTTGTGTCCAAGTTTGCAATGTTTGTGTTACAAACAACCAAGAGCAGTCACAGCAACTTATAAATCTCAAACTGAAGGCTGGGAAAATCATCAAACAAGTTTTAGTCGAATGCAGCTTCGTCTTCATCGCCTTCTCCTTCTCCTGCTTGTTCATATTATTATTGTTATCGTTTTTTTCTTCTCTTAAATACATAAAAATATATTGTAATAGTTCATTGGAAATCTAAACAAGAAAATGTATTTGAGTTTTGCATGACTTTGGCGTTTTTTTTTTTTTTTTTTTTTGCAAACACTTGGCCGAATCGCTAATCCCTGCCGTCAAGCGCTTAGCAATAGAATCGTCAATTAATTATAACTTCTATAACTAATTGAATATAATCGTAGAAGCAACAGTAAATATTGAAAAGAATCATGTGCTCAAACTACGTAGTTGTGCGGTGGAATAATTGAAATTGTATTTCAATCATTTCAATTGTTTGCTTAAGGTTGATGAGGTTTGTTTCCTAAGTCTTTTGTTAGAGATTTGTGTGACAAATTGGTTGTTTACGTTTTTGTTGTGTATGATTTTGCAAACAAATGGGCAGATAGACTATGTGGTTCGGGGATTCGAGGAAAAAAGAAATGACAAAGACCTGCCAGTAAAATCACTACCATTTGAAGTTCTCAAGCTCTGAAATCACACCCGATATATTAGAAATACAAAAGTTTGAAACTTACACTAAAATCACACTGACCTAAGCCGATATATATTGGATTTTCAAAGCCGCTAACAAAAAGTTTCTTATCAACTGACATCAACACCACACAGTGGTCGAGAAATCCAATTTCATCGGCCAAAAAGTGTCTAACTTTTGATCTGGTAAATATTTTTGAGATCTGTAAAAAACCGGTGATAGGCAAAGGGCGTACGATTTTTTTCAGCTTTTAGTAGTAAAAAATCGGCCAATTGAATGTATTGTTGAAATATTTCCAAAGTTTACTACTTTTCGTTGTTTTTGATTTTAGGGAGGACATTTTTTTATATTCTTTTAAATATTATTTTACACCTTTTGACGTTATTGATCTTATTGCACATACAAATCCATTTTTTTAATAATAAATAGGTTCACCCGATTCTAGTTTGTCAGTTGTTATTGTTTTTTTCCTCTTGGTTTTTTTTTGTAGTGTTGCGTTGGACTTGTGTGTGATTATTTATTATATTTTTCATATTTCTAGTTTCGGTTAGTTTTAGAACATATGGTAAAAGTTCTTGGTTCGTTCTTGTTGGATTGCCACACTGCTCACATTGCTTGCAAGTTCACTGTAATAAAGGAAAATGTCGATTGTGGCTCCAGCAAAACCATCGAAGCCAAAAAGAGTTTATTGAAATAACCGAGAAACCATTGAAGCCTGGAAATACAACAATCGGCCGAACCGTCATCGACTATTTCACCAAGCGAATCGACATGCGTAATAGCGTAGACAGGTGACAGGGTTAATGTGCATTAGCAGACTTAATTCAGATTAACTTCTGCATTATCCCATCAAACACTCATAATCCACTGCTGTTCTCGAAATAATCATCTGATGTCAAATTGTTTGATTTTATCTTTCTTCAAATAAATAGTGCTATTTCACCAATTACAATCAACCGCTGTACTAGCAAACAACGACTGCTGTCAAATTGTTTGATATTGTGTCAAAATAAAAAGGACAGCATCGCCGAAATGTGGGTTGTGTATCGCTATTCTATAGATATTTTAATGGTATCTGTTCAGAAGATATCCGTCGTCTGGTCCCTGACGTTAGAACATTTAGTCGGAATACACGGCTATCCAGGGAATCTCATCCGTTCATTGTCAAATGGCCGGTTGACCGGACGACGCACTATAGAGAAAATTCGTTCTTCAGCCGAACTGCTCGTATGTGGAATAATCTTCCAGCAAGTGTTTTTCCTGCCTGTTATGACATTCTCAAGTTCAAAACAAATGTCAACAAACACTACTCCATCTTTTCTCCCTCCAATACCCTTACTTCCAATCGCTAACACAGTGCATTGCATTCATAGGGGGCATCCCCTGAGTGTTAGTCTTCAAAAAAAAAAAAAAAAAAAAAACCGCTGTACTCGCAAACAACGACTGTTGTCAAATTGTTTGATATTGTGTCGAAATAAAAAGGATTTCAAGTCAGCAAAGATGAGTTATTTTAATTATTTTCGTCATTTCAGTTTTCTTTCAAATAAATAGTGATTTTTCATGCGTATGATTTCCCGTTAGATGACGTAGTTTGTGCCTTGTAAGTGTTGCCAACTCTATTTGTATGCACAACGGGTGACAAGTTGAAGATTGAAACACAGCGTAAGAACTATTGTTGGCAGCCCTGCACTTGAAACCACTTTGACTATCAGCCAATAGGAATACACTACACGTGACGTCATTTGATCAAACTGTGCAGAACATTTTTTCTCTGCGCGGGATGGTGGAATCTTTGTTTCTATCATTCTTGGGGTAACCCACAATTCTCTTCGGCAATTTCGTTAAACATTGCACTCCAGTTTGTGTACAAGGTGTGGTGTTGTTGTTACCCACAGCACAATCTCATGTTTGTTGCTTACTCAGCTGAGTTTATTGTCAACTCAGACACTCTCACACCCACACACATTCTCCGTATGACTCTGTGCTAGCAATTACAAATATATTCCTGTTAATTAAAAGCATAACTTAATTACAAAATAAATACACATATCATAAGTTTGTTGCCAAGTAATTTGCCTTTCTTTTTGCATTTGTTTTCTTTCAACTGTGTTTTTTTTCTCGTGCTCGTTTCTTTTTGGCTTTTCTTCGTAACAAGTGAATGCATTGCATAATGAATGTCTTCAATTAGATGTTAATGTAATTGATTTGTATGGTGAGTGGGGGTGGGTGGGGGATTGTGGCAGTCTTGTATTTTTTCCGTTTCTCCGTTATGGTCTCACAATGAACATTTAATTTATGATAATTGCAAACCATATACGAAACATGGTTCTTGCGACAGTTGGCTGGCGACGTTTATGTGTCAGTGCGAGAAAGGCCGGCCGAAACAAAAAAATGTGTCACTTCCTATGAAAAGAAAAACGTTACAATGTTTTGCCTGTAATGCAAATGGATTGTTAAGAAGGGGAAGTTCAAAAGGAAAATACAATAAAACATAACATTGATAGACTGAAAACAGGCCGACAGCTTCGGTCGAAATACTTTGCACCTGACCACCACTCTTAAGTCACGAATAAAGTAATTTATAAAATTATATTCCAAGACTGGGAGACCAGATTTATCTCTCTATACAAATAATAATTTGGAAATTATTTCCATTACCTTTACTCATTAGGGTATTTTTTAATATTTCAATTTGTTTATAGTTCGTATTTCCTAGATCATATTTATGAGACCATTGTTGTTAACCAAATGAAGTCATAACTTCCTATATCCGCTTCTTCGGTTTGATAGTCTGTTAAATTAGCCTAATTGTCAAAAATTATGTTAACAATTTCGTTTTATAAACGGAAGTTTATCGTGCAAGTTTGAAATAGTGTTAATGTGAACAAACTAAAGAAGAAAAAAAACAACGGTTGTGGGAAAATCACAAGGGAATTGGCTTGGTCGGCATAATCACATAATTGATTTTGATCGAATTTTATAATAAGTTTGAGTTGTAGCGGTTTTGTGCCCATGCAGACAAAAATGTGGTTTTTGGGCTATCATGTTTGGGTCTTAAGTCTTTTGTATTTAATCTTTGTGTATTTCCTACTGAGTAATTCCTGAAATTGTTGAATGTGTAAAGTTGTGGTTGATGTTGTTTTGGATAGAGGGTGCTTTTATCACACTGGAAATCCAGTATCACGTCCTGGTAAGAACACACAGTTTTCAGTCCTGTTTTCAAAAGCCTTTACTGGATTTGTTGGCCATAGTGACGGCAAATGAACTCCGTTTGATTTTTTTCCTTCCCAACTGTAAATGTAACATGAGAAAGGTTGAAAAATCGCAACTTTTAATTTGTGCAATTTGTAGAAGTTCCGTGCAATGAAGACAGTAGTGACAACCTGTCACCATCACTACAAAAAAATACTGCCGCAGAGCTCAAGGAGTTGGCAGTACTGATAGGAGAAACCACTAGAGAAGTATGTGAGAGGGAGAGAGTCGAGTAGACAAAAAGGCTATACAAAGCGGTAATCAAGAATGATAGAAACAAAGATTACACCAGCCAGTGCAGAAAATTGAAATGTTCTGCGCAGGTTGGGCGAATGACGTCACGCGTAGTGTTTTCCTATTGCCTGATAGTTAAAGTGATTTCTCTTGCAGGGTTGTCAACAATATTTCTTACGCTGTGTTCCAGTCGGAAACTTGACACTCGTTTGTAGATACCCATAGAGTTGGCAGCCCTTGCAAGAGACTAACTACGTTATCTAACGGGAAATCATGCGCATGGCATAGTCTTTCTTTCTATCATTCTTGAAGCATAATTGGGGAATTCACATCTAAAAAAAAAAACATTCAAAAGTAAACAGTACAGAAATCATGCACTCTTTTCAGCAATTTTGGCCCGATCATGTTTAGTCTCTGTATAGACAACACCGGATACTACACACAGTTAGTTAGTAGAAAAGGTATTCTATATTTTTTGGGTGATTAGCAAAATAATTTTGGACTGCTGTCTGATTTTTAGCTAATGAAAGCATCCAATATATTCGCTAAGCTGATTCTTTGGAAACAAATGGCGAACATTAGCATTCATTTGTGGCAAAGAATTAAAAATATAGGCACAGCTAAAGATAGCCAACGAAAATATGTTTTCCTTTTTCCGCTTTTATTTTTCTGTTCTTACAAACACAACTACATGGAAAACTGAAGCCATTATTCACAATCAAGATTAATTCTTAACTTCCTATATCCGCTGATCTTACAAAAAATTCTAAAAGCATTTGAAAACAAACAAGCAAAACTCCCCAGCCCCCCCCCAAAAGAAAAATTATCATAAATTTCGAATAATTTCGGGTAGGAACATGGCTGCTGTACAAAGCGTATACGGAAGTGTTGGCGGTCTATTATAATTCAATTTATTATAACGCATAACTGCGAATACGATTTTCATGTCATTTAAACAAACAGTAACAATAAAAATCAAATGTGATCTTAATGTATTTCTGTTTTTTTCGTCAGCCGACAGCTTTTGGTGCTGTATGTCGGACAGAATGACTGACATAATAACACAAGAATGATTGACGTGATGGCGTTGTAAGCGGAATACGAATACGAATACGAACAGCGAATACACGCAATTAAAGCCAAAAGTCTTAGGAATTTATAGAATGAAATATAAAATTTATGAAATTAATGCTGTTTAAATGTTGCTGCTGTTTTTTTTTTAATTTTATACAAAAGAACCGGAAAATAGCAAAGGTAGTTTAAAGTTTTAAAATAAGTTGTATGTGATCAAATAAGAAAAAAACAACCAGACTTTAATAGGCTAAAACTAAAAGTAGTTTTCAGTGTAAATTCTCTCATAATTTGGTGGTAAATTCTCTCAAAGCTTGGTGGTAAAAAAAAAAGAAATTAATTTCACAATTAAAATCTAGCCGATATTATTTTACTGTTAACTACACAGACATCTAATAGAAATTGACAATTGCTGCCATTTGCAAAAGTATGGGCCTTGTGGCAGAAAAAAAATGGAAAATTAAATTCATATTTTGAATTAGATAATTTACGAGGGTTTTTTTTTTTGAATATTATGTCGATGAAATAGGCATCGGCATTTTTGACGAGCATTTGGACAAATTCGACAACATTTAAATTTTTTTTCGGAGAAAAGATCTTGTATTCTTGTAGGATAACCTCTTTGGTAGCTTGCAATGCCCCTGGCAGCCAGTTCACATAGACTAGTTACTTAAAAAAAAAAAATCCAAATAAATTGTCTCTGAAGCAATCAAATCGAGAGAGAAGGCAGACTCTCCTGTCTTGTATTCTTTATAATGTTACATTTCACAATGCGACATTAGTTTTTTACACTATCATACAGTTTTGCATCGTTATGAAACGTTTGTAAAAAAAAATATGTGCTAAAAAACGGATTATTTTCATATTGCAAGTAAAAAAGAGGAAAAAAGTTGCATACTTCTTTGCGCAACCTTTATTTTCTCAACCATGCCCCAAGGTAACTATAACGTGTCAGAAAGTGCTCTGAGTTGGTACGAGTTCCCAACAAAGATTACGCCATGCGCATGATTTCCCGTTAGATGACGTAGTTTGTCCCTTGTAAGGGCTGCCAACTCTATGTGTATGTGTATGTTGGCCACCCTGCAATAGAAACCAGTAAACCACTAAGCGTGACGTCATTCGCCCAACCAGCGCAAAACATTTCAATTCTCTGCGCGGGCTGGTGTAATCTTTGTTTCTATCATTCCTGCGAGTACCCATGGATTTTCACCAATTACTTCACTACACTTACAAAAAGGAAGCCTTTTAAAAAGAGAAGAAGAGAACCAAAACGTACGACGTTTCAGGGTTCAGCAAAAGCATATTGAAGCAAAACAAAAACTTATTCAACTTCTGTGTCAAAGTATTGCATACAAGTACAACGAAAGTCTACAAACAATATTACAGAGAGAGAAAAGAAAAACAACAACAACTGACAAACTGAACAATGTTGTATGTGAAATGACATGCAGAGGCAACGACAGCGATGCTTGTGGGTAAGTGTACGTAGGAACCAAGGTTTATGTATAGAAGGTTACGCCATCAGCAAAAATTGCCGTTAGGTGACGTAGTTGGTGACAAACGTCAAAAAGAAGTGGGTTGCCAGCTCTATGTCTGCCTACTTTTAGTTAACAAAGCTAAGATTTCATGTGAAAAATGTACATATTGCAGTGAGTTGGCAACCCTACAGCTGAAATCACTTTGACAGATTTGTGAAGAAATAAAACAACAAATCGAAACGTAAACATTAAGTGTGCAGTGGGCAAATGTATGAAAACCAACAGTAAAAAATATGTGAGTATGTAAAAATGTAAAAAGAATGTTTTTCCGGTGCAGAATGTACTTTAGGTTAAGAATATTAAATGCCGACATTACCAAAAATATTTATACCAAAAAAAGAAAATTAAATAAAACTTTAACTTAATATACAAAAAATTGTTCGTTTTTCGCTAATAAATAAATTGATGTCAAAAATAGTCAATTGTCCCACTGTTATGAATACACAAATATTATCAGCTGTTAGCTCGAAATTTTTAGCCAATAGGAACACAGTTTGCGTGACGTCATTGGTGACAAACGTCAAAAACAGAAAAGGGAAGGGGGCTGGGATGGCGTAACCTTCTATACATAAACCTTGCGTAGGAACAACAAAGAGAATGTTGTGGGGTGAGACTTTTCGACATCAAGGAAGGAGCACTGTCGTCGCACATCGCAGAGAGTGGCCACTGGCCAAACAGCTGATCTAAGGAATTTACAAATTTTACAAAAGATGAGAATAAAGGCCTAATTGCTTGACCGTTGCCGGAACGTAAACGTAATCGTAACCGGAACGTTGATGTAGTGGTGGTTACCCAAGATACGTGAAGTACCATATGTTGTATGTATGTAAACAAACAAAATAATTTGTCTGTTTATTTTGATAAAACGTAAAAGATTCATTAATAATGAAAGAAAGTGTTGTGAAGAAACAATTTATCCATTTTTATAGTTTTTATGTTTTTATTTTATTATTTTTCTAACAAAGTTGTTTCTTTTACTTTCTTGCTGTTTTTTTTTTGCTAGAAACAAATCAGCTGTTTGTTAAATGTCACTTGCCGGATAGAAAAATCTATTTTCTACAGGTTCATCCGTTACGTTACGTTACGATTACGGCCAAGTAACCATTTGTACATGTTTCACATAAGGAGAACGTATCAGCTGACACGTCACGGTTACCATTACGGTCAAGTAACTCGGCCTTTAAGAGGCACACACTAGCAAGAATGATGTCTATGAATGATTTCTATCATTCTTTCACACTAGAAAGTTTAAGAATTCAATAGAGAAATGGATTAACATGAATAGTAAATCATTGCAATTACGTAACCCTGTAACCATTAATACCGTCTGCAGACGGTTATTGCCAACAGCCATTTCTAATGGTTCAAGGGTTTGATTTCAGTGGCTAACGGGTTAAGTGCGTTCTGTGATATTAGTTTATACTTAGGATATTTACATATTTTTTTATTAATTAAAGTATTGTGAAGTCCATTGTCCATATTAATAAATAACGATGTCAGTAGATGAAAAAGTAATAGGGAGTTAAAACTGTGCAAGTATTTATAACAAAATTGTATAGAAAGTTTATTATGTAGGTTGAAATGGATGATCGGTCATGTACCATGACCGTCTCTTATTTTGTAAAATTCTTAACAAATACTCCTAATGAAGTTGAAAAAAAAGCCAACGCAACGTTGAGTGAAATATGAAATAAATTACGTTTTATTTATTCTCATTACCGTCACATAAAAATACATGTTTTACTCTTCAAGTTCATTAAAAGCTTCTAACTGATGAAAGAAATAATCCACAAAATATTGTGTTTTTCTTTTTATTTGTTTGTGAACTTTTTTTAGGACATGACAAATATAAAATTAGCAAAAAATTACCTTTTGGGTGTTTAGGAAAACCTTCAATGGGTTGATTGATTTGTACGAAACGTGTGTCATATCAAACAGAACCAGATCAATTAATCGGAACTAATATTTAGCTTTAGTAGATTTTCAAATATTCACTGACGATTACATCAAAGTCGAAGCCGATTTAACAATCTCCAGACTCTGCTGTTGCTCTCATCTACTGGAGAACAGTTCATCGCTCATAAATGAATCATGTCCAATACTTGGGTCATGACCCCAATACTACCAACACCCTAAAACATCGCCCACACAACACACCATAGGGTGTGTCCGAGTACAATCTAATGAACGGATACAAACAAAAACTTCTGTTTCATGGAATAAAAGTGTTTTTTTTAATAGAAATCGATCAAAGTGATCTCCGATAGTTCAAAGAATAATCTATCAGATTTTTTTTTTTGTCTTATATGACTCGCTGTTTACTTTTTAATTAGATCCGAATTGAAGTGAAACAAAAACACACACAAAGCTCAAAGCATACAAAGTTGAGTTAACCTTGAACTTTAATTAAATTCACTTGAAATGCATCATTGTCGAGACATCGCACAGTGGGCCCTTTTATGCGGGCCAATGGAGGACTCATTTTGTTTGATCATTTTGCCTGTTGGACATATCGAGGCAACTCCCTCTCCCCTTCATCTACACAGCTTTCGCCACTGTGAAAGGTTGAATTTTTAAGAGAACCAAGGCTTGGACCCGTACAACTCATTAGACCCGGTTAGACCCACTGGGTCTATCTTCCAGGTCTGTAAGTAATATTAATCAAGTCCGACAAGACAATTGTAAATGGCGAATTTATTTCCAAAAATTTTAGGGAATTTTTTTTTCATAAAAATTGTTTTTTTTTTAAAATTTTTGAAAAGTTTTCTTGTGGAATTTTTCATCTACATATTTTTTGGAAAATCCCTATTTTGGGGGAATTTTTAAAATTTTTTTTGGTAAATTTTCATTTTTGAATTTTTCCTCAATTTTTGGGAATTATTGATTTGGCGAATTCTTCAGTTTTTTGCGGCATTTTGTATTTTTCATAAAATTTGGCCGAATTTTCATTTTGGAAATTTTTCATCTATTTCTTGAGTTTTCTTCATTTTGCGGGCATTTTATATTTTTCATAAAATTTGGGGTAATTTTCACAAATTTTGTGGAAATTTCCATGTTGGAATTTTTGGAAATTTTTCATCTATTTCTTTGGAATCTTTAGGAATTTTCCATCTATTTTTGGGAATTCTTCATTTGGGGCATTTTGTAGTTTTCATAAAATTTGGTGGAAATTTTCACAAATTTTGGAGAAAATTTTCATGTTGGATTTTTTGGAAATTGTTTTTCCTTTTTTTGGGAATTCTTCATTTGGGGGCATTTTGTATTTGTCATAAAATTTGGTGAAAATTTTCACAAATTTTGGAGACAATTTTTATGTTGGATTTTTTGGAAATTGTTTTTCCTTTTTTTGGGAATTCTTCTTTTGGGGGCATTTTGGGAATTTTTAATTTTTTTTTTTTGGAATTCTTCATTTGGGGGCACTTTGAATTTTTCATAAAATTTGGGGACATTTTCAAAAATTTTGCCGAAATCTTCATTTTGGGAATTTTTCATTTATTTTTTGGGAATTCTTCATTTGGGGGCATTTGGTATTTTTCATAAAATTTGGGGAAATTTTCATTTCGGGAATTTTTCATTTATTTTTTGAGAATTCTTCATTTGGGTGCACTTTGTTTTTTCATACAATTTTCACAAATTTTGCAAACATTTGCATTTTGGGAATTTTTCATTTATTTTTGGTAAATTCTTCATTTTGGAGGCATTTTGTATTTTTCATACAATTTGAGGGAATTTTTTACAAATTTTTTGGAAAATTTCCAATATGGAATTTTTTATCAATTTTTTGGGAATTCTTCAATTTGGAGGAATTTTTTATTTTTCATACAATTTAGAGGAAATTTAAAAAATTTTGGGTGAACTTTCACCAATTCTGGGCAAATTTTTGGTAATTTTTCATCCATTTTTTTGGGATTTCTTCGTTTTGTATTTTATAAAATTTGGGGAATGTTCACAAATTTTGGGGATATTTTAATGTTGAATTTTTTTTAAAAATTCTTCATTTGGGGCATTTTCCTTTTTTTTCTGGGTGGAGGGGAGGTTATTTTTCATAGGTGCTTTAACCGGTTGGCTTTCGATATTTATTTGTATCTGATGTTTTTGCTCATGCATTGTTTTTTTTTATTATTATTTTTGTCATCGTGAAGCTGCAAAAAGTCCCACTGTGCCTCGTCGTACTTTTATCGCATGATTTCTGTGATTTGTTTTCTTCTTCTTTCGATTCAGATACTTTTGTTGTGTTCAGTTTGATAGTTCGGGTTCAACCCATATGCCATTCAATTCATTTTCAGTTTCGATACTTTCATTTTGTTGTATTTTATTATTTCTCAGGTTGTTCGTATAAATCTTGGAATGGTTAGCAAATAGTGATGTACTCGCATTTACCTGTACAGAGATCATTTGTCAGTTTATTTAATTCGTTTCAGCTGGTTCGTGTGCCTGTGTCTTTTAATGAACATTTATTTTGGTTTTTTCTTTTCTTGTTGGCCATTAATTTAAGGCGTGCTTGAAAGTGCACCAGATTATTTCTGGGCCAGAAACGAACACAAGACCCGTACACTCAATAAACATCAGCACACCGTCAATGTCGAAGGAAACGACAAATCGCCAGACGGACAGTCAGTCACACAGAGGTTGAAAAGAAAACACAACAGCAGACCGACAGACAGACAAAGGAATGGGTTTTCGGCCATCTGTCTGTCTGTCGGCGACATCATTGGCCATCGTTCGCCCTGCCTGTCAGTTGGTCGGTCGGAAAAAGAAAGTGACGTAAGTTTTGCGCCATTACGGCCGGGTAATTTATGTGAATTACATTAAATAGAGCAGAGCATTCGCTTTAATTGGTCCGAACAAGCCAGCCAGCGAGCGAACGAGTATCATGCCCAGATCTTATTGTTGTCAGATCTATTTGCTGTTAACGGGTTTTATATTTAATTTATATTTTTTTGTGTTCGTCAAAGAAACAAATAATAAAAAAAAACCATCACGAGTATTACAAATATTGTAAACATTACAGGCAGACCTCGTAAATATAGTTGGCAATGGTCTTTGTTCGTATGTGAGTTGTATTCTATTTTAGATGGGGTGAAGTATTTCTTGCTTCGCTTCAAAAACCCCTAAATAGCGGAATGCTTCTCTCGACACATGGAAAATACGATTAGACCAACGATCATCACCCAGTATCTTCATGCACAGAACATCAAGAGTGTCTGATTCGTCCACCCCTGAAGTTTGATGAACAATCACTATTTATTTGAAAGAATACTGAAATTACTAGAATAACTCATCTTTGCTGAGTTTATCCATTTTATTTCGACACAATAAACAGTTCATTGTGAATGATTATGACTGTGTTGCCATATTGAAATACCTAAATGCAATTCGATTTTGTGCATTTACGTTAGAGGAGTTAATTAGCACTAAGTCTCCCAACATACCAAATGACTTGAGAATAATATTATAATAAGCTTACCATCTCAAGCCTCAAGCTTGAAAAAGAGTTGAGAATATATTGTAAAAGGCTTGTGTAACAATTGTAGAAAAATCGAAACGGAACCCTCTTGATAATATTAAATGTGTACGCTTACAATAAGCTTATCCTTGTAATTGTAGAATAAGCTTACGAAAATAATATTGTCTCAAGCTTATGCTTGTATTGTAGAATAAGCTTACAAAAATAATATTGTCTCAAGCTTATGCTTGTAATTGTAGAATAAGCTTATATTAAAATTTGTTTTTTTTTTTTGGTAATTTTCGTTAATATTAATTAATTTTATTAATTCAGTCCATTTTTTTTTTGTACATTTCAGTTTTAATTAAAAATAAATAAATAAATAATTCACATTCTGGCCTTTTTTTGTAATTATTTCGCAACATAGTTCGATTTTTAGCGAACTGGAAGAACGTCCACGTGTCTTTTATAAACTGGTCCTCCGTGTTGCCCAATGATAAAGCTGCATCTATGATATGTATAAATGTATTGTTTATTTTCATTTAATATTTTTAATTGAACTTACTTCTTATAGCTTTTGTTGTGCTTAAATTGCGCACACTTCTCTTTGTCTCTGTTCCTTTCTGTTCTGCTAAGTCGTCCGTTACTAATTTCCTCCAGTAATTCCTTATAAAATTTGATGCCTTGGCAACAAGTGTCAGTTAATTTTCCTGAAAAAATATATCATAAAAAATTAATTGTATTTAAATGTATAATTTGTATTAAAATTTTTTTTTGGTTTATATACGAATTTAACTTACAAAAGAAGTAAAGTTTTCGTCTTTTTCTTGCAGCCCTTCATCTGGGCTGCTATCAAAATCCCCAGCACCGAAATCTTCATCCAATTCATTAGTTTTTTGTTTTTTTTTTATTAAAAAGAATTTCAATCACTTCTTTTGTTTCTCTTCGAACACTTTTTTTATATTTATTAGGCATTTTTATTAAAATTTTACCAACTTTTTAACACAACACAATTATACGTACACTCGCTTTGAAATCGAACACTAAAACACAAAACAAATTTGTCCAAAAATCAAGCTTGCCTGGTTGACACTTTTCACCAAATGAAACATTAAAAGAAAGCAAAACAAACAAATTTGTCAACAAATGAAGCGGCACTTGTTGCCACATTTCTCTTACATACTTAAGAAACGTTTGTCTATAACAAGAGTTTCTCAAGCGTAACGGCACTTTCTAGATTTTGTGTGCGACTTGAGAAACTATTGCGGATTTACTATTTTTATAATATTGTTCTCAAGTTTTGTGCGCGAACTTGAGAAACTATTGTGGATTTACTATTTTTATAATACTGTTCTCAAGTTTTGTGCGCGAACTTGAGAAACTATTGTGAATTTACTATTTCTATAATATTGTTCTCAAGTTTTGTGCGCGAACTTGAGAAACTATTGTGGATTTACTATTATTATAATATTGTTCTCAAGTTGTATTGAGATTTTAATCCTATTTGGTATGTTGGGCTGCTTATGCTCATTAACGCTGTCGTCTGCCTAGCCTATAAGTCATTCATCGTTCGCCTTTGATGCGAAAATTACGACAGAATTTGTTTATTCAATTTTGGAAATATTTCTAAAATATGTACATATGTCCAATATTAAGTTTTAATACATTAAAATAAACCCTCCGTTCTTGTCGTCAACCAATTTTTTATAGAACTGAAAAATGTTTACTAGATCAAAAGTTATAGACTTTCGGCCGATGCAATTCGATTTTGCGATTATTGCCGTAAGGCAGTGCTGCCCACGGCCTACACTCAGGAAACTCATTTGTTTTTGTAAAAACTCTTAGCACAGGCTGTGTATCCTAATACAAACACACAGCACTACACAAACAATGGCGTCTGACCACGGCTGAAGCAACAGCACTTTCTTATGCATAGCAAATAAGAGAAACAGGAAAAATATCTCTTTGGCATGGCACAATTAAAAAGGTAAAGTCATTTGCCCAACAACAAAATATCACATGCAACCCTGCATTTGTTTTGCCATTTTGATTGTCAAACTCAGGTGACATATGCCCTCAAATTCATTTGTCATTTGTAGTGTGTGAAAAAAAAACGGGGTGCATTGCACGCAGATAAACTTATCTGTTTTTTTTTTAATGTAAACCACTTATTTTCTTACAGACTTCTGTATTTCCAATACAGAAATCTGGGATTTGCGCACATTCCACTTATTACAAACAGTGCCAGTTCTCGATCAATGTCTCATCAAATTGTCGCCCATGCAAGTACTCTATGGCATACGATTGGAAGTGGATCGTTCGGATTTCGAAGACACGGCAAGTTTTGATACCAGTTTTAAGGTATTATATTCGTGTGGGGCATGCACCAACTTCTGTTTTTATTATACATTTACGGAATTCAAGGGTTGACAACATTTTTCTGGTAGTATACCTATGGTACAATGGAACTTCGATTTAAAATAATAATTAAATTAAAATTAATTAAATAAAATACTAAAATGTTTGTGATTATTAAAGTTTGATTTTTAATAATTTTGAATGCCCTAAAATTCGTTGTTTTGCTTTTTGTACTTTAATTCTGTTGTTTAAGTGTTTAATTCGAAAGTGCATACGACACTTAAAAAAAAATTTCTTTATTTTTTCAGGCAAATTAATTTCATTGCTCCTTTGAAAGAGCCGCTGCTGAAGGTTTTTGTTATGGTCGATTACTGTTCCATTTAAGGCTCCAAAAACCACTTCAAGTTGTTTCACCGCATTAAGGAAATATGGCGATGGTTTCTTCAAAAATCCTTTAGAAACCTCGTCAACCCAAGAAAACGTATATTCATGACTTTGGTGTTCGTCAAGGTTCAGCTTGCGAATTATATAGCCTGCTATGTACTCCAATGCATCATCTTGAAGAGCACCAAAGTCCTGAAAGTTTTCTGCTTCTAATTCTTGGAGGTCATTTGATCCATCTTCATCTTCCTGCTCATTCCCAGTAGTAACGATGTTGCAACTGCTTGTGGCAGCATCACCAGAATTCAGCCATTCTGTCGAATCAACTTCTACATTCCCGGTAGCTTGAAGGTGCTCCGTATTGCGAGCTGAAAAGCATCAAAAGAATATATTTGGAAAATCTTAAAAGCATTTTTTTAAAAGATTTTTAATAACATACCCAAGAAATATTTTCTTAATCGGTATTTGAACTGTTTAGGCGTAGGTCGGTCATCAAGGCCACCTTTGGAACGTATAGCACCAAAAAAGTTTTCCAAGATGTCCTGATTTAACCTGTACGTCAAAATGTATTTCATTTGGTACTTTTCTTTCAGGTATTCAAACAGCATTATTAGGGAGTTATTTATGAAATATACGCTTACCAGTACCAGTCACTGAAATATGATCATTAGTCAATTTGTAAACAATGGACGTATCACTGCCAGACGTGAGCTTCAATACATCCGAAACTGTCGCAGTCGTTAATAATTGTTCGCCAATTACCAAGCCTGTATCTAGGAAATGGTTTCTAATTAATTTTAACAGATGGGGTGCATCGGCAAATACAAACACTTTTTCGTTTCTATTTGAAGGATTTGGAAACCAGGGTTGGTCTAAAAAATAAGTTAGTAATTACAAACTGCAGATATATACGTTATGTTAGTACAAGTATATAGTCATCTTACCTACGGACACGCCTAAAACTTTCCACAATGTTCGATTGGATGATCCCATATCAGAAGTTATTCCTACCACTGTATAACCTGCATCATGCAGTTGCGATATTATGGGAATCAAAATATCTTCCTTCATTGGACAGTCATATCCAAAAAAAATGGGCTGCTTCCAGGACTTCCATAAACCACGTGCCATTACGACTTGGACTTGATTCGCCGGCTTTCTTACACAATCACCCATTGCATCGTGCTCATACGTCTCCACTACCTTCATCTCATCGAAAGCTAGAACGCAGATTTTGTCCTCCTCGGACATATCTGTCTCATGCCTCATGAATTCGATGGCTGTAGTGATAATTCCTTCGTTTATATGAATCTTGCGACTCCATCTTTGTAAGGTGGCGATTGAAGGTAGTGGAAAGCCTTTTTTGTATAGGTGATTGTAAGCTCTGGGACCGGCTGCGTGTAAGCATATGGCATTTGAAATGTCTTCCCATGTCCAATGAACGGCTCCAGGGGTCATTATTTTTCTTATTTGCCCTTCTGTGAATACAGAACGCATGCAATCAACTACTTTATTGGCTTGAGCCAGTTGAATTTTCATTTCTTCAACTTGCATTTGTAGTTTTTTTTATCAATGCTCTATTCGCTGATGCTTCATTCTGCATTTCACAATAAAGAGCTATAGGTCTGCAGTTTCAAATAATAATTTTCAAAATAAGAGAAATTTAAATTAAATCTTAACAGATTTTTTTTTTGTTAACTTACTCGGTCTGTGTTTCTTTATTAACCATATTTATTGTAAATTCAAAATCAATGAATCTGGTGGTAGTATTTAAAAATATTAAATAAAAAAGGAAATTTAACGATAATGTCGGACTATCCGACATAGTGCCATAAATAACTTTGTAACGAAACTACAAATCTAGTTAGTATTAGTAATATCACTTTCCAACAGCATTTTTGGAACAGAGACGCGACCTTAAAATTCTGAACGGGCATGTTGAGACGATCATTTTTGTAGAACAAACTTATAGTCCAACTGTTTATAGTATATAGTTTGTTCTACACAAATGATCTTCTCAACATGCCCTTTTATAATGTCAAGGTCGCGACTCTGTTCCAAAAAAGTCTCGATTTGTTGGAGAGTGAGAGAGGGGGTCTATTAAATATAATCTTACTCGGTTTCAGTTTGCATATCTGTATGTTCCAAATAATTTTCTGCATAAACACTCGGTTCACTAAAAAATGTAGATATACAACTTTTAGAGTAGTTTCTTGTTATTTATTTTATGGCACTAACCCAAAAGAGACCTCCATTTCTGCATCAGAAAGGATATCGGAGTTTATTGATGGAAAACTAACACTATATTAGAAAAAAGGCGTTAAGAAATACAATTCAATAAGTACAAGCACTTACTTTAGGGGTGGGGTTTGACTGTAATCTGAAACTACAAATGGTATTGCGTTTTTCAAAAGTATGCTCTTTTTTGACCCTTTTATAACATCACATGGCAAAAAATGGTCTCCACATACAAATTGATAGACTTCCAAATCAATACCACACGCCTGACACCACTTCCATCGCATCCCTTCATCCTTTGGTATGCTGAAAAAGGGGCCACTTCGATGGTCGTCCCGTTTGCCACAGATACTGCAGTAACGCATATTTTTTTTCTTTTTATCTCTTTTTTTTCTTTATTTAAAAAACTCTACACAAGTTTTTAAAACAATATTTTTATTTTTTAAATATATTTCACAATGTATTTCGTTTTGAAATTCCCAGAATTGCCAATAAGAATGTAAACAAACATTTGAGTTGTCAACAATGAGTTTGACAATCAAAATACTTTCATAACATAGCAAAATGAAAAAATTGTAATCAGCTGTTCGCATGATTCTACCTTTATTATTGTGCCATGTCTCTTTGGTGTGTTTTGTTAATACACATTGGGCGACAGTTGTGCTCACCGTAGATTTTGTTCGTATTTACTGAATGATTTCCTGAAGAGAGCAACACTGGAAGAATTCTGTATGTACGTTACGTGGAAAGCTTAATTTTGCAGAAGGATTCATAAGTAGGAAACCGAATTTTATTAAGTGTTCTTATGGAGAACGATAGAAACAAAAATTTCGCCATTCCGCGCAGAGAAAAAAATGTTCTGTGCAGGTTCATCGAATGACGTCACGCGTAGTATACCTATTGGCTGATAGTCAAGGTGGTTTCTCTTGCAGGGCTGCCAACATAAGTTCTTACGCTGTGTTTCAATCTGAAACTTGTCACTCGTTGTACATACAAATAGAGTTGGTAAACCCTTACAAGGGACAAACTGCGTCATCTAACGGGAAATCATGCGCATTGCGTAATCTTTCTTTCTATCATTCATGGTTCTTATAAAGTGTATGTGTAATGATGTTTGCATTGCATTTTTTGCCGTAATCCATAAGCGATTATGAGGGAATCGCAGGAATATCGCTTCAGCAATTGTTCGCCTCAGCGTCTTCCGATTGTTTGCTGGGTCTAGTCTAATTGTTGACTTTACACTAATTTGGTATTTCATCGGAATCGAAAACTTTGCTCCCTTCTTAACTCTAGGGTTCCCACACAGCTCGTGTCGCCAGTGCAGTTAACACTCCTCAGCGTACAATTGCATACTTTTCCAGCCGAAAAACCTCCGTCTTATGCCGGAGTTTATCGGACCGCATTGTTAGTGGTTGTACTGTACGGTATATTCGACTCAGAAGTATTTCTTTTACATACTCACAGCCGCCACTTACCGGGCAAAAAAAATATAATACATCACAAGCGTTTTAAATTTCAATACTCAACACAATATTTGGCAATTCGCCGCAATAAAATGTGGCAGTCTTCATGTAATATATATGTATGTACATACGTGTGTGTCGATAGATTAGACAGGGGCGAGTGGTTTTCCGTTTCGGCGTTGATAGGGGCCTTTGGTCAACTATTAAACTTTGAGTTATTGGTTTGAGGTGACACCTTTGTCCGGCTGTTTTGACAGGGTGCCGAAATACGGCCTGTAATCACGTACTCTGGCTGCAAGCGTGTGATTGACGATCGTGGCCATACACTGTTTCTTCATAATTTTGGTTTGTATTTATATTTCGTTATTTCCTTAGCGCTATAAGGTCCAATAAATTAGTCAAGGTTGATTTTCGTTTAAAGTGAAGTTAAACTTCAAATTAATTTTTTCAATCAAAGTTTAAACGCAGTTTAAATGTCCAATATTGGGCCATATGATTTTGACATCACTCAACGAAAGAAGAATCCAAATTATTTTGGTTTGCCAAATTTCACGAACAAAATAAATTACATTACACTAGGTCACAAATAACAAAATTTTCTCTGTTATTTGTTTCTAGCATACTTTTTCCCATTGATTTTGACCTACTAAACACGAAAATGAGTTTTAAAAATTTTTCTGTCGATTGGTTTTCGAGATACAAACTTTTTGAACTTTTTTTTTAAAATTTTTGGAGGTACACTTAAAATTTTGAGCATATCTTTCGTCTTCTTTGACCTATTTGATCCTACTACTACTCAAATTAAAGAAAATTGAGCCGTCTATTCTCAGAAAATTTTCAAATCGGGTAAGTAGTTTTGATGTTGGCGGCTTAAAAAGGATAAAAAACGGCGTTTTTAAAGTTAATTATTTAATTTAAATTTAATTTAATTATTAAAGCTGAGTGAAATGTTGTTGGTGCTGGAATTGGTTTCCGACTATCACCAATTCCATACATAATTTCGCTGTGATTTTTTAATTCTCATATTTTTGTCTAAAAATCTTGTGTGACCAAACTCCACCACAAAAGTTGAATACAATTTTAATTATTCACCGAAAACATATGTTTTCTGAGAAAATTGCGAGTGTTGCCACATCAACTGTGGATTATTTCAACTTACCACTCAATAAACATATTTGATGTTTAAACTCAGTAAAACTGAGTTTAACTACGATCTCATTTATTGACCCTAAGTGTTACAAATCCACAACCCACATTAAACACTAAGAAAACGAATCACACAATTCGCTCCGGCCTAATGTCGATGGACCTGTGAAAACAACGTGTAAACAAATACAAGATTTTAACATAACTGAGCCATATTATGTCACACGATGACCACATTAACAACTGCGACGGCGACAAAAGAAGAAAAAAAAAGACGCCAGACAAGCGAAAGAAATGAATGAATGTGTGACCAAAACTCAGCGACGGACAATTGAATGAATGAATGAATGAACGGACGAACAGTGGCGGCATATTGGGCAAACGGCTTCTTTTGACTGACGACACACACGACACAAATCACGAGCATTTCCACTGGTCCATTGTCTGTCTGGTTGTCTGCAAAAAAATGTTCCCCGCTTTTCTTGTGCCATCAACCATTAATTAAACCAATAAAAAAAGAAATCAAATTGGGGGGGAGTTCATCATCACCTGTTACAATTCCGTAGCTAAGCAGTTGATGTTGGAGCAGAGGAGCAGGGTAACACTCGCTCACTAGTCACTTGGTATGGAATTTTAGAAATTGGTAAACTATGAGTTGCGCTTTGTGGGTGGCCTCCCCAAGTCACATTACCTATTCAACCCCCTTCACTGGTGTTATGGTATCGTTGGATGTTGATGGTTATCTGTGACAGCACAGTGGCTTGAACCATAATCACAGGCGATGACAATAAACAGGTGAAAGGACAGTTATATTGTTATTGCCTGTAATTCCGCGTTAATATGCATTAGCAAACATAATGCAAATTAACTTGTGCACTAACTCCCCCCAAACTGCATTAACTTTTACGCAAATGCACAAACTGCCTTTAGCTATTTCAATATGGCAACACAGTCAAAATCAACCGCTGTACTCGCAATCCAGGGCTGTTTTCAAATCAGCTGTTGTCAAATTGTTTCCAATTGTATCGAAATAAAATTAAAAAAAAAGGTCGGTTGGTAGCATGGGGGATGTGGGTTCGATTCCCAGCAGAGGCTTTGGTCTGTCGCTGCAAAAAAAAATTATTATTATTATTACTAGTAAGTTGTAATGCGCCTATAGCGCCCGTTGAAATATGTGTGGAAAAAAAAATTTTGTTGAAAAAAAAAATGTTTGTTGAAAAAAAAATTTTTGTTGAAAAAAAAAATTTAGTTGAAAAAAAAATTTTTGTGGAAAAAAAAATTTTGTTGAAAAAAAAATTTTGTGGAAAAAAAAAATTTGGGGAAAACACAATTTCTGTACACAAAAAAAATATTATTTTTTTTTTATTATTATTTATAGAAAATTATAGAATGCCTATTTAAATTCCTACGTACTGCGTGACAGAGTCAGTGAATCAGTGTCGAGGGTAAATATACATATATTAAGATTATTGATATGAAATGGGTGACTTCTGGTTTGGGGAAAATTGTCTCTAGTTTTATGGGTTATTTCGTTAAAACAAATCCCCGTTTTCGGTGCAGAATATTTAATCGTTATATGTGCTTTGGGAATTATTTCAACTTCTTAGAGGATTATTTTATAACGTTTGGTTGTTGTGAGATCTTTTTCCTATTTGAGCTTATTTTATAGCTTTTATGTGTGGTGTTATTTCATCTGTTGTTGTCTGAGCCACTGTGTAACATTTGACTGACCACAGTCATTCTTTTTTTGTGTCTGTGAAAAGGAATTTGTAGTGGTCTGTTTTTTTTTTTGCTTACAATTGTGCACGGAGCCGTGAGTCGTTAGTATGCATTCACCGGCACACATCTTACACACGTCAAGGTTATGATTTGCGTGAACAATTTACGGTTTTCATATGTGAGGCACGGCGATTTAATGTACGGTACGCTAGGGTACGGTACGCTACGCTACGTCTGTTTAATTGAATTACTAATAAATGATCCACATACTCAGAGCGCACGTACTCCAAACAATGCATGACTTGCGCCATTGTATGCTGGTGCTAGTGGTTGGTGGTTGGGGGTGTGTGGGGGGTTTTGTGAATACAATGGCATGGATGGATGGACGGACGGACGGATGGGCATACCTCTATAATTCATTTACATTACACACATTTTGCTCCATGAAATTTTCGTTAAGTACAAATTTATTGAGGTTTATTTCTTTGGTTTCTTTTTGTTGTTTTTGGTTGTACGATTTTGGCCACTTGTTACAGAGTCGTCCGCATCAGATCGCATTGACCTTTGTGCGTTTTCCGAAAATGGCCTTTATTTGTTTTTTCTCTCTTAATTTCTGGTTTAAGTTCAACTTGAACAAATTGCCAGGTTTACAACTAATAAACGCGTTAGTTGGTATTTGTGCTAGCTATTGTGTTAACCGTTACAGTTTCATGTACTTGCAGTACGAAAATTGCTTCAGTTTCTCTTTTTTTTTTTTTGGTGTTGGTGGTTCCCAGTATTAATTATTGTCTCTATAATTAGTTGAAATTAATGTAAACCTTAAATATTCATCGAAGGTCTTAGATTTTGTGGTGAAGCTAAATGAACATAGAGAGAGCAGATCTGACCACCTTAAACAGGAGTGGGCAACGGAAGTTAACTGAGGTTTTATGTTTTTAATGACTTTAAGAGAATTACTATAGGTTGGCATAAATTAATGCTGTTGGTTAGCGAGTATCTGCATATTTGGGCTATTTGAGGAGTAGGAACTCAAAAAGGGGGCTTTAATTAACAGCCTAAGCCACGATGTCGAACAACAGTGGAACGACTTTGTTCGCATGATTTGTTCGTTCGCTGATTAGTGGCTTTGAAATCAATTGTTTGTCAGCTGTTTGTCGAACGTTGCCAGACCACAACGGATGGTCTACAGCCTCCCCTAGCCATTTCAAATATTTAATGCTGAACCAAATAACGGGTGGCGCAAAAGTAATCCTCCTATTAGAAAATGCTATACATTTTGCGATTGGCCCCTAATGTCAGCGGCAACTCTGGCGGCGGCCATTTACATGACATCATATTCTCGACTTGATGTAAAAACAAATTAAAAGACCAAATAAAAATAATCCACAAGAAGAATCAAAGTTTTTCATTTTTTTTTTTTAATTACAGCCAAAAAACATCGGAAGATTACTTTTGCGCCACCTGTTGTTTTCAAATCAGTAAAAAAATCTCCCAAACTGTTTTTTTTTGGGTAAACGATGTTAATTTTTTCTTTTGTAAAACAAAATTTTTGTAAATTTTGTTTAACAAAATCGGAGAAGTTGCTTTTGATTTATAAGTGTGTCTCAAGATATGGACAATTTTACGTAACCCACTTAAATTTTTTTGGTACACTGCTGATCAAATTTTGTTACTGATTTGTCCTTGAATTTTTCAACGTTTGCCGTGGTTATTTCAAGACCGTTTTTGCCGGTGGCCTGTGTTGTTAGTGTTTATATTTAACTAGTAAGTTGTAATGCGCCTATGGCGCCCGTTGAAAAAAAAATTTTTGTTGAAAAAAAAAATTTTGTTGAAAAAAAAAATTTTTGTTCAAAAAAAAAATTTGGTTGAAAAAAAAAATGTTGAAAAAACAAATTTTTGTGGAAAAATAAAAAATGTTGTGGAAAAAAAAAATTTGTTGAAAAAAAAAATTTTGTTGAAAAAAAAAATTCCTTGTTGAAAAAAAAAAAATTTGGAAAAAAAATTTCGTAAAAAAAAAATTTTGTAAGAAAAAAAAATTGTACAAAAAAAATTTTGGAAAAAAAAAATTCTGTACAAAAAAAAAATATTATTTTTTTTATTATTATTATTTATAGAAAATTATAGAATGCCTATTTAAATTCCTACGTACTGCGTGACAGAGTCAGTGAATCAGTGCCGAGGGTAAATATATATTAAGATTTCTTCTTTTTTTTTCAGAAAAATGCTACGACTACTGAAGGCATTGGACAAACAATGTGCTGGTGCAGCACTCATCGTGTTCCCGCTGTTTGTGACTTTTTCGGTTGGAATTTTGGTCAAATTTTGTCCTTGTCAACAAGGACTTTTCGCGTCTCTTTTCCACGGATTTGTTGAAGTTTGAACGTTTGGTCGACGGTTGATTTATTCGGCCTGAAGCAACGCAGTTCAACGATTTGGAACTTCAAAGTGTCACACAATAAACTAGATGATATTATCTTACATAGATGATCGTAAAATCGCTGTAATTGACACAAATGGTGTTGTTGCCTTTCTTGTGAATCGGACATTGTACAGCTCTGCCGATATTCCATCTGATGCTGTCACTTTGTTGTTCCTACGATTCATTCATTTTTTTTCGAAACTCTCCTTTTTAAGGAGTTTCTATATAACACCGTGTTACACACATTCTGTCCTATGAACCAAATTTACTTTTTCGGAAAGGGGATACAAAATAAAAATACACGTGTATCGGCGATTTTCATGTACACGTCAGATTTTTTTTTTAAGTTTGAAGTAAGGCTCGTAGTTGCCTGTGTTAAAGCCTTTGGACCGATTTTTAACCCTTTTTCAGTGATCCATTTGGTTCATAGGACAGAAAAAAATCTATTTTTTGTAACACGGTGTAATATTGTGCAACCCTCTTAATTCCAAAATATTAAGAATTAAACATTGATATTTACAAAGATATAGCAAATTCAATCAGCCGGATTATAAAAAACTCCCAGGGAGATGATTCCCGGGGATTTTTTTTTCTTTTTTCGAGAATAATATCCTCTTTCCCTAAACAGATCGGGAGAATAATGATAAGGGAGAGACATTTTCGAGTTTATTTGTTTAACTACCGGCCCGTTTAGAATTGAAGGTTTTTCATCTGAAGAAAGTAAATTCCCCGGGAGTTTCCATAATCGGGCTGTATGTCTTTGTTCGCCGTTAGGGCTCTATATCATATGTGATTAATTGCGCTTAACTTTATTCACAGGATTCTTCTGCCGCCATCAATCTGGTTGAAATGTTGATTTCAAATCTTCAGCGCACTCCAAGTGTCTGTCACCTGTAGTTGTACAAGTGGACGAGTCTTTTGTGTGATGTTTTGTGCAGTCGTTTCTGTTTTCATAGATCTCAATCTCCTCCTTTTGCCTTTTATGTCTTCGGAATCGACGATTTTCCTCGCAACTCAATCATCGGTATCGCTGCAATACAGCTCGAGTCGAAGGGCCAGATTCATAGCTTCAGTGGCGGACTTTGGCGCTCCTCATCGTGCCATTGGTTCCTTCGGCCGTGTGTTTATTGCAATTTTTCATAAGGTTATAGACCTGTAAATGGGGGTTACATCAAAGTTTGTGCTGGCAAAGGGCCAATATGACCAGACTTGTCTACTAATCGGATACAATACGAGTCTGTTAAAAGTCACATATTCAAAAGATGATTCAATTTGACCAGAACTACAATTGTTCACGGCAGACGATACGATTTATTAGCGTTTTTTTTTTGTAAACTATACAAAATTAAGCAGTTCCTAGAATTTTCCACTCAACCCACGATATGTTAAATCACAGAATATCGGAAATTCCTGCTTCGTCTAAGACAATTGGGTTTCTTATCACATTTGGACGATTCGTCGAGTGGACGTGTGTTCCGGGTCGGGGAGGGCACGCAGTCTGCCATAATCGATAAGATTATTTTCAATTCGGTAAATCACCAAACAAATCACAAGCGAAATTCTAGTTACAAAACACTGACCGAAATGAACATTTGTCATTTCTTAAATTGAAAAAAAACGAAACGTAGGAAAATATGTTAATTTCGGTTTTAATCCTGTGTTTACTGCTGTTGATCAGCCTATTCGTAGTCGTAAAGGTCAGTGGACATTGATGGACAATGGAAAAATAGATCATTAAGTGATTGATGGAATAATTGACTGATTGACCGTTTTTGGTCCCCCCCCCCCCCTCTTTGTAGATAACCCGTACGCATAGGTCAGCACAGTCGTCCACTGCTTCGGATGTGACTGCAGCACGAAGGCGCAGAAATTCAGGTATGTCTAATTGAAATATACGGAATTGATTGATCGAGACATTGTTTCAGAGATCACCATCCACAATTGATTTGGTCGGAAGACACACTAATGCAATAATTTCCAATTTTTTCGAAAAACAACGACCCAAAAAAAAAAAATTATAAAAAATAAAATTTTTTTTTTTTAAAAATATTCACTGCCCCCCAAAACAGGATTTTTGAGAAATAAAGAGATGCCCATTAGGGTGGAGTGAAAACATGCTTTTTTTTAATTTGAAAAAGTTAACCTCGGAAAGAGATGTAGTTTGGGGTCCTAATGAGGGGACAAATAAAGAAAAAAATTTTTAGGGGTCGCGCCGCTCCCTCGAATTTTGGAAATTATCGCTATTTTGGCGTTGATTTTAGAAAAATCCTAAAAATTAACGACTTAACTTATTCGAAATTTAAAAGTTTGAGCTGTTCAGTCCCCAAACAAAAGTATTTGAGGCAAATATGAGGATAATCGACTAATATTTGTAGCTTTGGTGGCGATTTCATTGTTCAGTCAATTTTCTGAAGAAGGGACGATCTGACTTATTTTACTTTTTGAAATTTTTGAACAATGAGAAAAATTTTTTTAAATTTGTTCATGCCCTTATTTCATTGTTTACGCTATTGCAAACATTTATTGACATAAAACTTTTTAGGATTTTTCTAAAATCAACGCCAAAATAGCGATAATTTCCAAATTTCGAGGGAGTGGCCCGACCCCTAAAAATTTTTTAAAATTTTTTTCTTTACTTTTCCCCTCATTAGGACCCCAGACTACATCTCTTTCCGAGGTTAATTTTTTTTTTTGAATTTCACTCCACCCTAATGCCCATGGCCCATGGCGAGGGTAATTTACTGTGAAAATTCCCTGACGATCGTTACATGTCTCCGACAGATATAGCGTCTTTTTAAGGTTATGTTAATGTTGGACAACTTCGCAGGAGAGCGAAAACAAATAATTGTGAAAATTTCAATTTTTGTAAAAATATTAACTAAGTTCCTTTTAACAAAAGAAAACAGAGTAACCAAGTATTTTTATTAAAATAAAATGTACTTTAATGGAAAGCCCTTCGACAATGTAGCACTCTGGCATCAATAACAAAAAAATTCCCTCCAAATTGACATAAGCGATTTTTGGTGCAAAGGCACGGTTTTATTGAAGACCAAGAACACGTTGAGTTGGTTATTTTTTGTTTAATTTCTATATTTAAGCCACTTATTTTATTTTAAGCAAATCGGACTCAATGGAGTCGCTAATGAACTGTGTAGGCGGCGACACGCCCCTTTTTCCAAATTTCATTCCAAATAGTCTGCGTAGATCTGCCACGAACATTTCCGGACGATACGACTATTAGTAAGGCTGTTATAATGGTTTCTTTAAAAAGGGGAGTGGCACCGCCCACTTTTCAAAAAGAACAAATTGTGAACATCCTATCGGATGTATGTGTTACCAATCCCGCCCTTGTACAATATCTGATAATATGTCCGAACACATTTTGATGTGTGTGGGCGGTGACACGCCCCTTTTTTCCAAACTTTATTCAAAATAGCCTGATTCCTGGTTTAACTGTAAACTACTTACTGTGAAAATTTCTGGAAGATTCGTCTAATATTATGGCTGTTCTAGCGGTTTCTCTAAAAAGAGGAGTGGCACCGCCCACTTTTCCGTAGCCAACCTCGCCCTTGTACCTCCAACATGGTATGAGATATGTTCCTTACATGTTTTCACTTGTGTGGGCGGAGACACGCCCTTTTTCCAAACTTGATTCAAAATAGTAAAATACATACTGTGAAAATTTCCCGACGATTCGACTTTCTTTAAAAGGGAAAGTGTGACTGCCCACTTTTCCAAAAAAAAAAAAAAAAAAAAAAAAGAGATGTTTCTAATTTTTCCCATTTTGGCCACCGTTTTTCGAGTTTTTCCAACTGCTGTTGTCAAGCCCGGAACAATTTCCAAACATTTCTTTCATTTCCACCTCTCGCCCTTTCTGATTATTTTGAGAACGTTTTCCCACATCATCTATATTTTATTCGTCTGGGGCCATTTTTGTCGTCTTTTCAGTATCCTCGAATTGTTAGCTTCTTTTTTATTAAACTTTTTTGTTTCCCCCACGTTTTGCCCGTTTTGGTGAGCTTCGCACCTTTTTAGCCCTTTCTATGGCTTTTTATATTTTACCTGTCCTTCTTTGTCCATTTTATTTCCTTCTTCCCGTTTTTGAATGAGATTTCGCAATTTTGGCTTTTTTAATCCATTTTATCGCCTCTACAACTAAATTGGAACTGCCGTTTGGCATCAGGGCTGTGGAGTCGGAGTCTGACAATTTTGCCAGGAGTCGATTTGCTCGACTCCGACCTCGAGTTTTACTTACGTATTTATAAAAATTTATGAAAATACAGAAACAAATTTTCACAAATTTTTCTTAACAAAGCTGTTTAAAGTTTTTATGAATATGGGGGTTATTCACTTCCATTTCCCATAAAAGAAATAAAATCGATTGAGAACAAGCTAATCTGTTAATATTTTTTAAAATTTGAAATATTTTCGGTTATATGAACTTGTTTATCAATAGATTTTATTCATTTTATGGAAAATGGAAGTAAATTACCCCACATTATTCATAAAAACTTGAAACAGGTTTCGGTATTTTCATAAATTTTTATAAATACGTAAGTAAAACTCGAGGTCGGAGTCGAGTAAATTTTTCGATCTGGAGTATAGGAATAGTGGACGGGAATAAAATTTCCGAAATTTTTTTATTGAACAACTGAAGTCAATTCTGGAGAGGGTGTCGAGCAATTTTGGCTCGACTCCACAGCTTTGGTTGGCGTGCATATTCCTACTTCTCACCCTTTTGTGATTCTGGACCCTTTTTGTTCTTCCATAAATGTAATTACATATTTCATTTCATTTATTTCTTCCAGACTTTTAATTATATAATTTTTAAAATTATTTTATAATTTAATTATAAGCAAATTACAAAATGCATATACAGAAATCTTTCTTAGTAAGCTAAAAAAAACTACTCATTAACTACTCATATTCCGGTCGATTACAATTTTTGTAAACACATTTTTGATTTTTTCTCATTTCGTACCTTTTTATTCCATGTTGGCCCCTTTTTCGTCCCTTCGCTAACTATTATCCACTTGTTGTTGGCAAAAATTTGTTTTAAGCGCCTTGGAGACGATCAAATAATTCCATCAATCGCGTGCATATGTATTAGTGTGTGCCTTCGTGTTTTGCCCGCAAACGCACCACAAAATACGGCAATCATCACTTTGTGTTTGACTTCGTTGTGTTCGGTTGAAACTTTCATACTACTTTTGCTGCACTCCGCTAACATCACTTTTTGTTCGTTTTCGTTGTGTGTTCGTTTCATATGTCGTCGTCGGAGGAAGAAGATTTGCTTTTGTTAGCATGTGCTGCAATTTTAACCCTTTCGGTGGATTTGTCAAATATATTTGATCGAATGATATATAAATTTCCAAAAAATAATGACCTTCGAAAAAACATGGACACTCTTCATTTATTTTTACCCAGTTATTAATTTTTTTTTGTTTTAAATGAAATACCGATACTTATGCTATTTATAAATGTTATCGTAATAGGTCTTCGCTTTGTTTTGTTATTTTTAAACGAATTGTTAAGAAGTTGACACTTTGTTTGTAAAAACAGCCAAATTTTGATATTTTTACAAACACAGAAAATAATATATTGAGTCATCGAACGATATCGACCAGTATTAATAGCATTGATAGAGGTATAAAAAAATGTTTTCTAAATAAAAAATTTAAAAAAAACATAAAGCGGAACCTTTTGGTGGTTGTTTTTCGGTTCTCGACATTTAGGATTATCATCCTCTAAAAGCCGCTGTGACCACCAAAAACAAAAATTATTATTTTTCCCAGCATCAGCGTCATCATATTACACTAAATTAAAATTTTCGCATTGTTAGCTCGACTAAAATTTTTTTTGACACGGAAAGGGTTAATAAAAGAAAAAGAAGTCCAGAAAAAGAAAATGTGGATGCAAAATTGGTTCAAAGAACCACATCGGTTTACGCACGAGAATCTTTTGGAGAATCCCGCGCACTTGTCCATCTCGCACAATTTTTTACTACTAAATGAGTCATGCTTGACAAGCGTAACTGGAGACCATCAACGAAAACGCCATCAACGAAAATATCAAAAAAATTTTGTTTTTTATGTCAATCATTGCCGACGTCGTGTACGTGTAGCCGACGAAACCCGATTAGAGTCTCCAAGGCGCTTTACCATTGTTTTATTTGTTCCCCCCCTTTTTGTCTTTTTTTTATTCCGTCTCACTTCTAAGTCATTTTCTCCTGTTGTTACCAAAGATTCTGTTAATTTTTCATCCCGTTTTGGACCCTTTTTCGTGCCATATTTAACTCATTTCCACCTCTTGTTGCCAATTGTAGTCGTGTAGCAATTTTCCAACAAAAATCACAATATTTGATAATTTGGTTTTTTTTTTGGGATTTTAATTCACGATTTCTTTATAAAGCCCATCACTTCATGGGTTAAAGAAGAACGTATAAAACGGATGGCTCTCTTATTTACTTGTTTGGCATCGTTGTTCCCTGTATAAAATTGGGGGCTATTTTCATTTTGGATTCGATTTTTATTCTCCCCATCTTCACTATTTTGCTTGTACGATCCAATGTTTCGAGTAATTTTAATCCAAATTAACTGACTGGATCATCATACCAGTGTTACCAGTATTACATTTTTTATCATTGTCTGGATTATGTCGTGAGTGATACAAAACATTGTACACACAATTTGTAATCAAATTTAAATTAAAAAAAAAAAACAACAACAATAATAACTGATGTAGGTAGCTGTCAAATACTAAAACAATTCATCACCACCGAATGCCCGCATGAAAACAAACTCAGCATGTAAATGAGCCAATAATACAGAAACAAAACAATGATGTGGGGCGATGGGGGGGGGGGGGGAGGTTCTTATCATATTTGGCCGACCAACCCCAACCCAGCCATATATTAACTAAATTAGTTATCTGACTAACTGAATAGTTGCTGTTGTTTTCCTTTGTGTTCTCGCCTAATTTCAATTCACCACTTCACACTTTTTTGTAAGCGAGAGCTGGCAACAGCGAACAGTGGTACAGAATCCATAAATAAACAATAACATCCTTATTTTGTAAAAAATAGTGGATAAAGGTTATAGTGAGAAGAGAATGCACATCAGTCTAGGCGAACGTTATCGTTAGGACTCTCATCAAATTATTAGACATTTGTCGGATGATGCAAATTTCATTCCAACGATTATCGAAAATATGCGCGTCTAAGAAATGGACTGCGAAGTTTTTTGTTAAAAAATAATCGAAAAGAGTAAATGAAATATATAAAGGGTGTTTTTTATTGGGGTATAGAACTTTAAGTTGGCATCACTTTTTTAACTGGCGGCCATTTTGTCAGCTGTCAAGTGATTAATATTTAGTTTGGTTTGCCATTTCATCGTGAACAGGTTGACAAAAGAACAACGCTTGCACATCGTGCAAATTTATTTCGAAAGTAATGGTTCAGTTCGCGAAGTTCACAAGTTCACCGCAAGCCATTACATCCACAAAAACTGACTGTTTGGTGTGCTCTATGGGCTGGTGGAGTCATTGGGCCATACTTCTTCCGCCATTCTACTTCTTTATTCGAGCCAGCCGCGGCGGCCACATGCCCGAAATCATATTTAAACATTAATGGCATAAAATTATCCTTCCAATAAAGCCAAATTGATGGACATTAAAACGATTTTCTTGTGTTTTATTTCAATTCGAAGTTCTATACCTCAATAAAAAACACCTTTTACAAAAAAAAAAACGCCAAAATTAATACAAAAACGTTTTTTTTGCTTAATCGCTCAGTTCGCCACACGCAACCTTGCCATTACACGTACAACTCAGTTGTTGCCAGTTGAGAACACACATTGTCTTCGAAACAAAAGAAAAAATATCGAAAATCATCTGAAAAAACAAACTGAGGGTCTACCTAAGGACGTGCATGTTCATTTGAAAAATGTCGTCGCAAGAGTAACTTCTCTCAGCAAGGCTTTGGTCTGTCGCTGCAAAAATAAAAATATAAAAGGGCAACTCACGATCTCAGGGAAATAGCCCGAGGAAAGTGGAAAAGAAAAATATTGGAGGAAATTTTGCAATTACAAAAACAAAATACACACGGTTGCTTTTCCCCAAGATGGGCAAATTTACATCACCAAAAATCAGAGGAAAGTTTCCACCGGCGCTTGGGGAAATCAGTCAGCTGTCACCACCAGAGTTTTGAGACGAAATTATACTGTCGGCGCCGTGGCCTCCTTTATTAGCTCGAATTAAACATCATCAACAATGGTTAAAAATTGTGCTTGAATGTTTTTTACATTGTTGTCGGTAAATGTCTTAATTTTAAAGTTATTCAACCATCCACATTTATTCGATAATAAGAGATTTTATTTATTGCCGCGAAAGCCGGTTGCGCGGCGGCCACCTAAATTTTAAAAACAATTTAGGCGCGGCGCTTCATGTCGGCTCTATACTCTGGTCAACACATCAAAAAAATAAAACGTAAACAAAGTGAAGGTTTTTCGTTTTTCTTTGGCATATTGAAGCAATTTTTCGTATTTTCTTTGCAAAAGTCTCAAATACTTTATTTATTGTTTATTAAATTGCTTTGACTTTTTTAAACATCAGCTGATTATCAACAGTGTTGGAAAAAAAACAATCAAGTGCGCTCACAATCGGGTGCAAGTTTTACATTTCCTTTTTCTTTTCCACAAGATAGTGAGTTCCGCTAAAGTATAAAATATAATACACAGTCCTTGCCTACAACCCAGTTTTCACAGTACCCACAAATGTGGACTAAATCAAATGTTATAGACTTTTGACCGATTCCCCTGAATTGTGGACCACTGTGCGGCGGTCGGACACTGTGAGCGAGCAAACGGGTGTATGTGAGAACGGCGCGTCATCTCCACTGCCATAATCGATAAGATTAACACAATGCGAACAAATCGCCAAGACCACCTGAACGCAACGTCAGTTAGAAAAACGTTGTTTCGAATTGAACAGTCGTTTTCGAAAATCGGGACAAACAAACCAATCAGCGAATCGAAAGTATGGCCTTTTTCGGATTCTTCATGTCGATAGTCCTGGTGATGGGCGTAGCTATGCTTCTGCGGGTCGGTAGACAATGATGGATAATGAATTAATTGATCACATTGATGTTCGGTGTGTGACAGCTGGAATAAATAATTGTTTGTTTTGTGTCGTAGGTTTGCATACGCGTTCTGTGTATGGCCCCGGCACTGGATGAATCAGAGCGAAGGCGCAATATTGAAGGTAGGTAATTAATTGTGAACTACAAAACGAGGGGGGAAATGGCATGGACCAGGTGTCAACTGCCCAACTGCCATAGAAGAGAGTCAGTGATGGGAGTTAATAATAAACAAGTGATTGATTGATTTTAATTGATCGGTGTTGATGTCAACAAGCAGAAGGCCCTTTTTGCCAGGGTTCGAGAATGTAACATAATAACATTGAAATTGTAATACGACCAATTTCTTAGTAAATATTATTTTCATTAATTTAAATATTAACATAGAAATTGGAATGGGCATGAGTGATTAGAATATTAATTTTATTGTCATGGGGATAAACCATTCTTGAGATAAGTTACTCGTGCGACGACATTTTTCAAATGAACATGCACGTGCACATGTAGACCCTCAGTTTTTTTCAGATTCTTTTCGATATTTTCCTTGTGTTTCAAAACAATATGTGGCAAAAAATTAATTGTACGTGAAATAACAGATTTATAACGCCGTTTACATTTGATTGTGAACATATGTTGATCGATAAAAATCACCAAAAACCTCGCAATAGAAAACATGGACATCAAAATGAAATGAAAGCACGTCAACAAAGTGAAAAAGACGTAAGCGCCAAAAATATGTTTTTCTTGTGTGGTCAAGCCTAAAGACGTGTGACGCTTACGATGCCGTTGAATTTGATATATCTTCGTAAATATAATATAATTTAATTTTTAATATTTTCCCAACGAATTTCATTAAAAATTGAGTTTTGAAAATATGACGCTTTTTGCGGTAAGGGTTCCGTATAAAAGTTAGGGGAGCCTGATTTGGGCCGACAGAAGAACAAGACGAAGAGACCAAAGATAAGTTTTCACCATCTCTGTCCTGGCCATGACATTAAAATTGTTCTTGGGGATGTTAATCGTAGAGTTGCCGCTGAAAAATGTTTGATGCGCTGAGCAGGGTGCAACCTTTGTTTTGCTGGGTGATAGTCCCCTACTCAACCTATCTCACCACGGTCGTCCACCCTAGTCACAGATATAAAAAAATGCGTAAAAGCATCTATAGTTGAATTTAGTTGTTGTCCAATTTCTCGGGAATCCTGATCCCGATCCCAGAAATCGGGAAGAAATTTTTTTCCAAATTTCCCGGATTAAAAACCCGAATCATATCCCTAATACAGGGAAAAAGTATGAAGAACGATGCCCATAACGCAATACTGCAGAATGTACCAATGAGATTTTCATAGGAAAAACATAAAAGCTGAAAAAGTAATGTACCGATTATCCCTCCATCGGAATAAATATTACGACGACGAGCCGGAAGAAAACCGACACAAACGAAGAACGCCGCCCATAACGCAACACTGCAAAGTGTTTACTCTGCATAGGAAATATTGACCATTAAAACCAGTGGAAAAGTTGCAGTCGGGTAAACCGACTTATATATACCCTCACCCTCAGTAAAAACATACAAGTCTCATACTCATAAGTATCGGAAAGTCAAAAGTGACCGTAGCTACCATCATTTGATGTAACATCTGATGAAAAGTCAGAATAGCAACCTAAAATACCGAATGCTATAGAAAAATATTGGATGGTACATTTGTATGGGAGGTACCAGAAGGGGAGTTGCCAGACTTCCAAGTTTTTGTCCAAAACTTTGTCTAGCTATAACTGTACTAAATACAAAATGTGGGCAAGATAGCGTTGGTTATACTGATAGTATTAGACGGTTTATCAAGGGCGGGATGGTACATTTGTATGGGAGGTACCAGAAGGGGAGTTGCCAGACTTCCAAGTTTTTGTCAAACATTTTGTCTAGCTATAACTTTAGTAAATACAAAATTTGGGCAAGATAGCGTTGGTCATACTGATAGTATTAGACGGTTTATCAAGGGCGGGATGGTACATTTGTATGGGAGGTACCAGAAGGGGAGTTGCCAGACTTCCAAGTTTTTGTCCAAAACTTTGTCTAGCTATAGATTTACAAAATACAGAATTTGGGCAAGATCGCGTTGGTCATATTGGTGTTACTACACGATTTCTAAGGTAGGCGGGATGGTACATTTGTATGGGAGGTACCAGAAGGGGAGTTGCCAGACTTCCAAGTTTTTGTCAGAAACTTTGTTCAGTTATACTTTTACTAAATACGGATTTTTGCCAAGATCGGAGTGGGCATATTGATATTATTACACGTTTAGTAAAGTGGGCGAAATAGCAGATTTGTATGGGAGGTACCCGAAGGGGTGTGGCCATATAGCCCATATGCAATCCCATAAGCAGTTTTGGGAAAATATTAAGCCATGCCAAATTTCAGAGTGATTGCTTAACTCTTTCGAAAGTTATCGTGCGTACCAGCAGGACAGACGGACAGACGGACGGACAGACGGACAGACGGACATGGCTCAAACGATTCAGAAAGTCATGAATCGAATTTGGTTCAAAGACACCTGGTGTCTAATGTGAATATTTCTAGGTGTTACACTTTTGGGTCGTATCAAATGATATATACCCTCCTACCCGTAGGGTGAGGGTATAAAAAAAGAAAAAGAAAAAGCCTCTCTACCGACACAAGAAACGGCAAATAGAAATGGAGTTTGTGGACATTGAGATGTCACAGAGTAGACACGATGCCCGAATATTTTGTCAAAATGTCAAAAATACCTAAAAAAATGTAATTCTGTAGAAATGAAAATCTTACCCTGCCATTGCACGTACAACTAATTTGTTGCCAGTTCAGTATTATTGTCTTCGAAATAAAAGAAACCTATCGAAAATCATCTGAAACACAAACTGAGGATCTACTGGTGCACGTGCAGGTTCATTTGAAAAATGTCGTCGCACGAGTAACTTCTCTCAACAATTGTTGCCGTCAGCAGCAGCAAACAAAAACAAAATGTCAAAGCATTTTGCAGTCTGTATCACGTCAAATTTTTTAAAAACAATTTTTATCAATTCTCAGATTTTCCCCAATTTTTATTATTTTTGAAAAAAAAAATATTTTTTTCACTTTTCTTAGCATAACTTGAAGAGACTCCAAATTTTTAAACTACTTAAGCGTTACGAAAAAAAAATGTTTTTTAAACTGAAACCTTAAAAAAACGATAACCATTTAAAAAAATTTTTTTGGAAATTTGAGAATTGATAAAAATCTATTTTTTAAAAAAAAATGTCGTGATACAGACATTTCCACGAGTCTGCCTGCCAAAAATTAGCTCGATTGGATCACTGAAAAAGGGTTAAAAATCGGCTTTCACACAGGCCATTGCGAGCTTCATACTTCAAACTTAAAAAAAAAAACAAATTCTGACGTGTACATGAAAATCGCCGATACACTTGTATTTTTTTCCCCTCTTTCCGAATATGTGCATGTGGTTAATAGGATAGAAAAAAATCTATTTTTTGTAACACGGTGTAATAAGAATGTTCGAAATTCCTCAAAAAAATCGTTAGACCCATAAGCCCTGATATAGACAACACATGAATAGTAAACTGTGGGAGCAATCCCAGGTTCGTATGCCGGCATGAACATCAGACATTTTTTTCAGCGGCCGTCTCCAGCACGCTAATGCGGGCCAGTTATCTCGAAGCCATATAAAACTTGCCTAGAGAAAGAATGGACCGTTCGTAAAATATCGTGTAAACAAAAAATTTGAGTCGCCTCACAGGTCGGGTTTTTGTGTTCTAGGGTTAACAGAGTGGGGATACATAAGTTCACAGAAAAAAATAATTTTTCGATTCAATGAAAATATTCACGAATTCAAACAAAAAATTCATTGAAAATCCTGTGATAAAACAATTTGTCAACTTAAAGAAAATATTCGTATACTGTTTATCAAAAATATCTTTGATGAAGAAAGTTTCATATATACAAAAAAATTCATTAAAAATATTCTTGATGAAATCATTCACATTCAACAAAATAATTTGTAGGTTGTTTATCAAAAATATTTGTGATGAAAAAATTCGCATATCTACAAAAAAAATTTTAAATTTTATAAATTAGATAACCAAAATACAAATCATAAAAAATATAAAATTTGTTGTCGATTCAATTTATCAAATTTCTTTCAACATTTGATAACATTTTTCGTAAATATGCTAAAAATGTATCAAATATTAAAACGAAATTTGATAAATGGGATCAAGAAAAAAATTCATTAAAAATATCCAAATATTTGATGAATTGTTTTGTTGATACAATATTTCAATATTTGACAAATTTTTTAGCATATTAACGATAAGTTTCATTGAGAAGTGATGAAATTCTTGTACAAATATTTTCATTGAAATTTTTTGGTTGTCTTTTTTTTCTGTGTTATGTTTTGAGCAGGGTTACCATAAAGATTTTTTGGAAAGGAGGACATTTGTGGCAATGAAGGAGGACATTTGGGTTATTTACAAAGAGCCAATGAAACCTTCGGAGGACAAATTTAAAGAGACAAAAAGTAACAGAAATTTAAAAGTAAAATGTTTATTAAGGTTAACCAGGTTGACGAGTCCATGTGTGCAGTTGTTGCACCAACGACTCCTCTTAAACACAATTCGAAAATCAATTATTTTTGTTAAAAATTAGTTGTCGGCTGCGATGAACTATGCAAACATGTAAACACTCAAATAATAATAAATGTTTGAAAGGTGGTAGGTAGTGTTGAAAAATATTGGGTGTTTGCTACCGAAATAGTAAACAGTAACCACAGATTTTAATCGTAGCGCTGAACATAATGAGGACGACAGCGACGGCGTCAATACTTATAATTTACAAACTAATAAATTTCACTGTTGAACTATCAAACACTAATTATTTTGACAATAAAAATAAATTTGAATCTGCAACAAAAGGAGGACTTTTTTGAAAAAGGAGGGAGGACAGTGTTAAAAAAGGAGGACATGGTAACCCTGGTTTTGAGAGAAGTTTCTCGGCTATTCCCTCGTGGAATGTTGTGGAAAATACGCTGTGACATCGTGGTCGCATCCGACGTAGTCGAACGCTTGACACTGCAATTAATGCGCTGTCTGGGGCATATTGGGCGAATGGATAAAACTGCCCCACCTCAGAGGCATGTTTGGCGGCGACTTCGAAGTACCGAGCAAAAGGGCACGACGCAGACTTGGGTGGAAAGTTCTAATAAGTATGAGTGAAACCGACAGGAGATCTTGTACACAAGAACCAGGGCGTGGAATTTTTTTCTTTGAAAAGATTATGGTGGAAAGATCTAATAAATACAGGGTTATCCTGTATAAACACTAGGGCGTACCTCAAAAAAAAAAAGTTCACCGTACACCTTCGAATATGAAGAATTATTGAAAGGTAGCTTCAAAAAATTTTTTTTTATTTTTTTATGCCGAACGTAGGGGTCGCGCTTTTACATTTTTCTATATAACTTCTGCATTTATAAACGGATTTTAAAGTGTGATACATCGATGTTTTTGTCTCGAGGCCGATTTTTTTTGTCTTTGAAGTCATTGAGCTCAAGCAACCCCCTTCTGGTACTTACCCATCATATCTCAGTTGCTACTACCCTAATGTACCACTCTAATATCAGACAATTAAAGCTCGCATAAAATCATGAAACTCTTCCTAAGGAAGTATGTCGATTTTCCCAGCAGAAAAAGTGTCGTCGAGACAAAAACATCGATGTATCACACTTTAAAATCCGTTTATAAATGAAGAAGTTATATAGAAAAATTTAAAAGCGCGACCCCCACGTTCGGCATAAAAAAATAAAAATTTTTTTTTGAAACTACCTTTCAATAATACTTCATATTCGAAGGTGTACGGCGAACTTTTTTTTTTACTTGTAACCTTGTACAAGCATTGATTCTTTTGCGGTAATTTTGGCACATAACTAGACGAATGTTGGTTCTTAAGGTTAACAGTTAAAGGTTTATCGGCATAAACACGGTCTTTCGCATAGCCCCACAAAAAAAAAGTCCAATGGTGTCAAATCGCATGATCTTGGTCGCCACGATGAGAAATTACGCGACCAGGAAATGTCATACAATATTCGCTCGAGTTGTGTGGCATGTCAACAAGACGGTGCCTTGTTGAAACCACATATTCTCCAAGCAGACAAAAAAAAGTCGGTTACCATGCGACCATAAAGCTCCGAATTAACGGTGTCAGCCGTTTTCGGTGTGATTGACAGCCGTCCAATCACACCTTCGGACCAAAAAGCCCACCAAACAGTGACTTTTTGTGGATGTAATGGCCCATCTTCAATTACTTGAGGATTCTCAGAAACCCAAATAGGACAATTTTGTTTATTAACATACCCATCGAGTGAGAAATGTCCTTCATAACCATAAACCATAAATCTCCTCCTAAAACACGATATTTGGCTGTGCCAGAATCACTAGTTTTGTAATAGGTTTTAATAATTTTTACGCGTTGTCAATGTCAGACTTCAAATTGAAAAGAAAAAAAAATTGATTCAACAACTTAGTTTGACAGATGTCGAATTCTAGCTCTGAAAAGAAAAAAAAATTGATTTAACACCTTAGTTTGACAGATGTCGAATTCTAGCTCTATACTTTTGAAAGCACAAAATGGATAACCCTATATGAGTGAAACCAACCGGAGAACGAATGAATGGAATTCTTCTTTAAAGTCTAGTCGTATGAGTAAAACAGACTGCAAAAATGACAGCCAATCCCACAGAAATAGCTTCAACTGTCAAATTTCGGAAATCCCCTTTCGAAAGACCCATTTGTTCGCCCCCGATTCTTGAAATAGCCTGGACAAAACTGTAGGCCAAGTGGACGGTAACGATTCCGTTACCGTTACCGTTTCCATATCGTTTCGTACACCCGAGCTGATAGAGAATCCAAAGAAAAAGAGCTTTTTGCTCCCGGCTATAAACGCAGCGATAAGATAACATCTTTGCAGCTGAAAATATTATCAAGATAATGACATTATTTTGTATACTGTTTTGTTTTTCTTGTTCTTTCTGTCTTCTCTGCTCTCGTACTACTTTGCCTTAATATAGAAATAATTCGCATTTTGTCTTAAGTCGACTTGTGCACAATAGTATTCTTAGTGGAACCAAAAAACCCATCTCACGCGGACAATATTTAAGCGATTGCACGTTTAAGAATCCATTCGGCAATTTATGTGAAACTAACGGAAAATGTACATAAGTGATATAATCTATTTGGTATTTCTAATGGTGCTCCTGTTTATTGTAAGTAAACCGGCGAAGGGTTTAAAAAAACAAAAAATATTGAAATGTTTTCTAACAAAAAAAAAAAAAATGCCGCTTATTATTCAAGTGACCTATTGGCAATTTGTTTTTTGTTTATTTAAGCATTTTTCTGCTTTTATGATGCCTTCTAAATATTTGCACAATTTCTGTAGATCATTTACAAGGGCTTCTCGTTCGGCAATCGGGCCGACCAGCAGGAGGATCAAACGTTCAACACCACCCGCGATGCGCTGTACTACAATCGCCATTGTTTTACCAGAGCAGGTTTGTACACACTCAGTATTTTTGTAGTCATAGTCAAGGGGTTCGCCGCTCTGTGCTCTCCATGGCCGGAACCTTCGCATGGAATCTTTTTCAGACAATTTCAAATATTTCGACACCAAGTAAAACAAATCCACATACTCTGAAGAAGATAACATCGACTAAGATGTTGCCAACTCGCACTTGTGTAAATATGTCGGCCAAGTACAACAACAATTATAAAATGTACCATTTATTCGTCAGCAAATGTCCACAAAAGACATGAAGACATGAATTTGATTTGTTTGTAAATTATTTAAAATGTTAACGCTAAACGACGACACGTTTGTTCCAGGGGGAATTTGTGCCGAGGCACGTGATTGCAGCGCTGTGCCGCTTTCGGTCGAAATAGATGCTGATAGCAAAAATATCGATATAAATATTTGTTATGGCTGTGAAAGTCTAGGCAGACAGTTGGATTATAATAATTAATAAGGGAATACCAAATTGGATACCTTCACTGGCATTACGATGACTTTGTACGAGAAAGATATGAATTGTGTGCCGATACCAACAATTTTTCCCTAAAATGACTCATGGACATTGTTCGAAACGACAGTGAAACTTCCATAAGTCGAAGCACTTCTAGTGACAGTTTAGGCGACAAACAGTCCCTTAAAAAGTTTCATAAGTAATTCCATAACTCAAAGTCTCCGTAAGTCGAACTATTCTACGGGAATCACCATTAGAGTTATGGAAGTTTGATTGTATTTAGTTTAGGTCGTAAGAGCAGGTTCACACCATTGTGAGTTGGGATTAGACTAGAGGAGAGCAGATGGTGGGTGTTTTGTTTTAGACATGTGGTTTTTTGAACGGCCCTGGTGTGGTTGGTAGTGTGTGCACCTATCACACAGTAGAACCCGAGTTCGAAATCGGCTAAGACCATCAAATATTTTTCAGTGGCTTTTTCCACCTCGTAAATGTTGGCGACTATACGAGTAACAGAGTAATCTCTGAGCCATGCAAAAACTTCTCTAGCCGGCTTTAGTAGGTCCCGATTAGTGAGTATAGTCGGCTCCACGGCGTCTCTGAGGATGCGCATTATCCACTAGAGTAACCGATCCATGGTTGCTCGAATTACCCACTCTTTTCAATCTGGCCACACTTTTTTCCGACTTGATCTTTTTGACAGCTGACACTTGATTTATGCTCAGTTTGGTTTGCCATTTTATCAAAGACAATACAGAGGGCAGACGTCCCCAAGTCGTTTATTGACGCCTTAGTTCGGCTACACACTCTAGATGTCAGTACTTGGCATGGCAATTCATGATGAAATGTCTTATGCTGAAATATTGTCAAGAAATCTTAATGATTTCTGACCTAATAATCTGAGGGAATTGTCAAGTTTCTCTACAAACTCTGTAAGTCTGGGAATTATTTACTTTTGCTTGTGCAGAAATGTCTGTGAGAATTCATTAAGATTTCTGATAGATGAATCTATTAAACGCTCGAATAACGGGATTGTTCTCTACCTTTTGGGCGGTTTTTATTTGGATTAATATGAAAAGATTTGTTTGTTGTCATTAGTGTGTTAATGCGGCCCTCACACGTTACAACTTTTCGTTCAACTTAGATGAAGAAGCAAGTTGGCCGTTCTCCTCACACACTACAACTTTTCAACCAATTTCTCATCCAATCTCATTTGCAAACATTGTTCGTAGTGTCAACATGAACGCATATGTTATTATTTTAAATATTTTTTTTTCAATTAATACGTTTTTTTACTTTGACTACCACAACTGAGGTCAATTTTTATATTCCTCAATATAATCAATCACTTTTTCCACACATACTTTCATTTTCATTTTATTTTTTCAAAACACCGGTACAAAAATGTGTTTACTTCATCAATGACAAAATGCGATTGAAGTAGAGAAGTTGAATGACAAGCCCTCACACGTACCAACCTGGTTGGCCAACTTATAAAATAAAATAAATAAAGAAGAGGTTGATCACAGTGTTCAAGGTTCCCAGCTTCCACAAGACGGTAGCCATTGTGATGTATTTCCAAAAGTATACGATTTTTTATAACGAACTCAGACATCCGCACGATTTATCTTACAAACAATATTTCTGTTTAGATTTTTGGGCAACATTCTCAGTAATTCTTTCAGAATTCCGTCAGACATTGCACAGATTAATCGGCACAAGTTACCGAATTTTCCTCTGAAGAGTCTTGCAGACTTCTGTCAAGTCTTTCACACGTGGATTGTAAAGAAGTCGGATAGAAATTGGATGCTTGTGCAGATAATCTTAAAGAAATCTTAAAGATGTCGGCAACTTTTGCTTGCGGGGCTACGATTTTTACATGAAAATGTAAAGACGGGCAGAAAATACAGAGTTCTCCAACAAGAGGTGTTATTTTGGTATTCAAAGAAAAATGACATTATTTTGAGATAAATAATCGAAAGTTTATTTCATAATAAAGAGGAAGATATGCCGTTAATAATGACAAAACAACATCCGCCAAATGGCCACCACGACCACGGTTACAGGACCATATCCTTTTCATGAAATTGTCCATAACCAAATCGCAAAGTTACTGCCCTCGTGATTGATACACAAAATATTTGCAAACGAGATTGGATAACAAATTGGTTGAGAACTTGTAGCGTGTGACGACCAACTTTGTTGTCCAACCAGATGTATCGTGTGAGGGCCGCATTACGATAACTCTACTTTACGTTACCTACGTTATTGGTTGACTATTTGGGGGCTAAAGGTTGTTAAGGAATCGGCTTCGCAGTTGAGTGCATCGACTTTCCGTTAGATTTGTTCTACTGACTCTGTCTCTTCCCTGTCCTTGCAGGCTCTGCAGTTGTCCTCCCGAAAAGGCCACTACGATTTTCCATCATGTCTTGCCGGTAGGCGAGTTGGTAGCGTGCTTGCCTATCAGCGTGGGGGTTGTGGCTTCGATCCCCACCAGAGGCTTTGGTCTGTCGCTGCAAAAAAATCTAAACATATGGTCTGTGTCACCCGGTTTACCCTTGGACCCAAAAATTAGAATATAAATTTACTTTGTATTGTAATGAATAATAAATAATTAAATTAATTTCGGGGCCCGTAACTCGGAAAGTGTGGACTTTGGGGATTTTCCGCTTAAAAACAAAAGTAAATTTCAGTTTTAATCAGCTACGTTGACAGTTTCCCATAACTAGGAGGAGTTAAGGCTGCCCTAACCCGTCTACGCTGAGGTTATACAAAATTTCGACAACCGACTGCCGACCACATTGTGTTTCATCGTCTCTTTATGTCAAACAATTAAATTTTTAAATTTAAATTTATCGACAATACTTTGGACTTTTGTGGTTTGCCATCCATTTCGTTCACATTTGTTGTGACATTTTTGTTTTGTTTCAAATGTAGATTTGGAAATTTCTTGAATGGACACATTCTATTTTTATATAATTTTATTTATTTCCATCGTAATTCTGATAAAAGTGAGTACCCCCTTCGAATTCTGTTAGCGTTTTGATGGATTTATATTTATTCTATATTTTTTTTTTTTTGATTGGTATTTGTTCGGGACACACGTCAGTGGTTGGCCAAATGCCTAAGTTGTTCGGATTGGTCGTGGCTGCACACGGTCTATGACAGTCTGGCGCTACCGCATTATCGTTGGGTGCCATCAAGAGGTTAGTACGAATGTTAAGTCATATTACACAAAATATATTCACACATGGTCTGAAGATTGTCTGAACATTTCCGGGAGGGAAATGGTGGGGGGGGGGGAAAGAATATTTTGAGCAATAAAACCAAAAGTCAACGACGGAAGTTCAATTCGTTTTTAGTAGAGGATTATGCGTTGAAAGGGCTCAATAGAATGGGCTGACAGTTAGAAACTCCTAAGTCATGTTTTTGAAATTAATTATTTAGTGATATCTCTCTGTTTTTTTTCCTCTGCCGCATTGTACGAAATGAGAAAAAGCTGCCAACAATTTTTTGTTTTAATTTTTAGAAAATTTAAAACTTGATGGAAAAATTATAATGTTGGTTTGAAACCCCTTGGGATCGGGCCTGCGATCTAGTAAACATTTCTAAGTTCTGTAAAAAAAATCAGATTTTAAATAGCGACTGAAGGGTTATTTTGAGCCGCTTGCCAGCTGTCGTCTGTCTTCTCAGACGGAAAATATCAAAGGAAAATACACTGGTTTCTTTAAAGATGAATACTATTCATCCGATTCACACTAGGCAATTTTTATGATTCCCTATTGAACATGCCTCTTGTGTTCACACGCGGAAATTCTTTTTCGCCAATTTTTGTTCTCATTGTTGCCTTTTCAAATACAAATGACTTTTTAAAAATATCAAAATACAAAAAACACAAAAAGAATTTGCCAGTACGAGCAAGTTTTTCTCCCTGCCATTCCCCTTACATCTCTTTCCCTGAAACTGAGAATTGCAGCAATTAAAATTGCCCAGCGTGAATCGGGAAAACTTATCCATTCTTCTCGTGAGTTTTATCGGCCAAATATTCATTTAACAAATATATTCGCTCTTTAGAAATTCTCACTGGTTCGCGAGAGTGCCAATGAAATATTGGCAAATTAACGGTCGGATTTCGTAAAACGATTTCTTTCAATAGCACCACAACTCAAAATACGATTTCTTTTCAGGAGAGCCGTTTAAAGTTTTCAGTTGCATCTTCCTTAGCAATTATAGGAAAAAAACTCATAGGTTTCCCGAATAAACTAGACCCTGAGATATGTATGTAAATGATCCGGAATTCCATAGAAAAATAATCTTGACTGATTAGGCCCATTTCCACCTCGGTGGCAAAATTGTCTCATCTGGGGCTCGAAAAACCCAAGAGTTATTGTTGAGAAGCCTCTCCATGGTTTATGGCCCCGCGGGGTCATTGGACCTTACATTTTCGAGAATGAGGTTGGATCAACAGTTACAGTGAATGGATTGCGCTATCGAGAGATTTTATGGGATAGGTTTCCGGACCGTGTTATCTCTCGAAGAGGTGATCACAAATGGCCACCGAGATCTTGTGATTTAAACCGTTGCGACTTCTTCCTTTGGGGCCACGTGAAAGATAAGGTCTACGCCAACAATCTCGCGTCAAGACCAAAAAGATAGAATTTGTGAGGCTATCGAGGGCAGCCACTTTGCGATTTGGTTATGGAAAATTTCATGATTTTTGAGATCATTGAGACATTCAGTTTCCTAAAATGACTTCTTTTCTCCAAATGGATGCTCGAAGAGCATTGTGCCGTTCGATTTCCAGCCGCCGCCGCCGCTTACTATTTTGTCGGCATGTGATGGCTCCGCATAAGCCGCCGTTAAATCTAGAAATGTCATATTTTTAACATTAATTACAATTGACAAATTGTTTGTTATTCGAAATTAGTACAAACCAACGCAGCAATTATGATTTCTGAGGTTTAATTAAAATATACTTCATGTGTATGACGACGGCAGAAAGTTTTGATTGCGGTTCAGAAATGTCCCCACACGTGAGCAAAAGATCAACTCTACTCAAGGTTTATGTATAGAAGGTTACGCCATCAGCAAAAATTGCCGTTAGGTGACGTAGTTGGTAGTTGAAACGTAAACATTAAGTGTGCAGTGGGCAAATGTATGAAAAAAATGTATGAACTTGAAGAAAATGTAAAAAGAATGTTTTTCCGGTGCAGAATGTACTTTAGGTTAAGAATATTAAATGCCGACATTACCAAAAATATTTATACCAAAAAAAGAAAATTAAATAAAACTTTAACTTAATATACAAAAAATTGTTCGTTTTTCGCTAATAAATAAATTGATGGCAAAAATAGTCAATTGTCCCACTGTTATGAATACACAAATATTATCAGCTGTTACCTCGAAATTTTTAGCCAATAGGACCAAAGTTTGGGTGACGTCATTGGTGACAAACGTCAAAAACAGAAAAGGGAAGGGGGCTGGGATGGCGTAACCTTCTATACATAAACCTTGACTCTACTTACTTATTTCCATGAAGGAATCGACAGGGAACTTCTCTCGAATCAATGAGCTGTGCACGATATAATTTCTATACTCACTGGACGGGACCTACTGTTTGTAAAAACGGCTCCGAACGGCTAATGCATTTCTAGGGAAGTTTTACATGGCCTAGAGATTGCTCTCTTACTCGTAAGGTCGCCAACATTTACGAGGTGGAAACAGCCTTTGAAAAACGTTTGATTGTCTTACCCGGTTTTGAACTCGGGTTCTTCTGTGTGATAGTCAAATACACCATCATCCATGATAATTACAATATTTTTTAAAATATAGTAAAAACTATAAAAATATGTTGTTTCTTGTTAAGCGACCGCTCATTTGCAGTTGAAATGCGAGTCGGCTGGAGCCGGCTTCAAGCTGCCGCCGCCGCCGCTCATTTTATAGTCAGCCGCCGCCGCCGTCAAAAGGTATTCGGCGCCATGCTCTGGTTGCTAGTTATTCGTAAATTAAACAAATAACCCCGCATTCATGCAAATTTATAATAGCTTTTTAAACCTTTGTTAAGAAAAATGTGTGAAAATACATAAACAATTTTCGCACATATTTCTTAATAGCTTAAGTGCTGAATACGGCCAAAATGTATAGATTTTTTGTTTTGACATTTTTTTTTGTGTTTTTTTTTGAATTTATTATTCTGATTATTTATATATTTATTGCAAATGTTGTTTACAAAAAATAGTAAAAAAAAGGACTGGCAGTCGCCCTGCGCCTTTGATTTTTTGACCATTGTTTTTATATAAACGTCATGTTTAAAAACTTTTTACCACAAATAACTCAATGTGGTATATTGTATTGATTCAATGAACGCCTCCTGCCAAAATTATACTCCAAATAATACATCCGTTGGAAACGAAAATTTTAAAAAATTTTGTTTAGAAAAATAAATGTATCCCTAAATATTTTTTAAAATATTTTGTTTCGAGTTGAGGACGCCACAGTACACCAGAAAATACGTGTGGCCTAGTGTCATAAATTAACGCCACAAATATTTTGTTAATTTGTTTAGAACTCCGAAACTGCTCATGAACCTCTACGCTGGCAATGTTTAGGGTGTAAACGATTCGTTACGGTCCCACCTCTCCACATTTTTGCTGACCAATTGTTCGTTTGCCAAAAACAAAGAAAAATAAACAAACAGTCAAAGAAAAAGACATAAACATAAATCAAACAAAAAAAAAAAAGAGTACAAACTTATGGTCGATATTTGCCAGTTCAACTAATCTATGGAATATAAATTTACTGATAATAACCTCAAAGCCCTTTGCCTCTCCCGCCTATTAACAAAAGGTTTCACATGAGTTCTTTTTTTTTTGTTTTTTGCGGCCGGGTTTTTATTATTTCCCCCGTAAACGTTTATCAATTTTTTGAGCAACAAAACAGTTTTACAGTTTTTTTTCCCCCGTCGAAATAACATTCATAAACACTTGTCGAAATCGATATTAACTTGCCGCAAAGCAGACAAGAAGTACACCGTGTTGTGATCATCAAACATTTTGTGTCTGTTTCTGTTTTTTTTTTTAATTTGTTCGGGTTTTTGAATATTCAAAGAATGGATGATTTTGTAACGTATTTCATTTGGCTGCTGGTGATTATTTTTGCATTCACAATATTGCGAGTAAGTGTAGAAATATCGAAATATTGAAAGTGTTCTTTTCTATCGTTGGGAAATATTTGCCTCTCAGGTCTGTTGTACGGTAATATGCCGATCTATGGCCACAGAGCCAACTCCTCAAGCGGGGGTGCAGAGACGTGTCATCAGACGCATACGCATCGATCCAGCGCCTTCAGCGTCGGCCACGAATCCAACGGCAGCAGCTGGGAACGGTGAGTGGTGATGGTGTTGTTAGAAAAAACAAATTCAAAAAGTTTATTAGAATTCTTAAAAACAATAAAACAATAACCTTAATACACAGTAACGGTGACTACAGTGGTTCACAAGTAATGAATCATTTCATACACTCTGTGTCGAAGGAAAGTGACTCCACATTGAATGTAGAAATTCTTCCGGTCATATCTTAAAAAAAAACATCAAACAAATCCAAATTGATGAGTGCCAGTGCTGGTGATAGTGGTCTAAGTCATATGTCATGTGCTCACATGTAATCGTTATACTGAGTCGCCGAAAACTTAATTCTCTTTCAGTTACAAATAAATCGGGATTTTTTTTACTATTCGAGCCTAACAATAAGTGTATGAAACTATGGATTTTTAAATTTCTATTTCTCCATAGTCAAATTTCTGAAATAATTGTTAATCCATCAATGAAATCTGAATCACAACACTATGCAACAAAAAAAAAGGTGTAATGAATAGTAACTATATAATTCTCATGTACAGTGGTCCCCTGAGTACAAAATGGGTGATTTCTCTTTTGTTTATTTATTTTAAAAAAAACTTTTTTTAACAAATATTTTTTGGAGATTTCTTTTGAAATAAATTTTAATAATTGCTATCACTTTTAAATCTTTGCCTTTTGAAAGAATTATTTTTTTATAATTATTATTACTTTTAAATCTTTGCCTTTAGGGAGTCAGATTTTTGTTTTCCCTTTTTCTTTTTGAAAAAGTGCCTAAAAATTCGAAATGACAAACATATCTTGTCTTTCAATTTTATTCACAATCAAGTGAAGGCAAAATTTCTATGAATTCCATACAACAACAACAAAAATTACCAATAACTAAATTTTCGACTTAACTTTTGTAATAACTCTGAAATTGAAATTTTGGGGGCTTTTTATCATTTGGGGTAATTTTGTATGCCCAAGAAAAAAAAGAAAGATGCTTCAAAAAATCCCATAGAAAATTTCCAAAATCCCATAATAATTTCTCCAAAAAATTGGTATTTTTCATTAAAAAAAACATCAATAACCGAAAGATGCCCCAAAAAACAATTTGGGCAACCCCAAAAAAAAGAAAGCTGACCCAAAATTGTCAAACATTTTTTTTTTAATTTTTCATTATAAAATTTTTTCCCAGAACGAAAGATGGCCCCAAAACATCCCATATGAAATTTTTCATAATGAAAAATTGCCCAAAGACCAAAAAAATTAAAAATGTCCACCAAAAAAAATCAAACTTTTGGGGTCTTTTTCGTTTGGGGTAATTTTGCGAGCCCCTAAAAAGGAAACTTCCCCATAAATCCCATAAAAAATTTAGATATTTTTGTTTATGAAAAATTCAGCAAAACGAAAGATAACCCAAAAAATCCCAAAAAAAAAAATTGGCCATAAAGACAAATTCTCCCAAATATCCCATAAAATATTTGGGCATTAACAAAAATTCCCGCCATTCCCATATAAAATTGTGGGCAAAAATTCCCCAAACAATTTTGGGCATTATGAAAAATTCTTTTATAACAAAATATGGCCCCAAAAAATCTCATAGCAAATTTGGGCATTTTTTCAATATGAAAAATTCCCCCACTCCAAAAAATTTTGGCATAAGGAAAAATTCTCCCAAAAATACCATAAAATATGTGGGAATTTTTCGTTATGAAATATTCCTCCTAAACAAAAGATGGTCCCGTAAAATCTCATATCAAATTTGGACAGTTTTCATTATGAAAAATTCCCCAAAGCCCACAAAACCCCATACAAAATTTCGGGCCTTTTTTCAATGGCCCACCAAAAAATCCCATAAAAAATTTGGGCATTAAGAAAATTCCTTAAAAAACAAAATCCCATAAAAATTCATTATGAAAAATTATACCCAAAAAAGCCGTTAAAATATTTGAAAGTTAAGAAAAATTCCCACAAAAAAAAAAAATAAGAAAGAAGAAGAAATGGTAGAAACCTCTAACAAATTTGGGCATTTTTAATTATGAAAAATTCCTCAAAGTCCAAAAAAAATCCCATACAAAATTTTGGCATTCGGAAAATTCCTTAAAAAACAAAGTTATCCAAAAAATCCCATAAAAATTCATTAAAAAAAGGATACGGTAAAAGCATTAAGAAAAATTGGCCCAAAATACCCAAATGAAGAAAGTTGCCCCAAAAAATCTCATACCAAATTTAAGCATTTTTCATTATGAAAAATTCCCCCCCACATACCCAAAAAACGAAAGATGTCCCAAAAAATTCATTATGAAAAATTCCCCCAAAAATTCCGCTAACAGATGTCCCATAAACAAATTTGAGCATTAAGAAAAATTCCCCCAAAATTCCCAAATTAAAAAAAAATCACATACAAAATTTATGGATTTTACATTTAGAAAAATTTGCCCAAAAGATGTCCCGAAAAATCCCATAAACAAATTTGAGCATTAAGAAAAATTCCCCCAAATGAAAAAATGAAGAAAGTTGCCCCAAAAAATCACATACACAATTTATGGATTTTACATTTTAAAAAAATTCCCCCAAAAGATGTCCCGAAAAATCCCATAAACAAATTTGAGCATTATGAAAAATTCCCCCAAAATTTCCAAATGAAGAAAGTTGACCCAAAAAATCACATACAAAATTTATGGATTTTACATTTTGAAAAATTCCCCCAAAAAATCCCATACAAAATTTGGAAAATATTGCAAAAAAAAAAAATTGTTCGTAACATTGAAAATTCCTTAATTTTTTCCAAGAGGCCTCCAATATTTATTTCACTCACAAAGTATTTGAAAAATCTTCAAAAAGTCAGCTGGAAATAGCTGGGAAGCTTTCAATCGGGAAGTTGTCAGACATTATTTGGGAGATTTTTCAGAAATTTTGGGAAAATTTTCATATTGTCCTTTTTGGGGAGTTTTTCATCTATTTTTAGGGAATTCTTTATTGAAGGCCTCCCTTAGTTTTTTTTAACAATTTATTACAATTATTTAGCGGTTATTTTTCCTGGCGAACAATCCCAAATCATATATGAAAATAGGCCCCAAATGTTACACGTTTGAACAACAACAACAACACAATTTTTATTAACTTTGACCCACAAAATGTGTCCCTTTTTCAAAGCAAAAAACCTCTGTTGAATTGGGAACACCGTTCACTTTTTATTTTAGAAACCACTTAAAAATATTTGTGTTCCTTTCTCGGTACTCGGCTTCACTGTCTTGTCGACCCCACTGTAGTTCGTTCGTCATTAGCTGGCGTGCATCACTTTAGTTTCACACAAACTCAGTAATGATCTCAGACATCCGACGGACAGCTGTCGATGCTTGAAGTCACTCCAAGATTTATTTCAGTTTCACTTTTCCTTAAGTGCCGTTGAGTTTCTGTTCTGTTCTGCTGTCTGAGGGTGGGGATTCGTTACCCAAAACGATTTCGCTGCTTTAATTTGGCAATTTGTTTTCATTGTTTTGAATTAAATCATTTGTGGCAAAAAAAATGTTGATATCAAAAAGTCGTTGCTAATTTGATTTACAACATAAGATAGATAGTGAGATAGAGAAGCGGACGGACGAACGGTGATAGTGTTTCCGCATACCGCCAGTTCGCTGTTTAATCTAGCTGCGTAATTAATTTCATTATAAAAAAAAATAGTTTAACATAAATAAATTCAAGACCAGCAGAAGGTGGAGTACAGCCAGACACATGAAAAGTCAATTCAAAAGCAAAATCAATTTAAATTTGTCCGATAACTGAAATTTGGCCTAAATAGAGCATTTGACCAAGATAGTTGTGATGTTAACGAAAAAAAAACTCTAAAAAATTCCAGTTCTGAGAAAATTGAGCATTCTAGTTACTTTATATAAAAAATGTAAAACTCACATTTTTTCAAAAATAAAAATAGCATAATCCAGGCTCACAGAAGCCAAAAAACTTTTTTTTTATTTTGGCGATTTTCGAAAACAACGTAACTGTAAAAAAAAATGCAAAAACTTCAAAATCTGCAAAACAGTGCACAAATTTTCCGTCATACATTGAAAAACGTTAATTTTCATATATGAGAACTATGAGTATTTTTTATGAATTTTATCGCAAATTTTTAAAAAAAAAATTAAAAAAAATTATATTTTTCGCTGTTACTTAAAATAAAATATAAATAAAAAAAGTTATCATATCTCAATGTTTTGCAAAAAAATTCGTGCAAGGCCAGAATAGATTAGCACAATTTATAGATTTGAAAAATTTGAATTTTTCGCAAAGTTGTGGCAAAAAGAAAACGCTTAAATGAGAAAAAAACACGATTATTTCCCAAATTATTTTTAGTAAGTTATTTGACGGATAATTTTTGGTTGGCTAGCACAAATTAAAATTTGTTCCGTTTTTGAGATAAGAGATTTTCAAAAATAGCGTTTTTTTTCATAATTTTTACTTTTAAAAAATTTAGTTTTCGATTTTTTTTATATCAAAAAAAGTAAAGTTTTACCTTTTTTTCAGTTTTTGAGATAAGAGATTTTCAAAAATCGCCAAAATAAAAAATTGCGTTTTTTTGGAGTTGTATGAGACTTTTGCAAGGCTCAGTTTTCACTTTTGAAAAATTTTGTTTACGATTTTTTATATCACATTTTTTTACAGTTTTTGAGAATTTTTTTTTCCAGGTTTTGTGTTAAGCGAAAAAAAATTTGCCTTTTTTGTTTATTAAAAAAAAACTACATTAAAATTGTAAAATAGGTGTTTGTCGGGTTCAGTTTTCACTTTTGAGAAGTTTTGTTTTCCATTTTTTATATAAAAAAAAAGTGAAGTTTTTTCATGTTTTGAGATAAGTGATTTTCAAAAATCGCCAAAAAATAAAAATTGTGTTTTTTTTTTGTTTATTGAAAAAACCACATTAAAATTTATATCCAAAAAAAAGTGAAGTTTTTTAATTTTTTGAGATAAGAGATTTTCAAAAATCGCCAAAAAGTAAAAATTTTGTTTTTTTTATTTATTCTAAAAACTAAATTACAATTTGTAAAAGCTCAATTTTCACTTTTAATTTTTTTTTTTCATTTTTTTAGATAAGCGATTTTTAAAAATCACCAAAAATTAAAAAATTGTGTTTTTTTTTATTTATTAAAAAAACTAAATTACATTTTGTAAAAGAGACTTTTGTTGGCACCAGTGAGCTCAATTTTAACTTTTAAATTTTTTTTTCATTTTTGAAAATAAGCGATTTTTAAAAATCAAAAAATCCAAAAAATAAAAATTGTGTTTTTTTTATTTATTAAAAAAACTAATTTACAATTTGTAAAATCTCAATTTTCACTTTTAAATTTTTTTTCTCATTTTTTTAGATAAGTGATTTTAAAAAAATCGCCAAAATTAAAAATTGTGTTTTTTTATTTATTAAAAAACTAAATTACAATTTGTAAAAGAGACTTTTGTTGGTACCAGTGAGCTCAATTTTAACCTTTAAAAATGTTTGTTTTCAAATATTTCAAAAATAAAGTTTTTACATTTTTTGAGATAAGCGATTTTCAAAAATCGTCAAAATTAAAAATTCTGTTTTTTTGTTTATTAAAAAAAAAACATTAAAATTTATATCCAACAAAGTGAATTTTTTTAATTTTTTTAGATGAGCGATTTTTAAATTCAAATTCTTTTTTCATTTTTTGAGAATTTTTTTATTTCTGTTTTTGAGATAAGTGATTTTCAAAAATCGCCACAATAAAAAATTGTGTTGTTTTTTGTTTATTAAAAAAGCTACAATAGAATTGTAAAATAGACTTTTGTATTGTCCAGTTTTCACTTTGGAAAAGTTTTGTTTGCAATTTTTTATATTAAAAAAAGTGAAGTTTTACATTTTTTTTCAGTTTTTTTTTAAAAATTGTGTTTTTTTCGTTTATTAAAAAAAACAGCATTAAAATTGTAAAAGAGGAGTTAGTTGGGTACAATTTTCACTTTTGAAAATTTTTGATTTTTCATATCGAAAAAAAGTGATTTTTTCAGAACTGGCATTTTTGGGTTTTTTTTGTAAACGGCACTTGGTCGAACTTTTTATTTAGCACAAATTTTTGTTTTCGAAATATTAAAAATCTACATTTCCAGAAATTGTTTAAGCTTTTCAATTTATTTAATTTACACTACTTTTTTGTATTACAAAAAAAAATGATTAGAAATTTAAATAATGGCGCTGCTCATACTTTTTCGAAATTGGCGATTTTTTCGAAAACTCCTGCAAATAGCGCCCTCAGTATGCGAAGAAACCATTGAAGGATTTTTCAACCACATGAAATTTCCCGGCCTACGCCCGGTGTTGCCACGCCCTTTTTACCATATTTCGAATCCTGCCGGACTTTCCTTTCAGTTGAGTTTTATTATGATCACAGTTTTGTTAAAAGTATGTTGATACTCGAACTCCGGTTTATTCGATTTTCAGAGTTTTTAAATTTTGGCCAATGAAATATGATTTAGCTCCACTGTGCGTCTCCGTTATCACCAAATAGAGATTACAGATGCAGTGGCGCGCCGTACGCTGCCTCAACGTCAATTTGAATACATATATTTATCACAAAGTCTAAAGGAAGAAGAAGACTTCACATGACTAATTTGGCTTAGGACGAAACTCGCTATGGACTTTGCACCGGTCAAAGTCGATTTCGTGTCAAGGCAAGTTACACTGGGCAACAAGTTGATCAACTAACCGACATGAACTGTAGAGACTCGATTTCTAAAATTATTGGGAATAGACTCGACGTTGGTGTTTCTAACGTCCAGTTGATGGTCGACGACATCTCATACGGAGCCTCACGTTTTTAGGAGCATTTGTGGTGCCCGGTTTCGAAGAACCACATTTTACCAAGCTGGGTTTTCGACCTCCTAATGGCTTAGACGATTTTGTGTTTAGCGCCCCAGTAACATGTCGACTAGTGAACGTCTGGCGCTACCTACTCCACTAGTTGAGGCCTCAGTCGCTGCAGCCTGTGGTGGTTTGAACTTAAGGCACATGTTCACTGTGTGTGATAAATTGTTCGAATTCGAATACAACTCTGTGTTTGGAATAACTGCCGGCATGAGAAAATTGTGTATGTTTAGCAATTTGTATGTTCAGACAACGCCTTCGAGAAATCGCTACGAATACGTGTATGCGTAGTCTGTCGATCACCATCACAATATCACAAATAAATTGTAGGAAGAAATGCCATAAACATTGAACGTTTCCAGTCGCCTAGATGGCGGGTAGCGATGAGGCACAAGTAAGAGAGTAATCTCTGAACCCTGTAAGACTTCTGGCTCCCGTTCAGTGAGTACTCAAATTTTACCGTCCACAGCTTACTGAAGTAAGAGAGTTAAATTGAGCACAACAAGTACTCTCTGTGGCGTAGCAAACCCAACACCTGTTACCATTCGCTCTGAGACAGCAAAGACAATGCATTTTTTTTTCTTTCTGTTTTTGTTACCCTCGTTCGTCGTCGTCGCCTGATTAAAAATGTAATCTTATCTGTGAACTCGGCACATACCGATAAAATTCGCTGGCGATTGTTAAATCCCTGAATGACGTTTTCATGGAGTGGCGCGAATTGAAAGCCCACCGACTATTACGACGCTCACTCACATCGTCGTCATTTAAAGCGTTGGCCTTTCGCCCACCCCTTGGCAGCTTTGGAAAAAAAGTCAAATGAAAACTATGAATTGAGTTTAAAACTAGTGTTTATGAAAGCAAGTTCAATATTAAAATAATTCAAAAAAAAAATATAGTTCGCTTAAAAGTTTTCGGGGAAAAGGAAAAATCAATTCAACATGAACGTCTTCACGGTGTATGTGTTGACATTTTTTGTCGTTTTTCTATTGATGCCGGTGGTGTTTATTGCTCTAAGGGTAAACAAAATGTGGAAATTTCCTGGAAAACCCTTACCTTACAACAACAACAACAAAAAATGAAATGAATCTGTCTATTGTTAGTTCATACTGTGGCTGGTATTGGAGTACTGTGGATATGGCGGTGAGGCACAACGCCGGGCCCGAACTCAACGGCAACGTCAGCGTTCAGCCAACGGAGGTAATAACAATCGCCAGTTATATATCGATGGCTATTTTTATGATGGTACGTTTACAACTTACAACTCTATTTGCCGATGCATTTTATGCCTTTAACGTTTTAACGGAGAAGTTGATTGTACTGGGGATGAAGTTCAACTCAACACAATTTTATAAATACAAAAATTAAAAAAACGAAAACTATTTAAAGGAAGAAACTTAGAGGTATGGGAGGATGACAAATGTTAATTGAAATAAAATAATAGTATTAATTTCAATAGTGACCCGTAGTCACTGCCTGGTACGAATAGGGTTAAAAGTATTTTATGTTTTTACCAGCAAACTAAATGGGACACTTCCCACTCTTTGGCCACTCGTCCTAGCATTGTTGGAAAAAAGTTACTAAATAAGAAATTCAGTTTTGGGAACACAAAATAGTCACAGGGGTGAATACGGTGACTGCGGCCGCATTAAGGCCCAATTAGTCTTCACGGTTGACGATCAGCTGTTTGAGTTGGGGTTGCATTTTGCATGTGTTGGAGAGAGACAACTAACATTGACGGTAGACTTCTGCAGGTTGCAGAATCAGCCGTCAACCATCGAAACCGATCAGCTGTTTATTGTTATTGCTTTCACTTCGACATTTTGCGCGCGCAAATTGTTTATAAGTTGTAAATTAAATTTTATAGTTTCAAGTTATGAGTAATGTATTTGTAAACGAAGTCAAGTTATATTTTATACAAATGCTCTTCAATTAGCTGTTTTTGTTTGGTTTTGTCTTACCGTCGTCTACCGTCATAACTAATCGCACAATATTGAGCCTACCGTCAACCGTCAAGACTAATTGATCCTTTACCGTGTTGTTTTTGGCCAAATATTCGCGCACAAGCAACGATGTGTGTGCAGGGGCGTTATCATCAGATTTTGTTCTTCCACAAATCCGGGCGTTTTTGGCAAATTGCTTTGCGAAAGTTTTACATTTTTTTAATTTTTTTCAGATTTTTTTTAAAAATTTTAATTTTTGTTTGTTTGATAAAAGAAACTACATTAAAAATCTAAAAGAGGTGTTAGTTGGGCACAATTTTCACTTTTGAAAATTGTTGATTTTTGCCAAACGAAATTAAAATCCGGCTCCGAACGGCTAATGCATTTCTAGGGAAGTTTTACATGGCTTAGAGATTGCTCTCTTACTCGTAAAGTCGCCAACATTTACGAGGTGAAAACAGCCGCTGAAAAGTGTCTGATGGTTTTACCCGGTTTCTAACTTGGCGCGCTTTTTTCGGTCTTGGTTCATGGGATGATTGAGCTTTAGTTTCCTCATCGTAACCATAAACCCATGATTCGTCACCAGTTATTACCCTCTGGCGCAAGTTTTGGATCGTCACGGACCGAGTACAACATCTCCTGAGCAATTTTAACGCTATGCTGGTTTTGGTCCAAATTGAGCAATTTTGCCACGAATTTAGCGGCGACCCGAATCATTGGTTAAAATCGAAGGGCACGAGCCAATCGATATGTTTAGATCCTCAGCAACTTCTCTAATGGTAATTCGTCGATTGGCCAATATTATTTTATTCACTTTATCAATGTTTTCGCGTGTTGTTGACGTGCTCGGGCGTCCGGCACGCTGTTCGTCCTTCGCATCTACTCGGCCCTCTAAGAACATTTTGTACCACCGATAAACGTTGATTTGCTCCAAGGTAGCTTCACCATATGCCACAGTCACACAGTCAACATTCGGAATGCGTCGGCGCACTTTATTTTGTTTTTCACACAAAATTTGATGCAGATTCTTTGATCCATTTTCGGAACTAGATACAAATCGAAGACAAGTTAAAACCCAACCAAGCTCAACAGCTGTCAAACATTAACTAAACATTCAAAATGGCCGACCTTGTCAGCATATTTAAGGGACATGAGTACCAACGTAACGCTACAAAAATATCAAAACTCAAATACACCTAGCCGGCGGAAATTAAAAATTCCCGATATTTTTTTAACATACCTCGTAACGCAATCACACTATTACGTTTCAATTCCATTTCGAATATCTTAATATATATTTACCCTCGACACTGATTCACTGATTCCCTGATTCACTGACTCTGTCACGCAGTACGTAGGAATTTAAATAGGCATTCTATAAATAATAATAATAAAAAAAATATTATTTTTTTTTTGTACAGAAATTGTGTTTTCCCCAAATTTTTTTTTTACCAAAATTTTTTTTTTTCCAAAATTTTTTTTTCTTACAGATTTTTTTTTTTACAAAAATTTTTTTTTCCCAATTTTTTTTTTTAAGATATTTTTTTTTTCCACAAAATTTTTTTTTTCAATAAAATTTTTTTTTTACACAAAATTTTTTTTTTTCAACAACATTTTTTTTTTCAACCAAAAATTTTTTTTTCAGCAAAATTTTTTTTTTCAACAGAAATTTTTTTTTTAACAAAATTTTTTTTTTTCCCACAAAAATTTTTTTTTTCAACAAAAATTTTTTTTTTCAACAAATTTTTTTCAGCAAAAATTTTTTTTCCACAAATTTTATTTTTTTATATTTCGAAATTTTTTTTTACAAAATAGTTTTCTCAAAATATTTTTTACAAAATTTTTAAAATTAAGTAACAAATACTTTCTCAAGCTAATTAACGGGCGCCATAGGCGCATTACAACTTACTAGTACATATATATTTACCCTCGACACTGATTCACTGACTCTGTCACGCAGTACGTAGGAATTTAAATAGGCATTCTGTAATTCTATAAAAAATAATAAAAAAAAAAATTTTGTACAGAAATTGTTTTTTCCCCAAATTTTTTTTTTCCAAAATTTTTTTTTTTACAAATTTTTTTTTTCCAAATTTTTTTTTTTCAACAATTTTTTTTTTAAGAAAAAATCTTTTTTTTCAACAAAAATTTTTTTTTTTAAGAAAAATTTTTTTTTTCAACAAAATTTTTTTTTTTCAACCAAATTTTTTTTTTTCAACAACATTTTCTTTCCATATTTCAACGGGCGCCATAGGCGCATTACAACTTACTAGTTTCGAATAACTTTTGTTCTATAGAACTGAATAAAAAAAAATGCTTGTGGTGGCTTGTAATAAACAATATAAACAGCTGTCATTGGTATGACATTTGACATAGTTGGCATTATCGGTTAGCCAGTATTGCCAACGTGACGTTGGTAACACTTCAATCGCCTTGTCTGCACTTTTGTATTTCTTCTTGTGCTATGGACCGATCATAATTTATAAATAATCAATGAGAGTACAATAAGAGCCGATTATTCCAACTGCACGTTTTGCGCAACGGGCATTTTATTTTATGTTGCGGTCTTTATAAGAGTAAGTTTTTTTTAAAAAAAAAAAAAAAAAAGTCGTGACAAGTGCAAGTTTTTTCTGATGAACCGAAATGTGGTATTTTGTATGCTGTAAAGGGTTTTCCCACAAGAGGTGTTATTTTGAATCACCCGGTATTTCGATAGATGTCACTATTGAAGCTTTTATTCTTGGACATTTGACAAGTAGAAACTACGCCATTACTAAAAATGGAACGATACACGCATCAGCAACGCAATGAAATTATTAAAATTCCATTAAATGAATGGATTGCGCTATCGAGAGATGATTATGGTCGGAGTTGGATGATATGGATCTGGACAACGTTTACTTTCAACACGACGGCGCTACTGGCCACACAAGCAACGAAACCATTGCTCTTTTAAGGGCAAACGATTCTGCACCGTGTTATCTCTCGAAGAGGTGATCACAATTGGCCACCGACATCTTGTGATTTAACCCGTTGCGACTTGTTCCTTTGGGGCCACGTGAAAGACAAGCTCTACGCCAACAGCCCAGCGTCGATTCAAGACCTCAATGACAGAATTCGTGAGGCTATCGAGGGCAGCCACTTTGCAATTTGGTCATGGAGAATTTCATGAAAAGGATATGGTCCTGTAACCGTGGTCGTGGTGGCCATTTGGCTGATGTTGTTTTTCATTATTTTCTATATTATGACATAAACATCTGATCATTTATCTCAAACAATCCCATTTTTTCTTTGAATACCAAAATAACACCTCTTGTTGGACAGCCCTGTAGTTCATAAGGGGGGTGGTGGTAGTGGGTCATGTTTACACAAAAAATGCTCCCTTTTCAACAATATTCTTTGTACGACTGTGAACGGGTGTTTCATCTCATATTCTTCGATTCACACATATATTTTGGGGCGCGCTACGTGTAACAATCTCAGTAAATGCAACAGGCTTGATTTCCTATCGGTTGCGCAAATCGAGCTCTTACTGTACATGTTCAGCCGGTTCATCGGAATCACATTTCTCAAATTGTGTTGTCGAGTTTCACATAGTATTGGTTTCACTGTTGCTTTTGTGTTAGTTCATCAATAAAACATATTTTATCTAAGTGTTTCGCGTGGCTGATAAGAGTGACCTTTACACGGTCAAAATCAAAACAGGTCCTTTAGTATGAGTCGGTCCAATTACTTCAAATTTAGAGACATTTACATACTTTTCAGTTGCTTGGATCTACATTCCTTATCAATATTATCCACTTTGCTGTAAAGCTCTTGTTGGACAGATGTCCCCACAAGACTGCGTCGTCTGTTAAGAGTTGCCACTGTAGATAAACTATACATACATACGAATGTAGATATTTATGTTCCGAAATACATCCATACAGATGTACATATTTAGTCATAATCTTATCGTCAACCAATATCGATACGAAGGTATTTTTATACTCGCTCTCTTCGTCCGTTAAATGGCACAAAACCCACTATGACTCTTCGTTCAACTGCCCCCCCCCCCCCCCCCCCCCCCTCGTGCGGGGTGTAAAACCCAACGATATGAAAAATAGAATGAAACAAACAACAACAACAATAACAGCTAATAAGCACACACAAAAAAAAATCCACAATTCAATGAGCAAACAAATCAAGAAAATATTAGTGTGAAATCAGACATAATTCAAAAGAGTTAAAAGTATTCAAGAAAATTGTGCGAAAATAAATAAATTAATCCGAAAAGAGAAAACGACAAAACGACAAACTGCATCAGCACAGCCGGCATTCGCTAGCCATGAAGTACATTTCCGGCCAAGCTGAGTGGACAAGTGTTTGAATAGCAGAGACGAGAAGAAAGTTCCACGATCGATTATTAGAAAAAAAAAAAAAAGAAAACATGTATGCCCTGGTGTACGTTGTTGGGGGATTTGTATTCCTGTTCATGGTATTGCCGGTGATATGTTTCTATGTTCACATACACAGCAGTCGATTGGAAAAATTGTGTCGTCCGCCCCAGCGCCGGCCGAATTCGAACATCAATTGGCCGGAGGCATGGCAGTGTTCGGCTAATTCTAGCACAGCGGAGGGTCTGGTTGGTCCGGAAGCATACGGTATGTGTTGAGAAGACAGAAAAGATTGAAACGTTTTTTTTTTAAGTTTGTTTCAATGTTCATTAAATCTCTAATTCGCTGTTTTTCACTTTTCACTGGGAGACAAAATTAGAGATTATTTGAAAACAATAGAAATTATGTAATACACAAATAAAGTGATCTTAAGATGAGTATCTCGAGCAGTGATGGGCACATCTCTCAATTCCTTAACTCGCGGGTATGGAAAATGAAATGCTGCTACTGCGACGTTGACACACGTACACAGTTGCGCCTTCGTTCGGCTGATGCTTCGTTGATGCTGTACACGCAAATGAAAATGATTAAATGAACAATAACACTGTTCCACAAATTGGGAGAGAAAAAATTGATTTAAAAAAAATTTAACTAATCTGGGTGCGCTTGATTAGAATCTCCCGTCTTGTTAATTTTTTTAAAAAATATAGAAATACTAAATATTATTAAAATTTTAAAAAAAAAGTAAATAAATATAAAAAAAAAATAATAATTTAAAAAAAAAATTTAAATTATAAGAATTTTAAAAAAATATTAAAATTAAAAAAAAATTTAAAATTTAAAAAAGGGGATAATTTTTCAAAATTACAAGAATTTTAAGGAAATATTAAAATTCTAAAAAATGTTATTTTAAAAAATATTAAAATTTTAAAATATTAGTATTTTCCAAGATATTGAAATTTTAAAAAAAACAAAATTTTTTTGTTAATTTTTTAAAAATATTGATATACTAAATATTATTAAAATTTTAAAAATAATATAAAATTTAAAAAAAAAGTGAATAATTTTTAAAAAATTACAAGAAATATTAAAATTCGAAAAAATGTTAATTTAAAAAATATTAAAATATTAGTATTTTCCAAGATATCAAAATTTAAAAAAAAAACATTTTTTTTCTAAATTTTAAAAATATTAAAATTTTTAAAAAATGTTAAAATTTAAAAAAGTATTAGAAATTTAGGTTGGATCTACAACCTGTTGTTGGTCTTGGCTTGATTAATAAGTGATTTCCTATCTGGGTGCGCTTGATAAGAATCTCCCGTCTTGTTCATTTTTTTAAAAAATATTGAAATACTAAATATTATTAAAATTTAAGAAAAATAATAAAATTTAAAAAAAATATTGAAATTTTAAAAAAATATTAAAATTTTAAAAAATGTTTATTTAAAAAATAGTAAAATTTTAAAATATTAGTACTTTCAAGGATATTGAAATTTTGTAAACTTCTCAATTTTAAAAAAATATTAAAATTTGTAAACAGTATTGGAAATTTAGGCTGCTAATATATATTACTTACTTACTTGGGTTGGCTCTACAACCTGTTGTTGGTCTTGGCCTGAATAATAAGTGATTTCCAAGCACTTCGGTCTTCTGCTTGGCTTGTCCAGTTTGTGATACCAAGCATCTTCATCTTCTATCTTCGCTGTCTGTGCCTTACATGGTAGTTGTCGTCCATCGCCTTTCTGGCTGGAGCATTTGTATTCATTCGGCCGACATGGCCCAGCCAGCGCAATCGCTGTATTTGCATGTCGGGATACAGCTCATACAGCTCACGGTTCGTTCCATGCCTATACTCCTCGTTAACACAGATAGGGCCATAGATTTTGCGAAGAATTTTTCTCTCAAAAAACACCCAGCACAGCTACAGTCTGCTTTCGCAAGTACCCATGTTTCGGCGCCATAAAAAAGCCCGGGTAGAATAAGTGTTATTTTAGTTTGACGCGACAGGGCTCTGTTCCTGAATTCTTTGTTAAGCCCGAAATAACATCGATTTGCCAGCACGGTCCTTCGCTCTATTTCGATACTGACATCATTTTTTCTATTAATGGCGGAGCCGAGGTATATCAATTCTTCCACTACCTCGACGTTGCCTGGCAGTTGAAATTTAAAAAAAATTAAATTGTAAAAAAATATTAAAATTTTCAAAAAAAATTGCAATTATATTACTGTACTTTAAAATTATAATATTTTTTAAAATTCTAATATTTTAATATTTTTTAAAATTCTAATATTTTAATATTTTTTAAAATTCTAATATTTTTTTACAGTATTATTTTTTTAAAATTTCAATATATAATATTTTTTAATATAATTTTAATAATGTTTATAATTGTAATACTTTTATAATTTTTTTTTTTAAATTTTAATATTTTTTTAAAATTTTAATATTTTTTTCTCAAAATTTTAATATTTTAATATTATTTTTTAAATTTTAATATTTTTTTTTAAAATTTTAATATTTTCATATTTTTTTTAAAATTTTCATATTTTTTTTAAATTTTAATATTTTTTTAAAATTTTAATTATAATATTTTAATATTTTTTAAAATTCCAATATTTTTTTACAGTTTTAGTTTTTTTAATATAATTTTAATAATAATGTTTGTAATTGTAATACTTTTTTTAAATTTTAAAATTTTAATATTTTTTTTTAAAATTTTCATATTTTTTTTAAATTTTAATATTTCTTTTAAACTTTAAAATAGTTTTCAAAATTTTAATATTTGTTAGAATTTTAATATTTTATTTAAAATTTAAATTAAAATTTAATATAATTTTAATAATAATGTTTATTTTTTTAAAAATTTTAATATTTTTTTAAAATTTTAATATTTTTTAAAACTTTAATATATTTTTTTTTAAATTTTAATATTTTTTTAAAATTTTAATTTTAATATTTTCAAATTTTTTTAAAATTTTCATATTTTTTTAAAATTTTCATATTTTTTTAAAATTTTCATATTTTTTTAAAATTTTAATTTTTTTTTTTAAATTTTAATTTTTTTTTTTAAATTTTAATATTTTTTAAACTTTAAAATACTTTTCAAAATTTTAATATTTATTAGAATTTTAATATGTTTTTTTGCTATTCCGTTATAAGCAAATATCATATTCTTGGAAAACGCATTACTATGGATGTCATGCAAATTACGATAACCTGACCGGAGGTGATCAAACACTGAACAATTAGACGAGCGTAACACTAGTGCTTCGCACACAGAGCAGAGCATTGCATTAGTGAGTTAGTATGCGTGTTGCACTTCACTGGTCTAGAGGTGGATTGTTAAACAAAATGTTGCATAGTTTTGGGCGTCTTCTATATGAGTGATTTTAAATTATGAATTCCTTCATGGAATTTTTACAAAATTCGAAAAAACCTCGAAAATTGAACTGTATATTTCGAAAATTGGAAAACCGTTACTTGCTTATGAGTTTTCCGAAAAAATATTGTGCTCACCGAACCCCACCTCAATGAATATTTCATATTTCTTTTTTTTTTTTGTATTTGATAATTATAATAATCTGATTACGATTATTACGATGGCAAGATAAAAAATTATTAATCAAAGCAGCTGGGAAGAGAATCATAAAATGTTTGTAATTTTCGACTTAATTAGGTCAAAATGCTGTCAGTCAGCCATATGGCTATCAGTGACAATTAAATAAATGGCACATCTATCGTAGAAATGGCCAAACTCGGAAAAATTATTTACCGTATTAAATGGTGATTTCGTTTGTACACAAAAAATGTAACACTATGTACAAACGAAAGGCAAAAGTGCAGTTTAGGTAGAGTGTTTCAACCCGAGCATTCCCCGGACAGATTTTCGCGGAAATTTGCCGATTTTTTAGTTCCCCATTTCCCTGGATTATTGGTCGTAATGCCCGGGAATAAAATACTACCAAAATAAAACTACCAACAAAATAAAACTACCAAAAAAATAAAACTATCTACGATTTTAGGCAATTTTTACAAACGTAATTTTGGGTTTTACTTCCGGAAACATATCTGAACTATGTACAGTGTACTCTCTCCATGCGGACACCTCTCATAAACGGACACATTTTTCGGCATCAGTGGGCTCTAGTCCTCTTGTGTACTTCTCTCATAAGTGGACAAAATTCTCAGTCCCTTAGGTGTCCGCTTATTACTCTCTCATAAGCGGACACCTAAGGGTGTCGTGTAGTTGATTTTTTTAAATTATTTGTCTATGATTTTTCATTAATGTTTTATTAGTCATTTCAAGTTTTGAACACATCTGAATTATGAATTATTTTTTTGGAAAAAAAGTTGTTTCCAAAAAATATATTTTATAAAGAAAATCAAGTCCCAGGAATTACCGGGAAGACGCCGAAAAAATTCCCCATTCCCCGGAGTTGAAAAAGGTCGATCCTGAACACAGGTAAATCGACTCGACGAAGGGCTCTCGGTGGAAGGGGCCTTCAGGGCCATAAAAACGTTTACGCCCGCTTTCATGTAATGTTGAATATTCAAATTAAAGTAAAATACGGTGTACTCTCTCCTTGCCGACACTTCTCTTAAGCGAACACCTCTCATTATCGGACACTTCCCGCTTCTCTCATATGCGGGAAACCTCTCATAAGCTGACAAAGTTCTCTGTCCCTTAGGTGTCCGATTTTGAGAGAGTACACTGTAAATAATTGCACATTTTTCTTTATTTAGTGAAATAACGAATTCTGATAGATTACAAAAAGATTTTTTTGTTAAAAAAAAAAATGTTTTTTCCCCCAAAAATTCTTCAAGAAAAATAGTTTTTCTTATGAAACAGGCAAAATTTTAATCTTTCGATATTAAATTAGCCACAATTATGTATATGAGTGTGGTACCGAGCCTCCTCTATTTGTATGAATGCTTTTGGTCCTGAGGACCCTTGTTTTTCCTCGGAAGTGGTCGCAGACAGTGCCCAAACACTCCCGGACCCGAGCTCTCCTATTCATGATTTTTGAATATTCAAATTAAAGTAAAGTAAATGACTAAACTTTCTTCTTTATTTAGTGAAATAACAAATTTTGTTAGATTAAAAAAAAAATAGTAGAATTTTTTTTCCAAAAAAAATATTTTTTTTCCGGAAAGCCAAAGTATTTTTTTTTTTCAAAAAAAAAAATTGTTGTTTAATTTTCTTTTTAAATAAAATGTTCATTCCTTCAATTTGGAATTCTGACGCAATTTTAAAAGTGGAGTATGTAAAAGTGAATATCCACACTTGTCTGAATGGGAAGGGACCCCGCGGCTCCATAAATCATTTATTTTGAGCCCTGATGGTCCTTAGTGTGGCCTGCATATATATTTTCCAATAGCTGGAATCCTGGAAGAATTAACTTTCATTTGAATACCCACAATTATACGGAAGTGGTCGCAAACAGCGTTCAAACACTTCCCGACCTGGGCGCTCTTATTCATGAGTTTTCTTTGAAATTCACGGTCTATTCCCGGTGTTGAAAGCTATAATTTAGTCAATTATTTCTGAGTGCATTAGTAGAAGTGAACTTGTGTCCCATCAAATATCTGAACACAAAAGAATTACAAAAAAATTTAGACTACTTAGGCGGTGACCCCTAAAAATGCAATGCACTGTATTGGAAGGAGGAAAGAGGGAGTAGTGTTGTTTGATATTAAAATGTGTATAGAAGAGCGATAGACAACCTGTAGGCACACCATAGATTTGGAGGCCCTACTATCCTATCCTATCAACACCACCGCTCTCCTCTGCAAACAAGTTTTTTGGAGCTCCTGGCCATATATGGAAGTTATATTCCATTTTTGTCAATATGTTTTGATAACCTTACAAGGATACCAACCTGGTTTTACTATGTGAAGTGTCCGAGACACTGCCTATCTCAACACGTCCGTCCACGATATTAAATGTTTGGACATTTTAGTTTAAAATGTAATGAGTACAAGAGAAACACGATTTTAGTTCAAATTAAACGCATTTCCCCTGAAAATATATGCCAGGCGAACCTTAATTTCCCTAAATTCTAGGAAAAAAAAAACAGCTACAGATTTTCTTGATGATATCGTCCCCCCACCAAAATAAAACAATAGTGTATACTCTATGATGCAGAGTATATGTGAGTGTTAGTGACATTGCGATCTTACCCATTTGAGGTACAAGGGAAAGAGAGCGGGGTAATGAACGCGACGGAGTCTCTTCTCTTTTCAATAAACTCACCACTACGGCTCGCCTGCATCCTGTTTCACTTAGGGTTGCCATGATATTCTATCTATATTTATCACTCTCTCTCGCTCTCGCTCTCTTCTGTTTTTATCTACGATTTCTTTTACCAGCCACCTTCACCCCCCCCTATGGAATCATCTACCGCCCGTCATTCACGTATCCATCCGCAGCACGTTCTTCCGTATCCATGTGTGGTGTGTTAGGCATTTGGAAAAGTCACAGTGTCATGCAAATGTCGATTATCTTATCGACTGTCGTCATAAATTTATAAATACGCACCCTCACACACACACACACACACACACACAGATGTAAACAAACATATGCCTTATTACGTACATTGCTGTGTGTGTGTGTGCTTTGTTGATTGTTGCTTTTGGAATACGGTTCAATTAGAGTTAATTCGCTTCTATCGAATTGCCCGCCACCAGTTCTTCAGTCAAATCGAATCGTGTTTGGATGTGTTTGTCTGTGTGAATTGATTTTTGTGTTTTTTTTTTTTTTTTTTTTGATTTGTGACTTGTCAAGGGAAATAGAACACAAGTGTGTGATCAGTTGTGCTGTTTTAAATAAACGCTGCCATTTTGCTAAATATGGCTGATGTTGTGAATATCGTTGTCTATTTGGTGGCTATGGCCACCATTTTCGTCGTCTACCAGTTGGTTATAGTATGAGAGCAAAGACTAAACAAAGTTTTCAAAATAATAATTTTGTAATCCTTTCCCCCCTGTATTTAGTTGGTGATACGACTTTATAAAACGTGGCGTTTAAATCGTGATCGCCAAGAAAGAGGTAGGTTTAGACAATTCAATTTATACACCGAAAAAATAAAAATATTTCAAATATTTTCACCAAAAATGCAATTACTCAATTCTAGTAAACGTTATCCAATTCGATTAAATTTGATCTACATATGGCATCCGGCATAGAATTACTCAATTTATATTAACCCACTTGGTGCCACCCAATTTACCCCAAATGCAAGGGAATATGAGTAACAAAATTTTATCAGAGATATCAGATTTACAGTGTAAAACCAGAATTTTTTTTTTAAAAAATTAAAAAAAAAAAACAGAAAATAAAAAATAAAAAAGTCGGTGCTAAGTGGGTTAAGAACGAAAAATATCAAAGGGAGTAGAATTTACTACAGCTGAGTACAATTTACAATTTTAAGGGAAAATCAGTAACAGAGTTTATCAGAGGTCAATTTTCAGCGGAAAGTCAAACAAAAAAATATTTAAAAAAATCATAAAATAAAAATGTCGGTGCTAAGTGGGTTAAGTATAAAAAGTATGTCAAATGAAGTATGTCAAATGATGAAAAAAAATTATAAAAAATATTTTAAAAAAAAAAGGAAGAAAGAAATCAGAAAATAAAAATGTCGGTGCTAAGTGGGTTAAGTATAAAAAATATGTCGAATGGAGTACAGTTTACTACAGCTGAGTACAATTTACAATTTGAAGGGAAAATCAGTTACAGAATTTTATCAGAGGTAAATTTTCAGCGGAAAACCAAAAAAAAAAAATTATAAAAAATATTTAAAAAAAAATAAAGAAAAAAACAATTTAAAAAAAAATCATAAAATAAAAATGTCGGTGCTAAGTGGGTTAAGAACGAAAACGGTCAAATGGAGTACAATTTATTACAGCCGAGTACAATTTACAATTTGAAGGGAAAATCAGTTACAGAATTTTATCAGAGGTAAATTTTCAGAGGAAAGTCAAACAAAACAAATATTTAAAAAAAAAACAATTTAAAAAAAATCAGAAAATAAAAATGTAGGTGCTACGTGGGTTAAGTATAAAAAATATGTCAAATGGATCACAATTTACCACAGCTGAGTACAATTTACAATTTTAAGGGAAAATCAGTAACAGAATCTTATCAGAGATAAATTTTCAGTTGTAAAGCCAAAAAAAAATTTAAAAAATATTTAAAAAAAAAAATAAAGAAAAAAACAATTTAAAAAAAATCATAAAATAAAAATGTCGGTGCTAAGTGGGTTAAGAACGAAAAAGGTCAAATGGAGTACAATTTACTACAGACTTGGGTCTTAGGTCTTATAAAGTTCAGTTAACACAAGACCTCAAGCCGGCCGATTATCAACATCGTCGTGTCTTTGCTTATCGAGTCCTTAAAAGGCATGAAAACGATCCGGAATTCCATCGAAAAATCATCTTGACTGATGAGGCCCAAAAGAATGTCATTTTTCTTTGAATACCAAAATCACACTTCTTGTTGGAAAACCCTGTATCTAAAGATAACTACCGACTACCGAAAGTCAATTTGTTTGGCCAGATACGTTTTCCAATGGTTCAGAATTAACTCTCCTATTCCCGTAAAGTGGCCGCTCAGAAATTGTTTTTTTCAGTTGTTGCCAGGATACGAACCGGGGTTTGCTGGGTTGCACACCACGTACGCACGCAATGAATCATTTTTCTAAAATCTTGTCCGGCAGTTCTGCCGGGCGTATGAGCTATTGACCAAACAATATAATTCATACGCCCCTTGAGCCGCTAGAGAGAGACAGCGCACAGCCGGTTTTCATAAAACGAATGGCTCTTTCGTTTCACTAAACTAACGAACAGAAATTCCGTTACGTTAGTTTGTGTCATTGTAACACAAAAGTCTCTGTTCAAAAGTTCTAATTGGCATTATTTTCTGATGTATTTTTGTGTGTATTGGCTAATTGGATTCGTTGGAGTTATAGAAATACCCCTGCAAACAATTGGACGATTAATGAACGAAGAGTGTGACACGCAAACAATTTGTGATTCTTCCTGGCGATCATTGGAAGATTCATCGCGGATATATAACAATTTAAAACAGTTTTACGACGTCTTGTTAAGAAAAATGTGTGAAATTTGTTTTTGTGTGTTCATATATTTTGTTGAAAAATGGTTTTATTTACATGTTGATGAATACGAGGGTAAGAGTTTAATGTGGCGTATGAGTTATTTCACAAGAGTTATAACTTATACGACATTGAACCGGCAATAAAACTATGCAAGAGAGAACTACAAGAATGTTTGTAATGAATAACCCGAGTATAAAAATTGCCTACATTTTGTCTTATTTTTTTAATTATTATTTTTAATTCACTTTTTTGAACTAAATTCCCATAATATGAAAACCAATTGTACGATTTCTTTCAAAAAATTTTTAAAAAATGTATCACTGAATTATTTTAAATAGTTTCAGAGTTATTAACAAAGTTAAGCCGAAAAACGTTTTTTTTTAATCATAAAAATCTTCAAAATATCGAAATAGTGTCCTTTTTTGAGCAGTTTATCACCACAAGCTACATGTCTTACAATTAAAATGAGGTATAGATTATTCAAATCTTTCAAGGAGTTATTCACAATTTAGTGGAGAACCTTTCTGGAATCTCGCATACAAATGTATTATTCCAAAAAATTGTTTGGTGAATTCCCGAAGGGACCTTCACTAAATTGTGAATAAAAGCGGAAATCCTTCATCGAAGTTAATCTATACCTCATTTTAATTGTAGGTAATGTGGATTTATGAAAAACTACTGAAAATGGACACCATTTGACATTTTCGATTTTTTATGACTTTTTTTCAAAAATTTGTTTGGTGAATTCCCGAAGGGACCTTCACTAAATTGTGAATAAAAGCGGAAATCCTTCATCGATGTTAATAATCTATACCTCATTTTAATTGTAGGTAATGAGGATTTATGAAAAACTACTGAAAATGGACACCATTTGACATTTTCGATTTTTTATAAATTTTTTTTAAAAATTTGTTTGGCGAATTCCCGAAGGGACCTTCACTAAATTGTGAATAAAAGCGGAAATCCTTCATCGATGTTAATAATCTATAACTCATTTTAATTGTAGGTAATGTGAATTTATGAAAAACTACTGAAAATGGACACCATTTGACATTTTCGATTTTTTATGAATTTTTTTTCAAAAATTTGATGGCTAATTCCCCAAAGGGACCTTCACTAAATTGTGAATAAAAGCGGAAATCCTTCATCGATGTTAATAATCTATAACTCATTTTAATTGTAGGTAATGTGAATTTATGAAAAACTACTGAAAATGGACACCATTTGACATTTTCGATTTTTTATGAATTTTTTTTCAAAAATTTGATGGCTAATTCCCGAAGGGACCTTCACTAAATTGTGAATAAAATCTTAAATTCTTCATCGATGTTAATAATCTATACCTCATTTAATTTGTAGGTAATGGGGATTTATGAAAAACTACTGAAAATGGACACCATTTGACATTTTCGATTTTTTATGAATTTTTTTCAAAAATTTGTTTGGCGAATTCCCGAAGGGACCTTCACTAAATTGTGAATAAAAGCGGAAATCCTTCATCGATGTTAATAAGCTGTACCTCGTTTTAATTGTAAGATAAGTGGCTTTATGAAAAATTATTGAAAATGGACACCATTTGACATTTTCGATTTTTTATGAATTTTTTTCAACGAAAAATCATTGCGAAAAAAATTATATTCCTTAATAACTTTGAAGCTGACATTCGCATACAATTGAATCTCAGGCGAAGACTTAAAATAATTTAGTGATAAATTTTATAAAATTTATTTCAAAGAAAACGGACATTCGTCTTCAAATTATGACAAAATTCCATTTAAAAGCAAAAAAATATCTTAAATTCTATCCATAAAAAAATGTCGGTAATTTTGGTACCCACGAGGAACCACAGAACAATAGACTGTTAAAGTGAAAGTGGAGACTATTTGATATTTTCAATATTTTTTTAAACGAAATAAATTGCGAAAAAAAAAATATTTTCCGGCTTAACTTTGTTAATAATTTTGAAGCTGACATTCGCATACAATTGAGTCTAAGGCTAAGATCTAAAATAATTTAGTGATAAATTATATAAAATTTATTTCAAAGAAAACGGACAATTCGTCTTGAAATTATAACAAAATTCCATAAAAAATTGCGAAAAAAAAATATTTTCCGGCTTAACTTTGTTAATAATTTTGAATCTAAATCTGAAGATTTAAAATAATTTTTTGAATATTTTTTTAAAATATACTTCAAAGAAATCGGACATTTCGTTTTTGAGTTATAACAATTTTGTATTAAAAATTATTTTTTTAAAAATCTATTCGTAGAAAAAAAAATTTAAAAAACAAACCATCTGTAGAAGGAAATGACGGTCATTTCTGTAATCAGGGGACCATAACACATCAGGACAGTAGTCATTAAAAAAAAATATTTTTGTTGTTAATGCCGTTCTGAAATTTAAATTTTATAAAAATGGCGGCAATTTTTGTACAATAGATCAGAATAGTATTGGCTAAGTTATTCATTAAAAAAATATTTTTTTTTTGTAGCCTAGTGTTATTTTATGCAGTTGCCCATGTCATTCTAAAAGTTAAATTCTGCCACATGTTTTCAAACATTTTGGCCGGTATCTCAGCAACGATACTTCTCCCCATAGACTTTAGAGACCTTAAAGACTTTATGTTTTAGAGACTTTATGTTTTTTTTCAAAAACAAATACCTACTTTTTCTACTCTCTTGGAAATGTTCAGAAAACGACTTGCAACGTCTGCCTGACACCGTTGTGAATCAATAGCGTATGAACGATTCCACAAATAAAATTGCGCATACGCACCGTACAAGCGGAACACACCAAAAAAAATGCAACCACATAACAAATATTCACAACAGCGGGCATGGAATTTTTTCGCAACTGCCTTGTTTTGTTCGGGAAAAATACCAGCTTCACGGGGGGGAGAACATGGTAGGTAATCCCCGTATCACCGTGACACCACGACACACTCAATCTCAACAAACGGAAATCACAGCATAAATCTGAACTAACCTAAACGAACTAATCTTCCAATGTCTCCATGATAAACTGAAGTCATGTTTTCTTTTTTCCCCTCCGGACTTGTTTTGTGACCGTTGTTTGTTTTGGTGTTTAGAAGGAAATCCACTAAATCACTTCTCAAATGCTGTATAATCCATTTCGCATTGTTTTGTTATTTTTGTTTGGTTTGTGTCACATTTTTTCACTGAGTTGCACCGACGCACGAGTGGAGTGGATCGCGCAATCTTATCACACTTATCAGTAGATTCAACCTTTAAAAAAACTTTATAAACATTTGTCAACAATAACATCATTAAACAAACGAGTATGTGCTTTAAACGATTGTGATCGATCCGTATGATGCCCTACATTGAAACGCAAATGTAGGGTACACTAAAACTAAAACAATTCAAATAACTCATCGTGGCTGACTTGAAATCGATTTTATTGCGACACAATAGCAAACAATGCGAAAACAGCCGTTGATTGCGAGTACAGCGGTTGATTGTGACTGTGTTGCCATATTGCCATATCTAAATGCAGTTTGAGATATGGGAGATCGACGTCTGCCTGTCTGAATCCATCCATTCCGAGTCGTTCGTTATAGTTTTTAATGAAAATTTCTGAAAAATTTTAATATCTTGAATGGACAATCAGAGTAACAATCAGGTTCATTCATAATTTTGGCCGCCAAAGAGTTTATACAATTTTTTTAATTATTTAAAAAAAATATTTTTTACCTCGGTCATACATTTTGGTCATTTTGCTGACGTCTTTCCTCCGTATTCATAAAAAAATTATAAAACTTTGTTAAGACAAATTTGTGAAAATACAAAAACAATTTTCACAAATTTTTCTCTTTGTTTTTGTATTATCAGACATTTTTCTTAACAAAGTTTTAAAAAGCTGTTATTTTTATGAATACGGAAGTAAGACGTCCGCAAAAATACCAAAATGTATGACAGATGTAAAAAAAAACAATTTTAAAAAAAAATAGGAACAAAAAATTTTGAAAAATATCCCACTTTTTAAAAATGCTTTGGCGGAAATTGCCCTCTGGGGTAATCAAAGTGACAACCCTGCCCGGATAACTATAAAACTCCCATCAGACGTACTAGAAATAGACAAAAGAAGATCATATGGTGAAATGTATTTACATGATTAACAGGGAATTATGTCACATATAGATGGCGGCACTAGAATTTTGTTAACATGATCAACAGTGCAATATTTCACATATAGAGGGCGACACTAGACAGACTGGCAAAGACTTGCCCCAAAAAGAGAGAGCGAGCCAAATGTTCTTCTACCAACTCTAACCAGGAGATCAATCGACGAATTTTGTTAACATGATCAACAGTGCAATATTCCACATATAGAGGGCGACACTAGACAGACTGGCAAAGACTTGCTACTGAGTAAATCCGATCTTCTTCTACCAAATCTAAACAGGAGATCAATCGACAAATCAACAGTGCAATAGTTCACATATAGAGGGCGACACTATACACACTTGCCCCCAAAAGACTGAGCGAATGAGAAGTTCTTCTAACCAAACCCTAACCAGGAGATCCGTCGACGAATTTTGTTAACCTGATCCACAATGCACTATTTCACATATAGAGGGCGCCACTATACCACCTCACAAAAAGGCCTTACAACAGGGGTTTCTTCCAAGGAAATTTAAAAAGAAATGAGAACCCTTCTTACAAAACAGACACCAAGCACGCCATATCGTACGATGTAAGATATTTCGTAGAGGATTTTTTGAAAACAAATCTGCTCTATTGCAGAAGTTCGCGTGCTTAGTCTTTAGTATGCTGAAAGTTTTAACTCAAAACAGAGCGAGCATAGCATGTGATACAAAGTGGAGTGCAGATGGTCAACCATTGGGAAATGATCACTACCAACTTGTGAATATGGACGTCTTAGGCTTCTTTGACGATTTTTTGCAAATGTTTGATTTTTCTCAATACGCTCAGTGTTTGAATACCCTCGCATTTACATACGGGTCTGGCCACACCTTTTTCGAGGTTAATTTTAATTTAATTACATTTATCATTTGGCTAAAGATTTGAAACATCAGATACCTTCCCAAAATGTTACAAATGTTGTTCCAAGGATGGTGTAGACTCTACGAATGTGGAAATTGTGGAATTGTTAAGAAATCGTTTCTAATAGTTCAGTTTTTCTCATATATTTACCAAATCGAATTGATGATGTTTGAAAAAAAATAATTAAAATATAAATAATTTTCAAAATTTTTAAAATCACCAATTTTTTTTTTTGGTTTTATTTCAAATCTCCGAAATTTTTAAATCTCACTCCCCTCCATACAAACTTAGACACAACACGCTGTGCAGCTAAGTTGTATCTCCCATCTGACAATTAAAGTCTGCGCTGGTTGGAGTTGGTCTATAATAATTTCCTTTGTTTTTCATTGGACCCCCATTAAAATTCTTCACATTGTTATATCCCAAAAAAAAAAAAAACTTTGCAATTTCATTTTATGGTACAGCCAACAACAAACACTTGGACTGATAACATACATAGTGTAGGGTGTGACAAACTCCCTCACCCACCACCACCACCAGCAAGCCCTTGAGGCGAAGGTGTATGTGTATGAGTTTTGTGCACACACAAGGCAGTCCGTAGAATAGATAACGACGAACTGGCAACCACCACAAGTAACGACTAAACTTTCAAAACAAACAACACAAAAAAAACAGTACGATCGTCATAACCAAACAATATTTTGTTTTGTTTTTTTTTTTCGTTTAATAGTTCGCATCAGAACTCGAAAAGATTGTTCCATCCAACAGAAGAAAAAACACCGCAGTCGGTGTTCGCAGTTGGCATCAGTTCCGAAAAAAATAAACAAGTGTCTCTGTATGGAAATAGTGCACAAGTTTAGTTAACAAATTCTGTTGAAAAAAACATTTGGGAATATTTGTAAATTCAAGAAAATACGTTTTAAAATAATTGCAAAAAAAAAAAAAAACCAAACATAATGAAGAACGTTTTATTGTATTTATCGGCATTTTTTATGGTGTTTTTATCGTGTGCCGTTGTATGTTTTTGTTTGCGTCTGTCCATGTGGATCTATTTGGAATACTGGAGTCCACAAATGCAGCGACGCAGTCATGAGCGACGATGTCAACAGAGAGGTAATCAAATGTTGCTAAGAGATTATAAATCGGTGTTCAGAAGAGTTTGAGTGCATAACAGGGTATTCGGAAAATGGTTGTTGTTGTTGTTATAACAGCTATGTTTCGTCATTTGAATTTTGATCGATGTCTTCTGGATCTGGGTTGCCCGTGTTGCACAGTAGAACCCGAGTTCGAAACCGGGTAAGACCATCAAACATTTTTCAAAGGCTGTTTCCACCTCGTAAATGTTGGCGACTTTACGAGTAAGAGAGCAATCTCTAGGCCATGTAAAACTTCCCTAGAATTGCATTAGCCGTTCGGAGCCGTTTTCACAAACAGTAGGTCCCGGTCTGTGAGTATAGAAATTATATCGTACACAGCTCACTGATTCGAGAGAAGATATTGGATTGGAGAAGATTCATGGATTGTTAAAAGTGATAAGTAGAATCAGATATATGTCTCCTAAACGTAATCCAATATAGTCAAACTTCCAAAAGAGGAACCACATTTATCCCGTAAAAAAGTTCGACTTACGGAGACTGTGAGTTATGGAATTACTGTTAAAACTGTTTAAGGGAATTAGTTTCCTTAACTGCCACTAGAAGTGCTTCGACTTAAAGAAAATTCGAGTTATAGAAGTTTCACGGTACTTTCATTTTAGTTCTACGTATGCATGATCCAATAACTGTCAAACTGCCGATATTTTTAAAAAAAAAAAATCAGATTTGGTTGAAAATCTGTTAGCCCTTCAAAAAAGCTGTAATAAAAACAGACACAACTGCATACATGGAAAATATTTTTATTATATTTCATACAAAATTAGAAATATTTCATAATTTTGCGAATTATTTTTCATAAAATATTTTTTCATAAAATTTTTCATAAAATATATGTCAATTTATGCAGTTTTTCATAATTTGGCAATTTATGAATTTTGTCATAATTTGGCAATTTATGAAATTATTCATAAAATATATGAAATAATTAATTTATGAAATATTTCATAGAATTTTTGGTAAATTAAATAAAACATTTTAATTATATTTCATACAAAATGGGAAATATTTCATAATTTGGCAATTTATGAAATTTTTCATAATTTGACAATTTATGAAATTATTCATAAAATATATGAAATAATTAATTTATGAAATATTTCATAGAATTTTTGGTAAATTAAATAAAACATTTTAATTATATTTCATACAAAATGGGAAATATTTCATAATTTTGCAATTTATGAAATTTTTTCATAATTTTGCAATTTATGAAATTTTTCATAATTTTGCAATTTATGAAATTTTTCATAAAATATATGAAATAATAAAATTATGAAATATTTCATAGAATTTTTGGTAAATTAAATAAAATATTTTTATACAAAATTGGAAATATTTCATAATTTTGTATTAAAGAAATTTTTCATAAAATATATGAAGTAATTAATTTATGAAATATTTCATAGAATTTTTGGTAAATTAAATAAAACATTTTTATTATATTTCATACAAAATTGGAAGTATTTCATAATTTTGTAATTTAAGAAATTTTTCATATAATATATAGGAGGTAATTAATTTATGAAATATTTCATGCAAATTATGAATTAATTCATAGGAACTATAAATTTACTTTATATAGAGTAATTAATAATAAATAAATAAAATATATAAATAATTCATACAAATTTGTAAAATATTTCATAGAAAATGTAGAATTCATATTCATACAAATTATGAATTATCTCAGACGAATGAAAATATGAAAAACTTCACAAAGAAAAGAAATTCTACTTATTAAATATGAAATATTTCTTATTAGATATGAAATATTTCATAATTTGTAAAATGTAAAATGTTTTATTATTTATAAAAAGTATTTCATAAAATATGAGAAATATTTCATACAAATGTAAAATATTTCACAAAAATATAAAAAAATACGCAATATTTCCTTCAGATTATTAAATATTTTCAGAAAATATTTTATAAATATTTTCATATTATGAATTATACTACAAAAAAAGGAAATATTTCTTGCAAAAAATATTTCTTATAAAATATGAAATATTTCATATTTTGTAAAATTATAAAATGTATTATAAATTATATGAACATTTTCAAAAAAATATATTAAATTTTTTATACAAAACTAAATATTATGTTATTTCTAATAAATAGAAGAAATAGTTGAAATAAAAAAGGGAATATTTCAAGTTAAATGAAATTTTCATATATTGTAAGATATAAAACGTTACATAAATTATATGAACTATTGCCCAAATAGAGTAAAAATTTCATACAAAACTAAAATATGTTTATAAAGAAATATAAAAATTAATTTTAAAAAAATATTTATAAAAAAAATTTTCTAATGAAATGTGAAATAAAATATGAAATATTTTAAATAAAATGTGAAATATTTTAAATAAAATGTGAAATATTTTAAATAAAATGTGAAATATTTTAAATAAAATGTGAAATATTTTAAATAAAATGTGAAATATTTTAAATAAAATATGAAATATTTTAAATAAAATGTGAAATATTTTAAATAAAATCTGAAATATTTTAAATAAAATCTGAAATATTTTAAATATAATAAGAAATATTTTTAAAAAAAAATTTCCCGTTAAAATATAAAATTTTCCATATTATGTATGTTATGCATTTTTCAATAAAATATATGAAATATTTCATACAATTATGAAACGTATCATATTTTCATATAAATATGAATAAATTCATACGAATTTTAGTCTTCATACAAATTATGAATTAATTCATACAAACGAAAATATGAAAAATTTCTTGTAAAACAAGGAATATTTTTAATGGAACGTTTTATGAAATATATGCAATATTTCATAAAATGTATGCAATATTTCATAAAATATAGGAAAAATTTCTTAAAATATATGAAATAATTCATACAGATTTTTTGATATTTTTAGTAGAATCTGAAATATTGCAAAAAAAAAATATGAAATGTTTCAAATAAAAAACTTCCAGTAAAATATGAAATATTTCATAGTTTGTAAGTTATGAATTTTTTCATAAAATATATGAATTATTTCATATTTTTTAAGTTATGCATTTTTTAATAAATTTCGTACAAAATTTGAAATACTTCATACAAAATATAAAATACTTCATACAATTTAAAAAATTAATTTATACTAATTTAAACGAAAATATGAAAAATTTCTTGTAAAAAATGCAATATTTTTTCTAAAATATGAAACTTGCCATATTTCGTATGTTATAAAATGTCTTATAAAATATATGAAATATTTCATAAAATATATGAAAAAGTAAAATATTCCATAAAAAAATATAATCTTTTTTTAAAGAATACTCCTAAAAAATACGCAATATTACAGAGTATTAAATAAATATTTCGAATAAAAAAATAAAATATTTTATATTTCAAAATAAAATATATAAAATATTTTTCAATATTCCAATATTTCATACATAATATTAAATATTTCAACTGAAATATTTAACTAACCCGATTATGGCAACTCTCTGGGAGATAATTCCCGCGGAATTTATTTATTTCAGATGAAAATCCTTCAATTCTAAACAGACCTTCAATTCAAACCATAAAGCTGACAATAATTGAATATGTCTGTCCCTTATCTTTATTCTCCCCATCTGTTAAGAAAAAAGAGGATATTATTCTCGAAAAAAAAAAAATTCTCCGGGCTGTATATTTCAATAAATTTTCTTATTTTTCTATATTATCAAATGTTTCATGAAGGATTTCATACAATTATGAACTATTCTATTCAAATACGAAATATTTCACACAATTATGAACTACGTTATAAAAATATAAAATATTGCCAGTAAAACATGAAATACTTCATATTTTCCATATAAATTATAAAATGTTTCACATAATTATGGAAATATTTCACTGGTTATAAACAAATACGGAGCATGTAATTATTTGTTTGCGAAGACATCGCAATCATTGAAGTATCCGGTGCCGATAACGACAGATACGAATAATCAGACCGGACCACACGTGTAGGCAGTCTCTGACTGAAACCAATCTATCAGTGGTTTTCCCTTAGTCTGTCTGGGCCAGTGACTTTTATAATCTCTATTCTCTAAGTCGCCTGCCTATTCACGTCCCGTTGTGTCCTAAACTAACTCTAGACCAAGAGCTAAACCTTTTTTGGGCATATTTTCAAATCAACCGTCCTTATCAAACCTTTTTACTCCACTTCCCCCCTCTTAGAATTCACTTTGTTTACTTTTCACATGATAGCTGCAATCTTATCTCAATTCAAATGTATTTGCTTTTGCCAGATATAATAATTATTTATAATTGCATTTTGCCAGCCATTTTTTGCCATTTTTTTTTTGTTTGGGTTTTGTTTGTATTTTGTTTTGATACCTGCAACTCAAAGGGAATTATAGTCTCCATTCAGTTTAATTTGTGGATTTCTTGCGGGAAAAGTGTTCTTAAGATTCGTTTGAATTGAAAAATGTCGGTACTTCATCGTTATCAAAGTGAAGAACTCATGTCGCCGGCGGACACGAATGACGACGATGAACTTTTCGCCAATCCCTTTGCCTTTATCGGATCCATTTTTGCCGTAATGATGTTGTATATTTTATTTCTAGTAGGTCATTCAAAAAGTGTTTCGATGTGTGAAGTTGGAAATAATTGTCTTTTAAATATTTCGGATTTAGTTGGGAGTATTAGCATGGAGGCGATATCACCTTAGAGTCGACGACTCACATAGAGGTATGTATGCGGTGATACTTAATTAGAATATTGGACTAAACAAGCTCTAAAGGTAAAAGTTGTAACAGAAGTCAAAAACGTTACTAGAAAGTACTCTGACATATCTGCAGGGATGTTCCGAATTGTTGTGTGTATTTCACAGGTTTGGCAAAAGTTGTTCTGACCAATAATCCAATAAGCGCTCACCCCAAATCTTTAGTGGAATATGTTTTGCATCGTCTCCACAACTTCTATTGTGGTCGCTGATCTCAATCCTAAGTCGAATTGCTTGCTTTCCAAACAGACAGTGTTCTAATCGTATTAGGTCGGACATAATCGTTTTGTCTTGAGAACGGCAGCACAAGAGATGAGTTAATTAAATGACTACGAATGATGTGGCGGTTTGACAGATGTTCTACGTTTATTATTTCATTTAAGCTAAAACAATAAATTTATTTCGAATTAAAATTGTAAAATTGTAAATGGTTCTAGCATCACATTATTTACCTTCTTCCAATATTTCCCCATTTTAATCCTTGTTTTTCATATTTTGTTGCCCCGCAAGTAATTTTCCATTGTTTTCTTCTTCTTTTTACTGGAAATATCCACAAAGAACTGTTAGCCCACATGTTTTCTGTTTACAAAAAACAAGAAAATATGACAACACGAAGAGAGAGAGAGAGAGACAGTATGCAATATTCAGAGCGTATGAAAATCCGCAAATTTTAACAGAATTACAGCTGTTGATCAACAACAAAAACCCAGAGGCAACCCTGGGTATTTTGATTGTTAAATTCTTACATATAAATGACAGACAGTTACAACTCACGGCACAGATTTAAGCGAAGTATAACTTATTTATATGCGTAACTTACTGATTCATCACTGTCCTGGCCAAACGGCTGAAGCTAGAATCATGCAATTTGGGGAGTATGTAGCCATTGCAGCCTAGACATCCGAATGCAGCCTAGACATAAAAATGTGGGGAAACGTGTCCCCAAAACCCCTCAAAATTCGCAAAAATACAAAAAAAAAAAATATTGTAATTTTTTTTTGGAAAATTGGTCGACGACTACAATTGGCAACAATAGGTGGAATTGAGTTTCAGATGAAACGAAAAAGGGGCCAAAACGGGATAAAAAAAGGGTAAAACTAATTTTTTTATAAAAACATGTGGATAATAGTTAGAGAAAATACGAAAAAGTACCAAAACGTACCAAAACGGGATAAAAAAAAAGTACAAAGGGAAAAAATAAAAATGTGTGAAACAAAATTGTAATCGACGGAAAAAGAGGACTAAAAGTGTATAAAATTGTCCCAAAACTGTTATAACATTAATGAGAAATAATCTACAACAGGTGGAAATAATACAGATATAGGACGAAAAATGGGCCAAGACGGGATAAAAACGTTACAAAAGGGGGGGGGGGGGGGGGGGGGGAATTAAAAACAGGGTGAAACAATTTTCTGTAAAAACATGTGGATACTAGTTAGAAAAGGGACGAAAAACCTATCAAAACGGAATAAAAAAAGTACAAAAGGAAAAAACAAAAATGTGTGATAAAAAATTGTAATCGACAGGAAATGGGTGATTAAAATGGTCCCAAAAATTGGTATAATATTAATGAGAAATAATCTACAACAGGTGTAAATAATATAGAGATAGGACGAAAAATGGGCCAAGACGGGATAAAAACGTTACAAAAAGGAGGGAAAATTAAAACAAAAATGGTGAAACAAATTGTTGTAAAAACATGTGGATACTAGTTAGAGAAAGGACGAAAAAGTGGCCAAAATGTACCAAAACGGGATAAAAAAAAGTACAAAAGGGAAAAACAAAAATGTGTGAAACAAAATTGTAATCGTCGGGAAAAGGGTCTAAAATGGTCCTAAAACTGGTACAATATTAATGAGAAATAATCTACAGGTGGAAATAATATAGAGATAGGACAAAAAATGGGCCAAGACGGGATAAAAACGTTACAAAATAGGGGAAAATTAAAAAAAATGGTGAAACAAATTTTTGTAAAAACAAGTGGATACTAGTTAGATAAAGGACAAAAAGTGGCCAAAAGGTACCAAAACGGGATAAAAAAAAAAAGTACAAAAGGGAAAAACAAAAATGTGTGAAACAAAATTGTAATCGTCGTGAAAAGGGTCTAAAATGGTCCTAAAACTGGTATAATATTAATGAGAAATAATCTACAACAGGTGCAAATAATATAGAGATAGAACGAAAAATGGACCAAGACGGGATAAAAATGGGGGAAAAATTAAAAAAAATGGTGAAACAAATTTGTGTAAAATCATGTGGATACCAAAAGGTACCAAAACGGGATAAAAAAAGTACAAAAGGAAAAAATAAAAATGTGTGAAACAAATTGTAATCGTCGGGAAAAGGGGACTAAAAGGGTATAAAATGGTCCCAAAACTGGTATAACATTAATGAGAAATAATCTACAACAGGTGTAAATAATATAGAGATAGGAGGAATAATGGGCCAAGACGGGATAAAAATGTTACAAAAAGGGGAAAAAATTAAAAAAAGAATGAAACAAATTGTTGTAAAAACATGTGGATACTAGTTAGAGAAAGGACGAAAAAGTGGCCAAAAAGTACCAAAACGGGATAAAAAAAGTACAAAAGGGAAAAACAAAAATGTGTGAAACAAAATAGTAATCGTCGGTAAAAGGGGTCTAAAATGGTCCTAAAACTGGTATAATATTAATGAGAAATAATCTACAACAGGTGCAAATAATATAGAGATAGGACGAAAAATGGACCAAGACGGGATAAAAATGGGGGAAAATTTAAAAAAAAAAATGGTGAAACAAATTTGTGTAAAATCATGTGGATACCAAAAGGTACCAAAACGGGATAAAAAAAAGTATAAAAGGGAAAAACAAAAATGTGTGAAACAAAATTGTAATCGACGGAAAAAGGGGACTAAAGGGTATAAAATGGTCCCAAAACTGTTATAACATTAATGACAATAATCTACAACAGGTGGAAATAATATAGAGATAGGACGAGAAATGAGAAATAATCTACAACAGGTGGAAATAATATAGAGATAGGACGAAAAATGGGCCAAAACGGGATAAAAACTTACAAACGGGGAAAATTTAAAAAAAGGATGAAACAAATTTTGGCCAAAAAATAAGATGGGACAAAAAAAGACCAAAACAGGATAAAAAATTTACTAAAAGGGGATAAAATAAAATGGGGTCGAACATATTTTTGGCAACAACAACGGGATAAAAAAGGAATAAAAAGGGGGAAAATAAAAAAAATGTTGGCAACAAGTGGGTAATAGTAAGGGAAAAAGGCGGAAAAAACAAAAATGTGTGAAAAAAATATAATCTACAGGAATGAATGGAAAATGGGAACAAAAACTGGGTCCAAAACCGGTGAAATATATAAATGAAAAATAATTTAAACTTTGGGGAAACCAAAAAGTATTTAAATAATTCAAAATAATCATAAAGGGCTAGAAGTAGAGAGGAAATACAAGTTTGGAACTTGTTTCGAGATTGACAACAGCAGTTGCAATAAGTAGAAAAAATGGGACTAAAATGGGGAAAATAAAAAAGTGTGAACATGCTTTTCATTTCCTTTACTCGCGGGTACAGTATTTAAGAAAAGTGTCCATCACTGCTCTCGAGACACAATCTCCGATTGAAGACCATCTGCATTTATTTCTCCATACAATCTCTTCCTTTTTTTCTATGGGATCACTTTACCCTGAAATCCATAATGAATTCCGTAAGTCTGACTTAATCAATATGGGCAAAAGATTGCCTGTTATATAGATCGGCCCACTCGATAAAAAATAAACAGCCAGTCCGAAGACTAGACCGATGTCAACGGTTTAACCATCGTCATTAAACGATGAGAAGGCATTTTCACAAAATATCACTTCTGCACGGCACCATTTTTTTCACTCAGTGACTAACAGAACAAACATTCCAGTCCAACTCTCAACATTTTGCCATAATGGCCGCCGCATTATTTGCCCCTATCGCGCTATAATAAATACCGGGCCAGCGGTTAAATACTAGACCGTTGTACTGTACACCAGATTTATCTTATCTGCTTTGAACTATTACACATCGAGACGTTGTTGGACATTTTCAAAGTGTCGGCGATATGGGCCAGTTGACCAATAAAATTTGCCAAGCAAATAATTCGAAATATCTAAACGGTTGCATTTGAGCAAAAGAAGACGGACAAAACTACCAAGAAAGGTAACGAAAATGAATGAAGAATTGAAAGTATTCGTTCTTTACCTTTCGTTGTTCTTTGCGTCATTTGTTGTTGTGCTGCTGGTGACGGCATGTGCCCGCCGAAAGTCTTACCACCGAAATGGTAAATATGCAGTGGATCATTACAAAGTATTTAATTTGGGATTAGGAGTGAAATGGCGACTTAAATTGAAAATTTTACATTTTAAGGTGAAAAAGGAAGAATGGGGGAACAACTGGATTATAATGAGTGCAATAACTGCAACGTTAGCTTTACAATCGGTGGTTGGTGTTGGCCTCATTATACTGCTTGCACAGAAAAATTAGTGAATTTCCGGACAACGCTGATTAATTTTTCAATATGCACATCATTTCAATTGATATAAAGGGGTTTCCAACAAGAGGTGTTATTTCGAATCACCCGCTAATTCGGTAGCTGGCACTTTTGAAGCTTCTATTCTTTGACAAGTAGAAATTAGGCCATTACGAAAAATGGAACGATACACGCTTCAACAAAATTCACTACAAAAATAGTGAAAATCTTGCAGTCACAGTTCGCAAAACTAAAGCATTTTTGGGTCGTCGTGAAGCACCTTGACGGACCGCAGTACAGAAATTGGTGGAAAAATTCGAGCTGTTGAATTTCATGCGACCATTTATCTCACAAAATTTAATTTTTCTTTGAAACACCACCTGGAAAACCCTGTACAACACTTTTTTAAATATTAAGAAATATTTCAAATTACTCCTTTGAGAATACGTTTTCTTTTTACACCGAAAAAAAAACTTTTGTCTTAGATAAATGTGGAAAAACGGTCAATGTTAATTGAAGACTTGTAATCTACAACATTTTTGCGTAACCAGCCGCCGTCTAGCTTTAATTTGGACGACTCAGGCATCAAGCCGGCGACGCCGACCAAATTGCCTCGGCTTGGATCTCTGCTTCGAACGGCTTATGTTTATTATTACCATTTGCAAGTATATGTTTCTTCCTCTTCTTTTTACTGAAAATATTCACAAGAAACTATTTTCTGTTTACAACAAAGGGAGAGATATTTTTAAAAATTGAGAGCCTAAGAAAAATGCACAGAGAAATTAAAAATACAGTGTGGGGTTACCATACGAATTTGACAACCGCTGCAGCAGCGACAATATTGTGTTTATACTAGGATGTAGAATCAAACTTTGTTCCTCCTTCTCTGAAGATGATTTGCCTCTAGGTCCTGCAGACTGTTGAAGCAGTATTTGAATGCTAGCTGGCACAGCAGAATATTCCGGGTTCATGAACGAATCGTCAACACCTGACGCAAACATGAGCTGGACGATTTTTTCGATTTTCGTTGCCGCAAGGACTATTGATGTCTGCTAGCACACCGTACTGATCGGACACCTTTCCAACAAGAGGTGCTATTTTGGTATTCAAAGAAAAATGGAATTTTATGTCATAACAAAGAGGAAGGTGTGTCGTTAATAATTAAAAACAACATCAGCCAAATGGCCACCACGACCACGCTTACAGGATCATATCCTTTTCATGAAATTTTCCAGAACCAAATCGGAAAGTGGCTGCCCTCGATGTACTCGATAGGCCTTGACTCGACTCTGGCCTTGAATTTCAATGCGTTTTTGAAGCGTATATCGTTCCATTTTCAGTAATGGCGTAGTTTCTATTTGTCAAATGTCTACGAATAAAGGACAGCTACCGAAATACCGGGTGATTCAAAAAAACTTTACTTATTGGAGCTCAGCTTACAGATTTGAGAAAAGTTCGACGCCTGTTCCTTCATGTTAAGGGAAATAAGTAAGGAGTCTCACTCCAGTTTTAATGAGTTATCACTCCATCTTAAATCCAGAATTTAGCTCTCAGTTCAGGAAATTGCAATACGAAATTTTAAATGGTCTTGATCTCTCGATCGACGTGTTACTCAACGATTATCGCGTTATGATGAAAATGATAATTCAAATTTGAATTTTATGCCTATTTTAATAGGCGTTCCCTTACTCGTGACGAAATCTAGATCCACTCACTCAAATCACAGATCTCGCCCCCTTTTGTCAAGAGTGGATTGAATAGTGAGAAGTTCTTCCAATTCGGCAAGAAAACGTTCACAGCATTCTGTGGATTCGCATCTAATCAACTGTATAAACTTCAGAAATTCGGTGAAAATTTATCTGTGAGTATCAGGTTATGCGCCTATATGTGAAATGGGAGAAGTGCCCTTTAGTTCCTTAAGGAAAGGGAGCAGTGTCCCGAAAACATATAATTTAAAAAAAAAGATTCTCCTCATATTACCATTTCTCCCGGGGATAAACGGAAACAATAGAATTTTGTCCTAATAATATTTAATTCATACTTTGTAATAGAAATAGCAATAAATCGGCCTAGACTTCCAGGTAATGACCAAACAAATAAAAATTACAATTAGTTTGGCTGGGCATGAGGATTGTTATACAGAGTCATCAATCTGATTTTACATTCCAAAAAACCAAAAATCCATTTATTCCGTTTACTTCAGAAAAAAAATTCCTGAAAAGGGAAATTACCTCTCCCATGGGAAACACTGAACTGAATTTGGCACAGAAGAGACACGTGTGTAAAGGAATACACTCACGTGCTTTCTCTCGATTATTTTCAATTCTTATTCCATTTAGTTATGTTACCCAGCCATTAGACAGGGCAGTAATTGTTCGAAAAACTTAACACACTCACACTTTTTTACCAATACACACACATTTTTGCTACTGTCCGGCCGACTGGCAACGAAAATTCAATGGCAGTAAAATGTTGGCACATGCAGCAGAAACGAACGTCAGAGTTCCCCCCAACATATTTTTTGTGTCAATTTATGGTACAATTTTATTGTGTAATTGTGTTTTGACCGTTTTGTCGTATTAAAAAGAGTTATATTTTGTGAATTGTTATCAACGATGTATTTTGCAGACTTGTTTGAAGTACAAAGAACAAAATTTAGACGTATTTATGAAAACAAATTTGCGTGTCCATACTTTTCCCCAAATGCTTTGACAATTTTATGGTGTGGGGTAACATTGTGTTTTTGTTTGCTGCTGCGGACGGTAACAACAACAAGAGAAGTTACTCTTGTGACGACGTTTTTGAAATGATTTTTCAGATGATTTTCGATATTTGGTTTCTGTTTCGAAGAGTATATGTGTGCACAACTGGCAACAAATTAGATGTAGGTGTAATGGCAGGGTTAGTGCGCCGAGAACAGGGTTGCATATTTAGTATTGAAGTAATCGTAATCGCAATTAATTTGTAATCGATTACATGGTATCAGCTGAATGGTACAAAAGTGGTCCTAGAATGATCTTGTTTAAACAATTGCCACATGTACCTCGCCGCCCCCACTCTCTTCTAGACATTCTGCGCATTACTTAATACAAATCATGTGAGTCATGTTTCGATTGCTATAATAAGAATCAACCGAGTAGTTGAATACCAATCCAATTGTACATTTAATTCACAAGAGTAATCTTATCTTATCTACTTTCAAATATTACAAATTCAGGCATTATTTCCTTTTTGAAATATCAGTTTATTAGTTGGCCACTTCAATTCGGAGGGCAAATAATTCCGAAATATCAACGGTTGTAGTGGAGACGAAGAAGTCGAACCGTAGCGAAAATGCCTTCAGAAACCGATCCCTTTATTGTTCCCTTCGTTGTTGTCATTTTTTCGGTCTTAGTATCCGTAATTATATCAGTACGTCTTAGCAAATCATGCCGCAAACAAAATGGTAAATATGCAGTGAATTGTGAAAATTGAATTGTAGTTAGTTTGCAAAAAATGCAAATTTTAATTGATTTAATGATTTTTGCTTCGGACAAAAAAAATGCGGATTCTAATTGATTTAATGATTTTTGCTTCGGACAAAAAGAAAATCCCAATGGTTTTAGTAATTAATAATAAACCGCACTCAATTAAATCTGTTTGTAATTTCTTTGCGGATTTTCATACGCTCTGAATATTTGATACTGGCGCTCTCTCTCTCTCTCTTTGTGTTGCCATATTTTCTTGTTTTTTGTAAACACAAAACATTTGGGCTAATAGTTCTTTGTGCATATTTCCAGTAAAACGAAGAAGAAAACAATCGGGGCAACAAAATATAAAAATAATCGATCAAGAACTTTATCTAGCTATAGCTTTACTAAATACAGAATTTGGGTAAGATAGCGTTGGTCATATTGATATTATTACACGATTTCTAGTGTGGGCGAATTAGCAGATTTCTATGGGAGGTAACCGAAGGGGTGTGGCCATATAGCCCATATGCAATCCCATAAGCAGTTTTGGGAAAATATTAACCCTTGCCATATTTCAAAGCGATTGTTTAACTGTTATCGTGCCTACCAGCAGGACAGACAGACGGACATGGCTCAAACGATTTAGAAAGTCATGAATCGAATTTGGTTAAAAGACACCTGGGGTGTAATGTGAATATTTCTATGTGTTACTCTTTCGAGCCGTCAAATGACATATGTATTAGGGTGGAGTGAAATTCAAAAAAAATAAGTTAACCTTGGAAAGAGATGTAGTCTGGGGTCCTAATGAGGGGAAAAATAAAGAAAAAAATTTTAAAAAAATTTTAGGGGTCGCGCCACTCCCTCGAAATTTAGAAATTATCGCTATTTTGGCGTTGATTTTAGAAAAATCCTAAAAAGTTGTATGTCAATAAATGTTTGCAATAGCGTAAACAATGAAATAAGGGCATAACAATTTTTTTCTCATTGTTCAAAAAGTAAAATAAGTCAAATCGTCCCTTCTTCAGAAAATTGACTGAACAATGAAATCACCACCAAAGCTACAAATATTAGTCGATTATCCTCATATTTGCCTCAAATACTTTTGTTTGGGCACTGAACAAGCTCAAACTTTTAAATTTCGAATAAGTTAAGTCGTTAATTTTTAGGATTTTTCTAAAATCAACGCCACAATAGCGATAATTTGCAAATTTCGAGGGAGAGGCGCGACCCCTAAAAATTTTTTAAATTTTTTTTCTTTATTTTTCCCCTCATTAGGACCCCAGACTACATCTCTTTCCGAGGTTAACTTTTTCAAATTAAAAAAAAAGCATGTTTTCACTCCACCCTAATATGTATATACCCTCCTTCCCGTAGGATGAGGGTATAATTAATGAATTATACAATTTCAATTTAAAAACAAATAAATTTATTGTTTTAGCTCAAATGAAATAATAAACTAAGAACATCGGTGAAATGACAACCAAAGAAATTCATTGATTTGATGAAGAAATTCTGTTGGCATTACACACAACAAAGAAGTCTCTGCATGTGTTGTTGTTTTTCGCTTTACAGCTTGCCTTTTTATTGGGCATATGCTCTACCCTAAAGAGTAGTTCTCGTTTAAACAATGAGAACTATTGCATATCAATAATAGAAATTGGAGGCATTGCAAAAGGGTAACGATGAAAAAACGTGGTAGCTTTCGCTGCGGATTCGTAGACCTTGCCTGCAATCAAAGCAAATACATGGCCAGGAACTCTTTGAAAACAATTGAAAAGGAAAAATTTCTATTTTGCAAATAAATAGTAAATAATGTAAAATTTTCATTAAATGTGGTTTCAATTTATTATTAAAATGATGTAACATTTTCATTAAATTTGTAGTACAAGTTGCATCAAATTGATGTACATATTTAATGGAATTGATGTACAATTCTTATCAAATGGATATACAAGTTGCATCAAATTGATGTACAGTTTTCATCAAACTTATGTAAAATTTAATTAAATTGATGTACAATTTTCATTAAATTGGTGTACAATTTTCAATAAATTAATGTACAATGTCCATCAAAATAATGTAAAATTTTCATTAAATGTAGTTTCAATTTATTATCAATATGATGTCAAATTTTCATTACATTTTTAATACATGTCTCATCAAATTGATGTACATATTTAATGAAATTGATGTAAAATTTTTATCAAATGGATATACAAGTTGCATCAAATTTATGTACAGTTTTCATTAAATTCGTGTACAATGTTCAATAAATTAATGTACAATGTCCATCAAAATAATGTAACATTTTAATGAAACTGATGTAACATTTCCAACAAATTTAAGTAAAATTTTTGACAAATTGACAAATATAATGTGCATCAAATTGATGTACAATTTTCATCACTTATGTGACATTTTCATTTGATTCATGTAGAATTTTTCGAATTTTCTCTATAGTGCGTCGTCCGGTCAACCGGCCAATTGACAATGAACGGATGAGACTTCCTGGATTGCCGAGTATTCCGGCTAAACGTTCTAACTTCAGGGACCAGACGGCGGATATCTGACGAACAGATACCATTGAAATATCTATAGATTAATGTACAATTTTCATCTAATTAGTATACAATTTGCATCAAAATTATGTAGAATGTTCATTAATTGTCATCAAACTGATGTACCCACATTTTTAATTAAATTCATTTCGAATTTCATCACATTGAAGTACAATTTCCATTGATTGATGTCAATTTAATGAACAAAATGTATGTATGGAATAGAAGAAATATTAATGAAAAGTTCTACATCGAATTGAAGAAAAATGTTGGACAATGATGTTCAAATTCAACATAATGATGTACGATTATCGCATGAGAGTGACAATGCAAATTGGAATTGGGTGACTCACGGCATGTTGATTCATCCGATTCATCTAAAATCACTCGAATTGCAGTTCTCAACCTCCATGTTTGGGTGTGAGTTCTCTAGATGTTCCGCTCTCACCTTTTGGACCTTTTCTAGAACGTTCACTATATCAAAGTTGCCTGCTATAGATTGGAATGTTCCTCGATCAGCTTGATCGTGTATCCTTAAGCATTTGCGAATTTATTTGTAATGGTTATTCGTTCCACGGAAATTTGATACTGACTTTATGCCAAGATATCGAGACGAAAAGAGCTGTCACTATCAAAATACCAGTTTATGGCCCATTATCTCAATGTCCGATTAAAATTTATCGTAACGATATACTATCGGTTAGTACGATTTACTTTTCTCAATATCTACTTAGCGTTTATAGGATCGATAAATGATAACCGGAACTTGTCTGCCGGTTAGTCGTTTATCATAACGAAAACCATGAACCGCTGATGTGATGACTCCACTCCTTTTCTGTCATTCTTTTTTTTTTCATTCACAGCAATATTTAAAATTGAATTGAATACAAATTTAATAATATACTGCACAGCTAAGAATACACAGCTATGCCATTTATTTTTATCATTTATAAACATCTACACGGTAGAGTTGCCGTACTTACCATTTGTCAGCCAATTTATTTAACGAATACATGAGAAAATGAAAATGTTTAACCGTCAGTATATCGCGTCGATAAATTAATGTGCCGGTTAATTAACCGGCACTTTAATTGTACATTGAGATAATGGGCCTATGATTCGAAAATGTTTATTTATAACATTTGTGGACTACCCGGTATTTGCCAATAATATGTATTTCAACTGAACCCGAGATATCCGAAAACAAACAATGTTATCCAGTTTTTGAATGTCTGAGAAATCACTGGTGAACTTTTAGTAAACATTCAATTCATGTTATATTTATAACAGCCGTGCGTGCGTTGTTTACCACCCGGTCAAAATAATTTAAATGCACCATCGACTTTGTCCAGAAATAGAAATTCACAATCAATATCTTATCTTTTTCCATAAATTCTGTCTTCAATCTTTGCCAGTAAGCATTTTAGTCAGTAGGTAATAATTTTTATATTAACAAAGTTGCATTTTATTTCGAAGTCCACTTGAAATGTCTCCTTTAAACACATGGTTGAATGGGAAATTGTCGCTGCTGAGCGAACGCGGTGCTGATGTGAAATCAGGGAATCAGGATGAATTTCCCATCCTGGATGTGGTGATTATTGTGGTGGTAGTAACGATACCCTGTGTGCTTTTAGTAAGTTACAATTAATGTGAAAAATAATAATCTGAAAATAATGAAATGTTTACAATTTGCATCAACGTTTAGTGTGCGATAATTTACTGCCGCGTAAAATCACAACAGAGAGTAGAAGGTATGTTAAATATTCAGTGTGTCACTGCGCTATGTTGCGTCTGCGAGAGATTACGATTATTTTCATCCAAATATTTGCCATTATCTTTTTGTAAAACTCTTATCAGTAAAAACCTTAGGATTTCGGTAGACATTAGAGGCTCTTTGTGGCAAATGAGTGGACAAATCTGAAAAGATTGTGAAAGCCTACACTTTGTTTTGTGTTTAAAATAAATGTCCAAAAACTGGAGAGTCTATGGTGATTATTGTTTAGATAATGCTCCCATTCTGAAAGGCTACCGATGGAAGTGTTTCGGTGTCATGTCAATAGTGTTGAAAAGTTTCAATACTCGAAACTTTCTATCGGTCTTCTGCCGACAGCCCGTTAACTCTATGCAACAGTAATTTTCGCCAAGACATGTCGTTAATATTTTCTGGTGTATATTGGCGTTGAAAACTCGAAAAAAAAACTTATTAAAGGAAATTTTGGAGTTTTCCACATTTTTTCGTTTCATAGTGTAATCGATAATCACTTCAATCCAGCTGTCAAAAACATGACTGATTCATAGTTAATGGTGAATCACCGTTGATAACAAGTTATTAGTGAGGATGATACGAGCCGATAACCCGGCTAACCTTATCAATTGGGCTGCTGAAGACATAATTATTAAGTGTAATAAGTTTGTGACGGCCCTCCACCAACTTTTCTGTCAATAATACCAACTCGTTTTTCTTTTGCGGAGATCATACAATCTGGAGCCGTTAGGCTTTTATAGCTTATCGAGCTATGCGAACCACCGTATTATATGGATAAATTCTAAATCTTAGAAATCGATAACTTCGAAATCGATATTCTCAGTTCTAGCAATGGTAGAGATATTAATATTATAATTAATATTGCCGGTCTATATAGATATCTCCATCGTATACAGTAAAAGCTCTACTCGCGGACAGCTCCCATGAACGGACAGCTCCCATGAACGGACAGCTCCCGTAGACGGACACATTTCTCGGTTCCATGCGGTATTTTTAAAACAAATTAATCTTCGATGGGCGGACATCTCCCGTGGACGAACAAAACCACTGCGACCGTCGATGTCCGCCCACCGAAGCTTTCACTGTGCATAAATTTCCATCAAATTTTAACTTAATTTACTTTCATAATCTTGAAACCAGTGACACGTTACTTCGTTCCTCAGTACTCTTCAATATTTATCGTCTTAAGACTTAGAAAAGAAAATTTTAATCCGATTCTGTTTCTCCGCCATTAAACTCATTCGAACTCATTGACAGTCTAAGCCACGATGTCGAACGACAACGGAACGTCATCGTTCCTATGTCCTCCAAGCGACAAACAGCTGATTTCGAAGCCACTAATCAGCTGTTTGTGTCTTAGGAAGCATGCAAACATTGATGACGTTCGTCATCGTGGGAAGGGCAACCATATAAACCATAAAATACGCGCATCACTGTCAAAGGGGAACACCCATTTGATAAAAAAATAAAATTATATGTATGTATATTAGGGTGGAGTGAAATTCAAAAAAAAAAAGTTAACCTCGGAAAGAGATGTAGTCTGGGGTCCTAATGAGGGGAAAAATAAAGAAAAAAATTTTAGGGGTCGCGCCACTCCCTCGAAATTTGGAAATTATCGCTATTTTGGCGTTGATTTTTGAAAAATCCTAAAAAGTTTTATGTCAATAAATGTTTGCAATAGCGTAAACAATGAAATAAGGGCATGAAAAAATTTAAAAAAAAATTTTCTCATTGTTCAAAAATTTCACAAAGTAAAATAAGTCAAATCGTCCCTTCTTCAGAAAATTGACTGAACAATGAAATCGCCACCAAAGCTACAAATATTAGTCGATTATCCTCATATTTGCCTCAAATACTTTTGTTTGGGCACTGACCAAGCTCAAACTTTTAAATTTCGAATAAGTTAAGTCGTTAATTTTTAGGATTTTTCTAAAATCAACGCCAAAATAGCGATAATTTCCAAATTTCGACGGAGTGGCGCGACCCCTAAAAATTTTTTTCTTTATTTTTCCACTCATTAGGACCCCAGACTACATCTCTTTCCGAGGTTAACTTTTTCAAATTAAAAAAAAAGCATGTTTTCACTCCACCCTAATGTATATATTGCAGAGGGCTTGGTTTATTGGCAAGACAACATAACAACCATGAACTTTCAAAATACTTTTATATAGCACCCTAAAAACAAAAGGGTCACAACTCAGAATTCTAAAATTTTCAGGAGAGACAAAAGAAAAATGATTGTAATAAAAAATTACCATAAATAATTTAAAGATTTACCATAAAAATAGACATAACTGTATTTTTCCAGTTAATGACGATAGTGATGCGAATGACAGTTCAGCCGTAGTTAGAGATGTGTAGTCTGAATTAATTTATGAAAAAAAATCAGTTTTGGAAAATTTTCAGTTGTGACCCTTTTGTATTTAAGGTGCAATATGAATATAAGTATATTGATTTAGAAAATTTCTCATTTTTAGTTAAACGATTTTCAAAATGTGGGCCCTATGTTAATGCCTTCTCATTCCGTACAGAAATTATTTAAATAATTGTGCAACTATGGTTAGCTTTTGTGTGGTAGAAATGTATGTAATGTATTAAAAGTAAACTTGTCGCCCAGTGTTGTTAATCTAGTTACCTAGTCATAATCGCTAAACGGTATAGGGTATCTCTACCTTATCTTTCCGGAGTACATGCCTGCCCACATATGTACATTATCAATGACAGTGTGGTGAAGTGTGGTGTATAACCGGCCAATGATACAATCGCACCGAAGACTTTTTCAGTAGTGATAATAAATTTTTATTTCGTTCGTGAATTTCGGTATTTGCCATCAAATCATAATTGGCAACTAGCGATGTATGGTCGCACCATCATCCGTTTCTATCGGTATTTTTTATGTTCATTTTTCGAAAGTTGATAGTTATTGTGAAATCGATTTAAAATGTTGCCGTTTAACGCGAGGTCCGATGACGAGAGAGGGGTTAATATCGAAGTGTTGATCATCGTGTCGGTTTTAGTGATCTCCACGGTACTCATAGTAGGTGCTTCTTCTTACAAAAATTTATAATTCGTGAAAACAAATAATGAACTGTTTACAATGTGTTCTCTGAATCTAGATTGTAGTAGTTGCCTACCAGTATTTACGTGATAAAACCATAGAGATAGCAAGACAAGGTATGTCCATTATATAATCTGCCAGATTTGCATTTGCTTGTAAAAAAAAAAGTACTCTTCCCAATATTTAGTTAAAACTAAAAGTATTTACTCGAAAATATACTTCACTACATCGAAGAATTGGCGGTGGCATTAGCAATCGCATCTTTGTCCCGTTTGGAGCCGGTTTTAAAGCTCTACGTACCGGTCAGTTGTGTATACAAATTATTACCTGCACAACGTGGGACCGAGTTTGCAGGCGATTTTTGGTTATGACATTCACCAGCAAGCTGTCTAATCTTAGCATATACAGATTTGAACCAGGTTTTCAAAAACCTTCAACAGCAAGACAGCCCACCCAACAAGATATTTTGTTAACAGTCTGAAGAGCGATAAACTACTACTATTACAGTATTATTCTCTGTGTAGTAAGTTGTTAATGATAACAACGTTAGCTTAAAAGCTGACAAGTATTACTGTGATTTATTTCTACTGTACCCCCTACTAACCCCCATATTCATAAAAATGTAAGAAACCTTTGTTAAGAAAAATGTGTGAAAATTGTTTTTGTATTGTCAAACATTTTTCCAAACTAAGATTTTTTAAATTTTTATGAATACGAGGGTAACATTTTTAGAATCATGCAGTAATAAGCCGATATTTGTGCGGCTGGCGATTCTTCCAGGACGCCGTCGATAATGTCATATCGGCTTCAAACTCTGCTGTACCAATAGCGGAGCGGGTACCTATGAGACAACATCAATTAATATATGTACGAGCCTCAGTTTACCGAGAGGTTTGAGCCCGGGAAATTGGGCCCTTTTTACTTCCCGATTATCGGGATTATTGGTCGACAATCCAGGTGAATGAAATACTAAAAAAAATTAAACTATGTCTGATTTTGCGCACTTCTTACAACTGTGACATATTTCCCGGAAGATTTGGTAGGACTTTTCAATGAAATGACAACAGTTTAACGTAAAGAACAATTCAATTAAACAAAGTCGATCAATAAAAAATAATAACAACAGAAATTAATACAAAAAGTGTTTCGTAAAATCAAAAAAGGGTTGTTCTTGAAGTAAGCATTAGTCGGTTAATAACGTGCTCCTGCAACAAATTAACGCCAGTCTTGTATTCGCAGTTGAAACGTATTCACAACAATTGTAGGTTTAAATCAGAAGTAATACTCTCGTTTACTACCCTATATTCTGGGTTGACTACAGGATTGACTCACCAGGATTGTCTCACAACTCGTTTTCTAGTGACAATTATACAAGTTAAAATGTCAACAGATTTTATTTTATGTGGAAGTATATAACTATTAGAGACAACAGTTCTAGAGTATTTCTGCTGAAATTGTCAACGAACGCATCAATAGTTTGATTTTCATTACTAAGGCCGCCGCAGCTCGGTTGGCTCGGCTCGGTTATCTGGTGCTGATTTTCAATTAGTTTGTGTTGTTTGCAATGATCGAAATTATTTTTCATATAAATAAACATAAAAAAATCAGTAAAAAATATTATAAATACTTGTTTAAAAGCAAAGCATAGGAATTTGCAATGTGAACATGAAGACAATGAAATTAGGAAAATAGTGAACATTTTGAAGATACTGCTCTTCCAAAATTGACGTCGAGGAATAAACAGCTCCTTTTAGAAAATGTTTGGAAAAGCTGTTATCGATCCTAAAGGATGAAGGTCTGGATGTTCCACCCTCTAGAGAAGCTTTATTGGGCAAAATAACTAAAGTTATCGTTAGAAATGTGTCCCCTAGAAGCTAATTCTGTTTTGGAATTGAAACACACTATCTACGAGCTCCCGAATCCCATTCTAGTCAACGTAGAGGAAAACATCTAACCTTTTGCTGTAGGAGAAATATTTTAGTTAGATTTAAAAAACAAATTAAGAAGCAATTTTGTCTGTTTGTGCAACAGTTATTACAAAAAACGTATTCGATATAAATTGTGTTGGGTATCTGTTTTGCGTCATTCGAATGTTTGTCGCTCGGCCATGATTTACAGCAATTTAGCTGGCATGACTTGTAATCTTATCACAGATGAGTACATATATTCATTTTTGAGACTTTAAAACCGAACGCTTCCAAGCGACAACTTGAAAAAAATCACAGTTGTTGTATTCTGTTCGCAGAGTTCTGAATTAAAATCGCAACATTTGCGCATTTAAAAAAAATATTTAAAAAACAATACGGAAAAAAGAAGGAGCGAATTTCCAAATTCGAATGGATTCTTTGGCCTTTTTCATATTGGGCTATGTCATATTGATTGTGATTATTTTTCTGTTATTGCAAATTATAGTACCCTTTATTTGTACGTATCGATTTGTAAAAGCTCTCTTAACTGAAGTGTAGACAGACCAAACGTTTTGATAAACAATACAGTGATTGTCTATTAAACAAAACAAACAAACAATTATATGGCCACACTGTTCTCACACAGGGTGGGTCATAGAGTGCAAATTGTGATTATTTTTGACACATTCAGTGTTAGGGGATTTTTTTCAATTATTAGCGATTTGAAATCTTTGCGATAAGACAAAGAAAATACATGTTTTTTTTGTGTTATTTGAAAAAAGGAACTATTGTTGTTTTTGGCTTTTCCAGGTAATACTCCGCCAATTGCAAATATGAAAACAGTGATAAAGTGCAAAAAGCAAAAAAGATAATACATAGAGGAATTTAATTACATCGTTTGGAAAAACACACAACATTTTTATGAAATTGAAAGATAAGGCTCCGTTAATGAAAATCGTATCACATGTGTAGAATCTGTTGATGTGCACTGTACTTGTCCAAATGGCGGCGTACGATTAGCCCCCTTTGTATTGTGAGACCAAACAGCAACGCTTACTATCATTTTGGGAGAGATTACAATACAAAATCCAAGAATACATCGAGACAAGACTGGCAAAGGGTCTCCACCATCTTTAGCGTTATTGGCAACCGATCGCATTTAAATTTGCCGCCTACGGGATGTGAATATGTGGAAATGATTTACATTCTAGTAGATTACATTGTAGTTGGCGACCGTGAAACATTTCACCGCCCATGAAGCGTCAGCACCGAAGGGAAATATCCTCTAGATGTTTCTACTAACAGGATATTGCTCTGGACTAGATTCAAAGAAAAACCTACAATCTAGACCTGTCAACGTTAAAAAGGAACTCTTCTGATTCTATTAACTATATCCTATATCACACTGTGGTACAATAGGGTGGCATTTGGTATTAATCTGTGCGACTGTAGGTAGAACTTTGAATTCATATTGTTTCAGCTGAAATGCAGTCAAACAAATTTAAAATCAAAAGTCAAAAAACTAGGGGCATGTCACCACAGGCCCCAGCCAAATAATTCAACACGTTGATAAACTTGTGGCTACTCAAGTAAAGGGAAATTTCTTAAGGATTTCAAACATTCAATTGTTTCAATACCCATACTAAGGACACTCGGTAACGGGGGTCTCCAAAAACAAACGTCTACTTTCACATAATTGTTTAAATTATATTCGGGCATTGCCTTTGATATTTGCTAATCATAATATAATTCCTGACATTTCAAGAGAATGTTTATAGTCTGAACAGATTTCTCTGGCTGTACAAAACCTGCCCTCTATACAAAAACTCCAAAAATAGATTGATTAAGTTCGCATACAATATATTTCGAATTCTATTATATCGTTCTGTTATTTGTTGAAGAGGGTGTTATCGTCTAAGCTATCTTATCGTCTATGCACAATTGTACACCCGCGTATAGAAATGTTTTCCATACATGAACTATTGGCGAATTTCAAAACATTGGCCAGTCAGCTAATTCAGTTCTCAATATCGAGTCCATCGAATGGAAAATGGAATTCTTTTATTATTACTTATCCGCGTACATCGGATTGATGATTATTCTCTGTATTACAGTTCTATGTATTCGTCGAGTATGGAAAAAATTTGGTAATTATTTAAGATGTGGACGCATTTAAAAAATAAAACATTAAAAACGTGTCCTAGACTGTGGTGTTGCCCATTTTCGGTGATTTTAAGTCTGTGGTCGTCTCGAAGAGAACAGATCCAACAACAAATCTAGTGGCGTGTTCACACTGTGCGAAAATACTGTTTGTACTGTTTTATACTGACAAAAAGTGAATACTCAAATAATTTTTCTAATAGTTCCATATAACCAACAAATTTTCCTGAAATTCATTTCAATGACACAGAGTTGTGTTTCACTGTTTGTTATGCCAATTCCCCGTGAGCGTATATGAGACGGCACGGGTGTTCCATGGCACGATAATAGGAGGTAGAGTCCTGCAAACAGCTGATTAGAAATTCTGTCATTTCGACAGAATGTTGATTGTCCAACTCATTGTTTACATTCCAATTCTACGTTTACAGTTTTTTCAAATGTCGAATACATTTTTTTATTAATCAAAGAATTAAAGTACAAAAAGCCAAACAAAAAATGTTGAGGCTCTCAAAACTATTAAAAATAATGTTATAGGTCTCTAAAAAATGTGCCATGAGTTGTAACTGTCTGCAGTCTGCGATTTATATATCAGAATTTGGCAATCAAAATACCCAGGGTTGTATCTCAGTTTTTGTTGTTTTGCAATTGGCACTGCCTTCTGTTATTGTGCCATGCGACAGCAACATGATGGAAGCGTGCTCTTTATGTTGAGAGTGCAAATTGTACACTCCGTGATTTGGCAAATCGAGAGCACGATGGTGATTAAACTCGACATACATATGTTTTTTTCTTTTATCGTTGTCGTCTTATTATGGCAACGTAATTCTAGGGGACGTAGAATATTATTGAGTCTTTCATATTTGAAGAAGGTGCGACCAAAGTTGGAAACCCCTCAGCTAGGTGTTCTTTGTAGAATCGGTGAATGGATTTTAAATTATTTCCCCGGAGCAAGAAATGAAGAAACACAAGGAAAAAATCTCCCAAATACTATAGTAGTTCGGTAAAGAAGCCACCAATGGTGTTAGTTGAATTCCCCTTAATAAAAAGAAATGACTCCAACATTATCCCGCTCTGTTATCAGTTTGGCTGGGTTATCCTATCTTATCGTCTTGGAAATTTTACAACTTCCGACAGAAATGTTTGGTATGTCTATGGACTATGAACAATTTTCGCAAAATTTTTGCAAATTAGTATGCTAATTGAATTCGCCCTGATTAAATTAAACGGTTTCATACGAAATAAAAACAAAAAACGAACATAAAAAACAATGTCATTATTCTACTATTATTTTAGTGTGTTCTTTGGATTTTCGATACTACTGGGAGGTGTAATAATATGCATCCGGCTATTTTGTGCAGAAAGTATGAGTTCAGCTTTATGAGAAGCGTCGTTCGCCCCCTGAATAAAACAATAGTGTATAGTGTATTATACACTATTATTTTATTGAGGGGACAATCTACTGTTGTAATAGCAACTTTCATGACAAGAACAACAATTTGCTATTCGGAGTTGTTGTGGTGGTTGGACATGGTAGTTGTCATGAATTCGAAAATACCACTGACAAACATATTTTATTGCTCAATCATTGTGATAGATAGTGTGAGGGACTATCACACCCCAGGTTCGTGTCCCAGTAAGTACATAGAAGAGGACACATTCTTTTCAACAGTCGTTTTCCACCACGCAATTGCCGGCGACTTTACGAGTAAGGTAGTAATTGGTGTCAAACAAAAGCAAAAAGGTCCAATAAATGAAATCGTAGTTAAACTACAGATTTGTAAACTCAGTCTCAACAAAAACTGTATGGCAACAGTATCAGATTTATTATAAAACATGTTACCGGTGAAAAATTAAGACAAATCAAAAGCTTTTGCAGTACATTTCGTAATCTAATGCAATAAAACTGATCGGACATGTTCTGAGGAAAATACAGGGGCCTTTTAAAATGAACTCCCACCCCAACGACAATCTAGAGGTCAGACGTCCTAAACCAGATACGCGTTTACCCAATAAGGCCCAATACATGGGTCAAGTTTGAGCTTCGTTTTTCATTTAAACTGAAGTTAAACTTACAATTTATTTTTCAGTGAAAATTTCACTGCAGTTTAATCAACTAATTTTGGGCATTTAAACTGCAGTATGATAGCCATATAATTGTGACAGCAGTTAATGGAAGAAGAATCAAAATTATATCCTAGGTTTCTTGGTTCCCGTCGACTTCTTTCAGCCAGCCCGTTGCTAAAACAAAGCAGTGAATTGTAACCACACCAGCTTTGGTTTTGTCTAATAGAAATTATAGACAGACCGATATCTTCTGACATATCAGAGAAGATGTTCGGTTGTCATCTCCACCTCTTCATCGTTGCAAATGTCGTTGGGATACACGGTCTCCGAGCGTGCGAGCCCAGAGGCAGCAAGATGCACAATTATCGTGTTTTTGCCATAACAAAGTCATACAGAGCCGCCAGACGTCATCGGCTAACGACTCCAATTAAAGGTTTAATCTCTGTCACATGAGTTAATTTGTTTTATGGTCGAAAAAAAATGGTCAACGACCTTTACGACTTACCCTGCGATTATATGTGACTGTGATGGTTCGAAAAGCTTAACACACTCGCACATTTTTGCTACTGGCAGGCTTCCTTGGCAGTGAAATTTGACACATGCAGACTATCACGAATGTTAGACTTCACCAACACGCTTTTTTTGTGTCAATTCATGTGATAATTTTATTGTGTAATTGAGTTGGACTGTTTTGTTTGATTTTGTGCATTTTTGTCAATTCTTTGGAAGTGTGTGAAGCATAAAGAAACAAAATGTTGACGTATTTATAAAAATAAAATTTGATTGTTCATACTTTTCCCCCAAATGCTTTGACAATTTGTGGTGTAGAGCAACATTGTGCTGACGACAACAATTCTTGAGAGAATTTACTCTTGCGACGACATTTTTCAAATGAACATGCACGTGCACATGTAGACTCTCAGTTTTTTTTTCAGATGATTTTCGAGATTTTTCTTTTGGCTCGAAGACAACTAGGAACAAATTAATGGTACGTGTAAAGGCAGGGTTTCCCCCTGCTTGCGTTGCTAATAGACTATTAAGTTCTTTAAGTGTTTCCTCTGTGTTAACTGGAAAAAGTTGACATTCAGCCCGATTAAAAAAAATTCCCAGGGAGATAATTCCCGGGGATTTTTGTACGAGAATAATATCCTCTTTATCGAAATAGATCGGGAGAATAATGATACGGAACAGACATTTTCGATTATTCGGATTTAGCTTTTTTGTTTGACTCCCGGTTTGTTTAGAATTAAAGGATTTTCATCTGAAAAAGGTAAATTCCCCGGGTGTTTCCATAATCGGGCTGATTATGTTTTCAATGATTACGTTTTAAGAAACAACACCAACCGTCAAAAATTTTTGTTCATTTTCAAAAAACCATGTCAAATCGTTTGGAAACTTCTCCAAAATGGTCCACGAAATATTCACTTTTTCCACCATTTCACTGTCTTCATGTTCACATTGCAAACTTTCTATTTTTGTATGATGTGCATTGTTTTTTAACGTCTTTTATAATTTCATTTACTCATTTTTTATGAAATAATTCACTTTTTGTTTACAAACAACACAAATACATAATAATTGCAAACAGCACCAGAGAACCAAGCCAAGTCAATTTGTTAGAGGCGTTGGCGCATCTTTTCTCCAGCCATAGTAATGAAAATCAAACTGTTGACGCGTTCGTTGACAACGTCAACAGAAATACACTATTGTCTCTAACGTTTTTATACTTCCGCATAAATGAAAAACTGTTGGGATTTAACTAGTACATTTGGCTGGGTTAGCCAAACTCTCCACTTCTTAAAGAGTTACCAGATTATTTGTTTGCCAATATTTATTATATGCTCACTTCATATAGTTGGCAACATTTCTCATTGAACTCACTACTAATCTCTAATCTACAGTTGATGTGGATTTTATATAAAATATAATGGGTTTCCATGGTTCATATTGGGCAGCTGACAAACATTTGCAGTCATAAAAACAATATTTGGCGCTTTGCGACTAAATCCGCTGGGGGCATTCATCCAATACCCATACCTTGAAGCGGCCACCAACATAATTCCGAATAATGTTCTTCTCGGTGTTGTCAGTTTCGTTTATCTTATCGTCTCCGACATTTACGACTTATATCTGTGGGACTATAAAAAATCCATAGACATGCAATGCAAGTCTAACTATTATTGCGCGTAGCCAGCGGTTGCATTAAAGCGTTAACAGCGGAACTGCATTGTGATGTCCGTTACACTGTACATTTCACTAATTATATTTCTCTTACTGATACTGGGATGTGTTACAAGGAATTGTGCGACAGGAAATGGTAATTATAGTCGTATTTAAAAAAAAAAACATAAAGTACGGCAGTGAGTACCACCATAGAACAACAAAAGTGCGTGCATAAAAAATGTGTGTTTAGAACGGGCAGTTTTTATTGTACTCGGTATCAAAGACTATGTAGAGAGCGGCCTAAGTATGTTTGCAGAAGCATTGCAAAGTCGGGTACTTTTTTCATACAAAGTCAGAGGTACGTTTGTACGCGGTGGTCCCTCTAGTGGTGTGTTTTTTAATCAAATCGATCTGAAATTCTCTTTACCGTGAATACCAATGAATTTATGACACTTTTGATTAATAAAAATCGGATTGCCAAAATAATAGAATCAACAACAGCTGATTTCGGGTCTGAAGAATTCGTTACACAGTAAAAATACATCCATACACCATACACAGTAAAAATAGATTTCTAAATCTAAAATGTATGCACACTTAATGAAACCGTTATCGTGTTGTAGTCAAAAGTCCCATTGTTTCGCTTAACTTCGCATCGCTCTTACAATCTAAACTTTTTAATAAATTTTGCCGGCGCGGAGAATATTTTCAGTAAGAAATAGTGTTGCAAAAAGCCAACAGTGTTTTTGTTTACAAAAATATGAATAATCCAATTTTTTTATGGCCATTCAGCAGTTATCTTATCGGACCGCATGAAATCGCCAAAAGGTTCTAACTAAACTCATACTGTAGACGGCGATTTGTATACTTTTTTTTAATAATGCTTTCGATGAAACAGTAACTAATATACAATTCGTTGTGATAGATATAGGACAGCTTTGAAGTTTAAAGCCAAAAAAAAAAAAAAAAAAAAAATGGTGATACCTGGAGAAGTTCAAATATTTGTATTATCCTTAATACTATTGCTAATTTCTACCGGTGGATTTCTATTCTTTGTAATGCCATGCTTAAAACACTACTGTGATGATAGACACGAAAGAGAGGGTGAATATTCATATTTGTATACAGAATTTGTTTCTTTGCTTGCACTGAGTCTCTCTATACAGTATATAGACTCTTTGACTCCTGCCAAATATTAAACGATATATTTTCTAAGGTCCAAACCATAAAAAATACCTCTTCAGCAAAGTTAAAAAACAATAAATCCGTCGCCAGCAAAAGTTTAAGCTTGTTGAGTTTTAATTTTAAGAAATTCATTATTATGCCTACGGATTTTCAATAAGAAAATGATAAAATCTAACTTAAACTGGGTGGCTCATATTTTTACTGGAAGGTAAACATATCTCCATTCAAAAGAAATTAGTGGAAATGCTAGCTTAAGGACGTTACGTCTCTTACACAGAATTTCCGCTTGCCATTAGAAGTACATACAGAATTTCAATTTCGGCAATTTCGCTGAGACATTTGAAATGCGTTTTTGAGTGGTCAGTCACACTTTCGGTTGTTGATGTGGCAACACCAACAGAAAACATATGTTTACGGTGAATAATTAAAATCCCATTAAAACTTTCGCATTGGATTTCGGAGAGATAAAATAAATGTTGTAACAAAATGCGGCACGTAAGCGATTGGATAAACTCTGAATGAAAACCAATGGCCTGAACAAAGGTTTGGACAGAGTTCAACTGCTTAACTTTGGCTCGGGACTTTGCCTCCAAAGCCTTTTAAACTCTATGACAGTTTCAGTTATAAACAAACATTTTTGTTCGTATTTTTTTTTTTTAAATCATAAAAACAGAAAGTGCTGCACCGATTTTAATAATCTACACCTCATTTTAATTGTAAGACATGTGGCATTATGATAAACTATATGAAAAAACATTTATTGTCATAGGCCCATTATCTCAATGTACGATTTAACTGACGGTTAATTAACCAGCACATAAATTTATAGACGCGATATACTGCCGGTTAAACATTTTCATTGTCTCATGTATCCGTTTAATTAACGGGCTGACAAATGGTAAGTACGGCAACTCTACCGTGTTGCTGTTCATGACAGATAAAAATAAATGCCAATTCAATTTTAAAAATTGTTGTGAAAACAACAACAAATCATTTGCATATGTTAAAAATGTCAATCAAAAGAATTGGGGGATTTGGCCGAAGAGTCAAAATAGCGTATTTTACATATAACATATAATGAACAAAAATATATTTCTCAGGTTCTAAAGAACACTGGCTGATGTCAGCTGTTCGTGGTTTTCGTTATGATAAACTACTAAACGGCGGACAATTGCCGGTTATCATTTATCCCTGCTATAAACGCTAAGTAGATATTGAGAAAAGTAAATTGTACAAACCGATAGTATATCGTTACGATAAATTTTAATCGGACATTGAGATAATGGGCCATAAACTGGTTTATAACTATGAAACTGTCATTCAAATTATACGATTTTAGAGGCAAAGATTACAAATAATTTAGTGATGATGTTTTTAAATTGTATTTGATTTATTTTGTATTCAGGGGATTACAGTACAGCTGAATTGTTTAGGGGTTATTCATTACAAATTCATTGTTGTCCAGTGTCATCTTTTACAGATATATGTAAATATATGAAATGCCAATGCAGTTTTGGAGTTTGCAGATCAGTAAAAAAATGTCCATGAATATGTGAGCTTCCTAAACAGATCCTTATCCCAATTAGGAACAAAACATAGCAACAAATAGTTTAAATAGTATTACTATCTTTGCAAAAAGAAAAAATATTGAAAAAATAGAGCCTACATATAGAAACAAACACTCCGTGAAAAACTGTTTATTGTTGTAATTAACAAAAATGTCATTTGCAGTGATTAACCAAAAATAAAACACGCGTAATCTATGCCCAGTGCGAAATCTTACAAATGAATAACAATTTAAAGTGGTAGTGTTATCGACACCCTGCTGGAAGTTAGTCATACGCCACCTAAATAAATTAATTTCGTATCTGAATTTTTCTTTCTGATCAAAAGGGGATTTTTATGGTTTAATTTTTTTGCGCTCGGAATTTTTAAAATATAATCCCCACAATACCTTTTATAACGTTGCATCGATTTGACGGCACGATTCTTAATTTAACTTTCTCCTCATGGCGGACCCGAGGTAGAGAAATTCGTTTACTGTCTGCCCTGAATATAGGACTTTTCGAAAATGCATCACTGCGCTGCATGGGATGTGTCCAGTTGACGCTGCCAATGGCAATTAGCTGTTAATTTCATTTTTTTTATTGCAAAAACGAACGCGAATACTTGACGAATAAAACAACTTTTTTGAGAGTTTTATATGCCAATTAGATAGTTAAACCAAAGACCATACACGTTGTTATTGATGCGTTAGTTCGGCTACACAATCTAGATGTCAGTGATTGGCATGCCAATATTTGAAAGGTTTTCAAAGCCAAAAATGTTTGTTTTTAAAACAAATACCTACTTTTTTTTTAAAAAAAATACTGTTTAAATACCCTCTTGGAAATATTCAGCAAGGGACTTGGGCTGTTTGCCCTCTGTATGGTCTTAGGTTAAACTACAGGTCTGTAAAACTCAACAAAAACTGCATTTAAACTTCAAATAGATTTTTTAATTGGACAGTTAACATAATCCACAAATATTATGGTAACGCGTATGTTTCTGGTGAATAAATGAAATAGTCGTAGTACATTTTGAAGAAAAAACATTCTTTTAACAATATGTGACATGCAATCAAATTCACAATGAACTGATCGGGTGTTTAACAGAAACCCCAGAGGCGTGGAGTTCAACTTGTGGCATACACACACTGCTGTTGAGACCGAAATACGAGAATTGAAAAACAATATTTTGGCACGGGTATAATACATTTGTATGGAACAGGTACGAGTCACAAATCAAATACAGCAACAACAACATTAAACAGAAGGCATCATGTATATAATTTAAATTATTTGTGGAAGTTCATGAAACAAATTTAATTTTGATTCTACCTTTTTCTTTGTCTGCTGTCACAACTTATCAATTACTGTAGTTTAAACGCTCAATATTGGACAATTATACTGCGGTTACAATGTTACTAAAAAAAATTCCAAGTATAACCTCAAGAAGTAAAAATCGTCTAATTTCCCGGTTAAAACCCACAATCACAGTTTCTGAAAATTGCCTTATTCGTACATAGTTTTAAATTTTGGTAGTATTTTATTCTCGGGATGCACGACCAATAATCATGGAATTGGGTAGTAAAAAAGTGGCAACTTTCCCGGGAAATACGTCCCGGGAATTCACGGGTTATTTGAAGTTTAAACTAAGTTTTACTTTAGACATATGTGTAATTTAACTGCAGTTAATGAAATTATACATTTTTTGACGACAATTAATTCGATATTCTCAGTATAATGGAAAGTCTGGTGTGAAATTTGTTGCAGTTGTCGCCATTAACTTTTCACAGTGCCAGTGAAGACATTAGTCATTGAAGTGGATAAAATCCATAGGATTTACCGATCATCCATGCATAACTTCAACCTTTAACGTTTCGCCGCACCCACGCCAGTGGCTACATGGCGAAGGAGACCAAAAACACCGTTTTACAAGCGATTATTTTTATAGAGGCCCCTAGGAGTTAAGTTCACCAGGAACAAGATTCCGCTATACTTACAAAAATTGTTCCCAAGAAATTTAATAGTAGAAAAAAAAGAAGTATTCAGCCCATTTAAATCGCATTTTGTTTTATTGACACAATTATTGTCTTTGAACTTTTTTTACTTTCAAAACTCAACACACTCACAGTTTTTTTTACTAATGCACACACATGTTTACTACTGGCAAGCCGACTACTGACGAAAATTCCGTGGCAGTGAAATTTTGACACATGGAGACAGAAACGAATTTTAGAGTTCCCCAGCACATTTTTCGTGTTAATGGGATAATGTTATTGTATAATTGTGTTTTGAGAGGTTTGTTCAGTGCTTGATAGGATTATGTTTAATTTTTGATTAATAAAACATTTATTGAAAAATCCTAGATTATTATTTAAAAAAAATCCTGGAAATGTAATGAAATCAATTAGAACAGGAAGAAAAACTCGTATAATTTCATAGTTGTTAAAAGTGCGGACAATCGTACATAGATGTATTTGTTGGTAGTATATTATTCCCGGCAGTACCGGCTAATAAATACGGGAATCGGGAAATACGTCCCGGCAATTCCTGGGTTAAAAACCCTAATTGTTGTCTTTACAGAGGCCACCCATCGTTATAGGCTCAAATTTCGAAACACCAAATACATTTATTTACATATAATGGATGTCATTTAAAAACAATCGTTTATCTCACCCAAGCAGACGGGTAATGACCCATTGCCTCACTTCACCTCACCTCTTCCCTTGCCTTGTTCGCATTGCCATCACTCGGAAATATAATTGAAAGTGGTTTACTCCGGCCAACTGATTTTAATGTTCTCTTATTTTGTTTGCTTGCTCGAGAGAGAGAGAGAGAGAGTGAAGGCCAAGATGGAATAAAAAAGAGAGGACTAACAAGACAGAGATTGCCGTGCCCGTTGAATTGCCATTGCCATAAATAACTAATCTTATCTGAAGATTACCGATATTCTCAATTTAAAAATAATTAACAACACAATTTATTGTCACTCTGCCTCAGCCGGAATCAGTTGTCAGAGTTTCATGTGAAGCAATCATGGGCATTTTCAATTTATACACCATCGTTGGATTACTGCTGCTCATTGTTGTGCCCTGTTTTTGTTATTTCGCCTACCTGTCCATATTCAAAATTTCCGTTTTGGAAAGCGAACAAAGACAAAGGACAATAGGTAGTGACAAAGTGTTTTGGGTGAAAAGAAAGAATTCGACCTGAACCGTAAAATAAATTAACAAAAGTGGTAGTATCAAGTGAATTAGAAAGCGACAAACCCCGAACTTTGAACTAAGCAATAAATAAGTGAACGGCACATTTTCAAATATTTAAATCTGGATTTACTAAAAAACATCGGAACAAATAAATTTTCCATTATTTAAACAAACCGAAACGTTTTTCGAAACGCATTAGTTTATACACATGTCCAATTGATGAATCTGTCGTCCGTCTGCTGAAAGCCCGGCATTTAACAAATGACATGATATGGAACCCAAACCCTGTTTGGGAGTGGCGTAGGCATTTTTGCTACTAAAACTTAATAATTTACAAGCGTTCTTCACAGAACTGGCAAAAACTTAGCACTGAAAACCAAATAGGTGATTGGTTACTTTTTCAGAACACATGGCCAATAAAATCCATCTCAAGTAAATTCCCAAAGGTGTATTTCCCCCGTAGAACATTTTAGTTTATCGCTGTCAGTTAGACAGTGTCTGTTTTCTACCAACGAAATTATTATTTCTAATGTCACATTTGGAAAGTAAATTCGATTGTGAATTAAATAATCAGCTGTGAAACTGACTCTCACTATCCGGATAATAATTTGCAATGTAAACATGGTGTACGGCTTGATGGCCTATTACATAGGGATATCAAGGTACAAAAATGGTCGAAATTTTTTCTTTCCATTTAGGGTTTTTTAAATTATTTTTTTTTGAGACATAATTTGTCATATATCTCTTCCGATTCTGTTGAAATGAATTTTAGAAATTATTATTTTTAATTTTTGCCTTTCAGAGCAAAATTTTTTCATTATTAAAATTCAAATATGGCAAAAAAAGTTGTCAATAACTAAACAAAACATATCTTACAATTATAATAAGGTACAGATCATTAAAATCGATGGAGAATTTTCGCTTATGTTCACAATATAGTGAAGGGTCCTTCAGGTAACTCCCGACTTAAATTTGTTTATAACTCTGATAAATTTCCTAAAATTTAGTTATAAATTTCCTAAAATTTTTTTAAATATTGGAAATATTTTATTTTTTTTTAATTAAAGTGGACCAAAAATTTAATTTTTAATGCATAATTTTATTCTTTCTCTCTCTTTACATACTATTTTTTTTATTTATGTAGCTTTGCATGAATAAAAGACATGGCAGTTTCCAATTTCTCTACGCTATTTGCCCTTTTGAAACTTATCCAATTGTCTATATAATTGGAAATTGCGACTTCTTCCTATGGGGCCACGTGAAAGAAAAGGTCTACGCCAACAGCCCAGCGTCGATTCAAGACCTCAATGATAGAATTCTTGAGGCTATCGAGGACATAGGGCAGCCACTTTGCGATTTGGTTATGGGCAATTTAATGAAAAGCGTGGTCGTGGTGGCCATTTGGCTGATGTTGTTTTTCATTATTATTATTAAGAGGAAGGTATCTCTTTATTATGAAATAATATTTTTCTTTGAATACCAAAATTTGCAAGAGTGTGAAAAACGTATTTTAAACAATTGGGCCCGTGACGTGCACCAGGATGTTAAGAGGTCTTGCAATATCTTCTTCATTCAACGCCTTTGGTTTTTGTGGTGAATTTCCGCAATAAGCTGTTTATAAATATTTCACCAAGAAAAAAGTCTCGCAGGAAAACAGGAGATCAAAATAAACAACCTCAGAGGCTTCCTGCATAATCAAATAGTCATGTCTGAATACATCTACCGGCGCTCGGAAAAACGACGTTAAAGGACTAACTAGGCGAATGCACACTGCAGGTTTTTTCACTGCCAAGTCATTTCGTATAAAACAAACAACAGGTCTAACAATTACAGTATTACAAATACGATTTATAAATGAACTATATACATACACTTACCATTCGCCTGCCGTTTTCAAAACAATTTTGTGTTTATTTGCTTCTGCTTCCGTATTAGTTCACAAACGAATGATATCTTCGGTGACTTGGCACCATTTAATATTGACATGTTGTTATTTTTTCATGCTGGCAATGCCGTGCCATCTTTAGACAGAAACCTAAATAATAACTAAAATTCGTTGTCCAATACGAGTATAACTAAAGAAAAGTCAGTTATCTTTTATTAGAGACATCTGTCTATAGAATACGGTGTTCACGTTTCTGGGTCGTTCATGTTTTAGAGTGTTCACGTTTCCGCGAATTGACTGTATAGATAATGTAATTTGTCAATAGAAAATTGTAGTTTTCCAATTCGGATTTGAAATAATGTTGAAGCATTTAATGTGACCATTATCGCCTCTATTAAGGGTTCATCTAACACTACAAAATTGGCTGCACTTAATGCTAGCAAGTTGGTATTTTGTTGTCAAATACATTTTTTTTTTGTTGAAAAATCTATAAAAAATACTACTGGTTGTTTTTCTAAATTTTTTTTTTATTTGAAAGTACAATCTTTTCGGTTAATAATGGAAAATAATTCCATTTAAATGGCTGCGTCGACTGGCAATGCAGTAGCCTAACGACACCAGCTCTGCGGCTGATAATGCGATCTTCAAAAACAGGTCGCAAAACATCGAGTGTAACTTTGGCTGTGTGGCACGTAGCGGCGGCCTGTTGAAACCAAATATTGCCAATATCATCCTCTTAAATTTTATTAAACAAAAATTCGTTCAACATGGCCCGTTAACGAAAACGAAATAAGCACTAGTTGAAAAAAACGTTAGATGGCGGACCCTTTATATACACACATACATATTATAAAAACAATAAGAACATTGTTAATATTTTTCCAAGTAAAGAACAAGTTTTTTTTGTTCCTGAATTGTCACAAAACAACCGTTGCACTTCAAATGGCTTCGAATAAATTGTCGTTTCCATTCGAAAAAAGTTAACTCAATTACCGACAGTGTACTTACGATACCATTTTCCATCCTATTCATTGCAGATCGCCAGGGCAATGTCTTCACCGTACAGGAGGAGGCCAGTCGAGATAGCCGTTACAATGATATTTTCTACATTGAACCCAACAGTGTCGAAGCAGCACGCATACGTGCCCAGCTAGAGAAGGACGACAAAGATTTGCCCACCTATGACGAAGTCATACGTATGACAAGCCTGGTAGAACCCACCGCAGCGCCGGTATCAGCGTCCACACTTACCACATCCAATGCCAGTGTTAATACCGCCGATACCGTCTTGTCAGTGCCGCCATATTCCGAAGTAGATCCCTATGCGTCGACATCGAGGAATGTCACCACCACCGATGATGTCATCATACCACCAACACCGTCCACAAATGCCAATAGCAACAGTGCAGCCGTAATAACACTACCAATTACAACACCCATCATTACACATACATCTTCAAATGTATGATATAGTTAATGTAGTATCGGAAGGGATCATTTGGTCGATTACTTAGTATAAACACAACAACAAAAACAACGATATTCTTTGAAATTCATTCAATTCGATTTTAAGTTATACAAACAAAATTTTAGTTTTGGTCCTACCTATATCGTGTCTATGAAATTATTGGGTATACATAGGTATATGTTTATGTATATATACCGGTATTTCAAATGATGTGTAAACTTTATTGTACATAGTTATTTTTATAAATATTTATATATGTACATACAATTCTGTTTTTATTCTTTAGGCATATACAATTATTTTACTAATCAATAAAACAAAAACCTATAGGTTAAGTTTTATAACATAAACAGTTGTGTTTGTCTGCATTTCATTTCATTACAGTTTTATTATGGTAATATCATGACAAATACATAGTTTTCTAGTTCTAAAAAGATATTGACCACTAGAATAAAACATATTTCAATAAATAAACTTCAGTAGTTAAATACTACTCATACACAACTACTTTAGGTAGCTTAAATAGCATAAAGTTTAGGTAAAAGATACAACTTTATATGATATAAATGTTTGGTTAAAATGTTAACCAGAACAATAGCAAATTATTAGTCGCATTATTTATTTATTGACCCCAAATATAATGAGCATTAATAAAGAGGATAATAGAACTAGGAATAACATAGAAAAGGCATACGAGTAAAAGAAAAGATGATCAGGAAAGGAAAAGTTCCGCAAATGAGGAAGGTGCTTCCAAAACTTAGAAACCCTTACAACATATGAACGCTCATAAATTATCGACACAAAACGTGGAAATAGGAGTTGGGGATTTCTTGTGGACCTACAACATGAGAAATTAAAGCAAAGCAATGAGGAACCACTAGCAATCATTATTCTAAAGAAAAAAATCATCATTCGTTTAAAAGGAAAAGGCAACAAATCGAACTGAATTGAACGAAACATGATCATGGCTCCTAAGACCATAGGCATATCGAACAATTGAGCAAGAAATCGAACTGCATTGAACGAAACATGATCATAGCTCCTAAGACCACAGACATAGCGAACAATTGAGATAAAAATTCTCCCAATTAAATCAGAGGTCCCAGATATAACCTCCAGACAATAATTAATATGTGTCATTACCAGAAAATACGCCACACTTTGTCGGTAGATACGAATCAAGACAATACAAACTCCGTCGTTAGAACAAAACCCGCGAACAGAGTAAGTTAATTTGACTGTTAAAATCAAGTCTTTAATCAATTGCTACAGCAAGACTTTACTTAGATGTCGTACAACAAATATATTATTGGTATAGAATTAAAAGGAAACTATTCCTGAACAAAGTTGGTCTCCATATAAGAATAATGTGTTCTATCGGAACTCTGCAAACTTACCGACTTATTTGCCCTTGTTAGGACGATCTACGGTACACCTTATGACATTCCCTTCGGTGTTGTTGTAGCAATGTGTAGAACGCCAGGGAGTCTGACTTCTTTCAGACATGTATCTCGAGTTGATGAACACAACCACAGAAAAGCTATTTCCCCCATAAAAAAAATTCCATTTCCCAAAATTGATGTCGTGCACATTTCAGCATAATGTGGGATCTTCGAAAAATATCCCTTAATTGAGTGAAACGTTTTTGGGTAATTTTTCCCAGAAAAATCAACGGCTTTATATACCGAAGATACAGCAGGGAATGAATTAAAATGTAAGTGTAATTATTTAGATATAAATGTTATTCAGTAATTTTTAAGAGTAATATCGTAAACAAAAAGGAATTGTGTGAGGATGAAGGGCAACCTTGTTATTGCTGGCTGGTTTTGGTCCGTTTCTGGTGTGAACTTAAATGGCACAGGTCCAACGATAAAGACAACTGTCGAATGGAAAGGGCTGAATGGCACCGACTGGTGTCGTAACATCAATTGGCCGCCCACAACGTTCGTCGTCACTAACCAGAAAACCGACAACTCACAGAGTTCGTTTCGATTTTTCAAAGTGATTTCTGGATTTCGTATACTTTGCTTGTACAAAACTTTCCTCTCAAAAACTCGGAAGGTTGTACAAACACATTTCTGTATTAATTATGAAGTCTTCGGTCGGGAATATTTTAATTCCTCGTGGCCAGACATGTATATCTGCAAGAATTCATAAAGATTTCTATAAATACAAATTTAAATCTGTACCGCAGCGAAAACATTCACGCTGTAAAAAAAACTTCGTTACATAACAGGCTTCACCAGTTTGCGAAACAGTCCTTATCCCAAAGAAGCTCTTAAAGACATTATGCCGACATCGTCATTAATGGACCAGAATTTGGAAAGACTGACACCACTACGCAACAGCCATTTTGTCCAAGGGACGTATACTATTTTATGATGTATGGTGGCGTCCTAAATTCGAAAAAAATATTTTAAATAAAGTATGAAAAATTTTTTTGTATGTACATTAATTATTTTGACTATAAGCATTGCATTCTGTAGAGCCAAAAAAAAATTCTTTAAATATTGCTCATAACATGTTCACAACATTTAAAGCTCACAAAATTTGCTTCAATTTGATCTAAACTATTGTATGATCAGACGCCTCGTTCCAAAAGCATAGTCAAAATAATACAGGTACATCCAAAGGAAATGGCAAATTTATCAAATTTTATAACACAGAAGTCCTTAATGCTCGAGATAAAACTCTTAAGTTTCCAGACATTCGCACACACTCCTCCATATCTTTCATTTAATTTATTAATTTAAAATATGCATCATAAACAACTCGGAATATGAATAAACTTTAGGAAACTCATTTGTTCGGTCGTTTTCCACAGACATTTTAACGGAAAGAGAGAAATATCAAGCCATATAAAACTTCTCCGAAAAAGAGTCTGCCCTTTGGGAGGGTTCCTGAAGAATTTGGTCTCTGAATTTTTTGTTAACCTAAAATCATGCTATATGCGATGATTTAAAAGTTTTCGACGGATTTAAGATATGACAGTGGTTTGGGGAAATGCTCTCGCTCTCAAGTATTTGCAACCAGGAATTATTGCATCTGAGTGTTGGCGCAAACTGTGCTGTGTCGTATTCCATCGTTTTCCATCCGGCAATACCTTCATCTTCCATGTTTTATTTTCATATAGGTATTGTCGAGGATTTGGTTAAGGTTTCGCCAACTAATCCCTCTGAAGTATTCCAAACCCGGAATCATTGTATCTGTGAAAACTGTGATACGGCAGCTAAAATGTCCCATCATTTGTATGTTCTCGTCACATTCCTCGCATCTATTGAATCCGATCAATAGCATGATTATGGGGACGTCTTTTTTAAGTTGAGTAGTAATCGTCCTGACGTCCGTAGTGTGATAAGTAGTGTTTGCGACTGCACACAACTAAATTCAGGTTCGAAACCTGTAAATGCTGACGACATTACGAGTAAGAGATCACTGATTCGAGAAAAGTTCCCAGACTGCTCCTTCATGGAATGTTACTGGGAAATAAGTAAGTATTTATCACCCAGAAAGGACTTTTGTTATCCAAATCTATTTTCTGAGTGTTCACCTGCTAACTGCCTTTGATGTATCAGTGCAATTACCGTTCGAAATTACCTTGAATTAAGAGCATGACTTTCTGTACGATATTTGGTCAGAGTCGGATCACATACTGCTTCTAATCCTTCTGCCATTATTACGACCACGCATGTTATATACATTTTGATTAGGTTTACATTGAATCTAGTTTTCATAGCACTAGTTGAAGTGGCCAGTCTGATGGCAGTTCCTATTCTGGATCCATGAAGTTTCTGCACATATTTTTTCACCAGTTTATCGTATTAGTTTCTACCCATCAACATCAGTTTTTCTCTACTACTCGTGAAACTGCTTGTTAGGATTTCCACTCACCTCTACGTTCCTTGTAGACATATATGTTACGTAAAGTTTGAATTTCAATATATTTTAAATCTAGATTTCAACATTATCAGAACTCGCAAAATTAAATTTGTGTCGCAAACAGACTGACAAATATCTATCTGTGGTGTAGGGTTCAATAGTTAGTCAGCATATTTATTCTGTGGCAGAGATAGATATCTGAAATGGTTACAAACTAAAACACCCACGCATTCTGCATTCGAAATAGATTTTTGCCCGGGCTGCAGTCAATCACGCCAGACGCCAGGGCAGGCAAATAACTTACAAATTGGTGTTTCGAAAAGCTAACGATCATTGAGAAATATGGAGTCAATTTGTTCTTTTGTTTCATAATTTTTTCTTTTGATGTGTATTTTTTAATACAATTATTTGTAGGTTTGTTGAAAATAGAGTTTTGTTAAACAATATACAATAATTAAATAAAGTTACAAAGTACTCAATAGAAAATAAAGAGGAAACATACGAGGTTACGGGAAAGGGAGGTGGATGGAACAAAAGTGGGGGAGGGATAGTGGGACTACAATTAAATGATGGGTTTGGTTGAGTGAGTTGAGACTTCTTACTTAATCACGATGTTGTTGGCTGTTGTTATTGATTAAAGGACAGCAAACGAACCGCAAACGAACATTCCAAGGACAGTCAGTGGCTTAGCGAAGTGGTGGTGGTTATGGTTTTACTGCAAGTATTTGTTTGTTGGCTTTTACAAAAAGTCTTCTTCTTTTCAGTTATTGTAGTTTTATGTTTGTTGTTCGCTGAATTTACTAATCTGTTGGCCTCTTCTCACTGTTCTTACGGGTAAAGTCTTCGGCATTCTTCATGAACTTCCTACGGTCCTTCAGGAACTCCTCGGCCAAATCTGATCGCAATGGATGCTCTGGCTCCGGATCATTTATGAGCGCTATTAAGGCCTGTATTACTTGATCCGTACGTGTGGCAGGTTTCCAATTTTCCGTGCTTATGATGGGCAAACACACCTGGCCCTTCTCATCAATATTGGGATGATAGATCTTTGTCTTGAAGTTAATCTTTGGTGGCTTGAAAGGATACTCGGCCGGAAAGTTGATTTCAATGCGAAAAGCGCCCTTATTGTAGGGAGCGCTTTCCGGCACAATCAGACCGGTCCATCGCAAGAGATTGTCATCGTCAGTGGCAATTTCGCGAAAAGATTTCAGTTGGCACTGCTGCAAATCTGTTAATTCTTTACGTAAACGCCGTGGAGCCGTCATCGTCGTCTTTTAATGCAGTTTTCGTGTGGATACGTTCTATTTGGGCTATGGATTTTTCAGTTCCAAAATGTCACAAATTATTCCGGAAAGAAAATCCCACTCTGAATCACTCTGTCACAGAGAACCGAGCCGAGCCAATTTGGTTGGTGGCGGTAGCTGTTCATTTTACCAGTCGGCGGCGGGGTGGCTTAGCTAAACGAAATTATTTAAGTGGCAACCTTTACACGGTTGCGAAGGAGGGATCGCAGCAAAAAGAGAGAATAAGGAATCAAAAGGTGCCGGGGAAGAATACGAATTGGAGGAGAAGTACCGAGCAAAAACGAGTTAATGCAAAAAATCACGAATTGATCCACAGCGTACATCAAGTACATTATTATATTTTTGATGCATATTGTACTTTAGCGTTGAATTACAAGTTTAATAATAAAAAATGAAATGCCAAAACGGTCGTGTAAAAAATAATAAGTATTTTCTTCTTATATATCATCAAATATATTCGTAAACAACGGCGGCGGCGCATCTTTGTTAAAAAAACCGACTCAGCTCGGACCTCTGCTCTGTCACTCTGACGGAAAATTTGTCTTCTTCTTCCAATGTCTGTCAGAGTCTTGTTATCCATTGCCTTTTCGTACATTCCGAATTTGTTCATTCCGCTTTGACTCGACATTTCTTCCGCCATCCCTTTTAAACCAACTTTCCGTATTTTTCCATTTTCTTTTGACACCATTCTTGTAAACAACAATCAGCTGCAACACAACAATCTGGCACTATGTTTTTTTTTGGAGAGATTCCAGTTTATTTTACAGAACACAGTCAGATGTCTCTAAAAATGTTAACGGTGATAATGCCAAAACATAATCAAAGTATGAAGATGATGGTTCATACACACACATACCAAATGTATTTAACCACGCAGCCAACTCTCACATTCCCAAAATGGGAATTCTTGCTTTAATTTTTTCACACAAAAACCATACGAATCTAGAAGAAGTATCTGACAAATTTCGTAAATCAGTCTTTTTCCCGGTATTTATACGAAAAGTGGTAAAAAGTGTCCGAAAAAGGTGAGAAAAGCTGTACAACTATCAGAAACCACATGCAAAAAAAAACTCATTTATGCACAGATTTAAATTTTTATCAGTTACACAAATTTCTCTCGTCACAATTTAAAAGTCAAATATTCTATCCTTATAAAGGGCGCAGCAGTTACCCCTATATGTATGTATATATGCACTTTGAATGCATGGTAACAGAACATCTACACATGTACCATAGATGCAACTAAAAAGAGTTTTTCTACAAGCACTGCCAATGCATATACAGTCAACTCGAGGAAACATGAACTAATTTATGTTGATCAATTTTGAAACATGATAGTGTTTTTATAAATATACGCCCATGTGCTGCATTTCGAGTTTGCTCGAATGTGAAACATTTTCCCACATTTGGTGTGCTCCATTCCGAATACCCAAAAAAATATTGGGAATATAATTCGAGCACATATAGCCTTGTGGATCGAAAAAGAAATGAGATTGTACGTGATTTTCTGAGCACATACAAGTTAAAAAAGAACGCAGAGTTAATATTTAACTTGTTTTTACAACATTTAATTAAAAAAGACAGTATTCAGATTAGCTTTTCTAGTAAAATTAAAGAAAATAAAAAGGCTCCTTTTATCAAGAACAACTTTTGACGAAATTTACCCAGAGTGTTCTACTTGTTGAAAAGGTTTCTTCAAATAAACATAAATTGTATACTTTGGTGGACATATTCATTAAAAAATTAACAACACGAATGATGATTACACCAGTTAATCAATCTGGCAACTCGTTTAACACGTTCCAGTATCATTAGTCTTCTTCTAGTAAAAAACCAGGGCAATTAACAAGCCAGCAGGCATTTTTTCTTAATTTTGTTGTTAAATTTGCAAATAAAACATATGTTTTTTGTTGATAGTTATTGAAAATAGTTCGTAACATATTGAACAAAGCTATTCTTTCGAACCACACTTTCGCTCGGAATTGAGCACACCATTTTGGAAAAAATGGGAATCTAAAAAAGTATGGGAATTCAAAAACTCTCGGAACATGGCACATGGGCGATATTTACCGTTTATAAGCACTCACAGTCGTGCAAATCTAGTAGTACGTTAATTCATTCATGTGTATGGTCAAATTGATTTCAAGACCGGAAAGAAACACAAGTTCAAAGAATATTGCATTAACTTGTACATGACTGTTATACATTTTATAGAAAAACATTAGACATTCGGAAACATCTCTATTGTTTCGACTAAAGCCCCCCGATGTTGAGGGAAACGAGCAAGAAAATTAATATCCCCAGAAATAAACATTGTTTTCTTTCTTTATTAATCTGTTTCCTGTATCATACCACAACTAACATACATAATTGAATTAATTGGAAATAATTTATCTACGTTTTCTTAAAACTATTTAAAAATACCACTAAACGGTGGATAATATACTTTATGTACGCATGTGATTACATATAAAAATGCCAAGCAATTCCTTATCAAATGTTGTCGTTTCTTTTTGGAAAACATTTGCACCCAACAAGGCTGATGTAAGAACACTAAAAAGTAGTCGGACTTCCTTCAAAAATAATACCCCAGCAATAGACATGCGGTTAGAACTATTAGGAATGGTATCCACGTTTTAATAAAGCCACAGAAGTTCACATATCTGCCACATATAAATAACCAAAACGCCAAAATCACCATATTCCAGCTTGTGCGATCCTTGTAGCGCATGCCAATTAAAGCGGTCGCCGTGTGCGAGTGGCAATTGTCACAGAAAAGATTATGCATTCTAGTTCCGTACAATACTGATGCCTTTGAGACAGCTTCGTCCCACATCAGAGAGCCACCGTCAACATATTTGGGGTTCAGGCGTAGATAACGAGTTGGACGACCAAAGCCCATGTTGTCCTCAGATACAAAGTATGGTCCAGCGAAGTCTCGAATTACGCCATTAGACATGCAAATTCCCATATGGCCAATGAATGGGAAAAACCATGTTATCATTGGTATGGGAGTCCACACAATGCAATACGGGAAGCGATCTGATTTTAAATCTATTGGGGGAAGTTGGTCCGTCGTTCCGTCCATGTCTACGTACGCTCCACTTTGTGATTCTCCCGATACGACAGCTATTTCGGGCATACTCCTTTCAGGGTTTCTGATATCCACACAAATTCTGTTTGACTGAGTAATAAACAGCTGTTTGATTTTTGTTTATCTTTCGCATTACCAACAACATGTATCGAAAACTAGTAGTATAGTAACTAAGAAATTATTCAGATGGCAGACTGAAACAGTGAAATATTGGTAGTTTGCTGGACATTTCCAATAGAGGGCGTATGTGTGTTTTTCAACGAAATAATCCGTATTTTAGTATTTTCTATGAAGACACTACTTTCTCTGAAAACTTTTCAAATATTACCATGCTAATTGCTGCAGAACCTGATAACGAACTATAACGTTCCCTTGCATTCATTTCATTTAATAACTAAATAATTTTAAATATATTATCATAACCTACTAAAAATAAATGATAACATAATAAATATTATTAATAAAAACAATGATCTTTGTATAAATATCAACAATATCTGCCATCTTATCCATCAAAACGAACTCATTAAATTCTGCATATCGTAATTATTTTGTTTAATTTTGACTGCTGTTGTTTTTGATGACGTTTATTGTTTTATAAAATGTGCGGTTTCCTTAGTCACAGATTAGGCATATTTTTTATTTTATTCCATTGACTTCGAGAAATGTTTAGGTTTATGGAATTAATAATATATGAATGACAATACAAACTATAATATGTATGGTATACGGCGATGACTAATCCAGAAACCGTAAATTTCAGTTAAAACGATCAATTTGTTATCGCTGAAATCGATTTAAAATTTCAAAAACGATTTGCAGCTACAATCGAAATTGATGAGCCAGTCTCTAGCAGTCGTCTTTCATTTCTATTGAAGAGGAGACGTGTGTTGAAGTTTGCGCTTGAAAAAAAAAAGAAATCGGATCAGTTTTTTGAGTTTTTTTGACATTTCTTTTTTTAGTTCGTTCATTTATCTAACCAAAAATCCAATAAGACTTGCATTTTATCTCTCGCAAAAAATATAACGGTGTCGTCTTAATACAAACGAACATTTCGTCACCGATATTCTTTGCCCCCCCATACACTTGAAAAGTACCACAAAAAGAAACAAGAAATGAAAACGGAATAAACTCCACGTGAAAGTGGGAGCGATTTATCTACGCCTCACGATAAAGAAAAAGAAAACTTTGTACACACGTTTTCAGTGTATATGTAGTGCTCTAATTGTCTACGAAACTTTTTCCTTCACTTACTTTTTCTTTGCATTAAAGCAAGCAAATTGAAATTCGTTCAAAACGATAGCTCGATATCTTTCATTTTATAATTGTAACTTAAAAGACTGAATTAATTGAATTAACTTTAGTGAGAAACGAAAAAAATTTATAAAATTAAGAAATATTTAATCCACGACGACATTTTTTCTTAACAAAAAACACATACAAGAAAAAAGTGAATGATGAATAATTAGCACAGCTAAGCAAAACAGCAGAAGAAACGCAAAGTAAAAATCATAACGCAAAAAGAGAAAAAAGACAATTCACACACACACACACCGCACAGCTGTGCCGCAGTTCCATAATCACCAACACCAAGAAACGACGGTCGTCAGATTGACCAACCAACAATTTGTAAAAAAAAAAATTAAATTTGTGTGAGATCAACAAAAGAGGAAAACAAATACGGAGAACAGAAACAAAGAATTATTAAAAAATTCCTGGCTAATTATTCATTAAGTTATCGAACAAATCACTACAAAACAAGATAAAAAATGGAAATTAAGAGAGATATAATCGAAACATACTACACGTCTTAATCAATATTATTTGGTGACAAGATTTGTGGCAAACCTTATAACGTTCTAAAAAAAAAAAATCCGCCCGAAGTGTACTTGCAAGTGACAAAACAAAAAAAAACTCAACTCATACTCATCTGAAAGGAACATCCTCCGTAGGAGTAGTTAAAACCCAACACAATTCTCAGCAGAAGTTTAGGAGGAGTCGTCTCGTCTACCAACACGTCTCATCCATCTATTTGTCGTTCGACTTGATAAATTTGTGTATTTCATTCTTCGCTTAAGCTTAGGTAAGTCTGCGAACAGAGTTGCCATTCACACTCTATAATGACATGAATGTCGGGATCGGTGGGAATTTAACATTGCATTGTAAAATATATTCCATAGAGTGGTATTTATGTGGTTACTATGGGAAACTGAGGACCAGTTATCGTCATTCTGCAGAGATCCCTCTTGGTGCATTATGCAAAGTATCCAAAGATAATGGTTTTTTTTACAGTCCTTGCAAAGTCTTCGTTTCGTTAGAGAACAAAAAAAAACAAAAGTATTGTAACTAAAAAAACTTACCAAAAACTACCGTCAGTAACTATGAACACAGCATTAAAAAGAGTGTAGGCAGATAAACCTGCATAGCAGGCGGTCTTTGAAAATCTTAAGACTTCTTAGAGCAATGGACGGGTGTTCCACTTTCTAGCAGTTGTATCGACAAACAAACATTCATATACTGGACGAAAGCCGAAAAAACTATAATTTACAGAAGAATTCATTAGGCAATCCATTCTGAACAGTCTTGAGGAAGAAAACTAAGACTTGCTATACAAAATAATGGCCAAAAGTACAACCTACAAACTCCAGGCAGTTGTCTGTGAAAGCCTATTCATTTGTTGTCTAACCTCTAAACGAATGTCAATTACAATCCGTAAACATTTAATTAACACAAAAGGTCTCACGTTTGGACAAATGATATGCATCAGAATTGAGTTTTAGACCATCCAATTACCTACCGTCTCCAATACCGGGACTCTGCAGTTGTCAGAAATAATTGGTAAGGTCTGGTCAAAGACCAAACAATGGACAGACGTCCAAAGTCGTTTGCTGAACATTTCCAAAAGAGGCAGATGTCCGTAAAGATAAATTTTAAAATTTAACTAGTCAAGACACAAACCAAACACTTTTTGGACAAGTGTGATATACAGATCGATTTGGAATCACAAGAGCTATCCATGGTACTACTGTGGACCCAGCATCTATTTCCAGTCCGTCACAGTGGGCCTTACATGAAATTTAAAATTTAAGTTAAAAATCTGAATAAATCGGTTCTGAAACACTTTTTGGACAAGTGTGATATACAGATCGATTTGGAATCACAAGAGCTATCCATGGTACTACTGTGGACCCAGCATCTATTTCCAGTCCGTCACAGTGGGCCTTACATGAAATTTAAAATTTAAGTTAAAAATCTGAATAAATCGGTTCTGAAACACTTTTTGGACAAGTGTGATATACAGATCGATTTGGAATCACAAGAGCTATCCATGGTACTACTGTGGACCCAGCATCTATTTCCAGTCCGTCACAGTGGGCCTTACATGAAATTTAAAATTTAAGTTAAAAATCTGAATAAATCGGTTCTGAAACACTTTTTGGACAAGTGTGATATACAGATCGATTTGGAATCACAAGAGCTATCCATGGAACTACTGTGGACCCAGCATCTATTTCCAGTCAGCCAGAGTGGGCCTTCTTTTGTCACTCTATGCCCAGTTACAAATGTTCTTAGTAATGCTCATTTTAGGGTCAACTCCAAAACATACCTTGTTGGATGCTCTTGTTTTATTTAAATTATTTTGTTTTTTTTTTATTTTTTTCGTCCGATCGGTCAGAAATCGTAAATATATATAAGCATTTTCACTGTTAACCACTTAACATGGCTCTGTTAACTCCCTATACCCGCTCTGTTAAAAAGGCGGTTTGTGTCTTGACTAGTTAAATTTTAAAATTTATCTTCACGGACATAAGAGGCAGTACGTGAGTTTAACCAGCATTTGTTTAAAAAAAAAACATTATTTGCTTTAAAAACCTTTCAAATTTTGTATCAATTATTGCCTTGCCAATCACTGGCATCTAGATTGTGTAGATGAGCTAATGAGACATGGGATGTCAGTCCTCTGTATGGTCTATGGTCTAACCAGGTTCAAATCAAGGAAATTGACCAAGCCATTGTGAAACATGTTCGAAGGACTGGGCCAAATACCAAGCCTTGCGGAATACCAATATACAAACGTGCATTACCAGAGTCACAGCCTGTAGACAAGTACGAAAACACGAATTTTCAAGCCATACTCAAGAATTCCAAACTGCAAGGCAGTTTCTTAATAAGCACTGAGTGGTTCTGTCGATACTACCAACATTCAGGTTATCCCTTACACGCCCTGTCATACCCAAAAGCAACACTGTCGTACTATAACCACTCTCATGAACATACATATTGACGTTCATTTAGAAGTCCGCCCTAATCACAATATCTGATATTTAAGACTTCAGGATATGCTCATAACCTATGAAATTGAAGTTACCCCTTTTTGATACAAATTCAAAAAAAAGTTTTTAGGTTAGGTTAGGTTAAAACGGAGGATAGGTCATGTACGAATGACCGTCTCATGCCGTTGACATACACCTAGACCAGTTATTCGGCCTGTTGTGCGCTCCTGATTTCTTCTTCAGATTTCCTTCCCCTTTTTTTATGTTATGAATTCGGTCCCCTCTAGAAAGTTTCTTAAATTCCTTATGTCTATTCCTTTGACGACCGACAGGTCATCTAAGGTGTCCTCTCCTAATTGGATTTTCCTGATCTCTCGGCGTCCTGTCCGCATGCCATTCTCGGAACATTCTATCCTAAATAGGTGTGCCCTTAGGCTAGTGTGTCCTGTGATTTTTGTTAAACCCGAGTATTCTTCTTGTTTTCTTGTAATAGAGATTTCCCCAGTTTTTCTTTGTGGTCCTTCCCACTTGTTCCTTTTGCCATCTGAGGGCATGGGTCGTCTTCATCCATTCCCTCAACTCCTTTTTTGTCTCCAGAAAAGGTTTAGACAATTGCAGAGTATTTTGGTCGGAAAAAATTTCAATAACTGAAAATAGCTGATAATTATATGATCACAAATAAACGAACGATGGCATTTTTAACAACGACCGCTGTTAACAGGCTAGGCAAAATAAGAACACACACCGTTTGGAATTACGAAAAGAAATGAACAATAACGAGATTGATAACGTCGTCATAGTACTGTAGTTTGAAAATGTATTAAGGGAAGTCATTTTGTTTTGTAGGACATACAAATTTTGAATGACTTAAAAACAGAATTCGTTTGAAGGATATACGTTTTATTTAAAATTTTCGGATATTTCGGATAATTGAATTGTTAAATGATCTGAGTGAAAAACGTTGTTATCGTTGTTATTTATAAGGTATGTTTTTTTTCTGGTGAAGTTTTGCATGGCTCAGGGGTTACCCTCTTATTCGTCAAGTCGCCGGCATTTACGAGGTGGAAACGGCCTCAGAAAAAACTGTTTTTTTTGAGTGATAGTCGCACACACAAGCTACCACACCATGTCTTATACAGAAGCCGGTAATATCCGAATAAAATTACCATTTTTCTCGGAATAGTGTAGTGTGTTTCCTAGTTTCTTTAAATCTCTATTCAGTGCACTTTTTCAATAGCGAAATGAAAGCTATTTTTCAATTTTACTAGAGTGCTACAAATTGTTATTGTCATGCGCCGCCTTATCATTGATTTCCTATCATGGCTGTTTTTTTTTATTGTCGTTGGCCATTTGGTGAAGTTGGCAAAAAAAAACGTTTGTTTGTTGTTATTGCCTAAAATATTACTGATGTACCTTTATACGTACTCGCCAATTTTCGATAACAGTTTCATTCTTCTTTAACGATGACTACATTTTTGCTTTCAAAAATGCACGTGCTGAATCTGTTGGACAAGTGCTTGCAATAAGATGGTGTCGGTGCTTTACATGAAATAATAAACCTTTGAGGACATGAGTTCGGTTTGCAATTGTTTTGATTTAATGCCGATCTATAGATTTTTCAGTGGCGTTATGTGTGATGATTAAGCAGCTTATCACATGGTCATTTTCATGAAATATTTCATAGATGAAGTAATAGATGAAACAATTTAGATGAAATAATTCTTTTATGTAGAGAAAGTGTTTTTAAAAATATATCACCAAACCATGTTTTTATAATATGCATGAAAAAATTTTAACAAATTTTGCACATGAGCATAAAATGTACCACAGACACGTCCATTTCAATTTTGAATTCGATCCTGACGGTTTTTCACTTCATTGATATTATTGATTAAAAAAAATACTAAAGTACTGAATTTGTCATTCATCATCCGAGAGATTATAGAAATTATTAACAAATTTGTAATATGCATTGGTTGTCTTCGTCAATGGTGTCCTTTGTCACTTCTCTTATTTGCCTTTGAATAGTGTACTGAGTAATACACAACTGAAGTATAATGGTATGCAATATCAGCGTATCGACAGCTCCCTGCCAACCACATCTAATATGGCCATATTATGGAATTTTCTAAATCTATTTTGGATATGGTGAATGTTTGCGGAATCGATATGACGAAGTTGTACATTACGCCACGCTACCTTTTACGATTAACCTAAAACGACATTCAATTCTGTTTCAGTGATTTCGACCTTTAGGTCAAATTGTTTAATGATGAAATTTTGGTCGTCTTGATGTTGGAATGTGTAGCTGCATGCTTAAGCATATTTTAATATTCATGACAGCATTTTGCTTCCGGTGTTATTGCTGTATAACAACGCCGGTTCGGTTTTTATACATTTTCTCTTTTAGAGTAATTCATATCCAACCAATGACAACCGCAGGCTTTACAAATTTAAAGTGGTTTGCCTATAGACCATACAGAGGGCAGATGTGCCATGTCGTTTGCTGAATATTTCCAAGAGGTTATTTAAACAGTATTTGTTTTAAAAACAATTATTTGCTTTGAAAACCTTTCCAAATTGTTTCAAATATTGCCAGCCAATTACTGGCATCTAGAGTATGTATGTAGTATTGACAAATAGGAAAATTAAAGAAGCGCCCCGGTAGGCGAGTTGGTAGCGTGCTTGCCTATCAGCGTGGGGGTTGTGGGTTCGATTCCCACCAGAGGCTTTGGTCTGAAAATTAAAGCAAAGAGAAGATGTCAAAAGTCGTCTTCACTTCTGCAGTCCTGTCCCATAATCGTACTGAGTACAGTGAAATTTCCATAACTCGAATTTTCTTTAAGACGAAACACTTTTAGTGGCAGTTAAGGAGACAAATTTCGTTAAATCGTTTGATATGTAATTCCAAAACTCAAAGTTTCCGTAAGTCAAATTTTTCTCCAGGACCGTCAAACATTTTTCTGCGACTGCTTCCACCTCGTAAATGTTGGCGACTTTACGAGTAAGACAGTAATCTCTAAGCCATGTAAAACTTCTCTAGAGAAGCATTAACGGATCGGAGACTGCTATTGTTTTAACAGTTCTGCTGTTGTTGCCAAAAGTTCTTGTCTGTGGAATAAATATTGAATTAATGTGTGTCATTTGGGAGGTGAAGGAACCGTGCCAACTCTATTGGACGTGACCACAAATCATTGGGTCGATGGGTGGTGGGATCGGATGTACAATTAAATAAATGCACTGTGTCATGGAGGCTTTGTAGGCAGGAAGGGCACCTGTTTAGAGTGTCTGGAACAAGGCGTTCTCTGTAGCAGTTGAGAATATTGCTCCAGCCAGCTCTTATGATTTAAACTGTAGGTCCCCGTCAGTGATTATACAAAATATATCGTACACAGCTCTCTGATTCGAGAGAACTTCCTTCATGGAGTGTTAAAGGAAATACGTACGTACGTATGTATTCATAATAAAACCTCTTTCCACCTATCGTATTTAGTCTTCGAAACCTCCACCACATGCTGTGATATGATTGTTTACTATTCCCTTTTACCCACAAGTTCCCCAGTATTTAGCATTTCAAATAGCATGGAAACTCGTTCACTTGTTTATATACAAGGCAGAGCACGACGTGAATGTATGTGAGTCTGGCTGTTGGAAGCAAAGGGTAAACAAACAAACCCCCATACACACCGCACACATGCATGGAAATACGCTCGCAATGAGTAGGTCGAGTTTTTTTTTTCGATTACTCTTCTTGTCAAGATCATATAGTTTTTTTTTTTTTTAAATTAATATTATTTTTTTTTATAGATCAGCTGTTTACATACCCACTCGAAAGTTTGTAAACATGTTTTAAGCGATTACACGACGAAGTTGTTTTGATGTCACATTTATGGGGTTATGGGGAATGTGTGTGTGCGGGCATACACAGGGTGTATATATACAGACGCACTTGAAATGGGATTTCGATTAATGTTAAATTTCAACTGTGGACATAGAGAGCAGACGTCTCAAGTCGTTTTCTGACAAAAAAAAGCACTATTTTCTTTGAAAACCTTTCAAATGTTGCCATTTAAATTACTGACATCTAGATTTTACAGCCGAACTAATGCGTCTGCCAACAACTGGCAACGTCCCCTTTGTGCCGATTTCGATAATGTATGCACCTATATGTGAAAATGTTTATTCTTAGCCAAGTCAGAACCTAATTATTAGGCCTTATGCAGACTACAAATAAAAAATGAACAAATTCCAATCCCCGAAATTCCAGCCAAACAATGTTTTCCAGAAAAACCAATTTCAGAGGTAGCAATTACATTTATGTCCTCGTCGCAGTGAAGGAATGTGGCATGATAGGTAGTGTGTGCTACTATTACTTGACCGTACTTAGTTTAAGCCTAAGCCCAACATTATCATATCTATTAACGCATACAATAGCGAGTGTTTGTTCAAATTTGTATTACAAACAAATATCGAATTGTTGGCTTTAGAAATAAAGAGAAGAATGAATTGGTCTAACAAATATATATGTATGTAGATGTTTGTTCGATAGCTGACTTGTGTGTTCAAAGTAATCGGGAATTTTCAAAATGTGAGTGATTACGTCACTGCCATTGTTTGGTTAGTAGATACATAAGTTGTTTAACAGCTGATTTGTTTATTTGTTCTTATCGTAAGTATCGCATTAGTGAAACTATCTAGAGAACATAATATCAATATTGAAACATTAATATAAAACAATGCTGATCTCTTTTTTGTTATTAAACAACAACATTTATGACGGCAGAGTTTGTTTTGTGATAAAGACAGACTGACTGTTGTTTTTTCTCTGGTGTCGGATTTTTTTTTTTTCAAATTGTAAGAAGGTTTGGTCAACATTTTTAATTTAATTTATTTACAGCAATACAATAATTGATGTTGTCCATTCACATAAGGCACTTCTCTTTGACTTACTTATTTCCCTTAACATTCCATGAAGGAACAGACAGGGAACTTATCTCGAATCAGTGAGCTGTGCACGATATAATTTGTATACTCACTGACTAGACTCGAAAAAAACTGAAGATATTGGAATAGATTTGCAAGTACAGGCTCTTGGCTATGTTTACAGTAGAACATTACGAAAATGAGTATTTCAACTTCTTACAGGACCATATTCTTTTCATGAAGTTTTCCATAACCAAATCGCAAAGTGGCTGGCCTATGTCCTCGATAGCCTCAGTAATTCTATCTTTATATACCTTATCTTTCACGTGGCCCCAAAGGAAGAAGTCGCAAGGTGTTAAATCACAAGATCTGTGATCAACTCTTCGAAAGATAACACGGTCCGAAAACTTTTGTTTTGCGAAGTGTGACTGCAAGATTTTCACCATGTTTGTAGTGAATTATAATAATTTCAATGCGTTGTTGAAGCGTGTATCGTCCCGTTTTTATTAATGGCGTATTTTCTACTTGTCAAATGTCAAAGAATAAAAGCTTCAAAAGTGACAGCTACCGAAATACCGGGTGATTCAAACTAACACCTCTTGTTGAAGAACCCTGTACTAATAACCCGTATATTATTTGGAAACCTTTCAAATGGTGCCATGTCTTTGACAATATGTATTGTATTTGCTGGCGATTTCCTTTCATATATTACTATTTATTTGTCACGGATTGTTGAAGATTTCCTATTTGTTAACGGCTGTATACGTCTTGATAGAATACGTCTTGGCTTGAATCAATGGTTCAAGATTTTGAGTTCTAATTAGAAAAACAGCAATGAATATTTCACGAGGACTGCACATCGGTGTTGCCAACTCTATGGAAGTGAAACCATATCAAACAGATATTGGAGTCAATCTATCTGTCGACACGCCGCCATCCATTAGTAACATAACCGCAGTACAGACTATATATATTGTAATTAGTGTGTGTATTCTTAAATATGCTTCCAAAATGTTTACAAACTTTTCATAATATTACACTTTTTCCATAAAGTCGGTTTTTAACCCTCTAACCGGCAATACCAATCTGAGGATGTCTTCATTATTCGTGTTTAATTTCGTAACAAATATTTGTTTGTGCCTAACTGTTAAAAAAAATAGATTGCAAGGATTTTCCAGTATTTCTGTTTGGCCGGTTAGAGGGATAATATTTTTTATGAAATTAAACACAATTATTGATGGCCAATCAAAACTTTATAAATATATGAACTCTGTTTTCACGTCTTTTTTAAAAACAAATATTTTTCAGTTTTTTGCCCACTGCTCTTTAACTATTGCTGGTCACAGCAATTTTCAGATAATTACCTTTAGTTTGATATTTTCTATTACTTGATCAGACGTCTCCCTCCAACATTATAGACAAAATACGAAAATGGCTATTTTAAAGAATTTCAAAACGCCAAAACTGTAGAAAATACAGTAAGAGCTCGATTTGCGCAACCTATAGGAAATCAAGCCTGTTGCATTAACAGAGATTGTTGCACTTACCGAGCCCCAAATATATAAGTTTAAATATTGAAATCGAAGAATATGGGATGAAAAATAACTGGAAGGCAACGGTAAAATAACAGTTTTAGTACGCTCGTTCACAGTGGACAGAGTCGAATAGAGAATAATGTTGAATAGGGAGCATTTGGTTTAACCGTGACCTCCAAACAAAGTTCCTGATTTCAGTGCATCAGAAAAAAGTTGCACTTATCACGACCTTTTTCTTCGAAAGTTGCACTTATAAAGACCGTAATATAAAAAAATGACGGTTGCGCTAATCGGGGAGTAGCAATAATCGGGGGTTGCAAAAATCGAGCTTTTACTGTATTGTAAATATTAAGGAAAAGTTGGGAGAATAGTATAAATGGGCTTTCTTCCTAATGAATACATCGCTGAAACTGACCAATTGCAGTCCACACAATATAAGTAAATGAAAAGATATAAAAATTAAAAAAAAAGTCATACTTTTGTATAACCATTAACATTCCATGTAAACGTGCGGGGAATTTCTATTCTCACTAACTAGGACATACTGTTTAAAGCCGCTCCAAAAGGCTCCGAATTGAAATATGTATGAAATAATAAAAAAAATCATGGATTCAATGATACTTTGTGAGGCTATTATCTATTTTGATATTTTTCCTGTATAGTAAAAGATTTTTAATTTACTTTCCAAAAATATTGGGAATATCATATTAATCTAAGGATATTTGTCAGACTTGTCCCGAGACCTTAAAATCTTTTAGCTAGCTTAGAGATATTAATATCGAACTAAACGAATTTGTGAATTGTAGGAATATTTTTTCCGCTTTTGCAATCTCCCAATAAGAAATACAACTGTGTTTAATCTACACTCTTGTCGCTTTGTATGTGATCTATTGTAATTGTTTACCCAAACGCATTGATTTCAATAGAACATTTTCAGAAGAAGACGGCAACCCTTCTACTATTTCTATCTCCTTTTCGTACCATGGCATGTCTTGATCAAATATCAAACGGTACATTTTGACGTGACTGAAAAATGGCACACCGTCTATCGTTGTGTGTCGGAAAATTACAAGAATTCAATTCTCACAAATTTGCGGCCGGTCATAAGTTGAAAGATTATTAGAAAACAAGAAAAAAAAAAACTAAAAACATTTACATTTCTTTCGTTTTAAACGGTTGGTATTGTGGTTTTTCTTTGGTGTTAAAAAAATAAGCGCACAAAAACATGCAAAATTGTTACAAAAAACAACGTTTCTTTTCTCATTCGTTTAAGTTTTACAAGAACAACAATCATTCATTGTGAGATTTGTTATTGTTATTTCTTCTTTTTTTTTTCTTGCAGAGAAATAGCGAACGAAGCAAAATAACCTGAATAACAGAACAGAAAAAGTCAAATCAGCAGAAAATCGAAATCTCAAAAACCGTAGTCATACGAAACGGCAGAAAATACTTGGACGTCGAGATTTTTCTTAAAAAAAAAAAACAGTTTTTATTCGGTGTCGAGAAATGCTAACAGAGGGACGTGACTTCATTTTGGACGCATAAATTGACAAAGAAATCCTCAAACTCGAAACGAATAGTACTTTTCAACTCTCCAAACAACTTCTAGTGCAATTGCAATGAGCACCTCACAGGGTTTGACTGCAACGTCGTCGGCTGGTACGACGGCTCCTCCTACACTTACAAATGGTGGCTGTGCTGCAGGAACATCAGCAAGCAGCAACAATGAACGCAAACGTATCTTTATCACACACGTCGACTCTTTGGGACCGTATTTGAAGATCAGCGGTCACCTTAACCCCGATGCAATGGGTGTAGTGCGTAGCCAGGTGCAAAAGGTATTAACAACTTGCCAATCTATTGATCCATCATGGCCGGTGTCACGTCAGCAGGCTCTACTGTTACCGGGTGCCATGTGTCTGTACAAACGTATCAATGGCGCCGCACCGGCAGATTTTGAATTTGTACGTTCACGCATTACAAAAGTCATCACAACAGCCACCCCGACAGCGCAAACACCGCCAAAAGTGGAAATAGATATTATCGATTATGGCCACACTGCAACGGTGGTCAGTTTCGAGGTAAGTGGAAGTTGATGGTTTTCTTTTTTTCTATGTTTTGTTTTAAGCATTTAATTTCATCACGATTTATAGGCAGACATTGATGGTTGTGGAGTACATTAGGGCGGCTGATAGAAATTGTACTGTCTAACGCCATATTTTCTTTCGACTATTGACTTACAACGTCCATTCAGTTTAATTTCCATTTAGGTTGTTGTAACACGAACGTCTCGGTCAAAATTCAAATTGATATACTTGTGTAGTTGTATATTTGTATGTAGTGACAATCGAACTCAAGTGATTTTTATGAAATTTACATCCAACATCCCCTGGACAATTCGTTGTATGTCCGATTTTTATGGAACTTCGCTGAAATGCGATACCAGTGTAAACATCTCCCGGAGTTTAATACAATCCACCGGTGGCAGGGCTCTCCTGCTGGATAGGTCAGGTCTGGATTATCTACGACTATTAAATTCACATATTTATATGATCGCCCATCTAGCTTCGTTATTGAGACGTACGACTTTTAAGCACAGGTAGAATGTTATTGACTTACAATTTTAAATGGTTACATATGAGGCGCCAGATTAGTTTATCCTGGACAGGTAGAAGGTTATTGACTTAAAATATTAAATGGTTATATATGAGGCGCCAGATTAGTTTATGAAGTTTTTCGTGGTTTAGAGATTACAAACTTACTAGCCAAGTCTCCTGAGATATGTTTTTCATGTTTTTCACAATACTAGTCGATTAAAGATGCTCCCAAACTTTTTAAATGGTATCCAAAGCCACTTCCCTAGAAAAGCATTATATCGTGCACAGCTCGCTGATTAGTTAGAAGTTCCTCATCTATTCCTTCATGGAATGTTAAGGGAAACAAGTAAGTAAAGTATATGAAGCGTGCATGGCAGTTTCTTCTTCTCACATCCACCCTAATGTATGTTGGCGGTATTTGTTTCATATTTACGAAATATTTCTTGCTATGCATCATCACTTTGGCATTAATTAATATTCGTGTGGTGTCAGTTTACTTCAGTATGTGTACGTACCGACTAACGTACATCCGACTCCGCAATCCATCCGTCTCTCTACGAGTATTTTCTTAACTGGTAGCGATTGTACTTGATTCGAATATAGACATTAATTGCAATTCCCCCACCACAGATATATATATATTTTGCTTACAAAAACAGCTCACTTAATGTATTTGTAATTTTCGCGCTGTTATAATAAAACCTCGTCAGTGTTCATTGAAAGGCAAATTTAGTAAATCCTGGCAATCGGAAAAAAAATTACATTCACTTGTCCATGCGGAATTGATACATTTAATTTTTTATTGTAATTTATATATATATATATACACGTGAGATGAATTTGAAACTCACCATATTGCTTGATATTTTTAGCCTAGAGCAAACGAAAAATATTTAAAACAAAAATAATACAATGAAACAATGATACATGTATCGAAAGAATTGTTCGGTTTTAATTAAAAAAAAGGAACTTATTATTATTTTTTATTTTATTATTGTATTGACGACGACTAACTTTATACACGCGATAATTCGCCTTTTGAACGACATTTTCGGTAATGATAACAGCTGTTTGAGTATAGGTATTAAAACGTGGCAATGTTTTGATTTTCAATGAATACAAACGCTCCAGCCAGAAAGGCGTTGGACGACAGCTACCACGGAAAGCGCAGACAGGGGAGACTCCGGTGGAAGGACCAAGTGGAAGAAGACCTGCAAAACCTTGGTATGACGAATTGGAGAAAGCATGCACAAGATCCCGTCTCCTTGAAATCATTTATTAAGCAGGCCAATACCAACAACCAGTTGTAGAGCCAACTTAAGTAAAGTAACATAGGGCTACCATAGATCTTGGTTTATCGTCGTGGACTTGACTTTAAGTAATACCCCAAAAAAATATTTAATAGTCGTCAAATCACATGATCTGTTCATCAAAGTTAACGTGAGATAAATTCCTTACCTTAAGCAGTCTTTGTTTCATTTGCTTTGAGCTATGCAACGTCGTCTTCTTGAAACCAGATTAATCTGCGAATTGCGAAACTGTGTATAAAAGAGGTTTTTTAAAATTCAAAACGTTTTTGTAACAGAAAAACAAAATTCCAAACCACCAGTTTAGTTTTCTTGCGGGTCATACTACAATAGAACAAGTTAATCGCCTCACATAAGAGAATATATCGCTCATTTACATCAACAGTGTCACAACTCAAAATAGGATTTTTCCAGGAGAGCCGTTTAAAGTTTTCAATTACGTCCCACTTACCAAATATTGGAAAATCGCATAGGTTTCCCAGAATAAACTAGAGGCCTGACATATGTTTGTACAATACACGCAGAACGAAAGTCAACTTTTATAAGAGATGTATAGCAGACAAATAAAAAGTGAATTTTGAAATGTGACATTATTGGAGTAAATGAGCGATATAAGCAGCATTATAATGTGGTGCTATATGTCGCTTACACATTTTCCAACGTCTAACAGCTGGACATGACCTAGGATCGATTAGGAAGGGTGGTACATCCAGATCCATTATGAATCCCTTCTATATAGTTGAAGAAAGCTTAGTTATAAAAAGTAGACTAAAGATGTATAGACTAAATGTTGAAAAATGTATGCGAGTCACTGGAGTACTGTTTTGTGTTAAGTCCGCTGTCTCTTCAGTCTATTGGGTATCAGCCTTTCCTGTCGTTCATCCATCTAATGCCCCTTATAAACATAATTATGTTTTCAACACTTATCCTTGAGATGTCCCCCAGTTCAGCCAAACATCTATGCCCTAGACATTTTAGTCCTCGCCATAACTGAGCAGTGACCTGTGATGATTCCTATTGCAATTCAGAGGCTTCTGTCCAGTCCAGTCAGTGCACTTGTTCTCGTTATATCTAACCCGGGCCACAAGATCTTCGATATATTGCAGCCCACTATCATTTCCCAATTTTTAAGTATTCTGTTTAGGATATGATCCTTCTGTTTTTTGAAAAAGTAGCTGATTGCCGGTTTAACCGATCTATCCGCTTCCTCGATATGCATAGCTGAGCTCATTCGAGCCAGCTCATTCGTTAACTACTCTAGACGAAACCTGATGGCTTTTTTTTAGCCTTCAATGCTACCCGACTGTCAACGTGGAAAGTAAATGTTATCTCCTTTCGGTATTATTCTACCGGAAATTTCCTAGAATTTCTGCTTGAAATGCGCTACATTCATCTGGTAATCTGAATGATTTCCCAATGTCCGTCTTTTCTATGTAGACACCTGCTGCTGTGCCTATGTCCATTTTGGATCAGTCGGTGAAGTCCGCCCAACCATCGTGCAAGTTACAGACTCATACCAATGAATCCCCTTCTGGGATTTTTTGCCTGGGCAGGGTCAGCAATTATATTTATAGTCGATTGTGACACTGGACCGTCCCTGTAAACAGATCTCTGATAGTATGACATGTTCTCGTATGTCGAAAAATGCTTCTGGCTGCCTCACCCACTCTAAAATCGTTGAGTACGTGAATAATGATGTCTAGTGCAGTCTGTGGTGTATTTCTATTGACCCCGTTATACCATATGCCGCACACCTCTGTATTTTTTCTAGTTCTTTGTAGTAATAATCTACCCTCGTTGCATCCCACAACACTGTACAACCATACCGAGCCCTTACCGCGAAAAAGACGAAAGCGACATTTTTTTCGAAACTCGCTTTTTAATGAAATTCGATAGACAATTGTCCAACACACTTAATTCCAAATATTAAAAATTCAAAATGATATTTACAAAAATATACCAAATTCATGTGTATCTATGCACTACATGCCTTTACGACTGACATCAAAGAAAACCATCTCTACATTTTATTTTTACAGAAGATGGTTTTTCTCCTGTAGGGCTCGATATGTAAGAACCGGGCGTATAGATCCACAAAGGGTAGATGCTACAAAGTTACGCAATGTCCTTTCTGTAAAAACTCACTCGCACCTAGAGTCATACCTTAACAAACTATTGTGACAGGCACATTTTCTCTATATATCTATAGATATAGCTGATATTCCAGTTAGTTCTACGATATTGACATCAACACTTTACTGATTACACTGTCTACATATACTTATTATTCGGCTCCCAAGGAGCAGATTAAATAAATAGCAAATAAAACAATTAAACATTTAAAAAATCAGCTCGACTTTAAAAGTAAAGTAACACGATGAGGAGTTTTAATTGTAAGATTGACACATTTTTTTAAATTGTTTATTGTTGTTCTATACCATTAGTGTTGGTAACTGTTTATTAAAACATTCCTCTTCAGTCTTTTACGATGTTTCCTTGTTTTTAATAGGAGCCCGACCCTATCACACCCAAACAAAATATCAGAACTGTGTTTTATTGGTAAAAAGATTTGTTTTTTGTTTTCTTGATACTGAACATTTGAACTGTAAACAGCAATCGTCTAAAAAGAAAAAATATTTTGCTCCATTTGCGATAAAAGTGCATCTGGGATAAAAGCCCTCAAGTAGTTGGCGAACTGATTGCGGTTTTTTTTACACAAATTACAAAGGAAATTTGTAATTTATAATTTCAATTAAGAAAATTCCAAATGATAATAACATTTGTGGTGGTCGCACATTGAGAAAACCGCAATTGAAACTGAAATTTCTAATGAAAATTTAGTTCCTAATTGAAGCAGAGATTTTTTTACATTCACACACGTATTCATAAAAAACAGCTTTATAAACCTTTGTTAGGAAAAATGTGTAAACAAATTTCATAAATGTTTCTTAACAACGAGTTGTAAAGCTGCTTTAATTTTGTATGAACACGGGGAAAGGAAGTAAATTATGTTGTCACAACTGATTTTTTTTTTATAATACAGGGTTTTCCAACTAGAGGTGTTGTTTTGGTATTCAAAGAAAAATGTTTTTTTTTTTTTGAGATAACTGATCGGATGTTTGTTTCATAATAAAGAGGAAGGTATGCCGTTTATAATGAAAAACAACATCAGCCAAATGGCCACCACGACCGAGCTTACAGGACCATATCCTTTTCATGAAATTGTCCATAACCAAATCGCAAAGTGGCTGTCCTCGATAGCCTCACGAATAATATCTTTGAGGTCTTGAATCGAAGCTGGGCTGCTGGCGTAGGCGTTATCTTTCACGTGGCCCCAAAAGAAAAAGTCGTAAGGTGTTAAATCACAAGATCTCGGTGGCCAATTGTGATCACCTCTTGGAGAGATAACACGGTCCGGAAACTCTTCCCGTAACAGAGCAATGGTTTCGATTCTTGTGTGGCACGTAGCGCCGTCTTGTTGAAAGTAAACGTTGTCCAGATCAATATCATCCAACTCCGACCATAAAAAAATCATTAATCATCTCTCGATAGCTCAACCCATTCAACGTAACTGTTGATCCAACCTCATTTTCGAAAAAGTAAAGTCCAATGACAAGTCACACGATGACAATAATTCATGGGTTTTCCGAGCCCCAAATGCGACAATTTTGCTTGTTGACGTAGCCAACGAGGTGGAAATGAGCCTCATCAGTCAAGATGATTTTTCGATGAAATTCCGGATCATTTTCATGCATTTCAAGGACCCAATCAGCAAAGACCCGACGTTGTTGATGATCGGCCGTTTTGAGTTATTGTGTTAACTGAACTTTATAAGCCTTAAGACCCAAGTCTTTATGCAAAATACGGTGTAATGACGTTTGTGGAACGTCCAATTCCAAAAGAACGACGAGGAATGGCTTTCTTCAACACTTTGGGCTACAGCTGCAATATTCTCAGTTGTTCTTGAGCAACGTGCACGGGTTTTATTCTTCACATCACTAACTTGTCCCAACAGCTCGAATTCTTCCACCGATTTCTGTATTGCGATCCGACAAGTTGCTTCACGACGACCCAAAAATGCTTTAGTTTTACGAACTGTGACTGCAAGATTTTCACCATTTTTGTAGTGAATTTTAATACTTTCAATGCGTTGTTGAAGCGTGTATCGTTCCATTTTTAGTAATGGCGTAGTTTCTACTTGTCAAATACCAAAGAGTAAAAGATTCCGACAGCTACCGAAATGCCGGGTGATTCAAAATAACACCTCTCGTTGGAAATCCCTTTATCAAGTGAACTGAAAAAACCTCAAACGATTCCAATGCAAAAGTGTTTTCTCTTCATCGTCATTTTCAAAAAAATATGTAAATAAGTAAAAATATTTTTTCCATTGAACTTTAGAATGAACAAAAAATACATAACTTCAATTGCTTTTGTTGTGTTTCTGTTTTTTTTTTCATCAAACACCTACCACTGTCAGTACTCGTGCGCACACCCACTATGTGACTGAGCGGAACCAAGCGTAGAATGCCAAAGAATGAATGAATGAATTTCATCATTGTCAATGTAAATACCAGAATCACAAACTTCTTTTGGGCCATAAAGAAGACATAAATAAAATACTGCATAACACGTTTGTGCGCAATCGACGTCAACTTTGATAAGACGTCTATGACATAATAATTATAAATAGATCATTTCTAAGGCATCGTCTACTGCTTCCGACCATTGTTAGTACTCGCCCTCAAGACATTGGGAATATTGACTTTTGAAGTAAGGCACGTTGAGAGGAATGAAATTGTTATATTTAGTTTAGGAAAGATCGAACATTCAAAAATACTTTAACCTTTGTTAAGAAAAATTTATGGAAATACAAAAACAATTTTCACACAATTTTAAAATTTTTATGGACACAGGAATAAAGCATGGGAACCACAGGAATAAAGCATACTGTTTTGTCCGCTGGTTAATTGGTATGTTGGGTAACCAGGTCCCCTGTCGTTCAGCTACCGTATGACCCTTATGGAGCCTATTCATGTCATTCACATTTTGTGAAACGTAACGCGGCCCTCACAGGTTACAACTGGTTGTACAACTAAGTTGAACTAACCAATAGGTCGTTCTCCTCGCCGGCTCCAACTTTTCAACCATCTTCTTATCCAATCTCATTTGCAAGTATATTTTGTCAAATGTCAACATGAACGCAGATGATATGGCGTTCATTCTAGACGAAGTGTTAGCGGAAGAGAAAGATGAAGAAAAACGACAAAAGAAAAATAGATAGCAAAAAGTGGGCTAAAAATTGTTTGATAAATCATTTTTGTTCCTTATTTTTTTTATTTGTGGTTTAACATCAATACTTTGATTTTAATTTTGAATTCCACAAATGAGGCATATTTTTATATATAATTCGGACAGCATGGTGATCATGAATGAAGGGAAATAGGAATATGAAATCAACGGAATCTAGTCAATCATTTCTTCAATTTTTTCTTCACAAATAAACAAGATTTTCACAGCCAAACAATTGTGGACAGCCAACGTATGTATATCTTGGTAGTTCTGCCGGCTTAAAAAATCGAGTACAGTACTTGCGAGTACTCTGCCACTACTGACTTTTACTGCAGTACAGCACCACTCGCCAGTCGTCAATACCTCCTCGTTCTTCTGCAGGGTCACAATCACAATCAATATTTTTATACTAACCATGAGCCAAAACATCAAATAAACAGTTCTAAAATAATCTTTAATACGTTCTGAACTGTTGTACACTTAAAAAATAAAAACTTTTAATGTTTATTAAATGAATTATGAAAATATCTCCCATTTACTTGTTTGGCGGATTGTTGGTCTTGATGAAAAGAGTGAAGTCCAGCACAACGAATTTTTCCTAGGGTGATATAATAATAGCAAGTGATTGACAATCACTAGTGATACCTACCCAGCACATACATGTATATTCTGTTCATCCAAAAAAGAGAGTTGTGGTGGCCCAGGTCGCTTGTAGAAGGTACTTTTATCCACTTTCGGTATAGTGCTGCCTCAAGTTTCCAACGCAGGCTGAAATTTTAACAAGAAAGAAGCTGCATTCATCCACAAGTCTAAAGGATTGGCGATGTCTTTTAATACGGCTGTGAACACCGAGTCTTTCCTTTGTATTTCTTTTCCAGAAAAGTTTGCTGTGCGAAAATAATACAGCTGTGGCTAGTTTGTGCTCCACACTGACCAGTTACAGTAATTTAAATTTCTCCACCTTGTATCGTCTAGTAAAAAGTAGTAGTTCTGTTTTACTTACTTATTTCCCCTAATGACGAGGAACTTCTCTCAAATCAATGAGCTGTGCACGATAAAATTCGTATACTCACTCACCGAACGGCTAATGTTTTCCTAGAGAATTTATACATGGCTTAGAGATTTCTCTCTTACTCGTAAAGTCGCCATCAATTGCGAGGTGGTAGCAGCCGCTGGAAAATGTTTGATGGTCTTACCAAGTTTTGAACCTGAGTTCTGCTGTGTAATAGTCGCACACCCCACCAGTTCTATTTTACTTTGGTTAACTCCTAATGACTTGAGTTTAGCACAAGACGATAACTCATCATGACCCATAAAAACAAATACACAGTTCTCAATTCTCTTGCCGTTCATCCGGCATTCTCAAAACAATTTACTTATTTATTTTCGTTTTCTTCTGTATTATCACATAATGATCGATATATACGTTCACTTGGCTCCATTTAATGTGGACATTTTGCAAATTTATATGCTGGCAATAGCGTGTCAACTTCAAACTGAAATTTAAGCGATAATTTCAAATTACACGTAACATCGGTTAGGTTATCATACAAATTATGCTAACATTGTATCGAAACGAATTTCCGGCTGGATCATTTGGCTTCATTCGACCGACATGGCGGGATAAAGCTCGTTTAAGGTCCGTTCCAACTAGCAGCACTTCAGCTGCTCCATGAAGAAGCACCGGTAGAATAATCATGTTGTGTGTTATTTCAGTTCGAAGTAGTTTCTACTTGACAGCTCGATCCTTTGATTTTTTCCATCATTCCTTATATTGATTAACGGACCCGAGTTATATAAATTCCTCCACTATCTCGACGTTGCAACTGCCGGCCTTCACTTGTGCTATCAAGCATACGCTTTGTCTTGTGTTGTTCGTTTAACATCAGACTCATATACGCCGATTCCTTCTCGTTGCGGAAAAACAAGTCAGTCACATCTGGCCCTATCTTTCCGCCAGCCATCAAAATTGTCTTTTTGTTTTCCTGAATCATATTCCATTTTTGTAACTAATTGCCCTTTTCAATATTCTAAATTGTTTTACGCTTTTCATTGCAGTTACTATTTCCACAAGAACCTGAACAATTGTTGAATATCCCAGCTATGTGCTCACAATATATTGTTTTGGGTATTTGCGAGGATTGGAAAAAATCACAATTGGATGAAATTTTACGCATGATCTTGCATCATTCGGTGGATGTTTCCATTATTAAAGAAGTGAGTATACATTTTCTGAAACAATGACATGCAACTAATAATATTTTGTCTACTTTTATTCAACTCGATGACAGTTTAGCCAATTTAAATTCATAACAATGAAATGGAAAGAATTCAATATCGCCGAATTTCTAATACATCAGAAGAAGATGGGTGCCCCCATTGCGAATGACTTGTTGTTTGACAATTTGACAAAAATTCTTAAACAGCAACAGCAACAACAACTGCAGCAGCAGCAGCAACAACAGGCGGCACTCAACAATAATAATATGCCAACACAAAATATGAATAATCACAACAATAATAATAACAATAATTACTATAATAAAAATCATAATCATCAACCGCCACCACAGCAACAACAACAATCGCCAATCATCAATTCCAACAATAACAATGTTGTTGCCGTAGCCGCTGCAGCGGCAGCAGCCAACAGTGCAGCCGCAACAGGTGTAAGCCATCAGCAGCAGCAGCAGCAAATGCGTGATCAACTCGCCGCCCGAAGTTCTCTGACAGCACGTCTGCAGCATTTGCAACATCCGCAACTGCAACAGCAAATGCATATGGCGACGACACATGGTAATATGCGTAACATTATTATGGTAAGTGGTGTTAGAAAAGATGTGCATACGTCGTTTTTTTTTTATTGTTGTTTATTTTATGCATTCCAAAGTGTGTAAGAGATACGATTTCTAAACACATTCTCTTGTACTGATGGGTGATGCATGCGTTTCCGGAGATTATGATTTTTCATTTGGAATGTTGTTCTTTTTATGGACCATTAAGAAAATCGCCTTCACGGCAAAGTATAAATGATCTGTGTCCAAATAAGTGCTTGATTACAAATAACAGTATGTGTGATAGGTTTTAATTTTGATTATATAAAAGAGTCTCAATCTAAAGTCTACGGGCGCTTTGATTAAAACCCTAACTGATTTAGAACAGTTCGACTCCCGAACTGGTCACTTTAGAACTGTTTGATTCCCAAACGTGTCTCTTTAGAACAGTTTGATTCCCAAACTGGCCTCTTTAGATTGGTCTTTCAAATAATAGCATGGAGATGCTTTTTCAGTTGTAATTTTTTATTCGCTGTACCGACAATTTTTTGTGTACATTTCCAAACTCTTCCTTTTTCAGTCTGGCCCCGTGCAACCCCGTATGCCTCAATCGATCGGAAACTTACGGTCAATGATGCAAGGTAAATATTTGTCTCTTTTTGAAAGCTTTGTCGATATTCTTACAGAGAATTCTTAATTTGTCACTTTAAGGTATCCACTTGCAAAATAATCGCATTCCCTTTACTGGTCTACATTATTCGCAACAGCAGCAGCCACATCACACATTAGTCACTGCCGCGCCAGGAACCTACAATGGCTTACCTGGTGTCATGCCAACCTCTGTGCCACAATTTAATGTCTACAATGCACGCTACCAAAGACCACCACCTCCCCAACACCATTTGCACCAACAGTCCATTAGTGCCATGAATATGCCAGCGTCGGCAGTGACAACCCCATTATCGCCACCACGTCGTACAACACCGGCCACCTTCAAATCGAATAACTTGCTTGTTGGCGAAGTATATGAGGTGAGTGTTAGTTTCGTAGAGAATGGTCCATTCCTGTTTTCCGTCCAGTTGCTGACACATCAAGATGATCTAACCGACATGATGAACCGCATTGAAAAAGTTCATCTGAAGCAGTTCAACGATAAGCCAATGCTGGGCACGGCTTGCATTGCACGTTACTCGGAAGATGGTCAGCTTTACAGAGCTTTGATTACGGGTGTACAACCGACCGCCTGCAAGGTGGCCTACATTGATTATGGCAATGCTGAAATGGTGAATTTCCGTGATTTGTACGAGATACCGGACGAGTTTTTGCAGTGCCGGGCATTTGCTATACGCTTCACATTGTCCGGTCACAAGGAATTGGAGCCCATAGACGACAGTTTGAAGAAAGCCTTCAAAGATCTGGTTATCTACAAGACCTGCAAGCTGAAAGTTATGCCTCTGGAAGGTCCACCTCTGGTGCAGTATTGCGAACTGTATTTGCAGGATAAGAACATTTTGCATGTCCTCAGACAGATACAGAAAACCCGATTGGTTTATGCTAAGACAGATGCATTGCGTAGCAATGAAATAGTAGAGATTCGCTACATTGATTCGCCTAAAAATTTCTACGTCCAAAAAGTGGAGAACATACCCGCCTTTGAGAAATTAATGGACGACATGTTCTTATACTACAATAAGAATCAGAATGTGCCCAACCATTTGGCGTTGGGAGCACCCTGTATTGTAAAATATGACAATGAATGGTATCGCGCCGAAGTAATGAGAGCTGATTCTACGGCCATAATTGTGAGACACGTCGACTTTGGCTACGAACAAAAGGTAACGAAAAATCTACTGAGTACCATAGCGGAGAAGCATCTTAAGTTGCCTCGACAGGCAGTGCAATGCTGCTTGAAGGGCTTTGAGAACAATGAGTTGAGCAAAGATTTGGCAACAACACAATTTGAAATGTTGGCCGAAGAGTCGAACCGCGAACGCCGATCATTTACGGTCAAAGTATTTCGCATCCAGCCGGACGGCGTCAATTTAGTTAATCTGTGCACCAAAGACTTGAATGTAATGAAAAAGCTTTACAAGCTTTCCATGCCGTTCGAACAATATCTAACGCTGGAAAAGGAAGACTTTAATGTCCACAATATCCACCATACAAAATCGCAACCCGAAAATGGCCACAAGACGCCATCGATTGCTTCATCTACGGATGCCACATCGGTGCATTCGAGTAAGAAGGGCCAAATTTTAAATTCGACCACAGTCCAAAGTGAGGAGCAACGTATGCAAAATAGACAAAAACAACAGCCCCAGCAACAACAGCACCAGCGTAACAACCACAGTTTCCAAGGTTCCATTTCGAACACTGAATGGGATAAAAACAGTTCTCACAGTTCAATGACAGATAATCGGGATTCACGTTCAAGTTCCAGTGAATTTAAACAAAATCAACAACAGAATAATCAACCACAGAATAATCATCAACAGAGGAAACCCAACTATTACAAGAACTATCCCAATCGCCGAGAGCAGCCTCAGAATGTGCCAAGTTCCAACAACTCCATAGCGAGTGACAAACGAAGCACTACCAGTAGTTACAACAATAACAAAATGATGGCGTCCAACACACCGCCGAGATTCCAAAATAAGCATAAGAATCAGCAACAGCAGCAGCAGCCGCAAAAGCAACAGCGTCCCCAGAATGCACCACAAGGATTTTCGCAGCAACCACAGAAGCATCCCAATAATCAACAGCAGCAGCAAACGCAGCAACAACAGCAACAGCAAAAACAACAGCAGCAACATAATAAATCCATTGGCAGCGATACTTCCAAGAAATCGACTGATACATCCAGTGAAACGTCGAAAAAATCGCAAGACACCGCTGTACCAAAAGAGAAACCAGTGTATAACTTTGGTCCCAATAACAAAGCGTTCCCCGTTAAGCCCTTGGAGACACCGTGTCGCGAAGATGTCATCATCTCTTGGTGGATATCGCCCCATCAATTCTATACCCAACTGAAATCTCGTTCTGCCGATTTCGAGGTACTAATGAAAGACATCCAACAGTTCTACAGCAAATTACCTTTGCAACAGCTGCAATTGCGCGTGGGCTCCTTTGTGATGGCTCGCCAACGTAAGGACAACATCATTTACCGTGCTCGCATCATGGCCTGCAACCAAATGTTGCGCAAATATAAAGTGCATTTTGTTGATTTCGGTAACCAATACACAGTGACATCGGAAGATATATGGCCGGTGGAGAAAAGATTTGCTGATTTTCCAGTCATGGCGTATTTGTGTGGATTCGATGGCATCGTTTCCAATTACGATCATTTGTATATCATCGATCGCATGGACAAATATTTGCCGCAGGGTGTGACATTGCAGTGTGAATATATTGAGAAGAATGCTCAAAACGATTTGTACTTTGTCAACGTCAATGTCAATAAGATGTCACTGAAGGAGACGCTGAAAACGGAGGGATTGATTACGGAAATTTGTCCAGGTACAGTTTGCAATTCTATTATGCATGTGTTTATGAATTACTCAATTTATTTTCTACTTTTTTTTTAGAACTTCGTTTGGACTTATTGGCTAGCCAACAGATACGTGCCAAAATATCTTATATTAAAGATATGCTTAATTTTAAAATTCAATTACCTTTTTATGGCTGTGATAATAGGAAACACATTGAGGTTCTGTGTTCCTACGATGATGTACGTTTTGTTAAATCCAATCAGGATATCGTCAAGAAGTTCAAACAATTCTACGTTGGCAAATCATGCGTTTTGAACATTAAAGATGTCAACGATAATAAAGTGTAAGTGCCACAAATGGATTATCTATATGTGAAATGCTTCAGATCTTGGCGGACTTGGTTTCTCCAACCGAATCTGGGTCGTTCCCTATTGCATGGTCGCACGAACTCGCAGTCGGTCTTTATTTTTGAACTGGCCCAAAGAGACTGACGGTGTTTTTGTTTTATCTAGAGATACTGAATTTGTTCCGAATACTTTGTTCCGTTGCAGCCATTTGGCCAACGGTCACATTATAACTGTGATATCGGAATTAGTCGACGTAGAAACGTTTTAGGGCTCATTAATCAGTTGAACATAGTGACCAGTCATACCTTGACTTCTGCTGAAGCTTTTATTCTTCTAAACACTAGTAAAACTAATTCTGATACAATTGTAATAAATATTTTCTGTTCTTTTGTAGTCTCTTGCTGCGACCACTGTTGCCTCTACTGAAAGAGGATATACCCTGGTACATTTGTTCAGCACCCATCCTATTGGAGAGTTTTGCAATACGCGTTGTGTATGTACCAACAGCCTACCGAGTGTATGGACAAGTTGTGGCCACTGAAATGGAAATGGCCCAGCTCTTGGATGATATGTACAACTACTATGAAAATGAAGGTAACGCTCTTTTTCATATTGAAATCGAAAAGTAAATAACGCCCTTTCCAAATACAGGTACACTTTTGCAATCGTTTGAATCGGAAAAGGTATGTGCCGCCAAAGGTAGTGATGGTAATTGGTATCGTGGTCGCATAACAAACAGTAAAAATCCCGAGGGGCCCTTTGAAGTCAATTACATCGATTATGGCAATACAGAATTTGTGGAAAGGCATCTGCTGAAACATCTCGAAGAGAAATTCTACACGAATAAGGATGCTTATGGCATAGAGATTAATTTGCCGTTGAAGACGTTATCGGCCGATTCCCAACAAAAACAAAAGGGTAAAAAGTCGGGAAATACGCCATCTTCGAACAGTAACGATTCTGACATAGCTGTCATTAATCAGTTGACAAGTTTGACTTTGGATCAAGAGATCACGGTCAAATGTTTAGAAGTGAAAAATAATCATTTAATTGCTGAACTCATTATGGCGGATGGTCGAAACATGATAGATATGCTGAAGGAACAGAAATTGATCAAGTCTCGTGATGTGGACTACATGCGTAAACTGCTGGAAAAGGAAAAGTCCAATGTGTTGGAATATATTGAATGTGTGGACTTGACCATTGAGGACGAAGACGATGAGGCGTCTGAGAAGGGCAAAAAATCGAAACCTACTTCGCCAAAGAAGAAGAAAAATGGTGCTGCTAATAAAGAAATGGCAGGCGACAAAGAGAAGGTGGTGGAAATTAAAGTGGAGAACACAAAATCAGAAGACTCAGTTCGAAAATCACAAGCACCCCAACAATCACAACCTAAATTGGAAGAGGTAAAGATGAGTGTGACAGAAAAACCAGTAGAACCCCCAACGAAACCCGTTGTTGTTACTGAAGCAGCCCCCGTCGCCGTTCCCGAACCGGTCAAGGAAGTCGTTCCCGAACCGGTTGTCAACCCTTATGCCGACTGGGAACATGCCGTCTTGGCCCATTGTGACAATCCAGCTCAGTTCTTCATCCATCCCGTGGATAAAGTGAAGGACTTACAAAAGCTCCAGGAGAATCTACAAATTGTGGCCAGTTCTCTGCCACCACTAATGCGCATCATTAACGGTTCCTATTGCATTTCCATGTACTCCGTGGACAAACAATGGTACCGTGCTAAAATCCTTGACGCCGAATTGATGGTTTTGCAATTTATCGATTTTGGCAATACGGATTGTGTGACCGACTCCATGGATCTCAAGGAAATGATTGTGTTCCCCGATGTGGAACCGCTGTGCGTACCTTGTGCCCTGCCCATCCGACCCAACGGCACATTGGACTGGCAAGATGCCGCCAATGGCACATTCAACGATTCGTACAACAAGATTTTGGACTACGAGTTCATTACCCAGGGCGAACAGTTCAAAAAGAGTTATGTGAATCTCTTCATTGAAGGCGTCAATATCACCGAGAAACTGATCAAAGATGGCTACGCCAAACCATTGGAACTGGTGGAATCCGGAGAGAATTGCTTTATCTCGCACGTCAATGGCATTTCCGATTTCTATATACAATACGAAAAGGATTCAAAGGGCTTGGAGCTGATTGAAATCTATTTGGCAGACAACGAAAAGCTGACAAAATTGGAGAAATTCGAAAAAACCAAAATTGTTGCCGCTCTTTTCCCCGACGACGGAAATTGGTACAGGGCCAAGTTGCTGAAACAAGTTGGCGATGGCTACGAGGTACTCTTCATTGACTATGGCAACACAAGTATAAGTCCCGAATGTCGCGAGATCTCCAAAGAGATTGCCGAGTTGCCGCCACTTTCCAAGAAATGCGCTTTAGAGGTGCCCGTCAGCTGTAAATGTTGGTCGGATGCGGCGGAACAGAAATTCATGGAAATTGCTGATACGGGTGAAACCATTTTCAGTGTGGAACTGCGAGAGCCATCAAATGATCATGCGATTGTTCACCTTATGATCGATGGTCACAATGTAAACGACGATTTGGAGCAGCTGTGTGAAAAGAGTGTGTTGCCAGAAACGTCTGCGGAAATGAACATCAGCTTCAATAACTCCAGTTTGCAGACGTCTGTGTGTGAGTCGGGATGTCTCTATGAGGCGGTAATAGCTCATGTCAATTCGCCCTGTGATTTCTATGTGCAATTTAACAAAGATGCCATTCGCCTAGAGGACATGACGCAATCTCTGAATTCATTGCATATGGACGCCTTGGATAATCCCACCAAGCAACAGTTGTGTGCAGCTCTGTATCCCGAAGACAATGCATTGTACAGAGCCAGGATCTTGGAGATTTTACCGGACAAACAGTATCGTGTACTCTTTATCGATTTTGGCAATGAGGCGGTGACGACGCAGTTGAAAACCCTTCCGCAAGACCTACTCGAATTGAAGGAGTTCTCCAAGAAATGTCAATTGGAAAATTATATGACATTCATGCAATTCGGTACCATAGCCACAGAAATTTTCAATAATTTGGTTAACCAGTGTGACGGTTTAGTCAAAGTAGACATTCTGACTGAGGGTGCAACGAGTGCTGCACCAGCTATAGTCAAATTATTCGCTACGAATACCCAGGACAATCTCTGCGAACAGCTCAACAAGCAGTTGGGTCTAAATCACAACACCCAGACAATTACTCAAGAGTCCGCACCGGTAGTTTTGTCCGAAGAAGAATTAGAAAAGGCGGCCAAGACATGCGTCATTTCACATGCGACTTCTCCCTCCCACTTCTATATTCAGCTGAAGTCAAACTCTTCCAAAATGGAGCATGTTGCTAAAGCGTTGCAAAACTTTAGGGTGAAAACCGAGTGTGACCTCATCAAACACGCCGAGCTGAATAGTGTCTGCATTGCTTTTGCTCCCGAAGATGAACGTTATTATCGGGGACGCATTGAAAAAATATTGGCCGGCGACAAAGGCTATGAGGTATTTTTGCTCGACTACGGCAATACAGTCACCACCGGAGAGATACGCCAAATGTCCGAGGATCTACGGTCCATAGCTTCGATGGCCCAGAAGTGTCAATTGAATGTCATTCCCTCGAATGTCAGCGATTCGATATTGGAGGAACGCTTCGTTACTTTGGTGGAGACCCATTTCGGTGAAATGTACGAAATTGAACAGAACGAGGTGATGGAGGACGACACCCGTGTGCACACGGTGAAGTTGCAAGTCAACTACAAAGATTTGGCCGAAGAACTGCAGAAGGCTGTTGAGACCGATGTCAACATCGAAGAGGCATTCTCCCCCCTGCCCGACCTTCATGATTGCTGTATAATTCATGTGAATACCACACAATCATTTTATGTACAATTGACCAAAGATGTGTCCTCGCTGGAGAAGGTCACCGACGTCTTGCTGGATGCTGAAACGGAATTCTCCGAATTCAACGATTTGACTGTGGGTGCTCTGTGTGCAGCACAATTTCCCGATGATTTGGCTTACTATAGAGCTGAGATAGTTGCAGTCCTGGACGACAACAAATGTGAAGTGCATTATATTGATTTTGGTAATAATTCGGTAACCGATCAATTTCGTAAATTACCCGACGATTTGCTGACCGTCGAACGTTACAGTAAACAGTGTTCGTTGGACTCGTCCTGTCCACAAACGGACGAAGTGCAACAACAATTTGCACAATTTGTTGATGCCCGTTTCTCCGAAACATTCCAATTAGAATTCTTGAAATCCTCCGATACCTTGAGCATCGTGCGATTATTTTACCAGGATAAGAATATAATCCAAGAGATTTTGCAGATAATCAAAGATGGCGGTGAAGCTATCACCGCAACCAGTGGCATAGCTACCATCACCAATGACTTTGACGTAGAGGAGGACCAACAACCAGCAGCATCTTCCGAAGGTCAAACCAATGGTGGGCAATAAAACCCCAAACCGACGAAGAATGATGGCAAAATGAAATTGAAGAAACACAACAGAAGAACTAAAGAAAACACAAAAGCTTTTCATGAAATATAAGCTTCGAGAATAATAACAAATATTAAAATGAGTGTGAGTGAACGTGAACGTGAACTACAAAAACGAATGGTGCATCATTTGCAGCAAAATATAACTGAAATAAAAGGCGAACAATATGTGGAATTTGCGATGCAGATTCCAGTGATTAATTTATGTGAAATGTGGTGGCCAAACATACATTGGCCGGCCAGCTTGACGACTGACACCGGCCGGATGAATATATTTATGAAATGAAACTCATCAGTTGCGGTTGAGAATTAAAAAGAAACTGGTGCCAAATGAAGTTTCTTCATCAAAATGAGAGTGTGGACCCCTGGCCACTAAAGGGGTAAGCGCATGCGCCTGCCTAAAATTATTGAATGCAAATCAAATTGAAAAATGCTTTCAACACTACGAAGTACGAAATATAAAAGGGGGGGAAAAGTTCCTGTAATTTGAGAATTAAATGTTGAAAAACAACGCCAAATGGAAAGCTAAAGGCACCATGTGGCCGACAAAGACATTTCAAGACGATTTTATACGAATGTAGTTTATGAAATAACCTACACAAGACAATTTTTCAGTATATTAAGCCTTTTCAAAATAAGCCCATCTTTTGAAGCTTTTTTTTTAAACAAATTTAGAGTACATTTAAAGACATTTCAGAAAAATGTAAAGCTTTTTTTTTTATTGGGTAAGCGAATTGTGATCTGAATGAAATCTTAGAAGGTCGACGAAAAGCGTTTAAATTAAATGCAGTATCTGGTGTACAGACAATATTTTAAACCTTAACCGATTGCAATACCAACCATCTCTTATGATAAATAAGAAATCAGATTGTTCCTGGGCATTTTTCAGTTCTTGATTCTACTTGAAATCAATCGGAAATACGTTTATATGTATCACGCTTGTCAGTAATAGGGGAATTTTGTGTTCAGCCCGAAGGTTTTTCGAGCCACGACACACATGTTATTACCCCATGTTATCTTTCACATACAGAAACATCGTGAATATCAAAGACATCACCCATACTCAAGATTGCAATATTGTGAGCGGGGACGATATCACTTTTTATGATCATGCCACACGGAAGAATCTGGGGCATGACCTTTCAAATAATTTTATTAAAAACGAGTAGTTCTTAAATTTTTCGAAAACTAATAGTTTTTTTTAAGAATTAAAATTTTGTCAGGATAGACGTTTTTTTCATTACTTTCCCCCTGAAATTCACCCTCAATTTTTTTTTTGGATTTTTTATTAATGGATTTATATTTTAATTTGTATGGATTCATATTTTTTTAGCATTTGAACATTAGACACATTCAGCTTACTTTAGCCTTTTCTAGTTCTAAATCTCAATTTTCATAGGCTTTACATTTTTAGAATAGTTTTACAAATAAAAACGAAATTCGATTTCCATATTTTCAATATGAAACGATTGGTGCTGGGGTTTCCAAAAACTCAACAAATAAAAATAAAAATTTAATTTGAATGTAAAATTCCATAAAAACGAGTCTTACAATTGTTTCCAGCTTAATTATACTGAAAAATCGAATGTCTTGATGTTGTAAAAAGCAAAATATAGCTAAAAAATAATGCTTCCACTCAAGACTAGACAAACTTAAACAAGAGAGAGAGAGAGAATATTTCTCTTTTTCATATCGTAATTAAAATACGGGACTATTATTGAAGCCTCCTAAAGGTAGGCACCACAAAAAAAAAACGACATGAAAAGAAACCAACCGGGAAAAATATCTTTTGATGTGTGATAGATAAAATTGAAAGATAACTGGAATCTTTTTTCTGAAGAGTTTTTCTGAAAAACGACTTCTTTTTTTTTAATGAAGAAACAAAAAAAAAACGATATTTAAAAAAAGAAAAACCTTCTTTAAAGGTTTAAAGAGAATATATTCTAAAAGAAACAAAAAAAAAGAGGAAGCAAAATTTCAATAACATATTTATAAGACATTTATATATGTACCTATAATATATCGTATCTATATATATATATATGGAATTAACTTAAAAAGCAGCTAATATTTAAGTAGTAAAACTACTGCTTTCTTTGGTAGGCAACAAAAACAAAACGAATATTTGAGATTTGAATTTAAAAATAAAAATTTCTTAAAGAAATGAAAGTGAAGTATTAATTTAAATAAAACATTGTTCATGGATGTTCTAGCTGAAAACATGAATAACCTTTTTTATTGTTGATTTTTTAACGTAATTTTATTTAACAAAAAAAAAAAGAAGAAGAAAAAACCTAAACGAACGATTTACTTTAACCAAACAAAACGATTGTAAAAATTAAATGAATGTGCTCATTTTTTTTTACAAAAAAAAAAAACACTAAAAACACTTTTTTAAAAAGTAACTATTGCTCATAGAGAACACCAGATAAACAAATCAAATAATTTTATATAACATTTGCAATATTTAACACAGAGGTTGAATTGTTTAACGATATTTTTTTTTCTAATTATGAAAAGTAAAAAACAAATAATTAATATAATATGAAGTTTCTTAATTACATTTGATTGTTTCCTAATTGAATTTTTGTTTGACATGTATTTTTTTTTTCTCTTTCACAATTAACCACAACTATCGCAAAATGTGAAGAACCTATTATTTATTTTACATATTTTAGTTAGTAAAATTTTTCTATACATTTCACACATTTTTTGTATAATGTTATTAAAAAAGAAAAAACAAAACAAAAAAAAACTGAAAATATAAACAAAAATTCCTTCCCCCCAACACACACGTATATACACAATAAATATTGTACTACTAACTTATCGATTTATAAATAAAACCAACAAATGTGAATGAAAATCATAAACTGAATGTGTAACTAATGTCTTCTATTATTACTTTAGATTTTTTTTGCATTGAATTTCAAAGAATTAAAATATACATACACATACATACGTACATAGACCGATACATGCTAATATGTAATGATCATAACACACAAAACACACAGCGTCACTTGTTTTTGTGAAAAGTAATACAAAAAAAAAAGCCAAAAAAAATATCCAATAGAAAATAAAACTCCAAAAAAAATGTATAAAATTTCCGAAAAAAAGCAATAAAAATTCTCTAAATTAAAAATGAATAGTAGTATTTTTTTTAAATCATTGACTGTTTATAAGGGAGATAAATTCCCGAGGAATTCTTTTTTTTTTCGAGAATAGTATATTCTTTTTCTGAAAAAAGTAAATTCCATAATCAGGCTGAAGACGTCTGTCCGTCTTCTCGATGGAGAGCAGAGCGGTGGTGATGATAGGGGATAGTAAGGTATCCAACTCTATTGTCTCCCTACAGCATCGTCGGAATGTCGGTTCTTTTTCGCTGTTCTATAGATATTGTTGGTCAGATATCCGCCGTCTGTTTCCTGACCTTAGAACATTTAGCTGGAATACGCGGCTATCCGTTCGTTGTCAAGGGGCCGGTTGATCGGACGACATACTACAGAGAAAATTCGTCTCCCAAACGAACTGTTCCTGCCTAATATATTTTTAAAAAATCGGCTATCGGTTATCATATCTGTCATGCTCATAGACGCAACTACACAATTTTCCTGGGGGCCGTAGCCCTGTTGCTGGTTCATTGTACTTCTTTCGCAACCGGCAGAGCTCATTTCTGATGAATGGATAATTCACGGTCATCAACGGCACTGGCGGTCATCAATTTGGATTTCTGTTGACGAAATACCCAAAACCATATAGATATGCTCATTTTGTTCGAGCCTGGCTAAACCTTTCATTATTATTTATTTGCCAAACTATTATTTAGTTTACATTATTGGCCATAACTAAAGAACCCCCTAATAATTTGTTTTTCTTATATAATCTTTTTTTTTAAATAAATAAAAATATATTATGGTTATCGGTATCTCCAGCACATTTGAGAGGACGTCCGCGCAAAACTGGAGCTATGAAGTTAGCTTGCTCAAAAGGATAAAACAATAGTTTGCACCATAGTAAAATAACGATTCGTAGAAGAGCAGTAGCAACAGAACTATTCAGTCGACGACCAGCAGAAAAGCCGTTCATATCAGCAATTGGAAAGCCAGGCTTGAGTTTATCAAAGCCCACATCGACTGGAGTGTCAAAAAAAAGGAGACTGCCTTGTTCACTTGCGAATCCAAGGATTTAGAAAGATTAAGGCGTGTACGAAGACTAATCGAAGAAAGACTAAATCCAAGATATTGTAAAGCCACTAAAGCACGAAGGTGGGGTTGCTTTTCTGGGCAGGGAATTGGACCAATTCATAGTATTGACGGAATAATGGATCGATTCATGTACCGTGACTTCTGAAAAAATCGTGTTTTGAGTTGTGACACTATTGTAGTGAATGAGCGATATATATTTTCTAAATCACACTAAGATTTTATACAAAATTCTACTGCAACATTTGTTTGTTGGTGTACGAGTATATCGAATCCGGCGCCCCATAAAACCCGCATCCGCTGACTTTTATTTTTTTTTGACGAATTCTTATCAACCCGGGGTAAGGAAGCGAGAACATTTAAATCATTTCTAACATTAAAACGCATTTTCAATGTTTGTTTTGAAAATATAGTAAACTGAAGCTGATTAGAAGAAGTGGCACAAGTTGAAAACAAAAACGTAACTTTGCGAATTCAGTTCAAATGCAATTTACACAACAATGAAAAATCGTATGTGAATTGATATGGCACGATTTGATGACGTGTACGGTGTACTCGTACTTATTTTGGGAAATTCTTTTCTTTTGACGACGAGTTGGTAAAAATAAGAAAATCGTATGTGTGTGTAAAAGTCAGTTTCTCACTTTGGAAAGGTTTGTTGCTGTTGGGGCGGTTATTTTCCAACAAAGGAACATTTTCTAATTTATGTTTAAATTTTCCTTTCAAAATCACCATTGCCCGCTTCATTCTCATTGGGAACAACAACAACAACATTTAGAATCTTGTGAAAATGACTTAAAACAAAAAAAATCATTCAACAGCAGGTAGTGAAGTTCATTCTTCATTCCACCGGGGAAAAAAGGGTGTTTGAGTCGATGCCTCAACAAGATGCAACAGATGAGTGTCGGGACCTGCGAATGTGTTGTATCATCCGCATGCTGAGAGTGAGAGAGTGCGATGGCAATGGCCAGGTAGATGACCTTAGTTTCTCATAATAAAATCGAAGATTTAGAAAATTTCGTGTTTAATGAGTTTGTTTTTCGTTGGGAAAAAAATAGAAATTTCACTGCATGTGTGTGTGTATTTGTTAATCCCTTTAGGTAGAATTTATGATGGTTTCTGGTCTCCATATTGCGGGTATCAACAGGCTGGAAAATATTTAAATATCATTTCTAAAAATGCAGATCACACTTAATCTAGCCGTGTATTTCTGGAGTAAATTATGGCAGCGCTAGTCCTGAAATGTACATATGTGCAGTAAGTTCTTCATTAAGTGACTTAAGGCCGAATTACTTGAGATAAGGCAAAATTCGGAACCGTGAGTTAGATTGTGATTTTTAAAATAATTTTTGAAAATTTTCTAAAAATATTTATTTTCAAGGTGCGAAAGTTCGGAAATGTAAAATCTACACATCACAAAACTACTAAAATGGAGATGTGACTTTCTCTGTTGTGAGTAGGGCCGCACAGTGGTCTAGAATTCAATTCCATTCGTCAAACGTCTGTAACTTTTGCCTTTAGCGGTCAGGAGGCTAGACTCGTATAGAGCGACCCCTGACAAAACTCGATATGAATCGAGACATGTCATTACCAACACCAAATGCCATAAGTTTTGATATGAGTCCATACCCAGCTAGCACTTTGTGAAATCTTTGATCACATTCGTGTTATTTATGACTCGAAAAAGATTTAAAACTGAGCAGAGAAACTCATAAAAGACTCACCAAGAAGAGTCACGGGTAGGGTACCATTCTCTCCCGTCAAAAACAGCCTTCTATGATCAGAAAATGTGCTCGAAAACGACTCAGATGATTTTTGACAAAACAATCTTCCTATTGCTTGCTCGGCAGCGCCAGACCGTTTCGAACGCCTTGAAAATAGACAGAGTCACGACCTGACTTTCACCACGCCGTTGAATGGATCGACTCTGCATTGTTTCGAAAGGAACGCAGTCAGGTCTCCCGTAGATCGATTTCCTACGGAAGCCAAACCAAAGACTATACAGAAAGTAGATGTCCCAAGTCGTTGTTTGACGCATTAGTTCGGCTACACTCTCTAGATGTCAGTCATGGGCATGGCAATATTTGAAAGGTTTTCCAAGCAAATAATGTTTTTATTAAACAAATCATACATTTAAAAAATATAATACTGCTTAACCTTTAACTGTGGAGGTGGTGGTAAATTTTACACTTTTTTGGGTCACATGCTATTTCAAAATATGCACCTCCACAGTGGAAGGTTAAATAACCTCTTGGAAAAGTTCTGCAAACGACTTGGGACGTCTGCCATACTGTCGATCATTCAGATGGACTCTCCTCCAGGGTCCATAACCTTCGAGAGCCCCGAATATATTGAATTTGTAGCCTCACCTTTCTGGGGGATCGACTGAACATTGGCAACTGTCAAACGTGAAGGGTACATGTCAGCACGGTACGGCATGTTAAAAAGATTGCGCAATGGACAAGCTTGCGTCAACGAGCACTTAAATAGGAGAAATGCTGAAATACCATCCGGGCCCGAATATTTATTTACATATGTTGAGATCTACTAGAATAACGGTGACAAATATTTCAGCCAGAAGAGTCAGTGAATATCGGGCCATTGTTAGGGAGAGTTGGTACAGAAGATAAACAAGTTTTTGAGATAAATGGTAATAATGAAAAACAACATCAGCCAAATGGCCACCGCGACCACGCTTACAGGACCATATCCTTTTCATGAAATTGTCCATAACCAAATCGCAAAGTGGCTGCCCTCGATAGCCTCACGAATTCTATCGTTGAGGTCTTGACGCTGGGCTGTGCCCCAAAGGAAGAAGTCGCAACGGGTTAAATCACAAGATCTCGGTGTCCAGTTGTGATAGCCTGTTCGAGAGAGAAACACGGTCCGAAAATTTTCACGTAAAAGACCAATAGTTTCGTTGCTTGTGTGGCACGTAGCGCCGTCTTGTTAAAAGTAAACGTTGTCCAGATCCATATCATCGAAGAGGGATTTTTTTTCGTGAGCATGTCCCACACCGTTCTCGAAATTCAAAGTTTATGGTCTGCATGTTTTATGAATTTTTTCCTACAGGCACAATTCTTACTTTTGGTCAGCCGCTCGGTCGTCATGACAACCCATAATGAAGCCTTCATTTCTTCCACACTCGACCTCGACCTCAAAAAAAAGTTCTCATCACACATTTAAAAAAACGTTTTGTGTTAAAAATCACGACGGCTATAATTGTGACGAACCCAAATATCACCTGTTTATTTTAAGCGCAACCAATATTATTGCTGGTCATGTTTTGTTTATAATAAATTTTTAATATTTCTGTAACTGGAAAGTAGTTGCATCTACAATATTTGGATAACTAAAAAAAAAGCAACATATGTATGTAGCTTTCTCCCAGGTGATTGGTCACAATAATGACGATAGACATTTCGGTTAAAGGTTTGGGAGGAGATCAGGTCTCCTAATGCACATTAACGCTGTCGTCCACCAAGGGTATAAGCAAGTCAGCAAGTCTGAAACTTTGGGGGATGTTTAAATGTTCTGGTGACAGAGCTCACATATTTTTGGGTGTTTTAAAATCTCTTTTAACCCTCCATGGGCCTTAAACTTTGCACAACCAAAAAGGGACGTTCTCACAAACGGAAGGGTTAAACAACACTAAAATGAGATAAACAATAAATAGAACGCAATAATTCTGGTGATATTTGCTTTGCGAAAAAAAATACAAACTAATTATTTCAAAACATCCAATTTACACAAAGGTGATTTCACAGACACTAGTGCAATCCAGCGCTAACCTGACAGTCTAAACTCGTCGATCTTTTACTAGTTTCACTCAGTTTTGGAGCAGGTTATGCCTTGTGTGACGCTGTCAGCAGTGGTCCAGTTGAAGAGTCTCTCCCTATCTCTCCCCCTCTGCTGGATCATCGAACTGTATAAACTCTTTTTCTTTTGGAGAGTTGGAATCTTATCATTCTGATAAGACACAGAAGTAAAACGTACTCCAAATATATTTCATATATGAGAATAGTAGGGGCTCAAATACACACACACACACACACACACATTTGTAATCGAAAGATCACTAGTGGTTGATTAGATAAGAATTATAGAGCAAGCAGCGTATTTTTTTTGTTTGTTTTTACTTTAATCAAACCTTAAAAAATGTTTCATTATTATTAGTATGACTTTGCCCGTCCCCATTCGCAAGTGATAATGAGATCATAAAGAGTACCACAAACATATGTGTGTGTGTGTGTGTGTGAAAAACGTTCAAGGTTTGTTCTATTGCCCAATACCCTACTTGGATAATTGATTTATTGCCGGTATACCGAAGGTTTGGCGAACCTACAGACAAGAGGATAGTAAACACAATTGGAGACGCTGGCGACTCCAACTGCCATAGTTTTCCCACATATGAGCAGCGTTGCCATATATGGAGATTTTTCGGTATTTAGCTGTTTTTTTTTGGAGCTCTAAGTGGGACGAAACAGATTTCTCAAAATATGTGCAGTGTTGCAGGGGACATTTCTGCGCCTAAGGCCACAATATGTAAAACAACATGCTTATTATGTATTATATAGGGTTATCCATTTCGTGGCTTCAAAAGTATACGTCTGGAATTCGACATCTGTCCAACTAAGTTGTTAAACCAATTTTTTCTTCTTTTCAGTTGAAAGTCTGGCATTGACGAAAAAGGGATCACTATCAAAGGGATCACGGTGAACGAAAGTCACCGTCAATTCGGAGCGTTATGGTCGTATGATAACCGACTATTTTTTTTGCCTGCTATTCAAGAATACGACTTGGAGAATATGTGTTTTCAACAAGACGTTGCCAAATGCCACACAACTCGAACGAATATGGCTTTATTGCAAGAGACATTTCCTGGCCGCATAATTTCTCGTCGTAGCGACATCAACTGGCCACCAAGATCATGCGATTTGGACTTTTTTTGTGGGGCTATGCGAAAGACCCTGTTTATGCAGATAAACCTTTAACTCTTGAGCTTTTAAGAACCAACAGTCGCCAAGTTATGGCTGAGATACCGCCCAATAGTGGTGCCAAAAAAATGGTCCAAAATTACCTCAAAAGAATCAATCCTTGCAACACTTCGCGTGGTGGACATTTAAATGAGTTTATGTAGTGTTTCACACATAATGTCAACGTTAAAAGTTTATAATAAAAAAAGAAATATCATGTTTTATTTACGTTTACTTTTGAAAACCCAAATTGGATAACCCTTTATATATAGATACTCGTATGTAGATTATTTATTATTTATATTATACCTGTTTTGGACCCAGTTGGGACGATTTTAATTCCCTTTTCCATTACTTTAAATTTTTGGCTCATTTCTGCCGATAACAACTTTTTCACACAATTTTTTATTTTTTTTCCCTTGTGTGCCTTTTTTTATTCCGTTTTGACTACTTTTTTCGACCATTCTCCAACTATTATCCACTTCTTTTGGCCAAAAGTCTGTTTCACTCGTTTTTAATTGCCCCCGCCTCCTTTTATTCCATCTTGGTCCTTTTTTCGAACCACCTCTAACTCATTTCCACCTGTTGTAGATTATGTCTCATCACACATTTTCATAATTTTTAGGTAATATTTAATTTTTGGGGGCATTTTTCATATGAAAATTTGAAAAATTAAAAATTCCCAAATTTTTTAATTAAAGGGTCGGAAAAATGTCAAAAACATACGAAAACGTGATAAAAAAGTACAAAAATGTGTGAAAAAAATTTAATCCACAGGAATGGGCCCAAAATTGGATGTAATGGAAAAGGGGCCAATAATGAAAAAATGAGATTTTTTTTGGGAAATTCTTCAGTTTTTGGGGGCATTTTCCTTTGAATATGATTTTTTTTAATGTTTTTTTTAAATGCCACATTTCCTCTCCTAAATTGTCATAACTCGAAAACGACTTGTCCGATTTGGCTAAAATAAATTTTAAAAAATTGCTCACTTAACTAGTATTAATCTTTGCCTTTATTACCTTTTTTTATCTAGAAGACAGTTTCAGTGTTACAAACGTATTTAAATAGAACATTCTTTACTCGTAAATTTTTGTTTTAAAAGGAGTCATAAAAATTCGGGTTGGCTTTGGTCTGTCGCTGCAAAAATCTAGCCAAATGGTCTGTGTCAACCGAGTTACCCGTGGATCCAAAATTTGAATATGAATTTACTTTGTATTGCAATTAAAGAAATGTAATAAAAATAAATAAAAAAGAAAATAGAAAATGACAAAAAGTGTAAATTTTAAAAAATCCACTCTTTTTGCACATTGTTGGTTTATTCTCATTAGTTATGGGACACGATTTCATTTATGTAGCTGCCTTGGCTATCTTCGAAGACCATGGTTTCGGGCTTTAGCTCACGAATGGCTAGCTTGGTATTCGCCTAAGGGGTCTGAATCTTTGAAGTTTTCCGATGGAAGCCTCATTACAGGCAGAAAGTATTTTCCAAAAAAAAAAAGAACTTTACTTACAATTTTTGCCTGGTCTATGACAACTCCCAGATCGGTCCACTGTTTAGAAAGGGAGCGTGGCTCTGCCTATTCTTATAATATATTTCTTTTCGCATTAGATGTAGTTCAAAAAAATGCACAACAAATTGTGACTGGAGATATTTAAGTGCCAGGACAACAACTCATCAATAGCCTGGAGTTATTTCAAACTGGTCGTTTTCCTCGGCGTAGCTGTAATATCGACATGGATACTGAGTCATATCATACTTGGGATAAAAACTACATGCCGAGTGCTAGTCGGTGATGCACAAACTCCTTTGGATTTAATTCTTTACTTTAATATTTTTATATTAATCGAAAGTCTTTTATACGAAAAAAATATTTCTCTATTTAAAGAAAAAATCCTGCCCATCCGAACAGTGAATTCAAACGAAATCTAACTTATGCAATCTAACTTAACGCAGGGTTAGTCTGACTATTTTTTTCTACACTATTTTTTTAACATTCCCTTCAAGGACCGTGAAGAAACATAAGTATCTCTAGCAACAGATGTCGATAAAGGTGCGTCTCTACACTAAGTTCCACCCGAAGACGGTAGGGTGCACTGGTAATTATGAAAATTAAACGTGATACCCTTGTTATCACCTGACTGATGACTCTTGCACCACAGTCTCTCTGAGAACGACAATGATGACGAAAAACAACAATAAAGACACCTTCGATTGTCGTCATCAGCTCACAAAATGTACGAGATGAATGAAGAAGAAACTTGACAGTTACAACAACTACGTCGGTACTGCGGTACTGCACAGTGTTTGGAAAATGTGTTGGTTTTGGGAACAATTTAGTCATTTCATTTTCATTGCTACGATCTTAATGACAAATGCCGGAGAAGTGATGGAAGTAATTTCAAGACTAAATATTAACAATAGGCTACGGAACCTAAACCACAAAGGGAATCAGAGTCGAATTTAAAGAACCTTTCGTGGATTTGTCAAATATTATACAGTGTACTCTCTCATAAGCGTGCACCTAAGGGACTGAGAATTTTGTCCGCTTATGAGAGAAATACATAAGACGACTGAAGCGATTTGGTACTGAAAAAAAGTGTCCTTTTATGCGAGGTGTCCGCATATACGGAATACATTTATATATTAAAATGTATTTGTCACGGAAGGGCTTAATTAAGGGTCGTCTGGTAGGTATTCTTAGAGTGTGAAATTAGCGTTTTGTAAATCGTATTTTACTATTTATTTGATACCAACAACAATTGAGGAACCATATCACTCGAACCTAGATCGGCCAAGAGACTTTGACTCTGATTGCATCAAAAGATTTAAAAAAAAAACCTATAAAAAAAATATAAAAAATATTCTTTCATTAAAATCGAAAAATACAAAATGGAGTCAACATTGGAATCATTTCTAAAAAAAATATATCCAACTGTCTCATTTTTAATGGGAATACCTTTTTAATAATCCCTCAGTCCTTGCCTACAATCAATTTTTGACACAACTCAAAACTGTCAAAGTAAATCAAAAGTTACAGACCTTTGACTGTTGGAATTGGATTAGGAAAAAGCATTGAATAATATCAAAATTTTTGAAATTAGCGGATTTACGTAGGATTTGGCAGGAATTTAAGCAAAGTGATAAATTAAAATTTAAAAAATAAGTTGTATTTGGTTTTGTAAACAACTTTGAACTTGAAAGATTTACCATGTATAAAAGTTCCACACTAAGGGCCAATAAATGAGACCACGATTATGTAAAACGAAGACCAACCTTGACTCATTTATTGGGCCTAACTTGTTTTTTTGCTAAAACTATTAGATTTTTCAATGACACTTGCAATTTGTGACATTTAGCACGAAGTGATAAGGTAATCTCAACGATTCATAAGTGTATACAAAAAAACGACTGCCACACACTGTGCACTGTTTTGTTTTGGTGGTTCTGTTTCTGTTTACGCTGTCGAATGAAATGTCTCAAATAAATGCGGCAACTACTGGCTTTTTGGAAATCTGAAGACGAAGAAAAACAAAACATGATTAACAACAATTTGTTAATGGAAAAGATGTACAGGCACTTGTAGTGTTTTGCTGTTTTTGCTATCACACTGAACGGAGAACAAATAAATAAAACATTAATGGAAGAACAGCGTCAAGAGAGCGAGAGCGACACACTGTGTGATCGGGACCTATTATCACCACTTAGGTACCGCACATACACACAGACACACCCTACGAGTACCGCACGACCAACCACTTATTATTGTTGTCATCAAAATATTGCCAAAGTTTACCAGACGAAATATTCTCATATGAACAATTTTTTTTTTCGGTACATTTTTCTCTCTGGCACCGAAAATAATCTCGTACTAAATTAATGTGATTATGATAAAAACAGACGCACACACACGCACGCACTCAGATTAACCCGAACCTAACGGGTAGTGCAACGTTTGCATGTACCTCTCTGTCTCATAAAATATCACTACCTCCATACATGGAAATCTCTCACAGAGACACACACTTTCTCTCTGCGATCACCACACATGAAGATGCTCTCTTTTTTATGTTTTTCCCACTCGTTGTGTCGTGTGTGTGTGTTATTGCTGTGGCGAGCCCACACTAGAAATGTTCTTGCACACTAAACGAACGTCATTTCAACGATTCGGTCTCGTATGGACGGTTTGACGTTAACAGCGAAAAGAAACGCCGATAGACGTTATAATTTGAAAAATATTCAAAACAAAATATAAATTATTTGTTTTTTCTTATTTATGCATTAACGACAACGGGCAAGAACGGTTTGTGTGTGTTTAGAAAAAGAAAACAATATTTTTAATAAAAGATGCTGTCAAAAATTTAAGTATTGCAAATATTAAATTGCTCAACGAAAATATAATGAAAATCATAAAAAATAATGTATTGAAAATGTGAGAAAATAATCGAAAGTGCTTCCTTATCAAAAAAATAACAAAAACATTTTTTTTTTGAATAAAGTGAAATAAATTGTTTTTGCAATTACAACAAAATCAACGTTTCCATGACGAGCATGATCTTATCTCTGGGATTATTATTTATATAAAATTGGATTACTCTCTTGACACTAACTTTGCATCATTTAACAGGTAAGAAAACAAAACTTTTTATAAAAAGATTTAATAAAAAAAAATTTAAAAAATCTATATTATCTGTATTAACAACTAAAACTCAAGTATCATGAATGCAAGCAAAACATATTAATGTATATATTTTAAATAAATTTTATACGATTTATCCCTATCATCCACATTTCTGTTTACGAAAATGTATCGAAAACAAGAAAATAACTTGTGATTCATATTCTTTTTACTGTGATTCATTCAATTTATGAAGTAATCTCGTTGATGTTGTGCCTTAATTGAACTCTGTGGTTCCAGTTCCAAGTAAGCTTACTAAAACCGGGCTATTGGAAACTTTGAAATTTTAGAACAATTTTGAAAAAATAAAAATTTAAAAAATAAATTTCCAGAAATCATTAATTTTATTGTAAATTTAAGGTATATGTGAAACCCTCATTGCAATATTCACATATTCTTTGGTGGAATACGACTACATACATTCAAAAAAGAACAGCTTGCTAATGCTGGCTGTTGAGCCCACGATCCCTTGCCACTAAATCGTAGAAAATAACTATAACAAAATTTTAAATTGCGAATTTTTAGTAATTGAACACATTGTCATAGATTTTCCATAAATACATTAGAAAATTATGAATTTTTCCATTAAAAAAAAAGGTAAATGGAAATTTTTATAAAATAAAATTTGTTAAAATAAAAAATAGATTTTTTGAAATAAATAAGAATTCGAATCCGCTTAATTGACAAGAGGAAAATATACTGAATTTATTTCAATTATCCCAAGTTTTCACAAATGCGAAGTCCGGATAATTGAATTAAGTTTCAATTAGCCGAAACTTCGTTTGTTCACATGCAGACAATGGAGCCGGCACTAAATTTACCTTCGGAGGCGTCAGAATTTCGTCTCGTTTTAATTTACAATTAGTCACTACGTAACGTTGCCAAAATGCATTGATTTGTTTACTATGATTAAGGGCCTAAGCCAGGATGTCGAACGACAACCACATACAGCTGTTTTGTGGTTTTCGTTTAGAAAGCAAGCGAATGTAGTCGTTCGACATCGTGGCTTAGCCTGATATTGTTATCAATTAAGCGGAGTTGATATCATTGAAATGGCATTTTTAAAGAGTAATATTGATTCTTGGTAGGCGATTTTTCAAGTAAGCGGAGTATTAAAAAAATGTCAGAATTAATTGATTGGTTTCAATTAAAGATTTCGAATGTCATGTTTTTTTTTTTTTTTTTGACTAACACTCAGGGGATGCCCCCTATAAATGCAATGCACTGTGTTAGCGATGGGAAATAAGGGTATTGGAGGGAGGAAAGAGGGAGTAGTGTTTGTTGACGTTGGCCTTGAATTTGGTACTGTCATAGCAGGCAGGAACAACACTTGCAGGAAGATTATTCCACAAACGAACAGTCCGCCTGAAGAACGAATTTTCTCTATAGTGCGTCGTCCGGTCAACCGGCCATTTGACAATGAACGGATGAGAGAGAAGAAATATAAAATTGTGGGATAATTTGTTGACCACCGAATAGAACACTTCAATTTACTCATTTGTCGAATCGACAAAGTCCAAAACATAACCGCTGTTAACCTCTTTAGTATACTGTCTGCTATATACAGAATTTCTCGTTATGATTGATAAATATTTGGAAAAATGTCAGACATTTTTGTTTCAATTTGAGCCAAAAAAGAATTGGTTTTTTTTTCGTAGTTGAACCGGGTTATCTTAGAAATTCCAAACAATTGAGACAGTAACCTTCTCAGAGTCTAACGCAACAGTTGCGACTGTCGTCTCTGTCACAGCATCATATGTAACTTGTGATGTGGGGATAACACACCACTGTCGCAACGAAGGCGACACGAAAATCGCTTTAGTTTTTAAGCGTTCCATTTTCGACATGAATTAATTTTCGATAGAAAATAATACCTCTATTTAGAACAGACTTTTCAATGGGAATGGTTTGATGCCACAACGTGAAACGTTTAAGCTTGTCACAGACCAACGGCTAAGCTGCCTCAGCAGATTTTTATATAATTTGTGGATAAGAGACGGCACGACACGAAAATCGCTTTGCCCGCTGAGCTGCCTGTTGTGGGCTACCGAATTGTATTTATATGGAAATAGCACTCTTTGGAAGTGAAGTTTCAATGGACGCATTTGCACTGAATAAAAATGAAAACCGCAAATATTTTTGTATTTTTAAAATTGACCAAATTCCGGCTATTTTTTTTTACTTTACTTTGCTCTTTAAAACGTAATAAAAATCCGGACAGTTTCTTTTAGCATGGTTTTCTGAGAGAGAAAATTAATGTGTAATAAAGGGTTTTCCAACAATCACCCGATATTTCGGTAGCTGACACTTTTGAAGCTTTTATTCTCTGACATTTGACAAGTACTAAAAATGGAACGATAGACGTTTCAACAACGCATTGAAATTATTCGAATTCACTACAAAAATGGTGAATGGTCTTGCAGTCACAGTTCGCAAAACTAAAAATTTTTCCGACCGTGTTATCAGATCTTGTGATTTAACACCTTGCGACTTCTCCCTTGGGGGCCACGTGAAAGAAAAGGTCTACGCCACCAGCCCAGCGGCGATTCAAGACCTCAAAGATGGAATTCGTAAGGCTATTGAGAACATAGGACAGACCAAAATAACACCTCTTGTTGGAGAACCCTGTAGTCAGAACTCTGGCTTTACTGAAAGCCTACCAACTTGTCTACCAACTTACCAGAGCAATCGTTTCTTCACTTTTGAGGCTCTAAATTTATTATCGTCTTTATTTATCTTTGTACCACTGTGGACAGTGACAAGGACAATCTGTAGGCGATTTGCAGAAGACGGATTACATCTGCACAGTCTAAATGACACTCTTAGCAAATGTGTGTCTCGTTAGTAGAGAAACCAGTAGCTGTCGTCTGTTGGAAATAAAACCCTATGTAACTTAGGACGCCTGCATCCGGACACTCTTTGGTCATCGACTTTGCCTTTAGTGGACTAAAAATGGCCCTACACATTTTTAATATATCCGCAAATAGATCTTAATTTTTTCTGGATCCTAAGCGTCCAGGGAGCGGGGGATTTTATAGTCGTAAAATCCATACAAAGTTTCTTAGTTGTTCATACAAATAAATTTTACAATTTTATGTGAAACATTTCATAATTTTGTCGGAATAAAATATTTCTTTGTGTGAAATAAAAGCCACTGTGGTTTCACACCGAACAAATTATCTTTGTAAAAAGCCCAACATTTTCCTAAGCTTTGTAAATTGTATGTTTTTTTGTTGTTGTCTCAGAATTGTTGTATCAAAAAGATTATCGGTTGCAGTGAAACCACTGATTTGTTGGTATGGGTATCGGGCCAATCGATACTTTGTGTATCGATTACGTAGATTCTGCAATTCGATAACATGTGTTAAAAACCAACCAACAAATCAGCCGTTTCAATGGTTTAACGGCCATAACCAAGAAAAGTAATATTTTTTTTTTTTCAAATTACTTAGAAAATTAGCATCTTTCAAACTGTTTCATTGAGTTTTTTACACTTTAAGTTATGAAACGTTATTTTACTCGGCTATGTGTGTTTCTGTGAAAAACTCAATATCCAATGACAAATTTGTTAAGAAATCGAAAAAAAAATAAACAAAATGTAATATTTCAATCAACATAATCCCAGAATTCCTAAACTGGAGGTAGTTTCCACAATTGTGGAGGGACGCTGAGCTGATAAGTGAAAATTCTTCTGAAAAGTTTTGCGATTTTTCGAATATATTCACAGCCGTGACCCAATGGCTATTGAACTCAATTAGTTGGGCACATGTAAAACTGAAATATGTGTTACTTCATATTTTCTATATAAATAGTTTCTAGAATATCGTGCCATTGTGGGCATTCATTATGCCAAGAACTCGGAACGAAAGAGAAACAACACCACCGAAATTGCCACGCCAACCTTGGCTGTCGTTAGCCGATAAGAGGATGACAAAAAAATTTCACAAAACCCTTGAAAACAAAAATCCATTTTTTTTTATATAAATTAATTAAATGCAGATATGGTTACTGCCTTGTTAGGCAACATATTTGAAAACATTTGATTGCCATAAGAGTTTTAACTAAATGAAATATTTGTTTGTGCTGTTATCAATTTACCACAAACGGCCATTCCTCTCCTTAAGCCCCTCCTCCTTACGAATGACTGGTGAGTTTCGATAAATGACTCAAATTGTAAAAAAAACATTGAGAATTCAAAAACGCACACGATCTGCAATTTATTTATCACATCAAACTATCTACTCACTCGCGTAAAGTAGTTTATTTCAATTAAAACCAATTAAACCGAACACAGACAGAATTCTTAAAGAAGTATCTACAGTTGTTGTTTTCGTAAAACTTTTTAAAACACATTGGGGCCGTGCGATTGCGCTCACTTTATAAATATGGGCCACATAACTCAGACGCCGCGATGACCAGAAACACACTCACACATCAATGTTTTGCAGTCAAGTGGGAAAGTCCAGCGTTCACTTTGTGCCGCCAATAGAATTAATTTAGTTATTTCCCAAATTGATACCGGAGGTCAACGGATTTTGTATGAAATTCAGAGGCCTGGTCGACGACGGAGACTGGAGTATCTGGTGAGCACAAATGCGGCAATTTATTTGACATTTAAAGAAAAAAAAATCCATTCCAAAAACTCTGTTTCAAGATTATTTGAGAATATTTATTAGAAATGGTTATGGGGAAACTCTAAACTGGGGTATTTCCTGATATGACCTTGGATGTTTTTGATATCACATGAAAAAAAAAACAATTTCTCTGTTGCCACCGCAATCTGAAAATCAAGGCACCCTTTACACGGTGAAAATGCATGAAAAAAAAATTAAAATGTCGGTGTGACTCATACACACAAAAATGTTCACTAATACTATCATAATACTGTTCATGCATTTTGATCGTGTAAAGGTCGCGTTGCGAGTTTCTGTGCTAACAAATTAACAAAAAATAAACAAAAGAAAAATGGAAAAATAAAAAGTTTTTTTTTTCATACTCTCCTTTTTCTAAATTCCTTTATGGTATAAATATAGAGAAGGAATAGGAAAATTGAGCGACTTTTTCTTTTCTAATTGTTCGCCTTCGTTTGTTTCCAAGGTTAAGATTAAAGTTGTTAGAGAGCTCCAGCTATCAGCTGTTATGTTTTGCCATAAATCTACTCCTCATTCCAATTTGACAAAAATAAATACAAACAAAATGTGTACATATCCATGTACAAAATACAATGTTAGTCCTACTTATGACCCACACTGTAAAGAATAACTACCGTTATTCAACAAGTAAACAAGTGGCGTTCAGAGTTGAATTTTTAACAAAAATTAAGATTATTTGCCAAGTAGTGGTTATCGGCTGGCCACTTAATTGGAAACGTGCAGTTTTCGCTTGAATTTGACAACTCATTTATTATTAGTCACAAAGTGAGTGTAATTTGAAAATCGATCTATTAACCACTAATAATATTGACACATTTTAGCTTCTAAAATGGCCGAAAATAAGTCATGTACTCCCACACTGAGGGAGTTAATTCTAAAGTGTTATCGTACAGATAAAATGTCAATGCCGGCTATGGCACAAAGGTTTTCTGGTTCGAAAAAAAAAACGTACAAAGAGACAAAGGAGTTTGAAACCCCAGAACGGAAAACCGCTGCGGCAAGAGAAATCCATTTTAGTCTTCGAGCGAAATAAAGACTGAAATTGGACAGCAAAGACAGTCAGAAATATCCAAACGAACAATCATGATGTTCAGGACTGGCCAGCCCAAAGTTCTGATCTCAATCCAATTGAAAACGTATGGGCAATTGTGAAAAGACAATTGTCAAGAACAAAAACAGCCTCGAAATGGCAATGAATTGGTTCAGCTGGTGCAGCAAAGCTGGGAAAACATATCTCTTCAAACCTGCCAACGTTTAATACAAAGTGTTTCGAAAAGACTGGCAAATGTTCAAGCCTACCTCCGATAGATGAAACCAGTGGATCTATCCAGAGATGAGCTACAAGGGCGGGCAAATTTGGAAACCTCAATTCTCAAAACAAAATAAAACTTCCGCCAAATTTGTATTTATAGTCCAAAATGCATGAATGTGAGGTGGTGGTTAAGGACTTATCAAAATACATTTTTAGTTTGTGGTTCTCTAATAGAAAGACAGATAAGAGCTTTACGCGTGTTTTCGTTACAAGCTAGCTGTTATCGCTTGCTTAATTGTAAAGAAAACGCCAAACTAGCGATATTGTCATTTGACACAAACTAGGCAGCATTCTGCGAACGCTGTGAACAATTTTTAAAAAATGTTCATGAAAATCTGAAAAAATAGTCATGATGAGTAATTGTTGTGGACAAATATATCAAATTCAATTATAAATTAACAATACTACTGCCATTCGTCTGTCTTTCCTGATAGAAATTTGTATTAATTTTCTTCTTCTTCTGTATTAAATCACAATGAATGATATTTTTGTACAGTTGGCACCATTTAATATTGGCATTTTGTTATTTTTTATGCTGGCAATGCTCTGCCATCTTAAGACACAAACTTAAGCGGAATTTTCTATCCATGCTTAATGTCGCTTTACTCTCCATACAAATTAAGCGATTATCTAAGCTAGCGGTGTAACGAAAACACGCCTATTATAAACGAAAAAAAAAGTTTGTTCAGTTTGTGACTCAGCAATTGAAGGCACCCAATTGGGGCCTTGGAATAGCTCGATATAAACAGCGATTTTAATTTTTAGTCAAAGTTTAACTGCAGTTTAAACGTTCAATATTGGGGGTTTAACCTATTGATTGTGACCAGGGCCGGTCTTACCCTTGAAGAGGTCCTAAGCTACACATGTTTGGAGCCCTTTTTTATTTATTTTTTAAATAGAAATTTTGGTTAGAAATCAATTAAAATAAAAAATAATAAGGCATTTACGCAAATTGAAAATACAGGGCTTTCCAACAAGAGGTGTTATTTTGGTATTCAAAGAAAAATGGAATTTTTTGGAGATAAATGATCGAATGTTTATTTCATAAGAAAGAGGAAGGTATGCCTTTAATGGCCACCACGACCACGCTTACAGTTCCATATCCTTTTCATGCCATTTACCATAACCAAATCGCACAGTGGCTGCCCTATGTCCTCGATAGCCACACGAATTCTATCTTTGAGGTCTTGAATCGAAGCTCGGCTTTTGGCATAGACCTTATCTTTCACGTGGCCCCAAAAAAAGAAGTCGCAAGGTGTTAAATCACAAGATCTCGGTGGCCAATTGAGATCACCACTTGGAGAGAGATAACACGGTGCGGAAACTTTTCCGGTAAAAGAGCAATGGTTTCGTTGCTTGTGTGGCACGTAGCGCCGTCTTGTTGAAAGTAAACGTTGTCCTGGTCAATATCATCCAACTCCGACCATAAACAATCATTAATCATCTCTCGATAGCGCATTCCATTCACCGTAGCTGTTGATCCGTCCTCATTTTCAAAAAAGTAAGGTCCAATTTCCCCGCCGGACCATAAACCGCACCAAACAGTCACACGTTGAGGATGGAGAGGCTTCTCAACAATAACACTTGGGTTTTCCGAGCCCCAGATGCGACAATTTGGCTTGTTGACGTAGCCACCGTGGTGGAAATGGGCTTCAAAAGTGACAAAGCTTCAAAAGTGACAGCTACCGAAATACCGGGTGATTCAAAATAACACCTCTTGTTGGAAAACCCTTTAAAAACATGAAAACTTTTTTAGATCAAAATAATTGTAAAAGTGCAGGGAAATAATGGTGGAAAAGGGGCCCCAGGCAGGTGGGGCAGTAGGCTTCAGCCTAGTCAGCCCAATGACAGCACTCAGCGAAAGAAGAACAAGAACTAAAATTATTTTGGTTCACCAACTTCCACAAATAAAATAAATTACATAATTAAAGCTGCTGTGTAATTTTGTTGATGCTGGAGCTGGTTTCCGACCACCACCAATTCCATGCATGTGTCTTTTTTTATAGAGCTTTTTAATTCTCATATTTTTTCTAAAAATTCACCCAAGAAAGTTTAATATTACACCGTGTTACAAAAAATAGATTTTTTTTCTGTCCTATGAACCAAACGCACATATTCGGAAAGGGGATACAAAATAAAAATACACGTGTATCGGCGATTTTCATGTACACGTCAGAATTTTTTTTTTAAGTTTGAAGTATGAAGCTCGTAGTGGCCTGTGTGAAAGCCTTTGGACCGATTTTTAACCCTTTTTCAGTGATCCAATCGAGCTGATTTTTGGCAGGCAGACTCGTGGAAATGTCTGTATCACGTCAAATTTTTAAAAAAATAGATTTTTATCAATTCTCAGATTTTCCCCAATTTTTATTATTTTAAAAAAAAAAAATATTTTTTTCACTTTTCTTAGCATAACTTGAAGAGACTCCAAATTTTTAAACTACTTAAGCGTTACGAAAAAAAAATGTTTTTGACTGAAACCTTGAAAAAACGATAACCATTTAAAAAAAAAATTTAGGAAATCTGAGAATTGATAAGAACCTATTTTTTAAAAAAATTTACGTGATACAGACATTTCCACGAGACTGCCTGCTCGATTGGATCACTGAAAAAGCGTTAAAAATCGGCCCAAAGGCTTTCGCACTGGCCACAACGAGATTTATACTTCAAACTTAAAAAAAAAATTCTGACGTGTACATGAAAATCGCCGATACACGTGTATTTTTATTTTTTATCCCCTTTCCGAAAAAGTAAATTTGGTTCATAGGACAGAATGTGTGTAACACGGTGTTATTTTAATATTACAACAGACGCAAATGTGAATTATTTTGACTGGCCACTCTGAAACGTATTTGAAGTTTAAACTGTTTTTTTTTGTTTGAAAACTGGGTTTGACGTAGTCGTGATTTAAATACGATCTCATTAATGGGGCCTAAGAGAATAACCTCTTAGGCAGAAAAAGTGTAGCCATTCGGAGCCGGCTTTAAACAGTAGGTCTCGGTCAGTAAGTGTACAAATTATATAGAAAACAACTCACTGATTCAACAGATGTTCGCTCATGACATGTTAAGGGAAATACATAAGTAAGAACGCTTATATTCTCCTCATACCGGCTGTGGCTTTTATTTTTGGTTTTCTTTTTTCATTTCCTTACAAAACTGAAAGTGATCGAGAAACCGACTAATCTTCCTCAGTTTAAATAGATCCTAAAAATTAAAATTAGTGCACAACATAATCATACTTTTACGATTCCATCTCACAATATGGACAAATGTGCACTCGACCGCTCAGCAAACGATATGTCTGAATTTTCCGACTGATGGCTGCATTCGCTGGGATCGCTCGTTTGTCGTACCTGGGAGATGTCATAAAACTTCATCACATGTGATGTCGTCTGTCGTCTTGTGTCTTTTTTTTTTATATATTTTTCGTAGATTACACGAAAATCACATATCTATTCTTAAAACACATGCACACACACATATTTTGTCCATACGATTTTCTATTTTTAAACGTAAATGTTCTATATTTGTTTGTTCACTTCACGCGGCGTTTTTAAATAAAATCATAAAATTATCTAACACACACACTCTCACTCACTCTCGTATACATATGTGTGTGTAGGTAGGTCTCGACAGAATGTTTGACTTACAATTTGTAACACAATTGTTGGTAATTGAGATAAGTAGTCGGTCGGTCGCCCTGTCTTCTGTCCGCCAGACCCTTGCACACTCATAAGTCCATAATCCCCGGTAATGAAGGCAGAGGCACTCGTGCGACGACCACTGCATTCTTTTTTTTTGTAAAAACAACCACACCTGTCCTATATTTTGGTTTGTTTTTGTTGTTGTTGTTTTTAAGCATGATTAGAAACGAACAAGCCATGAACGTCCACGACAAACGACGAACCATCAAATGTTTATGATCCATAGCGCATATAATCAGTGATACGATTATCTTGTGTGTTACAAATTGTACCCACTAATTGTTTCTTGAAATTTTGGTTCAAAATTTATTTGCTGATAGTTTTTCAATTCTATGAATTATTTTTTTTAAAGTACAATCTTTACACAGAACAGCATGAGTTTGCAACTGGTGAATTCGTTTACAACGCTGCGTATTTTAACATCTGGAAAACTTTTACGATTTGAAGGGATTTTCTTCCAGCTGTGTTATCTTGAACATTCGCAATGGTTTTGGCCACACGACCTCTACGAACACCAAAGGACATTGTCAGGCCTTCCAATGACCGAGTTTCTTTGAATTTCGACACCAAACTTTCGACTTTTGACTACGATGGCCAGTTATGTTGACCGAAAAAATCAATTTCGTTTATATGTATGTAATTTTTCTCGCCTTCAGTTTGTTCATATTCTCAGTAAATGACAACTTTTTTTTATTGACACACAGCCCGAATATGGAAACTCCCGGGGAATTTACTTTTTTCAGATGAAAATCCTTCAATTCTATACAGACCGGGAGTCAAACAAAAAAACTGACTCCGGATAATCGAAAATGTCTGTCCCTTATCATTCTTCTCCCAATCTGTTCCGAGAAAGAGGATATTATTCTCGAAAAAAACAAAAAAAAATTCCCCGGGAATTATCTTCCTTGGGAGTTTTCCTAATCGTGCTGATAGTATCGTAAACTAAAACAGCTATAAGGATTCGAAGCGTTCCAACCTAAACAATTGCGACGTCGTTAGCGCGATTAATTGGCTTTTGGTGTTTTTTTTTTTTTGGAAATGATAATCAGCTGTTTTATGGATAACACAGCTGATATCAGCTGTTTTACGGTGTAACATTCCGCACCGCAAGAATGTAAAAAGTGCGACATTTTCGCATTAATTGGACAAACGAATCTCTTCATAGGGTTGGACTTTTTTTTACAAAAGAACGCAAAAATATGGAATGAGTGAAACATGCCGCAAAAATTTAGCTTTTTTTTTGTGTACAAACGAAATCAACATTAGTTTTAGTAGTTGTCCGTTGCCAGTTGCTTTTAGGTCTAAATTTCATATTCTTTTTCAACGTAGAGATGCGAAGTTCTCAAAAAAAAACTCCATTTGAAGTCACTGAAATGCTTTTATGTCGCCGTCGGCTTAATATTTCGGCTTCGCGTTGTAAAGTTGAATAACGACCGGCGACGAACGTCCACATCGCAATCTGTATCCACACTGGCAGATACAGGTACTCGATACTCATGGACTGATATCCAATGGAGTGAAACTGATTGCCTGATCGGTGGATCGATTATGATGACCATATACTGGAAGTAATTTGCGAAACACTCTTTTTTAATAGAGCACGAATTTTAATATTAAAACGGGTATACGAAAAATCGACCAAAAATAGTAATAAAATTGGTCCAAGTAAATTTGGGCCAAATTTCATACGAAATATTTCGATAAAATGTGGTCATATTTCTTGTTTTTTTTTTTTTGAAAATTTTGTTCACTTCTTGTTTTTTTTTTTAATTATAATTTATATTCTAATTTTGAGTCCAAGGCTAAGCCGGGAGACACCTGACCAAAACCTCTGGTGAAAATCGAACCCACAACCCCCACGCTGATAGGCAAGCACACTACCAACTCGCCTACCGGGTCGCATTTTTCACTTAATTACCTTGTTTCAAATTAATTACGAAAAATGTCCCATATTCATAACACTTTGTGGCCCACGAAATATTATTGCTTTTTAAATGATTTTTTTTGTATTAATTTTTAGGTTAAATTTCATTTTTTGCTATAGACCATTTTTTTATATATATAGATTGGTTATTTTTATTTTTTTGTAATATTCTATAGGCACTTGATTTTTGGCTGATTTTTTTTTTTATTAATTTTAAGATTAAATTTAATTTTGGAAATTTTTTCATAATTTTTGGGTGATTTTTATTTTTTGTAATATTTTGTAGGCAATATTTGGGTGATTTTTATTTTTCATAATATTTTGTAGGCAATTTTTTGAGCCATTTTCAGCCTTTTTTCATTTTCAACAATTTGCCGGCATTTTGATAAAATTGACTTTGAAACATGTCACGTATCACGCGTGAACTATCGACAACTTAAGATTACTAAGAAAAACCAATTAACAACAAATCACCCTTTATGTTGCCAATTCCCGATTTTTGAACGCACTTCGTGTTTAACCCTTCAGTGCGCCGTGATGCATATTTGAATCAACCACTTGTTTTCCATGTTACTCTTTTATTAGACATTACAGTGATTAAGTTTCAGCTGATTCTAACACGAATGCATGACATTTGTTGTTGTAAAACCATAGATGATTTGTAACGGATGTTTTGACAACAATTTGGTCAGTTGTCATTGCGATTTTTGCATTATAGTGGAGTTTTGCGATTTATAACTATTTTAAATTAAAATAATTCGCGATTGGTGATCAAGGTAAGTTTTATAAATTTTATTTTTATTCTGTAGTGTGTGTGCGTGACATTAGTGGAAAATAAAATGCAAAATGTGTAAATTCTCAAGTTGTAGATCGGAAAACTTGGTTGATTCAAATATGAATCATCACGCATTTTTTTATAAAAAATAAATGTAAAAATAAATAAAATAATTTTTTTGTTATTTTTTTCTAGTTTTAGAATACCTGTAGAATTCAAAAATATTTTTTAAAACAAAAAATAAAAAATCGCGCATTGAAGGGTTAATGGCTGATTTATCGAAAAATTGCCTGTAAAAGTTCATTCAATCCCGTCGAAATTTAGTTTCTCTTTTATATATGCTGCCAGTTAATTTTTCCGCTCTTTTATGCTCTTTTCATTTATGTCTGTCTGTGTGTGTGTATTTGTTCACTTTCTTTCTGGCTCTCTTCTCGCTCGCTGGCGCGCTTTTAAACGATCAATTTAAATCAATTAACGTTATTTGTTGTGTTCATGTGTACACAAGCATTGTGATGTTGTCGGACTTCAAAGGCCCCCACTTCCTCCCTTCATCATGTGAATATGCGTGCGTGCGTGTGTGTGTATTTGTTTTTCCCCCAAACTACAAAAACAAATATCAACAACAACTTGTTGATTTAATTCTTTCGAATGGAACATTCATCTTGCACTCACTGGATAACTGACGTTTCAATGACTTCAAATGCAGTTCTGCTTACTGGCGTTCCTCTTTGTGGTTTTTTGTAAATAAAACTTATCTTTCGATAAAAACGATGTTAAACAAAAATGAAGAGGAAATGGAAAAGAGACCGAAAATCAAACAGATCTTCCGAGTTTCTTGGTGACTTTTAAAGCCGGTCGGCATTCACTTCAAATTGACTGCCTGTTTCCATAAAACGAATTCGGTCGTTCGCTACAAATTGTCAAGCGTTATTACATTGGGTTTTAGACTTCAATCAATCCTGAATTTTATATATATGTTGGAGAATGAGAGGACCAGGTCCTCTTATTGGGAAATATCCGTTTTATGGCGTTTTTCAATTTTAACGATAACGATTTTACGGAAACCAACCCTGAATGTCCGGATTTAGATACAAGTAAAACGTCCGTTAGTTGGGCCAGAATACATCTCTGTCCATAGTCGACAGAGCTAGAAGTAGCTTGGAAAAAATCTATGACTTCAGTTTCCCGTGTTTTACCTTTACAGAAAGTATTTTGCCTCTCTGCATATTTTAAATATTGTAAAGGATTTTTTTTTAGACATGTGGTTTTCAAGAAGAAATACAACGCATATAATACAACGTCAATCGTGTCGGACTTATCTGCGTAGACGAGCCTTACCAAAAATAGTCCGGCGATATTAAATAGCACGATCTTGGAGGCCCACCAGAATGCGAGATAATGCGCTCACCAAACGTTTCCCTCAATAAATTAACTGTTTCGTTGGCTCTATGGCCCCAGGCACGAAAAACTCCATAATCATGGCTCCATAGCGTTCCTCCATTGTGGTCGTCTTCATTTTTGATGAAGTACCTCTGCCCACAGATCACACCAAACAGTGACTTGTGGATTTTCATTACCCCACACGTGAAAATTGTGTTTATTCAACCAAAAGTGAGCTTCATCAAACAAAATTTTCTGGCGAAAATCGGCATCTTTTTTTTGGCCCATTCACCAAACGTTGTAAATCCATTCATTATGAAATGGCAGAACAAACTTAGCATAAACCAAGCGACAGCTGTCAAAAATACCAATTCCGAAAAAGTGTGGCCACATTGAAAACAACACGTCCTAAAAACACCCCTTACTTAAAGCATCTTCAACTTAAGGTCGCGATATTTCCTTTTTATCCGTTTGGTTTACTTCCTATTTCTGAATAATTTCTAATTACCCCTGACTCACTCTGAACACTTTTAGCAATTTTTTGAGCGATAATGCAAATTAAATCTAGTTTACTGGTCGGACCGCAATACAGAAATTGGTGGAGAAATTCGAACTGTTGGGACAAGTTTGTGATGTGAAGAATAAATCCCGGGCACGTCGTCCAAGAACAACTGAGAATATTGCTGCTGTAGCCCAAAGGTTTGTCCAATCCTCGTTGTTGGGCATTCCACAAACGTCATTACATCGTATTTTGCATAAGGACTTGGGTCTTAAGGCTTATAAAGTTCTGTTAACCCAAGAACCCGGCCGATCATCAACAACGTCGTGTCTTTGCTGATTGGGTCCTTGAAGTGCATGAAAATGAAGCGGAATTCCATCGAAAAATCATCTTGACTGATGAGGCCCATTTTCACCTCGGTGGCTACGTCAACAAGCAAAATTGTCGCATCTGGGACTCGGTACTTCCAAGAGTTATTGTTCAGAAACCTCATCCTCCATTTTTTAGTCCGTATATAGTTACTAAATCTACATCCAGTTATAAATAATTATTTTTTTTAAGATTCACTAATAATAATATTTAAATAATGCAGCGACCCTAATTACGCAATAAAAAAATAAAAAAAAAGCAAGTGCCAAATACTAAAGAATATTTTAGACAAAAGATAAAATGAGATGGAAGAACGCAAAGCATTACAAAGAATTACTCTGCGAATGTTGGCAAAGTTTTTTCCTGTAAGTAAGACAGGAATATTGAAATGATTTTAGTGAGAGCGGTAAACTATTAAATATGTGAGCAACTCTTACATGAAATGATCGAACTAAATCCGAACTCAAACGGGGAAGTATAATTTGGGGACTTCTTCTAGATCTTCCAAATTGGAACAAATTAACTACAAACATTGGAGTCTGGAATTTATAAATTTTGTAAAATAACATTAAACTTCTAATTTGCATAAACTCCTTAAAACTACAATTCAAATTTTTCTGTTCCTTGTACTTCCCTAGACCCATTTTTTGTTTAGAATTTGAAATTGTTTTTGATTTTTCCATTTTTGTACTGTCATCTCTTGTACGATTGTACCCGTTTTTATACTCGTTCCACCTGCTGTGGACAAGCCTGAAACAGTTTCACAACAGTTTACCCCCTTTTTTTTAATTCATTGCTTTTATATTTTACTCATGCTGTATTTTTTTGTGTTCCATTTTAAATCTCTGGTTTATCCTTGTAAATTCTCCATTTTTTTGGCTCTCTTAAGTATATTTGAGTCCTTTTTTTTAGTCCTCCAGCACATTTCCGCCCGCCTTGACCAAGAGGGCGCCATGAAAAAGTCCCAAAAGAATAAATTAAATAAGTTCCCAATTTCATTGTTTCAATCCACAATTTTGAAAATGAAAGAAATCCCCAGAGAAAGGAAATAACAAATGACCCAAAATGTTACATTGACCATCACTACACGTAAATGTGGGGAGATGTTTCATATTTTGTTGGGGCCATTTTCCATTAGACTTTTCATATAAGAATAAATGTTATAGGAAAAAAACACTTCTGTTTTGGGGTAGTTTTTCATTTGGGGTGTTTTTTTCACATTATGCACATGGGGTGATATTACATAATGAAAAACCATAAAATACATATGTACAGTGTATTCTCTCTCCTAACAGACACCTCTCTCGAGCGGACACCTTTCATAAACCCCCAATTTTTTTTTTTTAAACCAGTCGGCTTCAGTCCTCTTTTTTTGACTTCTCTCAGTGCATACCCAGTGTGTTCCCTTAAGAGAACTGCCAATATACTTGTAAATCTATAATAAAGTATTGTCTTTTTTATTTTCAAAATGATTCTATTTCATTTTTTTTTTGTAATATAAACTCTATCAATGTCTGTCAATCCATTTGACGTTATTTAGCTATTTCTGTATACGATTTTCCACATTTTATTTCTACACACATTTACAATAAATTTAAATAAATCGTCGCCTTAGAATGTGTCTCTCGATTAAGTTTTCAAATACGTTGATAATCTTACCTAATTTATGGCAAATTCTATTCACTGGCCCCATGAGTGTTGCTTTATCGGCTCCTACTTAAATCGGCAGCGAATGCAACCCTTTGTGTTCGACACGAGTCGCAGATATTCTATAAATCAATAAAAATCATATAATAAATCTCGCGGAAATCACTGTAAATCTCTTCTCTTCTCATCTCAAAGTAGAAAACATAAATTAAATATGTTCTCCATAAATTCTCCACCACAACAATACAACAACAACAGCAGCAGCAGTCCGGCCCACACACTTGCGAATGATTTTCAAATGCAAACTGACAATTTTCGATTTTCAGTTTCATTGGTTAGGGACAGACGAACGAGCCGACAAACATTTCGATGTCTACAAAACACCTGTTGATGATGGAAAAGTAGTTTTGTGTGAATTTTCCATCACCACCACATCCCTCCCCCCCTTTTTGATCAGCTAGCCAATCCATAAATATTGAACATTTCCAATTCGTTGGAAATACCCGGCGGGTGACTGATATGAAAAGAACTTAAACAACAACAAATAAATCTCAAACAAAACAGATTTTCTGTTTTGTATTTCTTTTCCTTTTTACACAAAGTGATTAAAATACTTTCCACTCATTACAGAGGGGATGTCAAACATTCATTTTTGTTTCTGTTTTGTTGGTGTTACAAAAATCGGAGGCATATATCAATATATTAATACAGAAATATGGTTGGCAGGCCGGTGAGGCGCAGGCAAACGTACGAAAGAACATGAAACACATTTTTTGCCTTTAAATTATTACAAAATTCCAACATTTGGTTTAACAAATTATTTGTAAAATCCCAAAAATTGATTATTGGCGGAATGGAATTTTTGTTGAGATCTTATGGTCACATTTCAGACCACAAGCACGCAAGGCGAGTTAGGAGAAAATGTTTTAAAAATGGAAAGTCTTATGACTACAGATTTATGATTATAATGGTAGATTTTCTGTTTGGATTTTGGGAATTGACGAAAGTACAGAAAATTTGTACAAGTAAACGAAATAGTTATTTATAAATCGGTGAAAGACATTTTAAGGAATATGTCATGACCACGGACTATGATCCACGTAATTCATTCTGAAAGTCCTATTCTGGCACACATTTCAGCCGGTATCTCACCTATGACACGTGTTATGTTCTTACAAGGCAGCAATTGTGGTTGGCTTTTTATCGAATGCGGCGTGGTATGTGGCACCGTCCTGTTGAAGCCACAAGTCAACCAAGACCAATTCTTCCATTTTGGGCAAAAAAAAAGTCCAAGATCATTGAATGGTACTTTGCTCCATTGACCGTAATTATTGTCTTTGATGCCGCCGCACAGTGGCCCACAATTCAATTCCAACGGACAAAAGTCTTTAACTTTTGATCTAGTAAACAATTCAGCCACGAAATCTATGGCTGCACAATATCGCAGCCAATAGAAATCGTAAGCTGCCTAAAGTGGCAGCTAAAAAACGTTTTCTTTCCATTTCAGTGTAGCCAACATGTGCTTCACATACTCACTTGCTGTAAAGTCAGGGATCGAGGGAGAAGCGAAAGGAAAAGAGAACGGGAGAGTAATAATCATTTTAAGTTTGCTTCCATTTTGGTTGAAGTTTTTTATTTCGCAAATGTTGCCACAACTGACTGCTGTGGCCCGTGATATTATTTTCTGTTATTGTTGCGGAAATCTTTAAATAGCAGATAACTTTTTTTTCGCCCATTCAACTAAAGCTAAGGATAAGCCACAATGTCGAACGACAACGTTCGCATGCTTTTTTTCTAGAGACAAACGGCTGATTTCAAAGCCACTAAACAGCTGTTTGTCTTTAAAAAAAGTCGTTCGACATCGTGGCTTAGGCTGTAAATTTGAAAATGTTGTTGACGAAGACTTGAGAAACCACAACATCGTTTTTATATAACCTCAAGCCGAACTGGAAGAAAAATAATTTAAAATAATAAAATTTGACAATCACATCGTTGGCTGCTACAGCCAAAACTAAACAATGCAAATAAAAGTAAGGAAAGCCAATGGCTGCCATTTCTTGTTAATTAGAAAAGCTAAACATTACTCTGGCTTCATTTTGGAAAACATGGATATTAATTGCTTAAATCAAATGAAGCAATTGAATTCGGCTTTTTAAACACTGACTTTTCCGTATTAGGTGGGCAAATTTTTGTTTTTATGGCCGGGGCATTTTCTTATATATTTGGTTTTTTGGATTCACATAAAAAATTTCAAAAGTTAATGAGAAAAAAAGTGAATGCGTGTTTTTTGGTCGCAAAACTTGGAATGTTTGTACTAAATGCACCCTATTTTGGAATTTCGGACGGGCCACTTTTTCGAATTGTTATTGCATTCTCTAACATCTCTTGACTGTAAGAAGTTGTGGGGGTCCAAAGTCAGTTTTTTTTGCCAATAAATCCAATCCTGTTTGGTACCAATAAAATATTAAAAATATTAATAGCTTAAAATAATCCCTCACTCCCTGCCTACAACCAAATTGTTTCAGAACCTAAAAATGCTAAGCAGATCAAAAGTTACCGAGTTTTGGCCAATGTCATTGGATTCTGCTCCACTGTGCGCCGTTTTGCTGATCTCCGTAGTCTTGAGGAAAATTGCGTACCATTGCAATCAGCACATACCCATTGGAAAATGGGAAAACAAAAAGATCATACAACAAAACAGCAGCAGCAGCAAATGTGTGCCACAAGACAATCCCCATGACAGCGCCAAATTCTCATGGCGTCCCCACTGCCTCCGACCGTCTATCGCTCAACAACAACGAAATACATTTGTGTGCGGAAATGATAGAAAAAAAACCCCAAGCACACACACACACACCAAAAATGTGCAACAAATGTCTGCGGCGTGTGCCTTACAACAACAACAACATCCGAACGACACTACGGAAATTTATGAATTCTACAATACAATAATACAGACCATAATACAAATACTGTTATAATCTAAAACCACCTACATAGATACGTACGTTGGGACTATCAAATGTTTTTGGAGGAAAAAAAAAAGTGAAACGACTGATTTTTCGATCTAAACAGAATATGACAGGCGGAAAGGCAGACCAGCCAGCAGACGGACACGGGACAGATTGAGAAAAACATGAATCGAGTGGGGAAAATTATCAAAAGATTGAATGAACAAGAATGAACAGAACGAAGCAGAAATATAAATAAATATTTATATATTTTCTAATCGCTTAAAATCATGATATTCTAAAGATAACTAAAACAAACAAAGAAACGAAACCAGATTCAGTGTGGCTTTTATTCGCATTTGCTTTTCCAATCAATTAATATTTCATAATACTAAAATAACATATGGCTCCATAAGGTTTAATGATCAGACAGACCGGGACGGCGGCATTCCTTCCGAATGCGATCAATAACGGAGCCAAACAATGCGATCGATCATAATACTATATTCCGTTTAGATATACATGTGTATACAAGTACATATCTCCATACGGTGTAATCGAGGATCGTTCAATACGTTTTGTGAATTCGGTTTGCTACACTTTCGTTAAACTAAATTAAGACAAAACATATATTTCAATTTTGAATTAAAGACAATACTCTTACAATTTAAAAGACTAAGCGGAAATTCAAGAAATCAAGCGAACAAGTTTTGGAATTTACTAAAACATTAAATTATTGTGGGGAAATCGAGAACTTAACCCTATCCATGGCAAAATACATTTTTTGTCGAGCTGAAAATCATATTTGACAAATCCACGGAAAGGGTTAATTATTTAGTCTTACATTTAAAAGAACAAAAAGGTACTGCCTATGTGCAGCCCTATAACCTATCAATCGTCAAAAAGGTAAATGATTTTTAGAAAAGCTTTCAGAAAAATAAGTTATTTTTTTATTTTAAATTTTAAATTTTACCAAAGAAAATATTCCTAAAATTTAAAAGAAATTCAGGAAATCAAGCGAAAAAGTCTTATACAGGGTCCTCCAACAAGAGGAGTTATTTTTAATCACAAAATTAGGTTGGGTCAACAGTTACGGTGAATGGGTTGCGCTATCGAGAGATGATATTGACCAGGACAACGTTTACTTTTAACAAGACGGCGCTAGAGCCACACAAGAACGAAACCATTGCTCTTTTACAGGCAACAGTTTCCGGACCGTGTTATCTCTCGAAGAGGTCATCACAATTGGCCACCAAGATCTTGTGATTTAACACCTTGCGACTTCTTCCTTTGGGGCCACGTGAAAGATAAGGTCTATGCCAAAAAGCCGAGCTTCGATTCAAGACCTCAAAGATAGAATTCGTGTGGCTATCGAGGACATAGGGCAGCCACTGTGCGATTTGGTTATGGAAAATGGCATGAAAAGGATATGGTCCTGTAAGCGTGGTCGTGGTGGCCATTTGGCTGATGTTGTTTTTCATTTTTAACAGCTGATATTGTGTCATGGTGTCATGGCAATTCCTGTTATGTTTGTCATAGTGTGAAGTTGGCTGCAGTTTATTTTGGTATTTGGAAAGGGAAAACTGAAAACAAAAATTGTCGAAACCGAATTGCCTTGTGTGAACACAAGAGGCAAGTTCAACAGGGAATCATAAAAATTGGCGCACGCAAAATTGTCTAGTGTGAATCGGGACTAACTTTTTAGTTTCCAGACAAACATTCTATTGTCACTGAAATACTCATTAAAAATACACTCTCAAACTGAACGCATTAATCATTTCTACTACTTCAAAATGTCGCCTTGATGGTAACCAGAATTATCGCCCGAACCTCATACCAACAAACCAACCGGAGCGTATGAGTAATGCTGGAATTGCGTTCTTTTTCTGGAGAATTTATTTTTAAAAAACACACTTAGTTTGTTTTTCAGCTTTCCTTGTAATTCGGTTTCTAAAATAAATACATTTTGTTTTTGTGCGAAATCTTCAACGTCACTCAATCAGCTAAGTGGATATTCAGTACACGCTTGCCTTTTGTCGTTTCCTTCCCGAATTTCATTCTTTATCGTCTGCATCGTTGGCTTTTATCTTCCCCTTGTTAAGACTGAGAATGTAGACAATTTTCGGTTTTATTTTTATATGCTGTTGGCCCCCCACCCCACCGCCTCATCCTGTGACAGTGCCAAATTCGCAAGTGTCTAATGATTGTGGGTCAAACGTGTATGAAGTTGTAAATGAATGAATTGTTAAACTGTGTGTGTGTGTTTTCACAAGAAAACTGAATGAATTATCTTGGCTGGCCTATATTCTGTGGGAATGGTGAGAAAATCAAAATAACTTATATGGCTTAGCAAAAAACTAATAAAAATATTTTTAGCGGAATGAATATTTTAGCGGAATGAATATCATCCTTTGCTCGACATTACTCGACAGAACTCCATAAAAATGTTATGGAATTTATGCTGAATTTGTTCACCAAACAGCACAAAGTTTTATTCTGGACGCATATTTCATAAACAACTGAATGGAAATTTCAAAAGGAACCAAAAACGATGAATGAAAAATAAAAACGGGTACCAAAGATGACGCCACTCTATTGGATAGCGCTGATAAATAGTCAACCAGCTGTGAAAGCCAGCAGAGTCCCCCAAAGTTAAGTCGAAATTATTTCAAAATTACCCCACTCTATGGGATAGCGCTGTTAAATAGTTCTAAAAGCCATAAGTCCCCCAAAGTTAAGTCGAAATTAGTTTAAAAAAAGTGACAAAAATTGGTTGATATGGGATTTTTGTATTTTTCATACATTTAGCGACACGTAAAGCTGGTCATCGAACTATTCGTCGAATAAAAATTACATTTGTCCACTAACTAGTTGAAACATTGCTTGTAAACATCATTCGTAGAAAATGTCCAGGAGATAATGACATCTTTACATCTTTCAATTTATTTAACAGCACCAACCATGATTTGTTTCGCAATTGTTTGTTATTAATAAATTCTAGCAGAAATTGCTGCGACATTTTAAGCATGTGTTCACACCAGGAAAACTTTTTACACGTTCCTCCATCAAATTCGACTATGGATGGCCTGCTTAAGCCCAAAAAGTCTTAACCTGCCATACATGTGCCTTTGGTAAGATAAATTCCCTAACTGCTCTTTCCAGGTAACCGCTAATAGATCACTCTATTTTTTTTTTTAATTTTTGCAAATATAGAGTGTAAAGTTTAGAGAAACAAGTTGCTGTGTTTTTTTATTGGATTTTTGAGTGGTTGCTAAATTCAAAATTTACAATGAAAAGTAAACAAACATTCTCAAAATGAAGAAATTGTGTCTCAAAGCGCCCCGGTAGGCGAGTTGGTAGCGTGGGGGTTGTGGGTTCGATTCCCACCAGAGGCTTTGGTCTGTCGCTGCAAAAATCAAGCCAAATGGTCTTTGTCACCCGGTTTACCATTGGACCCAAAATTAGAATATAAATTTACTTTGTATTGTAATTAATAAATAAAACTAAAAAAAAATTGTGAAATTATTTGCATAGAAGCTGAACCAAAATTTCTTAATCAAAACTACTGGATTTAAAATGTATTTTTGTTTCAATTTTTGTATTTTCCCCCCATATTCCTAAAAATTGAAAAACTTTTGTTAGTCCCGATTCACACTAGGCAATTTTACTTGCTGCTTTATTTTTTATGATACTCTTTTGAACTTGTTCTCTTGTGTTCACACAAGGAAATTCTTTTTCGCAAATATTTGTTTTCATTATTGCCCTTTCAAATACAAATGACTTTCAAAATATTGAAATACGAAAAACACAAAAAGAAATTGCCAGTACGAGCAATTTTCTTTCCATTTCCATTCCCCTTGCCTCTCATTCCTACAAACTGAGAATTGGGGCAATTATAATTGCCTAGTGTGAATTGGGACTTAAGAAAAATGTGTGAAAATCGTTTTTGTGGTTTCTCACATTTTTTTACCAAAGGTTTTCTCAATTTTTATGAATACGGGGCTTTAAATTTAACAACTCCCACATATATTTTAATATTATTCTATCCGGCATTTAAAGTCACACCTGTCTTGATGATCGGCTGAACATTTGCCAACTCTGCAATGTGAAGGAGAAATAACAGCACGATATGATAGTTCAGCCCGAAGGTTCGCTTTATCAACCGGGTCAGTAAATCTCTGGTCGTCGGTAATGAGAGTTGCGAGAGAAGATGGAAAATTGTCCTCTAACCTTTTAACAAATGACCAAATGATCTTACTCCCCTGAGAGAACATTAGCATTTGATTTGTAGAGTTCACACTTATCGAATATTTATTTGCTGGCAAAAAATTTTATTTGTCAACAATCAGCTGATTTCTTATTTGCCCATAAATAATATTTGGTGTTTAGATTGTGACAAGCAAATATTTTACTATTCTTTGTTAAATATTTCCCTTTAGTCAATGTAAAATGGGAAAAGGCCAAGAAGTTTTTGGTGCCCGTTGAAGAAATGAAATCTTTCTACCCTAAGCTTTATACTGTTTCACCAAAATATTGTTTTTTAATTGGAATATCTTCGCCATCAGAGCGATTTTTCCAAGGCGTTGGCAATAGTTAAGAAAAACCAAATAAATGAACTACGAAGTGCCTATCAAAAGTCTTGATTTTAAACTCTGTCTTAAAAAAACAGTAATATTGATAAGCTGCATATTTTTTTTATCGTTAAACCCGATTAATCTGTTAATAAATTGTAATTAACATTGGTCTTTTCAATTAATCATATGATGCATTAATCGAAGGTTAATTATTTTATGACATCTTACTCATTTCCCTTAACCCTTTAACCACTGAAATCAAACCATTTTAGCATTAGAAATGACTGTAAGCGCTGACAAGGGTTTACATTACATGAATGAACTTACGGGGAACTTCTCTCGAATGAGTGAGCTATACACGGCTTTAATGCTTTCCTAGAGAAGTTTTACATGGCTTAGTGAGTACTCTCTTACTTGTAAAGGTGGAAAACAACCGCTGAGAATCTTTGATGATCTTTATCAGGTTTCGAACCTGGATTCTGCTGTGTGGTAGTCACACACCACGGCCTACCACCAGTGACATTTGGAGTACTATTATTTCTTCTCTTCATTCTTTTTACACGCGATCTTATCAAATTCTAAATGCTGTGGGGAATCACAACCATAAATGATGGTAAAACGATACTGATAATATTCTACCTAAGATAGCAGACACTTCGAAAAGGAAATCATAAACGAAGAGAATGTCATGAATTTTTGATAAAATCACGGGAATGAAGAATTTTGTGTTACTCAACATTGTGCATGTGTAGCTGTCACATCGTAAAATCATGCCCAATGGAATTTAAACTCTTAGTTGTTATAAATATGTATTAGTATGGCAAATTGTAGGGGGGTTCCAATATATTCCACAACTATGATTCAAATAATACACCCTTATCGAAAAAAAAAATAATCATTTGTTTTAATAAATTGCCGCTAAAATACATCCGCCGTCGCTGCATATTTATTTCAGTTTCTTTCTTTGGCTTCAGAATGCTCGTTGATATCAAAAATAATTGAATAATGAATGAAAAAAACAAAAAAAAAAACAAACAATCGCATTTTGTTCTCCATGATAAAAACGTTAAAAAAAACAAAACTAACAACTCCAATTTCATTGGTCACAAACCATAACGGCCTAACTCGAGTTAGGCCAAATTTGAGTTCTGTTGGCTATAAACACCTAAAGGAATTCTTTTCCCTCGGCCCTCCTAAAAATTTAAACCAGAAAATTTACGCGGATTAAAAAACACTAAATTCATTTGTTAAAAAAATTTTAAACTTAGAAAACCAGACTTAGGCTATTATCACTTGTGACCACGCAATTGCAAACGACATGAGTTACTGCCGGTTGTACTAGTCACCAGTAGCCGTATCGCGCTCGTTTAGTAAATATTAACTTCAAGTTAGTCACAGCAAATTTTGATTGAAATGGAAATTAATCACACTACACATGATCACAAAATCCCCATGGACATAGTGAGTGACGTTGACGTTTAACGCTTCCATTGTTACGGTCAGCATTATCAGAGAGTACCTGTCAATTGTGTGAACAGTCACAATTTCAAAGGGATTTCTGGCTGTCTAGGTAAGTGTTTCCTTTTCAATTCGACAGCAAGAAAATGCGGATGAATGACCAGAATGTAAACTAACAAAAAAACACGACAACAAAATATCAGAAATTTGTTAACAAAATTGCATTAAAAGCTTAACATGCAAATTGTTAATAATACACTTCATGCAACATGTATCTGGTTACACAGTAAGTTGGCATGAACACATGTGATATTGCCTGAAATTCGAGGTTTTGGGGTGGGATGGCGGTGTATGGCACAAGGCAACACTACTGATCGGTTAATCTCACAGACCAGGGGTGAAGAAATCTCCTGAGCCAAGCATGCAGTGGCATGTTAGTGGCGACACCTTCCACCAGATTAACAGTTCGGAATTGTGTTTGTTCTTCGCTCCGGAAAATCAACACACAATGAAAGCCAATGTAAATGAAACGTTACGGAACTTACTCACCAATGACGACCACCGCAAAAACTTTTCAGATTCCCGAATTACAGAAATGCATTTAAAATATAGAAACAGTACATTTGTACATTAAAATGTTAAACTTTTTCTGCACATTGCCCTAAACCCGTAGTTTTGTGTTGTTTTGTTAAAAAATTGACACCATGGGGGAATTTCAAAAACATTTTTTGAAATAATTTTGCCTTTTTGAAATTGGCTTGTCCGATTTGATTGAAATTTCACACAGTCCTAGATGAAGTGTTCCTGCTTGAGGAAGGTGGACCCATTGGGTCTAGCCCAAAGATGGAAACCTCGGTTCTCGGAAAACTCCGGCCAAAATTTGTATTTATAGTTACGACTTATCACAATATGTTTTTACTTTGTTGTTGTCTATCACAAAAAACAAAATATGCTAATTTTTAACAAAAATTAAGTTATTTTTTCAACCCCGGTTTAATTTAATGCTTATAACTGAACTATATGCAGTCCGATTTTAGCCACGTAATTAATAAAAAAAACCGCTCAACCGCCCATTAAAACGATATTTCTAATGAGAAAAATGTTGTGGTCCTTTGAACTTGAGTATAGGCCGAGCATGTTGTGTCATTGTGTTCTTAACAATTTCCACTTATTAGCTCAGCGTTTATCCAGAAGTTTGCGGGAACTATAAGCGAATTTAGTAAAAATTCTAATTTTGGTTTGGAACTCTGGTATTCGTTTAATTGATTTGCTACATTTTGTTTAATTTTTTCGATTTATAATACCAAGCCCATCATGTATGCAAACTTGCATTGCAATATGTCAATTAACAAAAATTTCACTGAATATTGGGGTTTAAATATTTTCACGGAAACTCAGAATAGTGTACAAAAACGTTTCATAAACTCGAGCGAAGTGTACAATTCTAGTAATGAAGTTGGACGGATAATAAAGTTCTAAGTAATTTGAAATAAAAAATGATGGATTTTACACTTGGCGTTTCAACGTTTTGTCCGTCATACCATTGTAACAACTGGTAGGTTACCGACATCTGCACGAAAGGAATCACTGGTGCTATAAGGTGGAGTGTATAGAACGTGACATACAGGGCGACACTTGCGAGTTTTGTGCTGTGGATATACCGAGAGTCCACTCGGATGAAAGACAATGGAAAGGTGTAAAGCCTGTCGAACGCTAATGTCCGCTTGCCTTTTCCACAACAAACAGATGACAGAACGACAAGTCGAACAAAAACGTAATTATTTCAGTACAAAATCGAAGTTCACTTACATTCATTTTCACTAGCATCTGTGCGGCCGTAAGTAGTCCTTTGTGTTATGGTTGTCGTGTAGAGGCAGCACTCACCAATAATCCCACTGATCGATGATTTTTCTGTGGCGGAGAAACTCTCGTTGTCCAATGTTGTTTGGTAGCTGCCAGCGTATTTCGTTATCCCGAAACCCATTGATTCGGCAACACACCAAAAACTTCACAGCGATCTTCAAGTCCATATTTTTATTTTTACTGATATGCAACACACATGTGTTTCGGTGTTGGTATATTGAAAAACTTTTAATTACGCCGCAATACACATTAAATGTGCCCAAATAGGGCCAATAGTGCCAGGAATGGTATGTGACACCTGTTCGTGCTGCTGCAAAGGGGCAATTGATAACCTAACACATCTGCATGATGACTAGGATGATAAGGTTGGATGACTAGATTATATTTATAGATTTAAATTAGTTTTGTAAATTAATTAACGATGACGACGACTTGCACTTTATTTGCATTTGTTTGTTTGTTGCAATTTTGCTACTAGGTGTTTCCATCTGTCGCAGAGTTGTATTTCAAAAGGCGCTTTAACTTCTCTTATCAGCGTTTTCTTCTAGCGATTAGATTTGTTTTGGAAATTGTTGATTTATTTTATATTACCACAAAAAGAAGCGAACATACGTGATTTGCTTTAGGTTTTATTCGAATAAACTTTATTTTGAGATCGTGATATTCTTTATGAAGAAAATTACAAAGCTGCACCAGAAAACCCCGTGTCCGACAGACCTTATAAATTATAGCAAATATGTTATCATTTAATTCTACAAAATCTGTGTTGCCTTTCCAGAACACACATGCTTTCAGGTGGTGGGCGTTCAGACTGCATGAAATTATGATGTGCGAAACATATTTTATGTTTGAATCCCCTGTGACATTTTCAATTTACCCCATTTCCATAATAATAATCGCCTCAACATATTTTTATACAAAAAAAAAAACAAATATAAAAAACATGTAATAAATGAAAAATATAAGAGAGTTTATCAATTTTGGCCAACAAATTTATGTTCATGATAAATTTTCACGAAACAAATGTGGGTGGTTGGAGGGGACAACATCAAAAATGTTTTGAGGATTTATGACTACAAAAAATTTGATGTCCGAGAACGTGAAAGAAAAGAATAAGAAAATTATTTATTATTCCGTGGAATATGATGAATATAAGGTCAATTTGTTTTTCATGGAAAAAGGTTAACGATACGTTCGCTATTTGATTTTTTTGGAAACGAACGAGGTTATTGGAGATAACATGTGATGACGGAACAGAAAAAAAAACATTCAATTCTGTTTACTGGCATTTTTCTTTGACTGTAATATTATCATTAAGAACACTGAAGATTTTTTTGATAGAGAAAAAAAAAAGAAAAACTATTCAGAAAACATTATCTTTGACACATTTGTACGTTTACGTGCTCAGCAGGAGAAACCAGTTGCCAGTTGCTTATCAGGTTCGATATGTGTTCCAATGGAATTGTTGATAATGTTGGGACCTTAACTAGACCTTAACTGTTATTATTAGCTTGTCTACGATTTCAATGAATTTCATTTTGATGATTGTTTAATTTGGGTCGTATTACAAAGTCGTCATTTTGGTTGGTCGCACATCAGTGTCACAAATATGTCACCATAGTGGAGTCGCTTTTTTTTTGCAAAGAGTTTTAAATTTCTCTATCTGGAAAAATTGATATTTTGATCGGTTGAGGTTTTTTTATTTTGTGTGTTTGGAAAAGTTCACTGATTTGCTGAGACAGACACATTTAATAATTGCACATTTCTGTAGTCACTCACCGTAGTGGTCACATTTATTAAGTCCAACAGGGCAGTCTTGCAAAACCAACAAATTGTTATACAATCGATTGAAACCCGAATAATTGAAATATTTAAATCTATTTTTATCATTTCCAATTTTTCATACTTTTCACTGCGTTTGATTAAAGAAACACTTATTGGGAACATAGACGTAACTATACAATTTTCCTGGGGGGCCCTAGCCCCCGGTGCTGGTGCATTGTACTTATTTCGCAACCGGCAGCCAGCAGAGCTAGTTACGCCTAGGTTTTGGAATCAAAATGATATCAACTCCGCTTAACCCAACAATTAGTGAGTGTCCCGTTGACCTTAACGTTCCCCAGGGACCTTCTCAAACTCAGAAGGACTGAATTGAACACGTTTAATTATTGTAAAAAATCTATACCTTTTTGGCAACGTTACGATTTTACGTAGTGACGAATTTCACATTAAACCGAATCGAAATTGTGACGCCTTCGAACGTAAATTTAGTGCCGGCTCCATTCTCTGCAGGTGACCAAACTTCGATTATATGAAACATATTAAACATATCCGGACTTCGCATCATTGAAATTTTCAAATAAATGATACAATATCGTTTTTTAAATAAGGGAGTCGAATATCAAATCTATTTGGAGTATTATTTCAATGATTTACAGCCCGACCCAAGATGTTGAACTAAAGCCAGTCCCTCACTTTCGCCAGAACAACAGCACTCGGAGGATATCCCCTATCAATTCTGTCTACTGTGTTATCGACTGTGTGTGTTGACATTTGTATTTTGAAATTGAGAATGTAAATACACTTTCCGGAAGAGTATTCCACATACCAACAGTTCTGCTGAAGAACGAATTGTCTCTATATCGCCTTGTCCGATCAACGGTCCGGATGCCTGTCCCGGCTACAAGTTCTAACACCAGGTACTAGACAACGGATATCTGAAGAGCAGTTACCGTAAAATATTATGGAATAGCGATAGACAACCCACGTGGCGGCGATGCTTCTGTCTCTTACCAACTCCACCGCTTCAACTTGACGGCACTTTTTCTGAGCTGTAACAACACGAAAATATAAAATATATAAATCAAACAAATTTAGGGTTTTTTTTTATTATTAAAATAAATGAAGTTTCATATTCATGTTCCCCGCAGCTAATTTAGGGTTATCTCAAATGTACTTAAAATGCTGATAGCTCCCCGTGGCTACGGTGGAAGACGGACATCAAACAATGTAGTAATTTTTTGACACGCCAGGATTGTGTGGGTAGAATCCACATCCTTATCAAGGAGACGATCTCAACTGTGTTTTTTTTGTTTTTATCAAACGCTTAGTTATTGGGCCACGATTTTGTACTGAAATGCTTACGTTTTCTTTCCTTCACTTTGTCGTTCTAAGGCCCAATAAATGAGTCAAGGTTGATCTTTCGTTTAAACTGAAGTTAAACTTCGTATTAATTTTTTCAGTCAAAATTTAAACATAGTTTAATCTCCAATATTGGGCGTTTAAACCATCGTTTAATAGCCATATGATTGTGACATCACTCAACGAAAGATGAAGAAGAATCAACATTATTTTGTTTTACCAAATTCCACAAATAAAATAAATTACATAAATAAAGCTGCGTGTAATTTTGTAGGTCCTGGAATTGCTTTCCGACTACCACCAGTTCCATACTTGTGCCTTTTGCCCGTACCAAAGTTCATTTAGCCGGATTTTTTTAATTCTCATATTTTTTCAAAAAATCTTGTGTGACCAAAATCCACCACAAAACTGTAATATAACTTGAATTATTCAACGGAAACATATGTTTTCTGATAAAAGTGCAAGTGTTGCCACATCAACAGCCGCAAATGTGGATTATTTTGACTGACCACTCAAAAACATATTTGAAGTTTAAGGTCTGTTTCATTGGAAACTGAATTTTACATAATCGTGCTTTTATTCCGATCTCATTTATTGGCCCTAAGGGACTCGTAGTGGGTTGCTAATCAGCTGTTTGTCGCATCGAAAACCAAAGAAAGTAAACGTTCCATAAACACTACGGCACAGATCGAGTCTTTTTCAATCATATTTTATTTTGACAATGACAGCTCTTGAAAAGAAAGTCAATAGCATATCTCCGTGTAATGAAATGATTTGCATTGCGCTTGAACAACGTTGCAAAATAATGCCATCTTATTTCCAAAGGCAATGCTGTGTGGTGGAATTTAAGTTTTGTCCGATATGAGTCACCCAGTGCACAATATGCTAGTGGACAACACTCATGGCCCTCATCGATCTCAACATTTCATGCACCAGCCTAATGCGCAAAAAACTTGGCATTATTCGATTATCACTTCTCAGTTTGGTCCTTCGAACAGCTCCAATTGGACCACAATTTTGCTGTTTTTCTAACGAAATCTGTGACTATGTTCACAACCAAAACATTCACACCTGAGGGGGTCGGAATACACGCACATAATCGTCGAGTAGCCCATGCATCCTCAGAGAGTGACAATTTGAAAAGGCCAGTTTTTCACCGGTTAACGGTGAGAGCTATAGCGGCATGATGAACTATTTTATGTGGCCGTAGATTGAAGAGAAGCACCTGGACGATATTTGCCGCACAGACCATACATCTATCGATCATTAGTCCACCAAGTTAGGTTATCGTTGGTTATCGGCCGCTCGGAGATGCCAATGGACGACGACGGAACTGCGATTTGACGTCCTTCGAGCTTTTTGTGCGCTGGCGTGAAGGACTGGTGTTCGGCGAACAGACCACTAACAATCCCTAATGCGAATATCGGGTAAGTCATTTGTGAGAATGACCCAGAAACCACCATCAAGGTCTGGGAGGGCTTTCTTTTATTTAAATTTCTAAAAATAACCAGCTCTTTACTGAAAAGTTCATGAGAAATCTTTTTGCAATATGTATTTTTGTATTTATTATTTAAGAACATTGATTAATGTTTGGCTTTGATATCAAACAGTTTCTCTGTTTGCAATCCATCAAACAATTTTCCACGCATTTAGTACGTTTGTTTACGCTTCACATTCAAATCATGTGAGCAATTTAATACGAAAAGATGCCATAAATTGTAGAGAATTTCGCAAAATTACAAATAAAAATTGGCACTCGTACACGTTCGGGCAGCGCAGCTTCCAATTGTGAGAAAGATCATTCACTTTTAATGGAACCCAAAACAAATCCAGAACCACCGTCAGTCACCACCACCACCACCATCGAGCACCGGGTCATTAAAGCCGGCAATCATTCAATGCTTTTGGAGGGGGGTTTCTCGTCATAGACACAATTTTGATTGAATCAAAAGTACATCAACGGAGGAGGTCACACACATCGCTCGTATACGACGTAACGGTGGAGGAGGCGTAGTAGGTTGGATGGATATGGACGACGGTGGAATACACACCTCAATTTCTATTTGGTTTGATCTAGTCAGTGGGGTGGGGGTGAACATGAAATTAAAATTGAACTTGAGTCTGGGCGAAGAAAACAAAGGAAAAAACATCATTCTGAAATGAATTCAAGCGAATAGTTTTTGTTGTCTGTGATAAATTAGCACGATGACATTTTTACTATTTCGTTAATTTGTGGCATTCTAATTTGATGAATTCAATACGCAAGTGATTTCTTTATTTCGCGTATAAATTATTGGGGTTTTTTTTTGTTGCACAACATAAAGAAAACAGATCAAACATCAATCGAGTCGATTAAAACAAAAAAAAAACACCGGTGATCGGCATGAATGAATTTTGATTGAACAATTTTCAAACAGAACAATTAGAAAAAAAAAGGCAGAGCACAGCATTGATCTTCAAAATCATTTTGGATGGGAGGAAAATGGAAATGAATTAATTTGTTTATTTTTACATGAATAAAACACTAATTGTTTGAAAGCTATTAACACATGCTTGCGGAGGGGGTTTTCATTGAAAAATAAAAAAAATTCCTTATCAAAAGTTGTTTGCCTTGAGTGTTATGTGGACATACAATTTGTAAATCTTAAACATATTTGGTGTGTATTATAAGAGATGCGACAAAAGGATGAATGAATGGGTGGGATCTTACACTTTATAAAATGTCAAAGCCCTCCATTGAGATATTTTTCAAATATTCTCTGGTGTGCTAAACATGAAAATTACAAGACAAAATGAGTTCCCATGGAATATAATTTGTTTATAATTTTCTTAGATAAATAAACGAGATTTTGCTCTCTGAAATTGTTAAATAAAAACTGAATTTTTATGGATAACACGATGCAAAGGAAAGCTTTTGTAATGAATAACCACATAAATAAAATAATAAGAATACAATAAAGTTTTAAGTGCTGTCCAGCTGTCAACGTAGATTTTGCATTTTGAGGGCGGTAGGTTCCTCTCCTATCAATCAATTTGGCCGCTATATTTCTGCCTGAAAAACGGTCTTTCTGAAATTTTGAGATTTAATTGTTCCGACAAGACCCCCCTGACCCTGTATCTGAGTCCGTCTTGGAGCCGTCTGTGAATATTGATATTTCGTCCTCTGTTATTACAGAGTGTGATGCTGATGGGATGATGCCTTGTGTAAGTTCGATTGTGGTGTGAGGTAGTCTGATAGTTCCTGTAGCCTCCATGTGTGTCTTTAGAATGCCAAGTTCCCTTAGCCTGAAAGCAACTTGAGCAGTGCCTTTCCTGACATAGATATCAATGGATGTCATATTAAGCATTGACTCCAATCTCACTACATTATTTTAAATCCTTGCCTTTAGTAGCTTTTTATCTGAATGGTAGTTTCAGTTTTAAAAAATCATAAAATAAAAAAACGATAATGGCAAAAAATTAATATTTTTCAAAGTTTTTTCATAAAGCCACATATCTTACAAAAAATCAGAGGTATGCTTGCCTATCAGCGTGGGTGTTGTGGGTTCGATTCCCATCAAAGGCTTCGGTGTGTCGCCGTATGGTCTGTGTCACCCGGTTTACCCCTGAACCCATTATTAGAATATAAATTTACTTTGTATTGTAATTAAAAAAAAAATCGTAGGTGTAGATCATTGAAATTGTTGGATGGTTATTCACAATTTAGTGAAGGCCCGTTCTGGTACCTCCCATACCATAATTACTCGAAAAAGACAAAAAGGTTGTTTTTTAAATAAATTTTATAATATTTGCCCTTAGTAATTTTTACTCGAATAACAGTCTCGGAGCTGAAGGCAAGCAATTTCTTTTTAATTCGAAAATGTGAACAACTGATAAATTTCAATAGTTTATAAGAAAACTACATACGGTAGATAACGGATATAAGAAAGACAAAAAAACACCACAAATTTCTTTCTTATATGCGACTTTTTTCTTATAAACAACTATTGTGTAACAGCAAGTAACACAGGGTGTTTTTGGCAAACCGCGTATATGAGTTGTTTTTCTTATAAGCGATGTTTTTATATCCATTACTGACTGTGTCTTATAACACTGTAAAAAAAGCACAAAAAAAAAACAAGGTCCGAGCCAAGGTCCTTTAAAAAAGAGGAAAACAACACCATTAAAACTGATTAAAACAGTTGAAATGTTCCCCAGAAATATTCGCCCTGAAATTTGTAGGTCGGACCTTGTAATTTTGATAGAGGAGAGAAAACTAATAGACACGTCTATCGGCGTTTTGAAAGTTCACGTCTGGGTTTCATTATAGGGGGAGCTAATGATTCCCCCACATGCAATTCATGTATGGCCAATCGGCATAGAAAATCGAGAAAAGCTTACGGTTAAATTGTATGGTGTGTTCAGCAAAATTTTTTTAAAATGTTACGGAGAACATTTTTGTAAAATATATTAACCCTCTAACTCCTCAAGGTATGGGTCTTATTTGTGCTTCTTTTAAAAAAGTGAAAAAAATACCATTAAAACAGTGATTTAAGGGGTTAAAATGTTAAAAAATTGCCTAGAGCTAAGTAAAAATGTAATTAATGAATACTTCCTACTGAAGAATTCATGTGGCGGAAACTTTATCTCTCCCTAAAATGAAACCCAGACGTAAACTTTCAAAACGCCGATACATGTTTCTTTTTTTTGTTTAATTTTAAACAAATCTATTTTCTCCAAAAACGTGTAGAAACTGCCAGCATCTTCACCGATTTCGCCCATTTACGATAGGGAAGTGTCGCAAATCGATCGGCTGCAAAATGTTCAGTTGTGTGACAAACATGTACAGTGCTTGTGGACATACTTATGCCTATTCATTGTGGGGATTATTAAATTCCACTCTGTGTGTAAAAATATTTATTGTTTCCTGTCCCTCCAGGCAATGTTAAAAGGAATTCCTTGTATTTTCGAAACCAAAAACAAAAAAACATCTATCATCACACGACACTTATTGGAGAGGAGTGAACATAAAATGTCTCCTGGGGCACTCTAACCACTGTAGGGTATTTTTAAATCCCCCCCAAGCTCCCGATGACAACGAAAACCGTGCCAGCATTTCGATCATTCCAAAAACATTCCATAGCATGCATATGTTCACACTTAATCACAACCATGCTCCTTAGAATGTCAGACGCGCGAACAGACAGTGGTGCTCACAGTCTCCTGCTTACTGCACAACCCACACACACACACACAGAAAGGATATCGAATTTCCAACCAAAACCGAATCAAAACGAAACTCATTCACAAAAAAACAATATATATTCCAATAACAATGCAAACTATAGCTCAACAACAACTACACTACAAATGACTATGTGAAATATTAGGGTGTGCCTGATAAATGGAATTGTAAATTTTAAAATATATAGAGTGGGAGGATTTTTGCTATAATTCGGTTTCGGCTTTTTGCCCACATATTAACGCGCTCTTAATTAATGGTGACTTCATTTGTATTTTACCCACACATAGTGTAACATTTTAAAAATGCAGCATCAACACTTTTTGTATTAACAAACGAACCTATTTAAGTATAACACTTGAAGAGAGAAAAACAGCAACAATACAGCAGAAAAGTCATCTTCTGTCATCGGATGAGAATGATTCCGATATTGCTGTCTACAAAAAATGTATTCTTATATATATTTCATATTTTTCGTCATTACTTGGTTCATATTCACCATAAATGAAAACTTCTTTGATGACACAGTATGATAAAGTATCCGACTAACTGTCTGTTTCCATAAAACGTAGGCGTAGTTTCTACTTGTCAAATGTCAAAGAATAAAAGCTTCAAACGTGACAGCTACCGAAATACCGTGCGATTCAGAATAACACCTCTCGATGGAAAACCATTTACATAACTAATGTGTAATTTTGTTGTTCTGGAATAGGTTTCCGACCACCCCAATGTCTATACATGTGTCTTTTGCCCGTACCAAAGTTCATTTAGCCGGGTTTTTCTAAGTCTCATATTTGTTCTAATAATCTTGTGTGACCAAAATCCACCACAAAATTTATTACTTTAATTATTCACCGGAAACATATGATTTCTGATAAAAGTGCGAGTGTTGCCAAATCAACAGCCGAAAATGTGGATTATTTTGACTGACCACTCAAAAACGTAGTTAAACTCTGTTTTATTGGAAACTGAGTTTTACATAATTGTGGTTTAACTACGATCTCAGTTATTGGGCCTTGATGTATTTGTCGTAAAGGCCATGACACACGTTACGGTTTCTCTGAATGAATTGCAGTTTGAAAGTTATTCAGCTGATAAAATCCTTTTCAAAAATTTCGTGCGCGTCTTGATCGTTGATGGGGTGATCGTTTCACATGGGGTGATTTATTTCAACGATTTGTATAATTAGACGTTCGGAGCCGGCTTTAAACAGTAGGTCCCGGTCAGTGAGTATACACAAGTATATCGTGCACAGCTCTCTAATACGAGAGAAGTTTCCCGTCTGTACTTTCTTCGAATGTTAAGGAAAATTAGTTAGTAAGTAACTTAGTAACGCAACGACAAATTACCAAAATGTTTTTTATCACACGGTTTTTATTCGATTTTATAAAATGTTATCGTTAGTCAACAGAAGTATTTTGAAAGAAATCAAACCATGTGAAAAATAATACAATTTCACTGTGCCACAGTCATTTTGTCCCATAATTATATATATTATAATATTTTCTGATGTATTTAGGCGTCCTAAACTCGAAATCTTTATGGCTAACATATTTTTTAACAAATATTCTTAATAATGGGGTTTTCGTCGGATGTACCTTAAATGGAATACAACTCGCATATATGGGCATGGGCTCCATTAACATCTTTGAAGCTTCTGGACAGTGTACAGAGGAGAGCGGTGGTGATGATAGGGGATGGTAGGGTATCCAGCTCTATTGTCTCCCTACAGCATCGCCGAAATGTGGGTTGTGTATCGCTATTCTATAGATATTTTAATGGTATCTGTGCAGAAGATATCCGTCGTCTGGTCCCTGACGTTTAGCCGGAATACTCGGCTATCCAGGGTCTCTCATCCGTTCATTATCAAATGGCCGGTTGACCGGACGACGCACTATAGAGAAAATTCGTTCTTCAGCCGGACTGTTCGTTTGTGGAATAATCTTCCTGCAAGTGTTTTTCCTGCCTGCTATGACATTACCAAATTCAAGGCCAACGTCAACAAACACTACTCCCTCTTTCCTCCTTCCAATACCCTTATTTCCCATCGCTAACACAGTGCATTGCATTTATAGGGGGCATCCCCTGAGTGTTAGTCAAAAAAAAAAAAAAAAAAAAAAAAACAGTCACACGTTGAGGATGTAGAGGCTTCTCAACAATAACTCTTGGGTTTTCCCAGCCCCATATTTTTTAAAAAAATATTCTTAATAATGGCTTTATCGTCGCATGTACCTTAATTGTTTTGACTACAATTTTGGAACAACACAATATGACAAACTCAAGGTAAATCTTAACATAAAAACAATAATTAAAGAGCAGTGGATAACAAGTTTTAAAATGATTGATACTTTCTATATTTCCAAAAGTCCATAAGATGCGGTACACCCTAACTCGTGTACGTACACTGCTACTTGAAATGATCGCCAGCACACCTCTATACTTTTGCACACAAGTGTATTGCTGTGGTACAGTGTAGATCAATTCAAAATATTTCATCATATTTTTTGTCCAAAATAATTTCTGACCACAACCGAACTAATGTCCGTTTTTTATTTGTCAATCCTTCTCATTTCAGTATGGAACTCAGTTCGGTGATCTTGCAAATATCTGTTCTCATCATATTTGGCAAAATGGTGGCATTCGGCTTTGTCGGGCCCGAGGAGCGGAAGTGTAAATATACGCGTATCGATAAACTGTTGAAGATCCGTTGCTTCGACATGAATCTGAAGGAAGTGCCGCAGTATTTGAAAACATCGGTGGAGGTAAGTGGAGGCGTACGACATTCGAATGCGCTAACTGGGTTGCATGATGCATTGTGCATATGTCTGACGGACATTAGACCTCGCAGAGCATCTGCCAGCTAGCCATTCGATACGTAACACGAACATGCATAATTTTGTTGTTTTTTTTTCCGTGTGTGTAATTGAGTGATATTCAATTATGGTCATTATGTTCAATTTAAGTGGCTGTTAACTTTTGTGAACTTGATTTGTCGTGTGTTTGTCGGTGTTTGAGTGCATCTGTTAGTCCCAGACTCTGGGTGTTCTTCGCTTTGTTTTTTTTTCTGTCTCTGTGTGTGTGTGTGTGTGTGGGGGATATGGATTTACATTTTAATTAAATGAAAAGAATATTCAGATTGTACAATATGAGAAATATATGTACGTATGAGCACATATTTACGTACTCGTTCATACTTTTGTTTTTGGGTGTAAATTGTTTCGATGCAAATGTCAGACAGCCAGGGTACGGAATGCCAACGAAATGCTGAGGCATGACCCTGATAAAATGTTTTATATTTTATTTACTCTTTGAATAATTGTTTTTAAAAATACTTTATTTTTGTAAATCCTTGGGAGAAATTGTACCCACCCGAAGATGCCTATTAATTTAATTATCGACCCAGGTGTAATTCCCTATAACTACATAATATTGTATTTAAGGTATTTCTTAATTTCTTACAATAAACTCGTGTATGGTATGTGTTGGTGCAACAGAATGAGTCTTCCTAAAACGTTTTCATCTCTTGCCAGGAGAATCATCAGTAGGAGTTAAAAGCCGTAGATGCCTTGTGAAAATGTATCGTGTATTTATGTGCAGAATTTAAAATAATTAACAAACAACAACGACAACGGAAACCTACTTACTTCAATTTACAGCACTAGACAACTGAGGGCCAGAGAAAACCAATCGTTTCTGTTGACCAAACAATTTCATATGCAAATTTCCCGTAGGGCAATCACCGGTAATCAGCCGAATTTCCTCAAAAAAAAAATAAACAAATTGACTAATATTTAGAAATTTACAAAATTTATATTAATGAAATGAAAATGAAAAAAAAAACAAAAATCTGACAAGAAAAACTAAGCCAATTTAGAACAGTGAATTTTGCCGAAATATTTTGTGAAATCCTATACTCCAAAAATGATTAACTGCCTGTTTCCATAAAACGAATTTGTTCGTTAGTTACAAATTGTCAAAATTGAAGGCTCAATAAAGTGGAAGTTTGTCAGTAGTGAGAGCTCATTCTTTTGAGATTGTGTTCCAGATGTCCATATCTAACATATATCTGAAAACCAGAATTGAATAATGTCTGAAGCCAATTCCAAACGCTTCCCATATTGACGATTTGTAACGAACGAACAAAATCGTTTTATGGAAACAGGCAGTAAATAAGTCCGAAGGGTCTAACTCGCAACCACTCACATACCTCTTTATTTCCAGAGGACGTGATCATACTAACCTGCCTTTTTGACCTTTATATAAAGTGATCTATGCAAAAACATCTAGCTAAATGCACAAAAGATGCATGTCCTGCCTTAAAAAAAAAAATAAACAACAATGACTATTGCCACGGGAAAGTTCGACCCTAGCCCGGGAAGCCACATATGAGCTTGCAACAAACACCCTACTTATCCCACACGACTGAACTCAACGCATTTATCATTCCGCAACTGCAGGAAAAGTGTAGCGCTTCGTCAGAATCTACTAATGACTAATCTTATCTAAGCTTCACTGATACGACATCATACCTTTATCCCGAGAAGATACATGTGAGCTTGTCGACAACACCCTAACTAAATGGTCATCGGACGCATGATCATTATCTTGACTATTGACACGGGACGGTTCGCACCTTAGCCTGGTAAGCCACTTATGAGCTTTAAAAAAACCAACTATTTTATATTTCGCGACCCAAACTCAACGTATTACTCATTCCTAAACTACAGGAAGATACTAACGCTTCGTCAGGAACTCCTAATAACGATTTCTAAACCAAAGCAGTCCTCTTTTACCAGAGAACATGCGTGCTTACTAATCCGCCCTTTGACCTACATATTAAAAATTTAATTTAAAAAAAAAATTAAATTAAAAATCATTAGAAATTCCTAGGAATTGATTATCTCAGTATTGTAACAGAGACTTTTAAAGTTCCCTGCCCAAAAAATATACAACAACTGACTAAAATGTACACCAGTTAAACGAGCGCAATCTCGAATATTGTCACAGGACTCTTGCTTTTTGCTACGGGAAGCTGCTTATGAACTGGCGAAAATAGCCCTACTTTATTCCCCGCAACTGAAATCCATGTATTCTTCATTCCCAAACTGCAGGAAGAGGTTATCGCTTCATCGGGAACTGCTAAAAAGAAAACTATCAAAGCAGTGTAAACCCCAAAAAATATTTACATTTTAAAAAATGGACAAATAAATGGCGAGGACATGAAGGATCTACTAATTGAGCAAAGGGGAAAAAATACATGTATCTTCCCTCTTTTTTAGAGACAATACTCGCCATTAACAATTTGCCAGGAAAATAGCCAGATTTTCTAAAAAGAACCAATAAACGTCTCCACCCTTGCCTTTTTTATATTCAGTGAGGTAAACTAGCCATTGACGTAACCAATGCTAGTTGTTTCTCATATTGTTAGACTGGAGCCAGTTGGAAAGAAAGAAAGATAATTAAAAACCAAACCAAAAAGCCTGTTGTGTAAGGTTTATTTTTTTTATCTATGTGCCTTAAAATACCGAAAATATATTCCAAAAAAATATTTATTTTTTTTTCAAAAAAACTATTTGGAATTTTTTGTTCTCTGCTCTTTAATCATTTTTTTTTTACAAAAATGAATGATATTTTTATAAAATATTTTGAGCATACATAACTACGTTTTATTTCATATACAGCACAGTCTGATGGGACGTCTCTTTTTAAAATTACAGTCCAATAGGAATTTTCCTTACCCTGAAAACAATTATAAAAAAAATTAATTAAATAACTATTTTTTAAAACTATTTTTTTTTTCAGAAAAAAATATTTTTTTTTCCAAAAAAATATTTATTTTTTTTTCCAAAAAAATATTTATTTTTTTTTCAAAAAAACTATTTGAAATTTTTTGTTCTCTGCTCTTTAATCATTTTTTTTTTTACAAAAATGAATGATATTTTTATAAAATATTTTGAGCATACATAACTACGTTTTATTTCATATACAGCACAGTCTGATGGGACGTCTCTTTTTAAAATTACAGTCCAATAGGAATTTTCCTTACCCTGGCCTGGGGCGGCCACATACAGACAGACACACGCGTACAACATAACATGGTCATCAATTTATTTCAATGAAACTAAATATGCTGCATTCACACAAACAGTTCTGAGGTTTTGTTGTGGTTTTTATTTCTGCGCTTTTTATTTCATTTTTTTTTGTTTGCTTGTTAATTTCTGTGAATTCCAATAAAAAAGACGAAGGCAGTAAATGCATTTTGCGGCCACAAATGAAGCTCAATTGGTCTTAATTGCTAAATATGAAGAAAGAGGAAAAAAAACGTTTAGGAGATACTGGTAGCATAAACTCTATTTGGTATTGGAGTCTATACGAAATATAGACACATTTGTGTGAATGAGATGGAGTCTGTGAGGCCAATAACACGGCCTTTAAATCGTCTGCACTACTTTGTTTTTATAGATCGATTTTCTACTCTGTTATTGTGAGTGTATTTGACTCAGCTTTCTCAAATAATTATGTCGAATGATGAGCTGGTATTGAAAAAAAAATACGTTGAACCTTTTAATTATTATGTCATCAGTCATATATCTAGCCGACTTGAAGTTGTTAAGGCCTATGTGCCTTCTAGGAATTAAAGGATATAATATAGGGTTTTCCAACAAGAGGTGTTTTTTTTCGTATTCAAAGAGAAATTGAATTTTTTGAGATAAATGATCGGCTGTTTATTTCATTAATGGAATTAATGGAAATAATACAGGGTTATCCAACAAGAGGTGTTTTTTTTTTTTGGAATTCAAAGAGAAATTGAATTTTTTGAGATAAATGATCAGATGTTTATTTCATAATGGCCAAATGGCCACCACGACCACGCATCCTTTTCATGAAATTGTCCATAAATGAATTGAATTGTCCGTAATAAAGGTGTAATGACGTTTGTGGAGTGGCCAATTCCAAAGAACGACGAGGAATGGACTAGCCTGGGTTTTTTTTCAACACTTTGGGCTACAGCAGCAATATCCTCAGTTGTTCTTGAGCGACGTGCACGGGTTTTATTCTTCACATCACTAACTCGTCCCAACAGCTCGAATCTTTCCACCAAATTCTGTATTGCGGTCCGAAAAGGTGCTTCAGTTTTGCGAACTTTGACTGCAAGATTTTCACAATTTTTTTTAGTGAATTTTAATCATTTCAATGCGTTGTTGAAGCGTGTATCGTTCCATTTTTCGTAATGGCGTAGTTTCTACTTGTCAAATGTCATCGAATAAAAGCTTCAAAAGTGACAGCTACCGAAATACCGGGTGATTCAAAATAACACCTCTGTTTGGAAAACCCTTTATATATATTTTCCAAATATTACCAGATTGTATATGCGTTGTTTTTCTAATCCTTTCCAAACTTCTCTGTACAAAACTTCCTTAACTTACCGTAAACGTCCAACGATGGCAAAGTTTCCATTGAACTTGTTTTTTTTTCTATGGAAATCCTTTGCAGAATTCTCGAAAAATAAGAATTTCCGACATTTGCACTTTTGATTGTGGTCAGTGAAGTGTTGCCAACTAGTACAAAAAAAATATTTGGACAACTGATTGTTCAGCTTTATGTGCTGAAATCCACTTGTAATGGATCCAACAGGAATTTATTGGATTTTCCATGCACAATTGGATTTGTTAGGTATACTTTTTTTTTTGGTTATTCTGTTCCTTTTGTTATCCTGTGCAGTAAGTTGTTGCTAATCTTTAAAAATGAAGAACTTTCACTGTTTCGATTTATGCCGCGATTTACTCACCTTGGGAGCAGGTTCCATGACAACGTTGAACAGCTGACCAGTGCACCTCTGAATTTTCCAGCGAAATTCATCGAAAATACTGAATAGTTCTAACCGAACAGCATGATTCTCCACCATCCCGTTAAACTACCTTTGGTAATTTTTCAGGGAGCCTGCTTGAATATTTGATGAGGAACGGGTCAAAATTTCATGTTGACAGAAAAAAAAACTCCATAATTATGTGGGCCAAAAATGTTGTGAACATGATCTGTTTTTAGAAACATTGGTTACACCGCCATGACCAAACACATGAATATGTATAAATATTTACTTTTTTCTCACTACTGTCACTACTTTATTTTCTTATATACTTGTTAATTTTGTTTTTACTTTTAGGTCTTAGATTTATCATACAATCGCATCAGGAAGCTCAAGCGTAGCTCATTTCAACCGTACAAAAGCGTCAAATACTTGCTGCTCTATGACAATATGATCCAATCGGTCGAGCCCGGAACTTTTTCACATCTCACATCACTACAGGTAATTTGGCGCACTTAAGCAAATAACGCTAACGTGAAATTAACCAACAAATTGCAACGCAACAAATCAAACACAACAGATTGATTGATTCTTTGCATTTGTTTGAAGTAAATAATTAACAAAAAAACATGCAATTGTCATATTAGTATAACAGTTACCTGTTACAATCAATTTGTGATTATGACACTTGTACACGATTCCCATGCATTCCGTGCGACATTAATCGCTCTTATCTGAACAATTGCAGGAAATTGATCTGTCGAATAATGGCCTACTGACAATACCAATGGAATTGTTGCAGCTGCCGTCGCTGAGAAATTTATACATCGACAGCAATGAGCTGATACATCTGGAGCGAGATCTGGACGCTCTGGAGATGCCAATCACGGCCCCCTTGGAATATCTCAATGTGGCCGATTGTGGCCTGCAGGATATGCCCAATTTGGGCATGTTACCAAGTGAGTACAATTGGGTTTTCCCCCCCGCTTTGGATGTTCTATTGTTAGCGTTTGTTTCTTTTCAGAATTATGGCATATAAATGCATCGCTGAACCCGCTGATGGATCTGAGTATTGAACGGTTTGCGAATTTGTGCAATTTAAAAAGCATCGATTTGACACGCACCCAACTGGGGCAGTGCGAGTGTCAACAGGTTAATAATCATTTGCGGGCGTTGACGGTGAAAACGAAATATGTTCCTGTTTGTGTGGGTTAGTTTTGGTTTTCTTACTTAATTATTACAATTATTTAATTATTTAATTATTTAATTATTTAATTATTTAATTATTTAATTATTTAATTATTTAATTATTTAATTATTTAATTATTTAATTATTTAATTATTTAATTATTTAATTATTTAATTATTTAATTATTTAATTATTTAATTATTTAATTATTTAATTATTTAATTATTTAATTATTTAATTATTTAATTATTTAATTATTTAATTATTTAATTATTTAATTATTTAATTATTTAATTATTTAATTATTTAATTATTTAATTATTTAATTATTTAATTATTTAATTATTTAATTATTTAATTATTTAATTATTTAATTATTTAATTATTTAATTATTTAATTATTTAATTATTTAATTATTTAATTGCTTAATAATTTAATTATTTAATTATTTAATTATTTAATTATTTAATTATTTAATTATTTAATTATTTAATTATTTAATTATTTAATTATTTAATTATTTAATTATTTAATTATTTAATTATTTAATTATTTAATTATTTAATTATTTAATTATTTAATTATTTAATTATTTAATTATTTAATTATTTAATTATTTAATTATTTAATTATTTAATTATTTAATTATTTAATTATTTAATTATTTAATTATTTTATTATTTTATTATTTAATTATTTAATTATTTAATTATTTTATTATTTTATTATTTTATTATTTTATTATTTTATTATTTAATTATTTAATTATTTAATTGCTTAATAATTTACTTATTTAATTTTAATATCGTGTTACTCAATCTCCTTTTCCTTTCCAGAACAATTGGATCCCTCCGTTTGTCCCCTGCCATATAATTTCACCATTGAATCGGAAACATTTCACAGTTGCAAAACGTTGGTAGCCAAAGCGGAGGCTCGTAGCCTGTGGATATTCGTGGCAGGTTGTGCCGGTGGCATTATTTTAGTACTCCTCTGTAAGTGCCGGTCGTCATTTAAATATCAACTCACTGATCGTTATTAATGTTGTCTTTCGTTTTATTTTTCGGATCCGCCAGTGGTCTGGTACTGCATACATCGCAAACGAAAGAGACGCAATACAAAGTTGCGTGCGGCCGCCTTGCATCGCAAAAGTTTGGTGATCTCGCCGAAAAATGCCATAAATAAAAAGGAAAAGGAATTCCATTGTAATCACAACGATGAGTTGTTATGCTGTGATACTGCCTGAGAGACTCTAGCGGGACGACAACACGCGTCAATATGTGCCTCAAATATTTAGTTATTACTTAGCGTTTAGGAGCTGTAGTTGTAAACAATTTAATTTATTTTCAGTTTTTCCTGTTTCCTTGGAAATGTGCTGTTCTCGTTTATTTTTTTGTGTGTGTAGTATATGTGCCAGAAAGTAATCAGCGACAACAAATAACTGTTAGTTAATTATTAGTAATATGTTATGTTAAGCTAAGTTAAGACTAGTTTAAACCGAGTTTTGTACAATTGTCAGAATGTAAACAATCAAGCCAATCACAAAGGTGCCTTATTATTAATAATTTAGTTAATATTCTGTTTTATAAGAAATCTATTTGAATAAGTCTTCTGTATGTTTAGTGAAATCCCCCCACCCATTTACGGAAAAGCAAAAGCTAATCAAAAAAACAAAAGGAAAAAAACGACTTAATAAAACAACAGCGAAATGTGGACTTTAAATGTGATTCATTTATTTCATTTATCTATGTCTGTGGTGGTAAGAGGTGGATGTGAAGGATTGGTATGACATGTCTGGTATGACATGTCCGCAAGTATGTCATAAACAGTTCAATGTCCTTAATACTGCACGTAAGGATAGCGCTAATCTAGAATAATCTGCATGCGGCACAGAGGCGTAGTTGCGAAACAGGTGTTTTTAAGACTTTACATTTTATTGGCATTTTCCGGCGATGGTCACGGACTTTTGGTTGCCCAAATTGAAAGAATTCGACTTGTTTGACATGTGGTTTCATCAGAATGGTGTCTAAACCTCTAAGGCCCAATCAAGTTAGATCTTCGCTTTTCGTTTAAACTGAAGTGAAACTTCAAATTAATTTTTTCAGTCAAAGTTGCAACGTAGTTTAATCGTCCAATATTGGGCGTTTAAACCGCAGTTTAATAACCGTATGATTGTGACAGCACTCAACGAAAGAAGAAGAAGAATCAAGAACTTTTTTTAGTCTGAAATACCGATAGGCACCGGTATAACGTTACCGATACAATGTGAAATTCACCGATACCGAAATAATTAAATAAATCATGCCGATATCCGTTATCAATAACGTTATTCGTTTTGGTTTCCAACGCTGTTCAAAGTTGTTTGTTAATTTTTCGTAGATATAACGATTTTTTACGAGATACAACGAACATCGACAATATCTGTAATTGTCTGCTTCCATTCAGATCAGCGTTGCCTACTTTTAGGTGTTTTGTCGTTATTATTCTTTCAAATTGAAATAATGGGGAGGATGATGGCACAGCCACTTTCGAATTTCGAAAAAAGGTGCAGAAACCCGTTTTTCGAAATTTTGAAAATTGATCGAAATATTTCGAAAATACGAAAAAGTGCCAGCACCGCCACTTTGTTTTATTTTGAAAAAAGAAAAGTTGTGCTGAGTTGCGCTAGGTGAGTACATGATGTGGAGAATGATAGCACCGCCACTTTCGAAATTCGAAAAAAGGAAAGTTGTGCTGAATTGTGCTAGGTTTGTGCTGATTTGTGCAGAAACCGGTTTTTCGAATATTGACCGAGACATTTCGAAAATACGAAAAAAGTGCCAGCACAGCCACTTTGTTTTTTTGAAAAAAACAAAAGTTGTGCTTGGTGAGTACATCATTGTGCCGTTTACGAAAAGTTTCTATCCGCAGCCGTTATCGAGAAATCGACAATTTCGAAAAAGTACCAGCACCGCCATTTTGTTTTTTTTCGAAAACCGAAATTTGTGTTCAAAAGTTGCTTCGACGTTGCTAGTTGTGCCGTTAGCGAAAAAAATCTAAAAAATTTCAGTTCTGAGAAAATTGCCAATTTCCATTTTACACTTTTTTCGATGTAAAAAATCGAAAACAACAAATTTCTCAAAAGTGAAAATTGGGCTGGATTGTGCTCACCGAACCCCACAAACGCATTTTTAACAATTTTAATGTGGCTTTCATAATAAACGAAAAAAATGCAGTTTTTAATTTTGAAGATTTTCGAAAATCGCTGTATTAATTCGAAAACTGACTATATATATAACCCAATGCCATTGATGGATAGGGCTCACCTAGCACTACAATTGCTTCTCTCACATTTTTCCCCTAAACCTAATATTTCTTTAAATAAAACATTTGTTTTTAAACCGTTGCATATTTTAGGGGGTATTGTATATAAATGGCGGTAACTAGCCTAGCACAACTTTTCACAAGATCCATATTTTTCCTTTATTATAAAAGCCACATAAACATTTTTAAAGAGGGGTTTGTTGGGTTCAGTGAGCACAGTTTTCACATTTGAGTATAATTTTTGTTTTTGATTTTTTATATCGAAAAAAGTGTCAAATTGAAATTACCGCCTTGTTCTGCAACGAAGGAAGCAAAGAACATTGAACACTTTGATTAACCTCTTCTGCTCCGCTCTTTGCAACAAAACCCATTTGCATTGTTTTCTATAAATTCTCAAATCTGTGTTATCTCCTAGATAATAAATAGTTTTTGTCGACTTCAGAACCTCATTGGCCACAGTGACATCTGGTGGCCCTTCTTTAATTAAGATCATTTCGGCCATAGATCAGTGTAGCTGAGTGACTATCTTCCGGTAGGTGTCGCCGTTGAGTCAACAATACGTTATTATCGTTATGAACATAACTTCTTATCAAACCAAATTCTGGTCTGGTACGAAGAAAAAAATATATTTTATTCAGATCTCCAATTTTACAATGTGACATTATACAGGGTGGTCGAATTGGCCGCTTACATCACACCACTTGCTGAGTTCAATGTCTTCCAAAAAACTCAGAGACAGTGACGAAGACAATGAGACACGTAGAGGTGTTTTAGTAGAAAAGTGCATATGTATTGCTATTGTCTTCGCAAAACTGTCGCGTGTAAACCCTAGGCAACCATTGAGGCCAACATGAGATTATTAAAAAACTAAACTCAATGATTTGTAAGCGTCATTCGTTTGTAAGTTTATGCATGATGAAATGTCAGGACAATCTGAACATTTTTCTCTTTGACGCATGAACTGGCAGAAACTTTTCACTGAATAAACAAATAGCAAAAGAATACACCCTTTAGAGACAGTTAAATGGTTAGAATCATGATGAATCAGACAGCCAGTCATAGTTTGAGAAGTTCCCTGTGTTTGCGTTCACGTAATGATAAGGGAAATGCGTAAATACGTCTGTCTGGCATTCGTATCTGAGCATTCACTCAGATTATTCGAAGCGTTGATCGCATTCCCTGTACATACACATGTACGCAGTTCAATCTCCGTCAGCGAGCGTTTTTTTGCCTTTTTGGAATGTTTTTAATCACAAGGCATGTCAGAAGTAATGACTTTCTTTTTTTTTTAGGAACATTCGACCTTCTACAATTGTATTCCAATTAAAAGAATTCTGATTTCACAAGATCCATATCGTAAGCTTAACATAAAAAGGCCCCAACTCATACATACACTTTTTACAGGAGAATGGATAAACTTAATAAAATTAGAAATAATATACAATGCACTCTCTCATAAGCGGACACCTAAGGGTCTGAGAATTTTCTCCGCTTTTGAGAGAAATACAAAAGAAGGTTTGGTACTGAAAAAAGTGTCCCTTTATGAGAGGTGTCCGCTTAAGAGAGGTCTCCACAAGAAGAGAGTACATTGTATGTAGGTATTTTCTATTACAATTAATCGAGCAATTCAGATTTATGCCATGTCTACTTGTATGCTTCTGCAGAAAATTATGAGTTAGGGCTGTTTTCTTTCAAAAAATCCTAAGCAGATAATTGTAATAAATATTAATCTTGAATTTTGGCTTATTTCAACAAAAAAAAAACCCTGATTTTCAGATGGCGACTGTGCGAAAGGTGTTGAAAGCGCTCCAACTATTCAATCGAAGTTCAATTTCGCATTTAAACTACACTCGAATTAGCTTAACTGAAAATTGGCAAATAGAGAGACAAATGTCTCATTTATACGAATTTTTCAAAAATACAAAGTCCATATAATTCAAATATGTTTCATTTAACCCAATATCGATTATTCTAACTTATTTCCCTTAACATTCCATGAAGGAACAGACGGGGAACTTCTCTCGAATCAGTGAGCTGTCTACGATATAATTTGTATATTCTCTGAACGGGAGCTACTGTTTAAAGCCGGCTCCGAAGTCGTCTATGGCTTAGAAAAAAAAGGAACTGCACTGTTCAAGGATGGAACGAACGAAAAATACCCTTGATAACAATAAACTACTGTCTGACAAACAATCCGGATTCAGAAAGAAAAGAAGCTGTGTTACTGTTCTGATTAATGTTATTGAAGATATTCGGCAGAAACTTGATCATAAAATGGTGTCATACTTGGTACTGTTGACCACAACAAACTCAACTCAGAACTGAATAAACTCTTTCATTTTTCTAACACTGCCTGTAAATTAATGTCATCTTATCTGTCTAATCGGTCACATACTGTTGTTCTCGGTAACTGCTGGTCGATTACCTACATCGATTACCTTCCTGACATGCCAAATGTATGCTGACAATGTGCAGTTCTACGCTAGCTCTAAGCCAACTGATGTGCAGACAAGCATCAAATAGCTAATTTCCAAATGAGCTAGTAATAACGGGCTCAATCCTAACAAATCTAACAGCCTGTTTTTATAAAACGTATACAGCTGAGACAAATAGAAACGTGTGTAGCCGAAACGAAACTGAATTGTGTTTCTATAACTCCAACAAATCCAATTAGACAATACACACAAAAATACATAAGAAAAAAATTTCACTTACTGCCTGTTTCCATAAAACGAATTTGTTCATTCGTTACCAATCGTCAATATTGCAAACGCTATAAAATGGGTTCAGCCATTATTCAATTCTGTTTTTCAGATAAATGTTAGATGTCGACATATGGAACACAATCCCAAAAGAATAAGCACTTAGTAGTGATAAAAATCCATTTTTTGGCGCCTTGAATTTTCACAATTTCTAACGAAAGAACAAATTCGTTTTATGGAAACAGGCAGCTAGAATTTAACTGAGACTTTCGTGTTACAAAAACCCAAACTGACGAAACAGATTTTCTGTTCGTTATTATAACGAAACGAAAAACCCATTCGTTTTATACTGCGTTCAAATTGGAAATTCAGTAATTGACTTTGTGCCGATCTCCTCCTATCTGGATTTGACTTTTAACTCCAAGCTTACTTAGAGAAACCATATTAATTGCGCTCTGCTGGCGAAATCCTACCTAATCCCATCTCTACTATATGGGGATCGGAAATATTTGCAAATTGTGACTCTGAAGACAGTCGAAAGTTAAATGTGGCTTTTAAATGATATAGCAAGCTATGTGTTTAATCGAAAGCAATATATCTTTCGATAATCTGCTTAAAAATAACAGTCTTAAACTGCTCCACAAGATTATCTACAATAAAGCACCTGCATATTTATATAATCGCCTACAATTTGCACGTTCTAACAAAGGAATGAAACTGATTAATCCAAGAATTAGCACTTTTGTATCTGAACGACAATTCTTCATATTGTAGTATCAGTCTCTGGAATAACCTCCCGTCAAACATTCAATTAATAAGCAATGCCTCAACATTCAAACACAGAGCTATTTAAATTGTTCAATAATTTGTAAAATCTAGTATTTCAATTTAATTTGTTATAATTTAATTGGCAAAACAAAAAGGTACAATTCCCTAGCCCGCAGTCAGACATATAAGATGTAAATCATCACAAATAAATAAAATAATAAAATACCCTAAAATTAAAAAATCGGGGAATTTTTCTTTGATCAATTTTTGGGGCATTTTTCATACAAAAAAGATATATAACATAAAAACTATGAAAAACTCCCCAATTTCGTATGAGACTTTTTTGGGAATTCTTCATTTTTTTGGGGGTCATTTCTATAGAGCCAAAATTTTCATGTTGGCCTTGTTGGGGAATTTTTCCATCGATTTTTGTCAGCATTTTGCATTGGCGTCACCTTTCATAAAGCCCAGAGAGAGTGAAACGTATGCAAAATTGAGAAAAACAATTATAGAATTGTCTTTAAATATTTTTGTTTTCAATTAAGCGGCTTTTTTCAGTTAACCGGTTTTCTAATCGGCAATATCACTCTGAGAATGTCTTCATTAATTGTGTTTAATTTCGTAAAAAATATTTGTTTGTACATAACTGGTAAAAAAAACAGGCTGCAAGGACTTTCCAGTATTTCCAGTTTGGCCGGTTAGAGGGATCATATTTTTTTTTGAAATTGCCGGTTAGAGCGTTAAGCGGATTCGACTGTAGATTATTTCCATTATGGCGTATGAACGATTCCACAAATGAAATTGCGCATACGCCCCCACAGCCGAAAATACCAAAAAAAAAATACATCATATACAGTGCTGTCTCGCTAGAGTGAACTAATTTTTGCCGGGCGATTGCATAAAACCCAGGTTGTTCACCAAATCAAGGTTGCATTTTTTTTTTGTATGAAGAAAAAAATTTATCTATTTTAAATCCATTTATGGGTATATATTTTATTTATGTAATAAAGAAATTTAAATTTAAGACTTGAAATCTGCCGTGCTTGAAAACGAAGTCAATTTTAACGATTTATAACGAACGATCGAATTCGTTTTTTGGACACAGACAGTAAATATTTCTTAATCGTTTTTTTTAGGAAGAAGTCCGATCAAACATCGCAATATATCTTTTAGAAAAACGTCCATAATTTGTACATTTATCTAGAGATATTCTTCAAATAAGACTGGTATTCTTCTCTAAGCTTCAGCTATTGGGAAATAAAATAAATATATTAAAATATTTTTTTTATGAATTTTTCCAGTTTTTTTTTCAAAAATAAATTCAAATTTTTTTTCAGAAATAAATTCAAATTTTTTTTCAAAAATATATTAAAATTTTTTTTTAGAAATGAATTAAAATTTTCCTTTAAAACCAAAATAAAAAAAAATTATTTTTTTTAAAAATAAAATAAAAAAAAATTATTTTGTTTTTCTTTCAAAAATAAAATATTGTTTTTTTCATAAATAAAATAATTTTTTTTCAAATATAAAAAAAAAATGTTTTCTTGATAAGATTTGTAGCTCACATAATTACCTATAATTTGGTTTATTGTTTTGTATAATCGGAGGACTCGTTCCAAATTTTTTTTTTTTGTCAAAATGAAAATACAATTTTTTTCAAAATATAAAATATAAATTTTTTTCAAAATAAAAATATAAATTTTTTTTGAAAAAAAAAATATTTTTTTTTAAAAAAAAACTATTTTATTTAAAATTTTTACCTCACATAATTACCTCTAATTTGGTTTATTGTTTTGTTTAATCGGATGTCTTGTTTAACCGTGCAAAGTTAGAGTAAAAAAAATAAAATATACGACAAAATGTTTTTTAAATATTTTTTTTTTGAGTTTTGTGAGCCCAAGAAAACTCCAGAGGATATTAGAAACATCCTATTGCTATATTGAGATGTCACCCAAACGGCCTAAAACTAAATAAGTTCATAATTATATTCAATTGTTATGAACTACTCCTACTGCAGTTCATATCCTCTGGCAAAGCCACGTCCATTGTTCATCACATTGGACATGTTACCAACCCATTTGTACGGAGCATAAGGACACTTTGTCATGCAACTCATGTGTGTGTACCTACCCCAACCACACATACATGCAGGCATACCCTTATGCATATGTATTTACAAATGTGTTACTATATTCAAGCATACAATCGATAAACATGTCTCCCACAGGATATGAATGGGTGCAAAAATTTCCCAACTGGCATTTAGTTCATCGAAAGCCCTTAACCCGTTTAGTTTCATAGATTTTCGTTCCGAAATCATGTTTTTAAAAGCGAAACTTTTATGGGTGGTAACACCGTTCTACCTGATGGCCGTCCTGGACGAACTGCTCTACACCGAGGCCTACATGAAAAGTGTCCGCATCGAAGAGATACCTTTTGCCTTGACGTTGCGAAATCACAATCGCAGCCGGGAAAGTTCACTGAAACATCCGGCCGAGGAGCGACGCAGTATTTATGGCTTGAAACGATTGGATCAGCACAAGGGTTTCCTGAAGATTTTCAATGTTCCATGTAAGAATTGAATGACGCTCCGAGGACAGTCCGTAGCGGTGAAGTGACAATGGTTTTGTTTTGTTTTTTTTGTGTGTGTGTGTGTGTGTAGATATAATTTGCTTTTATGCTGCCAAGGGCAAGTGGCCCTTTATACCGCCTTTTATGCAAAATCGCGTCGAAGTTGCGTCCCGGACACTGTTCACTCAGAATGACAGTTTCATTAAACAGTTTTGCCAGAAATGGATACAAATCAAAGAGTGCTTTCGACCGATTTTTTGTAAGTAGTTGTTATTTTTGTTTTTCTGAATTTTAAAACCTGAACAATTTTATGTTGAAACGTTAGAAATAATTGATGTCCGGTGAAGTGATTCGGGAAATGTGAAGAAATTAAATTATAGTGGGGTGTGGAAAAAAATACAATTGGTCCAACACTTTTGAAAGCTCAAACGGAAAGTATTTTTTGAGAAGAGTTAGAGTTGGCACAAATCCGGGAAAGAACCACTTAAAATTAATAAAACTCATATTGAAACAATAAGAAACATTCATGAAAGTCTACGATAGTATTCGGTTTGTTGTGCGCTCTAACTGTTTGGATTGGTTCTCCGAGAAGTTATTTTAGGAACTCTGTACTATTGACATAATCCCCAACTGTTTTCCAGTCTGCGCCCCTAAATTGGGTCAAGTCTGTTAAAGAGTCATTTCCCAAGAAAGGGGATCTATTGTTCGCGAACGCTGGGAAAATGCTCCATTTTGGTTTCACAATGCGTAGCTCCGAAAGGTTTCGCATTCTCTAGGTTTGTTGTTTGCAAGTCGTCCGGCCAGAGCATTTCTCGTTTTCTCTTACTCCTTGATGACCAGGCACTAGGGTCTTTAATTTCCCGAGAATTTTTCAAATCCCGGGGATGGGGAATTTTTTCGACGTCTTCCTGGTAATTACCGTGACTTGATTTTCTTTATAAAATGTAACGAAAAAATTACTATTTTTCAAAAAAAAAAAGAAATAAAATTTAGTTATACATAATTTAATTTTGTTTTTACAATACAAACAACAGATGGTGGTAGTCAGACTACACTAGTTTACGAATCTGTTTGCAATCAATTCATTTATCAATTCCCTGATGATGAGATTAAAAGAATCGCGAAATATCGGAGAATAAATATAAAAATATAACATCAGACCTCGAGAACGATTTTTATTAACATTTACCAAAAGGTACCAAAAGGTCGAAGATAAAAACTATTAATTATAAATAATTTAGTAAAAACTTGATTAAAAAAAATTTAATTAAAAATCCAAGACAATTAATATTGCAAAAAAAAAACCATTTACAATTTAAGTAAAAAAATTATAATTTCCCAGTTAAAGAAACACAATCACAGTTGTAGAAAATGAGTAAAATAGTAGTTTAATTGTTGGTACTATTTTATTCCCGGGAATACGGACCAAGTAAAAAAAACAGACAATTCACCGAGGGAAAAAAATTTAATAAGTTCAACGAGTTCAGGAAGTCAAAAAATCGTAAAATTTCCCGGTTAAAGAAACACAGTCACAGTTGTACAAAATAGGTAAAATAGTAGTTTAATTTTTGGAACTATTTTATTCCCGAGAATCCGGACCAAGTAAAAATAAACAGTCAATTTCACGGGATAAAAAATTTAATAAGATCAACGATTTCAGGAAGTAAAAAAATCGAATAATTTCCCGGTTACAAAAACACAATCACAGTTGTACAAAATAGGTAAAATAGTAGTTTAATTTTTGGTACTATTTTATTTCCGTGAATCGGGAAGTAAAAAACATTCAATTTCCTGGGATAAAAACCTAATAAGACAAAGAGTTCAGATCGTAAAAAAATCGTATAATTTCCCGGTTAACAAACCACAATCACAGTTGTAAAAAATGTGTAAAATAGTAGTTTAATTTTTGTTACTATTTTATTTCCGTGAATCGGGAAGTAAAAAAAACGTCAATTTCTCGGGATAAAAAAATGCAATAAGATCAACGAGTTCAGAAAGTAAAAAATCGTCTAATTTCCCGGTTAAAAAACAAACACATTCACAGTTGTAAAAAATGGGTAAAATAGTAATAAATACAGGCAATTTCCCGGGATATACGTGTCGGTTAAAAAAACCCTACCAGACACCCGTACGATATGTATTGTGCCATATATATCGTTATAGTTAATCGCCATTTGACAGCATTGCTTTTACGGTTCTAGACGTTATTGCCTTAATACCCATTTGGCTATCTGTAGAAATATTAACATTTATCGGTCAGCCAGTTCACACACTCTGTAATTGCCTGTAAGATCGTGTTACAGTCTGGCAGTACAGTTTCCGATTCATCGATACAAAAAAATTCGATTTGTTCGTCGTTTCTAATATCGATTTCTTTTTTGACTAATCCAAATTGGATAACTTTCTTCCCATGACTTCAGTATACCCGCGTGTTATTATTACCAATTAGTTCGATACAAAAATTTGTTTTTAAAAAAAATTCTTATAAATTTAAATTTCTACATTTTATTTCAAACAAAACTGAACAAGTTTTTGTCTCTCTCTCTCTTTTGTTGTCGCTCGCACAGCTCCCGCCACAACACCGGTAAATTTGGAAGTGATAACGGTGGCACCGCAACGTTGCCAGTGCGCCAATCTCGTGTCGACCGATGCCCCACTGCCCGTTGTCTACTTTGATCGCGATCACATAGGCAACATTAGCACCGAGACTATACGAAATACCATCGAATTCCTGGAGAACTTCTTGCCGCCACCCACGAAGAAAAATAAAAGGAAAAATCGGGTGCGATCACGTGTCGATGACATGGATATTGAATAAATGCAATATATTTTCGAACACCTCTACATACATATTTACATAAATACAATTTAACATAAACATAAAACAATAAATAATTCTACACAACACAAATACAATCTTCTGTTGTTGATGTATTTCCAATAAATACAAACAAATAAATACCTACAGCTTTCTAAAAACATAAATAAAAACAAACGAAAAAGCGTACAATGTTTGTCTAGTAAATTCAACAGCCGTTGCCCTCTCATCCGCCTCCAGCGTCCACTTAGTCCTCTGCGAGGAGTTCATCCCAGAAAGACATGCGCCGAACATTGAATACATTTTCAGTCTTTATCACAAACGAATCGTTCGGGCCATTTTCAAATGCGACATAATCACAGATGCTGCCATCGGAATTGCTGGGGAAATTCGAGGCATTGCACTGTTTGTTGGGAAAGGGTTTTCTGAAAGTAGAATGATGGTAAATGGTGAGACCGTTGGGGGCTTTCTTTGTGGAACAATCGTTTGAGAGTGTTTTTTTTTTTGTATTTTGGCATATTTTAAGTCTAGCTGTTATTCAGTAAATTTTGTGTACATGAAACTGCCAGTAATCTATTAATATTTATTATCATATAATTTTTACAAATACAAAAATAAATTAGACTCAAAAAAAATCACTTGAAATATGATTTCAAAATTAAAACAAATTATTAAATCAATTTATTTAATGGACTTGTCACAAATCGCACAAAACCAGGTTTGAGTTTAATTGAATTTGCATTTCTTGGGGGATGTTTGAAGCAGTTTATTAAATTTTGCAATAACACTAAGGACTCAATCCACATTAGATTGGCTGGTTTAGAGTTCTTGCATTTAAGTGTCTGCCATTTGTTCCGGCACTTTCAAGTTCTGATGTCAATAGCGATCAATACAAATTAGAGAAGAATAAAAGGTAATTGAGTCGTATTAGTTTAAATACGTGCAAATATTCTCCGAATGGAGTATATTTTAGAACTTGTGTCAAAACGGAAAATTGTTAATAAACACGGCCTTTACTCACAATTTAATGAGGACCCTTTATGGTACCAGCCATAAAACATTTTCGTTCTGCGCTAGTTATACAAAAAAACCAGTGAGAAAGTTGCAGTCGAGTAAATCGACTTATATATACCCTCAAAAATATTGTAGAGTTTTTTCTCGAAAATAGTATGGAGAACTACCAGAAGGGGAGTTGCCAGACTTCCATGTTTTCGTCCAAAACTTTGTCTAGCTATAGATTTACTAAATACAAAATTTGGGCAAGATCTCGTTGGTCATATTGATATTATTACACGATTTATAAAGTGGGTGGAATGGTACATTTGTATGGAAGGTACCAGAAGGGGAGTTGCCAGACTTCCAAGTTTTTGTCGAAAACTTTGCCTAGCTATAGCTTTACTAAAACATGTAAAATTGTCGCATCTTGGGCTCGGAAAACCCAAGAGTTATTGTTGAGAAGCCTCTCCATCCTCAACGTGTGACTGTTTGGTGCGGTCTACGGTCCGGCGGGGTCATTGGACCTTACTTTTTCGGTGAATGGATTGCGCTATCGAGAGATGATTTTGGTAGGGATAGTATCATTCCTTATAAGTTCACTATAGAAAAGTTCAGCTGTATGTTAATCCTAATGTTATTTGACTTGCGAAAAATATCTTCGTTTGTAACCGTTTTCCCCTGTTCAGATCCCTAGGTAGCCAACTGTTCAAAATTCCAGAAAATGTGAATTTATATGCTTTTAAGAATCATTCCTAGAAAGTTAAAATGTTCTTGAAAATTGTTTATTGAGGTAGTTGAGATCTATTAGTTGATTGAGATCTCAATAAACTATTCTAGAACATATGAAATTAACAAAAATCCATTTTTTAACCTTTTCCCCCTGTTCAGGTCCACAGGCAGCAAACCCTTCAAAATTCAAGGAAAGATCAAGATCTCAACTACCTAAGATCTCAATTAAAAATTTCCAAGAACATTTGAACTTTCTAGGAATGATTCTTAAAAGTATATAAATTCACATTTGCTTTCCAGAAAAGTATTAGCCAATTTTTGGAGCGTATGAGTAATATTAGTTTGAAAGTGGTTAATTAAATTGAATTGATGTATTTTTTTTTTTTAAATAGCTCGAATTGGAATTTTATTAGCTGTCACCTTATCGAAGACCTCTTGTAGTGGAGAATTTTTTAAAAACAATTTTTATCAATTCTCAGATTTTACCCAATTTTTATTATTTTTGAAAAAAAAAAATATTTTTTTCACTTTTCTTAGCATAACATGAAGAGACTCCAAATTTTTAAACAACTTAAGCGTTACGAAAAAGAAATGTTTTTTGAACTGAAACCTTAAAAAAAAAAAACGATAACCATTTAAAAAAAAAAAAAAATTTAGGAAAATCTGAGAATTGATAAAAATCATTTTCTTTAAAAAATTTGACGTGATACACGAGTCTGCCCACGAGTCTGCCTGCCAAAAATCAGCTCGATTGGATCACTGAAAAAGGGTTAAAAATCGGTCCAAAGGCTTTCACACAGGCCACTACGAGCTTCGTACTTCAAACTTAAAAAAAGTCAAACTGACGTGTACATGAAAATCGCCGATACACGTGTATTTTTATTTTTTATCCCCTTTGGTTCATAGGACAGAAAAAAATCTATTTTTTGTAACACGGTGTAATTAAAGTTTTTTATGTTTTTATGACAAGAGCTACAACTTTGCCTCAGAGAGTAAATCAAAAATTCCAAACGGTTTGCAAGATCTGAGCCTGAGAAAATGATCGACGAACGAAACCCACATCATAGAAGATTGAAAGCAAACGTAGCGGTTCTCTGTATATGGTGGATGGTGATACCTTGGCTGGTTTCCGAAATAGGCCCAACGAAAGTCAAATTATTTAACTATTAAAAGTACACTAAATCCGAAAAATCCATATGTGCGACACAAAATTATAACAGCATCAGTTTTAGATTTACTTCCTCTGTTGCTAAGCAAAATTACAGGAAAACATTTTTTTTTTTAAAAAATCGTGAATTTTTTTGGACGAAAATATGTTTGTTGTCTTATTTTGATAGTTCGGAAAGAGGGGAAAAATAAAAATACACGAGTATCGGCGTGTATCAAATTTTTTTTTTTTAAGTTTGAAGTATAAAGATCGTAGTGGCCTGTGTGACAGCCTTTGTACCGATTTTTAACCCTTTTTCAGTAATCCAATCGAGCTGATTTTTGGCAGGCAGACTCGTGGAAATGTCTGTATCACGTAAAATTTTTTAAAAAATAGAGTTTTATCAATTCTCAGATTTTCCTAATTTTTTTTTTAAAAACGCTTAAGTAGTTTAAAAATTCGGAGTTTCTTCACGTTATGCTAAGAAAAGTGAAAAAAATATTTTTTTTTCAAAAATAATAAAAATTGGGGAAAAAAATAAAAATAGTTTTTAAAAAATTTGACGTGATACAGTCTGCCTGCAAAAAATTAGCTCGATTGGATCACTGAAAAAGGGTTAAAAATCGGTCCAAAGGCTTTCACACAGGCCACTACGAGCTTCATATTTCAAACTTTAAAAAAAAATTCTGACATGTACATGAAAATCGCCGATACACGTGTATTTTTATTTTTTATCCCCTTTCCGAAAAAATATATTTGGTTCATAGGACAGAATGTGTGTAACACGGTGTTATAATATGGAACATTTCTTATTGCTTATTAGGTTTCCAAGATGTGAAATGGTCCATTCTGAATGTATACTTCATTTCGCAAGTAAAACCCATGGAAATTGGCGCAGCCCATTCGATCCGTAACATCAATTGTAGGACATTACTCTAGCTGTAATTTTATGGTAATAGCACTTTCATATCTTGGCTGGTTTCCGAAATATGACCTTACCAATCCGGAAAGTTTTTTTTTATTTATCAAGATTTTTCTTCTGAACTCAAGAAAATGTTTTCTCTATCAGAGATATGACAGTTGGTATCTGGCAACCCTACATAAGAGGCAGTTGCTAAATACAAAATTTTAACTTAACTACTATTCAAAATAACACCTCTTGATGGAGAACCCTGTACTATTTACATTATTTTTTATTTTTTTTTTTATATTTTTTTTATATTTTTTTTTTTCATTAACACTTACCGATTTTTCGCAAATTGTACAAAATGTGTTACAAAGGCGCTGCTGACTTTGGCATGAGTTGAATTTCGGTCAAAGTCGGGAAACAGTATTGGTGATCTAAACAAATAGATCAAATCGTCACAGTGGACAACGCCATAGTCGCCTTTGCTCGAACCGCCGGAATATATGTGTGTATAGGTGTGGGGTCCCGTATAGTTAAAGTAATACAAATACAATGGGACCTGCGCCGAATTATTTGTACTGATGTGTGTCTTGATGGCCTTGTAGAATGGATGATGGAAGCCCCGATCGGTTACCACCTGAAGAATAGTTAACATGTAATTATTTCACTGCCACCATACATGCATCATCATTTACTTACATCCACAAATCCCCGATCTGTCAGCACATGTTGGCCCTCGAAATACTCGTCAATGATGCGGCTCATGGTGGCATTCAATCGTGAACGATTGAATTGCGCTGGCAAATCCAAAAATGCCTCCAACAAGTAATCGAAATGGGCATTGAAGTCGTTGCGCAATTGTTCCACTTCCAGAATGGCAATCGCCCGTACGGCACCCTCGTCGGGCACCACGCCCATCATAAGAGGCACAGCCTCATAGTCGCCCCTGAGAAAAATATCAACCGGATGCTCTGTAAAGAAGGCTTCAATCGAATTGAAATTCTCCACTACCGGTCTATAGATCGTAAGGGGATCAACATCCCAGTACTTCATGGCATCGCCGGCTGCCAGCAGCGTCTCAATGTCCACGGCCCGTAAAGCTTTCACCAATTTGGCGGTACTCAGCTCAGTGGCATTGGTTATGTTGCAGTGTAGGGCCGTCAGGCGGGCCAGTTCCAAACCGTTGGGCTGTATGCCGAAGGGCACATTAGCTGGCCCGCTAAGAGAGATCACCCCTTGAAACAGTCCCACCGAGTGTTTACTCAGCATATGCATATGAGCCGATACTCCGCCGGCACTTTGACCGAATAGTGTCACCTGCTTGGGATTGCCGCCAAAACTCACAATATTTTTCTGCACCCATTTTAAGGCCAACGTTTGATCCTTCAAGCCGAAATTACCGGGAGCAATTGAGTCCTGGGTGGACAAGAAACCGAAGACACCCAAACGATACGAGAACGTCACCAAAATGACTTCCTTTGTATCGATGAAATACTCCGGCCCCACAAGGGCGGGATTGGCCGAGCCGGTAAACCAACCACCACCGTGTATATACACCATAACGGGTAACTTTTGTCGGGCATGTCGAGGGGGCTAAGGTGTATCAATTTATATATCAAATAAGACCAATAATGTTGGTAATGGGTAAGTGAGAGGGGGACAACTTACCACTGGCCTGTACACATTTAAATAGAGGCAATCCTCCGAACCGCTCGCCTGTGGATTGGGTATGAGGACATTCTTTTGCGCACAATCCGATTTGGGCTCGGTGGCATTTATAATTGCAAACGATCTCGGATATGCTTTGGGATGCTGGAGCGGATAAATTATGTGAAACATTGAGTACATGAATAAATTGATAAAAAAAATTGTGGTTTAATAAGAAAAATATCAGGGTAGTCATAGTGTGTTCCTTGTAGATCTTGTCCAACAAGTGAGTACAACACGAATCTGTTGGCGACTGTTACAGGCTTATAAAAGCCCAAAGGCACGACAACCCATTTTTAACCGTCAAAAAAACTGTCAATGTGTGAAGACATTTTTGCACATAATTCGCCATAACTCGAAAACCAATTGTCCAATTTTGTTGCAATAAACTTTGAAACATTTTCACCTGCATTACCTTTAATCTATGCTTGCACTAGCTTCTAATCTGATTAATAATTAATTTTTTCGTTAATAACACCGTGTTACAAAAAATAGATTTTTTTCTGTCCAATGAACCAAAGCTGAGAATTGATAAAAATTGTTTTTAACAAATTTGACGTGATACAGAAAAAGGGTTAAAAATCGGTCCAAAGGCTTTCACACAGGCCACTACGAGCTTCATACATCAAACTAAAAAAAAAAAAATCTGAAAAAAATATCCCCTTTCCGAAAAAGTAAATTTGGTTCATAGGACAGAATGTGTGTAACACGGTGTAATATTTCAAACATCAGGCAACAATCGAAATTTTACGGATTGGTGTTACATTTACAATTTTAAAGCAGTTACAGCTGATTTGTTATAAGCAGAGCAGTTCGCTCTGTTGGAAAAAATCCGCACGATATAAAGGTCGGCTGCGCTCTAGATTTGGCGGATGTTGACAGTGGGCAATTTGGTAAACCAAGTAATACATACGATTTCCCTTAACATTCCATAAAGGAACAGACGCTGTTACCATCAAAACTTGTAAATAGCAAGACTCTGAGGGACAGTGAATCCTCAGTAGAAATAGGAAGTGACCTCTGCGACCTGATTCACCACTTGAAGAGGTCTTCGACAAAATGACAGCTTATCGTGTAACCTCTTCAAACGAGTGAAAATACTAAAAGAAACAGAACTTAACAAAACAGGTACAGTCAACACGGAAGGCCACATCCTCCTCCATTGACATTGTCAGAAAGATCGGCCGAGATGTAACTAACATTTTTTTTTCCCAGAATCGAGAAGGAACCAGCAAAGGTCCAATTAGTCTTGACGGTAGGTTCAATATTGTGCGATTAGTTATGACGGTAGACGACGGTAAGACAAAACAAAACAAAAACAGCTAATTGAAGAGCATTTGTACAAAATATAACTTGACTTATTACTCATAACTTTAAACTATAAAATTTAATTTACAACTTACAGTCGAACTTCTCTATTACGAACTTCCGTACAACGAAGTTCTCTATATAACGAATTTATTTCCAGAACACTGCAATTTCGTTAAATTTTCAGTATGTTTTGATCTCCTTATAACGAGTTTCCTTATAGCGAATATTTGTTTACTACGAATTTTTTCTACGCCCGTAACTCGAATGCTCATGCGTTTTTGATCTCCGTATAACGAGTTTTACATAAACACATTTTTCACTCTCACCATACACACACATATTTTAATTTTTTATTTGTTTTTGTGTGTGAGATTCACATTTCTACTCTCTGTAAGTGAGAGAAATGTAGGCTCGCATAGTAGACTACACGGAAAAATGGAAAAATCAAACGCAGACAAAAATTACCAATAATTTTAAATAAAATTCAACATACATAAAAATAATTTTTTTTTAAAATAATTCTATATTACGAATTTTCTATATAACGAATTTTTTTTTGGTCCCCTTGAGATTCGCTATATGGAAGTTCGACTGTATAAATAATTACCGCGCGCAAAATGTCGAAGTGAAATCAATAACAATAAACAGCTGATCGGTCTTGACGGTTGATTCTGCAACCTGCAGAAGTCTACCGTCGTCTATCGTTAATTTTAGTTGTCTCTCTCTAACACATGTAAAATGCAACCCCAACTCAAACAGCTGATCGTCTACCGTCAAGACTAATTGGGCCTTTATGGTGAACGAGGACAACGCTAAATTTATGCCTGCTACTGCTAGCAAAAGGTCGAGACGAAAGAAGAGCCATCTATCGCCGAACAACACTGTACAACAAGCTTATTGTACCAGTAGTGGGTATTTTTGAGAGAAACAAAAATCTGTGGGCCATGTCGGTCGAATGAATGCCAGAAAGGCATTGGATGACAATTACGATGGTAAACGCAGACAGGGTAGACCGAAACCAAGTGGGCAAGAGTATATGCAAATCCTTGGCATCACGAACTGGAGAAGCCGAGCAGAAGACCGAAGTGCTTGGTAATCATTTATTAAGCAGGCCAACAGCAAAAAAAAAGCGTTGCAGAAAAATCCCTTCTGACTGAGAACGTCTGCCCTTTAAATCTTCTGTCCAGTTACTAGAAATCAGGCTTCCACTCGAGCCAACTTCCGTATGCGTTGTGAGTTTCCACCCCAGTTGCTCATTAGATCGTAGACCGAACCAATCAAAAGATTACCACCGGTATAATTTGTGGAATGCTGTCGTAATTTCCCGCTCACGCCTAAAATATCCGAACAACTTCCGTGGTCTTTGGTGTGTTGTGGGTTGAAGCCCCCCAGGTTCTCAAGTAGAACTTAGACCAAACCGATGATGTGGTTGGCAGGTGCATTGTGAATTGTCGCCCCAGGTTCTCACTAAAACTTAGACCAAACCGACAATGTGATTGTCAGTAGCGGCATATTTTGTGGAATAATTTCGCAGGTCGCTCCTAGAATATCCGATCAACTTCCGTGTGCGTTGTGAGTTTTCAACCCACGTACACACTAGATCCCAAAACAGGGTTACCAAAGTGGCAAAAATTCTAGTTTTTTTTTCACAAATTACCAAATACAGAATAATCCCGATAATTCGTACCCCGCTAATTCGTAAACCCCGCTTATTCGTAACAAAATCCCGGTCCCTTGAAAAAATCGCGATAATTCGTAAAAATCCCATACATTTCGGTCCCCTCGATAAATCGTAAAATTTTTCCAGCGAAATGCCTAAAAACCTCTTATAATTCATAATTTTTCGTTGAAAACCTCGATAATTCGCAAACTTCAACTGTTTTGCTATTGTCTCTTTCACTTCTTTCGTGCTTTTTTATGTAGCGGAGGCGACGCGTTCTTTGGAGGAAAAAAGGTAAACCACTGACAAGTGATTCTATGCTCTCAAGTGGCGAAGCATTTGTTGTATGTGTGTCTTTCTTTAACTCTCATTGTTCTCACGTTGCTGTAAACTGGCATTGATCGGGCATATTCTGATGTTTCTGGAGCTCAGTGAATTAAGTGGTGATTTTACTATGTAAAAATGTGTGCGGTTTGTCCGAAGGCCATTAAAATGTCACAAAAACGGTCGCTTTAAGTACTTTATGAATTAAGTTTTTTTTTTTTTTGAAAATGAATTGATTTTAAATTTCCTTGGTTTTTAAAAATATATAAATATGTATGTACATTAGGGCGTACCTCAAAAAAAGTTCGCCGTACACCTTCGAATATGAAGTATTATTGAAAGGTAGTTTCAAAAAAAAAATTTTTTATTTTTTTATGCCGAACGTAGGGGTCGCGCTTTTACATTTTTCTATATAACTTCTGCATTTATAAACGGATTTTAAAGTGTGATACATCGTTTGTTTTTGTCTCGACGAGGCCGATTTTTTTGTCTTTGAAGTCATTGAGCTCAAGCACCCCCTTCTGGTACTTACCCATCATATCTCAGTTGCTACTACCCTAATGTACCACTCTAATATCAGAAAATTAAAGCTCGCATAAAATCATGAAACTCTTCCTAAGGAAGTATGTCGATTTTCCCAGCAGAAAAAGTGTCGTCGAGACAAAAACATGGATGTATCACACTTTAAAATCCGTTTATAAATGCAGAAGTTATATAGAAAAATGTAAAAGCGCGACCCCTACGTTCGGCATACAAAAATAAAAAAAAAAATTTTGAAACTACCTTTCAAAATACTTCATATTCGAAGGTGTACGGCGAACTTTTTTTTTTACTTGTAACCTGGTACGCTCTAATGTACATATATTCATTATTGAATTAAAAACCTCGGTAATTCGTATTTTTTCTTTCTTCCCCCCGCTAATTCGAAACCCCGCTAATTCGAAAACAGCGCTAATTCGTAGAAAACGGTCGGTCCCTTGACATTACGAATTATCGGGATTTTACTGTATCTTCTAAAAGATATTCTTCTGATGATATTGGCGGGGTTTTTTTTAACAACCCTGTTTCCAAAGAAACCATGTTAACTTGGCTGAAATCGGACTTCAAATAGTTCAGTTATAATCAATAAACTGAAGCGGCGTTTTAGACGGTCATAGCTAACAGCCATTTGTAATGGTTAAAGGTTTTGATTTCAGTGGTTACAGGGTGACTTGGCATATTGGACTGTAAATAAACATTTGGTGGAAGTTTTAATTTATCTGAGAACCGAGGTTTCCAACTTTGGGGCCATATATCTCTTCTCCGCCTAGACCCACTAAGTTCGAACTCACTTTGAGCTAATTCTGTGTGCGAGTTCAGTTAAATGTGCCAAGCAGATTTATTACCAAAACTGTTTCGAATTCCCCACTGTCCAACTGGTCATAGTACGTATTAATTCAATTGATATACTTGAGCACTTGGTTAATCGAATGAAATACTCACGCTAAATCGTAAATCTCCAATGGGCGGCAGGGCGTATGGTATACCCATGAAGGCCTCGAAACTATCGACCCGATAGCCAGGCAACCGCTTACCCACTATACAACCGGCATATTGAGTACAGACTTTGGGCGTTACAGAACCTCCATCACCATCACCACCTCCATGTTCTTGATCTGGCTGGCCACCATGCGGTTTGATGACCTGGGTAAAGGTATACGCCAACGGTATAATGATAAATAGCAAAAATTTCAGCAGAAAATTTGGCATTTTTTGGCAAAAGTATTGAAAATCTGCGAAAAAAAAAACAAGTAAAATATGTCAAAGAAAACGTTAAAATATTTAATTTCAGATTCAAATATGAGATAAATAAGTATTGGTTAGCATACATTTGTAGAGTTCGATGTAGACCGAAATGGCGGATTAGTGTGATAGATGGGCACATTAAAGCAGCAATTTGAATTTAACAAATTAGTGATCTGAACGCATGGAATTAGGCATTCATGTGTGTATTCCAATCGAATCAAATTTTAATTCGTACATTGTTGTGTGCTAATATGACTGGCGCGAGAGACGCTGCGAATGGATGATTTATGGAACCTATTATCTTTTTAATATGAAGTCAACTATCTATTGAGACTAATATTTTCTAATTTCGGTTTGTCTCTTTCTCACTGATCGGTGTTTCTTTTTATGTTTGTTTGTGAAAACAAACATGTGCTGTCAAAAAGAAGATCAGGTGCGCGTTGCTTTTGGAAGGTAGCGAAATTATTCAAAAAAAAAAAAAACTGACAAACTGGTCCATTTATCTGCAAAGCAGACGATCATCGCTATTTTTGGAATCAACGGCGCTTAAATAGTTAAATTTGAATTAAAATATACATAATTTAATTTTTTTTTTGTTTTTTTTTTGGTAAATGCGCGCTACCGTTGTTGGGCATGATAGCAGCCGCACGCGTATTGGTGAAGGCGATTTTGTAGACCTGTACAAGATAAGCGAATACACATGTTATCGATGACTGTCGACTGTAGCCGATAATGGCCAAAGGCAGTGGCGCTTGGTTTGTTGCGGTAGGTCGTCTTCGTCATCAACGGACGATGTAGTGTGTGTGTGTGTGTGTTTGTGTGTATGTTGTTTGCTCAAACAATCGATCGATTTATTAGTCATAAATCGAAACAATAATTGATAGATAATGAAGTGCGTCCACTTGAGTATTTATAGAAGGCTGAGACAAATAAATATTCAAATATTGAGCGCATTGATTAGAAATTAAGACATTGACATCGGTGGAAACATGTGTTTTTTTTTAGAATACTATCTCATAAGCGGACACCTAAGGGAGTGAGAATTTCGTCCGCCTATGAGAGGTGACCTCATATGAGAGAAGTACTCAAGAACACTGAAGCGGGTTGGTACTGAAAAAAGTGTCCGCTTATGAGGGGTGTCCGCAAGAAGAGACTACACTGTACTTGTCCCCATAGTAATTTATATAGTCTAGTTAGTATTCATTGTATTCGAATAACTATTTTGGGTCTGATTTTTAATATAAGGCGTTATCCATTTCGTGGTTTTAAAAGTATAGGGCTGGAATTCGGCATCTGTCAAACTAAGTTGTTAAACCAATTTTTTATTTGTCTTTTCAATTGGAAGTCTGACATTAACGAAAATGGATCGTTTAACTATCACACAATAGCTATTAATAATAAAAAAGAAATATCATGAAAAAAATATTTCATATGTGTTTTATTTACGTTTACTTTTGAAAACGCAAAATGGATAACCCTTTACATTTAATTTTTAGTATAATTAAGCTCTTTATTTATTTTTTATAAATTGGAAAAAGTATTTATTTATTTATAACCACAAACAATCCGTAAAAAATTATAAAAATGTATTATTCTATTTAAAGAAAAGCACAACACATTAATTGAAACGGAACTCTAATACAGTGAAGGGACTAATACAATCAATAATCGTATGTTTCACACAGACACGATCGGCCAATTCACATGTAGTACACAACAACTATTTCTGTTCGTTTCAATGCATCAGTCTCTGCTTGTGCGCTGTGATAGCAGCATTTAACACACAGAGCAACAACAATGTTTAATAATTCTTGGGACAGCGACATCGCCTAAACAGAATTCTGTTTGCGACCGCACGTTGCGTTGACTTTCCGTTAGAAAGGGAAACTCCGACTTTTGGGTGACATGGCGCAATTAGAAACGAAAGTAGAAAAAGAAAAGAAAATTTAAAAAAAAAAAAAATTGAGACTCGAAACCAAAACAACAAAACTTCGAAAAGCTAACGCACAGTGAAAATTAGTAATAATACAGCAGAGACAGACACAGATTATTGCAGCGACAGACCAAAGCCTCTTGTGGGAATTGAACACACAATTCACATGTAGAGAGGGAAGCACGCTACCAACACGCATACCGGGGCGAATTAATCCTTTAACCACTAAGACCGTCTACAGACGGCCATCACTAACATCCATTTCTAACGGTGAAAGGGTTCGACTTCAGTGGTTAAAGGGTTAAGCTCTTTAGTAACTTTATGAAACAACAATGCATTTTGCGTCCTCTTCGAAAAACAAATCGCTCCTTATATACAAAATAAGCAAATTATACAGAAGCGCCATTTTTAAAAATAATTTAAATTATTTTATGATTTTTGTAAAAACTATGTGTTTTTGTTTCGTGTGTTTTCGATCATAAAATGACGGCTGTTTTAGCGAAACATGAAAGTTTCATCGTTTAAGAAGCATTTTATGCAAACAAATTATTGTTGATATTTTTTGAAATGTGTGACTTTTGTATTTAAGGAGCGAAATGTTTATGGAGAAAGTTACTTGCATAAATTATTATCATTAAAAATGTAGTACCTCCTGATGAAATATTGGGAAAAATTATTAATAATAAAAATACAAAAAAAAAACAATAACATCGTTTTTCCATGACCTTAAGCCAAACTAAAACCACACTGAATTAAAAGAAATTGGTAGAAAAATTCGCACGTCGCTCAAGAACAGCTGAGAATATTGCTGCTGTAGCCCAAAGTGTTGCAGAAAACCCAGGTTTGTCCATTCTTCGTCGTCGTTCTTTGGAATTTCACCTAAAGACTTGGGTCTTAAGGCTTATAAAGTTCAGTTAACACAAGAACTCAAGCCGGCCGATCATCAACAACATCGTGTCTTTGCTGATTGGGTCCTTGAAATGCATGAAAATTATCCGCAATTCCATCGAAAAATAATCTCAACTGATGAGGCCCATTTCCACCTGGGTGGCTACGTCAACAAGCAAAATTGTCTCATCTGGAGGTCGGAAAACCCAAGAGCCAAGAGTTATTGTTGAGATGCCTCATCGTGTGACTGTTTGTTGCGGTTTATGGTCCGGCGGGGTCATTGGACCTTACTTTATCGAAAATGGGGTTGGACCAACAGTTACGGTGAATGGATTGAGCTATCGAGAGACGATAATGGTCGTAGTTGGATGATATTGATCTGGACAACGATTATTTTCAACAAGACGGCGCTACGTGCCACACAAGCAACGAAACCATTGCTCTTTTACCGGCAAACGATTCGGACCGTGTTATCTCTCTCCAAGTGGTGATATCTAATATAATAATGGTAATATTATCTATTAGATGAAAAGGTTTTTGAAAATTTTATATAAAAAAAATTGTTTTTGAAAATTTTATATAAAATTTTTTTTTTTTAAATTTTATAAAAAAAAATTTTTTTTAAAATTTTATATAAAATTTGTTTTTTGAAAATTTTGTGTACAATTTTTTTTTCTTTCAAATTTTATATAAAATTTTTTTTTTAAAATCTTAATAAATTTTTTTTTTTAAATTGTATATAAAATTTGTTTTTCAAAATTTTATATACAATTTTTTTTTTCAAAATTTTATATAAACATTTTTTTTTCAAAATTTTATATAAAATTTTTTTTTTTAAAATTGTGTATAAAAATTTTTATTTGAAAATTGTATATAAAAAAATTTGAAAACTTTATCTCTTTAGAATGATTTTCTTTGGAAATTTCCAAAACCGTACTATAGAGGAACCGTACTGTTCGAAGCAGTACCATGCGCGGTATTCCTGTATTCGATTTTAAAACAACAAAACTATCAAATGCTTTGACACATACTTGTTGTTGTTTAAAACAACAGTATTCCTAGGGTTGACTTTCTTAACGCGAATTCCTTCACAGTTTAGTGAAACATGTGTGGAGATAATTTCGTGTCTAACATTCACGTCTGCAATCTTCTCCAGAAAGCTGACGGCTCCAGAGCTTTAGTTTCGTATTTGCTGTTATTAAAACTTCAACTATTATTTACACTTAAAGTAAACATTATGTTTTCAAAGATTTCATTTCTGTACACTCGTCTTCAGAATTGTTTAATTTGGTAAACACTGTAATCAGAGCGCGGATAAGCCTATGCTTATGCCAGTTTGATAAACCATCTGAAAACCGTCGTACAGTGTTGTCTTTTCTTTCACCTCTATTTGGAGCATGAAAAAAAATGCGCATTAATCAGTAAACTGATAAAGCTGTAATTGTATTGTTTCTTTTTTTGCCAAATAATATATATTTCTGTTTTTTTTCTATAGAATACATTTATTAAATGGTTCAAAAGCGTGCCAATGTTAAGAGCTGACGTATGGCTTACGATGAATTTTGAACGAGGGTTTCGTTGGCGTAGGCAAAAACAATCTGATCGAAAGACACAGCCTAACAACAAGCGGATGTAAAGTAATGCAACAGAGGGCAAATATAGTTTCTTCTATGGATCTTAGTATGGAAATGTCTTTTCTGTAGATGGGTATTTTGTATAGGTTTGCTGGAATCGGAGGAAGTTTTTAATTCTTAAGAGTCGGTTTGGATGAATGAAATAACGATATTTTATTTGCATTTAAGTTGGAAGTGACAAAGTTCAAGGTCAAGTGAAAAATCGGCCAATACATTTAAAAAGATCAATTCACATATTTTGTTTAATTGGCAAATGAAAAAAGCAATATTATTTGAATAAAAAAATTATGAAAAAAAAATTGTTTATTTTTTGGAAAGAAATGTTTTTTTAAAAGAAAAAATTTGGGGTAATTTTTCATATATTTAAAAAAAAAAATTTTTTTTTAAAAAAAAAACAACGTTATTTTATTTAATTTTTTGGATTTTTTTTAAAAATTAAAAAAAAAAAATAATAAATTTGGGCTGATTTTTCATACTTTGCTGGCGCTCATTGTTCATTTTGAAATTGGGGCCTTTATTTCATTTAGGATAATCGGCGTTTTTTCATTACAAAAAATTCAGAAATTACCCGTTTTTTCCATATTACGAAAACCTATTGTTGTTTTTTTTTGGGGGGCATTTATCATAATATTTGGGGGATTTTGCATTGGGTAATTTTTCATATGATGGGGAGACTTTTCAGAATTTTTGGGGAAATTTTCATATTAGGCTTTATTGGAATTCTTCATTTGGGGCATTGTTTTTTTTTTTGGGACATTCGGGTATTTTTCATAGAGATAATTCTGTACTTATAGATACTTTTAAATACAGTTGTAAGACATGAAATGCAATTGGTCATATTGATAATATTACACGGTGGTACATTTGTATGGGAGGTACCAGAAGGGAAGTTGCAAGACTTCCAAGTTTTTGTCCTAAACTTTGTCCAGCTATAGCTTTACTAAATACAAAATGTGGGCAAATTTTCGTAGAAATTTGTTAACGGTCTTTTTTTCCCAAAAAAAATCGTTCTACACAATTTTTTTGTGGGAGGAATGTAAGTATTTCCTTTATCTTCTAAAAAAAAAACGAAAAAAAATGGGACAAGTGCTGAAATATCATCCGCGTCCGGAGTTTTATTTACGTTGAGATCTGTAAGAATCCTTTTCAACTCCACGTATTCGAAATAATATATGAGACATGGAACTAGGTACTTTTTCGATGCCGGGAAGAGCGTGAATGCTTTCGGGAAAAGACGAATTGTCAGTCAAACGGTAAGCTTTATCAACCGGTTCAGTGAATATCTGGTCATCGTTAACAATAGTTGGGTTGGACAACTGACAAATATCCACTTTTTTTGCGACAATTTTGACAAATTGTAACGAACGAACGAAAATGGCGGCCAAATTTTACAAAAACTTCTTGTAAAGAAATCATTTGTGGGTCGAGCTTTAAATCAACAAATTTCATTTTTTTTGTAAATTAGGCGGAACAAAGTTTTAACTTCATTTGTGGATCGAGCTGTAAAACAACAAATTTCATTTTTTTTTTGTAGTTTAGGCGGAACAAAGTTTTCACTTCCAGGGCGGTGCTAAAACTACTTTAGGAAAACAAAGTTTTAGCCAGAGTTGAAGGACTTTAAGAAGTTGCATCAAACAATACAAATTTAAATCTTTAACCACTGAAACCCTTTGGAAACGGCTGTTAGTGATGATCGTCTGTAGAAGGTCTTATTGTTTAAAGGGTTGATTTTGGAATGATGGCCGTAACATATGTGTATATATACATTAGGGTGGAGTGAAAACATGTTGTTTTTTTAATTTGAAAAAGTTAACCTCGGAAAGAGATGTAGTCTGGGATCCTAATGAGGGGAAAAATAAAGAAAAAAATTTTAAAAAAATTTTAGGGGTCGCGCCACTCCCTCGAAATTTGGAAATTATCGCTATTTTGGCGTTGATTTTAGAAAAATCCTAAAAATTAACGACTTAACTTATTCGAAATTTAAAAGTTTGAGCTTGTTCAGTGCCCAAACAAAAGTATTTGAGGCAAATATGAGGATAATCGACTAATATTTGTAGCTTTGGTGGCGATTTCATTGTTCAGTCAATTTTCTGAAGAAGGGACGATTTGACTTATTTTACTTTTTGAAATTTTTGAACAATGAGAAAATTTTTTTTAAATTTTTTCATGCCCTTATTTCATTGTTTACGCAATTGCAAACATTTATTGTCATAAAACTTTTTAGGATTTTTCTAAAATCAACGCCAAAATAACGATAATTTCCAAATTTTTTTCTTTATTTTTCCCCTCATTAGGACCCCAGACTACATCTCCTTCCGAGGTTAACTTTTTTTTTTTGAATTTCACTCCACCCTAATATACATATATATATTTGGTTTGCTACCCACTTTAATGATCCAGGCAATTCTTTTTGTTTGTTAAGAACATCTACAGTGTTTTAAAACAAAAACTGTTGGACATTTAAAGAAAAATACTTTCAACATCAGCGAATTTCAATGATAATCTTACCTATTGATATGATATACGAGTATCCTTCAATTACCGATAGGTGGGCCTGTGTTGGTTTTTGAATTACGGTTGGTGGTTACTTCGATGTTTGATATTTTCTTATATTAAAAATCAGTCTCACATTTATTATAATTATATTTATTTTGTTTGTGTGTGATATTATTTCATAATCGTCATTGTGTTGTGTATTTTTCTTTTAGTTTCATTTAGTTTTTTTTTTTTTGAATACACTTTTATTATTTAATTTAACAGTAATTTAATTTGCTGGTTACTTGTTTCTTGCAAACTGTCAGCTGTGTTGTCACTGAGATTTCACACTTTGTATGCATTTTTATTTATTAAACCACCGACACTTCTTAATAATCTGTTGTTTTAAGCTTTTTTTTTTGGGGGGAAATATTAAAAACGAGTATTTAGACAATTCATGGGAAGATCGTTTAATTTGAAATGTTTAATTCGTTTTCTCGTTATTGTTAGTACCACAAACCAACATTTAACTTTGGCTAACTCCGAACGTCTGATAGATATAAAGCCCAATCGTTGGTATTTTATTCATGAACACAACCGATGATCGAACTAAAGCCGAAGCCAAACGAGGAGAAACGTCGTTATGCTGCTGCCTGTTGAATGAATTGAATTGAAGTACAACGACATCTGGTCGGTACGTGCGTACGTCTTGGCGTAGTATCGTATCTGCTGTGTCTTTCAACCACACCGCAATTCATGAACCGAAGCATTAAACGACGACAACGCCAAACCCGATCAATCGGTCTGTCGTATTCTCCAGCCACTGATCGGGTCGATTGTATCGCCAATGAATGAGCGCGAGCATTCGCACCAACTGCCGATATGTCTGTTAAAATGATAAAAAAAAAATGTTAACATTGCTCTTCCGGCGACAGCAAACAACTGCTGACAACAGACAACAACAACAACATCATAGGTCGAGAGCTTAAGGTGACACAAATTTACCATGTAACGTGTAGTAAAAAATACACTGAAAGAATTAGCTTCACAGAAAATAAAATAAATAAAATGAAAAAGTTTTAATGCAGTTTCTTCAGTGAGCCTCGTAAAAGGCATCTCGGCTACACTGGTCATAACCAAACGGACCAAGTCAAAAATGTATTGTGAGAAAAACAATTTTAATGCAGTTTTTGAACTCGTAAAAAACTAATTTGAAAATAATCGGCCCGGGGTTTTTTTTCTACACTAACCTACAATGTTGAACATACGTGGGAAATGTAAAGGCGAATCGAAATCGATTTTGGCTTGCTGAATCCAAATCTAGCTTCGGAAATTGATAATATTACACGGTTTATAAGGGGCGGGATGGTACATTTGTATGGGACATACCAGAAGGGGAGTTGCCAGACTTTCATATTTTTGTCCGAAACTTTGTCCCGCTATAAATTGACTAAATTCTGAATTTGGGCAAGATCGCATTGACCGTATTGATATTATTGCACGATTTCTAAAGTTGGTGGAATGGTGCATTTGTATGGGAGATACCAGAAGGGGAGTTGCCAGACTTCCAAGTTTTTGTCGAAAACTTTGTCTAGCTATAGCTTTACTAAGTACAGAATTTGGGCAAGATCGCATTGACCGTATTGATATTATTACACGATTTCTGAAGTTGGTGGAATGGTGCATTTGTATGGGAGATACCAGAAGGGGAGTTGCCAGACTTTCAACTTTTTGTCCGAAACTTTGTCGATCTATAAATTGATTAAATACTGAATTTGGGCAAGATCGCATTGACCGTATTGATATTATTGCACGATTTCTAAAGTTGGTGGAATGGTGCATTTGTATGGGAGATACCAGAAGGGGAGGTGCCAGACTTTCAACTTTTTGTCCGAAACTTTGTCATGCTAGATCTTTACTAAATACAAAATTTGGACAAGATCGCATTGACCGTATTGATATTATTGCACGATTTCTGAAGTTGGTGGAATGGTGCATTTGTATGGGAGATACCAGAAGGGGAGTTGCCAGACTTTCAACTTTTTGTCCGAAACTTTGTCGATCTATAAATTGATTAAATACTGAATTTGGGCAAGATCGCATTGACCGTATTGATATTATTGCACGATTTCTAAAGTTGGTGGAATGGTGCATTTGTATGGGAGATACCAGAAGGGGAGGTGCCAGACTTTCAACTTTTTGTCCGAAACTTTTTCGATCTATAAATTGACTAAATACTGAATTTGGGCAAGATCGCATTGACCGTATTGATATTATTGCACGATTTCTAAAGTTGGTGGAATGGTGCATTTGTATGGGAGATACCAGAAGGGGAGTTGCCAGACTTCCAAGTTTTTGTCCGAAACTTTGTCATGCTAGATCTTTACTAAATACAAAATTTGGACAAGATCGCATTGACCGTATTGATATTATTGCACGATTTCTGAAGTTGGTGGAATGGTGCATTTGTATGGGAGATACCAGAAGGGGAGTTGCCAGACTTTCAACTTTTTGTCCGAAACTTTGTCGATCTATAAATTGATTAAATACTGAATTTGGGCAAGATCGCATTGACCGTATTGATATTATTGCACGATTTCTAAAGTTGGTGGAATGGTGCATTTGTATGGGAGATACCAGAAGGGGAGGTGCCAGACTTTCAACTTTTTGTCCGAAACTTTGTCGATCTATAAATTGACTAAATACTGAATTTGGGCAAGATCGCATTGACCGTATTGATATTATTGCACGATTTCTGAAGTTGGTGGAATGGTGCATTTGTATGGGAGATACCAGAAGGGGAGTTGCCAGACATCCAGTACTTTATCTACCTATAAATTTACTAAATACAGTATTTGGCCAAGATCGCGTTGGTCATACTGATATTATTACACGATTTCTAAAGTGGGCGAAATAGCAGATTTGTACGGGAGGTACCCGAAGAGCTGTTTGCATATAGCCCATATGCAATCCCATAAGCAGTTTTGGGAAAATATTAACTCATGCCAAATTGCAAAGCGATCGTTTAACTCTTTCGAAAGTTATCGTGCGTACCAGCAGGACAGACAGACGGACGGACGGACAAACGATTCAGAAAGTCATGAATCGAATTTGGTTCAAAGACACCTGGGGTCTAATGTGGATATTTCTATGTGTTACACTTTTGAGCCGTATCAAATGAAATAATCCCCTTCTACCAGTAGTGTGAGGGTATAAAAAACAGAGAATGCGTTGGTTCGACCAATTTTTAAACAAAATGACACCAACTTAATTAACCACCTGTACGTATGAGTGCTAGGCTTTCAAATTAATATAACTCATACGCTCCAGAAATTGACTAATGCTATTCTAACGGGTGGTTAAATTGTAAGGGGCCGATGTTAAATGTGAACCACACCTAAATGTCAAGTTTTTTTCTGCATTTCATTTGACATTTCTCAATTTCAGACTAACTCAATTTGGTAGCATGGAAAGATACACAAGCGAGCAAACGCGTTAATGTTATTCAGGCTTATTATGAAAATGGGCGTTCAAATCAAAATGCATATCGATGAAAATCATCTTCAGTGATGAGGCACATTTGCACCTCAGTGGATTCGTCAATAAGCAGAGTTGATGCATATGGGCGAATGATAATCCAATAGTGATTGTCGAAAAAACAATACACCCACGAAGAGTGACTGTTGGGTGCGGTTTATGGGCTGGCGGCATCATCGGGCCGTATTTTTTTCCAAAATCAGGTCGGTCAGGCAGTATATGTGAATGGTGTTCGCTATCGTGAGATGACTACGATCTGGACGATGTGTGGTTTCAACAGGACAGGTGCCACTTGCCACACAGCTAACGAAACAATGGCACGTTTGCGCGACAAATTCAATGATCGTGTTATCTCATGTCGTGGAGATGTTAATTGGCCGCCAATATCATGTGATTTGACGCTGTCAGACTTCTTTCTTACCCATATTATCATAATGAAAAGAAATGACAATCGAAACGAAATAATTTGTGTTTTATTCAAAATCAACATCGGCCCTTAAACTTTCATCATTCCTAGGAAGTTCATATGGCTCATGTCACGCAAAGTGTAAATTGTGCAAAACGTTTTTAAAAAAAACTCTGGTGATTCCTAGAACACTAACGTAAGTCGTTTCCTCCCCAACATCACTTGCATTCTTGTACGATTTATCCAAAATGTTTTTAACCGCATATTTTATAAAAAAAACCTAAATTTGTAGTTTTCTAAAATAAATTTCAAGTAAAAAATGTTAGAAATTATGTAATTTTTAATATTTAAAAAAATGTACTGTAACCGATAATATCACTCTGAGGATGTCTTCCATAAGGCGGTCTTGCCGGTTAGAGGGTTAATATTCTGGCATACGGAAAAAATACCGAACCGACATCCCCAGTACCAACCAATGCCAATGTTTTGCCTATAAGATTTTCGCTAAAGCCTAAAAATACATTTTTTGCTTATTTGAAAGTTTTAAAACATCCAACAAAAAATAAAAATAAAAAAAATATAGCAGTCATTTAAAAAACAAAATTTAAAAAAAATCCAAAAAAAATACATTTAGGTCCCCATTCTAAATCTAAATATGTATGTAAAACTCTTGCGTGACTGACTGACTGATTCATCACTGACCTGACCAACCGGTCCGAAGCTAGAATCATGAAATGTGAGGAGTGTGTAGTACTTGCAGCGTAAACATCCTCTTAGAAGAATTTTTTGTGGAATTTGGATTGCAAGGGGATACTTTAATAATTCTGCTAGAAATTTGTTTCACGACTAGGCGGCCCAAAAACGGAATAAGGAATTGTAAGGATTTGTATTAACATAGACAAAATAAATAAATCAAAAAGGACAAACGGGGAAAAATACAAGATACCAAACACATTTCTTGTCATCAACAGGTTGCTAATAGCACTACTCAACAAAATGAAAAAAATTTCATGTACTCCGGATGCGATAATTTTTTCTGTGTAGATAACCTTGACATGAGCTCGAAAAACGCAATAAAAAAATTTTTTTTCGTTTGGTTTTTGTTTTATTTTTTGGTTAATTTGTTTCGTCCGGCATAACTCGGGAACCACTAGCCCGATTTAATTGAATTAAATTTTAAAAAATTGCAAGAAAAGTATAAAAAAGCGCCGAAAAGCGGAAAATTAAAAAAAAAATTCTTCACATATATATTAAATTAATAGCTGTAGTCAAAAATTCGATTAAGGTTTTGGCGTTCCATATGGTCTGGCACGCAGCACTCATATCATTTGGTGTCCGGTAATACCTTCTCTCCATTCATATCGAGTTTTCTCACGGATATAAGGTCTCATCCAACGAGCATAAGCTGACCGCATTATTATTAAAACTTCTTTTAATATGGATAAAATCGCACACATTCAAAATATAAAGGGTGTATTTATTAGACGTGTGGTTTTCATCGAAGTTGGTCTTTTTCACAGCTATCACTTGATTTATGCTCAGTTTGGTTTGCAATTTCATAATGAATAGACTTACTCCGGAACAACGTTTGCAAATCGGTCCGAAAACTAGATGGCCACCGATCCTGACGATCTTATGAATTAAAATTATCCCATTAATACCAATGCAATAATGTTTTTTTTTTTTTTAATTTATTCGGAACCACTGTTTATCCTCCTTTACCACGGACAACACCGGTTTCGACCAATAAAGTTACACATTTGAGCCCAGTCAGAACAGCCAAAAGTCTCATCGAATAATTAACGAGACAGAATCTAGTTCCGCCTCAGCCAGCGCCAAACAGCGGCGCCATCTGTAAATGAAACCCTAATTTGTAGATTTGTAACACTTCAACAAAAACACACTAGCCTTGACTGTTTCATTTTCACTTCCATGCTATGCAGTCTTTACACACATTGTATCGAGATAATCTTAATTGATAAACAACAAAGTGGGGAAAATTGTTTACCAACAAATTAATTTACTTTCGATTAATATGTATTTTATTATTAAATTTGAGACCTATAATGCCGATACTTATGACACTTGGAGTGGTCACATACACCGGTCGTAGAATGATCTACAAACAACGTGTGGACCCTACATTATTGAAAAATGAATTTGAGAAAATATAAATCGAACGACAGATGTGAATTCGTAGTTCGTAAACAAATACAATTCGAATGCGATAAATCCAAATAACTATCCCGAAACTATGAATTAGAATTTGGTGGGAGGAACTGATATTGAGAAATACTAATTTAAACCCAAAATGATTTGAAACTCCCCGATATATATATATATGTCGGGATTTGCGTAGGCGTAGACTTGACCTATCCACCAAGTTATTTTTGTTAATTTCCCCATTTGTGACTTCGAAAATGCAAGCGATTTCTAAAATTTTCATGTCATTCAATGGCAGATACATTAAAACTAAGGCAGCCACAAATGTAAAATCAAAATATTTGTGGGCGTGGTGTTCTAACAAAAACAGATATTTTATGTTATTTTCGAAAAACAACATAATTTTTGTAAAGGCCCAATTAGTCTTGACGGTTGACGGTAGGCGATCAGCTGTTTGAGTTGGGGTTGCATTTTGCATGTGTTAGAGAGAGACAACTAAAATTGACGGTAGACTTCTCCAGGTTGCAGAATCAACCGTCAACCGTCAAAACCGATCAGCTGTTTATTGTTATTGATTTCACTTCGACATTTTGCGCGCGGTAATTATGTATAAGTTGTAAATTAAATTTTATAGTTTAAAGTTATGAGTAAGTCAAGTTATATTTTATACAAATGCTCTTCAATTAGCTGTTTTTATTTTGTTTTGTCTTACCGTCGTCTACCGTCATAACTAATCGCACAATATTGAGCCTACCGTCAACCGTCAGCCGTCAAGACTAATTGGACCTTAAATTTGTGTAGAAGGAAATTTTCATTGCTCGCAAAATATTATCGATAACGGGTTATTTATTTGTTTGCTAGTTAGATAGGGTAGTAGTCATTAAGAAATGTTTACACGCGGTTTTCCAACAAGAGGTGTTATTTTGGTATTTAAAGAAAAATTAGATTTTTTGAGATAAATGATTGGATGTTTATTTCATAACAAAAAGAGGATGGTATGCCGTTAATAACACTGTGCGACAGCCACAATCGGTTTGGGATGAAACCACCGGGGAAAGTTATATCGGTCAAAAAAAGGTCATACGTGTCCCAGCGTGTCGTTGGGTCTCATCTAGGAATCGAGATATATCGATTTGAAGTTAGTAAGTATCGTATAGGGGAATTTGTCACGTTTTTGGCTCTTTTGTTTGACATAACTCGAGAACCACTCGTCCGATTTAGCTGAAACAAATTTAGAAAAATTAAAAATTACAATTCCTCTAATCTGTTCTTAAACCGTTTTCCTACTTAAGCAACAGTTTCGCAATTATAAATAAATGTATAAAAAAAAAAAATTATTTTTAATTCATAAAAAATCCAAAACGGTAAAAATGTCAAGTCCTATTACTTTCACGTAAAGTCACATAACCTAAAGTCACAAAAAAATAAAAAAAAAAAAAAAAAATTCCTTCATGCGCTTATTTTTAACTTGGAAACTATTACTTGTAAAGGAAAATAATATATGAACAGATTAAGGGAATTGTAATTCTTGGTTTTTTAAAATTTATTTCAGCTAAATCGGACGAGTGGTTCTCAAGTTATGTCAAACAAAAGAGCCAAAAACGTGACAAATTCCCCTATACGATACTTACTAACTTCAAGTCGATATATCTCGATTCCTAGATGAGACCCAACGAAACGCTGGGACACGTATGACCTTTTTTTGACCGATATAACTTTCCCCGGTGGTTTCATCCCAAACCGATTGTGGCTGTCGCACAGTGTAATGAAAACTTACATCAGCCAAATGGCCACCAGGACCACGCCCACATGACCATATCCTTTTCGGGAAATTGGCCATAACCAAATCGCAAAGTGGCTGCACTATGTCCTCGATATACTCACGAATACTATCTTCGAGGTCTTGAATCGACGCTGAGCTGTTGGTGCAGACCTCATCTTTCACGTGGCCCTAAAGGAAGAAGTGTTAAATCACAAGATCTCGGTGGCCAATTGCGATCACCTCTTCGAGAGATAACACGGTGCGGAATCTTTTGCCCTTAAAAGGGCAATGGTTTCGATGCTCGTGTGGCACGTATCGCCGTCTTGTTGAAAGTAAAGGTTGTCTAGGTCAATATTATCCAACTACGACCATAAAAAATCATTAATCATCTCTCGATAGCGCAATCCATTCACCGTAACTGTTGATCCAACCTCATTTTTATTTGCATTTTTATCGGCCCGGGCTTAGTTTGAGTTCGTTGCCTATCTCAAATAGAGAATTTAAGCGCTTAGCTCGATCAAAATTTATATTATTACATCATGACATTTAATAATTAGAAAACCCGCTGCTTTACAAAACTTTGTTAAGAAAAATGTCCGAATTTTGCTTTTGTATTTTCATAAATTTTTGTTGCCAAAGTTTTGTAAAGCTGTTTTAAATTTTTTTTTTGACTACGGGGATAAAACTTTATCTAACATTATTTTTTGGCCAATTTATCAGTAAAATTAAAATAGTCTACTGTTGTCATACACTCCATTGTACGTACATTAGGGTGTATGGGTAAAGTGTTTTTGAGAAATTTTTCAGATTTTTTTTGGAAATGATGTTTGTGCGATTGGACTTGGCATTATAAATCGAGAAATTAAACACAATGTAGGAATTCTGGCAAAACAATCCAACAAGTACACAAAATTCAGGGGATTTTTGGTATTTTTTGAACTAATTGTGACGCTTAGCTGATTAGTGGAAATTTATTTATTTATTTATTTATTTATTAATTACAATACAAAGTAAATTTTATATTCTAATTTTGGGTCCAAGGATAAACCGAGTGACAAAGACTATTTGGCTTGATTTTTGCAGCGACAGACCAAAGCCTCTGGTGGGAATCGAACCCACAACCCCCACGCTGATAGGCAAGCACGCTACCAACTCGCCTACCGGGGCGCTTTAATGGAAATTATTAAGAAGACATGCACACAACAAACTCGGACTGGACTCTCATAGACCCTCTCTGGTTAGATCCACTGGGTCCATCTCAAACACACACTGCACTGTTGGATGGGATAAGCCACTTCCAAATTGCAGAATTATTTCCACAGCATTACGAATCACGATGCTCAAGAGAGACAATAACACACTCAAGAAATCCCAATGGATCACATTAAGTTCAGTTGGTACTCGGAATCTTTCCAAGCACCTGTCCTGGTGTTTGTGGCGGACTAACAACACTACTGGGTGTAGGGCATTCATAGAACTGCAAACAAGTTTCATTGGGTAAGATGTTTTTTTTTTTTATATTAATTTATTGTTTCTCTTTGCTATCGACCGTTCCGTTTAGCGCCACACACACTGCATTATTATTTATTACTGTCCATTAGCATATTTGTGGCTTGATCAGGTTCAGTCGCGGACACCATTGATAAAATGGATGTTTGGCAGCGGCGACGACGACGACGACGACGACACGTGTCTGGAAAATGAACAAGAACAGGAACCGATCAAGCACGTGCTAAGGTCACAGCAGCATTACATACCAGACAGGTCTAGACAGACTACAATCCAATTAAAACATTCAGCGGTGGAGGTTATGGAATATTTCGGTTATTGATGAGGTTATCTACGGCCCAAACATTCCATGACTCATTTCTTCTATGAATGCCATCCGATTCGGGTCGGGTGACCAACACCAACAACCTGGTATTTATTTATGGATCATTGCCACTGATTGGGGTTTCTTCTATGCATTGCGAGATAACCGGCTCCTCTGAGCGATTTGCATTTGGAAATGATGATGTAGTCAGTTAACCAACGGAAAAAACCGTTTAAATTATTTATTACAAAGCAGAGAAAGTGAAATGCATCTGCGCTTAAAGACAGACAGACCGACAGGCAGACAGACCGACTTTCTAAATGAATGACAATCTTGAATTTTACAGCCACTTATTCTCACTAATCGTATTATTAATTTCTCAGCGCAATTACTTAATTTTTTACTTGCACTATTCAGTTTGTTTGTTGTTTTTTTTTTTTTATATACATGTATTTAATTTTTTTTAATTGTTCAAATGTGCCACACTTCTGCCATTTGTACAATATTTACGAGTTGTATTTAATTCACTTTACCCAGTAATTCATTTCGCCAATCGTTAATTCTATTCGCCAGTGCGATAATTGTCATTACACCAACATCCATCACACACAGCAAATACATTTTCAACACTCAGAGAAATTAATTGTAACGAATGACATTTTTACTGGTATAGATTCAAAAAAAAAGTACATTTTATACCGATTTTGTGGAATCAAGAAAAATGGATAAATGATTATTTTTTAAGCGGTTTGGTTTGGCTGTTATAGATTTTTTTTTTGTTTGAAAAATTTAAAATGACCTCAAGATACATTTTTTATTTATTTTTAATGATTCAAACCAGATTTCAGATTGAAGTTATGGACAAAAATTGGTTGATGGACAATAATTGTTGAAGTTATGGACAAAACACTGACGTCGCCACTCTGCTTGTCGGATAGTATTTCGGCAGTTGTCCGATGTAAGTACTCTTCGACGCTAGCTCGTCCATTGCGCCACCTTTTCAACATGTCGTACCGTGCTGGTATTTACCCTACACGTTGGAAAGTTGTCAATGTTCAGCCGATCCCCAAGAAAGGTGAGGCTACTAATCCTGCTAATTACCGTCCAATTGCAATATGTTCTGCGCTCTCGAAGGTTATGGAGAGCACGGTTAACCACCATCTTGTCAAATATTTAGAGTCTAACGGCCTTCTCAATGATCGACAGTATGGCTTCCGTAGAAATCGATCTACTGGAGACCTGATGGTGTTCCTTTCGGAGCGATGGAGTCGATCCATTCACCGCCTTGGTGAACGTAAGGTCATGACTCTGGATATCTCCAAGTCTGGCACGGATCACTCGTATTAAAACTTATTGCATTTGGTGTCGGTAATACCTTCTCTCGATTCATATCGAGTTTTCTCCGAGATCGCTCCATATGAGTGGTTACAGATGGGCTCTCATCCTCTCTCCTTCTCTATTTCTTATTTTCATTGACGACCTGTTGGGTCAGACTGTGAATCCGATCTACTCCTTTGCGGATGACAGCATCAAAATCATAAAAACATCATATAATTTTTTGGGGTTAATTATCACATTTGAAAAATGACCCCAACTGACCCCAAATAAATACTAATTGTCCAAAATTAAAAAATTCGCAGAATTTTTCATTGTTCAATTGTTGGGGCATTTTCCAAGACCAAAATGCATGTAAATAATTTATTAAGCACAACAGGTTGTAGAGTATCACGCCCTTTTTTAAAGAGATCGTTACAACAGCTATAATAATAGTCGGATCGTCTGCAAATTTGTACAGTATATTAGAGTGGGTCTGGAGATAGACACAGGCCATTTGGAATATAATAAAGTTTAAACTACATACAATTTTCAAGACTAAACTCGGCCTTTATATTTAGAGGGAGTAGTGTTTGTCGACGTTGGCCTTGAATTTGATAATGTCATAGGAGGCAGGATAAAACACTTGCAGGAAGATTATTCCACATACGAACAGTCCGGCTTATAGTGAGTCGTCCGGTCAACCGGCCACTTGACAATGAACCGATGGGAGACTCTGGATAGCCGTGTATTCCGTTCTAAAGTCAGGGACCAGACGACGGTTATCTGACGAACAGATACCGTTAAAATATCTATAGAACAGCGATACACAACCCACATCCCGGCGATGCTGTCGCAAGACAATAGAGTTGGATACCCTACTATCCCCTATCATCATCACCGCTCTCCTGTGTACACGGTCCAGAAGCTGCAAAGATGTCATTGGAGCCCCTGCCCATGTATGGGAGTTGCATTCCATTTTTGGCCGGATGTAGGTGGTGTAAATATTTACGAGATCAGATCAGAAATATCAAAATAAGAAAAAAAAAATTTCGGACAAAAAACAAGAAAGGGGTTTCAAAAATTTGCAAAATTTAAAAAAAAATAGATTTGTTTGAAAAAATTTGTTTGCTCATCGATAGACGTTGGAATTGTGATGCTGACGCTGTGGTACTTTTTTTTCTCACATTAGATTTTTCGGAGTTATTGGACTTTTAAAAATCGTATTCGGAGTGGACTTTTTTTTACTCATATCTTCACATTTAATGTCCTATTGTTTTTAACAAAAAGTTTGTTGTTTTCTTATTTTAAACAAAAATACGTTTTGAGTATGTGACAATTTTTGTTTAAGTTGTGACGATTTTGTCGATACATTTTTTTTTTTTCCAAATTTGGCGATTTTTCCAAAATATTGTCCGTAAAAGAGCAATGGTTTCGTAGCTTTTGTGGCACGTATCCCTGTCTTGTTGAAAGTTAACGTTGTCCAGATCAATATCATCCAACTACGACCATAAAAAATCATTAATCATCTCACGATAGCGCAATCCATTCACCGAAAAGACCGCGCAAGACCGAAGTGCTTGGAAATAATTTATTGAGCACAACGGTTTGTCGAACCAACTTAAGTGAGCAAGTAATTTATAAGATAAGAAGGTGAATAATAGGGCGCCATGACCATAACTACAGTTACATAATCTAGTACACGTAATAAAGATCAAGATTTCAATCAAATCCACAAACATGTTCAGTCATTCTAATTATAGATCGCACCTCGAACGATCACTGAACTCGTTTTCACATCAATTGTCAATTAAAAAAAAAAAAAAACGGTTCTGTTTGAAATCCACACGTCTACTATTAAAATAATAATTAATATAATCACAATATTTGTGATCTGTGATCCGGCACGTGCTTGATATGATTTTTGTTATTTTAAACGGCGGTTCGGTTTACATCTGTGGGAAAGGAATTACAATTCAAACAGTTTCGACTGAGGTATCACTCAATGATGAGACGGTATGACAAGATTCAAGCTTTCAATTATTGGCACTGATATGATATGTAAATACTAAGTATTTAAAAGATAACATGGCATTAATTTCAAAGCCAGCTAGAAACTATGATGTATTATTCGAATTGTTTGTACGGATTTGATTATTAGCCACATGCTTGTTGATCGGTATGACAATGTTAGGTGAATACACAAATTAAGTGATACTTTGTATTATTTTCAAGTAAAGACATTGTTACTATTACAATGAAAGATAAAAGTAGATAATATGTAACACTGTGTCTAACAGAATATACCCATTGGCTGCAGAGTATATAAAGTTTGACATTCCGTTCGTAACATCTGAAAATATTAATCAGAGGCCGTTTAAACTAAAAGTCGGTGTAGACTCGCTTGGTATTGAAAATGAGAGAAATCTAAAAAAAAGTTGAAAAGTTGGGCTTTAAAGGGAAATAACATGACCCATAAATACAGTCGAATTCGGAAATGAAAAAAAATCAAGAAATTGTCTCTGGGTCTGTCAATTCTCCTCTACTATTGTGTATGTACTTTAATGAGTTGCATGAAGAACTATGAGAGGAAATGAGAGGACACAGCATTATTTGTTGTCGCCGTTACCATCATCATATTTCTCTTAAGCGGTGTTCGTATCATATAAGTTTGTGTCTTTGCATTAAAAATGTGTTTCACATAAACGATTTGTCAATAAAGCGGATTTACCTTTAGGCGATGTATCTTTTCGACTGTATTAATTAATTTCCACACAAAAACCTTTTTTGTGAAAAATGCCACATGGCTTTGAAGAATTTTAGGGAAAAACTGTGTCATTCGGAATTGGCTTGTCCGATTTGATGGGCCTAGCTGAAGTGTGTTGGACCTTAAGTCTGGAAGATGGTGTGTCTAGCCAGCAGATCAAGTGTCCATATGTGGAAATCTCACTTCTCAACCAATTTTCAATACTGTCACATTTTTATTTTATTAATTTTTTGGCTAAGAAGATGGTGATTGTAAAGTAATTCTTTTAAACACAAAATTGTTTTCAAAATTCATTACAATTCATTTTCATTTCAAATTGTTTTACAATTCGTTTCCAATTCATTTGAATTGAATTGATTTTGATTTAATTCAAATAAATTTGCAATTCATTACCATTTCATTTGAATTGATGATCATTTTGAAAAGTTATTATTGTTGATTGAACATTTTAATTTAATCTAATTAGCATTTTCTTTATAACTAAAATAATAGCAAACTTAGTGGACCCGCTTAAGTACCTATTATATCATCAATTCATTTTCTTCAGGGCTGGACGACTCGGTCCGTAAAGGCAAAGACACCAGACCTTCGAAAAAAAGGCTCTCAGAATCATCGAGAAATTTGACAAGGTCGATCCGGAAACATTGACCGCGTAGCAGAGAGGGTCTACGTAATGGGCACGATGCATTTCTGACCAACAGGATGTCTCGTCTGCTGGGAAAAGGCTGCGATTGACAGGTATTCAAAAGGTCCCAAGTGATCACTGGTAACTCGGGTTCGAGGTCCATTGCAGTGGTTGTCAAAGACAAACTGGTGCTGGTGGGCCTCAATAGGGGAAATGTCACAACGAAAACGCTCCATCGTGTGTGTACTTACAAGTTCTCAAAGAGATGCCAGGTCCACCTCGCATATGTGGTGATGCAGTCTGGTCCCTGTGACGCCTTTGTTGATTGCAACAGCGCGGCTCTGAAAAAGGTGGCTGAGGTGTGTCCGGGGGTTGTTCTACATGTCGTTGATAATGATGACATCCCGACCCAAACCGCGGCACATTCTAGAGGATACGAAGTCCGTAATTCGTAGGCTCAAGAAGTGTAACCCAAGCCTTCCAACTCACAATTGGAAGGTTGGAGGAATGGATGAGGAGGATGGGGCTCGCAGTATTTATACTGAATGCCTAGTCCCTATAGGGACTCGTTTCAACCAGATCCCGATGAAGGTCTATAAGAGCGACGAGGGATGCGAACCGCTAGATACTAAATCGGCTAACACTGATGTTGTATCTGAAGGAGAGACTAGCATCTCGCCCTTTCAAAAAGCAGTCGGGTGGGTGGAGAACCTCTTCATTACAAAGCCAGAAGAAGAGCTTTGTGAGGAAGAGACGAGAATGCGGAAAATGGTGAAACATATTTTTAGCAACAAGAGGTGGAAATGAGTTGTAGATGGGACAAAATGGGATCAAAACGGAATAACAAGAGGAAAAAAGAATAGAAGGCGAAACAAATTTGTGGCAACAGAATGTGGATATTAGTTAGAAAAGGGGTTGCATTGCAACTGCTGTTAGAACTGGATTGTAAAGAGGATAGAAGGGGGTAAAAAAGTACAGAATGAGAACAAAAATGGGAAAAATTCAAAACGTGTGAACACATATTTTGAATTAAAAACTACCAACAAACATTGGAAAAATGCGATAAAGGTTCTACGTCGGTATTATTTTTTCTGTGAACCAATGGAATTAAACAAATATTTTGTGTCTTACGGGAAAATGGAAATTTATGCACCCGAAGTTGCGGGTATTTGCTAGTTGTGATATATGCGATGTCATTGACATCAAAGGCCTTGACACGGTTAAACCGATGAATAATATTCGCAGATGTTGGACAGATTAGACATTGATCACTGAAGTTAAATCGTATTTGGAAGATTTTGGATCTTTCTCTTTTTTTTGGCATGTACTCGTATGTAAATGGTAAAACCTTTAATCTCCGCCTCTTCTACCTGGTCTGATCTAGTTCCAAAACTATTTATAACTATTATATCGGCAATTCCACGGTGTCGAACGTGACCGTTGTACACATACAAAGTGCAAAAAAGGTCAGAATAAAATATATTTTAGATTCATCTTATACATATTCGTACAGGTCCATAGTAGTACTATCACCGGTGGTTTAGTTTTTTTCAGGCGAAATAGTGATAACAAAATAAGGACAAAACAGGGACCGGGTCGAACGCGACAAAAACAGAAGTAGTTTCCGTGAACATCTTTAAAAACATGAGAATCAGCGAAATCAAACAGAATATGTTATCGATGAAAATTGTGAAATGTTAAAAAATGACAAAGCTTTCGTATCCTCTTTATTTCATAGAAATATCATGGATAGTTTTTTTACATTTAATTTTTAGGTTGTGAACATCTTTAAAAACATGAGAATCAGCGAAATCAAACAGAATATGTTATCGATGAAAATTGTGAAATGTTAAAAAATGACAAAGCTTTCGTATCCTCTTTATTTCATAGAAATATCATGGATAGTTTTTTTACATTTAATTTTTAGGTTGGTTCGAACGTGACATGTCGAACGTGACATTTTTTCTATGACTATCATATAGACAAATTAGACAAATTCTTTGTAACACCATCACGCAAGAACTGTATGTTTATTTGATTTTTAATTCGTCTCTTCAATTTAAGATTTCTTATGCTCTTAGAAAGATTATTTATAATAAGCCTCTTTTTACATAAGCCTCTCTTTACGAAGGAAATTTTAAAAAAAATGTGCATTTAAAAATCTGAAAATGATCCAAAACTACAATTTTCCACTTTGCAATTGTTTTTCGTAAATTTTTGAGTAAATACACGTGAAATTCTTTAATTTCATTAAAATTTAAATATTTTTGTATAGTAATATATTACATTAATGTGATTTTAATAACTTTTAATTTGTTCATCACGGTAGACCTTTTGGTGGAATTACCCATATGCATTGTTTTCAGAGTCAGCTGATAGCTGTAACGTGATTTAGGTTTTGTTTGGTTCGCCATTTTATCATAAAAAGAATTATGAATGATGACTATTTTCAAAAACATTTTGCTGTGGATCCGGATTTTTGCCAGGACATTTTGTTCGGCTTTCAGGCCTGTTTCTAGGTTTAATGGCTATTGTAGTGTAGTTATTACTGTAGCCATTGCTACGATTACTGATGACCGCTATAGACCTGCCTTTTTCGTCGCTGAATTAAATTTTCAATGTGCTCTATGTGACGGCAACATCACAATCGACTTAGTGAAAAAGTCGTTTCGTGGTAATCCCATATCGTACGAAGAAACACCGTTTTTTTGATTTTCTGTGTTTGGGGTTGCTAACCATATACGTACCCTGAATCAAGGAGACGCTGATATCTGGATCTAATAGTAATTATGGAAATTTGCATGAATTTACCTCTGTAATAAGCAGCTTTCAACTGAATAATTGGCACATTTAACACAATCATGGAAATAAGAGATATCGAACACTATAACAATTACAATTAAATAATTATCGAATTATAGCACATAAAACACTTTGATATGGTAATGAAAACAAATAGCTCGAATTACCAGCACAATTTCTTTTTTTTTAATATATTTTTTTTTTAAATGTCTATTTCTGCAGATTTTTTTCTCCGTTATTGTGTTCAATTCAAAGGGCAACTTCTTGCACCAGATGTTTGAAATGAACTGAACATTTCCTTGTGCAAAATTGTACTTTTATATTATCGCACACTCTATAACGTATGCACGTATTCATATATTCAGTTCGTTTGTAGCATTTTAAATATCCTTTTTCGATTTGGGGGGTTCTGTTAAGTGACACGTTCTTCTTCTTCTTTTTGACACAAACAATGTTGTGTCAATTCCACAGTATGGAAATTTTAAATCTGACTTGAGAAGCGAAATGTTCTGTTGCTTTACTACCAGCTGAATCAACTCTGTACACAAGGTGTCTCCCCGAGTAGAAGAGCTTGCCTTGTTAGAGGAAACACCCTGTCAAGCGGCAGCATACAACAAGAGGTGTTATTGATATTGGTATTCAAAGAAAAATAGTAGTTTTTGAGATAAATGATCGGATGTTTATTCCATTAATAATAAAAAACATCAGCCAAATGGCCACCACGCTTACAGGACCATATCCTTTTCATGAAATTTTCCATAACCACATCGCAAAGTGGCTGCCCTCGATAGCCTCACGAATTCTATCTTGGAGGTCTTGAATCGACGCTGGGCTGTTAGCGTAGACCTTCTCTTTCACGCGGTGTTAAATCACAAGATCTCGGTGGCCAATTGTGATCACCTCTTCGAGAGATAACACGGTGCGGAAACTTTTCCCGTAAAAGAGGAATGGTTTCGACGCTTGTGTGGCACGTAGCGCCGTCTTGTTGAAAGTAAACGTTGTCCAGATCAATATCATCCAACTCCGACCAAAAAAAATCATTAATCATCTCTCGATAGCGTAATCCATTCAACGTAACTGTTGATCCAACCTCATTTTTGACAAAGTGGAAAACCTTAGGAGTGGAAACCTGAATAAACTGTTGAAGTCAAAGTCAAATTATAGATTTACAGTTTTTTCTTGAGCAGAAAATTAAAAATGAATTTAGAATTGTGACACTATTGAAGTAAATGAGCGATATGTTGCATGCTGCGGAGTTTTGACCTATAGAGGAATACCAAAACCGACCCCAACTCCTATTTTTCTAAATTGTAAACTCTAAACAAATATTCGCCATGCAAATTTATTTGACTAAGCACCAAAGATAAAACTAAAAAAAAATATTTTCCATCAGAAAATATGGCAAATTCCAATTTATTTTGAAGAGGTTAACAAATTCGAGAACAAAATTTTTAAAGGGTCAATGGTTTTCCTTTGTGCATGCATTTTGTGATTTCTCTGCCTGTCCAATTCGTTCGAGTGAATAACTTTCATCAAGGCTCGCGAAAAGTATAGCGTTTTTTGTGTTTTTAAATGAAAAAGTTTGAAACGATTTTCGGTAACTTTTTAAAAAGTTATGGCACCGCTTAATATGATTCTGAATTCTAAACCAAATAAAGAAAACAGGTGAGTAAAAACAAAACTTAAATAAAACATTTCATCGTAGAAAAAAGGTCTTTTTTTGTCCGTCGTTTTCGTAGTTAAATTTTAGTAGTACATTTCGCGCAGTAACTCGGATTTTGATGTTTTAGTACAGTAGCTAAAATTAATCCAGCAAAAAAAAAAACTTACTTATTAACAACTGGGAAATTATTTTTAAGCACTTCTTCATTGCAAACTAAAAACAAAAACATTGAGAGAATTATTTGTAATTCCTTTTTATGAAAGGACCATTTGGATGGCTGAAACTCTTAGAATTCTTGATTTACTTATGTATAAGGTTCCATTAATTTGGAAATGGAGCAAACAGAATGCTCTCGGTCGGTGGGTAGTTTGAAGAATTTCATTCCGCGGGGTTTCAAAGTCTGAAAAATGTCTGTAAAATTACCAAATCCAAAATTGGAACAACGTGCCTTCGATTTTCCAGTGTCGAATCAAAAATGCCACACATTACGCTTTGACCATATGAAATTTAATCAGCGCCTTAGATGTAGAACTTTGTCCCAAAAATCCGGCAACAGATGATTTCAGAGCCACTACACAGAAGTTTTTCTCTGAAAAATCATGCGAACGTCGTCGTTTCGATGTAGTTCGACATCGTGGCTTAGGCTGTTAAAAAGCACGCGCCGTGAATGTAGAACTGCGTCCCAAAAATCTACATAAAAGCACAATATATTTCTTAAGGGGGGGCACTGGTGTAATGCTCTTTCGGATCAAATTATCCGACAGACTTTCTCTTGATATCGTATCAAACATATTTATGGACTCAACCTACGGGTAGAAGGTTATATATCATTTGAAGGAGTCACTGTAGACCCTAGGTGTCTGAACCAATTTCGATTCACGACTACTGCATAGGTTTGGTAGAATGTAGAAGAATTGATAAACGTTCATGCATCAGCTAGTCTGCACAAATGTGAAATATAAAAGTATGCTACATGTTTGGAATCTCAAAATGGACCAGAATGCTCCAAAGAAAGAACATTTTAATTATTCTTCTGCATTTGGTGATTACACCACCATGGCATTGAATTTGGGAAGTTTTGGACAAACACGCCGGACAATATTGTAATCCAAATAGGTCTCTCTATGATAGAAAACGTTCAAGGCCGTGGTTACATTTCTTGTAATTGCAAACAACGAAAAAGAATTTGAAAATATTACAAATCCATTATTGAATAAGAATTGCTGAGTACATCTAAAGTTTCTATTGATTAACGTTCGCTTGTTTTCTATCCGACAAACATCTGATTTGCCAACTACTAACAGTCACCAGAACGACAAAGCGAACGAAAGAAGACGTGTTTCACAGCCTAAGCCACAATGTCGAACGGCAACGTTTGCATGCTTTCCGAGAGACAAACAGCTGATAAGTGGCTTCGAAATCAGCTGTTTGTCTCTTACAACCTAAGCCACGATATCGAACGACAACTTTCGCATGCTTTTTTTAGAGACAAGCTGCTGATTTCAAAGCCGCTATACAGCAGTTTTTCATTTTGACTCAGATCAAGACAGGCTACGAGATTTATCATTTTGAACCTGCCACAATTTGTCAACAAATGCCACAATACACACTTTTTGGTTATGCTTCTATAACACAAACAGGAAATAAATGATTTGTCTAGTATCTGAAAAGAAAAGATATATTTGCTAAATGTTTGTTCTTTTTGTGAATTACCAAAACGTGCGAATTGATTTTTTTTTTTTTTTGCTGAAGTTCTTCTCTTTGTCGTACAGGTGCTAGAACAAAGAATGTTGTCTGACTTGATCATTTATATCCAGTTGCAATGTGTGTATCAGAGAGGGGAACTAATTCAGTTATTGTATTCTGGCTGGTTTAATCTCCTCGGTGATTGTGAAGAAGGACCGAAATACAGTGTTTCATTCGTGTCATGCACTAAAATTGGAGGAATTCAAAATTTTCAACAAATAATTCATTTTGTACAAATAAATAATTTATTTAAAATGTATGTTTGTATTACACTATGCAACAACAAAATTAAAAATTTTAGCCAGGCAACTAAATCAAAAAATTGTTTATTTTTTTCAAATTTTAAAAAAATAATTAAAATTTTATACAAATGCGCGGTCCTTAACTGTCGCACAACGTTGACATAGAAGCCGAGTTTCATATCTGTTGTACGACCTCTTGAAGCTCATTGTTGCTTGTTAGTTTGATTGTCGATACTTCTGTTTGATGTCTGTCCATAGATAATAACACAGCTAGCTTAGATAATCGCTGAACTTGTATGGAGAGTTAAGAGATATTAAGCGGCATCTGAAATTATCGCTTAAGTTTCTGTCTTAAGTTGGTACGGCATTGCCAGCATAAAAAATAACAAAAATCCAAAATTAAATGGTGCCAAATGATCAAAGAGATCATTCATTGTCAACTAATACAGAAGAAGAAGAAAATGAATACAAAATTGTTTCGATAGTTATCGACGAGTGGAACGAAAATTAACCTAGTCTCATTGGGCCTAAGTCTCCATATATTTATTTGTGGTTAGTTTCCGTGATCAACATTTGTTGCCATTATACATATAAACCACTGCGCGGCCTTGGACAAAACCAAGGGAGGTGAGTAAACTTTCTTACTGAATAACACAATTTAAAATCTTGTGAAGTTTACAATGTTCCCATTGACAGCAAAATCATAAGAAGTCATTACTCACAGTTCACATCAATCGGATTTCCATTTGCATCCTTTGAAAATGGGTCACACGCGCATTTTGTTATGCACACTCCAATTCGCAATGCCTGATGTTATCACGCGAAAATTGAATACACGACATATTCATATATGCGCATTAATTGGCTTTGAACTCAATAAACTGAAAATAAATCTTAAAAGTGGAATACGAAATACGCACACCGACAGAGTTCTCCTTCTCCTGGACGAGTCAAATGGGAACTATGTTAAAATTAACAATTGACCTAGAAACACAACGACATCAATTGATAATCGTTGCCCCAGTGCCCGAAGACATTGTGGTGTTTATAAAATCATATGCAGATGCTATTTGTTGGCGAGTATCACCATCTTTCATTAAAGATAGTCCGAACTTGAACAGATTTTAAATATACTCGCAGAGAATGTACCATTTTGCTTGATTTTTTTTTTCAGAATACAAACATTTAAGAGCGATAACAGATAAGCAGTACTTTGGTCGGAAAAAATCTCGAGAACAGGCTAAGTCTCCTTAATAGTAGTAGGACTGCAAAAACTGTAGATGCCACCAATTATTTCAAATGATACGTTTATAAAATAACGCATATAACTTGGAATGACAAACCTCCAGGATTTATTTTCTCTCTCTCTGTCTTCTGAATCAGCGATACTCTAGAGGGCAGACGATCTACGTGAATTGTGGATTTTCCAACAGAAGGGTACCTACTTACTTTTTAAAGACCCAGTCATGCATTTGCTGTGAGCGACATCTACATTTTACAATTTCTAAAGTATTGTCGCATGCTCTCTAGTTTAACTTTGTGTGAATTGTCATGTTTTGTATAACTTGGAGCTCCAGAAATCATCTCCCATGACATTTCTGTAAAGTACAATCCGAATAAATTGATGCATAGGCATTCGACTGTGACAATATCCCCAGGATCAAATCCAGGAAACCTCACAACCACTCCTTAAATCTATTGGAGCACAGTACCCCTTTAGACGCACTAGTTGCAAAACTAAAAAAAAAACAATACAAATTCTATAAAACAACACCTATTAAAAACTAATGTCGATAGAGTCGAAAACATAAAAACAAAGAATGAGGTCTTCCATGATTAATGTATTTTTGATCGTTATCCCTAAACAACATGAAAAATATAAATAGTTTGTTGAGGAGTATGTTGGCTCTCGTTCATTTGGCCGTTCATTTTATAGGACGATCTCGAGAAATTTATGGGATAATAATATTTTTATTTTATAATACAGGGTGGGCCAAAAGTCACCACTTTAATTTAATCTGAAAAAATTAAAAAGTGAATGGAAATAAAAATAGTCATAGGCGCCCCGGTAGGCGAGTTGGTAGCGTGCTTGTCTATCAGCGTGGGGGTTGTGGGTTCGATTCCCACCAGAGGCTTTGGTCTGTCGCTGCAAAATTTTAGCCAAATGGTCTGTGTCATCCGGTTTACCCTTGGACCCAAAATTAGAATATAAATTTACTTTGTATTGTAATTAATAAATAAATAAATAAAAATAGTCATCCTGTGGTGACTTTTTGCCCACCTAGTAGTTTTATCAAATATTCGACCCTTCATGGTACTATAGAAGGAAGTTAAGTTATCCAGGGACATTTCGGCCGAAGAATTCTTTATGGTTGATTGTAATGATTATTTATTATCATAATGTTTGCCTCCTTCAAACACCTTTCAAGTAAGATAGCCCCTAACGTTTTTAATTATGATGAGGTAGGGTGAATATGGCGGACCCGTCCGGATCTGAAATAAGTGATTTTACAGGCCGTGTGCTGTCATGCTGCAGATTCTATGGGAATTTTAGGGAAATCCAACAGTTGTGTTTGTTTTTGAGCTTCAAAAGACTAATTCAATTGTGCCATAACCAAATCGCAAAGTGACTGTCCTATGTCCTCGAAATCCTCATGAATTCTATCTTTGAGTTCTTGAATCGAAGTTGGACTTTTGGCGAAGACCTTATCTTTCACGTGGCCCCAAAGGAAGAAGTCGCAAGGTGTTAAATCACAAGATCTCGGTGGCCAATTCTGATCACCTCCTCTTCGAGAGATAACACGGTCCGGAATCTTTTTAGTTTTACGAACTGATTTTGTAGTGAATTTGAATAATTTCAATGCGTTGTTTAAGCGTATATCGTTCCATTTTTAGTAATGGCGTAGTTTCCACTTGTCAAATGTCAAAGAATAAAAGTTTTGAAAGTGGCTGCTGCCGAAATACCGGGTGATTCAAAATAACACCTCTTGTTGGAGAACTCTGGTTAGAATCCCAGGTTAGAATTCTGTCGCATTATTGACGAAGAGCAACGAACAGGATCACCGAGTGTCAAGAACTCGACCATTTGACTGGCTTTTTTCCGTCACAAGACATTACTTTCAGACATACGACGGTTTGTCTCTGTCAATGTTAGTTATTTCTATGTTTTGCTGGGGAAGGCTGGCTTTCCTTGGTTTTTACTTTAGACACCAATGGGTGTCACCTATCATGAAACAACAAAAATTCAGATACAGCCCTGGGTATTTCGATTGTCAAATTCCGATATGTAAATGGCAGACAGCAGACAGTTATAACTCGCGGCACAATTTTTAGCGAACTATAACTTTATTTTTACTTTTGAGAGCCCCAAAATTCTTTGTTTGGCTTTCTGTATTCTAATTCTTTGATGTGAATGTTTAATACGAAAATATATAAAAAAAAAACTAAACCTACAATTGATGTGTAAACAATGATTTTAACAATCAAAATTCTGTTAAAATTAAAAAATTGTAACCAGCTGTTTGCATGAGTCTACCTTTAGTTATTGTGGTCACCTATTGAAGGCGACGGTACGTCAGAGTTGTATAGTGGTTATTCTTTTATTTTCTTTTTCAGTTTAAAATTCTTCTTATAAAAAAAATGCAATTTCTAACTGGGCGGAACAGTGAACTCGATTAGTAACTTAAAAACATTGTCAAACCACACATCCTTCAATCTCGCAGAATTTTATTCCACATATGCAAGCGGTGTAAATTGAACTTATTGTCCGTCCTAATAACATATGTGTCAGATGGTCCATTTTCAAAGGCCACATAATCACAAATTGTGCCCGTTGAATTTAGCGGATAGTTTTCTTTGTTGCACACTGCGTTCGGGGTTGATTCCCTGGAACCGAACATACATTTACATAGTAAACACTGGGCTATTAGCTTCCCCAAGGTATTTCCACTTACCGATTTGTTGCAAAATCCACAAAATATCTTACTAATGCCTGGCTCAGCATGGCCGGCGTGGAATTCTTGGGGAAATCGGGAAAATGAACTGGCGATCTAAACAAATATATCAACTCGTCACAGTGAACCACGCCATAATCCAGATTGGGTAAACCTCCAGTGTAGACCGACGTATAGGAATAGGGTCCAGAGTAATTGAAGAAATACAAATGCAATGGATATTTGCTGGTGTCGATTGTACTGACGAATGTTTCGATGACGTGGTAGAATGGATGCAGAAAAACACGGTCTGAAGCCAGCTGAAATATAACAAATGACAACGCTTCCTCTAAGGCCTATAAAAACTACGTTTGTACTCACATCCAGCATTCCCTGTTTTGTCAGCTCATGATGACCATTAAAATATTCGCCAACAATTGTCTTTATGGCCGCATCTAAGCGGCGACGATCGAAATGTCGGGGAAAATGCAAAAATAATTCCAACAGATTATCAAAATCATCGTTAAAGGAATTTCGTAAATCCTCGAACTCCCATATGTTCGTAGCTCGGAAGGCACCCTCCTCGGGTACAACACCCGTCATAAAAGGAACGGCTTTATAGTTGCCATTGGCCATTATATCCAGCGGATGCTCATTGAGAAAAGCATCGGGTGAATCGAAGTTTTCCACTACCGGACAGAACAGAGTAAGAGGATGGGTGTCCCAATATTTAATGCTATCGACCGCCGCCATCAGCGTATCAACATCGACGCCCCGCAAAGCTTCAAGCAACCGAGATGAACTCAAGTTAGTGGCATTCTCGATATTGCAATGTTCGGCCGTTAAACGGGCCACGCTTAAAGGGTCCTCCTGTAAACCCAGTGGCACATTCCCCGTACCACTTTGTGATATTGCGCGTTGAAATAATCCCTCCGAGTGTTTGCTCAGCATGTGCATGTGGCACGATATGCCACCAGCACTTTGACCAAATATGGTCACCTGCCTTGGATCGCCTCCAAAGTCGGCAATATTTTGCTGTACCCATTTGAGGGCCAACGTTTGATCCTTCAGGCCAAAATTACCGGGTACAACGGAATCATTTGTCGACAAGAAACCAAAGATACCCAAGCGATAGGCGATTGTTACCAAAATCACATCCCCGGTATCCATAATGTACTCGGGACCCACAATGCCAGGATTAGCCGAACCAGCGAAAAACCCGCCTCCATAGATGTAGACCATAACGGGTAATTTTTTCACATTCAGTAGGCCTGGCTATATGCGAACAGTGGCAAAAGTTTACATTGGCATGTTACTTCAAATACATTCAATATGGGTCTACCTTCGGTCTATAAACATTCAGGTACAGACAATCTTCGACACCTTCAACTGTGCCATCACGAATTAAGGCATTCTTCTGTACACAATCGCGCTTAGGCTCCGTGGCTTTTAAGATGCCCTGCCATCTCGGATAAGGCTGAGGATGCTGAAAAGGTAAGAGAAAATGCGAAGTACACAATACAAAAAATTGAATGAATATGACATAAGTAATCCGGTGCTCTTCGCCACCCACAAACATGATTTTAGAGAAATAAAATTATGTACTATTATATGCCAAGAAATTATTTTCCCGAACCTATATAAAACTCCAATGTCATCGATACCAAACCTCAGAATGAGATTTCTATCCGTCGAAATGAAAAAATGGAAATCAGCCTTATATGATTATGCCATGAGTTTGAATTGAATTTTTGAACTGGTTCCTTTTCTGTCTTTCCTTTAGTTCCACAGGTCCATTCAGCTCCGAATCATTTACTTCATACAGCTCTTTTGTATTTCCATCACTTTCTTTCATACTGACATGTCTGTACAGCTGTTTTTAACTGTTGCCATATTGAGTAAGTCGTGCGTTGTATGTGTGTGAAAGGAACTAAAAGGAACTTGTGAACTAAAAGTTCCTTTGTCGGAGCGGAACCAAAAGGAGCGATTACTTTTAGGAACTAGAATTCCCAACTCAACTGCCAGCTGTGATGTTCTCAAATGCCAACAAACAGTACTTCCTCTTTCATCTTTCCTGCTCCCAATACCCTTATTTCCTATCGCTAACACAGTATTTACAGGGCATATCCCCAGAGGTCTAATTAAAACATAGTTTAAGGGATGTCATCAGGTTTGGACTAAACCAGTATGACCCTTCATTTTGAATGCACAACTTGGCCAGTTTGTCCACATGTTTTATTTCCAAAATACGAAATGAGGCAAACACAAAAATATTAAAATTTTTGGAGTCTAGTAATGTCTTACCGGATGATTCTATAGTATTATTTTTCTACCTCACTTATTTGTTGAATAATTTAAAAATAATATATTTTGCATCCCACTATGCCTATAATACTTACACTGAATCTCAATACACCAACCGGTGGCTTGGCAAAGGGTATGCCCATAAATGCCTCAAAACTGTCAATCCGATATCCGGGCAACCGTTTACCGATCATGCAGCCGGCGTGCTTAGTACACACTGTTGGTGGAATCCAGTTGGTGGCGAGCATGGAGTTGCCCAAAGTTATGGTTGCCACCACCAGTAACAGTTTCAGCAGATTGTTCATCATAGTGGTCACAGCCCGAATTAAATACAAGTCCGCATCCACACTCCGACTTTTGTGTGTCTCGAATATTTTAAACTGTCTGACAGTTTTTCATCGGATCTTATACTCTTATGCATATATGTTACAGTTTCAATGTCATATTACTTAGTTCTGAATGATAAATTAACTGGTTCCATTTATAACAAACCTATCATTAGCATGATAATGGTTTTCCCTAAAACGTTACTATTACTTGATAAGACTACTAACAAATTAATCCAACAATTCCAAAATATGAGGGTCCCCTTATTTCGATAAACTGGTATCGTGGATTCAACAGTCGAGCGAACATGACCAATTCTTCGGATTTCAATATTTCAGAGTGAGGCATATGAGGGTGGACAAATTTCTCTATATATAGAGGGATGATAATATATATTTTTGTTAGTTCAAATTTGGACGGGACAGCTTCTCCCTGGTCAGCTATTTTTGTTCCGATGACTAACACTCAGGGGATGTCTCCTATGAATGCAATGCACTGTGTTAGCGATAACAAATAAGAGAGGGGAAAAAGTTAGTCGTTTTTGTTGACGTTTGTCTTCAATTTGAAAAACACTGCTGGAAGATTATTCCATATACGAAATTACTGTAAGGTGCGTCGTCCGGTCAGCCGGCCATTTGACAATCTACGGCTGTTCTAACATCAGGGATCAAACGACGGATATCTTACTTTTAAATACCGTCAAACTTCCATAACTCGAACCACCATTATCCCGCAGAAAAATTCTACTTACGGAGACTTTGAGTTATGAAATTACTTATGAAATTGTTTCCCATTCGGAAAAGATAACATTTATACGAATTTATTCATTTTTATTTTATGTATATAGTTCAAATTACTTGAAAAGCTGTGTAATTTTTGTTATCGTGAATAACAAGTATCTCCAGTTTGTTTTGTAATGAGCATAAGTTGTCTGAAAGGTTGTATAACAAATCTCTAAATAATTGGTTCGGAGGAACAATGGTCTGATGAACTTCTTCATTATGAATCTCAGACAGTTCTGAGCAACGTATTTTGTTGGATCAATTTTAAACCTAAGAAAACGTTTCGAAGCCATCACAACTTTGTTATTTGGATTATTTCTCGGAAAAGTTTGACTTTTGGAAGTTTGTGCCATTATATTTCTTTTAGTTATAGAGAAATCCAACTTATGGAAATTCGAGGTATAGAAGAAAAATGTATGGGAATTTGTCTACTTTACGCTACTGCCGCTACTGCTTCGACTTAAAGAAAATTCTACTTATAGAAGTTCGAGTTATGGAAGTTCCACTGTATCTGTAGAATAGTGATACACAACCCACATTCCGGCAATGTTGACAATAGAGTTGGATACCTTTCTATCCCCTTACTATCGTCATGACCTATTTGCTCTGTACACGGTCTAGGACCTGCAACAACGCCTTTGGCGCCCCTGGTGATTTATTGTGGTCCAATCACTTCACGATACACTTCAACGTAACAGGAATAGACCTTTCCGTAACCGTAAAAAAAACCAACTGGGACAAGTTCAGACAACATATACAATCTTATCCACCATCAAGTATGGGAATAAATGACGTGTAAGCTCTGGAAAACGCAATTGACCATTTTTCGAACAACCTCGTTGGGGCCTTTTATGAATCCCGCCCAGAGTGATCACCACCTTGGAAAAGCAACACTGGAGCTGAAACAACCAAAAATTAAAAAAAAAAATCACAAAGCGGATAAAACAGCTACTAGAACTTGTAAAATATAGTCCAGAAAGGCAAAAAGTAAGACATGGAATACACTAGCGAAGCCTCTAGACTCCGCAAAGTCCTTTCTCATCACACTTCCTCATGGAACCAGATGGACTGCTCACGGGAAACAGCCAAGTGACCCTAGAACTTCTGATGAACATCCACCACCTGGTTGTATGGAAATCAAATCAATAGGCCTGGATGGCATCATCCCAGGTCTTTAACAAGAATCTTTGGAAATCATTCTATCATATGCACACAGCACTGCAAAGGACGATAGACCAATCAGCCTCCCACCGTTTCTACTGAAAATGGATGGAAAGACTAGATAATATAAACGTGAGGGGAAAAGGCTGAAAAGATAATCTGTGGAAACGGCCTTGCACGAAATGTAGGATTTTATCAATGACTCCCTTTACTACAAAGACTATACAATGGCAGCGTTTCTAGATGTGGAAGCTGCCTTCAACAATGTGAAAATGGCAGCCATACTTAATTTTTTTCTTTAGCATACTCCACTTTTTTGTGAGATGCGTAAATGTTTTCTCTTATATTTTAAGTTTAAGCTATTTACACATTTTAATATTATTATAAATTAATATTTCTTTTTGAACTGCAATGTATTTACAGTGCTGAGTAGTTTATAATTGGTAGTTTAAATTGTTCAATGTATTGTCAATTATACTCAAATATTTAAAAATAAAAAAAAATAACTTACCCATATTCAGGGAACCATAGTACATCAGAATTATATAGTTGTTATTTATTACATTTTTGTATTTTTTTTTTTGTTGCATAGTGTTATTGATCCATTTGCTTATGTCACGACCATTTTATTGAAGTTCAATGCGTTTACATTCACGATATCCAGGCAGAAATAATTTCGTATACGTATAATAGAGGAAGCAATGGGAGTTAGCTTCACACTTTGTTTCGAGATGGTACATTTTCAAGTGTACTCCATAGGTACTCCATCCTAATGGGTTCCATTTATTTTCAAAGGTATTTCATTCAAAGGTATTTCAATGACCTTTATGATGACAGCCTTCTGATTTGAGCATATATAAAAGGGACGACCAAACTTATATACAACTCTAAACAACGATTTTGGACACGGAATAATTCAACGTAAAACCCTTCTGTCGAGCTTACAGATTGTCTGGCTCTCAGCATATCATTATACGGTCTAGAGTTTGAAACTGCATTTAAATGTTTAAAGATGCTCATACCAAACCTCTTCATTTAATTTCACATTGAAGACAGAACGAGGCCGCCAAATTTCTAATTTCTGCGAAATCGGTGATGAAACAATCTGGATGAAAATGTACAAAAATAGTATTTATTCTCTTAAAGTAGAAAATGTTTGTTCTTAGAAATATACATATCTCTCATTGGCTAAAAAAAAAATGTCAACTCAATATTTAATTTGTTTTACAAGAGTACAAGAGAATACTGAACGAGCACTCGCAACTGGTACCGTAACTCTATTCCAATTTTTTGTACTCATTTTGAATTTCAAATGGTAATCAAAACTTGATGCATTTTTCTACAAACGTCGTTTTTTGAGTTGTGACACTCTTCTCGCAAATGAATTGTATGTACACGTCTCTATGTATATACATGTTAAAAAATATCGCTTTAAGCCTTTTATGGATTGATTTAAAAAACAAAATTGTCTATGTATGGAATGTTTTGTAGTCACATTCGGAAGTACATGTTCGCCCACACTCCTACAGGTACGAGCGACTCTACTTGGCCTTCTTGATTTTGTTTGATTTCTTAACTGTTGCTGGTGCCTTCTTCTTCGAGCCAAAACACATGAATAAAACCACACACACAATGAGAAGAGCCAACACGCCTGCGCCAATCAGTATAAATTGTTGGTTATCTGCCCAAGACTTTATGTTGTCGGTGAAGAAGTTATTCCTAAGAAAAAATATGTAAAATAAGTAATTATATAGGACCTCGTATGTATGATTTTATAAATATCAAAATTTAAAATGCCTCCATGATACCTACATGTTATTTGCTTCGACTGGAACTGCCTCCGGGTTGGTTTGTTTCACATAATCTTTGGTAACAAAGTTTATTAATTTGCTGGCCGTGTATTGTTTAGGCTTATAACGATAAATTTTGCCCTGACGAAGGCTGAAAACAATGAAATATGTCAATTGAATCTTATTACTATATTAGAAATGTATGGGCTTACAATATGAATTCTGGCGATTCGACAATGCCAAACCGTTTGGCAGTAGAGATTCCTGCCTCCAAGCGATTTACGCGTGCAACGTTGAGACGATGTTTAAGGTGTGCACCCACAGCCTCCCAAGTGGCATGAAGACGTAAACAAAATACACAATCCGCTGAATAGCTGCAACAAAATGTATTTTAATTGTAGTGTATAAAAACACCGGTGCATGTCATTGTTACTTACAAGAAGACAAACCAATCCCCCGTTGTGGCTCCGGTGGCAGCTTGGGTGAGATGTTCGAAATTCTCATCTGACAACTCCTTAACAACCGGTTCCTGATTTTCACTGAACATTCTCACAATCTCTTCCGCGTTATGTTCGCCATGGTACAACAGCGGCATGCCACGTCTGAAGTATATCAGAGCTGGCTCCTTTGTAGGGTCATACAAGTTGACCATGTGACTATTGACAGCCTTTACCACTACGGCGCCAATGTTATCTTTTAATGCTTTTTGGACATTCTCCACCACCAACTCCAGATCATCACATTCCTGGCAGTTATTCTTGGCTGTAAAACACAACATAATTTGAGATATAATTTGAGACACGAAAATTCAGGGAAAATATCATAGGCCAGGGGACCATCTGCATATGGGGGAACTCTAACGAAATACCAGCAGATAGACTTTATTACGCCTAATCTGTTCTGGAATCACAGAGTAAATGTCATATTGTCCATGGAAGCTTCACTTTCCGTTGCAGTTCCCACACTAATATGATCCCCCTTTATGGGTCTGAAGGCCCCGGTAGTAATTTTCAGATTTTTAACGTCTTTTGCGGCATTAAAATTTTTGCCTACAGGGAACTGCTGACAAAACAGCATATTGATGTACGAAGCAAAATAGCACAATAACTTACTAAACAAAACGATGACGTTATCTTCATTATCATTGCCGGTCAACATATGAACCAAATCATTATCGTCAACCTGGTCAATAACTGCACCGCATAATAAAATCCCACCGAAAATGACCAGCAGAAGGAGTTGGTAATGTCGCCTAAGCAGTGGAGTCATTGTGATGACTATCTGAAGGGATCAAGACTAAGATATAATCTAATACAAGCAGTCGTCAAAAAACAAGACTAGCTTCCAATTAGCTTCTAACTAGACTACGACGTGAGATTGAATTTTACTGCTCACTGAACACTGCTCCGCGACCGCTGAGGAACTGATGGAATGAAACAGTTATTTTCGATTCTTCCATTACGCGTTCGCTAATCGTCGATTTCTCCACTCCACTGTGAATCAGAGATCCCAGCCGTGGCAAATTTGACCGGTGGCGTGCCTTTTTTTCGATAAGCGGCGGCGGCGAAGTGGCTGAGCAAACTATTTAAGAAGCAACACTGAAGCAGAGTACATTTTTTCCAGTGGCAATCCCAACGTTTGCGAGGGAGAAATCAAAATATACCGGGTAAAACAGCTGTTAGATGCGCCGTTTTACAATAGTGTTGCCGTATTCGATGAATAACGCTTTTGCCGGTAATATCTTATTTACATTAGAGAGAAACAACAGTATGCTACACTGACTTGGGAAATGTTTAAGTGATTAGAATTAATTTAATAAATGCTCTGGATGTCCTACTCGACTCGATAATCGACAAATAACATGATTTCCCATACATTTAAAAGAAATCGATTGTTAATCGTTCACAACTATTTATTTGAGCGATGTTTCCCGTTTACTATAAAAAGGAGGATGTTCTATTAATGGACAATTCCGAAAGTAGTATGCGTGATGTATCGGTTTAACGAAAGCTACTGTAATTTTCTGGAAATTGGTACAGCGTAGGAAATAAAAGAAAAATTAGACGATATGTTTATTTTGGAATTTAAAATAATTTAAATAATTAATTATTAATATATATAAATTAAAATTTCGCCCATCAGTGACATTATCGATTTCACAATTCTAACTGCAGAACGTTGATGCATCGTTTTTTTAAAGCGTTATTCTACACGTACACGCGATGATCAAACAGCAGATGTATCGTGTAGACAAGTGTTTATATAAATTATCAGTAAAAAAAGAATAAGATAAAATGAAATGAGATTAAAAAAATATTGGCGGCATTTGCCTCACATGTCGACTCTTTAGAAAGCGTTTGACAATGTGCACGTAAAATCGCACGGCAATAAAAAATTTCAAAGGATACATTTTTGATTGATCGACTCAATTTCCGAATTCCCATAAATCAATTAAGCGATCATTAGAAATAAGCAACACTTTTCTATTTCAGCCATGTGGCAACGTGGCATGTAGTACTAAAAGCTAAATAATCTCTATGGGCAACTCTGTTTGTATATTAATAGTTATTCTCCGACCAACTTCACTTTCATCCTTTCATTTCCAATCTGCATCTTCGAAGGTAGGTGTTTTAAATATCGCGTGTTCTCTAAGAATATTTTCTGTGATGATAGTTTTTATTGGCCTTGCACCATTCTGAAGCTTCACCAAAGCAATTTCTTTTGTTGATACGCTAATCCTGATAATGTTAATTATAACATTTTCGGGAAGAAAAACTTTAAATCGACGTTATTTAACAAGTCTTTTCTTTTGTAGATGATAATGGAAATACCACCATTTTTTTTGCCAGACATCCGATTGGCTGATGAGCTGAGCTGATGAATAACTTAAATGACCATGAATGGAATTTGAAAAGTTGACTAACTTTCTGTATTGGAATTAAATTCACTTTCCAGCCGTGTAATGGATTCTATCAAGGTAAGCTAGCAGTTATGTTTATCTGTCGCCCATTAAATGTTTTTCTGATGATAGTTTTATTGGCCTTGCACCATTCTGAAGCTTCACCAAAGCAATTTCTTTTGTTGATACGCTAATCCTGATAATGTTAATTATAACATTTTCGGGAAGAAAAACTTTAAATCGACGTTATTTAACAAGTCTTTTTCTTTTGTAGATGATAATGGAAATACCACCATTTTTTTTGCCAGACATCCGATTGGCTGATGAGCTGAGCTGATGAATCACTTAAATGAGATTCTATCAAGGTAAGCTAGCAATTATGTTTTATCTGTCGCGCATTAAATATGTTTTTCTGATGATAGTTTTATTGGCCTTGCACCATTCTGAAGCTTCACCAAAGCAATTTCTTTTGTTGATACGCTAATCCTGATAATATTGCCAAATTTTGAGGAAAAAAAGTTGTTTAAATATGTTATTAATAAACTTTCTACTTTGTAGGTTGTGGCGTCGGTTAAAATATGATATGGCTGATAATACTGCAATTCCGTAACAACTTTCACAAGACTGTGCACAGTGATTCGTAGCAATTCGTGAAAGGTAAGACACAATTGCATTTTAATGAATGTTACCATTTTTACATGATGATAATCACTTGTATACAACAAAGCTAGTTGTGCTGACCTTTTATCCTTCCTTAGATGTCTGAATTAATATTAAAAAGACAGCTTACAACTATTTAAATGGAAAATAGCAATAACCTTTTCTTCTTTTCAACAGCAAACTAATCGTACAAAACTGAAACATTTTAATGCCTACATCATCATTTGACCTGACTGACGGCAAAAATGGGCTGGCTGTATAATACAACAATCCCGTGGCAACCAAAACCAGAAAGGTAAGCAACAATTTAAGAAATACCACACTGTGTGTATGTGATGATAATCTTTTATGTATAACAAAGCTAGTTGTGCTGACCTTTTATCCTTCCTTAGATGTCTGAATTATTTATTTGAAGACATCCTACAATTATTTAAATGGAAAATAGTAATAACAGACAACTTTTCTATTTCAATAGCAAACTAATCGGACAAAATCTGCAACATTTCTGATGGGGGACACGCTGTAGAAGCCATGAAATTTTAATCGTTGGAGTATTGTTATTTGTATTTTAATACAAAAAATAAATAATACAATTTTTAAATAATTACTGTGTTCTTATTTCCCGGGCATACCTATACAATTACATTTTTAATTATACCCTTAGGGGGGCATATGTACACCATTTGGTACGACCCAAAAGTGTAGAATGAGTCTGGGGCCTAAATGCGGCATCCGTAATCGACATATTGTGAATGCTTCCGATCGAAGTTTTTCTTTGTTATCATTTTACGTCGGATAGCAGCTGAGCTATTGAGATTTCTCGAACATAATTTGTTTGAATCGAATGTCGTGATCCAAAATGCGAAGTTTACGATCGACCACTGACGATAACGGATGCCGTGAGTAGGCCTCTGAACAAATTTGAATTCACTTTTTAAGACGTTTCAGCAATGTCTAGTTCTAACGATAACTGTCAAACCTGGCATGGGTAAATATTCTTCCAAACTACGGCCACGCCCTTTCTTTGTGCCTCCCGTACAAATGTATCATTTCGCCATTTTGTACATTGTTTAATAATACTACGACCACAACAGTCGCCCACAACCCAAATTCTGTATTTTGTAATGATTAACCTAAGTTGGTGGTTACGACCGCTTCCGTAATTCTTCGGATACAATACAAAGTAAATGTATATTCTAATATTTGGTCTAAGGGTTAGCCGAGTGACACAGACCATATATCTAGATTTTCGCAGCGATTGGCCAAAGCCTCCGGTGGGAATTGAACTTACAATCCCCACGCCGTTATTTCGTCACCTAAAATGTTAAAGGGCAAATGAATCAAAAAATGCCAAATGAGTTAATGAAGGATAATAGTATATCGACACCAGAAATCAAAAATGACTTAAGCATTTTCATAACTTCACAGGAAAAACAAACAAAATGTAAAGTAAAACGACAGTACTCAGGGAAACAGAGTACATCTGAATTGTGTAGCGGTTATTCATCATAGTTGTTATTTGTTGCATAGTGTAATCTATTTCAATTTCTATTGGGTAATGTGTTTTCCATCGTCCGCACTAGAAATACAAAAATTGGCTTTGAAATAAAGGTAAAATTTAGTTTTAAATGAAATGTCTTTCATGATTTATTTGAATAAATGAAACTAGAGTTATGTGTATATACAGTAATTGGTATTATCTTAACAGTTCTTAAAAAAACAAACACTTTTCTTTCTTCTTACAACAATAAACTTACAACAAACCTTTGAGATACATTTTTTTTTAAATATGTAATTAAATGATTACGGTATAAAAAACATAAACGGTAAGTTAAAGTAAGCAAGAACTAAATAGGAAATAAGGAATGATGCTGCTGTAGAGTTAAATCGGGATGCCAGACATCATCGATTAGGACCAAGCGCAGGCAAACTTCATGTTCGAAACTGTCATCAAATATTTAAAATGTACACGCCAGCCAGGATCTATAAAAACCGAATGTGAAAAGTCAAACACGAAATTGTGGATGTCATGTCAACATACCTCACTTTCCCAGCCAATGGATACGTGTTCCGTGTGGCACAACCAACTGCAGATGAGATCGCAGCCTGCAATTTGTGGGACCACAATGTGTATGGCCGCGTGCATAATACTAAAATTCACTTGACCTCGGCCTTATTTTTGAGATATTTGTACAGCTTCGTTTTGTTGACCTGCCTTCTTGAAGACATATCTTCAGAGTTTCCATTAAAATCCTTTTAGCATCCGAGATTTTAAACTGGAAATGTTTCGAAATAGAAGTTTGACTGTTTAGTTTTATGGCAAAGAATCAATCTCTACCGATTTATCATTAGATGGGTAACGGCCATTTCGTTGCGAATTACATTTGGTGAATGGGGAGAGCCTGATGAAGTTGACCTGGACAAAAGACACAAATTTAATAGTAAGTTACGTAGGTTAATTCAATTTTACTCTATTTAAAAAAACAATTGATCAATTAGAGGGGAAGGAATATAAATGTTGTTGAGGATCGGACGAATTCTCTCGATGACGATCTGGATTTCATCAATATCAACAAATAGTGCATTGGAATCAGTTGATGACAGCTGTACTGCGTCTAACTTAATATTGTTTAGTTCAATAAATCTGCAATTTTATTAACGAACGATTCCCCGAATTTCGTAAATTCTTACCACAAGCACAAGGGAGTACACGGCCCCTTGTTCCAACGTAAAGATCTTGGTCAACGTTCTGTCTGTTGCATCTAAATGCAACAACAAACATACAGGGTTCTCAAAAACGAATTATTTGGTAGGAACTTTTTTAAATGTTGATCGAAAAATGAAAAGCACAAAGTCAATCCAGTGGCCAAATGCCTTATGCACGTATTCGATTGAAATCCACAGGATTTGTGGAAAGCGAATTTAGTTGGTATGTGGGAATGTGACACACAAGACTATTTACGTCTCAATCTCGAGATATTACTACTACTACCGTTTTTACAATTGATTCGACGCGGAAATTTGTGTTTTCCCCACCCTGCAAACATTTTTGATTGCGGATGAATCATCTAGAAGATTAACTGGATCGCGGCCATCATCGTTTGCGATTCATGCGCGAATCGAATGGCAATGTCGAGTAATTGGCGATTCATTATCGAGAATAATGTGCGATACTCTGTGTAGTGGCAAAATTCTGCGGCCGTGGAGTGATATGATGTGTGTGTGCGTCATTCTTACTCAACTTGTCTAAGTTCATATCCTGGAGAACATCAAAAACATTTGTAAGTGACCGTTTGATAAAAAAAAAGTAGGTTTAGGCTATGTAAAGTGAGTTGAGTTAAAATAGTGGTTCACAGTACAAATGTGTTTTAAAAATGGTCAACTTGGAAGGGGCTTAGGGGAAAGAATTGAGATTCTATAGTCTGTTTTGTATTTATCAGCGTTTAAATAAAAGATTATCGAAAATTACATCTTTAATTTCAAACGAATGTAGAAGAAAACAATCTACAAAAATACCTATTTTATTTTGGTAATAAATTTTGTCTAGGGTTTGGAATATTGTCTACGTCTTTTTGGAATGAAATATAAATCGCAGCATTTGTTTCTCAAAATGTTTCGAATTCGGCCACGGTGGTCTGATATAAAGATAGCGTTTAGCGAAGTACATGCACCGGATCCTCGAGTTGCGTCGTTAATAGGAACCGGAAAAATGCACATACAAATTTAAATAATTGTGCTCATTTGATTCTACAAATTTTTCGAAAGCGACGCTCTAGTGTAGTGATTTTTCAACAGTTTTTTTTTCGATTCACTTACCCAAAAATCGTACTCCATCCAAGCAACGTCTTGCATCAGCGCTATAGTCCGAGTTATTGATGTAGTTGTTTTAAACTCCAAGTATTTCTTATACAAATCAATGGATTCTTTTAAAATATTATTACTTTTCTGATGTTCAGCATAACCATCCAGGGTTCGGGCTTTGCCCAAATAAACTTCCGGTTTTGAGGGATATTTTTGGATTAATTGGTTAAAAGATTGCAAAGCAGTAGCAAAATGTTTCAACATTGAAAAGTTAGAACCATGTTTGGATAATACGCACAATAACGGATATGAAAAAGCATCAAGCAGCAATTCCAGCAAAAGTTTAAAAATAAAAATAAGAAATCATTCAAACATAAAAATGCATAATAGTAAAGGAACAAATTGCTCAAATTAAATCAATATTTATTTTGGTTCAAATAAATTCCATGGTAATTGTGGGTGTGTATAGAATTTATTGGAACTACACGCTAAATAAATATTAAGTTAATTTTTCAGTTTGATGTGAAAAAGAAAAGAAAACAAAATGCAACACTGGGACCAAAATCGGATTAATCAGGTTAAATATCAGTCACGCGATGAATATATTCTTCAATTATCTTTTTATGTGATATTCTTGTTTAAATTATAATAAAAAAATGTCTGGTTTTTATTTAGAATTTCTGTGTTCTTTCTTAAAATCTATCCCAAATTAAAAAGAAAAAAACAACATGTCGAAAATAAAAAAAATTTAAAGCTAAGCATAAAGGTTAAGACAGGGGAAGGACAAATTCTAATGGTAGTTAAACTGAAGACGTGAGAGAAAGAAGAAATAAAAATACAATTCAAGTTATTACATTTGTGAACATCTTCATTGTGGGGTCAATTGGTACTACAACTTACCTCTCGCATCATTTCTTCATTGGCTCTTCGCAATTCTTGTTCAAATACATCAATACCATCATCGTCATCGTATGACTGGGCACCACCACCGGTTTTGGGTTTTATTTCTGTAAAAAGGAACAAAGCAAAGTGGGTTAACGATTGGTAACAGTCAAAATTAACTGCATATAGATATGGCAACTCCGTCGTATAGATAACCGTATTTAAGAGTTCAACAGTATACGTATATTGTCATTCAGATATTTACATATTTTAATTTGTAGAGTAGTGTTTCCAGTATATAGGTGGAGTTACTTCCATTATTAAAACAATTCGAATAACAACATTAAGCACGGGGTGTTACTGGACACCGAATTTCTGAAGAGATGGGGCTTAAACGTTCCGTATTGAAGTGGGAATGTCAAATTTTTGTACGGTGGCCATACCGGGATTCAAATCAAAGTGCTTAGCTCTGGGTTTTGACTTCGTATGGCCGCCAACAATTTAAACGGATATAGTCGGATCTGGAGTATATATATAAAGGGGTTTCCAACACGAGGTGTTACTTTGAATCACCCGGTATTTCGGAAACTGTCACTTTGGAAGCTTTTATTATGTGACAACTAGAACTAATTATTATTCTATGTGACAACTAGAAATTCACTACAAAAATGGTGAACATTTTGCAGTCACAGTTCGCAAAACTAATGATTTTTTGGGTCGTCGTGAAGTACCTGGTTGGACCGCAATACAGAAATTGATGAGAAAAATTCGAGCTGTTGGGACAAGTTCGTGATGTGAAGAATAAAACCCGTGCACGTTGCTCAAGAACAACTGAGAATATTGCTGCAGTAGCCCAAAGTGAAAACCCAGGTTTGTCCATTCCTCGTCGTTCTTTGGAATTGGGCATTCCACAAACATCATTACACCGTATTTTGCATAAAGACTTGGGTCTTAAGGCTTATAAAGTTTAGTTAACACAAGAACTCAAGCCGGGCGATCATCAACAACGTCGTGTCTTTGCTGATTGGGTCCTTGAAATGCATGAAAATGATCCGGAATTCCATTTCTACCTCGGTGGCTACGTCAACAAGCAAAATTGTCGCATCTGAGGCTCGGAAAACCGAAGCTTTATTGTTGAGAAATCTCTCCATCCTCAACGTGTGACTGTTTGATGCGGTTTATGGATCGGCGGGTGATTGGATCTTACATTTTCGAAAATGAGGTTAGATCAACAGATACGGTGAATGGATTGATTTGTTATGGTCGGAGTTGGATGAACACAATTTCATGAAAAGGATATGGTCCTGTAAGTGTGGTCGTGGTCGCCATTTGGCTGTTTTTCATTATTATCGGCATGCCTTCCTCTTTAATATAAAATAAACATCCGATTTCAAAAAATGTCATTTTTCTTTGAAAACCAAAATAACACCTCTTGTTGGGAAAATCCTGTATATGGATAATATGCATTTACTTCTGCAAAGCTGTCTTTACATGAATGGGACGAAGTGGAGGTTATCGTCCAGGCTCTTTTTTGTTTTAAGAGCATAATTATCATGACCCTTCCTATCATAGTCTTTAAATTAAAACAATATCAAATTGAGATTTGTTTCTAAATCCGGAATAAAAATTATATCGCTGTGTAGATTAATCGGGCCACCTAACAGATCTGGACTCTTCATCAACTTCCCTTGATTTTCCGGATTTTTCCATCATTTCCCAGTGGCTCAATAACAAGGCAATTATTTTCGATATACCTATCCACAATCTAGATTTTGTCTCAGATTTTAAAACAAATTTCAAGTATAGAAAATCCTCGCGATTTGTATCTCCAGGTTGCCATACCATTCTGCATATTTCGAAAAATCTCAACCCTTTTGCAATATATAAATACATTTTAAAATTACCCTATAGACTTACTCTAAATTACTTAAAAACTATCCTAAAGTGTACGTGACAAGGAGTGTGATGATGTTCAGCACATAAATGATCAAGATTTGTTTTTGTTTTTTGAACGCCAATTTGAAGTGCTTTTGAGGAAAATGATTTACGATTTGAGGTTTTGATACAATACAACACTGCAGTGGTCTGAGTACTTATGCGAATTAACATAGAAATAGAGGACATTTTTATTAATTACGTGTCCATGTAGGATCGTCGGGATCTTCATCGGTCTCATATTCTTTCGCTGGTAATTTTCCATATTTCGCCTCCAAACGATTCATTAATTCAGTATCGTCAACATCCGACAAATCCTCTTCTTCTCCTTCTTCGTCGTCATCCTCATCATCTAGATCATCATCGTCCAATTCTTCAGAATCATCATCGTGCCCTTCGTCATCGTAGATGTCATCTTCATCATAGTCGATGTCATCATCTTCTGGTTGATAATCCATGTCATAGGTAACATCCTTTTTGGTGGACTTGGGCTCTTCCATCTGTCGATCATCTACTTCAGCCCGAGGTGGTGAATATTTGTTGACATCGTCGGGCCCATGTGGATAGTATTCGTTGACATCATTGGACCGAGGAGGTGAAAATTTCGGCGCATCTATTCTGGCCTCAACCAAGGGTGGCGGTGGTGGAGCCTCAAATACAGCTGGTGCTTTGTGTGGTATTTGGGATAGGGTGTTACTTCTAGTAGTGTTTACAATTGGTTCCTCACGGACTATCGCAGGCATTGTTTTGTTGGTATAGGTTTCGGTTGTGTTGATTGATGTCTGGTATGGAGATCGATATGTGTCAGGTTCTGTTCTGTTTGTTTGTGTCCTGTTATCGTTATATTCATCATCTTGATAACCTTTTGGTCTATACATTGCGTTGAGCTGTTCGAATGTTTCCGGCATGTAGTCATTGTTGCCGGCATCCACTTCATTTTCTTCGGCTGGCGGGTCTTCTTCGATGTCATCTATGTATTCGATCTCCTCCTCGATTTCTATTTCTTCTTCGGAGAATTCTTAAAGAAGTTGGATCGGAAAAGAACAACATTTCAAATTGATTGTTTTGTTTGTTAAACTATACAGATGAAAGGATATAAACCCGAAAAGCAAGTTCGTGAGATCGTTAATAACGCAGCAATATTTCCGTTTCTATCAGAAATATGATGGCGAAATCGCTTGGGCAGTGCAGTCATTTAAGCCGTTCTATAGAGACTATTTAGTCTTGGCTTTATAAAATGTACATACAATCGCATATGGAGCCCTGGTATGGTGGAGTAAAGTGAATACACAATCACATCTCTCCAATCTAACCAATGGATATTCTGCATGGACATTACGGCTTCCCAAGATGTCCATCTCAGAAATTGTGCAGCTAAAGTTGTTCCCCGTCTACACAAAACAAAAGGCCTATGGACACAGCTCTGTTATAGAAACAGATGCCAATTGAAACAGAAGATCGCTAACGAACCTCGAGAAAACCTTCAACTTGTCCAAACCATCTAGAGAGGAATGGACCAAAAACTCAGTCGTTACAGTCGGATGGAGACTGGAAGTGTTGTCAGAAGATTTATTAATATAGACATCGTACAGTCTACCTAACTTTTGAAGTGTGTTCCTGGACGAGGTAGTTGCAATCCAAATGGCAGCCAAACGGATTTCGGAACAGAACATATCACTTCCGTACATAAAACTCTGTGGACAGCCTTGCGATCCTTAAAGCCTTATACTCAGAGGTAGTAAAACCCAGATGTTCGTAAGAATGCTTTAAATCCCTCACCCTAATCCAAAAGCGCAAGGTAACACTTACATGGATCCCTGGTCAAAACTACACAGTAGGGAACGAGATCGTAGATATATGTGCTGGGAAGAGCTCTGAATCAGAGGGCGCTGGGATTCTATACAAACTTCTGAGATAAGTCCCTCTTTATGGATAGATTTAAACCCTGAGAGGACCAAGTAGCTATTGATTTTTGGAAAGAAAAAAGACTCCGCATTCTCACAGGATGCTGCCACAGAACGATAGGCAATATGGCACATCTTATGTACATTATAAAAAAGGTTGGACGGCCAAAGTCTATGCTCATGTCTTCGGTACATGATGTTACGCCAGAACAAAGATACTCAAATGCCAACGAGATTTCATATCGTACCATTTACTCAAATAAGAAATGGCAAGTGACTATCGCATCAGAGATCCCCTTAATCATTGACTACCTTAAACATATGTTTTGTAGTATTTTAACTTTGTTCTAAATTAGTCGCAATTGCTTTAAAGGGTTCATATCCTTTCGTTTTCACAGTCTTAATCTATAAGCACGAATTTAAGATTGTGAACTATTGTTTTAAATGTGTTCATATTTCAATTAACCATCTTCCGGCAAAAATTCCTCCACCTCGTTGGGATCTTCCGGTAAAACCTCCTCGGGAGACGCTATTGTAAGGCGGCGTTTCATTAAAATTTCTGGATCAGGATCGTCATGATCTTCAACGATGTTCATTTCAAAAAGAATTGAATAAAATTGTAAATTAGGATACAATATTAATACAACAACAACAACAAAATAATAGACATTTAAAATGTACAGAAAAAAATGGCAGCATACATACAATGGCTTTTAGCGGTACGGTGGTGCGAGCATAAAATATTAAATAATTCAAAAACTATAAATACAAAATATTAAAATTAAAAATTTTCAATTACACAGTTTTTTTTTACAAATCAAACGAAAAAATACTTTGGAATTATTTTAGAAGAAAGTGCAAATTTTGAAGAAGAAAAATAAATTAAAATAAACAAAAAAAAAACATATTGTTAAGAAATAAAAACTAAAGTTAATATTGATTTCGTTTTACTTTTTTTTTTCTTCTAGAAATCCACAACATTTACATGCGGACATACAAAAGATTGAGTGAGTTATTTTGGTCAAAAACGTTTAAGGGTTAAATTCATTGTTTCTTTTGAAATTGAAAGAAATTGAAACATTAGCTTTAAGCTTGTTTGTTTTAATGGTTTAAAAGCTTACAGACACACTGGTGGCTATAATTAAAGTTAACATCGGTCAGAAACATTTATGTTGAACTGGAAAAACTCACTTGTGATTGGATTTTTCTTAAGCAAGACTAGACGTGCGACTAAGGCTAGAGCCAGACCAACGCCAATTTTTAACGTCACTGTAAAAATATTTTGAATAGGTGAATTGAATTCATAATCTTGTTGTATTTTCTTCTATTCTTTTATAAAACTTGCACTTTCTTATTTAACATAAATAGGGCCTTAAGAGATAATGTAGGTAATTTAAGGTGGAGACCTAATTATTCCAATAATTTATAAACTCCTAATTGGTAATATTATCTTAAAATAACACTTTTTAAAGGTTTTATCGAATTTAAAAAAATGTCCTTGCCTTAAAATTGTGTGTAACTCTGAAACTGTTTCTCATCAATTCAAAAATTGTTTAAATAAAAAAAAAAAAAAAACATTCGGCCATTTTTGCACTCAGGGGACCATAATACATCAGAATTGTACATTGGTTATACATTAAGATTGTTTTGCTTTTGTTGCATAGTGTAATCGATTGCTCACTATTTAAGAAAACGGCAATTGGCGATAACTGCCATTTTGACAGAAATTAAGCAGAATTCTGATAATGATGTGAACAAATTTCATTAAAAAATAACAAATGGTATGTAAGTGTGTTGACCATAGACGTAACTAGACCATTTAGGGGGGTGGCTATATCCCCCGTTGCTGGTTCATTGTACTACTTTCGCAACCGGCAGACGGCTAAGACCATCCTCGACAGGCCTAGTTACGCCTATGGTGCTGACAAATTTTAAAAATGTGTTTTTGTAAAGAAAAAATGTATAGCCGAAACAATTTTGTATTGATTTTCTTAATCTTCTGTATTAATTCACAATGACTGATATAGTCGATCACTTGGCATCATTTAATATTGGAATTTTTTATGTTGTTAATGCCGACCGAGACAGAAACTTAAGCGATTATTACAAATGTCGCTTAATATCGATTAGCACTCCGTACAAAATAAGCGGAAATCTAACGAAAACGCAGCTAATGTTGAAAATTCAAACGCTCTTTCTCTTTAAGAAAAGCTGAGACTTACTCACATTTTCTTAAAACGCAACTCAAAAGCTCTCCGTATTAGACATATAAATTGCTTTTTTTGGAGTACTATTGTCGGATAAATCCTGGGACAGTGCAGAGAAATCTTAACCACATATCTTCTGGTGACTTCGATATAAATTATCGTAAGTTTTCGTAATTAACGAAATTGTCTTACATTTTGAACACTGCAATATTTTCTTTACAGCATTGGGCAAGTGAAAGATTAAGGTTATAGTGGACGAAACTTGGACCAATTACAACACCCCAATGACCAAAGAACAATGGTCCATGCACCAAAGGACAATAAAGGTGTGGCCACAAAAATCGCGTCATTCACAGTAATTACCTGAAAAAAGGTGAAACGATCACGGGTGAAGCTATTGGACAAATTCGATAAAAATCCATGAACTGGGCAACGAATTACTAACTAAATCTTAATTCTCTCATATTCTCAATGAATATGTTTGAAGTATTCTCCCAAAATGTAGTGGTAGGGTAGGAATATAAGTCTTTTTTAAATGCCGTCCCCTTTTTGGAAACACTCGTCGTCATCGTGCATTTTTTTTGTTATGTTTGAATGTGAAATATAGTCATTGGGATCTAAATCCTTATGTAAACCTTGAATATTTCTAATAATTTTCCTATCTATTGGATGTAGCTAAAACCTCTTATATACTTACGTGATGAATCCCACGATGATGCCTGTTCTGTCGTCGTATCCTCGTCATTGTTCAAATTTTCATCGGAGGCCGGATTACTTTTAGCCTCGGCGGCAGCTTGTTGACGGGCCTTTTCCTTTAACAGTTCCAATTCGGAACCGTCGTTATCGACAATGTTTTCAACCGAGTCGAAATTGCCATCTTCTTCATCCTGGAAAATATTTAGTTAGATATGACAATGAATAAGCAAATACAAACGATATGTTACAGTTATTTAATTGAAAAACTGATTTAAACCAGTTCAAACCATTTGTTAAAGAATATTAATCTGGTCAATTTCAAAATACGGTTTAACAAAAACGAGAAGACTAAAAATATCACGGACATAATGTGGAAATGTCATTGTGTTTTATGATATTTTCACTTCGGAATCGTTTTTATGTTCAATCAAGGATTGTCTTTACTTTAGGACGTGAAGTATTCATTCATTGTACTCACGTCATCAAATGGATCATCGTCGTCCTCATCGTTATTCATAGAAGCATGTTTGGATGTCTCTCGGGTAGCATTATCATCGACATTATCCTCGTTGGTATTATTGTCATCTTCTTCCTCGTCCTCCTCATCGTCATCGATATTCTCATTTGTAGCTTCGAGAGTGACATTATCATCTTCTTCCTCAGCCGTGACATTTTCATCCTCTTCAGCCGTGACATTTTCATCCTCTTCAGCTGTAGCATTTTCATCTTCTTCCTCTTCAGCTGTAACATTATCATCTTCAGCGGTAACATTATCATCCTCAGCTGTTACATTATCATCTTCTTCCTCCTCAGCTGTAACATTTTCATCCTCGTCCTCATCGTCAGCCTCTTCTGCCTCTTCCTGAGTAACATTTTCATCTTCATCGGCTTCATCACCTTCCGAGACATCGGCTTCTTCCTCTAACGGCTCATCATGCTCATCGTCATGATCATCCTCTGGTGAGCCATGAACATCAGCATGATGATCATCAGCTCGATGTTCATCTACCCAACCGTCGAAATAATTTGAAAATCTTGATTCCGACAAAGGTGTGTCGACTGCCATGTAAGAAATTATAATTACAAATGCTTCGCCATAGAAAAGGAAAAATGTGAACTTACCATCTGATATGCCTCGATTTTCCAATATAATCAAACATACCAAGCCCAAGAGTACAGTCATCAATGAGAAGAATATTACCTTGGCACACCAATGTCCGCCGGTGCCATGTTCCTGATGGACATGCAAATGTACATCGTCCGATCCCATTTTGGTTAGATGAACACCGTGAGACGCCTCATCATCTTGAAAGGGTGTTAAGGGAAAGGTGAAATGAATATGTATATTAATTAACTATATAATATTTAAATGTGATATGTATTTTGTGGGAACCAATAGTAAAATTCCATGCCTATTGAGATTTGTAAATGCTGTACATGTTTTGTTCTTAATATAAGGAAAAAATGGTAGAAAACCAGAAAGTTTCAGTGAAAGTTTCGATAAACAATCTTTGTTTGCAACAAAAGCGGGGAAATGGAGAAAATTCATGCAGGAGAACTTATTAAGGGTTTTCAAACGTTTATCACATAATTGAATCAAAGAAGTTTTGATTCTTCTTCTTGATTCGTTGAGTGCGGTCACAATCAGATGTCTATTAAAGTGTAGCTAAACGCCCATTATTGGACGATTCTTTGTTTGCGTTTAAAATTCTTTGTTTGGCTTTTTCTACTTTCATTCTAAATTAAATAATCTGAAACTTATTCGAACAATGAGTTTGACAATCAAAAATCTTTCAAAATTTAAAATTTGTATCAGCTATTCACATGACTCTACCTTCAATTATTCTATCCAAATTTTGAACTATTTAAGTGCTTGTGCAATTTAAAATCACTCCATTATAAATGACCTTAAAAGCCCAACTCAAGAAATGATATACAGTGTACTCTCTCCTTGCGGACACCTCTCATAAACGGACACCTTTTTCAGTACCAATCCGCTTCAGTCCTCTTGTGTTCTTCTCTCATAAGTGGACACAATTCTCAGTCCCTTAGGTGTCCGCTTATGAGAGAGTACCCTGTATATGAAACTGTTTTATTCAAAATCGGTAAAATAATAAACAAAGAACGTCTGTCAAATGACACCTAAAATCCCTATTGCATCCGTCGCCATTTAAATAACACTAGTCAACAGTCAAAATGTACTCGGGATGCGATAATTTTTTCTGTGTAGATAACCTTGACATGAGCTCGAAAAACGCAATAAAAAAATGTTTTTTCGTTTGGTTTTTGTTTTATTTTTTTTTTTTAAATTTTAAAAAAAATTTTTTGGTTAATTTGTTTCGTCCGGGAACCACTAGCCCGATTTAATTGAATTAAATTTTAAAAAATTTAAAATTACAATTCCCTTAATCTGTTCATATATTGTATTCCTATACAAGCAACAGTTTCCAAGTTAAAAATGAATATATAAAGGAAACAACTTATTTTTTGCCTAAAGATTAAAATTTTTTTTTTTAAAAAATCCATAAAAAATCCAAAATGAAAAAAAATGTCAAATCTTATTACTTTTACGTAAAGTCACATAACCTATGAGCAAAATGAGACAAAGATCATGAAAATCGATGCACGCGTTTCGCTTTTATTCGCAATTGAGTAAAGGTATGAATTTCAAAAATCAAAAAAAGTCATATATTTTTGTCACCCAACAAATTTTAATTTTTTTTGTAATAAAAAAGAAAAAACCTTACCATAGACAAAGTTGTGCATATGTCGAGCAAATTTTTGCTCATAGGTTATGTGACTTTACGTAAAAGTAATAAGATTTGACATTTTTTTTCATTTTTTCAAGGTTATCTACACAGAAAAAATTATCGCATCCGGAGTACATGAAATTTTTTTCATTTTGTTGAGTAGTGTAATTTTCTCTTGTATTTTCATACATTTTTCTTAACTCAGGTTTTTTTAAATTTTTAGAAATTAAACAAAAAAAATAAGAATATCACATTATTATCGTTGTGAATTAAACAAATGCTGTGATTTATTTTTAAATAAAAATACGATACAATTTATAAACGTCATTCTATTTAAGCGTATTCGTATTATTGCATACATAAATGATTTCGATTAATTAATCCAATCAAAATAATTAGGGCCAGCTACGATTTTTTTGTTTGTAAAAATCAATAAAATATATTATTTAATATTTTTTTGTTGCATCAGCCATGTTGAAACTGAGTATATGCCGGTGGTTTACGAATCATCTGTTTTCTTGTTGACTTTTAGAAAATATGATTTTTGCAGTGTTACCATATGTTGCATTTTCCAACAAGGTGTGCAACGCACTGCTGCCGTTACCAAAAGGCCCCACTCAAAACGCTTGGGATTTTCAACGAGAATAATAAGCGGTGTCAACTGTAGCATTTTAAGACTGAATGGGGTATTGCAAACTCCGAAATCAGTTGGATTAATGGAGTTATTCATTAAAAAGGTAGAAAATTTAAATAAAAAGGTAGAAAATTTAATGAGGGGATTATCATACTAGGTATCGTTAAAAGCTTTGGTGGGGTTAAAAGCATAATATATATGTAGGTTCAAGTTAACTACCTTGTAAGCTTGATTTGCGTGAAAATATTAGTTCACCTTCAGACTTGCGATAATCTAGAGATTCTGTTTTGCATTATACAGTAAAAATAAATAATTATTGTTAACATCAGAAAGTAAAAAAGAAACAAAAACGAAAAGTAGAATATGTACCGCCGAGAAGACAATAACAAAATGAGTGACAAAATGCCGCTAAAACAAAGAACAACAAGCATGTAAACACTTTTCTTTTCCTTTCGCTGAGTCTTGTGAACAAAACTGCAAATCATGTGGAAATGGAAAAATGCCAATGGCCACCACATACCGAGAAATATGTGTATAATATACATGTGTATGTCGCACCGCCACTACATAGAAATGTGTGTGGTCCACCATCTATTTATGACGCATTAACTGCCGATAATCTGATGTACTACGAATATATTGTAGAGCAGACACATGTTGGTATGTGAACAAACGAATATAGGAATATTATGACAAATTAATACATATTTACTCAAATAGCCCATTAACACTTTGCCGTTCTTTGTTCGTATGATCTTTAACGTGATCGAGCAGAAAAATATTAAACCAATTGTGTCAACCGGTCATAGTAAAGTCCCCTAATACATTCTGATTTGAAAAGTCTGCTATTCAATATTAAGTAAACAATTTGAAAACAAAGAAATGTCAATCTATTTAGAGTACCAAGAATAAAATCGTAAGGCTATAAACATTGGTGGTGTCATAGGGCCTGACTGTAGATTGTGTTGTCAGGAAAAGGAATGTTCCAAAATTGACGCTCTGGAAGTCATCTATGAACATGTTTGGATATAGACAAAATAGAACACATCGATCCACGTTTTGTTATAATCGACATGATTTAGGGACCGGTTGTTCTGAAAGTCACATATAATGTGATCAAATTTATACAAAATAATGTTTATTTTTATTCTGTCTGTTTCACTGAACCCGTATTTCTGTGTTAATTTGTGAAAACCATGCAATCCAACAAACAAAGTGTTGCCTCCAATGAGTGGGAAAATGTCGCACTTTTTGTACTCTCTCCATGAAGAATGTTACACCGTAAAACGGCTGATGTCTACTGCGTTATCATTTCCACCAAACCAAATCAATTTTGGTAGCAGCTGCTCTGGTTAACAAATACTCTCAAGGCTCAAGGCGATCAAAGGTTCTTGCTACCAAAAAATGGTATCTATGGCAATTTTCCAAAAAGACAAAACTCTTAGTAAACTGAAAATTTGGGGGTTTGGAAGGAGGAAAGACGGAGTCGAGATTGTTGATATTTATCTTGCATTTGAAAAGGTCATAGCTGACAGTATTCCACATGCGAACAGTTCGGCTGATTCATACGATCAACCGGCCATGAACCGGTCCCTGGACAGCCGAGTATCCTGGCTGAATGGCACAACTTTTTTTATGTATGCTTTATTAATTATTATTTGATCTTCCTAATGCGGACCTCAAACGTTACAACTTGATCAAGTTGTACAACTAGTTAAAACAAGACATCACACGTTTTAACTGGTTGTACAACTTCAACAAGTTGTAACGTTTGAGGTTAGTTAGGTTGATTGTCGGTTGGTTAGTCTTAGGTTGGTTGTCGGTTGGATGAAAATCCAAATATTTTGATTTCAGTTCAATTTTGCCAACTTGGTTGGTACGTGTGTGGGCTTGTCATTCCACTTCTTCACTTCATTCGCATTTTTGTCATCGATGAAGTAAATACATTTTTGTATAGATGTTTTGAAAAAATAATTTGAAATAATAAAAGCGATTGCTTTTATTGAGGAATATATAGAAATATGCCCCAGTTGTGGAATTCAAAGTATAAAAATCAATTAATTGAAATTGTGGACGCTACGAAAAATGTTTGCAAAGGAGATTGGATAAGAAATTGGTTAAACATTTGTAGCGTGTGAGGTGAACGACCAACTTGTTTGTGAAACTCGATTGTACAACCTGTTGTAAGTGTATGAATCTAAAATGTAATTCAGTATTGAATCCGGGTATGGATTTTTTTAGCGGTGTTGACAGTTATGAAAACTTTCTTGATACAGTTTTGTTCGCATCGTAAACAGTGGACCTTCACAGATGTATACTGACACATTTGGTTTAAAACCTCTTCAGCCTGTTATTTGTCGTTGAGCGTTATAGAGTATCTTGACAATGTTCACACATTAGAGAATTTTAAAGCGAATTTGGTTTAAACCTCGTTAAGTAGGGGCGGGGTCCTTCACAGCCAGATATTGATCGTTGAATTGTTTAGACTATATAGACAATGTTCACATTTTAGAGCATCATTAGGACTAGACGACGGATATTGGAAAAGCTGTTAAAATATCTATACAACCCACGCTCCGGCCATGCAGAAGGGACACAATAGAGTTGGACCATCATCCTTACCGCTCTCTTCTGTATACGGTTCAGAAGATGCCAAAAGCTCTTTAAAGCCCCTGTCCGTTTATAGAAGTTATATTTTCGATATCAGATGGGGTTAAGTATTTCAACAGTTGACTGCTTCTTTCGACACTTCGAAAATATGCCTAGTCCAACGCAAATGACGAACATCTTCATGTCCAGAACATCAAGAGATTGACCCACTCTTACAGATTGACGACGATGTGGTAGGTGTGACAACAAACAGCACTGGGTCATGCGTATTTTAACATCTGCTCTGTCCGTTTCGAGCCAAATCGCGCTTGAGTGAGTCATTAATCGTTCGCCTTTTATTACCAACCGGAAGGACTTGGCCGATGATCAAAGTACTCATAAAGTCGCCAGGAATGTAAACTTGGGTTTGTTGGGTAATATCAATCACACCATTGCACGTTACGCTAAGAAAACGTCCAGAACTCGCTGTCGTCGAACGCATACGTAAATTATTTTGTCCCGCATCTGTTGTTTACTTTCACATTTCTTTACAGATCGATCCTCTTGTCATTCTTCTTTCGCCTCTCCACACAACAACAAAATAAGAAAAAAAAGTACTGATACAAACACAGAACAATACAAAGAAACCAGAACATGTAATTGTTGTGGAAGGCTCACCCGCCTCGGAGATTTCAATTTGATGTCCCAAGATTTATGTACAAGAAACTGAATGTTGTGAGAAAACCCAATTTTATGGCGGACGATATGAAAATGTAATTACAAATAAATCATTCGAATAATTATCTACACATTTGGTATTTAAATCTATGACTGCATTAGACATTCAATCGTGACTATCGTACACATGGACCAGCGCCGCCGTTACTCTGAAATGGTAATTTCTTTGGCAGTCGAATAAAAGTACATTGGTGCGAAGTATTCCCGATAGACAATTTTCAGCTTGTGCAAAATGACATTATTATTAAAATTCACTACAAAGATTGTGAAAATCTTGCAGTCACAGTTCGCAAAACTAAAGCAATTTTTGGTTCGTCGTGAAGCAGCTTGTCGGACCGCTATACAGAAATTGGTGGACAAATTCGAGCTGTTAGGACAAGTTAGTTAGTGATGTGAAGATTAAAACCCGCGCACGTCGCTCAAGAACAACAGAGAATATTGCTGCTGTAGCCCAAAGTGTTGAAGAAAAGCCAGGTTAGTCCATTACTCGTCGTTCTTTGGAATTGGGCATTCCACAAACGTTATTACACCGTATTTTGCATAAATACTTGGGTCTTAAGGCTTATAAAGTTCAGTTAACACAAGAACTCAAGCTAACCGATTATCAACAGCATCGTGTCTTTGCTGATTGGGTCCTTGAAATGCATGAAAATGATCCGGAATTCCATTGAAAAATCATCTTGACTGATGAAGCCCATTTCCACCTCGGTGGCTACGTCAACAAGCAAATTGTCTCTCGGAAAACACAAGAGTTATGGTTGACAAGTCTTTCCATCCTCAATGTGTGACTGTTTGGAGCGGTTTATGGTCCGGCGGGGTCACTGGACTTTACTTTTACGAAAATGAGGCTGGATCAACAGTTACGGTGAATGGATTGAGCTATCGAGAGATGATTAATGATTTTTTATGGTCGGAGTTCGATGATATTGATCTGGACAACGTTTACTTTCAACAAGACGGCGATACGTGCCACACAAGCAACGAAACCATTGCTCTTTTACGGGAAAAGTTTCCAGACCGTGTTATCTGTCGAAGAGCTGATCACAATGGGCCACCGAGATTTTGAGATTTAACACCTTGCGACTTCTTACTTTAGGGCCACGTGACAGCATCGATTCAAGACCTCAAAGATAGAATTGGTGTCTAGGACATAGGGCAGATTTTTTGATTTGTTTATGGAAAATTTCATCAAAAGGATATGGTCCTGTAAGTGTGGTCGTGGAGGCCATTTGGCTGATGTTGTTTTTTTTTATTATTAACGGCATAACTTCCTCTTTATTATGAAATAAACATCTGATTATTTATCTCGAAAAATTACATTTATCTGTGAATACCAAAAATTACCATCAAATTACAGATTAAACATTTTTCGTATATTTTTTATTCACAAACTTGTGCCAAAATTCGAAAAAAAAAAATGGGATTTGTGCCACATCCAAATCATTTCCCAAAATAAAATCTGAAAAAGACCCAAAAAATACATTTCCCGAAAGCTTTCAAAACAAAGGCGAAGCAACTATGGAATTCGACAAAAAAATGGTGAACACCCTAATACAGTCGAGTCCGGTTATAACGTACACCGGTTATAACGAACGTTCGTCTATAACGAACACTTTTTTAAGTCCCAAGAGTTTTGCTTCTACCCTATTTTACCCTGGGTATAACGAACTTCGCTTATAACGAACTAATTTGTCGAGTCCCTAGGAGGTCGTTATAACCGGACTCGACTGTATCAGCTGTTAAATTGGTTGTCAAGGAAATTAGTGTCACCAACTCAAAAAAAACACCCTATATAGTATCAGAATATCTTCGATTCTTCACATTTGGAAGTCAATTTGACCAAAGTCTTCCGTTATTTTGAAGTGCGTAGCTTCTGCTTTTTATTAGGTCCAATCCATTACTTAACTCTTTTTGGGGTTTCCCTTCCCATCAGTAGATAGTAAAAAATCGTTTATAAAAAATGTATAATGAGAAATTAAACGATCTTGGTAGGGGGCCATATTGTAACTCAGATAGAACTATTTGACTGGAGTTAGAGGAAATACTTTACAATAAACATGTTAAAATAAATAAGCTGAAATTAGCGTTTTTTTTATTTCACCAAGTTTTGCAACTCCCGTTATGTCGTATATCAACGTGTCAGTTATCCACCAAAAAGAAAACTTCACGGCAGTATGTATTAGTTCATGAATATCCTAAATGTATTTGTTTGTGTGTGTGTATGTAGTTGTTCTCAATGCACACTCTTGTTCTCTTTCTCTCTAATTTTAAGATGAAAAAAAGAAACAATATCAGCCTCAGCAACATTAGCGTCAGAAGAGATAGAGAACGTGTGTGTGATGAAAAATTAAAAATATAATCTTCATAAAAACTTAAGAAGTACCAAAAATATTTTTATATAATAGGGCAACTGAAGAAAAGACACACAAAGATAATGAAAAACTATACGACCAAAAACGAGGAATATAAAAGACACATGATGTACGAACAAATGTTTTCAATCCCAAGAAGTAGAATGACATTTGGTCCAAGAACCCACGATGTTTGGGAAAATAAAGAAACAAAAATACGACATAAATTAGCGCACAGAAACTTACCCCGTTTCTTCTTCTTATCCTTGCGTTTACGTGGTTGGACATCACCCGACATTGTAGCTCCAAAGATTTGATTTAGTATCGAAAGGTAAGGAAATAAATTACTGTAACGTTGGTTATAGTGCTCGCTCTGCTAGTGGTGTGATGTTGACCTGATGCTGAGGCCAACCAGGTCTATTTTTAATTTATTTATTTTTTGTACGTGCTATTTTGTTCTATGATCTGTTTTGTTGGAAATGTGGTTGATTTCTAGTAGTATCTCGCATTCACTTCACTTTTCAATGCAATCATCAATTGTCGTTATTTTTATTGTTTAAATCGAAATCAAGTTAAAATTTGCTTCTTTCTTCACACAACAATCAACACAGACTCCGAGTTACCGTTTGATTTTTTTTTCGGCAGGGAGACAAATATGATATTTTTGAAACAATTAATTGTCTTTTCCACTATTTGAAAATGGGAAAATGAATTAATGTATGCGTATACATATACTAGATCGAGCAAATATACGACGAGGTGGTAGTATGTGAGTAGCTGCCTGTCTGACTTTTCACTTTTCGTCGGTACGATGTCTGTCTGTAGCCGTTGTATGTGTTAACACCGAACATACACACACACACGCACGCACACACACTATTGTGTTGGCCGTCGTTGCTGTTGGTTGGCGTTTTTCTTTCTATTCAGTTGGTTGAACTTGTGCTCCACTCGCGTTCGTTGTCGTTAAACGTCTGAATGTTGCGGGCGAATTATATGAAAAATTTCTGTTTTATGAAAAACTTAAAAATAAATTTGATTTTTGTCCCTGTGTTCTGCTCTCTTGATCCAATCTGTTATTACCATACGCTGTTGTTTTTCTTCTTATCGTATGTTTGTGCATGTGTCGCCGCTTCGCGAGTTCCTCGAAATGTCCATTCTCTTCTGATTTGTATCTCACCGCTTTTGCAATACCGCTCGTCCGTCTATCATTTAGAATTTTGAGAAATATCTCGCCTTGCTTCGTATGGAAAATGGGAAAATGATTTGTTGGTTTCTGTCGTTGTTTACTTTTATTTCATTCTTTCTTTTGCATGATCTTCACACTTTATCCAATACTAAGCGGCTTTTTATTTATTGTATTTAAATGGCCGGCAAAATTTAACTTTGCTTGTGATGATGTGTTTTGTTTTGTTTTATTGTACAATTAATTATTTGTATGTACTTTGTTTTCAACGAATATCTCAGGTGTGCAGTTGTTGAATCGAAACCGTTAAAATCAGTGTTACCAGTTTAGGACATTTCGCCATGTTTGGGGGATTTGTTAGGGATATTTTAGGAATATGGAAATGCAGGTTTTGAACAGATATTTATTTTATTTCTTTCATTTATTTTCACAGTATTTGTAATTTAAAGCCAATTACAACAAGTGAATACTACTCTTCAGTTAAATTCAAAAATAAATAAAAATACAGTGCGAGCTCGATGATCGCAACTTATGATGCCACTGCCGGTTGTGATAATCGCAAAAGTAGCGATAACCGAAGCTCAATTTTACATATAAAGTATATGCTCAACATTTATGATTTTTTTTTAAATATAATTATTTAATGTTTGAAAATTACATAAATCGGTAATGCAGTAGTTTTGTGGCAACGACGAAAAATCGGCAGAAAAAAGCGGAATGAAAGCGCCATCTACATTTTATTTTTCACTAGATTGGCAATGCAGATTACATTGTATTGGCAACACCTGCTTAACAAATGAAAACAGGGTTGTAATAATGAAATTTACATGATTTGTTTTGATTCCATCATTTATTCCTTTCTTTAATTTTTCGTCTGTCTTTATTTGATTAGAAGTGATATCAACTCCCAACCGAGAAAAAAACGCAAAAAATGGACTTAAATTTAGGACTGGATCAAAGACAACTTTTCTTAGGGAAAGTTGGAAGGTTGATCTTCGTAATTGTATTTCTGTTTAATAGGTCGTGGCTATTTTGAAAGAGAATTGGACAAACTATGAGACCTATGTGTGGAATGTGAATTGCAAGAGTATAGTCACTATACGAAATACAATCTAAATAACCTGCCTAGTCGAGAGCGGTATATGTGTGCTACGTAATCGTAAATTGATCGATGCAGTTTTTCATTATTGATTAACTTAATAATTTATTTTAATATTACTATTATTACCCATACTAAATGTTTTTTTATTCATACCAAATGCCTACTAGTATTAACTCACCTACGACGATGTTTATACCCGGTGACCTGTCGGATCGACGGAAGCGACGCGACACTAGTTTTTTTCGCGGGACTTTTGAGTTTCTCTCCCCACGTTTCGTTTAATTTTTTTGGCCACTGTAGTAAAAACAGTACATAAAACGTTATTTCGTTACCGATTTGTACTTCGTTATTATATTGAGAACTTTGCTATTCTATTCTCTATGGTAAACATTGAAATTTTAAAGCCAAGCCGTGCAAGCCGTTGCCGATCGGCTTGGTTCTCTTATTCAGAGTAGAATGGAGAAATCGAAGTGGTGCGAATGGAAGAATAGATAATAAACGTTTCATTCCATGTTATTCCATTTCTCAGCTGTGTTCAGCAGTGTTGGTAGATAGTGGCACATTGTGCTATTTTCGGCAATCAGCTGTTTATGAAAATCTATTTTGGCACTTTTTCACAACTATCACAAATTAAGTAGTTTAACATGAAGACGAACGCGATTGCGACTTCAAACTGTAGAACTTTTAATCGTACCAAAACCCAAGCCCGATAAGATTATATAAATCGCCATTGACAACACTAATAAGATGAATGGAATAGGGGAATCAAAAACCATAAATTCCGAGATGTTTGCGGACACTTGGCACTACTGGCCCTATTTGGGCACATTCAATTTGTTTGCGACACAAATTAATGTTTCCAAAATACCAACCTTGGTGTTCAGTAAGTAAAATTCAATCGTTCTTCAAATGAAATAATTCATTGCATTTAAGAAGATATGCTGTCACTTATAAGAAATGCAAGATACTGTCCTTCAATTGGACTTCTGGTAATAATAACAAGTACACTCAATTCATACAAGAAAATAATTCTTTTCCGTCTAATTATCAGCCACAACGTCTTTGTTCCGGCAAAACGACTGAAGTAGATAGTTCCAGTTCCACACAAAAAACAGTTCCAAAAAATGTCTTGGAAGTTAACCAAACAGCTCATTTACAGAAGGAAAATGGTGCCATATTCGACAAGAAACCATTCAAAATTCGCTTGGAGCAAGGTATTAAAGTGAAATCAGAAAAATCGAGGACAAAAGTGAATGTTGCAGTAAAAAAACCAACAGCCACAAACGTTTTACATAACCTTTAAAACTCGAATCGACCATGTACTAATGTTTGCTTATTTCCCCCCAATGTAATCGCAGATAAAGTCTACAGTTGGTGTCTGTGCGGAAAATCGAAGCGTCAACCAGTTTGCGATGGCACGCACAAGGACATTTTTCTGAAAATCAAACTGAGACCTATTCGTTTCAAAGTGGAAAAGACCGGCGATTACTGGCTGTGTAATTGCAAGCATACGAAACACCGCCCTTTCTGTGATGGAACCCACAAACAACCGCACATACAGTCTGCCGTGAAATAAATTAAGCCTTGATATACCTGGTGTTGTTTTGTGAGGAGCCGAGAAATCCGTTTTGTTAAAATAAAGTTGAACTTTCGAAATAAAACTACTTGTGTTTATTTTTTTATACGATTTAAGCAACAATTGTGGTATATTTGTTAATGTTATTGTATAATATATAGAAAATAATACACGTTTTTTTAAATAGATAAATGATATATTGTAGAGGGAAAAAAGCCTTTTACACTGATAAGACTGGGCAATTTTTCTGTAAGTTTGTATAGGCGAATACCAATCGAACTGATGGACACTATTTTTTACGCAACATTCAAAAGTTTAAGCTATACATATCATATTTTCAATTGAATTAGGATAAAAATAGTTTTCACAGAGAAAAAAAGTTCAGACCAATCACAATATAGATGTTGGTGGAATAAATAGTCTATTTATTTTTCGAAAGCTAGAATTTTAGGAATATGGAAATTATTTTATTTGCAGTTTTCCATACTAGGGAATTCGCATATTTTTGATTAATTGCTATTTTGAATTCACTGTCTGTTCCCATAAAACAAATTGGTTCATTCGTTACAAATCGTCAATATTGAAAACGTTATAAAACGGCTGTCAGACCTTACACAATTCTGGTTTTTGGATATATGTAAGATATTAAAAAGCTCACATTACTGATAAAAATAAATTTTTTTGCGCCTTCATTTTTACAAATTTGTAATGAAGCAACAAATTCGTTTTATGGAAACAGTCTGTAAGTGTTACTGAATTAACAACTCCCCAGGTTTCTATAATTCGAATAGATTTTAAAATTTCGTCTCTTCATTCAAACACTTGTATTTAATTCCTATTAACGACAATTCTAATAATATGTTTGACGTTAGGTATGAATTAGGTGCCAGATATGAAGCGATTGATAATTATCAAAGATAATTACCCATTTATATTCTGGAATGGAGTGTTTTTTACCTGTCAATTTAACAAATATTTTTTTCCGTGGAGAACTTTTCAAAATAAGATAAATAGAAAATCCTACATGAGATCTAAGCTGAAACCCGGTCGCAGAGTTAGGCGTTATTTCGACATTAAGGTCAGCAACGGAAATACTAACATTCGACATCTCGAAAAGTAATCAAGATTTTGAAATATTGTAATCTTGATTGCCGACTGTTTTACGTGATTATCACCTTGAAGGCCAGCACCATCACACATGAGGTAACTACGATGCAGCTACCATAGTTGGTAAACCACACTATGATGGTCCATTCCCAGTCGGCTAGGCTATGACCGCTGTACCAGATTAGACTCTGGTGAGACCACATAGGATAACTTTTTTCAATTCGAGGCCAGCACACTCTGACTGGTAGCACAATATACGGTTTTAAGACCCAAATATCTTAACAAATAAAGTATAGATCGAATTTCCATTACTCTTGTCATTCAATTAATCAAATGCTTTAACTTTATTTATTTCAATTTTTGCAAAGAAATAAAAATAATCAATGATCTCAAACTCGACTAACAGAAACAAAACTGTAAATTATTGAAATAATTTATTAATATATTAAAATAATTTATTAAAATATTTTTTTAATATATTAAAATATTTTTAAAATATATTAAAACATTTTCTTAATATATTAAAATATTTTTTTAATTTATTAAAATATTTTTTCAATTTATTGCAATATTTTTTCAATTTATTGAAATATTTTTTTAATATTTTAAAATATTTTTTTAATTTATTAAAATATAATTTTAATTTTTTTTATTTTTTAGTCAAACTCGACTAACAGAAACAAAACTTTAATTTATTAAAATATTTCTTTAATTTATTAAATATTTTTTTAATTTATTAAAATATTTTTTTAATATATTAAAATATATTCTTAATATATAAAAAAAAATTTATTTAATTTTTAAAATTAAAAAAATTTTAATTTATTAAAATATCTTTTTAATTTATTAAATATTTTTTTAATTTATCAAAATATTTTTTCAATTTATTAAAATATTTTTTCAATTTTTTGAAATATTTTTTTAATTTGCTAAAATATTTTTTTAATTTATTAAAATATTTTTTTAATTTAATACAATAACACTTGCAGTATTAAAAGGGAGACCTTTTTATATAGATACATATTTGTAATTCAAATCGGAAGGGTCCTTAATTTGAATACGTGAGTGGGTCTTTTTCGTAATAGCGATCGACCGTGCAATACTCCCCTCCTATACTGCTGTCATAAGCAATAAGTAATAATGCCTTGCAATACAGTGTGACAAGACCATACAAGACTTCCTGATTCGAAATCGGTTAACAACATCTACAATTTCCAACCTCAATTTCATGTTGTAATGCCGATGACATTTCAAACAATGACCGAGTTATACAAATTGTATAAAACACCAACAAACTTTGCATAGTACATAAGTTTTAGTAGCAAGAGGATTCAGATCCATGAATTTGTATTTCAAAAATAAAACTACAGACTATATTTTCGTGGTTTTTAGATCCTTCTTAAAGTCATAAATTTATTTACTATGTTTTCAATAGAATTTCTTTCTTCGAGAGAAGTTCTCCGTTGTTTATGCCCAAAAGTCCGATCGATTAAATTGAAATTCTGTTGATATGGATTAAGTAAATTGCATACAAAAACTATATATATCTTCTATTATAAACGAGGCAATATGTATTTGAATTCCTTTTGTCGTTTAAAAATATTTAAGATTAGTAATAATTGTTAAAATCCGATACCTTCACTAAATTGAGAATAAAAGCGAAAACCATCAATCGATTTTCATGATCTATGTCTCATCTTAATTGTAAATTATCGGACTTTATGATAAACCTATTGAAACTGAATTTTCGACCATTTTTGTGCTCAGGAAACCATGGACCTCGTTAAAAGTTTTTTTTGTTGTGCTGTCATCTGTGGCATTCATTTTATAAAAATGGGAAATTCAGGAATTCACATTTTGAAATGCCGATATTTGTAAATAATAAAATCTTATCTCGGTTGGCATCCCAAAGAAATACTGATACTGATGAATTTATTTGGCCCACATTTTATGTTCTCTCGAAACGATATTGAATTTGTCAAACAGCTTTATAAAACTTTGCTAAGAAAAATGTGTGAAAATTGTTTCTGTACTTTCACACATTTGTCCTAACAAAAGTTTATAAAGCTGTTATCATTTTTTATAAGTACATAATTTTTACAGTTTTGTGTGTTTTTTTAAGATTCAACCAGTCAGGGGTTTTTAATTTCCCGACCTTTTGCAGTACCTGGAAGCGGGAAATTATCAACATCTTCCAGAGATTTAATTGAAAGAATGAAATGAAGGTTACATCATATTCTATGGTATTATCTGATTTCCTGTAGACAATTTATTGCAAATATTACTAGTTATCATGTATTTTTAACCAAAAATTAATTCAGACATGTTTAACAACAAAATGGTGAAAATCTTGCAGTCACAGTTCGCAAAACTAAAAAATTTCCGGACCGTGTTATCTCCCGAAGAGATGATCACAATTGGCCAACGAGATCTTGTGATTTAACACCTACCTTTGGGGCCACGTGAAAGATAAGGTCTACACCAACAGCCCAGCGTTGATTCAAGACCTCAAAGATAGAATTCGTGAGGCTATCGAGAACATAGGGTAGCCACTTTGCGATTTGGTTATGGAAAAATTCATGAAAGGATATGGTCCTGTAAGCGGGGTCGTGTTGGCCATTTGGCTGATGTTGTTTTCCATTTTTAACGGCATACCTTCCTCTTTATTATGAAACAAACATCCGATCATTTATCTCAAAAAATTTTATTTTTTAATACCAAAATAACACCTCTTGTTGGAGAACCCTGTATTTTTTACATTATCCCTAAAATGCATAATGTTGCCATTATGGCACATTAAATTATATGCAAACTAAATCGTAAGAGAAGAAGGGATCATGCATTTAAGGGTTACCAAATTTCCGGGAATTCCAGAGTTAAAACCCTAATCATAATTGTAATACGTGGATGCGTGGCTCGTCCATACATAGTTGCATTGGTAGGTACTATTTTATTAACGGGAATAGGAAATTAAAAAATCGGCAAATTTACCATGTTTAAATACCTAAAACACACTCACGACCACAAACATTTCCTCGATGAGTTCAAAACTTACTTTTTTCCCTTAACATTCCATGAAGGACCAGACGGGGAACTTCTCTCGAATCATTGAGCTGTTTACGACATAATTTGTATACTCACTGACCGGGACCTACTGTTTAAAGCCGACTCCGAGCGGCTAATGCTTTTCTAGAGAAGTTTTACATGGCTTAGAAATTGCACTCTTACTCGTAAAGTCGCCAACATTTAAGAGGTGGAAACAGCCGCTGAAAAAATGTTTGATGGTCTTACCCGGTTTCGAACTCGGGTTCTTCTGTGTGATAGTCGCACACACTACCTACCACACCACGGCCTTCCACAAAACTTACACAGATTTAATAGAATAAAAACTCATATTTACAGGCATGTGTTGGACTATGTTGTCGAGGTGATTGTGGTTCACCGTAATTCACAGCAAGGTCAGCTGGCAATAGAGTTGCAAAAATACAAGAACGCCTTTGCAAATAACAGTTCTCTAACTTATTCAATCACTACAGTTACCGGGGATTTTTCATTTATATGAAATGTCGCTGATTCAGTCGAAAAGAAGATCATGAAAACAAAAAACCGAATTCAACCAGAAAATATTAAATTTAGCATAAACCCGAAAGAGTGTAAAGAAATTGAAACATCAATCAATATTAATGAAACTGAAATCGTTCAGATTGCAATTAACTCAGCTCACGAATCCAGTTTCTGTAAGTCAATTTAAACAAAAATCCAAACAGTTCGATGTTTTTCTATGATTCTAGTTTAGTGATATTTTTAAATTTTATTTGTATTTGTATTTTTTTTTTGGAAATACTGTAGATTTTTATTTACGTGGAAAACAAAATTTGTATTTACATTCTTTTGCTTATCAAGTATTTTAATATTGCCAAACTCAATACACATTTTAAGCTATTAACTTTCCATACGGATTTTTATCAGAGACTTGTTGCATTTATTTTTACTTCGTACAATTCCACATTATTACTTTGCAATTTTCCTTGTGTTGCCACTACACACACTACCCCACATGTCGTCGTTGCATTTTGCGAATATTTTTATAAAAAATAAATACAAATGGATGGTTGGAATGGGCGGGGCGGGTCGAAGGGGTTGTGTTGTTGTTTCGGTTCTTTAGATTTGGTTTTAATAATAATAAAAAATGCACTTTGAGGTTTCGTTTGTTTTTTTTTTTTTAAATATTATTTCGCTTTTTATTCGAGAGAGAGAGAGAGATTGGTCTTATTAAGAAGACAAACTAAATAAAATAAATTATAGTAGAAAAGTGGATTTTTTTTTGGTTGTTTGTCAAAATAAAAGTAAAAATATTCAAAAAAATTTTTTGGAATAAATAGAAACAAAGATGTTAATGAAAAACCATTGGAGGACTTCTTGAATTAAATGCCCTGTAAAAAAGGAAACAAAAGGTTAACACACAAACAGAAGACTTTTAGGGAAAAATTGCAGATTAATTGAAAACGTATCTCAAAAATATATATTAAAAAATTGTTTATTTGTTTTTGTTTTTCTGTTTGTTTCAACTACTAATTTTTAAAAATATTTGTAAAGGCCATTAAGAGTAGAGACATAGGGCGAGAGAAGATGAACGAAATAAAATGATTCGTAGATATTATTTCATAATTTTTAAACTTAAAATTTAAAAATTAAAATAATGACTGACTGTGGTGATAGATTTTTCTTTTTTTTCTTCTTCCTCTTTTAAAAAAGCAAACATACAATTCGAGTAATTAATTAGAAAGAAATTAGCCATACTTAAAATAAAATAATTATTACAATACATTATTTTTGTTTGTTTAAGTTTTTGCATTTCTTTTTGAAAAATATTACAAAATAGTAATAAAAGTTTTGAAATGAAAAGAAGTGAAGTTTTCAAAGTAGTTTGAGCATTTTTTTTTATAAAGTTTGTTTCTTTGTTTGTTTAATCAAAATTTTCAACATTTGTCGTATGAGAATATGAATGGCAAAAAGAGGTGTTCTTCATATAACCGTTGTTACTGTTATTATTATTAAATATAATTAAAATGGTTTGAGTTCTCTGGTTATTTTTTTTTGGAAAAGTAGTTGTGTAAGCTAAATGAAACATTGAAATTTGATTTTATTGTGTCTCTCTTTTGTTGGGGTTTTAGAGTGTTTTTCATAGAGCGATTGCTAGCAAAAAAAAATTTCAACTTATGTTCAACATTTTTTGTTGTTGTAGTTCTTTTGCATTTTGTTATAAATAATTTATGGAAAAATAAGAAGCTAAAGTGATTTATTATTTTTTTTTTTGTATACAAAACAAAAAAAAGAGGTAAATATTTGCTGATGTTAGAAAAACGAAAGGAAATCATAAAGAGAACACACCGCACCACCACACACGCGCAACTCAACAAACTTAATATTCTTCATCTTCAGGTGGAATCTCATCTGGTGGCGCAAAACCATCCTAAAAAAGAAACAGAAAGAAAAAAAGAAACAATAAATTTTTAAATATTTTAACAACAATAGTTTGCCATATATGTGGTTGTAGTAGAAATTTAAAATTCAGTGTTTTTTTTACAGACGAATACAATTTAGAAAAGTTAATAACAAAAAAAAAAAAAAAAAGTACATTGAAAACCAGTTCGACCATTTATTAATATACGAACAGAATTTTTCCCTTACGGAATGATTTTTTCTCGAAAAAAAAAACCCTCCTATTCAAATCTCCCTTGGAATGGAGGAGAAAAACGCATTTTCGAAATCAGCGCGTATTCGCATTTGAAGTTCGCCTTCTTGTTTGGATAAAAATGCCTATGACAACAAAGGAGAATACAAATAATTGCATTGGTATTTTATATGAAGCACAAAACTTCATGCGTTATACAGATTATTTCTCCAGCTGAAAATATGAATCGTTATTGCAACAGGAAGGGAAACCAATTATACTAACAGAATATGGTTCGTGTATTGCTATTCTTTAGATTTTTTAACAGTATCTGTTCGTCTTGTCCCTGAGCTTAGAGCATTTAGCCGAAATATGCGGCTATCCAGGAAAAGTCTTATCCGTTCATTGTCAAATGGCCGGTTGACCGGACGTTCTTCATAATTTTCCTGCAAGTTTTTTTTCTGCCTGCTATAACACTACCAAATTGAAGGTCTTTTTATCTCCTCCAATACACTCGTTTTTTATTGCTAACACAGAGCATTGCATTCATAGAGTGTTAGTAAAACCAGTGAAAAAGTTGCAGTCGGGTAAACCGACTGATATATACCCTCACCCTCAGAAAAAACATATAAGTCTCATTTTCCATAATAGCAACCTCAAAATACCGAATGTTATAGAAAAATATTGTATTACACGTTTTTACAAAACGGGAGGAATATAAAGAAGAGTTTTTTCTCGAAAATTGTATATATTTAAAGCTTTACTAAATATAGAATTTTAAAAAGATTCGTTGAGCGAATTTATATAATTACCGATTTCTAAAGTGGGTGGAATGGTACAGTTGTATGGGAGGTACCAGAAGCGGAGTTGCCAGACTTCCAAGTTTTTGTCCAAAACTTTATCTAGATATAGCTTTACTAAATACAAAATTTGGGCAAGATAGAGTTGGTCATATTTATAATACTACACGATTTATAGTAGGCGGGATGGTACATTTGTATGGAAGGTACCAGAAGCGGAGTTGCCAGACTTCCAAGTTTTTGTCCAAAACTTTATCTAGCTATAGCTTTACTAAATACAAAATTTGGGCAAGATAGAGTTGTTCATACTGATAGTATTAGAGGGTTTATAAGGGGCGGGATGGTACATTTGTATGGGAGGTACCAGAAGGGGAGTTGCCAGACTTCCAAGTTTTTGTCCGAAACTTTGTCTAGCTATAGCTTTACCAAATACGTAATTTGGCCAAGATCGGTGTGGGCGTATTGATATTATTACACGATTTCTAAAGTGGGCGAAATAGCAGATTTGTGTGGGAGGTACCCGAAGGGGTGTGGCCATATAGCCCATATGCAATCCCATAAGCAGTTTTGGGAAAATATTAACCCATGCCAAATTTCAGAGCGATTGTTTAACTCTTTCGAAAGTTATCTTGCGTACCAGCAGGACAGACAGACGGACGGACAGACGGACATGGCTCAAACGATTTAGAAAGTCATGAATCGAATTTGGTTCAAAGAGACTTGGGTTCTAATGTGAATATTTCTAGGTGTTACACTTTTCAGCCGTATCAAATGATATATACCCTCCTACCCGTAGGGTGAGGGTATAAAAATTAGAACTGGTTTTATAATTTGAAGACACCTTAGATGACCTATCGGTCGTCAAAGCAATAGACATAAGGAATTTAAGGAACTTTATAGAGACCGAATTCATAACGTAGGAAAAAGGGGAAGGGGAATTTCCTATTGTAATTTGTTCTAATTGGCCGTCAGGCTTTAAATTACAAAATGGAAAATAAATTCAAAATTCAAATTCGTAGAAGAAACCAGGAGCGCACAACAGGCCGAATTGCTGGCCTAGGTGTATGTCAGTGACATGAGACGGTCATGGTACATGACCGATCCTCCATTCAACCTAACCTATAATTTGTTTCCCTCTAAATTATATCTTGAGCTCGTACGAGACCGCAGAATGTGTGCCGGTTATCCCTATTGCGGTTGGCGACTGTTGTATTTTTTCCCTTGTCAACGTAATCGGTTATCGATAAATATATGCATGGTGACGTTGATATTGTCTTGAGGCGACGACTCTGTCTTTGTCGTTGTGGTTTTTGGTAACGACTTAAACTTTGAAACACTTCAATGTAGAAAAAATTGAGAAACTAGTGCAATAAAGATACCAGGAAGAGTTCGAGTAAATCCTTCGTTTGTAAGAGGATTTCGAAGGGGCACTAGTACAAGTAATTTTTAAACATTGCAAACAAAGTTAAAGGATATCGTGAATGCAAATAAAAACAAATATGGTGGCCAACAAAGGAGAATGTATGACCATCGGTGACATAGAAATGGTATTGACTCAAAAACGACGAGGACGTCGACAACCGTAATGGGGCTAAATTATTCTGAATATTTGATCAATATTCCAATGCAAGGAATCTTCAAAAATGCAGCCCACATTAATGAATGGAAAGCTAGTGGTTGCAACACAATAGCGTCGCACAATGGGGTTTATCACCCCCAAAACGGAGATTAATTGAGGGAAGCCACCAACCGATTTGTTTTTATTAAAGACTAATAATTACTTTGATATACAGGGTTTTCCAGCAAGAGATGTTTATTTCATATGCCGTTAATAATGCAAAACAACATCAAGCAAATGGCCACCACGACCACGCTTACAGGACCATATCCTTTTCATGAAATTTTCCATAACCAAATCGCAAAGTGGCTGCCCTATGTCCTCGATAGCCTCACGAATTCTATCTTTGAGGTCTTGAAGGCTCCAAAGGAAGAAGTCGCCAGGTGTTAAATCATAAGATCATAAGATAACTATACCTTTTTTGCTGGAAGTCAACACTAACATCATGATATACGGATGCGGGATCTGTGCTAAAACATTGACGTGCAGAAAAGAGAAAAAACCCTGATGAAAGGGCAAAGAAGAGCAGCGCTACGAATTATCTCAGCTTATCGAACTGTATCCGCAGCTGCAGTGTGAATTTAAATAAATAAAACACGGCGATAGAATTTACAGATCAGGAGACGATCGCGACATCACAATCACGATGGGATAATGACGCTGACGGCAGCTCACAGGCGACAGCAATGCTCAATGGTTAAGGATAAAAGTCGGAGAAGTTAATTACTACCTAACGCAGATCTTGTATGGACATGCATATTTTAGAAAATATCTCCATAAAAATACAAAATACGCCACACCCTACTCAAGGAGAAGGAGTAATAGTAATTGTCTGTAACCGCTAATCAGAATACCGCCGGGAATTGGAAAGAAAACATTCTGGATATTGTGACACAAAAATGGGGGAAATTGGAGAGTACACCGAAATACATATTGAGATGTAAAAAATTAGACCTAGAAGCAGCAGAATCAATACATACATGAGCGCAGGCCAATAAAAAAAGATGGCCCAAAAACCCAAAATAGGAAACCACCTCGAAGTAATGTGAAGGCGATGCCGAAATGGAAATCATTCACAAACTGATAGTACATTTTTGGAAAAACCTGGAGATTATGACCAAGTGTTGCATAATGAATAGGTTCCGGGGTAACGAAACTCGCAAATACGCCTGAATATTAAGCTGACTCTATACGAAAACTATAATACATGTGACAGCTTTTGGCATTTCTGTTCGTAGAAACTATAGGGAAAAATTTAATGTACCCGATTTCGTACTGAAATGTTTACGTTTTCATTAGCATTAACGTTCGACATCGAGGGACAGGCTGTACAATATGCAAAGTTAATTTCTAAAATATAAATTATTATTATTATGGATGTGCCAACCCACCATCAATTTTATCCCCTTTGACAATTGTCAGATTACAAAGAAATGTTCATTACAGGTTTGAGTAGTGAACACATTACTTAAATACATTTCTTACAAAACAATCAAATAAAATGGAGATTATTGAATTTTGTACTTTTTGTTAGTAATTTTTGATTTAATTTGGAAGATTTGTTTCAAGAATCTTACACGCCTATTTAACTGATGTATTAGTAAAACAAAGTGCATCTTACAAAGTTATTGTTACAACCAACATTTGTTGCAACGCGTACGTATGTGCATTGGTAGAGTACATACATATATGTTTTAGACAAGAAGTGGAGGACAGGAATGTGTTCTCACTTTAATTTAAAATAAGCAAACAACCAGTAATTGATAAACAAGAAATAAGAGATAAATAAAAAAAAAAAAAAACAAATAAATGTAGCCGAATATTCAAATATGTTACAACAGAAATGGTTAATTTTGAGGCCGCCTAAATTCCACATAGAACTGTATTCAGGGTCACCGGTAAAATCTCAGATTTATACAAATTTTCCCATTATTTTGTTGTTGTTGTTAAAATACGACATTAAATTAATCTTCAAAATATATACTATTTCCGATATGTTCAACAGAGAAACTTCAACCGTTTAGTAGGACATAACCTATACCACCATATGATGTGGGATAGATAGACTGGTTCAGGTTAACCACACTTATTGTTGAATACATTGAAAATGTGCAAAGAATTTCCGAATGATACTAAGATCATGAACAAACTATTGCCGATATTATAGGTATCAATTGTATATACGTCTTACGTTCAAAATGTACATCGATACGGCTGTGGTGAGAGTCGACATGGGTCGTTGAGATAGCTCAATTTGGGAAACATTAACTTTTACTGTAATTGAATTCAAAACTCAAACTAATATCGTCTAGATTTAAGCAAGCGCATACATACCTCCGTTGCATATAGAATTTCCAAAATTTTCTGTATCAAAGGATGTGTATCTCCCTCTTCAGCTTCTTGGCAGCTAATTTAAAGATAAACAAAATCATGATTGTTGAAATGACTCTATCAACTCTGCACACGTCGAATGTACTTACAGAATTTCTATGTCGCGCAATTTGGAGAAGTAGAAATCTCGCTCCTTCTCCAAGCCCTCCAAATTTAAACGCATATCCATAACCTTTAGAAATCGAATGGAAACACTTTATTAGTCCACTTCGGCAAGAAATTAATAATTAGATATGTGTGAATGTACCTGACTCGAAAGTTCTTCAATTTGCTGATTTGTTACAACAGCATTGTTTGGGTGATCATTCACTTTCTTAACTGCGCCAGCACCACTGTTATTAGAGGAGATGCCAGTCGGTCTTGAGTTTGCTGCAGGCATGGCAGCTCTGGGTGGTACTTTTGTAGCTGTAGTTTTTATTTTTTTTTGTGGAAACAAAACAATTAGAAAATAAGCAGAATTCTTAAAAATGAAATCTAATCAAAATTTTTAACATTTTGATGCGATTTCATTGATTTTGTTCAAAGCAACTTTAACAAATGCGAAGCACGCCCAAGAAATTATTAGAATTGCTAAAATAAAGTTACAGGTAAATAAATAAATGAGTTTGAAAAAATGTATGTGCTTTCCCAGTTACATATTGGTGATTGCAAATAATAAGAAATTAAAAAGAAAACCCAAACAAAAACAAAATTATAAAAAAAAAAATAACAATAACAATAAAAGACATATCACATACTAGGCCTCATTGTTGATGGCACTGGTGCTCGTTGCGTAGGAACTGCCACGGCTGGTTTCCTGTACGATGTGTTCCCGATACCACCACTACCAGTGCCGGGTAAAGTCTTTACATTACCCGCTCCAAAACCCATCTGTGCACCCTCTCTGGCCCCACTTGCGTCATAGTCATGACCATCGTAGTTGGCATCGAAGAACTTTTTGAACCATTGCAAAAATTCAAAATTATCTTGGAAGCGGCCTTTTGTTAATTTGTCAATGGGTATAATCTAGAGAATTCAATCCAATTGCATGTTGTTTTCATTTTTGTTTGTTTTTTTTTTCGAAACGAACACACACACAAACAAATAAAAAGCCAGAGGTGAAAAAAAAAGAAGAAACAAATAAATGATAGATGAAAATATGAAATTTAATGCAATTAATTGTATATTAAAAGTGGTAAAGTAAGTGATGTTTATGAACAGGGAGTGGGGGTGGGTATATAGGCAAAGGAAGGGGGGTGGTTTAGCTTAGGCGGACATGATGCAATCCTCTTCGCTCTAACATGTACCGTTTGAAATGCCAAACAAGTTTACAAGAAGTAATTGGTAGAGACGTCGTTAATTTGGACTGGACCGAATCCTATAGCCTCTACAACATGAATTATCTGCAGAGCGCAGGTTGTCCTTACACATTTATGTACGTAATGAAATAATCAATCGGTGGCATGAAATGTATTTTGGGTTGCCAGTAGCACTGAATTCGCCCGAATTCGTCCGATCTTTTTTTTATAATATCCAGTTTTCAGGAAATACGAGTATGTTAACTAACTAATCCACCAATTACTGGACAACAACACGTAATTCAAAGAAATAATATCTAAAAACTCAAAATAAATGTCCAAAAATTAAGATAAATGTTTATTTTTCACTAACAAAAAGACTGACGACTATTTTTGTTTTGTTATCTTTCGGTTTTGCTTTGTTATGTTTTAGTTTGAGTGAGTGTCCAGTAATTACACTTTCACAGCTGGCAACCCTAAATGTATTAGAAGAATGTTACTTTCTGCTTGCACAATATGGGAAATTTGGATGAAAAAATGTTACCAATTGAATCTGTAGATTTGTCTTTATAATTTATTTATTGTGCCTTAAGTGACAGCTGGCAAGGGTAATTTTTTTTTGACAGCTGTCATTTTTATTGATAATAATAATGACAGCTGTCATTATTATTGATATTAATAGTGGCAGCTGTCATTTTTTATTGATAATAATAATTAAAGCTGTAATTTGTTATTGATAATAATAAATAAAGCTGCCATTTTTATTGATTTAGTTTATTAACAACTGTCATTTCTATTGATTTATTTTATTAACAACTGTCATTTTACTGGTTTGATATTCTTGCCAGAATACGAACCTGGTATTGTTGTGTGATAGACTCACACACTACCTGTCACAACATGGCCGACCATTCAGGCGAGAACAACGTTTTACAGCCTGTCCTTCGATGTCGATTTTTAACGAAAATCAATGCGAACGTAAGCATTTCTCGCGAGAGATAGTGTGTCGCTTTTTACGCGAAAGTGAGTCATTGGCTTTCGTTCGGCATCAGGTGAGTCAGGCCGTTACTATCAAACTGACATTTTCTTTGGATGTGTGATCTGTAGCGAATTTTCGAACTAATCCTCCTAACGGTGGAGTACAAAATTATGAAAACAGTTGAATTCAAACAGTGCGGGGTTTCCACAGATCTTTTACAATCCATAAAGAAAGCGTCGAGGCGATTTTAGACGAAATTAATTTAATAACATTCAAAATATTCCGACGCCGCCTGAGGCAAAGTGTTACAAAATCACAACTCAAGCAAAAAACAACTCAAATGTAGGAACTCAAACACCAATGTTCCCGATGCGAGTGTCTCCGACACAACAAACACAATGTGAAGAGGTGCGTTAGTCTTTATCAGATTAAAGAAGTGACCCTTATAAAAAAATACTTGTGCAAAAATTTGTATTTGTGGGGTATAGTGAGTGCCCTTATCCGTGTATAAAAAATTAAAAGATTAAAAGGTAATGCATATTAAAAAAAAAAAAAAACAAATGAATGTGAAGAACAACCCATAAATGAAGACCAAAAAAAAAGGGGGGAAAGAAAACGTGCTTCACATCCGATATTTCGTAATGTTCTATATTTGGCCATACCGGTTGTTCGTGGAGTCGCCGCAGCAGCATGATGTGTTCGTCCCGAAGGCATTTGTATATGACGTCTGTCAAGTAAATCAGTACTGCTGCCGACACCACTACCGCCGCCACCAACGCCATTGCCCAATCGGATGCCACCGCGTGCTATCAATGGCTCATATTCACGTCCATCATAATTAGCATCAAAGAACTTCTTAAACCATTGCAGAAATTCAAAATTGTCTTGAAAACGACCCTTGATTAATTTGTCAACGGGTATTATCTAAAACAGAACCGCCAAAATGTCGATCGTTGGGTTGGTTTGAAATGTTTTTGTTTATTTGCCGAGAATTGGTAGGTTGGAAAAGACAACATGGTGGACAACAGTAAAACACACAGAATACAATATAGGTCATTCAACATCAAACATATTGTTGTCGTCAATAGGAAAAACTATCACTTACTTTGTTTTCTGATTTTAAGAGAATATTTTTTGGTGAAAACTAATAGAGAAGAATGTTAACTTACCTTGTCAACGCTCATTTTCTTGAAGGCGCCTTGCAATATCTTGAAATTCTGAATATATTCATGTTCCAAATTTGTACGGAACTTGACACGTTTCATATGTACAGAACCAGGAAATAGCATATCCATAAATTGACAGTAAGCAGCACCTTTTAAATATCAAGCAAAGTTTAGTAATTTTGTATTCGGATATAAGAATGGAACGTGTTATCACTGGTAGTAGCAGAGTCGTACATTGAAAGTATGGGGAGTAGGAGCGAGACGGGGGAGACTGTGGGTGAATTGGGAATTAATTAGCTTAACTTGGAGTTTGGGCCTCAACAGAGTTTATCACTTCGGTTGAAGTCTTACACCCGTATTCATAAAGATTTAAAACAGCTTCACAAAACGTTGTTAACTAAAATGTGTGAAAATTCTATTCATATTTTCACATTTGACTGAACAACGATGTGTAAATATGTTTTTCATATTTACCGGGGTTGATTTATTTAGAAATATATTTTTATTTTAAATTTGTAAACAATATTTTATTATGGATAGAGTCGAAATTCTTGCCTGCTGTAGACTGAGTATTCATCGAAAATATTGTCAATTTGATATTGTAACAGCCTGTTGCACGAATTCGTACATTAACGAACGCATGGCCCACAAAATCGGTTGCCACTAACATTTTTCTTTGGCGAACATTAATTTTGAAATTTGGTATTTTTTTATTTTTGAAAAGCCAAATTCCCTCTAAATTTAGTTTTCGTTCTCAAAAAGAATAAAACAAGATGTCTTACTGACACTCCCTCATACTTTCATTTTGCTACGCCAGTGCGTTCACATAGACATGTTTATTTATTTACCGGTGCATAGTTCTTCAATTTTCGAAAACTGTGCCTGCAGACAATCATTTACCCAAGAGAGCATATCATGTCTGGATAGATTGTCAGTGGTAACATTTGTTGAATACACATTCACTGCCATTTTCTACAACCGTATACGTTTGCGCTCACGATGTAGGAAAGGGATTGACGACTGCAATTGGCAACAAGACAAATGGTAGAGAACCTTATTCAATACACTGCAAACAACTGTAAATAGAATGAAAAAAAAGGATTATTAGTATCACAATATAGTCATAATCATCGGTAGTATTCGGATAACGTTTTGTGGGAAAATACGAAAAAAAAAACCCAAATTGAATATCTAAAGTTTGGTTTTCAATTAAACATCACAAACACACACAATTAATTCTGTTTAGGCGTACAATTCAATTTACATACATAGTTATTTTCGAATAGTCAGTCGATACCGCGCCACCGGCGTTTGTTTGTTACTCTCGCCCAAATATTCACAATTCGTCAATATCTAGGGAGGCATGGATGTGTATGCAACCATAGCGCCGTCATCGGTGGTTGAGCCGAGCAGCGAGCAGTACCAACCAACATGTGTAATTATTTGTATGTTTTGAGAGTGAATTGAAGCATAAAGCCAGCCAGCCACCGCCATACACCCATGTGCGTGATTCAAATCTTGCCAGCCACACAAGTTCATTATTATCGTTATAAACGTAACGGATTATTGTTTATTATTGCTGTTGATGATCATCGTTATGGAAAACTATCTAAACATTAACACAAAGTAGAAGCAACAGATGGTCGATCGGTTGGTCACGTCAAAAAGCACAACATTTGTTTTTCAACAAAAAAAAAAGAGATGTATTTCGTCGTACATTCATTTATACATTTATTTGTTATGCCTTTGTACGGCTGGTTTCCCCAATTTAAACGCTTTTTAAATTGTATTTAATGAGGGCAATAAAAAAAATAGAATTTTCTTTCACATACAAATTCCAAAGAATGTCCATTTTAGATCGCTGGCGAAGTAAAGGCGTTTACAATAACTAACACCTGCTGACGTTCCACAAAAAGAAAACATGTGTCTTAATTATTTTCAACGCTTCCGAATGTTATTTGCTAAACTAGTTTTATATATATAGACTTATGTTTAGTTTCGAAGGTGGGTCAGTATTGTCGAGTTTCAAATATGAATAGTACACATTTTTGTATTGATGACGTCAAATGAAAATACGTTTCCACGACAATCGCACCCGACCCGAGTTCATCTCGGCCAAGGATTGTCATTCCAGCCACAGCTGTATCTACCGAAAGGTTTTTGCCCAGTCAAGAACATTCGGCAACAGCAGCACAACTGTTACCACAACAACAATCGAAAAAAAATTTATAAATTTATAGTTTTTGAAATGTCAAGAAAGTGGCTGCCTTGGCTGACATCGCAGTGGAGCGAGACCATGATAACGCTTCCTGGCTCTATCTCACTAATAGCTTATTCTATATTCACCTTAAGGGCCTGAATAGTTTGTGGCCCTCGCAGTTCCGAGGCGGCCAATTGACATTGTCGAGGCGGCTGATAACACAATTACGAAACTTGTTACACAAAAGATCACTTATGGCGTGGACGGTTTGCCATGGAGCGCCATTCTGTTAAGCAAAGTTCGTCCGCCGTAAGGAGCTAAATCATTGATCGCATATCACCGGTCTTTCCGCCCAATTGGCTGATAACACGATTACTGAACTTGATGCGCAAAAGATCGATTGTGGCGTGAACGGTGTTAACCGAAATGACGTTTCCAGCAGCGTTCTCAAAGGGAAATAAAAAAAACTCTCAATCTCTGATGGTGTATTAGCATCTCGACGATCACGTGTGTAATTTCTAACCCCCCAGATGCGGCAGTTTGCTTGGTAACATAGCCGCTGAAATGATAGTTGTCCATTTCGAGCTGCTCTAAGGTCCAAACTGAAAAGCGACAACGAAGCGAATGGCCGTGTCTGTGCTGAGTCAATTGAACTTAAAGTTCTAATCTGAAACCACAGACATATCTCTCTGTGATTGACGACTAAAGGATCCCGAGAAAAGAAAATGATTCGTTGATTAAAGAAATGACTACACTTCTGAATCATTTCCAAATTTAAACATGATGTTCATATGTCATATAATGTCTTTTTTCCGGCTAATTACATGCGCTGTTTATGGACACATTTGGGGTGGAAATTCAAGTCTTATAAATGATTCACTATAATAAACAATTTTCGAATAGAAATGAGACACAGAAAACAATTAGATATGAATGACAGTAATAATAACGGCTGAGTTTGGTTTGTCAATAATTAATAAGTTATATTTGTAGACTTCAATGCTATTGCTTGTATTTGAGTATCCGGTTGTTGACCTTTACTGTATTTTTGTAATTCCCAAATTGGGACATGTATTCATTATGCCAAGAATGTTTTTTTTTTGCAGATCTTGCATTTATCAACCAAAAGAAAGAAGAAAATGAAAATAAATAAATAAAAAAAGATTGTAAGACGATTTCTTTGAGATTTCTGAAACCCTTTGGAGCTGCCGAACAATGGGTAAATTAACATAAACTCTTTTATAACTAATTTAAAAATATATATTTTTCAGGCTTGGCCAAGCATAAGAGAGTATACATATGCAAGTCCATATCTCTCTAACACGACTTGACGGAATCTGGTTCAATAAAAGAAAAAAATGTTGCGTACCAAAATAAAACAAAAATATTTTTATTATTTGGCCTTCCGATTGAAATTGGGTTATGGGGACTAGACGCAAAAGTTGGCAAAACACACACTTTGGTCAAGCGTTATCTGAGAGTCCATAGTAATTGAACTATCCGAAATAGATGACATAATTTCATTGATATTTTAAATATGTATTGAGAGACAGAATAACAACACACGTTAATTGGAATTTGTTATTATTTCCAACTGAAACTGATAAAAAAAAAAAACACAAAATTTTATAATAAAAAAATCATTGGAATTTTTTATAGCCGTTGTACAGACAATGTGAAATAAATATTTCTGTTTTTATGAATATAAAATCATCGAAAGCGCCCCAATAGGCGAGTTGATAGCTTGAATATCAGCGTGGGGGCTGTTGGTTCGATTCCCATCAGAGGCTTTGGTCTGTCGCTGCAAAAATCTAGCCAAATGATCTGAGTCACCAGGTTTAGCCTTGGACCCAAAAATAGATTAACTTTGTATTGTAATTAATGAATAAATAAATAAAATGATCGAAAACTGTTCTGAAATTGTTAATGATTTTTTGTATCATTCATTAAATCAATTTGATAAAAAAGAATTAAATCTATCGTAGACTTTAAAGCGAAAAACTAAAGAAAGACTATGAAACAAATCATTCATAGTCTGGTTGTTCAGTAGCGGTTTTACCTCGCAAAAGTCAGCTATTTTACGTTACAAATACTCAGTGGAGGTCGATACCCACACTTTATCCCTCCTACGGCGGGGATATTATTTCCCAACGTTGATCCCAACAGAAACTCATTTATAAAGTATATGTGGTGTAGTCCAAACAGTGCGTATATTGACCTCATAAGGGGACCACTGCGTCTGCTGTACGCAAGAGCAAAAAGTTCGTGAGACTGGCTGATAGTTGACACGCTCGAGTCGAAAGTGTGCGAATCAGTACCGGAACAACTCAACAGTTTTCGCACCAAACTAATGAGAATTTTACACAAAGGGTCTTTTCTGACGAAACTCACTTCCATCCGCTATATTAACAAGAAAAAACTGACGCATCTGGGGATCGGAAGCCACGCACGTGATCGCCGAGAAGCTCATGCATCCTCACAGAGTGACCGTTGGGGGTGATGGCAATCAAGACTTTTAAATCTCCTTAATCTGGCAGTGGGATAAAAACTCCCTTTGCTTCAACATTTTTCGAATAACTCTAGGCCACACGTTGCCCTCCACACATGGCCGCCAACACGAAAATAAGACGAACAAATTTCTTTAAATCTTTTAAATGTCATTTGTAAAGTTCAGAATCAATTAGGGAAGTGATTTTGTTGTTGGATATATATGTGTGTGTAGTTTGACAAAGTTTTTATTTTAAACATTGAACTTTAAGAGATTTATTTTTATGGCTTTTTGTTTACCAATACGACTGCGGCAATTTCACATTTTAAAAACACACAAGAGGAGTTGGCTGTTGAGTGCCACTCTAACATGTTAATGACCATAAAATGTTCTTACAGTGCGTTGACTTCAAGTACAAATAAACGTACAAAACCGAGAACAGCATAGGGAAAACGCTAAGATAGGGGAGGATCAAAAGTGTGGGACTTAACACTTTCACGTAAATATCGCACGCATTCTCCTAAAGAGACACAACTCAGAATTTGTTTTTTTTTCGAGTTCACTTGTTAAAGCGGATGAATGGATTTATATTTGGCTGTACTTTGCTGTCAAGAACATCTATGTCTCTCTTTATGTTGGATTGGAGGCCAGATTTCTGAAAATTGCTATATTTTGAGTTGTGCCTCTTGGGTGAATGTGTGCCACATATACACTGGCTTTTCGAATGGCAGGGTGAGTTGGTTAGGTGGCATTGTTTTCGACACAAATGAAGTTGTAAGCAACCCCCACCGACAGCACCATTTAACTGTCAATACACACCGCCATTCACTCCAGTTACAGATACGTCTATGATGAAGTAATAGGCGTTGGCGGAGCAAAGCTTAAAGTACACTATTATTGCCTCCCACTGACTGGCGTTGGCGGTTTACGTATTACTAGGGTTACCACACTTTCTACCCCCACCTCTTTAATCGCTCTAATGCCCTAAATAATGCGAACGAATGTGTTTCATTCAAAAAAAAAAATTTCTATAATGAGGAAATAGGAAGCGTAAAATGCGATTGCCTAAACCCAAACAATGCACATTACAAAAAGTTATTGTTTGGAACAGAAAAAAGTCGTATATGTTTTTCAACAACAGAAATGATTTTAATTAGAAAAGTTTGTGATAAATGTAACGTACTAGTACTTCAACTGATACAAATAGAAAAAGTGAAGACTCCACGTGACTCATCTAAGTGTGTGTACAGAAGATATTTGCCGATGTTTGTTTTTGATAATAAAAAAAATGGGAACGGCTTATTATTATGTAACATGTCTGACTAAAACAAGAACAATATAAAAAAAAAACTCCTAGTTTTTTGTTTTACAATTTTATACCCTGACCAGAACATCCTTACTTCTCTTAACATTTTCTAGAGAAGTTTTACATGGCTTTGAGATTACTCACATACTCGTAAAGTCGCCAGCATTTACGACGTGAAAAACAGCCGCCGACAGAAGTCAAAATGTAAGTGTAATCATTTAGTTTCAAATATAATTCAATAATTGTTTAAGAAACTTTTAGGAGTCCCGAAATTGCCGGCTTGTTGTGGTTTATTTGTGGTGGTGAAAACAAATTAGACAACTACCGAATGGAAAATGGTAAGTATTTTATAACGATAATGTCCTTATTTATTTTATATATTTTTTTGAACCAAACTCTTTAGAAGGCTTTCGAAGTAATTGCATTCTCCTCTTCTGTGGAGTATTCATTGATGACCAAATAGTACTTCCAACAAATTAAGGAACTATCGCAAAAGTTCGCTGAATATATTAGCACGCAGCCAACTTCACTATGGGTGAAAAAATGGTACTGTTTTCCATGTTTTATAAGGCGTTGGTCATCATCTCCTGCAAATATGTAGGTGCATTTTTATAGCTGGCAAATTTGAAAAATAGATTTTCAAATGGAAGATAATTACATTTAATTTTAATCGATGTTCTCTTGCATTTTCTTGAATTTTCTCGACGTCTTCTCGGGAGTTCAAAAACGTTGGGAAATTAAAAACCCTACCAACAACATGTGACTTTGAGGGAGTGGATGAAGACCAAGAGATTGTGAATTTATATGGTGCATTATAAAAACACAGCATATATTTGGCCCCCAACAAAGCAGAATGTAATGCCACCAGTGGCTGAGTATTTAAGCAATTGGTTTCAGCTCGCCGAAGGATGCGTGTTCGAATCTGCTACAAAAGGGAAACCAGTTATACTTGTTTAAGACATCCAGAGTCTCAGACAGTTTCTGGTAAATAACTAGCAGTGTCAGTCCCTGAAGTCGTTTCCATTAATCTCAAAGTTGCAGACAATTAAGTTGTTTTCGAAATGAATGTTGATGTGATTCCGGCTTTCAATTTAGATATTTTTGTGTCCAGCACATGCCTAAAGGCTGCTTTATAAACTCTCAACATTTAAAAAAATTAAAAAATTTCCACGTTCAGGAAAAACACACTGATTTTGCCACTCACTTTTCATCTGGTAATTTGAAGATATCGGAATCCTGTATCGATACTCTTTTTGGTTAAATTCAGTTTTGGTTTATTTTCATTATCACTCGAAGTGGAATCAGAATTAGAAATAAAAAGCATTTCCCCACAGAAACTCCAATCGAAATAAATAAACAGAGTAAACAAACTAGAGATGGCTATTTGTTTATGCAAAAAATATCGATAAACAGTCGACGTCGTCGTCACATTGATTGAAAATGACAACAGATTCCAAAACGACGACGTCGACTATCGGAATAGGGCTGAATGAAAATACCCAGAATTGTATCTCAGGTTTTGTTCCTGAGCAATTGTCACTACCTTGTATTATTGTGCCATGAATAAAAGTTGGGATTGAATTGATGTCGATGACGACAAGAAGTGATGTGAATGCTCGTCAGCTCCACAGAGTTTCAGAATCTCGAAGGCCTAGTCTTTTCTTTCGACTTCTTTTTTTTATTTTCTTCTTCATTTTGTAAATAAAAAAGGGGCATCAATTCATATTTGCTAAAAATTATAACATTATTCTGTGTAAAAATTCACCAGCTGTAATGTTCCGAGGCAGCAGTTTGCTGTTTGTTCGAAAAAAAAAGAATTTCCAAAATCTGCGTGACTAGCAAAAAATTGGAAAAGGTAATACACAATTCGCAAGCGGAAACAATTGGGACAATTAATTCACGATTGACTTTTATATTTATACTACAGTTGACTTCGGATAACTGAAATTCGCTTAACGCACAACTATCGGATAATAACAACTGAACGTTCATTCAGACATTCAGAAAATATTTGTTTAGATCGATAAATCGATGTCTGCTATATGTAATAATAATGAAATATGTTTTTTAAAGATGTTTCTAAATAGACTAGTGGGGTTGAATCGCACAAACGTGGTGGACCAATTGACAATGTCCGATGGGGAAAATATTTGCTCGCCACACTCGCCAATCTCATAAAAAAAACGTTATTACTGAAATATCAACAAATGAAAAACTCAGATCATATGCTCGGCGCCTCTTTCGTATTATCGCCGGCTGGTTGTTTTAAAATCTATACAATACAAAAAAATACTTTAACTGATAAAGAGTTTATGTGTTCTATAAAAAGCAACCTATATATATCTGTCATACGCTATTGATGATAAGATATATTGGAATGCATTTATTGAGGTTTCTATGGTTTACTATATACGTTGGCCGTCATAATAGAGAGCGCAAAAGTGAACAATCATCGTAAGGAGAAATGGGTATCTTTTTCTCCTTAATCATATAATCGACCTAATTTTATGGGAACACTTTTTGTTTATCATTAATCCTCTTTGTGCCTAGATTATGCAGCATATCACCGTCTTTACCACCATCATGAGGTGACCGCCGGTGTCATTTGTTAATTCCTGCTGATGATGATGATGATCTGTAAAGAACAATTTGGAAATTCGGCGACTTCTTCCGCCTTTGCGTCGGACAAACACACAAAAAGTATCTTTGCTGTGTACTATGCAAGACCATAAAGTTCATTGTTCTGTATTGGTTTGTTAGTGGTGGTGATCATGACTATGGCGGGATGGCGATGATGATGATGATGTTGCTATGCCGTTGTTTTTGTCTTGGTTGTTGTTGGTATTGCTGCTGATTGTTCGTGAAAGTACTCGCCAGCAGTTGCTCTATAGGAGTATTATTTTTACAATTCTTGCTGTTGTTTGTGGTGGCTGCTGCTGAATCGGCTTCTCTGTCTCCGTTTCTGTTTCTGATGCCGCCGTTGCATTTCATTCCACAACACAACTCATTTTTGTTGTGTTCTTTTTCGTACAGTGAATGTATTTTCTTTCTATTTTTCTCGTTGTTGTTTTTGTTTCTATTTAAACATTTTTAAAATAACTTTGCGTGCCTCCTGTTGGTTGGCTGCTGGCTTCGTTCGTTTGCTGGTATCGTTGTTAGTGCTGCAGCAGCATGTTGTTTTTTTTTTTTTTTTTTTTTGTGTGTTTTCCCTGACTATTTTATGGGTACTTGTAAAATCTCATTCTTCTGGCTTTATTTTGTGGGTACGGGGGAAGTTCTCTGGACAGCAATGGCAACTGGCGGAAGGAGATCAACTCAGAAGGGGGCCATATGTCGTTATTGCACACAAATACTTGACACATTTTAAAACAGATTATTTTCCCCCAACTGGTTTTGCATGTTTAGCAGGCATATATTTTGTGTATCCTTGCCTTCTTCTATTATTAGTTTACATACCAAATGGAAAACAAAACGCGTGATAGTTATGGTAAATTTGATTAGTGTCACGAAACAATGAAATTGTTTCCAAAGGATTCAAAGAGAAAGCATCACAGACCAGTTGTTGTTTCTTTTTTGTTAAAAAAAAATTGATTTTGTTGGACTGTAAAGGTAACTAGGTCAGTAACATACCAAGTAAATCAATTCCACCTCTTTGTTAAGAGTAGACGCATACCTAGCCACATCTGCTACTCGTTACCTCGCCGAGCACAGCTTTCGCTGAAATTTAGGCGGTACACCACAGTCTCTGCGAGACTTTCCAAAGGATCGTTGCCAGTTGGTCAGGCGAGACGAGAGCACAACCACTCCCTTAGGACCACTGAGCATTAGAACTTTCAGTCTAGAACCCTCTGACTGGTAGCACAGCTTCGCAGAGTTGTTCGATAGGCAGAGTTGTTCGATAGGTCTCGACAGGAATTTCCCAGATTCATTCCAAAGTGGGGCGCTGGCCGTCGCATTATAATTGTCCCATGTGCAATAATGTGACATGGTTACAACTGTCGCAGTAAGAATATTGTAAAACCCATTGCCAACATGGCGGACCTCTTACTAAATGTAAAACTCACACGGTGGTTAATCTTGGTCTAGTGAGAATCCTGTGAAACACATGGAGACGCTGTCCGATTGCGAATATCGGTGGCCAATTGTGATCACCTCTTTGAGAAAATTCCGGAAACTTTTCCCGTAAAAGAGTAATGATTTCGTTGCTTGTGTGGCACGTAGGGCCGTCTTGTTGAATGTAAACGTTGTCCAGATCAATATCATCCAACTCCGAGCATAAAAAATCATTAATCATCTCTCGATAGCCAATCCATTCTGTTGATCCAACCTCACTTTCGAAAACGTAAGGTCCAATGACCCCGCCGGGCCATAAACCCCACCAAACAGTCACACGTTGAGGATAGAGAGACTTGTCAACAGTAACTCTTGGGTTTTCCGAGGTGTAAATGGGCCTCATCAGTCAAGATGATTTTTAATTGAATTCCGGATGATTTTCATGCATTTCAAGGATCCAATCAGCAAAGACACGACGTCGGCCGGCTTGAGTTCTTGTGTGTTAGTTTTGCGAACTGTGACTGCAAGATTTTTACCATTTTTGTAGTGAATTTTAATCATTTCAATGTGTTGTTGAAGCGTGTTTCGTTCCATTTTTAGTAATGTCGTAGTTTCTACTTGCCAAATGTCAAAGAATAAAAGCTTCAAAAGTGGGAGAACCCTGTATTACAGCTTATAGTTCGATATCCGGATTTGGATTATTTGTTAAGTTACAGGAGGGTACGAAACGAATGTTATTCATAAGGAGTTGGAATTTAACATTTCGTCTTCAGAATTATTAATTCTTAAAAAAAAAATATTTTTGGGTTTATTAAAGGTCAAACCAAAAGAAAATTTAATGAAAGTCTAGACCAACCGTCCCGTGTAAACGGGAACTTGTATATAAATACAATAAAAACTATTAATTTTGTTGTTTTCAAAAATAAGTTAAAACTTTTTAAAAAGTCTTCCGACATATCGCTCATTTTCTTTAATAGTGTCACCATTCAAAATTCACTTTTTATTCGGTAAACCTTTAAATTTTTGCCTATATTTGATAAGTGGTTTGATTTGTGACACTATTGATGTAAATCAACCATGTGTTTTTCTTATGTAGTGAACTCAATACTTTCCGCACCGACCTCGTAATACGACACATGCGACAATAATAAAAATTGCAAAGTGGATATGAGACATTTTTGCATGTGTCAGACATAAAGTGTGGAAAAGTAGATGTAGACAATCATCCATACAAACATATATACATAATACTTTTGTAGTATGAAATTTAGCAAACCACTGATGTCAACATACGTATGAACAATGAGAACATGAGGTTTTCCATTGATTTCCACAAATACAGCACAAATACTAGATCCCTCAACTACCGCAATACGTTTTGCAGATGCCGCATGAATCACAACGAAAGCCACGAATCAGTCAAAACATTTGATCTGTATGACACTCACTGTAGTTTCCGAGCAGTGAGTATTTAATAAATTACATCGTGTCGCATTTGATGATCAATGGGAAATTGAGGGTAAAAGTAAACTTTTTAAAATTGAATAAAATAGAATAGAAATCGATAGAATTGATTTATTTTCAAATCCATGAGCTGTAGACGAGCAATCCACTTATGTTTAGACATTTCGAAACGGTCTGAAGGGTTCGTGACCCGGGGATTAGTAAGTACACACTTTTGGGTATAGTATAGGGTAGGGTGTAGTAAAGCTAGCGCCGATTAATCCAATCTCGACCATAATAATATGGAATGAAATTCATGTTGGTAAGTTCGCATGTAGGGTCGATGGTTTTTTTTTTTTTTTTTTTAATCAAGTCTTTATTTAATCAAAAATACTCTAGGTAGTCGGTATGCGGCCGTGCTGAAATGCACAGCCCGATTCTGAATAACAATTCCGCGGGATTTTTTTCCCTTTTCCCCTATTCTAAAAAAACTCCCAGGGATTTTTTCCCTTTTCCCTGTTCCCCTTTTCAAAAGAATTTCGAAAATGGGAATTTTTCTCGGGGAAAAAAGTAGGTGTTATGAATGTCAATAAAAGGGAGAATGTGATGTGATTTTTTTGGAATTATTCTGCCAATAAATTGCAATGGAGTTGGCTTATTTTACATTTTTTTTTTTTTGGATTAACTTTTTTTTTAGTAAAATGTATGAATATACAGAAAAAAGTTTAATCTGAAATTTATTACAAGTTGTTTTCTATATTATTCCAAATTAATGAGTCGTGACACGCACCGAGATGCGATGCGTCTACGTATTGAATCCTCAGCTCTTGATCATAGACCTGTAAATTTATTTTTGGTTATCTTGAAACTGATGACATCACGTAACTTTTTCCTTTCTATCCTTTGCATATCATCGCAAATGCAACACATTCAACATATCTGTATGGTTTTCTACATATATTGGTTATGTTTATACAGTATAATCCCGATAATTCGTACCCCGCTAATTCGTAAACCTCGCTTATTCGTAACAAAATCCCGGTCCCTTGAAAAAATCGCGATAATTCGTAAAAATCCCATACATTTCGGTCCCCTCGATAAATCGTAAAATTTTTCCAGCGAAATGCCTAAAAACCTCTTATAATTCGTAATTTTTCGTTGAAAACCTCGATAATTCGCAAACTTCAACTGTTTTGCTATTCTCTCTTTCACTTCTTTCGTGCTTTTTTATGTAGCGCAGGCGACGCGTTCTTTGGAGGAAAAACGGTAAACCATTGACAAGTGATTCTATGCTCTCAAGGGGGCGAAGCATTTGTTGTGGTTTATGTCACAAAAACGGTCGCTTTAAGTACTTTATGAATTAAGTTTTTTTTTTTTTGTTGAAAATGAATTGATTTTCAGTTGCTTTGTTTTTAAAAAATAAAACTTTGTACAAACATACATATAAATATATTCATTATTGAGTAAAAACCTCGGTAATTCGTATTTTTTCTTTCTTCGCCCCGATAATTCGAAACCCCGCTAATTCGAAAACCCCGCTAATTCGTAGAAAACGGTCGGTCCCTTGACGTTACGAATTATCGGGATTTTACTGTATTCAGTTTATCACTTTATTAACTTTGTACGTTAGAAAATTTCATAAATGTAATTTGCAAATTGTTAGCCAAACAGCTGACGCCAAACAACTGACTTCGAATAATTGAAATTCTCTCATTCTTATTATTATTCTCCCCGTTTGTTTAGAATAATAGGATTTTATTCTGGGGAGAAATAAATTCCACGGGAGATAATTCCCGGGAAGAATTCAGAATCGGGCTGATATTCTCCGGGACAAGCCCAACTTCGGATGCAGGTAATAAATGCTTCTTGTGTGGATTTACTTTCTCCGGTCTGGGCCTTCTTCGCCTGAGTGAAAAGTCTAACTTTCTACAATTTAAAAAAAACTAACTTGAGATCCTCACCCAATTATGGTAGACATTTTTAGACCTTCTAGAGTTCATGGCATTTTAACATGATTTTAAAGTTGTCGTCCGCCGTCCCAGTCCAAACTAGACCGCCCAGCCCAGCCTAAAGTTATTAATTATTTCTTCCACACACGCCCTACAATTGCCTTCACTAGGTATACAATGAGTAGTTCGATATATAAAATATGGCAAAAGGTCTTTTACCCCTCTTTGGCGTCAAGTGTTTTGTTCTTCATTTCAAGTATATTTTTTCCATATAAAAAAAAAAGAAATACGAATGTGGGATAAAACATAAGAATAAATATGTATATATAGTAGCTATGCAAATAAATCGGCAAAGTACAACAAAACACAAAATAAAAAGAGGAACACAAAAGGTTGATTGCGGTTTTTTACGTATGAACTCCCCAAAAAACCGGCATATGCCAGTTATAACCGCCACAGAAGAAAATATAAAAAAAGCAACAACAACGAACGTCGCGATTATAGGAAAACAAACATATGAATGATGAAGGCAACAGAATCAAAAGACAGCAACAACAGCTTGAAAGTTAAGCAAAAGAGGTGGGCAAAACAACAACTGCAACAACAAAAAACCGCACACACATAATTGTGTATCGAATAAAGCGGAGGTGGCGAGGCGAGGTCTTGTTTTTTTCTGTGGCGAGAAAAAAAAAGAAACTTTTGAAATAGTTTGTTTAAACAAATCAAGATATATGTATGTATTGTGTCCAGGTGACGTAAACGTACAATCCAACCTACAGGCAAATGTCAAAAAAAGGACAATTCCGTATGGCCACTTGTGTGGGGTAAACTGGGCATCATATTTAAAATGTTAAGAGAGGATATTTTTATTCGCTCTAGAGAATATGAACACGACATACCAGAATGTTTAGTCATATTTGATGTGCAGGATGACACATCTTTCGTACACATTTTCTTCTCATAACTATTTATTTCAAATTATCCACACAAAAAAGAGGTCACCATAGAAAGGCAAATGTCAAAAATTGATCATAATTTGGAAATCATTGAAAAAATACAACTCTCCGCCGGAATAAAAGATACGAAAACCAGCAGATAGAGATAAAGCTCAATAAGCCACACATACATCGTAAACCAAACCCATTTTTACTTCTTTTCCGCAAAGAATCTTTCAGAAGGCAGAGAACATAACATAAAACACGAAGCACGGATGGGGCAGCCGAAAGAAGGAAACACCATACATCGCTGCTGCCGATGTCGTCTTTTTCTCGAAGACATTGAGGATTTCAATACACATGCAACGACAAACATCCCTTCCAATTGTAAAATGTATGCGTCAGCTTTATAAAAAAAAAAAAAAACATCCACCTCTCTCACACACGCACAAACACATACATTTTGTTGCACACAACTACAGAGGAATTAGAAAAAAAATTAACCATATGCTGCAAAGTAATGCAATAGTATAGGAATTTGTGGCCACATTCTCCATTTAAAACCGGCAATTTCCAATATTTCGTTTCCTTCCAAACGTACATTAACACATTCGCACCGACTTATTTTACGATTTGTACACTTTTACATTTCATACTTCACATTTTTCCGATAATTAATCATATTCTCATATTCATTCTTTCGTTTTTGCCAATCTTTTCATTTTGTCACTTATACACTTTAAAATTCTTCTTTCTCTTTCACACTCGGACAAACTGAAATTGTACCGGGAGTAAAACTCTCACTCACCTTTTCGCACAATCGTAAGAGGAAAAAAATGGTATTTCTGCGGCTTGTTTCAAACGTAGGATGTATTTGAGTTTCCTTGAAAGATTTAATGAAATCCCGTATCGTACACACAATTTTAGCACACTAATTCCAATGTTTTTGTTCACAGATTGATTTTTTGATTACAATTGCAAGTGGGCATCTTTTATTTCAATTGCTTCATTGAATTCTCATAAAGCGCTTGTAGTTTTTCACTTGCCGTTTTATTTCGTTCTGAAGAGCAAGCGAACGAGTGTTGGGAAAGTATTGACTATTTGAGTACCGGGTTCTGAATACAGACTACCCAAAAATAATGGCAATTCGATTTCTTTCGAGTTATCGATATTTGTATACTTTCATGAACGATTTGTATAGTCGTGCAACAGTATCGAAACGATTTATCGACAATTCAGCGAAACTTGCATATGTGAAATGACACATATTTATTTGAAAGAATTGTCGAAGTACTTGTGGAAGGCAATTAAACTGTGAATGGTGTTCGCTATCGTGAGATGATAATGAACTTTTTATAGCCCGAATTGGAAGATAGGGATGTGGACTATATGTGGTTTCAACAGGACGGTTACACTTGCCACACAGCTAACGAAACAACGGCTCTTTTGCGCGACAAATTCAATGGCCGTGTTATCTCACGTCGTGGCGATGTTAATTGGCCGCCAAGATCATGTGATTTGACACCGTTGGGCTTCTTTCTTTTGGGGTTATTTGAAAGAAAAGGTGTACGTCGATAAGCCAGCAACAATTCAAGAGCTAAAGGATGAGACAATTCGGCACATTAACGGCTTAGAACCTCAATTATGGCCCAGCGTCATCGACCATTTGGTCCATCGGTTGGAGGTGTGCCGCCAAGGTCGCGACGACAATTAGGCTGATATTTTGTTCCATACATAATTAAACCGTACCAATATTATCATAATAAGAAGAAATGACAATATAACCTAAATAATTTGTATTTTATACAAAATCAACATCGGCCCTTAAAATTTAAACATCCTTTACATCAACCTGACACACAATTATTCTTTCTTGCCCTCAATTATCATTAAAATTTGGCGAAACAAAATCAAATTAATTTGATTCTAATACCTCTCTTTGGCGCCTAAAATTGAGCTACTAAACTGGAATCAAACTTTAAAGGAAAAATTAAATTATAAGTTTTACATTTTATATACAATGAAGTATAACGTGATGTTTTCAACTAAAACATTAACAAATTTGCATATTTTCGAAAAAAGCTGGATTATTGGTGAGTCGCCCATTTTGTATGATGCTTGTTTTTGGGGCGACTTGTCGGATCAACTTTCTTTGAATTTTGTTTTGGTGTCGCTTCGTGTTTCCTCGTACGTTTAGACGGAGCGATTTTATTATTGCGACACTAAATTTGTTTTTGACATTTGATCAGACCAGTGTTGTACATTTGTACTTTTCAAAAAACAAAATTGCACTTTTTCATTTCATTTCTACTCTACTAAAACGAAAAATTGGTTTCATATTAGAAAACAAACATTGATTTTATGTACTTTTTTAAAACAGATTTTTCCACCAATAGCCAAAAAAAATTAAACGTTGGGAAAGAAACGTCAAAACCTCATTCGACAAGTTGCAGCGTGTAAACAGGGTCTTGGTCTTCTTCGTTCACTGAAGTGATCGCTCAGCAGTTCGGCGTATTTACGTAATTCTGACAGATTATTATTAACACGATCGATGCACGGCTATCTTAGTTCTAATTTAAATTTGTTACTTTTAATTGTGTCCACATTATGTTAAAATTAAATAGGCTTTTGCGTGGCACCACAATTTCCACTCCCCAACTATGGAGTACTTTACGTCTGTTGCATGTGGGGACGGCTGACGTTTTCCAAACTTCTGTGGATAAGAATTCGACAGAATTCCAGGTGAATAGTTGGAGTTTTGTTTTGACTTCTTCCCATTGCATAATTGGGCTGAAGTACACTTTATGGATTGGATTTAGTATATACATCGACCAAAAACAACGAAAATCTTTGGACTAAAAAATTGAATTTTTAAAAATGTACATGCAATTCTATGTTGCAAAAAATGATTGCATATTGGGTTTGTGGAGTCATTCGATATCGTTTGAGTACCAAGGACCTATCAGAAATTAAATGTCAATTTTCGTTGTTTTTGGGCCATTCTCAAAGGAGGGTTTGCATTTTTCGGACCTCTTCATTATGTAGATAATCTTTAACCTCTGACATCATAACTTTCTTGGTTATCTTTTAAAGAAAAATGCATCGGAAATGTCCAATTTGGTTAAGGAACTTCGCACCATTACAAATGATGTGCTTAGTGGCGGTGGCGCTAAGGCCGTAGAACGTCATACTTCAAGGGGCAAATTGTTGCCTCGTGAGCGTATCAGTAAATTATTGGACAAAGGTTCACCTTTCCTGGAATTAGGCACATTGGCTGGTTATCAGTTGTATGGTGACGAGGTTGTCAATTCAGGCGGTATAATTACGGGAGTCGGTCGGATTTGTGGGTGAGTTAAACTGGTAATTAATTACTGGAAATACTACAAATCGCCAGTTTTTTTTTTTGTTTAACAGAACTGAATGCGTTGTTGTTGCCAACGACGCCACAGTCAAAGGAGGATCCTATTACCCCATCACTGTAAAGAAGCACCTTCGTGCCCAGGAAGTTGCTCAGGAGAACCGCCTACCATGCGTTTATCTAGTCGATTCGGGTGGTGCCAATTTGCCTCGTCAAGCTGAAGTTTTTCCCGACAAATTGCACTTTGGTCGCATTTTCTACAATCAGGCCAATATGTCGGCCCTAGGAATTCCACAAATAGCTGTGGTCATGGGAAGCTGTACAGCTGGAGGCGCCTACGTACCTGCTATGGCCGATGAAAGTATCATTGTAAAGGGACAGGGTACAATTTTCTTGGCCGGACCACCTTTGGTTAAAGCTGCCACCGGCGAAGAAGTATCGGCGGAAGATTTGGGTGGTGCAGATTTGCATTGCAAAACGTCGGGAGTAACTGATCATTATGCCGTCGATGATGAACATGCTCTCTATCTGGCCCGTCAAGTTGTGAGCAATTTGAATTTGCCAGCTACGAATGCCTACAACGAACAGTTGCTATACTCCAGCAAAGAAACCATTAAAGCGTCGGATGCATCGGTCTCTGAAATTGAAGAGCCAAGATACGATGCCCGAGATTTGTATGGCATTGTCGGGCCAAATCTCACCAAGAGCTTCGATGTACGAGAGGTCATTGCCCGTATTGTCGATGGCAGCCGCTTCACCGAATTCAAAAAGTTATATGGCGAAACTTTGGTATGCGGCTTTGCTAAACTTTATGGCAATACCGTTGGCATTGTGGGCAATAATGGAGTATTGTTTTCGGAGAGCGCCTTGAAGGGGGCCCACTTTATACAGCTGTGTTCACAACGCAACATTCCATTGGTATTTTTGCAAAATATCACAGGTTTTATGGTGGGTCGTGATGCGGAAGCTCATGGAATCGCTAAGAATGGAGCTAAAATGGTTACTGCTGTGGCCTGTGCCAATGTACCCAAGTTTACGGTCATCATTGGTGGTTCTTACGGTGCTGGTAATTATGGTGAGTTCTAAGACTTCATAACTGTGAGTTTAAGTACAATGTGTCCCACTTCTTTCTGCTAGGCATGTGTGGACGTGCGTACTCGCCAAGATTCCTTTACATGTGGCCCAATTCGCGCATTTCGGTTATGGGCGGTACTCAGGCAGCCAATGTCTTGGCTCAAATTACTGCCGATCAGCGACAACGTGCCGGCAAAGAGTTTACCGAGGAAGAAGCCAATAAACTGAAAGCTCCAATTGTTGAAACATTCGAAAAGGAAGGCTCGCCATACTACAGTTCTGCCCGCCTATGGGATGACGGTATCATAGATCCTGCCAACACTCGCCAGGTGTTGGGTTTGAGTTTGAAAACAGCCCTTAATAATCCCGCTAACGGCACTAAGTTTGGTGTATTTCGCATGTAGAGAATTCATGTCTGTGGTTGGGTGAAAAAAGTGCATTTATTAACGTAACGTGATTTTATATTTTGATGTTTTTTTAAAAGATTTTTTGTCTACGGTGAGCCAAGCTTGTGAAACTGTTGCATTTATTAGAATTAAGTAGAAATCTAACAAAGTTAATATATACAAGTATATTTTGAAAACGTTGTTTTATTGCGTTATGTGCCATCAAAAGTTGACGTCGGATTTGCAAAATGCAACAACTCTTTATGCAATTGACTGCACATGTGACACAGGCAATATGTTGTTAGCAATAAACATAAGGACGAGTTCGTCAAATACTGATTGTCTGCTTGAAATTGTTTTTTTGGTCAGTCATCATCGACTTGTTTTTATGTCGAAGAAAATTGGACGTCACATTTAGTGTTCCTGAAAAACCATTATAGCCACTCTGTAGAAAAATGTTACATTAAAAATTTGATTACGACGATGTTGAAACACGGGGGATTTTGGAGAAAGATGGCCGGCTTCATTTGTACCATCAGAAGAATGCAATCGTTTTTGCGTTATTTCTGGAACGAAATATGTGGGATCACTCCACTGATCATCATCAATTGAAAAGTCAGTAACTGAAGACATTCCGTAAGGCTTTAAATTACAAGTAAAGATGAATAAAAATGAAATGAAATACAGCAACAACAACATTTCACAAATGCTTCATTTGATTTAATTTCTATTATTTGTAGCTGTTAATGAAATATTAATTTCGATTATTTTTTCTTTCACTTCCTTAGGTCCAGTAAATAAGTCACTGATACTCTACATTTTTTTTTTTTTTTTTTTTTTTTTTTTTTTTTTTTGACTAACACTCAGGGGATGCCCCCTATAAATGCAATGCACTGTGTTAGCGATGGGAAATAAGGGTATTGGAGGGAGGAAAGAGGGAGTAGTGTTTGTTGACGTTGGCCTTGAATTTGGTAATGTCATAACAGGCAGGAAAAACACTTGCAGGAAGATTATTCCACAAACGAACAGTCCGGCTGAAGAACGAATTTTCTCTATAGTGCGTCGTCCGGTCAACCGGCCATTTGACAATGAACGGATGAGAGACCCTGGATAGCCGAGTATTCCGGCTAAATGTTCTAACGTCAGGGACCAGACGACGGATATCTTCTGAACAGATACCATTAAAATATCTATAGAATAGCGATACACAACCCACATTTCGGCGATGCTGTAGGGAGACAATAGAGCTGGATACCCTACCATCCCCTATCATCACCACCGCTCTCCTCTGTACACGGTCCAGAAGCTTCAAAGATGTTAATGGAGCCCCTGCCCATATATGCGAGTTGTATTCCATTTTAGGCCGGATGTAGGTGGTGTAAATATTTACGAGATCAGATGGGGTGAAGTATTTCTTGCACCGCTTTAAAAAGCCCAAACACTTGAATGCTTCTTTCGACACTTCGAATATATGGCTAGCCCAGCGAGCATCACCCTGTATCTTCATGCCCAGAACATCAAGAGTATCTGATACGTCGATATCCACACCACCCATAGATATTGACGACGGTGCTGGATCAGTGGAACGTTTGTGTGACAACAAACAGCACTGGGTCTTATTATAAAACATGTTTCCGCTAAAAAAACCACAAACAGATGTTGTGTTACAATTGGCAATCAACTGGGGAAAGACGTTCACCCTAACTAATGTGAACATATTTCGAAACACATGTAATCCTGTGGCAGATCCATATGGAATGATCCTAAGCCACGAAGTCGAATAACAACGGAGCAACAACGTTCGCATGCTTCCTGAGCGACAAACAGCTGATTAGTGGCTTCGAAATCAGCTGTTTGTCGTTTTTGAAAGCACGCGAACGTTGTCGTTCTGTAAACTTTTTAAAACTAAATAACATGCATACTAATTAATAAAAAATATGCAATTTATTAAATAAATTTGATAAAGTATATAATTTTAGTGGGGTTTTGACACTCGTTTGTTGTGAACAAAGGTGTAATTGTCGCCTGGTGCACACTTTATATGTGTGGTTTTCAAATGCTATGTAAATCTGGGCGCGTTCACAGCCGATAGAATTTGTTTATGGACCTCACGGTGGTTCTTTCCTTACAATTTACAAATGGTTGTATATTTTTGGGTACTTTGTGTACTAAGCACTAATTGGACAAGAGCTTATTAAAAATTTCCACAGAAAAAAACCCCTTAATCTAGGGGGAAATTCCCCAAGCTGGCAACACATTCGAAAACGTTGCAGACAAATAAACGCCGCCGTCGTGCTTACAATTTGTAACGCCGTCGATTACTTTAATCGGCTCCGTTCACTGAATTGTCTTCGCGAGTTTTTAGCGAGCAGAGGAAATTTTCAATTCTCACGTTTACGTTAAAAAATAGAGGAAAAATGTTGAACCGTTCCCAATTGTTGGCCCGTAATCTTACTAAGGCTATGGTCAGATTTCACAGCCATGGTGGTATTCCCGGCGAGGTAAACAATATAGCAAAATCTTCCTAAAATTATTACTAAGAGAAAAAAATTCTGCGTGTGATTACATAATTTATTTTTTTCTCACAGAAACCATTATGACTGATTAATTTGTATTTGCATTTTATATATTTTCAGAACTTGCCATTCAGCTTGAACAACCGCTATAAGCTTACCGCCATCTTCACCACCTTTACCGTTTTGGGTTTCGGTTCACCCTTCTTGATCGTCAGACATCAATTGTTGAAGGCGTAAGGAGGTTAGTATCAAGCACCACGAAAAACTCACAATATCTGAAATTTGGAAAAGATCCATAAAAACGTTGGCCAAGGAATATTTTCAAAGGATTGGCGTGTTTATTCAATGCCATTGAAATTTGCATTTAGTCGAGTATAGGGGCAGCTCAGACGTTTCCGATTTACCAAAGATGGGACATCTATTACATTTCTTTAGCTATACCTGTTTGCGGTTTTAATGTTTCGACCGGTGTTGGTCTTCTATTGGATCAGTTCGCCCGAAGTCCGTTTGTTGGACTAACCACAGAGCAGAAAGTCATTAAGTTCGACTGACTTCACAGCAGAAAATTTATTTCGCTACTCGAAATGATGACATACGAGGCCATCCCTATTGAACTATTACGTCAAAATGTGTCGATGTAGTATAAAAAGTGGACATTTCGTCAGTAGAAACGTCATAAAGTTCAGTCGATCTGAATCTATATACACCCTTCGTTTAAAACTGGATTTCCATAAATATCTGTCACTGGTTTGCGCGAATAATGGAAATATTACGCGGTGGAAATAAAGTTCGTTGGGGAAATATGTCATAACCATCTTAAATGTTTTAAAGACTTTGGCATAGACTCATATTCCCCTGCAAACCGATCACGAGTCTTTAATATAAAACAAATAATAAACAACAAGTGGTTTTTGGAGATAATTTGCAACGTTCTAACCAGGTTTTATTGTATTTAGAATATATTAAGGGTCTTATTGCCCTTCTTTGCTGTTTCCCATTTTATTGCCGCTTTTCCATTGACTCAAAGCGTAGATAGTGATTATTTAACGTTTGCTACGGATTTTGTCTTTGCAGTTGTGCAAGTAAAATTATTAGATTTCAAATTGCGTGAACACAAAACTATGTAATAAAAATAAGACCCACTTGTAAGTGCATTCGTCATTCATGACCGTCTCCTCTAGGCGATGTTGATACTGATGCCTGCGATGAATAAAATGTCCATTGCAATTGCTTCACTTTAAATCCCCAATTTTTTTCGATTTGTTCATCAACATAAGAAATAACTCACGCAAAGAAATTAGAAGATAAATGTGGACTATAAAGTCTGCGTGCAATAACAATTTTATATGGCTGTTTGTTGCCTACCTTAGGCTATAAAACGTTTATAACAATTTATCTGCATTGACACATTTAATCTCGGTTAGGATTTAGATAAGTCATCAAAATATAATTAATATAACTTAACACATAATTTCGCCTTACTGTTATTATATAATTTAATATTGATTACAAATTGTTAACATTCATTTTCTCTCTTTAATTTTCAGATAAATCGATTTGCTTTTAAGATATAAAGTTATGTGGTCGGAGTCATTGCTTAAATAACGATTATGCGATGAAGTATACAATGTATTATTAATTCGCGAAACAAAATAAACCCATAGAAAAGGTACAACAAAGGACGTTTTTATTTTATTTATTTATTTGGTAATCGTATGAAAATATTTCTAAGATGAGTCGTTACAGAGCTCTCGCAATGGCTATTAGCTCTTTTGTTATGGTCTTATCTTAATCTCAGGCTTTTGGATATAACTCCAGTTCAACACCAACTCTTTACATTGAAATGGTTTTGACGAAACTTATTCAATACCATCAATTAAAACGAAAAATTACCATTAATTTGTTTACATCTCTACCGGGATTGTCCATCTATCTTATGGTTAATTTTTGAATAGCTTTAGCTTTACGAAATTAATAGCTTTACGCTTGAAGAACCCAAAGTGAATGCTGTGAAGCAGAGCGTTTATTGAAAATAAGTTTTGGACCGAATGAGGCAGTCACCGCACCACCCTTGTGCAGACGCTCAAGGTCCCCGTTGTTGTACGTGCGCACACTATCAGAGAGTGTGCCTCAACAACTCTACATTACACGTACCACTTGAAGCAGCTTATTCCGGCACATTTCCCACTTTGCCTTCTATCACAATTTTTTAAAATTTCATTTCAACATCGTAGTTTTTCAATTTTAGTAAACAAAAAAAAAACAAGCTATCAAAAGTTTGTGAAATAAAAAATGATTTGTTAAATCAATTCTCAGAGAAAAGGCTAATATGTTGGGCATTACCAAACAACTGATACGTTCTTTACCCAATAACACTCTGTCCAAGAGGGAGTTTGTGAGAAAATACAAGGGTGGGGTTCCTGGTTGTGTAAGTAATAATGACGTCTCATCATTTCAGTTTCCATATTTATCTCATATATTTCGCATAGAATCTGCCGTTTAAACTTGACAAACCGTATAGATTTATGGCATTCTACTTATTAGCGGGCGTTATTGGCTTCGGAAGTCCATGGTTGGTTGTAATGCATCAAATGCTTAGACCATATGATTAAGAATACACGCGATGAATATCAAAAAAAAATCTGATGAAAGCATAAATGAATAAATCGCCAACGGCTAGAGAGATTTTTTATTGTTTATTTCTTATTCGACGGACGATCAACAAATATGGATTTTGTTTAAAATCCAATTACAGTCCATCGAATTTCCGAAACAAAATCATATTTGTATAATCCCCTTTTCGCGTCAGATTCTGTGACGATTAGGTCAATCGATCCGGCTTGTTTGGCATTGCAATTCGGCCGGATTCGTTGCTCGAACAAGAGGTGTTATTTTGGTATTCGAAAAAAAATTAAATTTTTTGAGATAAATGATCGGATGTTTATTTCAAAATAAAGACGAAGGTATGCGGTTAATAATGGACAACAACGTCAGCCAAATGGCCAACACGACCACGCTTGCAGGACCATATCCTTTTCCTATGTCCTGGATAGCCCCACGAATTCTATCTTTGAGGTCTTGAATCTACGCTGGGCTGTTGTAGACCTTATCTTTCACGTGACCCGAAGTAAGAAGTCGCAGGGTGTTAAATTACAAGATCTCGATGGCCAATTGTGATCACCTCTTCTAGAGATAACACGGTCCGGAAACTTTTTAGTTTTGCAAATTGTGACTTTTCACAATTGTTTTTAAGTGAATTTTAATTTTTTAATGTGTTGTTGAAGCGTGTATCGTTCCATTTTTAGTAATGGCGTAGTTTCTACTTGTCAAAGGATAAAAGCTTCAAAAGTGACTGCTGCCGAAATACCGGGTGATTCAAAATAACACCTCTTGTTCCAAAACCCGGTATTTATGGGTCGATTATGGAAAGAAACCAAAGAGTGGTGGCGTTGCCAATTGCCAATATCACATTACGGATGGCAACAATCGACTGACAGCAGTCAACCACTTTTTTCTGGTTGCTATTTCTTATAAATTATTGATATTTTCAACGTTACACATTCTTTCACGTGTATGAAGGCTTTATTATGGCTAAAATAAAAACTAAAATTAGATGTTATTGAGACGGAACCGCAAAAAGTTGATAAATAAATTAAGCACTCCAAGAAAAATAGAAAAACATGTTGTTTTTCGTCAAAAAAATAGTACCACAGAGATAAACCAAGCCTATACGGGTTTTATGTGGGTATTTTGGAAATTTCCATTACAATACAGCGAAAACATTTGGAGAAATACAACCATGGCCAAGGCATAAAATATATGGCTTAACCAAATGAGAGCGTTGGCGATAAATTTAATTGTCGTTCCTGGTCCATAACACATTTAAGCTATGTACCGCGGCCCCTAGTGTTCTAAGTTTACAATAAGCGATTCCGAGTTCTAAAACGCGTTAATAATTTAATTAAAAAGGCTCACTCGTATTTTCTGTCATTTGTTGATACTCGGCGAAAAACGCCCGGACGCCATCGCCGCCATTAGGGCTGCTTCGGTTGACGTTGTTGTTGTTGTTATGTTTCGTTCAACACGCGCGCCATATTGCAAAAGTTCGTTCAGTCAAGATCCGGTCAGCTGCGTTGAAAGACGTAAAGACGTTTAATTTCTCTATTGTCCGAGTTGAATTATTTTTGCTAGTGTGTGTGTATTTTAAAGAAGTAAAATTAAGGGAAAATATATATATACATATATTGAAGATAAGAAAATTATTAATCACGATATAATTGCCTCATGAAAACCTTAAAAAACAATGATAATATTATTGTAAAAATACCTGTTTTCCGAATAAAAATCAATCTTGAAAGGTGTTGCTTAACACAAAATGGCGAAAGTGACGACAAATTCAAGTGCATTGGGACTCTAGTACTTTAGTTGAATGCCAACTAAGATTCGGAAAAAATTGGATAAAATACAATAATTAATATTCTTCCCGAAACGTGGGACCTTTGCCACGAGTTTTAGTTGCTTGGAAGAGAGGAAAACGGCAGTTGCAAAAGCACGGGCCTCAGCAGCACCCGAAATTCACACAGACGACGAGTATATACGTATATTAGTGACGTAGAGAGGACAGCCCCCCATACGGTTTTTGAATTAAAAAAAATGTCACTTTTATGAGAAGTTCACAAAAATATTTCGTAAAACGCAATTGAAATTGATATTCTTTGCACAAAAATTGTATTAAAAACAAGTGTTAAAACCAAAAATAAACTTAGAGAAATTCAAGACAAAAAAAAACTGCAGCTGCTAAAACCCAAGTCTAAAGGTTGTGAAATTTTGTTAACTGAACAATTTTTGACAACATTTTAATGGTGAGTTTGTGAAATATGTTCGTATGGATTCCAAAAATCCTGTAATTCTATTGTATTCCATATGAAACAAATATCGATGAACCTAACCTCAATTTTTGGCTGTTTGTTATGTTTAAGTTTTTCTGTTCTTGCGAACAGTACGAAGAGGAGGAAGTACCGTTCGACAATTTGTTAATTTATATGCCTAGCTAGTTTTTGGTGTTTTTCAACAATGCCAAATAATGGCTAAATTCCTGTAGAATATCTGTTCTTTACGTATCAATTTCTTTTGTTTGATATCTTTTTCTTTTTTCGCATATTTTTCTTGTCCGTCACCCTCTCTGTTCGTGTCTCCACCTCCGGCTGTATTTTTGTATTCTATCTCTTCCATTCGTGTTCGGGTTTTTTGAGGTTATAATTCGTATGTCTATTTTAAAAAAAAAAGAAGAATTATCAATATATAATACTGCAAGCGCGAGAGGCAAGCAAGCAAGCGCCGTCGTAAAGCAAAATTCTTTTTTTTTTTTTTGCTTCCAACACTTTTCGAATAACGAAAAACACAGACATGACCTCCTTTTTGGTGTTGTTTTCTGTGTTTGCTTTCCATAGATTTGCTGATTAAATATTACACTACATTTTCGAGAGTTAATTTGGCACCAACCAAGGAAACACTAAATCATTCATCCCAAACATATCTGGAAAATGCCAAAGATTGGTTAAATTTTCCTTGAATAGTTGGGAAAAATCAACACAGTTTGCCGATGTTACAATTACAATGCAGACATGTATTATTAGTCGTTGTTGTTGTCGTTTGTAATTGTGTGCCATATATCTGTCCTTTTCGCTCACGCAGAGTTTTCCTTATATAGTATGATGTACTCATTTACACCAGTGTCATATTCTTTTTTTTTATTTCATGGTTTGTCTGTTTTGCTTTTACATTAACGCCACGATACAGAGTTGCCAAACTTCTACAAAAAAAAAAAACTCCCTTTAAATTATGTTAGGACTCAATATCGTTGCGTCTAAGAAGTACATTTACTGTATCCGAAAACAAATTTTGCATATTGTTTGACACGTCAGACGCGTAGTTCACCTTATCTACGGATTACAGAATGTGTAGAACAGGCAGTTGAGATGTTCGGTCATCGGATTCACATACTGATTTTATGATGACAGTGCTAGATATTTTAGCAATGTATGAAATATTAATTCATAGAGGAGTTGTTTGGTGTCTATAAACAACGGGTGTGTTTAGCAATCCAAGTTTACTTTTCCACTAAAAATTAAACGTACGACTGAATCAATTATAATTTATATTTGTGAACATAGTCTTTTGCACACAATTAGTATCTCTATTGGTGGGGAAATCTGGATTATGGTTTCTAAACTATATATGGTGAAAGGAGATCGGGTTCCAAACATTAAATAAATTCCTTAGATATTGGTATAAGAAAATCAGAATATAGGTCCGTTGACAGGGCCGGTTGAGCATATTTCTGCTTTCAATTCAGTGTTGTAGTTGGCGTAGACCTTATCTTTTACGTGGCCCCAAAGAGTGAAGTCGCAAGGTGTTAAATCACAAGATCTGATCAACTTTTCGAAAGATAAAACGTTTTTAGTTTTACAAACTGTGTCTGCAAGATTTTCACCATGTTTGTAGTGAATTTTAATAATTTCAATGCGTTGTTGAATCGTATATCGTTCACTTGTCAAATGTCAAAGAATAAAAGCTTCAAAAGTGACAGCTACCGAAATACCGGGTGATTCAAAATAACACCTCTTGTTGGAGAATCCTTTAGATCACTACACCGAGTAAGCGGGGACCTCGGCATTTTAAAAAGGCTATGTCTGGATATGAAAATATAATCACTTTTCGCGCAGTAAGCCATTTTTTTAACTACAGTCCAACTGCCATAACTCGAATTCCGTAGAAAAGTTCGACTTACGGAGCCTTTGAGTTATGGAATTACTTATAAAATTGTTGAAAGGAATTTGTCTCCTTAACTGGAAGTTCCACTGTACTCAATTTAATAAACTTCATTTAAAATCACTCACAAATAATTGTAATGAAAAAATAGTTTTCTTCAAGTTTTATAAATGTGTTTGCTGGGTTTCTTTTGCGCTTCTCTATTGTGTTCGTTTAGTTTTTGAGAAATTAAAAATATTTTAAATGAAAAACGACGAAAATATGGACAATCTTTGTTTCTTTTTTTTTTTAACTAATAATAAATCCAATTAAGCCAAACGTTTGTGGCCGGCTAATTCAACAGCGCCAACGAAAAACTAAAATAATGCGAGCGAGCGATTGATGATGAGTAACATAACAAAATCAAATCATTTTCAAAACCACAAGAAACACATTCTTCGTTGTAGGTATGTGTTTTTTTAGGAGTGACTTTGATTTTCAATAAAAAAAAACTTTCAAAAAACTACCATTTCGCTGGGTTTTATTTGGTTTGAATAATACAATTGTTATACAAATACATACGCGTGTATAAAATAAAAAAAAACAAACACACCAGTTCAATCAGAAAAAAACAAAACAAAAACTGTTGATATAACAATTCACCAATTCACTTTAACGAGAAGAAGAAGCCAAAAACAACACCAAAAGGTGTATGCCGCCGTTGTCCACCACCAACAAAACTATAAAACGGCCACAAGTTATTCGATGGTTGGTTTTGTTCGCTCGACGATGGCGATGGTGGTGAGAGGAACTTGTTTTACAAGTTTGACATCTTTCTGTTTTTGTAGTTTTTTTTTTTTTTCTTTCGTTTTTCAATCTTTTTTGCTTACTTTGTTGGTCAGCCCCAATCGCCGCCGCCGCCACAGTCATCGTCATTTGGTGGTTTAAAAAAATATTGTATATCAATGATGAATATGTGACCAAAACAAATTGAATGCGGTCGGTCGCATTTAAATTCATATGCAAGATATTTCGTCTATTGCGGGTGTTGATGCTGCGCAGGGGGAGACATATTCCTATGTTTGTCGTTTGTTAAATTCTGTTTTGTTTATTCATTTATTTTTTGTATTTCTGTGCACATAAAACAAAATATTTAATAATAGAATGCAAAACAACAACAAAAAAAACAAAGAATTTCGATGCCACATTAGGTAGGAAATTCGCTGGTGCAAGACGGACGGACAAATTCGGTGCATAATAGATGGAGCAAATGTTGATGTTAGAAAGAGGGTATCTTCAGGTGATGGAATCCTACAAAGGTCGCCTGCTTCAAACATTGATCGGTCCTCTTGGAGGCGTTTGCTTCACCCTGAAAATTACATAAATTAGAGTTTGCGATTTTCGGTACACTCGTTTCAACATTAAGTTTATACGTGCAGTCCGTCCAACGATACGTTTGCTTCACCCTGAAAATTAAATAAATTAGAGTTTGAAAAACATTTGTTAAGAAAAATGTATGAAAATACAATTTTCATTTAATTTGCTTAACGTACAGTCCGTCCCACGATGTCAAACGTTTTGTGATCACATGGATTTTACACAAAAAAAGAATTCGTAGAGAGAGATAGTTCTTTAGCCGAACGGTTCGTATGTGGAATAATCTTCCGGCAAGTGTTTTTCATGTCAGCTATGACATTCTCAAGTTCAAGACAAATGTCAACAAACACAACTCCCTCTTTCCTCCCTTCAATGCCCTTGTTACCATATTAATACACTAACACAGTTTTTTTTAGGCAATTGTAACGACACGTAATGCCAGTCGAACGATCAGACGAGTCAATGGGTGACTGGCGTTCGGCCGCATAGGGTTTCTATCGAGATTGTGGAGATCCAATACTGCAATAATTTAATCTACCATCACGTCTGCTACAAGTTCCGTCTTTTAGTCGGTCAGGTTAATCGATTTTATACACCAAAAGGTCGAGATATATGGGAAATACCAGGGAATATATTTCCAATATAATTAAATAGTCGTATTCTTTCAAATTGCCTGAAACGTATTACATATATTCTACTTTCTAGTGTGGGAGTATTCGAAAACAAACATCAAAACCTCGGACCTTTAATGCTTGTGGGGGGAAGCAAGCCCGGATAATGTTTTCAACCTGGTCTTACCAGGTTTCTAAACTGGTCGGACCATCTTAGACGTCCACAAAGTACATGTACATCTGGCAAAATTTAATAGCAACGCCGAATAAGGAAAAACGCCTGAGAATTAATTTAATTAACATTAACCCGAATCGCCCTGGTGTTACCATATGGCAACGTATAAGCACATGCACTTTTGTAGCTGTCAAATTGCAACTGTTTGACATTATAGTGTACAACTTGATATTTTTGACACGTGTGAAGTGTTTCTTTCTAACAAGTGGTCGTTTGTTACAATTAGTTCTCATATGACAAGGTTGGTTTTAAAAAAGGCAAAAGATTTCAGGGTGATTCGGGTTAATCAAAACTTAATATTGAAGGCAACAACCAAACAAAAACATAATGGCAACCCGAACATTTGCCTAAAGTACCTGAACAAAAATATAAAAAAGGTCCTAGTAAATAGTAATTCAATTTAGAGAAATTGCATTAGTGCAATTTATAAAATTTCATAAAGACAAGAAGTGGTGAAATATCTGCCCCTTAGAGACAATAAAGAGAGTAGAGATCGCCAGATATTCAAAAAGTTTAATATGAAACACATTATTCGAATGGGACAAAATGCGCAGCACATGCGGCAATCAATCTATCATAAATATTCTATCAAGTCCTAGGAATAGGTTTCAGGAGCAACGCGAGATTATAAAGGCATTATATAAATCCACAAGAGTACTATTCTTGATAACATTATAAAAAAGAGATAAACTACGATAACAAACACAGAGTTCACATATCCAGAGTTCTTGTGTTAACTGAACTTTATAAGCCTTAAGACCCCAAGACTTTATGCAAAATACGGTGTAATAACATTTGTGGAATGCCCAATTCCAAAGAACGACGAGGAATGGACAAACCTGGCGGTTCTTCAACACTTTGGGCTACAGCAGCACTATTCCCAGTTGTTGTTGAGTGACGTGCACGGGTTTTATTCATCACATCACATCACTAACTTGTCCCAACAGCTCGAATTGTTCCACCAATTTCTGTATTGCGGTCCGACAAAGTGCCTTACGACGACCCAAAAATGCTTTAGTTTTGCGAACTGTGCAAGATTTTTACCATTTTTGTAGTGAATTTTAATCATTTCAATGCGTTGTTGAAGCGTGTTTCGTTCCATTTTTGGTAATGGCGTAGTTTCTATTTGTCAAATGTCAAAGAATAAAAGCTTCAAAAGTGACAGCTACCAAAAGGACCGGCTGATTCAAAATAACACCTCTTGTTGGAAAATCCTATATACAAAACGCACAACGATATTAAAGATGCGCTTTAACCTATTGAAGACGTTGTCTAGTTAAAACTACGACGTTGGCAATTTTACTTGCGGCATTTTTTATGATTCCCAAATGACAAATGACTCAAAATACGAAAAACTCAAACGGAATTGCCAGCACGAGCAAGTTTTTCCCTTTCCATTCCCCTTACCTCTCTATCCTACAATTGCCTAGTGTGAATTGGAACTTAAATCTCTTTCCTACAAACTGAGAATTGCGGCAATTGAAATTGCCTAGTGTGAATCGGGACTATCGGGTCACATTCAAAACCTTTTGGTGTGTTTGACAATTTTACTGGGAACAATGCATGAGTGTTTTATTTTCACCAATTTCTTTTGCACAAATCTTATAGATACCACCTGGCAACACTGACATATCGTTCCTTCAGTTTGGAAGGTTCGATCTCCTCTCGCCCACCTTTTCTCAATCGACACTCCGCCTCGCTCTCGCCCGTACACTTGATAGCAAATGTTTTTAATTTTCTTTCATTATGTGCGCTTACATAATTTTACCGCAAAATATATGCAAAAATGCATATAAAATAAACAAAACAAAAAAACAAGTAGTCGTCATTAGTCAGCCTGTATTGGTGTGTAAATACGAATTTATACACAGCACAGAACCCGAGAGAGGAGTAAACTTCTACACCGAGTGTATACGTTTACGGTATAAACAAAAAAAAAAGGGAAAATGTAAACAAAATAAAATTCTATTTCAAATCAATTGTTTATAAATTTGTTACTAGGGTGTCAGGAAAAAAAATGTTGGAAAACAGCAATAAGATATCAGGTAAAGTAGAAAAGAGTTATTTCTACTGGTAAAACTGTTTTTTTTAAACAAAATATACACAGACATGCCACTTTAGGCTCACTGAGAAAACACTGAACATACACAAAACGAATGTAAAGACTAGTTAACATTGTATATAATTTATTTGGATGTGCAAAAAAGGCAAAGTGGCCGTGAGGAAACTGTATTTAGATGTTCTGTTTTTCGGCCGTAATGTCACTCCCATCATTTGGACGCCTCCAACTGATATAACACGATCATCTCATCATTTTAGGATTTACAAAAGGAATGCCAAGTCAACAGGAATCCAAAATGACTTAACAAGTATTTTCATTACTTCACAAGAGAAGCCAAACACTGTTGTAAACACTCTTCTTGCTACGTCGTTTAGGAAGTCGCCTATAAAATTGTAAATTTTGTATATTAGGTCAATTTACAAGAATCAATCAGAATGATGATTGGTCATTTTAGACTTCCCGAGACGATATACAGAATATTCAATGTGTATTATTTTATCGCCGATACCACAAATGTTGCTTGCTAATCGTTGCCGAAGTACTAGAATATTTGCCCAATACCAGATGCAAAAATAGACGACACCTAAGGCGGATAGTGGATAGTATGAGAATATGGTTTAAGAGAACATTGATATAGTGGTTGCTGCATTTCACATTTCTTTTCGATTTCCGACAAAGAATATAAAAATATAGAGATGTGAGACGTTGTGCTAGGGCAACGCTCTCCAACCAACCAACCACTCGCATATATTTCTGTTTTTAAGGGCTCTATTTCTTGGGAAGTACTCGTATAGTGAGTAATTTACAACAGTGTGGGGTGTTCGTTCGTTCCTTTCTATTTTGATAGTTTGTTAGTGTTGTTGTGTTCGTTCGTCGGGGGAAACATGCGCCTTAACTTGAACTTTAAACTGTTTTATTTCGGTTGTTGTTTTTCTTTTTTCTATGACGTCGTTTACCTCGGGGGGAGGGGGGCAATGTATCATTCGACGTCGTCGTACTGTGCAAAACATTTATTTTTGCGCTATAGTTGGTGACTTGGAGATTATAAAGACTGTTGCTGCATTCTTGTTGTTCTCCTTTCTACATCTCTCTCTCTTTCTCTTTAGTCATGACAGTGATGCCAACATTTTGTAGAAACTGAATTGCACCTTTCATTTAGCATGATTCAAATTTGGTCAGTTTATAACAGAGTTGCACGTTTTTCATAGTAGTTATGGGTGAACCAATAATATTATTAAAAAAAATATGTGTTCATACATTATTGCCTTTTCACATACAAATAACTTTCAAAATACGAAAAACACAAAAAGAATTTTTATTCCATTTCCCTTACCTCTCTTTCCTACTAACTGAGAATTCCGGTAATTAAAATTGACTAGTGTGAAGCGGGAATAGTTATCTCAACATTTTACAGAGTTATAGTTAATTATTACAACTTTTCATTTGAAACGTTTAGATCCAGATTGTTTACACAGGGTGGGCCAAATGAGAACTATATAGGTAGCCGTTTTCGGTGTCCTGCGGTAGCTGTTGTTGCACAATTAGAATGTGTTTATGGGTTCATCTCAAGATCCAACATCCAAATCCTCTGCAAAGTTTAAAACAGAAATTAAAACAAGTTTCTTATGTAAACTTCACAACAAACGAAAAAATCAGTAGACTAAGCGAAAATAAATTGGTGGTTTTTAAGTTCTACTTAAATCGATGACTTTTTCAGTTTTCCTTTACATTGGCTCTACATTAAAAATCCTTTGAAAAGTCATGCGTTTACATGATGACTGTTTATATAAAAACATTCGTTAAACTGTTACTGGTGCGTATTTTTCCGTTTTAGCAAGGAAATATAAATAATCAATGATCTCAATCTCGACTAACAGAAACAAAACTGTATGAAGAATAAAGATCAATAATACCTAAACAGACAAATTGAAAAATATAAAATTTATTTCTTTTTTGGAAATTTTTATTCATAAATTTCAAATTTCACCCGATTTCCATTTCGAGACTGTTTTGCTATGTCAAGCGGTTTTCTTCCCTTCGCCTTCAATTTTCTGAAGTCCCTTCAGCTAACCCTGGATGCTTGTATAAGTAAGTGGGCAATGTATTCACTATCCAATTTATGTGGCTTACAACAGCCCAATTTATTTTATTTTCTTCTACAGGTGTTGTCGTTCGGTTTTAGACGAATTCGTTTTATAAATATTGACTGTAAATAACATTTAAAAAGTCTACTTGAATTGCAAAAAAAAATAATGATTTCTCCAATTGTTCCTGTAGCACATATTAAACGAGAGTATGAACAGTTGAAACTGAAGGAGGGGTCATCCTTTAAGCAGTCGGCGAAATTCTCGATCACGTTGGGCATGCAACTCATCTGGTGTGCAACAATTTAGTTTTCGTTTAAATTATGGGTTTTGTTGGAAAGCTTCTCGAAATAACTTTTCAGCCGTACATTAACAAAATCCGAGGCGACATCAAATTTAAAATTATTTTCTTGTTATTGTTATTTCAATATGGCAACACAGTCATAATCATTCACAATGACCTGTTATACTCACAGGAAACGGCTGTTGGCAAATGTGTCGAAATAAAATAGAATAAAGTTATTGCGTTTTTTTTAGTAATTTTCGCATTCTTTCAAATAAATATTGATTTTTTACCAACAGCGTAAAAAATTGAATTCTACGCTATAAAGTAAATTTGTTCCATTACCTTTTTTTCAATTTCAAAATGAATATCATTTTCCTAATTTCAATTGAAGTTTTCTTGGAATTCCACAACAGCTATTAGGAATTGTACGTTGGCAATCGTTTGCCGCGTTTTGGTATCTCTGCAAAACACTAAATTTACAACACTGGATATACGCTCTTTATGCAGAGTCTGTAGGCATTCTCCCTTAAATTGAATCCGTTTCCTATTACACCACCACTTTATTGTCATGGACACTAGGGTGGAGTGAAAACATGCTTTTTTTTTAATTTGAAAAAGTTAACCTCGGAAAGAGATGTAGTCTGGGGCCCTAATGAGGGGAAAAATAAAGAAAAAATTTTTAAAAAAATTTTAGGGGTCGCGCCACTCCCTCGAAATTTGGAAATTATCGCTATTTTGGCGTTGATTTTAGAAAAATCCTAAAAATTAACGACTTAACTTATTCGAAATTTAAAAGTTTGAGCTTGTTCAGTGCCCAAACAAAAGTATTTGAGGCAAATATGAGGATAATCGACTAATATTTGTAGCTTTGGTGGCGATTTCATTGTTCAGTCAATTTTCTGAAGAAGAGGCGATTTGACTTATTTTACTTTTTGCAATTTTTGAACAATGAGAAAATTTTTTTTAAATTTTTTCATGCCCTTATTTCATTGTTTACGCTATTGCAAACATTTATTGACATAAAACTTTTTAGGATTTTTCTAAAATTAACGCCAAAATAGCGATAATTTCCAAATTTCGAGGGAGTGGCGCGACCCCTAAATTTTTTTTAAAAATTTTTTCTTTATTTTTCCCCTCATTAGGACCCGAGACTACATCTCTTTCCGAGGTTAACTTTTTTTTTTTGAATTTCACTCCACCCTAATGGACACACAGGGATTGTGATTGTTGACGTCGTGTACAATGTAATTTGTTTTGTTGTTGTAATGTAGGGCTCATTTTGCTGGCAAACAAAATCAATAACGAGTAAAAATGCATTCCCATTTACTGCTGTTACAAGCTACTCGTTTAATTGTGTTTAACTATCGACTGATGCCAGAACATAGTGATGCCCGAATTTTTCCAAACAGTTCCTATAATTTTATTAAATAACCATTTTGTTTTGTTAATATTTCGTTTGTTTAAAAAAAAAAGTGGTAAATTTATCTACTGCTTGTGTGTGGCTGTTTTCGCGTATATAATTTGCACTTTTCATTACCGCATTCCACATCATTTATTCAACATTCACTCGCCGTCGGTTTGAGAAAACTCCTCCCGATGTACACACACCTCTTCGCCGGTCTATCGTTTTATTGCAAATAACAAGTACGGCCATGAGTTTAAGGTATAGTTTTTGTTTTCCTTTTTTGCAAAGTATTTTCAGTACTTTTTGCCGTATTTAGTGTGAGGGAGGGAGGGGATTTCTTTCTCGAAAATACACACACGCACCCAATCGAAATGCTTTCAAGCATAACTGGAGTATTTTTTTCTTTTTAGTTTGTTAAGTTTTATTAAGCTTAACTCCAATGGCTTTTTTTTTCTTCTGAATATTGCCTTTGTTGTTTTTAGTGGAGTAAAGAGTGCTCTTTTGGTGGTTTGGTTTTGTTCATTTTTGTTGTGGGGTCTCCGTGTCGTGTCGTCTCTTTGGTGTGAAATGAAAATTTAGTTTTCACTTTATATTCTTCGTTTAATGTAGCCGTGGCAAGAATGAACCGTGTTCGTTGTACTGGCCACTCATCGGTGTATGACTGCCGCACGCCGCCTTCTCCATTATCTGTTTTTTGTGTGCTCCCCTTATATTAGGGGTACTCATTTTCTCATTGCCGCCGGTACTCTCGTTTAATACAAATGTTGCTGTTTCTCTTTTTTTTGTATTTGTAATATACTTAGGCGAAAGTCATTTGTTTGTGTTGTACTTTTGAAGGTTGTTTTTATTTGTCAAAATCAGAGTTGTGCTTGCAAGAGATAATTTTTGATAGTGGGTATATTCTTTAAAAAGATCGAAAAATTAAAGAAATTACAGAGGAGTTGTCAATTTGAAACTAATAATATCTGCATTTTGGATCAGCATTGTTCCGCATAATGAAGTTAATGGACAACAAATTCCAAAATAGCAAATTTCGTTGACATTTCCCTTCGAATTGTGACCCCGAGCGTTCCATTCCTCAGCAGAACCGAGTCACATCCCCTACATTACGAATGTTTTCCGATTGAAATGTAATGAATTTGGTCTTTCAAAACAGATATTTACCGTCAACTTGTAAATAGTGTTTATAATTGTCATTTAGTCTACTTTCATAAAAAAAAAATTAAACAGTAACCAACTTAACAGGTATTTGTGGTGAAATAATTGATCACAAAGTTTTGTGACGCACGTTACAAACAGTGATAAAAAACCGTTGAAAACCGTTAAAGTGTGTTTTCGTAATTTTTAGCTAATTTTATATTTTAAAGCACTCAAAATGAAAGAAAGATGAACTTATTTGAATAACAAATATCTTGTCGTTTTTTTTTATCGCGACGTACGCTGAATTTTTCCAGTAACATACCTATAGATGGACACAACAGTATTTGTTTAAACAGAACAATTTTTTTATTATTTTCTATTGTTCCATTAAATGTTGAATAGGTTGGTAATAATTGTTTGTGGGACTTGCCCATAACACACACAAACTACCTAAGAGGCACAATTAAAAATTTCTCATTTTCGAGCTTATATGTTAAAGAGGTAGACTTTATACCTATATACCACCTAGAAAATAGATCAATTTTTTTTTTTGTCAAAAAACAGTCATGTCTCTGTTCACGTTGAAAGCCAAGAGCTGCAGAATATTTTTCGAGTTTCTAAAAAATTTCCAATTTTGCGTTATGTTGTTTGTAGGGATATTGTATGCAGACTTTTATGTGTCACTGTATGTAGATTTGTTTTACTATCTTTGGTGCACCGTTTGATTTTCTAAGGTAATCGAACTCTTCTCGTCGTCGTCGAAAACTGCCATCATTTTTCCATTATTCTCTTAGGTATGGCTTGCCTGATATTCTTTGAAACGATTTGTAACGAACTCTCGGATGTGCTGATACACCTGCTCCAATGGATTGTTATTCTATTTTAATTTTGCAAAATATTGCACTATTTTTCACTGGTGTTGTGTGTGTTTTGTTTATCAGACATTTAGATATCCCAAGTTTTGATAACAAATTGTTAAAATGTTCTTATTCGTCTTGTTGTGGAGCAGCAATTGCTCTTGTGAAATAACCTGATTTAATAAAGACTCAAATTCTCTCGAGGGGGGCAAGAAATGTAAATCTCTCTTTCTCTACGTTACGTTTGTCGGCTCTCACCCATTTTCTCTGGCGCTCTGGCATATGTATAACGTTTGTTATTGTTGCTTGCTGGCTTTACTCGGCTGCGTATGGATTTTTGTTGTACTGTGTATGTGTTGTTGTTTTCTTATTTGATTTTTTTTCTTCTTTTCGTTTAACACATACATATGCACGCACATATATGTTCGTGTTTGTATTAAACTTGGTTGCCGAAAGTCATTTATATACAGTCGTTTCTATAAACTTCGTGTGTATTCGTTAGTTGAATTTTTTTTAAAGGTTTTGCATTTGTCGTCAGCACCATCCATCGTACCGTAGACGTTTTTTTAATCGAAATTATTAGCGGTAGTAGTCGGATGTATACATTTGTTTCTCGCCAAAAAAGTTGTGAAAATTTCAAGAAGAAACCTCAAAATATATAAAAGAAAAATATAAAAATACAAATTTAACAAAACACCAAGAAAATGCAATCAAAAGATAAAAAGTATTAAGTTGTAAAAAAAAGTATTGAAAATGAAACAGATATGTTGAGGTAGATCTATCTTCCATGTCAAAATGTAAAAGCTGATAAGTGGGACTGTGTATTAAATATAACAAAAGTTTTGTGGCAAGAAAATATAAAAATATTGGATATTTATTTTGCGTTGTCTAGTGAAGACGGCACAAACAATCTCCGTCAAGTCCACCCATCCAATTGTTTTACTGTGGTGGCCTGGTCTCCTATTGCTGCTGATGTAAGTGAAAAGTTTTTCGTATGGAATTGAGTGTTGTGTTTTGTTAAATGAAATAATTCCTAGAAAATGTGATCAGTTTTCACCAAGTTTTCCTACAATTTTGTTTCAATTTCCATGAATTGTGCAATGCAAACATAAATTATTTGTTTTCTATACGAATAAAGAAAAAAAAAACGACAGTACATATTTTTAGGTTAGGTCATTTTTTCAATTGGTTAATATACGTCGTTTTTAGTAGTCGTTGTTCACTGTCGTCTTTCTCACTTCGCACCACCTCCCCCCCACACAACTAAAAAATAAAAAAACATACACATAAACACCTCTCATGCTTATGATGGCAGGCAGTTAGACAAACGTATATAAACACTTTTGTACCGAAGAGCAGGAGAGTAAGCGCCGTACTCTCGCTCTCATTGTTTTGATATGATATGAGAAAATATACTGACTCTCCCAATCCATATCTCTGTGGATCCAACACTACTTCCCCCACCCCAATTTCCTAAACTGTTGTTATTCAATGTGAGTGCAAGAAGATTTTAGTGTATGTACATTTCTTAAAGAGTGACTTAATGTGTACGTGCATTCTATTTGTTTGGCCTGTGAGCGCATCAACGTTTCCAATATCTTTTTGTCATATGTACCTATTTGTATCAATTTTTTTTATTCTGCATTTCAATTAAAATTTGTACTGTTCTTCAATCTGAAAGGTTTGCGGATTTGTGATATTGGTCCGACGACGAATAAATACTAGGACTCCACTTATGAATTGAACAACTATTTTGGTCTGCACAGTATATGGATTATGCATTATGTTTCTAGTTAGATATACATACATACATACATGCATACTCCACAAGAGAGTTAATGAACTATTTTCCGCATTTTTCTCTTTGTATGGTGTGTTTGGGTTAAACACTCACCTCACCCCACTTTTAACTAACATTGTGTTTTCTAGTATTTGTTGCTCTTGTATCAAGGTTTCTTTCTCTTTCAATGATATAGGGTGTACAAATTCGTGTTTTCTAATATCTAGCAAATATATGTAGGTGTAGTGTTGAACAGATATTTAAAATACCACAGATACCACTGATAAGAAATAATACTAATGTCGAATAATCAATAAATTGATCTGTGGCTCCTGATTCATTTGAAAAAAAAACCGATAAATTACTTTGGAGAGTTTCTGTAGAAATTACAGCGTTATTTTTTATTATGTGGCGTCTACTTTTACGAAACTTCTATCGAAATGTATTCACTTTTCGCAGCACACAACGACACATTGCGATAATATAACGTATGGTATAGAAATTCAGAAATATTCTCAGTTGTTCAATATTTTCTTAGCCTAGTCTGTCTAGCGTTGAAAGAAACAAAAATATTTAAATAAAATGCCAAATATAGGTGAAAAGTCAAGTGTGCAACGAAGAATGGAGAGTATGTATACAGTGTATTCTCTCCTTGCGGACACCTCTCATAACCGGACAGTTTTTTCAGTACCGTTCAATCCTCTTGTGAACTTCTCTCATAAGCGGACACCTCTCATATGCGGACGAAATTCTCAGTCCCTTAGGTGTCCGCTGAATTCTCATTGTCAATAAGATCACAACACGTCGAAATCGCGTATAAGGTATATACAGTGAAAACTCCGTTGGGCGGACACCGACGGTCGCAGTGGTTTTGTTCGTCCACGGGAGATGGACAGTGAACTATCTCTTAAGCGGACACCTAGGGGACCGATATATTTGTCCGCTAATACGAGAAGTACATAAGTGGACTGAGTCGGACTGGTACTGACAAAAGTGTCCGTTTACGGGAAAAGTGCTCTTAAGAGAGGTGTCCATTAGGATATTAAATCATGTTGTGATTAAAAAAAGGGGCCAAAGCCCAGTAGAGTCCATATATTATCTTAATACTTCTCCGCATGATTTCCTCCATGCTTATCTGGCCCAATTTCCGCATCCTGTTTAATTTTTGCTCCAGCTTCATACAAAAACCTATGGGTAATTATCCAATTCTTTTAATAAACCCACGATTTTTGTCAAAATAACTTTGACCACAGACAATACAGATTATACACATTATTTCGGCTACACACTCTTGATGTCAGTAATTGGCATGGCAATATTTAAAAGGTTTTCAAAGCAAATAATCAATTCCAACGATGTAATACAAGAAAAGCAAATGAAGATGTGCTTTATTTTTAAATAAAAATGCCAATAATTTATTTTATAATTCGCTTTCGTATTCGTATAATTACCCCAATAAGTTGCTCTATATGTGAAACCACAAAGAAATATATACTTGATCTATTTTTCATTACATCAAAACTGAGGTGTCCGCGAATATAGATCAATTTAGGCAGTGTAATTAGGATATGTGCCGGCTGTGCTGCAAACGATAATTGCCAAGTATCATCTGCATGCTATAGAATTCGATGTATGTGAACAATTTTGCTTTAGAAAACTATCATAATGTCTATTTGACCATGTGCTATTCTGGTATTCAAGAGCCTCTACAAATTTCCCATAACACAAATAAAATCATTGTATGCAAAAATGTCTTGTTGTTCAAATTATCTTCCGTACCCTGTATTTAGATTTTGTATTTATGTCATATTTTCTCTCTCTATCATATACATTTGCTCTTCAGCCCGCACCCCCTTGTTCAATCAAGAGAAAATCTCTCTCTTTCGTAGTTTCTCTCATGTGTGGTATGCGGTCGTCATGAACGGAACGGGGGAAAAAAAAACTTCTCAATACGTAAAAAATATTCCTGCTTTCGTCGTCGTCGTCGTTGTTCATTGGTATCGTTCGTCGTGCATACACTGTGCCATACCTTCCTTCCATCTATACCTTATCACTGGTACAGTTTACAAAAACAAAATCGTCTGAAAAACAATAACAACAATGAAAAACAAACTACACGATTCACGAATAAATAGAATACAACTATCAAGATTTTTACAGCACATGTGTGAGTGTGTGTATGGTGTTTTGGGCATTTCTATCTATCTATTTCAAATTCTTATGGGAGAGAAAATGTGAGGAGGAATTTATGTTTGAATAAAAACAAAACATCATTTCAAAGAGAAAAATCGATTTGCGGGGAGATATACCTACCCATGTACCTATATGGTGATTACAATATTTTTTTTTTAGTAATAATTTTGCACCGCATTGGAGATGCCACAGCCGAATTTGTACCCATCTCCCTTACTTTGCGAACATCACACACGCATTCACGAAATGAAAATTTTATACGCGCGCACACACACACACATACACAAACATTAACTCAATGCGAACCAAACCAGTCAGTCATTCAGCCAACGAGTCAGCCATCCAGCCGACCAGAAATGGAGGAAGAAAAAAAACATTTAGATATTTATTTAGTCATACTTTAGCGCGCTTTTTTTACTTGCCTCTGTGTTTGTGACTGAGATTTGTGTGTGTGTGTCTCTCCACCTCCATTTAAGTTCATTAGTAGGCTGGCTGGCTGTTTGCGAGCTGTTTTTGCTTTAAATTATATGTATTTATTTTTATACTTAATTTTTCTTGTATAAGAATAATTATTTGTTGTTTCACTACTGTTTAAAAAAAGAAAAGACAACAAATACGGATTGCTGCACACCTTCCGTCCATTGCATCGGTGAATATGTGGAGTCAATCAGTCTGTCCGTCCACACATACATTTCAACAGATACAGATAATCACCCCACTTGCGTTTTTCAGGCAACCAGCAGCAGTCCATAAAAAAAAAATTGTATAAAGATTTTCATACTCGAATCTTAATTGTTCGTGTTCTTCTTGTCAATTTGTTGTTTGTTTTCTCCTCTCTTCGTTTTGTTGGTGGTGCTTGCTCTTTGTGTTATTATTCATCGAGTCGTCTTGGAAGAACCATAGTCGTTTCGTCGTTTGCATTAAAATTGAGGAATGTTTTTTTTCTTCTTTTTCTCGTTCATTACTTTCTTCTTCTCCTGCGTCCCCCCAACCCGCATGCGGTACGATGCTTTCAAATGGAACCCCAAACAATACGGAATGCGGTTACTTTCAAAACATATTCTCTTAATACTGGGATTTCAATACATTTTTGGCGCTTATTATTTGCTTTCTCTTTCATGTGCACAGTATGCTTTCCTGTCGACTGCTGAATGGCCAATTTTTTTAGGGTTTCTGTTGGGCGTTTTGGTTTCGATCGGAAAAAAAATAAAGTAATTTTTGTGTCAATTCGTAATGACAAAATAATAATTTCCGATTATAAAGGGCGGAACTCCTACAACATTAACTCGACCATCTTCGTTTGAGCCGTAACGTCGATAATGGTCCAGGTCCTCTAGCTAAATGTCCGGGGCACTTTGTGTAGCATTCATATGGAAAACTTTTCAAACCCTTTAAAAGGTATACAGTAGGGTGAAAAGTAATAGGGTCAGTAGTAATATAGGCAGAGGTTAGGTAAAAAGCAAGTAAACTTTGAATGTAGCTGAGGTTTCCTAATCTAATGTTTTTGCTCTATTAAAAAGTATTTTTTTTTCATGTTTTATCTATCCTACCATTGATTATAATTTTTATGAATTTATTGTTTTAAAAATAAAATATAAATTTTTTGAAAAAGGGACAGTTCTGGTTCTTATAGAAAATAATGGTAAAAATGTCAAAGTGAGATTCGATTTCTGCTGTAAATGTTTTTAACACGTATTAATACTTGTTTAAAATCATTTAATGTTTAACTGTTAGTCATAGCATTGTCCTGGTCCAAGTCTCATTACATTAATTACACACGACCTTGGTGTGATAGATAGTGTATGCGACTATCATAGAAATCCCAGGATCGCATTCTGCTTGCACAATTTCCACCAGGTAAATGCCGGCGAATTTACGAGTCAGTTATCTCTAAGCTAAACTTCCATAGACAAGGATTCTCCGTTCGAAACCGTGTACAGATCGCTGAGACATATCTGTGCGCCAACAAGACAACAGAACGTAAGCGTTCTCGATTAGGTTAAGCCCTTAACGCAACAATACTCTTTTTTTTTTTTTTTTTTGATGCAACCATGTGTAGTTTTTGTTTGTTAACATATTTGAATCGAAAGTGTCAATTGAGTTTCTGTGCAACTCTTGTTCGTTGTTAATAAAATATGGTTTTCTCTAAAATTTCGTATAGTAATTACTTTGGTAACAAACAAATAAAGGGGTTATCCAACAAGAGGTGCTATTTATAATCACCCGGTATTTCGGTAGCTGCCACTTTCGAAGCTTTTTATTCTTTGACATTTGACAAGTAGTAACTACGCCATTAGTACAAATGGAACGATACAACTGCGCATTGAAATTATTAAAATTCACTACAAAAATTGTGAAAATCTTGCAGTTACAGTTCGCAAAACTAAAAAGTTTCCGCACTGTGTTATCTCTCGATTAGGTGATCTCAATTGGCCACAGATATCTTGTGATTTAACACCTTGCTACTTCTTTCTTAGGGGGCCACGTGCAGTGATGCCAACATTTCTAAAAAAAATCCCACTAAACTCCTGAAAAAAACCACTAGATTTGAAGAAAAAACCACTAAACTTTTGAAACTTCCCACTAAATTTTATATGACTGAGAAAAAGATATTATTAATTTAATTTTTGATTTTTTTTTATATTCTTAATGAAACATTTAATGTTGTTTAATATTATCAATCAATCTTTATTTCAAATATAACTTTTGTACATTACATGTATTTCTTTTTACAGTGTAATTGATTAATATTATATAATATAATAATGCTCTTATTTATTTCCTTTACAATGCATATTAATAATCAAACAAATTACATTCGTCTAATGTTTCACAATCTTTTTCATTTTCTGCGTAATTTTTAAAATCGTACATTTTATAATTGAACGCTGTCAACATTTTTGAAGATGGTTCAAAATTAATGCAATTACCATTTCTCTTCAAAGTGTGTCGAACCATCATTAAGGCATTAAGCATTTCTAATGAAAGCTTATTTATAAGTTTATTTTTTATTGTTCCATAAAGCGAAAAGGCACGTTCAACTTCCGCATTTGAAATTGGTAACGATAACAATGCGATAGCAAATTTTGAAATATTTGGGAATCTTTGAAGACCTGCCGCATCGGTATCTTTTAAAACTTCGGCATAAAAATCTTCGGGATTGGTAACGTTAATCCATTGTTTATTTGGAAGATTAAACCATTCGCGATCAATTTCTTGCTTAACACCGAAAAGATGTGTTCGAGAAACTTTGCTTACAATATCATTTAAGTCCGGCTTATTTTGAGATGTCGCAATTTTTGGGTCTAAATGAGCTAAACATTTAAGAATAAATAAATTATCCGGTAATCCTTTTTGTATTTGTTCGCAAGATTGGAAGGCTTGCGTTTCTACACCCCTTGTCCACAAATGCAATTTTCATGGGTAAAAAATGGCATCGTGTAAAGACGATATTAGTTAAAATAAAAAGCAACTGTTGAAAAAACTAATACTAAAAACTTTATTTTGACTTCCAGAAAAAAACCACTAGAAAATCCACTAAAAAAAAATTCTTCCACTAAAAAAAACACTAAATTATTTTTACCACTAAAAATCCCACTGCGAAGAATTTTTCCCACTAAATCTAGTGGGAAAACCACTAAGTTGGGAACACTGGCCACGTGAAAGATAAGATTCCAAATAGGAACTCGGCCAGTTTTCAGTCAAGTACCTCGCTATTCATAATTGAAAACAGATTTATAAGCCTTGGTGAACATTTGTCCGGTGGTAGTATTTTATATTTATTTATTTCCATATCTACACATTATTTTCATTGCATTTTAACAATGTTCTATTTTCTTTAACTTTTCTAGGTCCACAACCGTACATTATCCATCTCAAAAATAATATCAATGCGAGAGAGATTCGCTAGCGACCATAGCCGTTACCGAGCAGCAGCAGTGGTGGTGTGCAGCGTCGCCAACAAGTGCATGTGAGATCGAACACACGAAAAGCCTCGTTAGATCGATCTCGAAACTGATAAAGACAAATATAAATAAATAATACTAATCGTCATCATCATTCAACAAACATACACTCACTACAAAAGTGTACAATGCAAAAAAATCAAATGAGAAAACGGCGTAATTGTAATTTACAAAAACTAAAACTCTACCAGCAGCAACAGCAATTACTTCTAAAGCAGACATCAGCAGCAGAACTGGGAAAATTCGATAAACGATACAAACGTTAGGATCCAAGTTCTCCGTAGGTTTGTCTCCACCCAAAGAACAGACACCAAATCGCAAATTACATTGCAAACTAAACGAAAGAAGAGAATTCGCCAAACAAGCGAACTCGTAAATTAAAGACCGCTGCGACATCGGCGGCGGCAACCGAAACTTTTCAAGTACAACAGTTAAGAGGAAATCTACAAAAGTGAAACCTTTAAAAATGATGAAACGTACTCGCGAAGAAGTACAATATGGTGCGCGCCCAGGTCCTGGCGGCGTGGGCGGTAGTGGCGGCGGAGGAGGAGGAGGCGGTGGCACAGCCACCGGCAATGTAGTGACAGCGGGCGCAGCCAGTGTAAGTACTGGTGCCATTAACATCGGCACAGTGGTATCCGGTTCACATGGAACGGGCGGCGGCACGGCCTTAAGTGTTGGTTTGGCAACTGGCAATATAGCAACGGCAGGTTCGATTGCCCACCATCGCATATTAACGCCCCAGCATGGCGGAGCCCAGACAATAGCCTATTTACCCTCCACCACACCGGTTACGGCATCGAATCTGAAGACGTCAAGTGGCGGTGTCGCGGCTGACAGCAGTGCTGCCGGTAATAATGATGGAAATGCTGCCACCGTGGGTGGTGGCGTTGGAGTCGCTGGCAGAATAACACAACTTGGTGGAAATACTGTGGTAACCTCTGGAGGCGGTGGTTCTGGTGTTGTCGGAAATACAAATGCAGTCGTACAACCACAAACTGTACAGTATTCAACATGTAAGTAGTAATAATCGAAAGTACATGCAATTCTCGAAATAAGCAAAGCACCATGAACTTGATAGGCTTTAGTTCCAGCAACCGGTTGGCGACCGCTATTGAGCCTGAAGAACTTCTTAGAAAGTCGCGATTTAGGGATTGTTTTTTAACGAATCAATCGTGTTGTTCATCATGTCTATCATTGTGGTGACGTAAACCAAACTGTTGGCCATATCCTGATGGCACATTTCTATTGGCTTGCCACCAGTTTTTGACCATTCTGAATCGTTCAATACGATTATCAGTCAGGTAGTTCTTAAAGAAGAATAATAATAAATCAGGGCAAGTGCACAGAAGTTATTCTGTGATGGACTCGTCCTCCGCTATTATGCCACAGCAGTAGTCGCTGTCTTCAGTGTCATTGCGTGTCTTTCACTCAGACAGTGTGTCGTCCGGCGTATAGACCCAACGAGGCACCGGATCTTTTGCGAACCTTGGCTTTTCTAAACGCAACTTCGGACAGGCGCCTACCTGACTAAGGAGTACTTAAACTCGAACAAATTCTCCTTAGTAAGATTTTAGATGTTTTACAAAATTACGAGTTTACTCTCGATGTTACTAACGCGGAGGTGAACAGCCACTGAAAAATGTTTGGCTGGTATGTCTCCAGCATGTGAAAGGTCGACTGCTTCTCAAGCCATTCCATTGGCTGCATCACCTCAGAAACATATGCTCTCCCTATACAACCTTTTAGTAAATTCCTATTAAGGAGATCTCTTATATCTCCATTGTACGCTCAAAATTCCTGGTTCTATTGGCTTCTCAATATGTACATAGTAACCGCTTTCAAGTGGACTTTATCAATACATAGTAACCGCTTTCCAGTAGTCCTTCGTTCACCATTTTGCAAATCGTTTGTTGAACAAAAGTCTTTCAGTTTGTTAGATTAGGTCTTGGAATTCGTATACTAACTCAATAATCAACAACATTTGTCTTGCCTTTTTGCCATTTACAGCTTATAACGTCTCTTCCATACCTGCCGGTGGTACACTGAAAACAGGACCTGATGGCGCCGTGCAAATACATGTTACCGGTGGTACTGCAACATCAGGCACCGTCCCCATTGTGACCAATCCCAGCGTGACGCAGACCACCAATTCCGTTCGCCAACGTACAATAAGCGGAACAACCCAGAGCAGTAACATTTCATCATCGTCGCAGGCCATGGTACAACAGGCATCAGCCCAGCAGCAGCAGGGGGGTACACCGATAACAACGGGACCATCGTCGGCGACACCACAGCCCGGACAACCGGGTGCGCCGCCACGTCTTAAAGTGGAGGATGCTCTCAGTTATTTGGATCAGGTCAAATACCAATACTCGGATCAGCCACAAATTTACAACAACTTTCTCGACATCATGAAAGAATTCAAATCGCACTGTATCGATACACCGGGCGTTATTCAACGGGTATCGACCCTGTTCAAAGGTCATACCGAGTTGATTTACGGCTTCAACATGTTTCTACCGCCGGGATATAAAATTGAAATCCATTCGGATGAATTGGGTTGCTCGGTGCCGGTGGTGTCGATGCCCTCGCCGCCTGGCTCTGCACCTGGCAGCGGCACCACTGTCCATGCTGTCTCTGGCACAGCGATGAACATTGGCCATAAGATCAGTAGCGCATCAGCAGCAGTTCATCAATTGCAAACTACCGGGGCCACGGGCGTGGGAGCTGTCAATCTGATGACGCATGGCGGTGCGTCGCTTTCGCAAACAACTATACATGCCTTACAGCCGCCCGCGCAACCACAACAATCACCGAATCCGGCTGGTGGTGGTCATACACCCACCCATGTTCCACCGCACGCTAGTGCATCGCCCGCACCAGCCCAGGTCACGGTTGCACCCGTTAATGCCGCACCGCCATCGAATATCCCACAAAATTATTCCCGTGATCGAGGTGCGGTCGTAGCCACTGCAGCGGCAGCAGCAGCAGCAGCTGCAAATATAGCATCCACGGCTGGCGGTATGGTAGTGGGAGGCCCACCGACACCCAATTCAATAAACGATCTGAGTCCACAAACTGGAGCACAGGGTCATCATAACCTACATCATATATCACAAGCCCATCAGTCGATGATGATGGGTGAAACCGCACCCACGCCGGGTGCAACACCACAACAGCCAGTCGAATTCAATCATGCCATAACTTACGTTAATAAAATCAAGGTATGTTTGTGAACTAAAGTACCAGCCCCTCTCCCTCCCTCCTCCTAAGAAATCAAATTAGGTTAGGTTGCTTATTAGTGGCAATATAATTTTGAATTTTTCTTTTTTAGAATCGTTTCCAAAATCAACCCGAAAAGTACAAAAAATTCCTCGAAATTTTACACACTTATCAGAAGGAGCAAAAAGTCATTAAAGAGGGCTCAACTGGTGTAAATCAGGGCAAAACGCTAACCGAGCAGGAAGTCTACACACAAGTGGCCAAACTTTTCGGACAAGATGAGGATTTACTACGAGAATTTGGTCAATTCTTACCCGATGCCACCAACCATCAGGCTCAACAGTATATGACAAAATCCCACAACGATCATAAGAGAGCCACAACAGCGGCCCTGAGTGGTGGGGCGCACATAACCGTGTCACCGGCAGGTGGTGCGCCAGCCGCTGGCTCGCCATTACATCTGAGCAGTGGCGCTACCCTATCACAAATTAGTACAACTGCACACGCAGCTGCATTGGCCGCTGTAAATACCAGTGTTAGCCTAAAATCATCTTTCAATAATTCTCAACAAAATCATGTTATAAGCAGCGCCAGCGGTCGAACAGGTGACACCGTCGGCGGACCACCTGTCAGTAGTGGTGGTGGTGGAGCTGCTGATATTTTGTATGATAAAGATTTTCGCGGCAATGTGCATGTCAACGTGCATCATCAAACGGGATCCCATCATTTGGGTGCTGCTGGTGCTGGTGTCAATACAGCGACGGCGACGGGTAACATACGTGGCGCTTATGATTCAAAAGATGCACACCGTAGTAATCACCACAACTCTGTGGTGACCGGAACACAGAAATATCTGTCGCATCATCATCATGCCCACAGTCAAACAGGACAAACGAATATGGGTTACACTATCGGCAACATGGGCGGCAGTGCATCAAAGAAGTCGCCCAGTTATAGTGGATTACCGGCGGGTATGCCGCCGACAGGTGGCATGCCGCCACACATGACTGGAGGCTCCACAAATGTCACCGTTTTAAATCATCCTCCATCGCAAGCCAATGCCTATCACAATCAAATACCCCACACCGGATCGCGTAGGCACGCTGTTGACGATATAGGCGGCGTTGGAGGTTTGGGTGTTCCGCCCACGAAGAGACATAAGCCCATTTGTCGGGACATCTCATTTTCGGAAGCTTCGCGTAAATGCAGCATGCACGATGCCGCTTTATTTGACAAAATACGCGAATCATTCCGCAGTCCAGAGGTCTACGGTAACTTTTTGCGCTGCCTAACCTTATACACACAAGAAATTGTTTCCAAGACTGAACTTTTAACATTGGTTACACCGTTCCTTAGTAAATTCCCCGAATTGTTCCGAGGGTTTACGGACTTTCTAGGGCCACCCATTTCACAAGTGACAGGTTCAACCTGTGGCTTAACCGGTGGCCATCTAGAAGGTATTCCTCTGCAAGCAGCTCAACGGCAAGGTGGCGGTGGCGCCAATAATAATTCCGGACCATCGGCACACGGTGGTCTCAGTGATCGTCAAAATAGTTTGCAAAACACCGATCATCATCAGGAAATTGATCTGGCGTCGTGCAAACGTTTGGGTGCTTCCTATTGTGCGTTGCCTCAATCGACAATACCGAAAAAGTGTTCTGGTCGTACGGCGCTGTGCCGCGAAGTTCTCAATGATAAATGGGTGTCCTTCCCCACCTGGGCTAGTGAAGATTCTACATTTGTAACATCGCGTAAAACGCAATTCGAGGAAACTATTTACAGGTTTGTTGTCCCATGATTAATTAATTTATTAGCATTTTTAAATGTTTTTTTTTTCGGTTTGACACATTTGTATTTTACTTTAACACAAGGCAGACAGACAGTATGACAGACTAATGACTTATGTTTTTCCCACTTATGTTTTGTGGGAATAGACCATTTCACTTAACTAACATCATGAAAATCGTTTTGAAAGAATAACTTGGAGAAAAAGACACAGAATATTATCCCCATGCCCATGACAGCTACTCCAAGCAGTCCTAATCTTTTTCTAATTGATATCATTTTAACATGTGTCCGTTCTAGCTGAAGCTAACTGTTATTTTGACTCCATTGATAACTGACAAGACCATTTTTCATCGTTCCAATTGTTTTAAATTCCAAAGCGTCTCAGTCACACTTCAAAGTGAAGGCCTTAACACTAGTTTGCAACTTCCAATACCTAAAGCCTCCACCGTACACCTGCAAACATGTTTGAACAACACAATGTTAGACATGAAAATATCATAGTAGTTTTGATATTCGTCCAACATACTGTCAAATGTTTGATCAACATGTATGCCGGTGTAGTGTGTGTTTAAAGACGCACCCATGCACAAACTCACTCACTCATGCACATTTACAAGAAAACATGCACACACTTTATTTATAGTTTATGAAACATGTTATATTATTTTTTAAAAATCATTAAAACCAAAAATTCTAAATGAAAGGAATATTCACAGAACTGAAGATGAACGCTTCGAATTGGATGTGGTCATAGAAACGAACAGTGCTACCATACGTGTGCTGGAGGGTGTACAGAAGAAGATGTCACGCATGTCCCCCGAAGATTTGGCCCGTTATCATCTCGATGACTATTTGGGTGGGACATCACAGACGATACACCAGAGAGCCATTTATCGTATCTACGGCGAAAAGGCGGGCGAAATTATACAAGGCCTGAAAAAGAATCCATCGGTGGCGGTTCCCATTGTCTTGAAACGTTTAAAGGTCAAGGAGGAGGAATGGAGAGATGCACAAAAGGTAATATTATCCTTATAATACTCGTGTATATTGAAATAATACATACAATTATTTTGATATTGCAGAACTTTAATAAACAGTGGCGCGAACAAAACGAAAAGTATTATTTGAAGTCATTGGACCATCAATCAATCAACTTTAAACCCAATGATATGAAAGCTTTGCGCTCCAAAAGTCTCTACAATGAAATCGAAACTCTTTACGATGAGGTAGAATCTTTGTTTGTGTAGCAGCAAATGTTGTTATGTATTAATGTGTTCTGTTATTTATCTTTCTCGCCAGCGTCATGATCAGGAAGATGAAAATGGTGAACCTACGGCGGGTCCACATTTGGACTTGCCTTACAAAGATAAAACCATATTAGATGATGCGGCGAACTTGTTGATACATCATGTCAAAAGGCAGACGGGCATACAGAAGCAGGAGAAAACCAAAATCAAACACATCCTAAGACAATTTGTGCCCGATCTCTTCTTTTCCACACGGCAGCCTTTAAGTGATGACGAACGAGAAGATGGTAAGTGTGAAAGCCCTTTTTTGTAGTTGAAACACTAACCATAGATTTAGAATGTATACAAATTATTGTTTAAAATGTTGTTTGCATTAGTAACGTTAGAATTTTTTTGTTTCTTTTTTTCCATTTTTTTCAAAAACATTTGGTCCTGTTTTCCTTTTTTTTTTAAAAAAAAAATATGCAAATGATAACTTTTTTCGTTTTTGCTCCACTTCTCATCCCCCTGCCCCATTTCCTGCTTTCCTGCATGACGATTTTCTGTCCTGACCTACATTTTCGAATTGCCTGCCTGCGTTTCTATCTTTCTCTCTGTCTCTCTCTTCTGGCTTCATTTTTTATCTCTGAAGTATTCCCATTTTTATTAGATGATAACGATAAAATGGACGTTGACTCAACACCTTGCAAACAAGATAAGAATAAAATAAGTGGCACAACATCGACATCATCATCATCCACCTCCTCAGTAACATCCTTAACAGCCGCAGCGGCAGCATCATCATCCTCAGCAACGACGACAGGTGTGGCCACGATTAAAACGGAAGCTGAGACAACGGATGCAAAAGATCTTCTGGCATCAGTGATGAACCATTCAGCAACAGAGACATCTGCGAACAACAACACATCCACCTCCATATCTAGCTCCGCAGCCGCAACAGCAACAACATCGTCGTCATTGGCTGCGACAACAGGCGATAAAAGCACCGATTTGAAGGGCGGCGGACCCATTGACACTTCAAAAGAGACCAACACTATGACAGTGAATAACCTAACCAACGCATCAGCCACAATAAGTTCGTCGGGTGATACAACCGTTTCTAGTACTTCCACAACTTCAATGGTGACGGAATTAAGTACAAATCTTGCACATTGTGATCCCAATGCAAATGCTGAAACATCAACAGCAGCAGCGTCATCTTTGTCGACATCAATGTCAGCGGCAACGACCGTTTTGTTGCCTACACCAGTGACTGTTGTCACAGCGTCCAGTACATTGAGCACAACCACAGTTGATGGCATAAAGACTGAAATCAAGCAAGAAGATGAAGAAATGCCGTCAGCCGATATACGAGTGCCACCGCATGCAATTAGCAAACATATGGTAAGTGTTTTTGCTGCTAATCTATTTTATGGTTCCGATAAAAATTAACTAACAACGCCCCGCCTATTGTTGTAGGACGAAGCGTATACCCTATTCTTTGCCAACAATAATTGGTATTTGTTCTTCCGTCTGCACGCCATACTGTGCGAACGCTTGCGGGCCATGTACGAACGTGCCCAAATTATTTCTACCGAAGAAGAGAAATATAAACTTAATCGTCGCGAAAATATTGCACAAGCCTTAAGACTGAAACCAAAATCCGAAGTGGCGGTGGAAGATTATTATCCCACATTCTTGGATATGCTAAAGAACGTTCTGGACGGCAACATGGACTCCAATACGTTTGAGGATCAAATGCGCGAAATGTTTGGCATACATGCGTACATATCATTTACTCTGGACAAGGTGGTGTCAAATGCCGTAAGACAATTGCAGAATTGTGTCACCGAACGGACAGCATTGGAGTGTGTTGATCTATTTCATCATGAGCAGAAGAAGGGTGCGGCCGGCGGTTTATGCCGCAGCGCCCATAGAACCTTCAATGCTGAAATGCTCTATCAACATAAAGCCGAAGAGATATTACATGAAGAAAATTGCTTCAAAATTTATATCGTAAGTCGAGTAAGGTTCTCCTATTTGTTCTCCATCTATTTTTAACATTTTTTGTTTCTTTGTCACACTTGTAGTATAAAATTGATTGTCGTGTTACCATTGAACTTCTGGATACGGACAATGACGACGTAACGGATCGTGATAAGCCTGTAAATAAAGTGAAATCATGGTCAAAATATGTTGATCGCCTGGCAAATCCCTCATCGGCAAATAACAGTAACAACACAACCAATGCCAATTCGCCCAATTCCAATAACAATAACTCATCTTCAAACATGGACACGAGCAACAATTTACCAAACAACGAAATCAAATCTGAAAGATGGGATGAAGATGGATTGGTAAGTTTATAATTTGTTAACAAATATCAGTGGGGTAACCCCAGTGTAACATATTTTCAAAATATACAATAGTTTATATAACTGTGGGCAGATTTGGATATAAAATATATAGAGAGCTTTTTTGTTCAATTGTTTTTATATAATTTAAAACAAAAAAAAAAAAAAAACACCTGAGTAAAATGTTGTCGGCAAAACTGTAGTATGGCGTGGGGCCGCCTACGAACAATCGTGTTCTGACTGTGAGATAGTTCGTAATGTCATTTGTAGAATCATTATGCTGAACAATAAACATAAATTAGTTAATTAAATATATACAGTCGAATACGGATAAGCGCACACCTTTTAATTCAAAAAATCGTTTAATTGAAACTAAATACTTGTAACGATTGTTCTGGACGATTTTCCATGCACTGTAATTCGCTTAAACGAAAATCCGCTTTATTGAAAAATCGTTTATGTAAAACATATTGTTAATGCAAACACACAAACTTATGTGATACGAACACCGCTTAAGAGAAATTCATGCCACTCGTTAAAGTAGATACACAATAATAGAGGAGAATTGACGGACCAAGCGATAGTAGTGAAGGTGACGTATATGGTCAATGGAAACACGTTGCAAATGCCGTAGTAGGTTCAATAAAATGTATCATAAAATCATCAGAATAAAGACGTTAGAATCAATTAGAGGCAATTCTGAAACCTTGGGCAAAACATAATATCACAAAATTATCTGTCAATCACATTTAACATAAGTCAACCAAAAGAAAATAACTGACTACTTTCATTCAATCTCATTAATATTGAATTTAAATTGTAATAGCTGTGCCACAATTTTCTATCTTCGTTTCATAGAACAATCTAGAAAGTACACACTCAGTGTTAATATTAACGGCCTACCAAGACAATTTCTGTCTTCAATTTCGTAACTTTCCCTGCAGAAGATAACCGACGAATACTGTTTAATTGGAAGTGTTTTTCTGAATCAATAATTCTTTGTTAGATGATAGCAAATGTCTAAATTTCGTATGCATGATTTTTGTTTGTGGGTGTGTCTACAAATACTGTTTGTGGCTGGACGAACTATCACACATTCGGAGTCATTTAGGTCATAGTTGCCAGTGGAAAATGCATTTTTTTTAGCTTATATTTTATTTATTGAATATTTCTTTATGAAAACATAGAATAAATGTATCATTTTCTGATGGCAGCATTGTCACCGATTAAATTCATCGTTTACATTTGCTAGCACATAAATCTCATCTTAAGGTTATGTAATGTAGTCTTAATAGCATTTATATGGTTGTTTGACAATCACCTCACTCAGTTCCTTGTCCTATAGCATTATGCAGCCTGTCCCACGATGGCAAACATAATTGATACCCGCTTCATAAGTGGGTACCCCTTAAGGGTATTACAAGAAATGTAGCAAAGATGGAATAACCCGATTGGCGATTGGGCGTCTCTTAGACATAGCGGTTGCCTTCGACAATATTAAAATAAGTGCTATCAAAGAATCATTAGAGGGACTTTTTGTAACCGACTTCTCTTGTTTGATAAAATGCTGGGCTGCACAATTATCAACTCTGAACTCTACTCTAGGCTCAGGAAATTCAAAGAAGTTAGCCACCAGTGAGAGTTCTATCTTCGCTCATGTGACTGCTGGCAGTGAATACCATTCCAGCGAAGAGGTAGAAAGATTGTAGCATACGCGACGACGTGATAATGCCGGTATCCGGGTAATTTCTCCCAACCATCAGTGAGGTCATGAATGCGGCGTTTGATCAGCTATCGTCGTATGCTTTTTACTAGAAGGTGTAAGGTAAATAAAATTTGTATTGCCATGGTTGGACGGAGTGGAGCTCGAAATAGCTACGTCAGCTAAATACCTAGGATTGTTTGTGGACAGTAAACCTTTCTGGAATAGAAATACAAAAGAAAGACTCGAAAAGGAAAGAACTTGTTACTACGGCCAGTTCTACACATGGCGGTGGCAAGGCCAGCTTTTGTACAGCCCGATTCTGAATAACAATTTTCCGCCAATTGTTTCCCTGTTCCCCTATTCTTAATAAAATCTCCCCGAATATTGTTTCCCTTTTCCCCGTTCTCGATCTTCGAAAAGAGGAATCTTTTCCCAGGGGAAAAAGTAGGCATTATGAATGGCAATCAAATGGGAGAATGTGACGAGATTTTTTGGGAATTATTCCGCCAATAAATTTCAAAGGAGTTCTGCTTTTTACAGTTTTTTTTTTTTGATTATAACCTTTTTTTTTTAGCAAAATGTCTGAATATACAGAAAAAAAAGTTTAATCTCAAAATGTATTACAAGTTGTTGCCAATAGTATTCCAAAATTTATTTTTTGGTTAATTCCGATTAATATCTTAAAAATGATGGCATCACGTAACTTTTTCCCTTCTATCCTTTGCACATTATTGTCATACAGCGGTTTCTTCAGCGATCCTCGCAAACGCAATATTGAACATTTTTGTATTGTTCTTCATATATTTGTTTTGTTTATATTCACTTTATTCACTAGAGTATGTTTGAAATTTCATAAAAACCATTTGCAAATTGTTAGCTCAACAAAACAGCGGACGCAAAGCAGGTGTCTTTGAATAATCGAAATTCTCTCTGCGGACGCAAATCAGCTGACTTTGAATAATCGAAATTCTCTCCGCCATATTACTATTCTCCCCGTTTGTTTAGAATACGAGAATTTTAATCTCGGGAAAAATCTGCCGGGGAGTATTCAGAATCAGGCTGATTTTATACAGTGTGGCAACGTGGGCAGACAGTTGATACCAAGAACTAGAAAGGGTACAGAGTGAGTGCGGTAATTGGCATACCGGCGGCCATCAGAAGTAGAATAACACGGAGTGCTCTGGGTATTATACTGCACTCACTTCTCCTGCACGATTTTATAGCGGGTGAGGCATCATTCGACTCAGTAAGTCAGACCTGTCACACCAGACTACAATCGGAAATCTGTTTTCAGGGACAGTCCAGAGATCCGACAATCGGGACTACACAGTAAAGCAAATAGAATGTCTGACCATGCCCAGACTAGAAATCTCCTATAAATGATTTATAATCCCAAACTCTTTTATTCTTGTAGACAAGAGAACACATTAAATATTATAAGAAATACAAAAAAAAAAATCTGGGATTTTTACAGACGGATCTAGTATGTACATTATGTCACGAAGGTGCAGGAAATCCTTCAGACTACTCGAAAAGTTCAGCGTCTTTCAAGCAGAAAGTCTGACGGTATTAATGGCAGCGGAGGAAATGTTTGAGAACATTATACCGAAGGGAGACAACCTTCGTCGACAGTCAGGCAGCATTGAAGGCTATAACGCAGGCAGTACCTCTATGCCAACTCTTAAGGGACTACAATGCAGGCTTATGCTGGGCATTGAAGGGAGCTAGCTGTGCATATTGTTGAAGCGGATTGATCGTTTAGATAGTAACTACTTTAGATTACAAGAAGAATCAAATCCTAAAAAGAACACTCGATAACAGGGCTACTCGTGTATGACATTTGGCCTCTGTTAGATATGGCAAGAACAAGTACACTAATTGGACTGGATAGAAGGAGTCTAAGACTTGTAATAGGAGTTATCACAGGCCACTGTTCAATTAGGGCGTGAACCAGCAAGTGGGACAATAGATTCTGTAGGGATGTGGAGATAACAGAACATGCACTTTGTCATTGCTCATGTTTGCAACGTCTCAGATGAAAGTGTGTCCAGGGGGTAGATGCATAAGCGTATCTAGACAATTGGCGTGGCTGTTTCATTGCTCTTAAAATGGTAATATTGCTCTTGTAGATGTTGTCCTGTCCTCTTGGCGTTCCATTGTATGGAGATCGATCCGACTTTGGGAAAATTTTAGAAAATTCCTCTGTGTGCGTTGGCAACCTCACTTGTATTTCGTGCGACATGTTGATCCTCTTGCTAATAGATTAGGATATACTCAAGATGATTATATATGTAAACAATCAATCCATTTCAGCAAAGTGTTATCTTGACATATTTTCTATCCATATCTGTTTAAAAAAGAAAGAAAAGAAATCATAATTTTAAGTTTTACTGCTTTCTTTTACATTGGGAATGTTTTTATGGTTCGGTTTACTTTCATACTTGTTTACTTTATTCTATTATCATTTCGTATTGCTCCTTGTTGCTGCACTTAACAACACTTTTGTTTTGTATTTTTTCTTCTTCTTCTAAGTATGTAACAAAAAGAATGCTTCAAAAATTTCCTTCTCTGAAAAAATACTCTTGTTTTTTTTTTGTTTTTTTTTTTTTTTTGTAATCAAAATTATTCTTCAAACCAAAATCTCACTAATTAATGCTTTTTATGCATTTCTCTAATATTTTTCTTTTTTCAATTCTTTCTCCGTACCAGGTCAAACCCAAGGCTTAAATTAAAATTTATACTAAAAATAAACCAAAACAAAAATAACTAAAATTACATGTAGTGAAAATTCCTAATATTTTTCCTAAAACTCTAACCACCAACCATGCGATGAACATGCGATACTTCTTAAAACTCAAATGAAGCAATACATGTAGAATTTTGTTAACAAATTAAAAGAAAAGAAAAGCTTGAATTGAAAACCAACAAAAACTAAAAAGCAAGAAAAAAATAATAAACATCCATCCGCAACCACCCACAAAATCGCCACAAAGTACTACCACCACTCACTGTCAATCACCACCACCATCTCATCATCCATTTGACTCACCTTTATCTCCACCACTTTTTATTAACACACCTATAATAATGTATAGTTTGTTTACCCCCCGCCCCCACCCCAAAATAATTTCAAATTCTAACATTGAAATAACAATTGTAAAAAGTTTTTAATTTTACAAAATACAAAGAAAACAAAAGTTTATATAGACAACGCGTTACATTGTTTTTTTTTTTTTTTATTAAACTAACTAGTAATATTTGTAAATAGAATTTCTGACTAAACGCATTCATTAAAAAAAAAAAAAAGAAAGGTATTTTTTTAACGTACGATGGAAAACAAAGCCAATTTTATTTAAAATATAATTTGTATAAAATTATGGACAAAAGAAATAATTAATCTTAAAAAAAGAAAACAACAAAACTAACGATTATGAAAAAGTTAAAATTTTTTTAAAATAAATGAACAAAAAAGGAAATTTACACACACATCGTACTCTCATTATTTTGCTGAAACGATCGATCATTACGGAAATTAACTTTTGCTTTTCAAGTTAAGGATAAGAATTAAGAGAAAGAAAAAAAAAACGAACAAAGAAAGTAGTAACAAGAAGGTAAGTTCAAAAGAATGGGGATTCGACAAAAAAAAATAAACGTTTATGGGATGGGGGATAGTACCTAGGGGGGGGGGGGGGGGGGACTGGGAGTACACCGGATGAGGTACGAGACCTGGCCATAGACTGGTGTAAATCTGGTGGTCAAGAGCCCCGCGAAACTTGTTCCGGCTTGTACCGAAATCCCGGGAAGAGCTTTGGCTCGGTGTGGTATTGCATTGCAACCGATCGGCAAAGATCTAAGATGGCCGTCAACCCCAAACCAACAGGGACGTTATGATGCCACATATATATATATATTGTTTCGAATTGATACCGGTGGAATGAGCCTGTTGGCTGTCGCATGAAGCTGCTGTCCTTGTGCGATAACGTACCATGGTTCAGGCCTTCACGGCAATAATCATATAAAACTCACGACATATCGCGAATTTAATTCAATAGTGACACCACTCAAAACACGAGTTTTTCGGGAAAGCTGTTTAAATGTTTCAATCATGGGTTTCCCAAATAAACTCGAGCCTTGACATGTGTATGTATAGTACACGCGGAACAGAAGTCAATTAAAACAAGAGTTTTACTGTTTTTTACTTGAGCAGAAAAATAAAAAGTTAATTTTGAATTGTGACACTATTGAAGTAAATGAGCGATTTGATGTTCGTATGTGGAATACTCTTCCACCAAGTATGGTTCCCTGCCAGCTGTGACATTCTCAAATTCAAGACAAGTAGCCCAATTTCCTATCACTAACACAGTCGGGGGGAACAACATGAGTATTGGTCAAATTATTAAAAAAAAATCCGTCATGAATAATTACCTCGTCACTTTTGTACTTCTTCAGGTAAGTTTTTCGAAGAAGGAAAACCGTGGGAAATGCCAATTAAAATTAGCACAGTTCATGTCTTAACCTTGGGGAAAATTGTAGAAATAGTAGAACCTGATAGAAAATAGGGTGGGAAATATGGCAATCTTGTATTGCACCGGTAATCCCTTTGAAATATTAAGACGATCTAACCCCACTCGGGATTGGGGGACGTTTACAAGCCCGGGTGATGGGGGACGACGACTACATCTTGTCTCCGGACTCAGGGTCAATATCGGAAATATCGTTTCGATGCCACTGAAAATAAATTTCATATTCAACATCACACCCCGCTTTACGACTACTTTATGACACAAACAAAGGGTTCAATTATTTTCGTTGATTTTTTTTTTTTTTTTTTTTTTTTTTGATAATTGCTTTTAGTGCTTTGACTTTTTGATCAGTAAAGACCGCTAAGTAGGAACGACACTGGTATAGTTTCCCAGAAAATTGGTAACTAGTATTATGATTTTGCAAAGCTGAATGTGTTGTAAACAAATCAGCAACTCCTCCTCCCCTTGGGAACGTTTATTTTTTATGTAATGAGATCCTCTTTCTTTATCTCTCTCTCCACAACCAGTCCTTCTGTTTGTTTTTTTTTTGTACGTAGATTCTTTTATTTTATCTTGTTTTTTGTATCTCTTTATTATCATAAACATCAAATGCATTTATTCTCTATAAAAGTTAGCTGTACAAATTGGCAATTTTGTTTTAAGATCATTTCTGAGAAAACTATTTTGAAAATAGAGTATTAATGAAAAGAGAGCAAGCGAGTGGCCTTTGTGCCGCTCCCTTGTGTTTACTCCTTTATTTTCTTTGTGTTGTTGTTGCTCCGTATCTCTTGATTTGAATTTGTGTTTGTGTTCAACTCTGCTCTAATGTTTGACCTGGTACGCTTATTAGCCTACACTTGTCACAACTTCTCTGTTGTACTTTTTGTTTGTAAACTTGAATTGATGATGAGTTGAAAAATACATTGAAGTCAGTCAGTCTCTTTATTTATTTATATTCTGTACTTTCTTTTCAACTACCTTATACTGCATGTTCTATATTTGTTTGTTTTTAATATTTTATTTTATTACCATTATTGAAATCGAATCGCCAAGGTGGAACGTAATTAACGTTATTGTTTTTATTTTTGTATTTCAACAGGACTTACATTTGCCGCGTAAACCGCGATTTTTGAAACGTAACAAACGTTCGGCTTGCCTAAGAGCTGAACAATTGCGTTTGTTTCAGGAGCGCAAGACCCTTTTGGCAGGCGATGCCGGTGGAGGCACGACCAACGCCTCCTCTGGCGGCGGCAATTTTTTATCTTCGAACGAATCGGCCATCAGTGGTGGAACTGGAAATTCCTTGGCTAATATTTCCTCCAACATTATCGATTTGAATAGTTTTTGGAACAAACGGCCGCCAGAACGTTTGGGCAATTCAGCATTGGTCTGTCCGGGCGGTGAAAAGTATTTCATCAATGATCGTGATGAAATCAAATTGAATGCCTCGGGACGTCAGGTCTTTGTTATCAATAAGAATCTCAAATTTTTCAAATTGGACTCCGTGAGGAAGGCAAAAATGGTAAGTGTACTAACCAACTGAAGACATACTAATAAAAGGCTGACTTCCAAAATCTATCAATACAAAGTTTGTATGCAAGTTTGCTACGGTTTTTAAATTACGTACTTATGCAAAGTTCCCTTACAATGCATCAACTGTAAAACTGGTGGAAATGGAACACTGTTATGAAACACTAAACTACGTTCAAATACAAAACAACTAACATTTTGGAAGTCAGCCAAACTGTTGTCAAGTTTACGTCGAATTGAAAGTTGTCGTTCAGCCAAATCTCCAAGTAAGTTGAGACTACCCAATTCTACGGAGCTCTGGTTATGGAGAGCGTGTTTCATCACCATCTGGTAAACTATCTAGAGTCTATAGGCCTTCTGATTGATCGGCAGTATGGCCGATCTACTGAAGAACTGACGGCATTCCTTTCGGAATGGCCGGTTCGAGCCAGTGACATCCTTGGTCATTTGGCTGATGTTTTTCATTATTAACGGCAAGAGGAAGCTCTTTATTCTGAGATAAACATCCGATCATATACCTCAAAAAATTCAATTTTTCTTTGAATACCAAAATAACACCTCTTGTTGGAGAATCCTGTATTTTAAATTGATCCCTTTTTCTATCTTTTGATTTAATCATTTGATAATAATATTTTTTTAATAATTTGATATGTTTTTTTTTAATTGATCCCCCCTCTCAATCTCTCTTGCAGTGCCATTTACGTATAACGCAATGTAAATTTAAGCGTTTCCAACAGTTCGCACAAAGTTGGCTAACCGCGCATGTTACAGCGGAACAGCAGCAGCAGTGCAACGAATGGTTACTGGGTAACAGCAACGGCGGTGGTGGTAACGCTGTCGCCGCCAATGCCGCAACAACATCCAATAATTGGCCGATGGCGCCTAAAACAAAAGTAATTGTACAGAATGACTTAAAGAAGACACCCTATCATCCGTATCATCGTTATAAAGTATTAAATGTTGTTGGAGCAACTGCTGGTGGTGGGATTGCTGCAGCTGCTATCGGTGGTGCTCACATGGGCAATGCAATGGTGACGTCTTCGTATAATGCCGCAACCAATGTGACCACTACATCAATAACAACAATGACGGCGTCTGCTTCGGCAGCTGCCGCCGGTGTAAACTTATCCACATTGGCCAATGTTACGGCTCTGAATGCCGCCGCCGCATCACTTGGCAACAACGATAACAATAATATTAGTGTCGGAGTTAACGCAGCGGCATCAACGGCAAATGCAGTGACGAATTTAGTGGCCACGCCACATTGTAATAGTGTGGCTGGTTTATCGCAGTCGACGGTAGTGGTGCAAGAGCAGCCCGCCCAAGTTAGACCCATGGAAAGTTAAGATGGGGAGCGCGCGCGCTGACATACATTTATTGAAAACAGCTTCCAGATTTAAATGATCGATCCATCTTGCATTTTGCTTAGAGTATATAGATTTTATATAAATTTAAATCCATTTACTGTTTAAGTTATACGATATTTAATTCTTACACACTTATTTTCCGGTTGTTTCATTTAACAATTTATTACATACATATATATATATATATATATTGTCGTATTAAGTTCCGTATGGACTTTTTACTTATTATTAATTTTTAATATAATGAATTATGTGTGTCTGTACAGTCGTTGATGATAACAATTTAAATAATTTTTCTTTGTTTTTTTTTTTTCAAACTAAAGAAAACCGAAAATAAAGAATATTCCGTTTCTCCTAACAGCAACAAAAATACACACAACAGTTGGTATCATTTAGTTTTACAATTTATTCGTTCTTTTCACACACATTCATTTGAATTACTTTTTGTTTTACTTTCTTAATTGTAGAAAAGCAGACGACGTAAGCGCGACTCCTCTCGTCTCGCCTGGCCGTCTTGTAAAAAGTCACTAAAACTAAAAATATAAATAATCTCGTTTTAACAATACTACTTTTCATTTAATTTAAATGTAATTTACGATTTAGTTTATAGAACAGTGTAATTTTTAGCCTTTTGTTTTTTTTTTAAACCTTTTCTTTTTTTTTTTTGCTTGTAAAGTGTGCTTATTCGGCGAAAAACTAATTTACTTTGTAGGGAGGAAGTTGCTCCTCGTTGTTTCGTTTAAATAATAAAATCCCCCCCCCTTAAAAGAGAAGCGTAATCGTAAGTTTAAATAAATCGTTAAGGTAACAACATATGCTGGAGGAGTATTTGCAACATCTTCATTATTTTGTAGTAGTTTTAGAAATGATTACACTATTAAACGTTAAGTCTTATCAATACAACCTGTAAATGTTAATATTGACCCGTGAATGAGCAAGAGAGAATATATATAATATATGTATCTTATAAATAAATATAAACATATTAATATTGAGCAAAGAAAAAATAGTTTAAAGAAAATAAAAATTTTAACATTTTTGTAAATCGGAGTTTATTTTTTGTTTCGCTGGACGACACTTGTAAGCAGGCTTGCTTAATTAGGCTGCCAGCAATTTCACCCAGAAATGTTGCACAGGAAATGTGACTCTATTATAGAGGCGTGGAGAATGTTCACGCGCAATCGATCAAGCTCGCGAGATACCTAAAGTTAATTTTGTGGACGCCGCTCAAGGACAACCAGACGACTATGAAATCTTCTGCATAGCCTCCTCCTTAGGTGAAGGGAGAGTTTCTATCATAGATTGACGGTCGTGGTGTGATAACAGGACCCATTCGGAAACGCAACACGCCCTGCAAATGTTGTGCATCGTGTTCGTTAATGCAACATTTATCAACAGCGCGACTGCAGTACATTCAACAACGCAACCCAGCGACATATGATGCGCAAACGTAGGTAATTGTTGCGGAGGAAAAAGTATGTGTGATAAAAACTAAAAGAATCACAAAAAAAGACCCATACCTTGAGGAGTTAGAGGATTAATATATTCTACAAAAATGTTCTTCGTAACATTTTACATACATTTGCTGAACACACCATATACTTTAAACGTAAACTACTCCTTTTTTTATGATTTTCTATGATAGACAATACAAAAATTGCATTTGGCGGAAACTTGTATTGGTCATAAGAAGGGTTTGGTCACCACCGCTCTAAGTCATGTAACACCTCCATGAGTAAACAAAACACGCTCATTCGAGAGAAGTTCGTCAAGAATGATAGAAACATTCTTGAATGTTCGTGGCATGTTAGGGGGAATGAGTAAGTAAAAAAAAACGGCTAAAGTCCACTTTTTGAGAAATTGAGATTTTAATGCAATAATGTACAATAAGTAAAAATACATCGATTTTCAGCGCAATTAACATTTCTGTGTAATTCAATCGAAAAAAAAGAGTTCGAGTGAGAGATGTCTTGGGTCAGGCAGTCATATTTGTTCATAATAATCCATAAATATGTTTTGTTTATAAGCGCCCCGGTAGGCGAGTTGGTAGCGTGCTTGCCTATCAGCGTGGGGGTTGTGGGTTCGATTCCCACCAGAGGCTTTGGTCTGCCGCTGCAAAAATCAAGCCAAATGGTCTTTGTCACCCGGTTTACCCTTGGACCCAAAATTATAATATAAATTTACTTTGTATTGTAATTAATAAATAAATGTTTTGTTTACATTTATTTTGTTGTTACAGCTGTTGACCTTTCAAATGGCAGCCACCGCACAATAACTAAAGCTGGTTACAAATGTCCATTTCGACAGAATTTTAATTGTCAAACGCATTCTTTGCATTTCAATGGTTTATTCAAATGTCGAATACGAAGATTAAACATTCAAATCAAAGAAGACAATACCAAAAGCCAAACAAAGAATTTTTGGTCTCTCGAAACCATTAAAAATAATATTATAGTTCGCTAAAAATTGTGTCTGCTGTCTGTGATTTACATATCAGAATTTGACAATCAAAATACCCAGGGATGTATCTGATTTTTTGTGGTTGGGCAATTTCCTTCTATTATTGTTCCATGATCTATTATTGTTCCATGATTTTTATTGGACTATTTTTTTAAGCGTCCCTTTTCTCTGCGAAACTTGATACACAGGCTTTCGTTCCATACCGTGGGGTAGTTAGTAAAACAAGTCGTGGCACATACAAGCACAACCCACAATAAAACATAATGGCGAAATTTGTATTAACGACTAAAACTCTATTTTTTATTGTTTAATTTAAAATGATATTTGGGTTAACGTGTAACATATTCTATGGTATGGGTATAAAAATAGAATAGATGTAAAATGTGTAGTTATAAAAATAGTTATAGTTTATGCAGTTGTATTCTTACGATACTCCACAAATCATTTATATAAAAAGTCTTTTCGTGTGATAATACCAGCAACACGATTTTCTCGATTGACCACAACCAAATGACGTAATCCCAGGGCACGAAATTTGTTGAAAATTTTCTGAACGGAATCGTGCTAATTGGAGAAAGAGAAAACACAATCAAATAAAGATTTACCATGTGCATTTGTCTTCGTTTTAGCCTACCTCTCGCGAGCATATTGGAGATGGATTCATGAATATATCCAAATTTACAGTGTAGTTCACTTTGTCGTCATGCATCCGGACATTCTGAAAGTCATTAAGAAAATTATTTGTTTAAGAATACAAAAATTATGGTAGTTTTGAGAGAGAACACACGATCTTCTCGATGCATACTCAGAGAGCGACAGTTTGGGTCGAAAATACCCCAAAAATACCGAAATATGGCCCGAATAAACATCTACCAAAATGGGAAAACTTTTCCAAAAAAAAAACCATAATTTTTGGATATTTCATTTAATATGCCTACAGTATTTTATTCAAAATGTGTTCGTGAAATCTCCAAAATCAACTGGGAATAGTTGAGGTTTGCAATGGGGAAAACATTTTGAAGCGTTATGTGTAGTCCAAAAATAAAGCTCCATTCTCAGCAAATTGCGCCGATTTTTCATAAATAAGTTTTCAGTTAAGGGAATTTGTCATTTGGGGTATTCAAAATTTGTTTTTGAGGCATGCTGGACACTCCATTTTTGGCTAACGCTGAGCCATACACAGACATGATGAAGAATGATCTTGGGTTTCAACAGGATGCTGGTCCCACACCACAATCGATTGTTTGGGCACCCAGTTCGGTTATCGTGTTCTCAGCCGTCTTGACAATGTCAAAAGGCCACCTCGGAGCTGCGATTCGACGCCGCTAGACCTTTTTGTGGTTTACCCTTAATGACCGATAATATGCGAGCGATCTATCAACTATTCATCTCCTTAAGGCGAATTTTCGAACAATTCATTCGTCTGATAGAGCTAGAAGGACCTAGAAAATTTTATTGACAAGATGCGCTATTGCGAAGTCAGATGAGACAGCAAACGTGTTCCATAAATAATGAGAATGTTTACTAATTTTCCCTTAACATTCCATGAATGAGCAGATGGGGAACTTCTCTCAAATTAGTAAGCTGTATACGATACTGTTTTTGTATACTCACTGACCGGAACCAACTGTTTGACCCTTCGTGTTTCCTTGTACGGTTACACGGAGCGATTTTTTTGTTGCGACACACATTTGTTAATTTGCTAAGAACCAAATTGTACTTTTCCACTCCTTACTGTACACTAAAACTAAAATTGGTTTCATATTACAAAATACACATTTATTAAATAGTAACAAGGAATATTGTTAAAAGATTTAATAATTTTGAGGACAAAATGTTAAATAAGAATTGTACTAAAATGTTTCCGGACCGTGTTATCTCCCGAAGAGGTGATCATAATTGGCCACCGAGATCTTGTGATTTAACACCTTGCGACTTCTTCCGGAACAAATTTACTTCACCGACATTGCTCCAATTTTTTTATTTTTTAAATTTTTTTTTGGTAGTAGGGAATTAAATAAGAAATGAAAAAAAAATCCCCCAAGTCCAAACTTTTCGAGTTACGGACCCCGAAAGCCCGGAGATATAATTAGCCCTAACTCCTCAGGACAAAATGAGTATCATTTGAAAGCTTGTCGAAATACCTTTCCAGATGTATATACATATATATCTCCGATCCATTAACCCATGCCGAGGCGACATAAAATTACAAGAAGAATCAAAAGTGTACTCTGTAGTGAAAATTTAAGACAAATCGGTAAAGTAAATTTAAGCCCTTCTTCGTTTGGGGCCACGTGAAAAATAAGGCCTACGCGAACAGCCCAGCGTCAATTTAAGACTTGAAAGATAGAAATCGAGGGCAGCCACTTTGCGATTTGGTTATGGACAATTTCATGAAAAGGATATGGTCCTGTAACTGTGGTCGTGGTTTCCATTTGGCTGATGTTGTTTTTCATTATTAACGGCATGCCTTCCTTTTTATTATAAAATAAACATCCGATTATTTATCTCAAAAAATTTAATTTTTCTTTGAATACCAAAATAATTCCTCTTGTTGGAGAACCCTGGATTTCAAGCAATTTTTTCTACCCCTCTTGCTTCTCTAGGCCCCTTATACACAAACTAGTGTCGCATCGCTTCTGCCGCACCGACAAGTTGTCGCGTCTAAGCAGGGTCTTTGAAGTCGGCTAATGGTTTTTCTAGCGAAGTTTTAGAGGGCTTGGAGATTATTCCTTTTTGTCGTAAAGTCTACGAGGTGCCGACAAATGTTCCTGATCGTCTTACCAGAATGAGTAATAGTCTCACACACTACCAACCACAATGCGAATGCTTGCTCATTCGAATAAATCATTATGATAGTTTCCAAGCACTTCGGTCTTGTGCCTGCTTTATTCAATTCTTGAGACTTTCACCAGAGCGTTAGTCTTCCTTTGGCCAAAAATGGCGATCCAGCAAATAGCTGGCTATAATACAGCTCACGGTTCGTTTGATGTGTATACTTCATCGATACTGGAAAAGGCAACAGGTTACATTCTGCTCTATCTTTTCGACGATCGCATGTTTTCCTAACTTCAGTTTTTTTTTTTTATATTTTGTCCATCGGTATGTTTAAGAAATTACACGGTTAGCTGTCAGCCTTACATGGTTCGGATAGGTCGCTTCCCATTTTCACAGTATTCTTTGGACGCTAACAACAGGGAGAGATGTTGCTTGCAAATCCTCAGCACACTAGACGTGTCTGTCACCAGATTCCCATTTTTATCTCTACACGAAGTTATGCCTTATATTGGTTTTTACACGTAAAAAGAAAGTTTCTGTTGCAATTTTTATTACCTAAAATCGAAATCTCCTCACATTTCCATTGCACTTTTTTCTTCCTTTTTTTTGAATAGACGATTTCCCTCCCTCCTCAACTATACACAAATCACTCCCACACATCTCGCCTAGCCGCACGAACTTTGTACCGTTGCTTTTCTTCTCTTTTTTGCCATCAGTTAACATAAATGTCAACTTATGTGTTTCATGAATGGCACAAAAATCGTTTCCTACTGGTGAAGCTTTCTGCATAGTTAAGCTTTCAACTTGCAACTTAAAGTCCATACTGATTCCATCCAGTGTTACTCTCTAGGATAAAGATGAAATACTTACATTTATGGATGGATAACGTGGATAAACATCTCGAAATGTTTGAATTGTTGTTTCTTCCGACCAGAAGCGTTTCTTCTCTTCGTACAGCGACTTCAGGAGTATTACAATCAACTGGGAGCGTAATATAATACCACACACACGGCCCGTGGAACGATCCGTCTATATGAAGTAAAGCCAATTATGAATTAAATATATTTGAATAGCTTTCTCATTTCCGAACTTACCCCAATAACATCTTCGACTACTGGAAACCCGTTGTGTTTATAACGATTCAAGATATCGTAGATATATTTCGATTTATCTCTAAGCTTAATGCAAACCACCGGAGAATTCATGATATTCGAAGCCTTTAAGCCCATATAATGCGGCAGCGGTTCCCAAGGCAGCATGGGAACGTGATTTATTTTAATTTGAATATCGTAGATGCCCTCATTGAAATAATCACCCACCCATTTTGCACTGATCAGCGTTATAATTAAAGGGAAAAAGAATGATGTCTCAATGCCTGTAGTTTCCATTAGTATTACCGTTAAACTGATTGTCATACGCAATACGCCGCCCAAATTAGCAGCCGCTCCGATTAGAGCGTATTTGCCAGGATTCAAAAATAGCTAGAATAAATGAAAAATGTATTTGTGTTAATACAAAAAAAAAACATCTCAATTATGTATGAGGGCGTAGTCGCGTACAAAACAAAACCACAGTGTTGCTATGTTAAATGTCAGGACAGCGATAAATCGCCATTTACATTAGCTCATTTCGCAATGACATTCACATTTGAAATGTTGAAGAGAGTTCTCAATAATTTTAGGATTTTTTTGACGTTTTAATGTGGGAAATTTTGCCACGCCTTAAATTCGATCCCCCGCCCTTTATATAAGTGTGGCTACTCAAACTTCATGAAATTGCATAAAGATGAAGAAAATGCATATTGTATTGTCATTAAAAAAATTAAATTTTTCTTTTAAAAAAAAGTTTAAAATTAAAAAAAAACCTTTTTTTGGAACAAATGCACTTTTGTGACGGAAATCTGAAACATCGATTTATTTTTCTATAATGTGTCATTTTAATGCACAGTTTGGAGTAATTTTTTCGATTTTGAGGCCTTTTTTGGGTACCTAGGGCCCCCGACTCATGACCTGTGGGCAATTCTAAAATTGGGTACCACCGACTTTTTTTACAGAGCAGTTCGTATTTTGTTAATTTGTGTGTCCTTTTTTTCCTTTTCTATTTCAAGGCTTTGAAGTAAGAGGACGTTAATGCAAAACATTATACGAACATTTCAGCCTATCGACCACTAAACTCTATGACAATAACGACGTTTATGGGAGAACGGCTGTGCAAACACAAGCATTCAATAGAAAGACCAAAAACAAGAATTTCAGCACCAAAACTAAAACTTAATAAAAATATACAACAACTATAAGAATGTAGTGGGTGTCGACAATACCTTCTCTTCATTCATATGGAGTTTTCGCAGTGAATTCTTATATGTGGGCTGTGTCACTTCATGAACATTGCTGACCGCAGGAATGCCCATTGTTCTTATTTTCATTGACAACCTGTTGGTTCAGATTGTGAACCCCAAACATCTGGATCATGTAGAGAGGAATGCGGTTGAGATGATAGAGGATATTCAAATCTACGGTCTCCCTTTAGCATCACTGGAAAGTAGGATGTTTATCGTTGCTCTATATTTATTTGAATGGTATCTGCTCTTCCGATATCCCGGATGGTAGGACTTTCTGCCAGGAAACAAGACTTTCCCAATGGCCGGTAGATCGGACGACACACTACAGAGAAAATTCGTTCTTCAATCGAATACTCTTGAAGCAAGTGTCTTTCCTGTCAGTTGTAACATTCTGAAACTCAAGACAAATGTCAACGAATACCCCTACTTCGTATTGCATCCCCTGACTGTTGGTCTAATAGCAAAAAATTTGAGAAATCTACAGTTTTTTTCTCTTTAGTGCAGTTATCTTCAGTGTATGAGGATGTCACAAAGCATGGATGGATCTTCTGTATGGGTCAAAATGAAATGTTTTCCAATTCTCAATAGCATTTGTCTAAATAATGGTACGTACTGGCAAAATTTCGAACAGGAACTCCGGGGTAGCTATTGGTCTGAAACAATGTTATTAGAAATCACTTACTGCCTGTGGAAACAGATAATACGCCACCATAACAACCAAACGACCCCAGGCGGCTCCCACCAGTGCAGTGGGTATAAATACACCAAGGCTTACGTTTAAACCAAACGTAAAACAAGATAGCAGGTAATACACCAAAGTAAATAAGGCCAATGTTAATATTTTATGAGAGCCTAAGAGAAAATCATACATAACCAAAATTTGTTTAATCAATATCAAAAATCGTTCACACAAACCAGGAGGATCATGAAATAATGATCGTACTGTGGCTTCCGGCGTTTGGAACCAAAGAGCAGCAACGGCATTGTATTCATTGTCATCGCAAAATACCTGTGATGATATGTAAAATAATACATTAACATAACAGAAATGTACATATTATTAGGAAAATATATATGAAAGCAATACGGAATAAGGAAGCATAAGGTTAAAGCTTAGCAATTGGTTAAGGCGTGAATTTCGGAGACTGGGATATCATACTGCAATTGCCCATGTTTTTTTGTTTTTGAACCATTTTTCATTAAAAAAAAACCATATAAAAAAAACACTTGAGGGTTCATGCAACAGAAACTTTTTACAAGCAGTTTCCCCAATAACTTTTTTTTCTCTAGTGGACATTGAATATGTTCATATAGAAATATACTTGAAGTTACCTGTATAATACCGAGCTTTCATTACCTGGGTAGGATAATCTGTTGGATCATTGCCCAAAGGTCGGCAATCGTTAATGAAATATATCATGGAACAGGCTAATGTCACGCCCAACATCGCAACCAGCGTTGCTTCCAAAACTTTACCGAAATTAAATTTGATAAACCTTGAACGGAACGTATTAATTTTGGCATTCAGCATATTCCATAGGGCGCCAAATAGACCACCAGTCACACCGAACGTCATAAATATGGGCAATTCGAAATAATCGAAGGTCAGCGGTTGCTCAAATTTTCCCAAATTAAAAAGACCGGTGAAAGTAAAATCGCTTAGACCATGATAAGCGGACAAAACAATATTCAGTGTAAACGAACTGATAATGGAAGCCACCAGAGTACGCCAGATGAGATTCTGATTCCAAAAACTTGCTGCTTCTTCCAGAGAGAACAGCATTCCTCCAATGGGAGAGCCGAAAGCAGCCGCAACGCCTGCCGCCGCTCCGCCCAAAACGAAATCACGTTTCTCGTGATCATCGCGGAATTCCTTAAAGATTCGGAAATCTTTAACAAACGTTGTACTCTTTCCCTGCGATATACCAGCTGCCACTACGGCTCCAGCATGTATCATAGGACCTTCCTGGAATATTTTACAAAGCCCATTAACACATATGAAGTGGAAACAATCCCACACGGGTCTACCTTTCCTCCAGCCAGACCTCCAACAACTGATGTTATTACTCCAACGCTTTTTACCGCCAACGTTTTTATGCGCACTATTCTTGGTATTTTAACGCCATTCAAATAACTTTTTACTTGTGGTATACCGCTGCCAGCTGTAATCGGTTCCAAGTAGGTAACCATAGTTGCTCCCAAAGCAACGGGTATTACACTGATACCCAGCCAGTATAAATACGGCAATACCAAATCACCACTTGGATTGTTCTGATGTGGCACATTAATGTCAACAGCTGTAAAATAAATAACAAATTAATTATGTTTGGCATTGTGAACTGTTTGTGACATGAAGACGAGACTTTGTACACATGTCATGGTACAGAAATATATGGTGGAACATCCAAATTTCTCAATATAGATTATAAGTACACTTGAAATATCGTTTTCCCTCCGTACGTTTCTTCATTTCGAAAAGGCAAATTTAAATTTATAACGATAATTCAGAAATTAAATTAAACAAAGAACACAACAGATAAAAAGATATTAGTCGATCTTTGAAATTTGAGTCAAATATAATTTACTTTTTAAAGATTATTTTATGCAAATGTTGCCCACGGTTTAAGTTGGTCCATTCTGGCAGCGGTTTTTTGGACACATCAGGCATTGCTGTATTGCCCCATTTAAAGCTAGATCGGAAGAACGAGGAGACTAGATCAATTGGCAGACACCAAACTCGTCTCTCAATTGGTTCATTGTCACATGTCAACCAAGTTAAATGCATTCATACTGTACTAATTCCGTGATCATCGAACGGTATATTTGCGGTATAGACATCGTTGTGTTTGAAAAATTATTGTCCATGGTTACTGCTGGTCGATAAACCGCACCGAAGCAGAGTTCATTGTCATCTCTTCAATAGCGTCTATTTATTGACGTACCGATTGAGTTAAAAGTAAACCACTTTTCTGAAGAATTTTGATAACAAAGCTAAAGGATATACAAGTGTTATTCGATTGAAATGACAAGGCAAGCTGAATATGTGTCACGAAGTGATCTGGCAAAAACATAACACTGAAAAACCTAATAGCAAACAAATCACAGTTTAAGTTTTTGCAGTGCAGTAAAACAGTTCGTGTAGTTTAGAGATTTTCTCCTCAGGGCAAAAACAATTTAGCGGACAGATATCGTAACTCAGATGCGAACTTTTCCTATAGGTGACAGTTACGGTTTTTCTACAAACGAACTATTGTATTTCTATAAAATAATTATAACATCGTGTTTATACTAAGGTTGCCTGGAAGGGTTTTCATTGAAACTTGTATAGATATCGAACGTTTGTTCTTCCTAAGCGGATATTGAACGAATGCTGCCAGCATAACATTTTTGTCTGTGTAATAAATCGGTTCAATTTTTTTTATTTCCGAGAGAATTCTATCGAATTTTAATCTACATACAAACAAAAAATGGAATGATTTAAAGATTAGTGGTGGAACACTAATGAACACATTGTATACGCCCCTTACATATAATTGTGGGTACTAAAAAGAAAGTGTACACGCCCTCTAAAATATACTTCAGCCTTATTTTTGAGTGCAAATTTTAAATTAAGATAAACATGAGATCGCGAACGAGACCAAAAATGCCATTATTCTGGAAATGTCTAAATATTAAAAAAAATTAGTTCCTTGAGTATCTTAATGCCTTATTGTAGCAGCATTCTAACATCCATTTGGCATAATCTGTATACTAGCGGTTAACCATACTCTCCGCAATTTAGCCGACACACACATACATTCCCTAAATTACTCACAGTGTTTAAGAAACGTATATTTCAATGCCGATATTTCCTCTATAACGATATCAATTGAACAGGCAATCAGCGCAGTTATAATACCAATTTGAATGAATATTATCCATCGTATTATATCTTTGCGTAATGAAAATCGGGTGCTAATAGTTCGTTCCTGTTCCTTTTGAAACAGCACATTCTCACATACATCATAGTCTAAACTCTGAAATTAAAAGGACAAATAAGTAAAACATTGAGGGATTGCGAGTGACTTAGTTTGAGGTCTTACTTCATAAGTATCGCTTCTATATGCCTCATTTATAGCGGCTGTACGAGAACGTAAACGAAATGTGGGCTGCTGTTGCGAGGGCAGTGACGGGGAAGTGGCCGATGTGGCAGCCTGTTCAGTTGAAGGCGTCCGTTCATTGCCGCAGAGGGAAGAGTTCGTCTTTGAAAATTAATACAATTTAATTTTAATGCATGAGTCACATAGTATCATACTGTGTAAATAATGCATATAAACTTACAGGGCTGGTACTTCGATTTGTCTTCGAACTAGGTTCTGGTTGCAAGTCTGCGATCTCATCATTTATCATTAACTCTTCATCATCATCATCTTCATCTTCATTATTAGGACTTCTAGTGGACGACGACGCATGCACTTCATTTCCAAACTCCATTAATGATTTTTCATCATTTTTACTTTTTGGCTTCATTATTAACAGATTATGTGTGTTTAAACATTTAATACATTTATTTATTCCTGAATGCGGTGAAATGGGGAACTACTGAGAACAACAAAGCACCAAAAACATAGAGATTGGCAAATCGATTTTATTTTTAGTTCAATATCGATTTTTTGCAAGTGCAAAACTGATAGTCATCGAATCTCAGTAAAAAGTTGCATTTGCAAAAAATCGATTTTTAACTAAAATTAAAATCGATTTGCCTAATCTGTTGTTTTCGGTAGTTCCCCATTTCACAATATCATTCCATTCAGGAAATAAGTCGATGACGTTGTTTTTGAGTCAACGTCACTTCTTGTCGTCGTCGACATCAATTCAATCCCAACGCATGCATTCTTAATCAATGTGACGACGACGTCGACTGTTTATCGATAATTTGCATAAACAAAATGTAATCCCGTCCGTTGAATCTGTTTATTGATTTGAATATGTTTTTTTTTTAGATTATTTGTAATTGTAATCAATTACTAGTCGGAAATTTGTTCAATAGCGAAATATATATTCTTACGATTATTTATAAAATGTAACGTCGACACAACACGACGTCCTTTGATGTCGACTCTTGTGTTTTCGCATGTCCGTTGTCAATAATGACGACTACTTTATTCATATGGTCGGTATTGCCAACGACATGTTAGATTGATACTGTATTGAGACAATATGGAAAATTTGTAATTAATTAAAAAAATTAAAGTAACACATGTAAACCAATATGCGAAACGTGTGAAAGAGTTCCAAGAAATTTTAAACAAAAACGGGACGACATACCAAAATCGTTAAATTCACTTCCCTTCCCAACAAAGCTGAATGTAATGGCCACCAGTGGCAGAACATTTAAGCAATTTGCACTTAGCCCGCCGGAGGAGCGGTGGCGAATCTGATACGAATGAATACCAATTGTCCTTTCTAACGTCGTCGTCACAATCAGGGAATCCAATTGTTGCCGGAATCGGAATTGGTACCGACAAGAAATTAACGTTGCTGCCACAGAAACCGAAATTATCGGTTTCATATTCGAATCGGAATTATTGTCGGTATTTGGTGTCATAGAAACCCATTACATCGATTTTATTGTCGGAAACAAACCGGTCAAGAGCTGAGAGATTGCAGTTTTCTTTTGTTTTAAACTGTTTGAAGTAGTTTCTGTATCTGCGTTTTTCGTTATCATCAAAAAAACACTTTCGCACACATGAAATTAAAACAGTATTCGATTTTAGTTATTTTTTGTTTCTTTATTGGCACACATACGTCTACCCCCTCCGCATTATAAGCAACCAAAGACCATACAGACTTGGACGTCTGCGTGTAGTCGAATTACTTTTTTTTTTGGTTATTTTTGGTAATCTCGCCTGTTGACGATACAGGCAAAAGAAAACAGTCGTTCAACTGGAGCTGAAGCTGAATGGGTGTGTTCTTCCCTTAGGCAATAATATTTTTCCCTAATAACTAAAGTTATCATTTAAATAACAAAAGAGTTCTAGTTTGGTCTGGTTTATATGTTTTCCAACACGAGAGCAAAAGCGGTAAACTTGAGTTTTTTAACCATTTTGAGAATAAACAGGGTTTTTGGGATGCATTGATGGCACACTCTTTATTACAGTAGCCCCCGATGGACGCAATTACAACACTGGTATGATGCATACTTTCATTGAAGATATGCGACCACAGAATAATGAGTCGATATTGATTCTCATCAATACCGTTCATCCGGGATCCAGACATTTCATTTTAAAAATTAAACAAAAACAGTACACATTTTCCAGTTTTCATCTAATAACTCCCGCAATTGTTTTTTAAGGGTTCAATCATTCTGGGTGAAAAAATGGTCGATTGCGATTATGCGAAGAGAGAAATATGTATATTTGGGACAACCGTTCGGCATTAAACTATCTTTGAATACAGAGAAAAATATTGTATTAAAATTGCACTACATATCATGGTGGAAATATATGATACGGGTCATCTCAATTGAATGACGGTTGTACTATCAATGTGTTCACTCGTTTTTTTTTACATATAATTCTTGCTAAACAATCCAAGATTCGAGTTAATGACCACCATTTTTTTTCACATTAACATAGAAAATTAATTATATTTCAATATTTTTATTCTACATATACAAGAAAAAAAGATTGTTAATTAGAATAATATTGCATAGATATTAACTGAAAAAACGCATATACTTCTCTCTTTCCAATTTATGTACACAAAGAAAGATGGGAAGAGAAAAAAGAAAAACAAATTACAATAAAAATAATAATATCAAAGTAGAAAATATGTGGGCATCAAAATTACCAATTAAATTGAAAAGCAGGATGTAAAAATTTAAATTTTGCTATATCTAAAAACATACGATTTGATTCAATCTGATTACGTATATTCATTTCATGTTGTATATCTCGCAATGATGTTTCCACCTGCATCAACAAATCCTGCCACTTTTTGGAAGAACTATTATCGGCGGCGCCGCCGCATGTGTCTGTTTGTTGGTGTGTCGCGGCGGGCGCGATCGTTTGTTGAGAGCCAGCTCTCTTATCTGGTTTAGTATTTTGCAGGATATTGTTACGACTTTCATTAGAATCGGAAAATATTCCGGAATCGTTGTGCAGAGTTAAATCGATGGCCTGCTGTTCCATTGCTGTTGGTATTAAAAGATCTTCCGGTTTAACTATGGACAAAGTAGTTCGTTGATGTATTGGATGAGTAAGTGGGTTGTTGTGCTGTTGGGTGTTATGGTACGTCGTCATTCCCATGTTGTTAGTGTACTGGCTATTATTATTGTTGTTTTCCGAAGAGAAATTACTCATGGGTGATATTGATTGTGACGATGCCGCTGAGAAATCTCTCTGCTGATTATCATAAATATATTCATTATTATTTCCAATAGTCATTGGTAGCTGCTGTTGGACTAATGAGAAGTTCGTACAATCGTTTGAAGAGGTAGCGCCGATTTGAGTGTTCTAAATGAGCATCAAAGAAGAAAAAGAAGATAAATATATGAAAAACTGTTATTTTACCAAACGGCATCACTCTCTCTCTCTCTTTTGTTTTAAGATTTTATTCTCAATATTTACATTTTGTTGTTGTATTAGGTGGGATTGTAGCTGCTGTGGTTGTATTTGCGGGTGTGTTTCAATATCCTCTGGAGATTTTAAACAGTAATTGATGGGGCCACCATCGTCATCCGTTTCTTCATTCGATGTTAACTTTGCAATTGGCACAACAACATAATCTCCATTATTCCACTGCCGTAGAAAAAGTAAATGACAACGGACATACGAACGAACAAAAGAAAACAAAGATATAAGCGTAAAAAGTATGCAGATATCGTCGGTATGCAGCAGAAATAGCTCAAGTCACATAATTGTGCTTCCGAGTTATTGACGATTTGAAGTATTGACGATATGGGTGTTTGGGACATAGGATGAATGGTTTGGAATTTTTACAGGGCATAGATTATCCCCCGTATTCATCTTCTTTACACATATGATTCTACTGTACGTGTGTACTCCTCCTAAATGGCTGGATCGATTTGATTAAATTTTTTTGTATGCGTTTGGGTGGTTTAGATTTACAATTGGACAAAGGTTCGTAGTATCTCCCATACAACCTCCACAACAACTTTGCAATGAACCAAATTTTCAGAAAATAAAATTTTAAGGCAAAACTACGTTGGCTGGGTCAGCTAGTAAAAAATTTAAAAAAAAGCTTTACAAACAGTTGTTAAGTCGAATGTGTGGTATTTTTTTACACATTTTTCTTAACAACGATTTGTAAAGCTGTTATAATCCTTTATGAATACCGCGGTATCACAATTTTAACAGAAAGGGGACTTAAGCTCTTTTTGCAGCACCCCGACGATATTTGAAATGTAACGGTACAGTTTTGTGTACACCTTCTATAAGAATGACACAAAACGCTGTGCTAAGCCAAATAATTGTGATCGTTCTGAAGCGATTGCTGAAAACTAATCACCTCATGTCCATTTTGAGCATGCTTCAAACTTATTCAGTCATAAGCCCTTTGACGCCGCAAAATATTTGAATATTATAAAGTAAATATGCGATTGGCTTGAAATGTATGTGGAAAGATAGTGACGAATTTCACAAATTAAACAGACAAAATCAACCAAATCGCGATTAATTATATTCATGTAGGGATAGAATCATACCAAGTTCAGACAGTTTCCTTTCGTTCATTTTTTTTAATCTCGAACTAAAAAACACCTCACAAAAATTTCTGTTGTATTTTCAACTGCCGTTTACTTCGAAACAGTTGATTTAGTATTATGGCAAATAATTGTCCAAGCGAGATGCAAAACTAGTGGGAACAAACTGTTCGCAATTTATTCGCGATAGGGGTGAATAAATATACACGATTTCTCTAATCAAATAAACGGAAGAAAAAAAATTTCCTCACGAGTTGAAATATGTAATATTTTTAATATGAAAAAAAAAAAAAAAAAAAAGACGCGGGTTTTTTTTTAAAAAATATTAATTAGACTCGCGCAAACCCAGACGCCGAGAAATTATTTAAAAAGAATCTCACGAATTTAACCGGGAATCATGTGGCACAAAAATTTGTTTAAAGACATAGTAAAAACAGCACACTTACATTACGCATTTCGGCTGCCTCTCTTTGCTGCATTTGATGTCTCTGGAAAACAGTTTTAATTTTCAATTTGTGTGTGTGCAACAAGCTCAGCTCGGGCTGGGAAGTGGCAGATGTCAGCGACGGTTCTACAGGCGCACCTAGATACAACTGCGATTCTTCCTTATAGGCACCTCCTAGGGTGTTAACAGCAGACGTCGTTGATGCAACTGTATGCGTGGGTCGAGGGCGGCTGCTACGCGACGAAATTTTACGATTACGCATTAAGCGGTCACGCCTTTCCAACAGAGCATTAACTTTCATGTCATGCAGCTTTTCCAATAAATCCGGATGACGGCGCTTTGATTCGAAAAAGGGGACATTCATATATTCTTGACGAACTTGAGTACCTACTTTTAATTCTCTTGCTAATTCAACTCACCTTAATGTGCATATGGAAGTTTCCCGTGGATCGAACACTTCCCCGGTAGACACGATCAGGCGGACAGTGACAACACTTGACTGTGACATTTTCTCCGTCCTGCGTTTGGATTTGATACAGTTCACCGTTGAGTATATACGGAATATGGACATGGCGCATCTGATGATGCAGTTTATTGGAATCGTCCGTACTTGGAAATCCTTGATTTAACATAATTATATTGGCTGCTGTACTGGAACTATGAGTTCCTATTGCAGTTAAAGGCGGTATCTCCAGATGATGTTTATTCATTGTCTGTGACTGTTGCATCTGCTCCTGTTTGTCCTCTGTTTCTAATTGGTGGGACTGTTGCGTTACCTCCGCCGATTTCAATAACTCCGAAATCATTGTAGTATCATTTGAAGTTTCTTCAGATTCCATGTGCTTGTGATCCATTTAAGATAACTGCGCCGAACACCAAATACTATCCGCCAAACTCTATTCAATGGAAGGCGATTAACAAGTGTCATGTAGTTTATTTGTAAGATGTGATTTTTTTGTTGCTAAGCTCCTTTTTGCAATTATTTCTCTCACTCTTGCCCTTGAGTTGGGCAGAGAGGTTATTTTCTATTTCCCATATATCATTCTATTCATCTTTTTTGTTGTTGCTGTGGAGAATTAGACTATTCTCAGCATATACTTCAGCGATTTGTTATTTTTTTGGTACTCAAAATGAATAAGTTCTTTGCTCACATCTCACATGCATGCATCCACAGGGACAAAAAATCTGAAACCGTTAACTCTTTTGAGTAACAAAAGAGTTGCCACGATTCAAATAATTACAGAATCCGCGGGCATTTTATTAGTTAGGGTATTCACTATTTATGCAGAAATAATTTCATTTCGTATATTTGCACAGATCGTGTTGCATAGATCGTTCCAATTATAATAAAAGCTACACCAAGTAAAATACAACTCGCATATACAGGTTTCTCCCAATAATGTTTGATTGTTATATGTCAAAAAAAACAAAACAAATTAATCGGAAAAGAGCTCAAAAGTTAAAATTTAAAAGATTTTAATTTGTTTTGGATATTTTGATAATAAATCTAAAAATATTAATTATATGAACGCCTAACCCACACAAACAATATTTTCCTTTTTTGAAAACTAACACATATTCACAATTTGTTTTGCCAATTGCCTAGTTTAATCGCAGGGTAATGTAAACAAATTGTACGTTTATTCATTGAATTGGAATATTTCTGTTGTACGTTTTTTTGCTTTGACTTTTGCTCTATAAAAGCTTTCCAATACGGTCCTCACACGTTACAACGAGTTGTACAGCGGTATTCTTTATTTATTATTAAATACAATAAATTTATATTCTAATTTTGGGTCCAAGGATAAACCGGGTGACACAGAGCATATGGCTAGATTTTTGCAGCGTCAGACCAAAGCCTCTGGTGGGAATCGAACCCACAACCCCCACGCTGATAGGCAAGCACGCTACCAACTCGCCTACCGGGGCGCCTATATCAGTAGTCTTATTTTTTTTCGAATGAGACTGCGCAAATTTTTTTGCGAATGCGAATGTTCATCCCTTCTGCAAACCATATTTGACAATCACACGTTTGAATGAAATGATAAAATAACTGTTTCGTGGAACTCGAATGGTTGAAGTTACCTGATGTTGCTATATCAAAATATAAAACTTGGCCACATTGTTCCGTTTGTCACATTTGACATAATTGTGGAACATATTTTTTGCCATTGACAGTTTTGAAGGAACTCATCTTGATAAAAGGTAGCTGCACTTATTTTCTGCGAAAAAATCGTAATTACTTAACACCATAAATATTTAATTTTTTTTGTAGAAATTAATAATGGCTTTCGGTGATTATCCCGCTGAATACAATCCAAAAGTACATGGTCCTTACGATCCAGCACGCTTTTACGGCAAAGGTTTATTTATAAAAACGAACAACATTACGTAATGATGGACGTAATTGAACTAAAAACTATCTGTTTCCGTATTTCAGCTGATGTTCCATTGGGCCAAGTGAAATTGAATGAATTGGGTTCCTGGTTCGGACGTCGCAATAAGACTCCCAGTGCTATGTCAAGTGCCATTAGTCGTGCCTGGTGGCGTTGGCAACACAAGTACGTTCAACCTAAACGTGCTGGTATTGCACCATTCTTCCAACTTACCTTTGTCGCTATGACTTTCTTCTATACCATCAACTATGGCAAGATGAGGCACCACAGAAACTACAAGCACCATTAAACCATTTTCCAAAGGCATTGCCTTAAAAACCCGAAAGGCACCTGCTTGTTTCAATGTTTGACATGGTAGAGTAGTGCTGGGGGATAATAGTGTTTTTCTGAAACATCTTGTCAACAAACTGCTACGTATAATGTTGGTATATTTTCTCGTATTTAAAAATTAAACGAATTGTCAGTACTTTAGAAGAAAATCATTAAAGAAACAATTGGAATAAGTTGCCGTTTTCCTGATAGGCAAGATAATTGGTACATAACCTCAAAAAAAAAAAAGTTTTTTGATCTTCAACCATACAATTTGTAACAAAATTATGGTTATAGTTACAGTATTAATATAAGTAAATATTTCATGAAATTTTGGAAGAAAACAATTCCAGAGATTAATTCTTTGGAGTACATAACTGCAGCGAAAATGTTCGTAACAAGTTCCACAACTCAGAGTTGCAATTCATTTGACGGCAGTGTTTGTCTAATCAGATGCTACTTTGTAATTTGCGGCATTGTTTTGGATTTATTCGCGAAAAATGTTAAAATCGCAGCAAATTTCCGAGTTGTTGAGAAATGTACCAGGCGGCTTTCTTAAACCAGACGATAATTTCTTTGTTCCCAGCAACTCCAATATTCTGCAGCCGTACAAGAAATTAGGCGCTATTAATAGTGTGGATATAGAGAGCCTGGAAGAAGCCACCCCATCACAATGTAACAAGTCGGGCAATGAAATATTTTGCAATGTTCTAAGTTGCAAATTGGTTTTTGATAATGTGGCCTCGTATCAAAGTCATTACAACAGCATGCATCGATTCACGTGTAATGAGTGCAAAAAATCTCTTCCAACCGAACACTTGTTGGATCTGCACATATCGGAGCAGCACGACTCATATTTCCAAGCGCGGCTGGAAAGAGGTGATCGTCTGTACAAATGTTATGTGGAAGAATGCAACGATCTATTTCTCAACGCTGGCGAACGTAAAGATCACTGTATAGAACAACACAAGTTTCCCGGTAACTACAGATTCGACCAAATACCTCATAAAAATACTGGGGCAGTTCCGAAAAAACCTTCGAAAAAGAAATCGGAAGAATACATGGAAGATGACGAACAGGAACTTGTTACAAAAAATAGGAAAGTACCCCATCTGAATGTGTTTTCTTTTGGCCACCAAAGAGAGCGGACCTTCAACTCCAAAAATAGTTCCAAGAGTAAAGCCTTGGACAATTTAGATTCTTTGAAGGAAGCTTTGAGTTTAGTGTGAAGAGTTTCAATTGCGCTGGCTGGCTATTAAAGAAATATGAATTTTATACTTTAAAGTTATTTATTAGAATGCATATGTATATAAAATGAAAGAATATATTTTATTTATTTTTAGAAATGGATCTGAAAAGAAAGCGAATTAAAAAACAACTTTTTGGTAACAATTTTTTTTTCAACATACTTTGTACCGGAAGAGTTGGCATTTATGTAGTGGTACAAAACCACCAGTAGGAAAAGGAAAACACCCAAGACATTGGAGAATATAGCTAGTTGGACGTCTGTAATCATGTTGGCTGCTGCTGCTGTATCTTGCTTCTGTAAGAAATGGACACGTCATATAAGAATTCACAATATTTGGTTTATTATAAATATAGAGACGATGAACACAGAAAGATCCCGAAATTAGTTCTCGAAGTATTTACCTATAATATAACAGAACGTACCTGTTTTTTGAGTAAAAGAAGTATTTTTCCAATTTTCTTCGCCGGTAAATTGTAGTTGTTTTATTTATTTACCGAAATGAATGTTTTCTTGTATGTTTAACTTAAATGAAAGCGATAGCGACGGCGCATGTTCAGATAATCACAAAACAATTGATGGTTGAAACGCTTGTCGTCACTTTATACTACGTTTATACGACTCATTAATATTTGCCAAGTTCGTTTACTTCTGGAATTTCCACAGGCTCTGAGAAATTTAGAAATATCTCTTCTGACAACAGTGTAAATTTAAGGTGGTATTTGCCATATATTCTCTTTAGTGGCTAACAAAAATAACTATTTTTTAGCTCGTTTTCAAAACAGATAAATGTTAACAGATCGGTTTTTTTAATATTTATTATATATCTATATCCACTATTATGGGGCTTAGCCCAACAACAATAATTCAGATAGAACCCTGGTTATTTTTATTGCCAAATTCGGACACATAAATGATAGACAGCAGGCAGTGACAACTCATAGCTCAATTTCTACAAAACTGGAACTTTATTTTTAATAGTTTTGAGAGCCCCAACATTTTTTGTTTGGGTTCTTGTTTTCTATTTCTTTGATTTGAATGTTTATTCCGAAAATGTATTCGACGTTTTAAAAAAAACCAAACAAACACATCAAAAGTAAAGAATGAGTTTCACAATCAAAATTCTGTCGAAATGAAAAATATTGTAATCAGTTGTTTCATTTGAATTGTACAAATGAATTGCAAATCATTCGAATTGAAAATAAATTACAACTCATTTTTAAAATTTTCAAATTAAAAATTTCAGAATTAACTCAATTAATGAATACTTCATGAATTAAGTCACAAATGATTGATTCGTTTAGAGCTCTGCTTAATGCATATATAATAACAGCATAAGGCACGATGTCGAACACAAGCCAGAAACAGCTTTGAAAACAGCTGTTGTCGTTAGACTTAGCTTAGGCTGTAAATGTTATTTGACTTCTGCACAAGTTTTTAAAATACCAACACTGTCGTCTTTGGCGTTTGGAAGAATTCTTCTATTCCATGCAATGGAAGAATACCTTATGAAGGAATGATATGCAAGGAAGAATCTACGATGCACGAACCATGTAATGGAAGAATCGAAGACCTCAGCCGCCGCAGACGACCAAATTGCATCGGCTTCGGACTCCAATGGACAACAATCAAAAAAAGGATGATTATTATCACAAATGATTTTATCCGGGGTTAAAAGGCCACGGAAAGGCATAATTTGCCAGCAATCCTTAGTTACGACTTGGACATATAATCTGATATATCATCGTTGTGCATTAAGACTAGTTAAGACTACTATCAGAGTCTACAAGTCATGAAAATAGAATTTCTGACCCTGCCCAGGCTAGAAATCCCTGAGAAGGTAGGGCGGTCTTTACCGCCGCCCAATCTTTTTAGCAATGTTGTGCCGTACCATTTTTCTGTCATTACACGTACTATTAATTTCTTGACAGTTGACGGTGGCGGCTATCTTCACCATTACAACAACAGATGTCATTGTTGTGCAATATCATTACTACGATCAGTTAGTTTTATAAACTTTTTGAGGAATATATACAAACAAGGCCAACGTCTTCAAATTGTTTGCATTTAATTCTATAAAATATTCGCTTTGGAATTGCTGCATTGGAAGTAATATATCTTTTATTTATTGTCTCTCAGTTGTTTAAAGCTGATTTGAATTATCAAAACGCCTCCGTCGTCGATTTGTATCGACTCGGCTCTCTCTGCCAACATTTCTATGTCAGCTTCGCCCACCAGCCAAGGAGTCCTTGCCTGCCACTTTTGATTCCCTTTCGTAACAGTAACTGTTGTTATTCTTATACTCTTCGATCCCTCCTTCGTAACCGCGTGGGGTTGCCACTGTAAAAAACTTGGAAACTTTTTTCGCTCCAGTGTTGCCAATTAAATAATTTCTCCGACTACATTTGGACGTCTCAGCCACCTCGCCGCCGACTGGAAGAGACCAGACGCCGTTCGGTTCTTATTCCACAGTGAGTCGGTCGATTATTATTATTATTATTAGACTATCAATCAAAAGAATCTCAATGGGCAATGGGACCATCACCAAAATTTAATTTTTACTTATAGTTTCTCCAAAGTTTCTCAGCTAATAAGTGGACATATTAAGAACACAACGACCACAAAATCGGTGAGAGAATACTGGGTCGTTTTGGTCATTTGCTGGTGGTGGTCAGTGAAATTTCGTTCAAAATGTTTTGTTATGTGTGCTCCCAGAATTCTGAAGAAACGTTATCCATATTTGGCGAAGAAGGAATAGAATATAATGTTTCCGAAATTATAGAGAAACATTTAGACTTGAAGGTATGTAAAAGTAATTCATATTCATTTCAACCCATTTCACTGGATAATAATCCATTTAGCCGGAGCAAGATGAAAATTGCGAGGAAATATGTGGACAATGCTGGAGAAAACTTACCGATTTCCATGTGTATTATCAATATGTATCTGAAGTACACAGAACACAGCTCAGTACATTGAAAGGAGGCATACAACTGGTGGAAGTGGAATACAAATATGAGGAGGACAATGATGATATAAAAGAGGAATTTCTGGACGAATCGCCCAAAATCAGAGCAGAAAGGGATCTTTTGGAAACGGAAGATATTTTTACCGAAAACCCTTTTCTAGAACTTGACACAGAAGACAAACAACATGAGAAAGTTCCAGGTAAAAAGAAGGTTAAACGTAAAGTCGTGGTGAAACGTACCAAGGCAAAGAAACCACTGAAACGGAAGAGGTTGACAACTGCTGAAGATCATAGCGCACAGACTACAGCAGAAGACAGTGACGATTTGAAAACTATTCTGGACAGAATTAAGTATGAAGACAGTGAGACGACTTCAGTTGAGGACAATAAATCACAAAACATAAGTCCGACTAAAGACGGCGGTAGTAGTATTAGTAGTATACATAAATCGATAGAAACGAGACGACGAAAGGGTCACGTTCTTTTGGAAGAGAATGAGGATCTCATTAAAAAGCACATCAAAATGTTATGTCAAATGTGTACATATTCCAGTGATGAGTTTCAAAATCTAATTAAACATTTCAAAGAGCTACATCCCGGAGTAAAGCCACACATAAAATGTTGCGAACGAAAACTCGATTGTCCTTCGGATATATTACAACATGCCTATTACCACGAAGATCCGGATTATTTTAAATGCAGTGACTGCGATAAAAGATTCATAAATAATTCCGGTTTACGAGATCATTATTTGCAATATCATGAACCGGAAGAGAATTTGCCATATGGGTGCGACCAATGTCCAAGACGATTTTCTCGTAAAAATTTACTGGAACATCATAAATCAAAACATATACCCAAGACGGAAAGATCGCATTTCTGCGAAATTTGTAAGCCTACAAGAGCGTAAGTGCAAATAAATTTCTCTATTTTTGACTTAACAAACCAGTAAACATTGAACATCATAATCAATTTAGCTTTGCCAATGAATACATATTACAAATTCATATTAAGAGCCGCCACACAAAAGCCACCAACATTTGCCATGTATGCGCAAAGGAAATACGCGACAAACAGGCCTATGAAAAACATGTACGACTGCATTTTGAGACAAGTGGGCCACGTCTTAAATGTCCGCGTGATGGTTGCGACAGCTGGCTGAAAGATAAAGATAACCTGAAGCAACATCTGAGACGTTTCCATGATGCTCGGCAATATGAATGTCCGCAGTGTAAACGCATATGTAAAAATAAACATTCTCTTACGTGTCATCTAAAAAATACGCACACCACTGAAATGTACATCTGCGAAGAATGCCACAAAAACTTCAAAAGTAAACAATCATTAAAGGTATTCAAGATATTTTATTAAGTGTTTATGAGCCCACATTTATGAATTTTTTTTTTGAAGGAGCATATGGCTGGTCATACCGGAGAACCATTGTATAACTGTCCCTTCTGCACTAGAACATTCAACTCAAAAGCCAATATGTACTCGCATAAGAAAAAGGCCCATCCCAAAGAATGGGAATCGTGGCATCAGTCAAGAATGGGATCGACTACTTAAGTATTTATTTCAAATGGAAATATTTACGTATGTGCATTGTATATACGTAGAATATGTGAAAGTAATTTGTGTATCATTGATAACAAGGCTACGTACACGCAAAGTGCACTTCTGACAAAGGAGCTTGGCTTGTTGTATCTATTGAAAATGAATCGATATGAATGTTTATTCTTAAGATTGTGGAAATTTATATTGGCGATATCGTTACAAATTGAGTTAATAGATGTACCCATAATGCCTGGGAATTGTTTATGAGTATCGTATGCAAACCTATAAACTCGATTCCAGTACACAGATAGAGTAAACTCAATACTTTGTTTGCATACTGCATAAAATTGATCTTTGTAGAGTGAAAAAAAAACTAAAATATCAATATACAGTTTGTCTTTGCAATAACATTTTAAATTATTATATACAGCATGCCGGCATGCTGTTCATTTGATTTTGTACCTCTATTAACCGTGATTTGCCTCCAGTACTCGTGTTTCCCTCTGTTCCTTAATTAACCGTCAAGAATGATTTAAGGGAACTCAAATTACAAGTGTGATAATCGTTTTGTCCTGAAAATCAAACTAAATTTCGCCTGTGAATTTCATTCCGAATTACTCATAAATACGGAGCTTTCATCTGGTTGGCCATAAATATTGAAAAAACGTCAGGGAATTTGTAGACTGAAATCAACTGAAAAAAAGTATGAGTGCTTGTTTTTGCTGCCATAATGTTTGTAGAAAACAAAAAGAATACATTCAAAAAGAGAAACTTACTTATTTTCCCTAACATTTCGTGAAGGAACAGACAGGGAACTGTACTCGAATCAGTGAGATGTGCGCAACATAATTCGTCGGAACGGCTAATGCTTTTCAAGAAAAGTTTTACATGACTTACAGATTACTCTCTTACTCGTAAAGTTGCCTGCCACTGAAAATGTGTAATGGTCTTACCAGTTTTCGAAACTGGGTTTACTTGTGTGATCGTATCACACACCAACAACCACACCACGGCCGTCCACAAACATACACTTAAATAAATTTATTATTCTGATCAAACAACTCCATTTTGAAAGAGTTATTTAATATAAATTATCCACTCCTTCATTTCGGGGACGGCTGAAAAAGGGCGACCTTAACCAAGAAGCGTAGGATATATTTGGGGCGATGAATTCGTAGCTAATTAGGTAGCTGCCAAATTAATCTGACCGAATAGATATTATGTAAGAGGAGATATTAAGAGAAAAATAATTGTAAAATTCTTTTGCTATTACATCCAACACACCCAGATTTAATGCAATGATACTTTGATAATGATTGCAGATACTTTGTTTAGTCTATGGATTAAGGAATCTTTCGAACCTTCAAATGTAATTATCGGAAACGTTAGTGCAACAACTCGTTCAAACAATTTAAGAGTGATATAACACTGTTAAGGCCGGTTCTCAGAAAACCGTATAATTGTATCCCGTATGTATGTATGTATAATTTACATGAATACCCAGCTAGTGATCAACATTTACAATTCCATTTGTAGTTTTGTAGAGTGTGTTTCAACACAAAAACATTTTCTATCTCAAGGCTTATGATTATTGTAAACTAAAGCGTAAATTAAACTACTTACTTCAAGGTGAAACAAAATGAAATTGGCAACTTCCACTTCATTTTATGTGTAGAATAACTGAAACGGTGTATAATAACTATTACAAATAATAAACCTTTATTATGTACATACTATGAAACAAAGTAATGATAATCGAAACCATGTATACTAAAATGATAAATAAAATGATCCCTAAAGTTTATCAAGTTTTGCATTAAATTTTAGAATTGCATTTGTCATAGTTTCTAAATTTGTATTAAGCAATTCCAAGGCATCGGTTATGAGTTTCTGCTGAACAATGGCACGTTCTTCTCTCTCTTCTCTTTTGATTATGCTCTCTCTAACTAAATCCATAAAGTCTTTAGTTAGAGTCTCGGTAGATGAATGGAGTGGAGACGGTTTTAAATTGGTGTGGTCATTGTTGGCAGAAACTGGAGCATTGTTGTCATCACAATGTACCCTATTTTTAGTCATAAAATTTTCCTCGACGTTTACATCTTCATTGTCACTTACAGCAGGCGGCAATGTGTCGGAGTAGCTGTCGTGAATAAGTTCTTCTTTGAGATCTGTTTCCAGTTCCGACTGCTGCTGTATCAAAAAATCATTATATGTTTCTTTAGCTCGTGTACCAATTAATTACCTGGAATCCCGATTTTTGGAGATTTCGGATTTCTGTAATGTATAACACAGGTTTTTCATTCAACATCCTCTTTAACAATTGCAATGCTTCCTGATCGCACTCACTAGCATTGTTTGTGAATTCCTTTCCTTCAGAACCGTCGACTGTCTTGCTAACATGATTTTTCCATTCTACGAGTCTCTATGCGAACGAAATTCGTCTAACAACAATTAAATTGTATATTTTAATCTTTACCTCCTTCCACTCGTCAGCACTACATTGTATTGATCCATCCACGGTGTTTAATGCCTCTGATATTCTATTCCATGTGTCGGTATTATCATCACCACAATATTTCTTTGCCAATGCTATAAATATTCTCAGCTGATCCTGTGTGATATGACTCGACTCCCTACCGACAAAATTATTTGAGTGCTGAGACGAAGTGTCCATGTCCATCCATGCTAACGAATGTTCTGAGACGGCAGTCTCCAAATCAACAGGAATCTCTTCTTTAATAACATTGTCCATGTCATTGGAAAACTGTAAGGTATTGTAGTAATCTCACATGATGTGGATGAATTATTGATTCATTACCTCTTCTTTTATATGTGTTTGCGTTGTGCAATTTACTTCGGCAATATGTTGGTCGTCTGTTTCTACTTTTCCAGGCTTATCAACCAGACCACACTTTTTGGAGTATACAGATTTATAATTCCATTCGAGCATTGATTTTCTAGCTCGACATCGAATCTGATTGATACGATTCTTTAAGCACTAGATACAAATGATATACACGTAGTATATAAGTTTTATTGTTATATTTTTTGATACATACTTCTTTCCACTTGTCTGCTGATCGCGTTGGGCCTCTCATGTCGTTTAAATTCTCTGCCAATTCATTCCATAAATTGTAGATGAGGCCACCCTTTGCTCCATATGAGTTTTTTAGAATATCGGGGTATTGTTTAGAAAATGTTATGAAAAACTCCAGCTGCTCTTGTGTGGTTCTCTCGTATTTTCTAAAGTACAGCGTTTAAATAAACTCAGTCAGTTTTAAACGGTAGGTCCTGGTCAGTGAATATACAAAATTCTATGATTTAAGAAATGTTCACCGTCTCGTCCATTTGTTCTTCACCATTTCAAAGTCCCTATATTTAAATATATTTTTTCACGCGAATAAATGTCGGGTTTTCAAGCACAAGTCACATCGCGCAAAAGGGAAACAACTCAAATTTTTTTTAATAAAATTGTGATTATTATCAATAATACATTACAAAAAAATGCGTCATTACAAGAAAATACAATTAAAACTTTGGTAAATGTTAATGAAAATCGAGCTTCCCAATGTTTCGCAATTCTTTGAATTGCATCTTCAGTTGTTACCCTTTTGTAGAACAGGTGCGATATGTTTTCCCTTAGATTATAATTGATTGCATCTTCTTCCAAGTACAGATCCAACATTTCCATGTATGGCTCAATATCCAATTCAATTTCCCTAACAACCCAATGTATGTAGACTTTTTTCCATCACTGTAAATGTATGATATGGACTCCCGAGAAAAACAATTGGTTTGAAATTTTGAAGCAAATTCAACGTTGATCGTATTTTTAGATGCATTTGTCGTTGGACACTACTTACTTTAACTTTCCTTTGATTTTCATTTGAACAATATTTTGTGACAGAGCTGAGTGACAACGACAATGGATGGTGACAATGACAATTATTAGTCATTCACTGAACAGTACGATGTCGGTTGAATATATTAACGCCGTTATAGCGTGATTTTGTAAGTGCGATAGAAATTTAAATTATAAATTATAACTCCAAAAATTTAATTTGAATCAAAAAAAAATTCGGGCATATGGCCCCCCAAATTGCGAAGCGAAATAGGGTACCATGGAGATACCAGCGTGTTAACCGCATCAAACGGTTCATTTTTCGGGTTGTAATGGAGTCTGTAGGGTTTGTTGTAGAATGGTCTTACTGCATATGCGGCAATTTTGTATATTAACAAACCACTTGCGCCAAAATGAGCCTCATCGCAGAACACAATTATGTCCACAAGTTTAGTGAATCGATGACTGATTTTAAAAGTAAATGAATCGTTAATCTATTCGTGACGATTTTGCCAGAGTATATTGATGATAAATGTCAAAAAGTGAGTGAAAAAGAACTTCTGTGACTGCTGTCACAATCATATGGCTAAAGTGTAAAAATTTATAATATATAGAAGACAAAGGGTGAAAAAGGTAATTCGGGATTTAGTTACCCAAAAACAAAGATTTTGAGCTTGATACCTAATTGAGTGTTGTAGTGTCGTTAATTTTGTTGTCACATTTAATGCTTTGTGCTTTTCTACTTTTGTTAATGAAATTTAAATAATAGTACTATTGGGTTTTTCATGTTCAGAAACCAAATGTATGTATTGAAGTTTTTAATAGCAATAAAATAGAATTACTGCGAAAAAAAACCTTGGCTATAATTTTTCAATAAATTTTTGGTTATTAACATTCATTCATTCAGAAAATTTAAGCGCACGTCTCTCAAAAATAAATCTTTCCTTAAATCAGCTGTTTTTGTTATCGAACCCCAGTGAATTTATGCGATGTACAAAAGGGGATTGTATGAAAGGGGGCGTATAGATTGTTAGGGCCCCTATATCCCCGCGCCCTTGATCATATAGAATAAAATCAGCTGTTTTTGTGTTATCGATACCCAGTGAATTTATGGGATTTTTGCAAAGGAGGGATTTTTTTGTTTAGAATATGGTGGGCAAACGGAATGTAGGAAGAAACCCGAAAGTGACAGAAAAGGGAATCGACGAAAAACGAATATGGTGGAAAAGGGAATTGAGAAAGAGGATTTTCCATGTAAACAAAGTAAGAATCGTCAATTTATTAATTAATTTAAGAATATGTCCTGTTGTGTTTGCATGAATGGTGGTAATGTTGTTGGTGTATTTGATACTACCAGCGAAGAATTAAAAATTGCAGAAATTATTGAGCAACATTTGTGGTTTAAGGTAAAAGAAGAAGAAAGGACTCACTAGCTTTAATTATGAGATTGAACTTGTATTTTAATTCCCAAAGCCAAAACCGAATGATGACATCTGCACAAAGTGCTGGGATATTATCAAGGACTTCCATGAATTTTACCAAACCTCTAAAAGGGCACATAGAGATTTCCATGCATTCCACAGCGAGACTTTCATGGTGAAGGAGGAAAATTCAACATCGACACTGCCAATCAAAGAAGAGCTTGAAGAAACATGTGAGGAGAAAATAACACAAATTGAAGTTGAAATTGACCCCAACATACAAAGTTCCCCAATTGACGATGTCAGCTCTCATAAAAATCCTTTGGATGATGATCACCACAGTCAAAGTGAAGACTCGGAAAATGAATGTGACGATGATGCTGTGGCTGAATATGACGATTCATCGTCTTCGTCGTCGTCCGGTTCCGACGATGAACAAATTTCTGTCAAAAATTCACATTTGGAGCCAGAAAAGAAGAGCGTTGTCAGAGCAAAAAGAACACGGAGACCTGCCAAATCACGTGATTCACAGAAGGACGCCGAAGAGGCCACCAAAAAGAAGCGAAAAAGATTGGATCCAAAGCTCACAGAAGAAATGATAAAGAAACACATTCCTATGGTTTGTAATTTATGCAATTTTGATTGTAAAACGTTTCATGATGTTGGCAAACACTTCAAAGAATATCATTCGAAAATAAAGCCCTTCATAATGTGCTGTGGCAAGAGGTTCACCCGAAGACATTACATTGCCCAACATGCGTTACAGCACGAGGATCCAAATTGTTTCAGGTACAGTAATGTTCATGTTATTTATATAATACAATTTTATTTGAGGTTTCTAATCGTGTCCCAATATTACATTTAGGAACAAACGGGTAACATTACTAAAATATGTCTGTAGTACACCATATAGCTTCCATCCGGCTTATGAAGGTTTTTATATGGCTCCATTTCGTTGTAGGTTTTTTTTTTTCATTTCATTTTCATTTATTTAAATTCAGTTGGTAACTGAGCCTCTTAGGCCATATATACTTCTTATTTCTTGTGCCCTTACAATATTGTTGTTGATCTTACCAGGTTTCGAACCTGGGTTGTGCTGTGTTGCAGTCCCACAGACTAACTATCGCAACACGGCCGTCCACTCAGAATTGTTCACTTCCATTAAATGTCATGCCATTATTCCATCATGGTCTTTTGTCACCGGGTTAAGTTCATAGCTTCCATAGCTTAATGTGTTTCAATTCATCTATAGTTGCCTGGCTAAGATTCGTGTTGATCAGTATTCTTTCTTTTATTTTAAAGATGCGATGAATGCAATAAATCATTTAAAACAACTTACAACCTTCATACGCACAACCTATCATTTCATCAACAAAAAGAAGACGGTATTCATGCCTGTGAAGTATGCCAACAAAAGTTTGCTCGGCGTAAACTACTGGAATTTCATAAACCCACACATATACCAAAAGATCAATGGTCGTTTTTATGCATGAAATGCCCAACGCCAAGGCCGTAAGTTAACAAAATTTATGCAATGGTGTAAAATGTTAAACATACTTTAATTGTAGATTTGCCAGTGAGTACTTATTGAAAACCCACGAGAGTGTCCACAAGAGAGAAACTAATATTTGCCATGTCTGCGCCAAAGAAATAAAAGATAAGTATTTATTCGAAAAGCACGTTCGTTTACATTTCGAAGACAGCGGTCCACGTGTAAAGTGTCCTTACCCCGATTGCGAGAGTTGGCTGAAAGATGAATATAATTTAAAAGACCATTTGAGAAGGCACAATAGCGAGGGCATAATATATAAATGTCCAGAATGTGACAAGACATGTAAAAATCGCAAAGCTTTGTCACAACATAAACGCAACAACCATTCCAACAAGGTATATCGATGTGGCCAATGTGAAAAAACATTTAAGAAAGCCATAACACTAAAGGTTTGTAGTGAACGATGAGAGTTCTGGGTTACAAATACAATTTATGCTTTAAGTGATTTTTCTTCCTTTTCTAGGAACATATGGCTCATCATACGGGAGAAAGTTTATACAAGTGTCCCTTTTGCCCAAGGACATTTAATTCCAATGCTAATATGTATTCCCACAAGAAGAAACAACATACTGTTGAAAGGGGATAGAAACAAAGACTTTTGATAAGTCCTTTTTGTAAAACCAATCCACATTTTAAATCCAAGTTTTCATAGGTACAGTCGAATTCGAATAAGCGCACGCCTTTCAATTAAAAAAAATTGCTTAATTGAAAATGAATATTAGTAACGATTGTTCTGGGTGATTTTCCATGCGCTCTACTTCGCTTAGCGAAAATCCGTTTCATTGATAAATCGTTCATGTGAAACACATTTTTAATGCAAAGACACATACACAATAATAGAGGAGAATTGACGGACCAAGAGATAATAGAGGAGGTGACGTATATGGCCAATGGAAACTTTAAAAATGCTGTAGCAGGTTCAATAGAATTTATTATGAGATTATAAGAACCAGTTTATGTTTTAAAAACATTTTTTGGGACAATTCTGTTCAACTTCATTTAAGACAACCCAACTAAATGAAAATCAGTGACTATTTTCATCCAAGCTATTTGAATAGATTTGCCACAAGTTTGTATCTTCGTTTCATAATAATAAAAAATTCGTTTAAATGAAAGAAGTCGGTTCTATTAAAAATCCCTCATAAGTGAAAAATATTTTCGATTTTTTTCATTTCGGCTTAACCGAATTCGACTGTATAATACATAATAATAATAGTGTAAAAACAACAAAATACAGTACACATAAATATATGCAAGTGTATTCATATGTAAAATATTTTATTTTAGAACTGCTTATCTCTAATTTATAAAATAAATATTATATAAGAAAATACTTTTTTAAAAACTTTAAAAAATCTCCAATTTTGTTCCCATGAACTATCTCTAAAATCATTTTTTATTTTTGATCATCACCTATTGTGAGTGAAATCTAAGATGTGCCAAACTAACAGTACTTTTCCAATAGGTAAAGAAGTTGCATGCAGGGTTGTCAGATTCATTCTGGCTGTCGCCAAAAAATTCTTTCTCTATTTTGAATCACCGTCGCGGTGCCAAAGAAGAATACTTTTTTAGAGGAAGCCATCATCTTGCCATAGTCTCCCACTCATCATACCGGCCATCAATGTTACCTTTTTATGGCAAACCAGCTGTTTGCTATTTACTTTTTCTTTCCTATTTTCCCAATTGGCTCTATTTGGGCACATTTAATGTGTCTGTGCGGCACAAGTTTTCAAAATACCAACACTGTCGTACATAGGTTGACGTTTGTCGTTTTGTTTATAAATACTGGGTCATTTTGGTCATTTGCTGGTGGTGGTCAGATCGAAATGCTGTGCTGCGTGTGCTTGTTGGAAAACCCTGATACTATGGGAATATATGATGAAGTGGGCCAAAAATTGAAAATGGCAAAAGTAATTAACAAGCATTTATGGTTTAAGGTAACTCGTACCATCAAATAATATGTACAACAATTTACCCACTAAAACTAACTATCTCAAATTTTCAAAAGCCGGAACCAAATCAGGAATTGAGATCACACATTTGCATCGTCTGTTGGGAGACTGTTCTTGATTTCCATGAATTCTACCAGCAAGCGGAGAGGATACACTCCGAATATCAACTGAGTAATAAATTTGACGTCAAGGAGGAGGATGAAGTACCAGCGCCGACTACAAGATCTATTAAATTGGAAACTGAGGAGGTAAATGAAGATATTTTACAAATGTCCATTGACGTTGACTGTAACGAACAACAAGGCGGAAATCCTCAGGATGAAGAAAAACGTAGAAATCCTATGGATGATCTGCAGAAAGAGCTGGAAACAGAAATCGACGCTGGTTTAGAAACTGACTTGGAATTGTGTGATGCCTGGCAAAGTAACCCTTTAGATGTGAACATGCATGATATAGACAATGATACAGAATCCGAGCTTGAGTATATATCTGATGAATTTGAACCCTCTGAGATCAGTGATGATGAATCCTCCTCCGAAGAAGAGCATAAGGAGAAAGGTGACGAAACAAACAAAATCGAAGACAATAGCATTAGAAGTATTGTTAAAAAGAGTCGAAAGCGCCAGACTCCAAGTGAACCGAAAATAACAGGGGATGCCGTTAAGAAAAAAAGAAAAGTTCAATACAAATTGGATCCCATACACACAGAACAAATGATACAGAAACACATTCCGATGGGTTGTAATTTATGCGTTTTTGTTGGTAAATCATTTTCCGAAATAGTGGATCACTTCAAGGCAGCCCATCCCAAAGTGAGACCTTATATCACGTGCTGTGACAAGAAGTTCACCAAACGTTTCTATATCGCTCAGCATGCCCTAAAACATGAAGATCCGAACTGTTTCAAGTAAGTGCCTATTAACATTTACTAAATTATAATTTTCAGTCTAAACTCACGGTTTTATTAAACAACATTGTGGCAAACTGTGTCCCTACATCTGTCTAACGTTGGTGCTTACATCAACATTTTCATTTTACGGAGAACATAGTATCATCTTCGAGCATTGAGATCATTCATACAAATTGCCGAAAACTTCAGTGTTGTCACAAATAATTTTTTGAAAACACAAATGAATGGAGATCCTCTTGGGTTGAAACTTGATATCTGCTGATAATGCAAAAATTTCATAGCATTCGCAATGTTCAGAAAACCAAAACAAAAATATGCAGAGAAACATAACTCTTTTTTGTCAGCAAAACTAAATTGATCTCTTTTGAGCTGGGAGATATGTGTTCGATGAACACTTTAACAATTAACTCGACAATGACAAATTTTGGATTGTGCCTCTTTAGTAGTGATATGACAGCAGTCAGTTTAAGTGTTTTGACTTTCAATTCAGAAAGGAATGCTTGACAAATATTTCGAAATCAGTGTATGTTTAAGTAAGCTAACATTATCCAAATAATTGGAGCAGTAATCATTGCAAATGGATACCGAAGAAGAAGCATGGTGGCAACGGATCCCCATAACTCGCCTGCAATCAAAACAAACATATAGCCTTTTATAAACATTTATATTGTGATCTTGAACCGGCTTAACAGAAACAAATACTGTAAGCCAACATATTTGAAACTAGTTTGTATTCAAATTAAGATTTCAAAATGAACCTTTCTTATACTTGTGATTATATTGACGGATATGAAACTTCGTTATACAAATGTTATAGATTGAAGCTAACTATCGAGACATAACAATGATCAACATATGTTGTACCACAATCAATCACTTCAATCTGTTTGGCGATAAGAGTGTCTGATACCTGTGGAATCTTACACACAAAATATGTAACAAATGCATACATTTAGAATATGCTAATGGTGGTTGATGTGATCACAAATGCCCCTTAATTACTTCAATGTAATTACAATATGAGATTCCTGGAAAACGACCACGTAATTATATTTCTGATAGAACCAAAAAACGGCACACAAACAAAACAAAAATTGAGATTTGTGAGAACAAATTAAAGAACAAGCATTGTACATAAAGAAGGATGTACGCAACAAAAAGTATTTTCATTAACAAGAATAGTATTAATTATGTGGTCAGTATCGAACTTTATTCTAGATCGGAAAGATCACATATTGAAAATATAAAAGTTTTTGGAATGAAATCACAAATACGTCATGCCTTATAGAATTCCATATCCATATCTGAAACTTTATTATTTGTGGACTTCCTCATAGTATCGGCAATACTTTGAATAAAAGTGAACTAAATCTATAAATGCAGTGTCACTTGACTTTCACTAGATTTTAGACCAGACATCGACAATATGTCTAAAGCACTGGGTGTCTCTATAACTAAAATTTTTTGATGGAAGAAGAATAATTCAATGAGAAAATCGTAATAAATATAAAAACATTTTATAAAACGGCTACCACCTTTTCGCACAAGAAGCCGATCTAGACAACATAACAGTGTCACTATTTGTAAGACATCAACTCAGTCTGCATATTCTTGCAACATTCCTTGAAAATTGTTTACGATGATGTTTGTTTACTCGCTGACGGGGAGTATACAAATGGCTCCGAAATGGCTAATGGTTATAGTAAAGATATTTTACAGTGCTAGTAATAATTGTACTCAGCTCCTAAAAGCTTTACTACCAAAAATTAATTTTTCTGCCCGGCATTTTTAGTCTTTTCTTTTAACAAACAAAGGCTGGTTTCTTTCACAAGTAAAGTTATATTAATCCCATTATTTATATATGTATGTTCAAGAAAAAAGTGACTGATGATGTAAAAATCGTTGTATCGTACTCAAGCATTTAGAACTGTAACAAGATGCAGGATGACTTGGACAGTTTTGGTATATGGGTTTTAGTTATGCTCTTGCGTCATACAACGCTAGGTTGAATCTTTTTAAAATGCGTAGGCTGCCAAATAATTATCATGATCATATCATTATTTATCTTTAAGCGGTTGGCTTTTGCTATTAATATATAGCCATCTCTCTATTGTGGGTCCCTCGTTCGTACTTCAATGGGTACCACTTCCAGTAAGAAAAAGAGCAATTATTTTATCCTGGGCTGGTCAATTTGGCCAATATGCCTTCACAAACTCACATTTAAATCGTAAGCAATTTAAGTAATCATTCCTGACATCAGGACAGTTTATTTCAGAAAAAAACCCGTAACAAAAATAATTGATGTCAGCGGTGACGAACATATTGAACAATTGCCCATTATGTTAAATGTACTTTCTATTTACTTTTTGTCCTCGGTTGATAGGGGCGGGAGTGTGAAGCGACTTAAAGTTCGTTCGTATTTCAATGGGTATCACTTCTAGTAAGAAAAGGAGCAATTATTTTGTCCAGGGCTGGTCAATTTGGCCAATATGCCTTCACAAACTCACATTTAAATCATAAGCAATTTAAGTAATCATTCCTGACGTCAGGACAGTTTATTTCAGAAAAAACCGTAACAAAAATAATTGATGTCGGCGGTGACGAACATATTGAACAATTGCCCATTATGTTAAATGTAATTTCTATTTACTTTTTGCCACAGATGTCACCCGTGCAATAAAACGTTTACAACAACTTGTGGCCTGCGAACGCACAATTTGAATTATCACGCACCGGATGAGGAGCGCACATATCTATGTGAATTGTGTCCAAAGAAATTTGCCAGGCGTAACTTATTAGAGTTGCACAAACCTTCACACATACCCAGGGAGCAGTGGCAGTTCTTTTGTACAAAATGTCCTACGCGTAAATCGTATGTATTTAATACAGACCTATTTATATATTACATACATATTTTATATATATATGTGTTTATAGATTCGCCAGCGAGTACTTATTAAATGTACACACTAGTATGCAACACAAGCGGGCGAAACATGTTTGCCATGTATGTGCCAAACAAATTCGGGATAATTATTCCTTTCAAAAACACGTTCGCCTACATTTCGAAGATAGTGGTCCACGTGTACCCTGCCCTTATCCAGATTGTGACAGTTGGCTGAAAGATGAGGACAATTTGAAGCAACACTTGAAACGGCACAATCCCGAGGGCGTTGTATACAAATGTCCTGAATGTGATAAGGTAGTTAAGAATCGTCGAGCTCTGACGAATCACAAGCGATACAGTCATTCGAATGAAACGTTCCAGTGTGAACAATGTGATAAAACATTTAAAAAAGCTATTTCCTTGAGGGTTTGTATTTAAATCTTTTTTTTGTTTAATTACTTTTCCCCACTATTAAGGTTGTTTATTTTTTAGGAACACATGACACAACATACGGGTGAAACATTGTATAAATGTCCCTTTTGTCCCAGGACGTTCAATTCAAACGCTAACATGCATGCTCACAAGAAGCGCGCACATCCCGTTGAGTGGAACGAATGGCGGCGAAACAAAACTGGCAGTTCTCAAGCTTTAATTAAACATTCACATTCTTTATAAAATTAGGATGTGAATGAATTAGTTTAATCTATATTAGTATAGTATGTACTACGATTAAAAATAGTTTTCGTTTTAAAATTAAAATAAATAAAACATAAAGGTAATAGACCCATTAAAATATTACTTAAGGCATTTGAAGATAGTTTTAATGCGGTCATTGCCAAACCGCGGTAGCAGATTTTAGACTCCGGCGGGTACATTACCGTTTCCAGCTCTGCTCACTGTGACTATAATATTCCAAAAAATATGTACATATATTTATAAACAGAAATCCATTTTTCGACATTGAGCTCGATGGCGAGTCGATTTTTTAGTACTGAGTCGGTTATGGCACTCGCTGTTTGGTGCGGTTTATGGTCTAACGGGGCCATTGGACCTTACCTTTTTCGAAAATGAGGTTGGATCAACAGTTACGGTGAATGGATTGCGCTATCGAGAGATGATTAATGATTTTTTATGGTCGGAGTTGGATGACATTGATCTGGACAACGTTTACTTTGAACAAGACGGCGCTATGTGCCACACAAGCAACGAAACCATTGCACTTTTACGGGAAAAGTATCCGGACAGTGTTATCACTCAAAGAGGTGATCACTATTGGCCACCGAGATCTTGTAATTTAACACCTTGCGACTTCTTCCTTTGCGTCCACGTGGAAGCTGACAGCCCAGTGTCGATTCAAGACCTCAAAGATAGAATTCGTGAGGCTATCGAGGACATAGGGCAGTCACTTTGCGTTTTGGTTGTGGAAAATTTCATGAAAAGGATATGTTCCTGTAAGCGTGGTCGTGGTGGCCATTTGGCTGATGTTGTTTCATTATTAACGGCATACCTTCCTCTTTATTATGAAATAAACATCCGATCATTTATCTCAAAAAATTAAATTTTTCTTTGATTACCAAAATAACACCTCTTGTTGGACACCCCAGTGTATTATAATTTAAATTTTTATCTCGCTTAAAAAATCGTACTGTTCATTGAACAATTTACTATCAACTTGGAATTTGCTTTCAACACCAATGAAAGAATGAATGAAAGTTTTTCCCGGGAGTCCATATCATACATTTACAGTGATGGGAAAAAGTCTACATACATTGGGTTGTTGGGGAAATTGAAATTATAATGAATATTGGATATTGAGCCATACATGGAAATGTTGGATCTGTACTTGGAAGAAAATGCAATCAACTATAATCTAAGGGAAAACATATCGCACCTGTTCTACAAAGGGGTAACAACTCAAAATATCACAACGGTAATATTATTTTTAATTATAATTAGTAGTTTTTAACTTCGACCCTTTAGGGTAAATTTTAATACAAACAACAGACAATGCCAGTCACACTACACTAGTTTAAGAATTTGTGTGTACTCAATTTACATTGGGAAATAAATATACAACAATCTTAATATATATTTACCCTCGACACTGATTCACTGATACACTGATACACTGATTCCCTGATTCCCTGATTCACTGACTCTGTCACGCACTACGTAGGAATTTAAATAGGCATTCTATAATAATTCTATAAATAATAATAATAAAAAAAATAATATTTTGTTTGTACAGAAATTGTGTTTTCCCCAAATTTTTTTTTTCTTACAAATTTTTTTTTTTTACAAAAATTTTTTTTTCCAAATTTTTTTTTTCCAAATTTTTTTTTTCAAGAAATTTTTTTTTTGAAAACAATTTTTTTTTTCCACAATATTTTTTTTTTTCAACAAAATTTTTTTTTTTCAACAAAAATTTTTTTTTTCAACAAAAATTTTTTTTTTCAGCAAAAATTTTTTTTTCAACAAAATTTTTTTTTTTCAACAAAAATTTTTTTTTTCCACAAAAATTTTTTTTTTCAACAAAATTTTTTTTTTCAAGAAAATTTTTTTTTTCAACCAAATTTGTTTTTTTTCTACCAAATTTGTTTTTTTCAACCAAATTTTTTTTTAAACTAAAACTTTTTTTCAACAAAAAATTTTTTTTTTCCACAGAATTTTTTTTTTTCCACAAAATTTGTTGTCCATATTTCAACGGGCGCCATAGGCGCATTACAACTTACTAGTTTAAAAAATAAACATCAGACCTTCAACTTGATTTTTATTAACATTTACCAAAGTTTTAATAGTATTTTCTAGTAATTTTTAAATGTATCATTGATACACAAATAATGACCTATATAAAAAATTATAATTAATGTTCTGCAATTGTCCACTTGCTCTTTAGCTGTACGCATCACTTATCGAAGAGAGCGATTTGGCCAGTCTTCTCTTCGACTTGAGTAAGTTGCTGTATTTTATGTATGTATGTATGTATGTAAGTATGTGTTGTATGATAGCCGGCCCGGCCAAGTACTCACGCAACAGTTTGCAGTTTGTTGCCACAAACAATAACCACCATTAATAAACATGGTCAAAAGAGAAATTAGCTGCACACGAAACGCCGAAACGTTGTCAGAAGATCACCATGGAAACAAGTTTTCCTTTTCTCTATACAACAAAAAAATATCGGTTGACCGACCGACCACATAAAAAGTAAACATTCAAACGAAACAATATAATCAGCATCGAACATGTTTGTTTATTTAAGTAAAAAGGTAAATTCATAAAACTATTTTTTGAAACACAAATTAGTGAAATCATTACTTTCATATGCAGATTGCTATACCCAACAATGTACAACTGAATTGTATATCCTGGAATAAGGAACAGGGATATATCGCCGTGGCCGGCACTGAAGGTTTACTGAAAGTCTTAAAATTGGAGCAAGGTATGTAGTGTACACTGCGTAAACGGACCAACTCCATTTCAATAACTCTACGCAACAATCAAAATTAAATTTTAATTGATGAAAAAAAAAAATATCTGCTGTTGATTGAATACAAATCACTTATCGAAACGGAGTTGGTCCATTCACGCAGTAGACTACCAATGTATACATACATATGTAAAATCTGCCTATTAAAATGTAGCATCTAATGGCCAAAATAAAGGAGGTTTAGCTGCCGTATCCAATTTGTCCATGAATCAAACATTGGACGGCCACAAAGACACGGTAAAAGTTGTAGTATGGAATGATGCCCAACAGAAACTGACTTCCTCCGATGTGGATGGTGTTATTATGGTATGGATGCTTTACAAGGGGTCATGGTATGAAGAAATGACCAATGATCGCAAAAAATCCACAGTCAATGGCATGCATTGGTCTTCGGATGGCAACAAAATCTGTATTGTCTATGAAGACGGAGCAATTATTGTGGGTATGTTTGGTGTTTTTTTTGTCTATCTATATGTTATTTACTATCTCCACCAACATTTGTAAATCAAAAAGGATCGGTGGACGGCAATCGCATTTGGGGCAAAGAATTGAAAAATACTCATCTTAGCGGTGTTCAATGGAGTCCGGATAATCGCTTGATTTTATTCAGTTTGGCAAATGGCGAATGCCATTTGTACGATAACCAAGGTTGTTTTGCGGTAAGTGCAAAGTAGTCTCAATTACAAACTCAAAAAGTATCTTTCTTTGCAGATGAAATTGAATATAAAGTGTATAAATCCTAGTTCGAGTCGTCATAATCAAGTTGCGGCATTAAGTTGGTACAGCGGAAAAGTTCCTGGCAATAGACCCGTACTGGCTATATGTTATGCAAATGGGAAAGTCCAAATTATGGTGGATGAAAATGATGAAAGTAAGCATAGATTAATTTAATTAGTGTGTAATAACATTTTTTTTGAATGCGGACCGGAGGTATGTAGGTGGCATTGGTATGCACACCTACTCACATTTCAACCACTCTCCTCCATGGGACTGTCGTTTGGTATTCCTTTGTGAAGGATGGTCAGCACTTCATGTGTAGATTTTTGTCGACATTCTTCAGAACGTCTGCTCTGCTACGCTAGGTTTTACCATTGAATTGATGGCTTCCCTGTTGTGTCTAAATTTCAGCATGAATTCCCTCACATATCGAGAATCAGCTACAAGAAGACCACGTTGTTTAAAGTAGAAATTCGTGTCTTTGTATGTTCTTCTTGGCACCTTCTTGTCCATGTGGTCCTTAAAACTCCGTCTATTGTCGATCATGACATTTATTTTGTGAACCGGGTTGATTTTCCGACTCGTGGCTTTTCGACTCGTACTGCCTCCAGCTTGTGCCCAGCCAATGTCAAACTTACCGACTCCTGCCATGTTTGCACCTGGGCCATAGCCAGGTTGGTTGTTGTTTTGCTTCATGAATGTGTTTAGCCAAAGTAACGACCTGTATATCAATAGTAAATCCAATAATTCAACCGCCGGATGGCAGAGTCAGTCGCACTGATCCTTGTGGAACAGCAGCTGTGAAATCGTATCGTTCTAATTTGTCTCTGCTTTTGTAAGTACCCTCTCTTAGCTACAAAATAGAAATTGGGGCCTTCATTCTTGAGATGGTGCGTCGTGGTATTTACTTTCTATATAGTATGGCAGTATTATTAGTAAGATAGGAATCATTGAGTTTCCTGGCGGAATTATCGTCTTTGTCATTTATATGTTATTATTCTTCTCCGTGTTTATAGATCCCTGCATATTAAATACACTTATGCATATTAGCGATGCCAAATGGAGTCATGATGGTTTAGTTTTAGCTATATGTGGCCGACTCGATGAAGTGCCATCAACGAAGGAATTGAATCAAGTTAGCTTCTATTCCCCGCACGGTCAACTACATCGTTCTCTGAAAGTGCCCGGCAATCAGGTGACTTCAATATCATGGGAAGGGAAATCATTACGCATTGCCATGGCTGTCGATTCGTTTATCTATTTCGCCAATATTAGACCAGATTATGTTTGGTGCTACTTCGAGAAGACTGTGGTTTTCCTGAATTTCAATAATAGCAAATCGAATAATCTAAATGTTATAACATTTTGGAATACAACATCGAATCAGGTAAGTGAGGGGAACTCCAATGTATGTTATAATATATACGTTTTGTAAAATCTTTTAGAGTTTTCTTAAAGAAGTTGAGCCCTGCTTGGCCATGGCTGCTTGTAACGAACATTGCGTCCTGGCTGTGGAATGTATCAATGGCAATATTAAGGATTTGGCGCTATCTTCAGTGGAACGCAAAAATACAGATGATAAGCTTTATCAGCTATTGTTGTGCAATTCAATTGGAACAACGGTGGATTGTAAGTATTGATTACCTGCCAGCTGCAGATACACTGGTAACAATATCTATTCCATTTTTAGCCAAATATACAGAAGTATGTGCCAAGTACATAGGCATCAACTCAAACTACGTGTCCATTGCATCAAATGATGAAATACTGTTATGGCACTATCACACTCCAAAGGTGAGAAGAAGAAAATAAAATGTAAAATTACCGTTATTAAGAAGCAAAAATGTAGGGTTAAAAAGATGAAAGGATTTGAAGATTTCAAAATTGTAGTTTTCAAAATTTGAAAAAATCCATGGGTCTAAAATAAATTCCTAGCTCGCGCAAGTCGATATAATGGATTCAACTAAGTAAGCATAGAGCAAAAACGAATTGTTATAATTTTTGTTTTTATTTTTTTTTACACATTTTTAAGTAATTATCCATATTGGAAATAAATAAACTCACTTTATTTAAATTAAAAATTTTCAAAAAATTTTCAGACTGAAATTTATAAAAAAAACATGTAAGAGCTATGGGATTTACTTTTTTTTTTATTATAAACTGTACTGTGCTATCCTTCTTTTTAATGACGTCAACATTTTATTTATACCAAATATAGTTTGGTTGTAGCAACTGTTAAAAATATCGATTTTGAAAGGGATTTATTTTAGACCAATGGTTTCTTGGTGAGATTCTTAGAATTTCCCGTAGTTTTAATTTTAGCTATACCAATACAAATACTTAGAACCTCTTGGTGTGGTTGGTAGTGTGTGCAACTATCATACAGTTAAACCCAGGTTCGAAACCATCAAACATTTTTCACCGCTTGATTTCACCACGTAAAAGCGACTTTACAGTAAAAACATCTCTAGAAAAAGCATGGAGCCGACTTTAAACATCAGGTCCTCGCCAATTATAACTTGCTCAGTTTACTGGTGTATAAAGTAAAATGCATCAAAAAATCAAAAAGTTACCCAGTGTCTCAATCACTAAGAGAAGGGATAGGAGGTAAGCTGTAGTTACAGTTCACATGAACTCCGAATGGAATACAATTCAGCTTTAAATTTAATGAGAACAAATGAATAATGAAAGCAAAAATTCATGAAAATAAACGGACTCACCATAATGTTGACGACCACCGATTTGCACATAAGCGCTTGGATTCTACGAACACTCCTCAGGACAGGTTTTTGATGCCCAATATGACCTAATTCAAAATGTTAAAAAAAAAACTAAACACATATATACAATTTCCTACGAAATTGTTTTGTGTAGTGTCACACATGTCATTTTAAGCTCAATATTTCTTAAATTTCATCTTCCAGAGTGCTTCGCAATTACACAATGTTAAATCGCGCAAAGAAAAACGTTTTCATATTGACGACACTCCCACTGGTGTGGATTTGGCAAAAGATTTACAGCTTTCAAAACCAACGCAAGAGCAAAGGGAAAATAATCATGATGTCATCTGTTCATTGGCCATCTCGGAAAAACTGTTGCTGGTGGCTAGGGAATCGGGCATTATAAACGAGTACAGTGTTCCCAATGTGGTGTTGAGAAATCGCCATAAAATTGGAGCGAAAATTATAAAAATGGCCATTAATTGTAACTCCACGTAAGTTTTTTTTTGTTATATCCTATCGGGACAAATGTGTACATTTCGAATTGCAGGCGTGCTGCTCTAATTGATTACAATGGAGTTATGACTCTTTTGGATTTGGACGACGATCGCGAAACTCAGTTAAATTTTAGTCGAGTGGAACGAAAAGACGTTTGGGCAATTTGTTGGGCCCAAGACAATCCATTACTCTTGGCTTTAATGGAAAAGACACGCATGTACATTTTTCGCGGTAATGATCCCGAGGAGCCCATATCGTGCTCTGGTTACATATGCACCTTTGAAGATCTGGAGATAACTAGTGTTCTGCTGGACGATATTATAAGTGGAGAAGAAACACAGAATTCCTTAAGCCACATCTTGCAGTTGAAAGTGAAATCCTTGCGTGACACCGATGATCTGTTACAGCACGTTGGCTTAGAAGATGCCAAACAGTTTATCGAAGATAATCCTCATCCGCGTTTATGGAGACTTTTGGCCGAAGCTGCACTGAAGAAACTAGAACTGGATGTGGCCGAAAATGCGTTCGTAAGATGTGCCAACTATCAAGGTATACAGCTGGTAAAACGACTACGTAACATACCCTCAGAACTGTTGCAGAAGGCAGAGATTGCAGGATTTTATGGTGAATTCGAGGAAGCAGAAAAGCTGTATATTGATGGAGATCGCCGAGATTTGGCCATCAACCTGCGTATTACATTGTGTGATTGGTTTCGTACCGTCCAATTGTACCGCATGGGTTCGGGCATATCAGATCAACAAATGGAGACGGCTTGGCGTCAAATAGGTCATCATTTTGCTAACTTACGATCGTGGGACAGTGCGAAGGAGTATTATGAAAAATCGCATGACATCGAAGGCTTAATGAATTCCATGTACCATTTAGAACAATTTGAGGAGTTGGAAAAATGCATAGACAAGTTACCGGAGAAAAGTCCTTTGCTTTCAAAAATAGGTGAAATGCTTGCGTCCGTGGGTTAGTATGGCTATGTTTTATTACTTTTTTTTTAATTTTATCCTACTTCATGTGTTGTTGATATAGGCATGTGCACTGAAGCTGTAAGTGCCTATTTGAAATTTGGGGATCCCAACTTAGCTGTTAATACGTGCGTCAACTTGAGACAGTGGGGTCAGGCGGTAGAATTGGCTCAACAATTTCAAATGCCCCAAGTCAGCGTGTTGTTAAGTAAACATGCCGCCCAGCTTTTGAAAGAAAACCGTCTACCTGAAGCCATTGAATTGCAGAAGAAAGCTTGTCGTTACTTGGATGCTGCCCGTCTCATGACCAAATTGGCTGAAACCGAAACGGAAAAAGGATCAAATCTGTTGCGTATTAAAAAACTGTACGTTCTGGCTGGTCTTTTGGCTGAGCAACATTTGAAAAGCTTAGCAAACTCGTCCAGTTCCGCCGGTACACCCGCCTACAATGTAGACCGCTTAGGTATCATGGATTCAATGAACCTCGAAGAGTCGGCAGCGATAGAACGAATATGGCATTGTGCAGAAGCCTATCACTTTATGTTGCTGGCTCAGAGACAATTACGTTTTGGAATTGTTCATAGTGCTGTCATAACTGCTCTGCGTCTCAGAGAATATGAGGATGTTCTTAAACCTGAGGACATTTATGGTCTTTTGGCATTGTCCAGTTGTGCCGATAGATCCTTTGGCACCTGTTCGAAGGCCTTCATAAAACTGGAGTCTCTCGACCATTTGCCAGAGAAAACTCAACAGGAATACGAAGAGTTGGCAGTTAATATTTTTTCAAAAAATGAACCTATTGATGACAAAGAGGACTTTATTACATGTTATGCTTGTGAATCTTCAGTTTCCGATAGGTAAGATTAAAGTGGATCTTAAAAAAAAGTGAGATTTAAGAAATTGATTTTGTTTTTAGTTTACCGGCTTGTAATACGTGTGGAGCCCGTTTTCCACCCTGCATCTCTTCGGGTAAACCTATAACACAGCCTACTGCCAACATATGGATATGCGGTACCTGTCATCATTGTGCCTCGCCGATGGAAATAACCAGACATCGAACATGTCCTTTGTGCCATACATTAATTTTATCAATGACATTGGAGCTTTAAGAAATGTTCATATACTATTTGGTTCGTTTGGTCTCATAAATAAATAAATAACTGGTTTCAGAATAGTAGAAAATAAAATATTCTACAAATTGACACTCATTTGGTATGGAAAGGATACCGACGTTACACCGTTAAGAAAGATAAACTGTCAATTACCATATTGCACACATTCGACTAAAGACGCGCCATTCAAAATTTGTCATTTTCCAGTTGACCTGTTTTTGCGTTTTCCGAAAATTGCAAAATTTTGAATTGTAAACTAATACAAAATAATTGTTGTAGTGTACTTGGTGTGGTCTATACACCAAAGCGACAAACTAATTCAACAACCATAAAGTAGTGGTCTCCATTATCCGTAACCGTAAGGCCGTTTCCCTCGAAAAGTCGAATAGTGTGCACTATTTGATCGTATCGATCTGTATTTCTGGCTTATAAAGCCAAAAAAATTAATTAGGATGGACTATATCAAAACATCTTAGAGTAATGTAATGTTTATAAATGCGAACTACTTTACTTTAAAACACAAATACAATTATAAAAAGTTGTCGTTGTCTTAATGTATAACTGTTACTCTATCCACAGAAAATAAATATGTATTTTACCATAATGTTATAGATCATCTCTATATAGTTTTAATGTAACTCGCCATAAAGCGGCTACTACATAGGCCTACATGTCTGTAGATATTTATGATGGCATTCCAAACAGCACTGTCTAATATCATGTATGTCATACATGTATGTTGGTTTTCAAACATTCAGTTTCTGATGTCTGTCGCACTAAAATAATCGTCCAGTATTAGTTTATAGATGAATATATATTGGGTATTGATAAAGATCCATCTATGAAAACCCTTCATATGATATAATTAAAATAGAAAACATAAATGTTGGCACTTTTGGTCCTTTTTGGACACATTTAATGTGTATTGCGGCACAAATTAAAGTTTCCGAAATACCAATACTGGTGTACTGTGTGGTTGTTGTAACATATTGGAGAAGATTAGATTAGTCATCCGCTATCAAATATGTTTGCAGGGAAGAATCGAAGACCTCAGCCGCCGCCGCCGACCAAAGTGCTTCGGAAGGGAAGAATCAAAGATGGAATGGAGGAATCTCCGATCGGACGAAGATGGAATGGAGGAATAGCCGATTAGACGAAGATGGAATGGAGGAATTGCCGATCGGACGAAGATGGGATGGAGGAATTGCCGATCGGACGAAGATGGAATGGAGGAATTGCCGATCGGACGAAGATGGAATGGAGGAATTGCCGATTAGACGAAGATGGAATGGAGGAATTGCCGATCGGACGAAGATGGGATGGAGGAATTGCCGATTAGACGAAGATGGAATGGAGGAATCTCCGATCGGACGAAGATGGAATGGAGGAATTGCCAATCGGACGAAGATGGAATGGAGGAATCTCCGATCGGACGAAGATGGAATGGAGGAATTGCCTATTAGACGAAGATGGGATGGAGGAATTGCCGATTAGACGAAGATGGAATGGAGGAATTGCCGATCGGACGAAGATGGAATGGAGGAATTGCCTATTAGACGAAGATGGGATGGAGGAATTGCCGATTAGACGAAGATGGAATGGAGGAATTGCCGATCGGACGAAGATGGGATGGAGGAATTGCCGATCGGATGAAGATGGAATGGAGGAATTGCCGATTAGACGAAGATGGAATGTAGGAATTGCCGATCGGACGAAGATGGGATGGAGGAATTGCCGATTAGACGAAGATGGAATGGAGGAATCTCCGATCGGACGAAGATGGAATGGAGGAATTGCCGATCGGACGAAGATGGAATGGAGGAATCTCCGATCGGACGAAGATGGAATGGAGGAATTGCCTATTAGACGAAGATGGGATGGAGGAATTGCCGATTAGACGAAGATGGAATGGAGGAATTGCCGATCGGACGAAGATGGAATGGAGGAATTGCCTATTAGACGAAGATGGGATGGAGGAATTGCCGATTAGACGAAGATGGAATGGAGGAATTGCCGATCGGACGAATATGGGATGGAGGAATCACCGATCAGACGAAGAATGGAGGAATTGAATTTCTCAGCCACTCAGCAACCACGCCGTCGCCGACCAAATTGCATCGGCTTCGGACTCCAAAAAAAATATTTTGGTTTTTTTCCCAAAAAAAATTAAATAATAAAAATAAAACAAAATAAATGAAGAAATGAAGGTAAATACATGCATTTATTAGCAAAACACAATATTAATATAACCGTTATAACAGCGTATAAGTGAAAAGAAGTTGGAGGCCTTCAACGTGGGCACCATGGCCAAGCGCCAAATGTCCAAGAAGGAAATCGAGGAGCAAAAGAAAAAAGACGACGAAGCGGCAGCAGCCCATGTAAGTATGAAGTTTCCAGAGCAAATATTGCCGATATTAATGTATTTAACAGGTATTCAAGGAGTTCGTGGAGACATTCCAAGAGGTTCCTTCTGCTTACTCCAAAGTTTGGGTCAAAGCCGGAACGTATGATGCCGGTTCCCGAAGTATGTTGTTACTCCGACATGCCGGAGTACAAAATAAATAACACCACCTTTCTGATCATTTTACAGGGGAAGATAATCGTGAAAAGGGGAAAATTTATAGGCCCTCATCTAAAGTGGAACCTCAAGAATTTTCAAAGATTTTGGGATCCGATCCGAAAAAGGACTCTGTGACGTTGAAGAAAAAAAGCCAAGAAAAGAAGAAAAGTAATTTGGAATTGTTTAAAGAGGAACTACGACAGATACAAGAGGGACGAGAAGAGCGTCATAAACTAAAGCATATGGCCCAAAGCAGCAGTGTAGCTCAGCCGAAGGACCAGAAAGACCATTCGACAGACAGTGAGATGGTGGAAAGGTCCGGCTCGCACGACACTGGAGATCCAAACACAACAAATTTATATTTGGGTAGTTTATGTCCCAAGGTAAGTAGCAACGCTTGCAATTAATAAACAAAGATCACATGTACTTATTACATTCAACAGCTCTCTGAACAACAGTTAATGGAAATTTTTGGACGTTACGGGCCATTGGCAAGCATCAAGATTATGTGGCCGCGATCAGAGGAGGAGAAGTCACGTGGACGTAATTGTGGGTTTGTAGCATACATGAGTCGAAAGGACGCCGAGAGAGCTCTGAAAACACTTAATGGACGTTTCATAATGGGCTATGAAATGCGAATGGGCTGGGGCAAAGCTGTGCCAGTATTAAATCAACCAATTTTTATACCACCGCCACTATTGGAACTCACCATGCCACCACCGCCATCAGGTTTGCCATTTAACGCCCAACCTCCCCTGAATGAAAGATCAAACTTACCACCAAAGAACTATAAAGAATATACGTCCGATGACGAAAAAGAAAACATGGAAAAGGTAGGGAGAACAAAGCTAAACTCGTGCATGCATTATACAAATAAATTATTCTCTTCTATTGCAAAAGGTCTTGAAGAAGTCGGTGGTTAAAGTTATAATACCCACAGAAAAGTAGGTTGCGTTTCCTATTAAAGAAGAATATCTTCCACGTGATAATAATAATTTGTAATTTGTGTTGCCTTCAGAACTGTCTTACACATCATCCATCGCATGATCGAATTTGTAATACGTGAGGGACCTATGTTTGAGGCTTTGATCATGAGTCGGGAAATCGAGACTCCTGCTTATTCATTTCTATTCGATAACGAGAGTCCGGCTCATATCTACTACCGATGGAAATTATTCTCACTGCTCCAGGGAGATAGTCCTACTGAATGGAACGAAAAAGAATTTCGCATGTTCAAAAACGGTCCCATTTGGAAACCACCAATGGTAAATTTCTATACACAGGGTATGCCTGATGACTTGGTTGTTGATCCCGATGCCCCAGAAGTGCATAAGGGAGCTTTGTCGACAGCGTAAGTTTTTGTCAATACACAAATTATTACTAATTATTTGCCATTTCTTACATGGGATATTTGTTCATACTTTCCAGACAACGTGATCGGTTGGAGGACCTAATACATTATCTGACACCGGAGCGTTCACGAATAGGCGATGCTATGATATTTTGTATTGAACATGCGGACGCAGCAGATGAAATATGCGAATGCATATCCGAGGCATTGGCCAACCCTTCGACTTTAGCTTCTAAGAAAATTGCTCGTTTATATTTGATATCAGATATTTTACATAACTGTACAGTTAAAGTGTCGAAAGCTTCATTCTTTAGAAAATCGTACGTTTTCTCTTGTTAAGCCTGGCATAGCCTAACTTATATCCGTTTTTCTCTTTGGCAGAATTGAGAAACTGTTGACGGAAATATTTGAGAACCTGCACAATTTCTGCAACGGCATAGAAAGTCGTCTTAAGGCTGAGGGATTTAAAAATAGAGTGCTCAATGTTTTGAAAGCCTGGGATGATTGGGCCATTTATTCCAAGGACTTTCTAATGCAATTGAGATGTACATTTTTAGGAAAACAGGCACGTATTTTTTTTAATGTCTATAACATCATTAATTTAATAAATTCTCTTTGCAATGTTCCTATTACAGATGCAAGTTGTGCCTCCCTCTCCACCACCTGAAGAAATTAAACCAGAACTGGAGGAGGAAGATATCGATGGTGCTCCCATGTCCGCTGATGAGAGGGATGATGAAGATTTGGATGGTGTACCCCTGGATGGTGCCGCACTCCTAAAGGGCGTTTTAATGCGCAGCTTGCCAGAGACATCGCAAAAAAGTACACCAACCCGTAGAAGTCAGGATGTTAGCCGTGATGCTGCAGATTATAACGACGACATAGATGGCGTTCCAAGTGAGTAGTAATTACAAAATCAATTGAATAATGACTCAAGTTTGCTATTGTATGCAGTGTACGATGACATCGATGGAATGCCCATGGAAAAAAATTCTTCTGATCAACTCAACTCTGAAACGATGGGTGGAAAATTTTCATCGAAAGCGCCAGCATTTATACCATCGAAATGGGAAACTATTGACCCCGAACAAATTGAGGCTCAAGCAGTGACCACCAGTAAATGGGAGTCATTAGATCCTCCCGATCCACCAAAATATGAATATGATGATACGGATCTCGAAGAGGATTATGATGAAATTAAACGATTAAAATTGCGTGATGTGGAAGTAAAAATTATGCAATATCAGGACTCGTTAGAGTCGGGAGAAAATGAACTAAAGTCTGGTTGGACAATACCGGAACAAGTAGAATACTATCGGACAAAATTATTGAAAAAGGTATGTGGTGTTATAGATCAAATGGAAGTGTGTACAGATGAATTCAGAATATTGTGAAATAACATTTTCTGACAAAGCAAAGCAGAACCTACACAATAAAATTGTATAGATCTTCTTCGTAGTAAGATTAACTATTTTAAACATATTATAAGGTGCGATGTATCTACCCGGAGACCGAAAAATGCTGATAACGGCGATATTATTACACGACGGTCACAGCAAAATCTTAAGAACTGGACATTATGACGTGAATTTTGGATGACGATTGTGTACGCTATACGTTTGAGCTCCAGAAGCCCACATTTTACTTTTTTGATGTATCCTTAGAACGTATTTAGATACATATGGGTGTCTAGTCGCATACGCTATTTTCCTTGAGTCGGCGTGTAGTTTGTTTAGTTCACAAATATTAAAATATTTTCAAAAGTTGTACCATCTTCTCAAAATATCGTAAAAGCGGCGGAATTAGAAATAAGCGAAGACAATTTTGAAGTTTTAAAGGATGCTTGATTTGAAACTTTATTTTTTTGGGATGTCCTTCAAACATTTATTCCTCTTATTTATTATTCTGAATAAGAGTAGAATCAAAGTTCTTCATAGACTAATGGATCATTTGCAAACAAATAATTCCCCTTATGTTGTCTTTTACAATTGAGTTCTGGCACTTTGTATATAACTAACAAATGAAACATACATCAACTGTTTTCGGTTGGTTTGGAACCACTGTGGATTGATTAATTATTGTATTTTCTTTAATAGGCATCAGAAAATGCTGATTCCCCCTTAAGCTATATGTATAGCAAAGAAGCCAGCCCTGAAAGAACACGGCACTACCGGCGGTCCCCATCACCAGCACAGCAGCATTCACATGGCAGTTCACGTTCGAGTCCAGCACGTAGCAGTCGCAAACGTTCGCTGTCGCCCCACAAAAGTAGCTGTGGCGGTGGCAGCACTGCCAGTCGCCGCGACAAATCTCCATCCTCCAATAGCCGCGACAGCAGTAAATACAGTAAACGTCATCGTTCGCGCAGTCTATCGCCCTCATCTCCGCATCCATTAGACAGAACGTCCTACCTATCAAAATCGTCACGTTACGACAGTCCGCAATCATCTAGATCAAAAAGGTTAGTTTAAAAGTTTTATTGTAATTTGTTACAATTAGCCGTTAGGCTTTAAATTACAAGATCTTTGCAAATAAATTAAGAAATAAATCGGACGACATGAGAAATCTTAAACGATGTTCAATCGTCCCATTCAAAACAAATGTCCAAATTGAAGACATTTAGCATTGAATCGGCTGTCCCACAAGTTTCTCCATTGTCATGGAAGTATTATAAATTGTTGATTATTGCTTACTTTCAGATCACCTTCGCCTAGTTTATCACGTTCTTCAAAACGTGATGATCGCGATACATACTCTAGCAGTTCTTCACGCACGGACCGGAGTAAATACCAAAAAAGTAAATATTAAATAATTGAAAGCATTTTTTTTGTTGAAAAATCCATAAAGAACTATGGAATGAATAAAGGAAACACAATAAAGATTTCAATATTTAATAAACAAATGTATTTGAATCATATACAACTTTTAAATTCATACGAGTGGGATGAGGGTGGGTTTATAAAAAGCTAAACATAGAAAAAGTGTTAGTGAAACGAAACCCATTAAAGAGGAGTTTATGGTAATTCGTAAATGTTGGTTGGTGCACAATTAATAAATACTTGTATGCAGCGAGTAAGATGAATGTGTACAATTTCGAATGAATGGCTTATAAGGAGTGTAAAAAAAAATAACATTTGTATTGTTTTTTAAGTGGCGAGTAAATGTTTTCAAAGTCCAATTCAGAAAAACATTTGTCCAAACACATTTTCAACACATATCACATAAATTCCATTTAAATCAGAGCGAGTCACTCGGGTCTCACCCTATACATTATTTATGTCCGTCTCCTGTTTGTACACTTCGATGATGTCCTCAATGATTTCCCAATGTTTTTCTTTAGTTATATCCGAAACAAAGGGCTGTAACAAGAAGATAATAGATCAGGATCAACGTGTTGTTTATGATATGAGGGCTTACCGTATACCACATCGATTTATCGTCAGATTCATCTGTTAAGAATACCTGAACCCCATAGGTTTGCAAAGCCAGCGACAGGCAGCAGATGGCAATATGCGTTGCTTTATGATTTAAAATTTTCGGGCTATGATGGAAATCCTGTAGAAATGATGCCGCAGCCTTGGCAATTGGCACCGAAGACCAAACATCAGTGCCCAACCAGTCCTGCAGTGTCTTCATGTAGTAGAGCAAAAACTAAATGACAGACAATAAATAGAATTGATATTTTTTAGGCAAACAAGAATATCAACTAACTCACCTTGTGGGGATGTTCTATATTCAAATCAAATTTCATGGTACGTGCTATTAAAAGTTCAGCTTGTACAATGGCATCGCGCATTGACCAATATTCATCGCCCAGTTCAAGTGGTGAAGCGCCTCTATTTAGAGTGATGTGAGCCACGTTAATGACATCTCTGATTTTTACGGGATCATCTTTTATTTTTCCAGCCAAATACAATGATGAGGCAGCTATTAACTGAAAGTTTGGAAGAAAGGACCGATTAAAAATTCAAATGCAAGGTTTTTTTTTGTATGTATTGTATTTACTGATCATACTTAAGGAAAGGGGCGTGCCACACAGGGGCCCCCCGTTTCGATTATTCAAGTTAAGAATTCGATTTTATGTGACAAATTATCGTCATGTCATGTCAGTCTTTATCTAGCAAACATCTTTTAATTTTATAACTGATCCTACATAATTGTATGCCAAAACGGATTGAGGTGTGGCACCAAAGGGCCCCTTTAGGCCAAAAAGTTAAAACACTTTCGGAGACGTAAGTGTGTCTACTCAAGTACAAAGAAAACTTCAGAGTGATTCTTACATACTAAGGGCAAAGATCCGCTTTCACATACTTTTGGGCACCCAAATAAAGGATTTTGAGCAAGAATTCCCAATATGGAAAAAATTGGAGGCGGCCAACAGCCCAACGTCGATTCAAGACCTCAAAGATAGAATTCGTGAGGCTATCGAGGACATAGGGCAGTCACTTTGCGATTTGCTTATGGAAAACTTTATGAAAAGGATATGGTCCTGTAAGCGTGGTCGTGGTAGCCATTTGGCGGATGTTGTTTTTCATTATTAATTGTTTCATTCATTGTTTTTCTTTATTATAAAAAAAACATCCTATCATTTATCTCAACAAATTTAATTTTTATTGAATACCAAAATAACACCACTTGTTGGAAAACCCTCTATTTTTTACTTGAATAGTGTTGCAACTCAAAATTCGCTCTAAAGACTGTTTTTAAATTGACTTTTGTTCTGCATACATACATACATAAGTAAGAGACAATTGATAACGTTAGAAAATCCTATTTTGAGTTATGACACTATTCCAGTAAATGACAGATAGGTATGTAGCTCACTCATCAGCTTGTAAACAAATGCAATTGTACACTACCTTTTGCAGTAACGATTTCATTAGGGCTTTTTTCTTCCTATAAATTGTCGAAATTCTACACTTATCTGAAACAAGATTTTTAACACACATACAGATGTGGTGGTGGTATCTCTTATCATGCATTCACTTGAAATGCAATTTTAGGTTCTTCGATAAAGAAGTGTTTGTTTTTCATATCATCATTGGGCCATTTCATGTATCAGTGCGCGTCGGTGTCAATAATAGGCTAGGTTACCTAACATAAAACCCCTCTCAAAAAAGTTTATACCCAACTCTGCAATAACAACGAATTTACAGCTGGTTTTTAAATGGGTGCTCTCATTTGTAGCTTTTGTTCAACTTACCTTATGTTTTATATAATTATTATCACTGGTCGTGACCTAGTTTTTCCGATTCAAAAGTAATTGTGTGTTTGTAAATAAAGTAAGGTGACAAATATAATCTGATTCCGACGAATGGGTGTATGTTGTCTTATTTCAGGACGATCTCTGTCTAACAAATCGGTACTTGATACAAATTTAACTCAAGAATTATATACGGCGATTGTGTTCAACATGACACTGTCTGTGAGGACACATCAATGAGTGATCATTACCTTTTGTGTATTTGCTACATATCGGTCAATTATTTGCTATAGTCCGTATACAAACTTGATGAAATGAGGATGTTTTTATTATATTTCAATAATAGAACATAGAATGAAATCGTGAAATTTGAAACACAACATTTTCATACAATAGGTCAAATTGGCCATCATAAATGTGATTTGACAAACATGATAGACCAATGACTTTCTTGTATAGTTTGTATTTTGTTCATATCGGTCCGTATACTAATGTATATTCCAATATCAGGTTTTGCTAATCGTGGTGTGGTAGGTAGTGTGTGTGAGAACCCGAGTTAGAAACCGGGAAAGACCATCAAACATTTTTCAGCGGTTGTTTCCATCTCTTGGTTTGTTCTTATGTACGTTTTATTGCGTTGCGATGTTTAGTCTTCTTCTATAAGACTATTAGAAATCGGTTGACGGATGATCTTGTCTCTAAATTCTTGTTTTCTAGGTCTATAAGGAATTCTCAGATTATTACAACAGCGAGAATGTGGAACTGCCTTTCTGGCACCAACTTTTGTCGTTACAGCTCTAAGAAATTTTACTCCATTTTCAGAATGGAGGGTGATTTTTGAACTTCCATTGTAATGACATTTGTTCATTGTCACTAATGGTAGTTATCTCCTATTATATACATACTATTTTGAACCTTTGGCCATATTAGGATTTTTTTTTTTGGTTAAGTAAATTGAAATTTTATAGAATTTTTGTATTTTCTTAAACAAAATGTACACATAGTTTTTTTTTGGCAATACGTTATTTTTTGGCCTTGAAGGCTTCTTGTATTGCTGTAAATAAATAAATAGAAATGTTGGCGACTTTACGAGTAAGAGAGCAATGTCTAAGTCATCTAAAACGCCTCTAGAGAAGCATTAGCCGTTTGGAGCCGGCTTTAAACAGTAGGTCCCGGTCAGTGAGTATACAAATTATATCGTGCACAGCTTACTGATTCGAGAGAAGTTCTCCGTCGGTTCCTTCATGGAATGTTACGGGAAAAGTATGTAAGACTGAAATTTCATCAGATTTCAATAACACTTGGCTTGTAAAAATTGTACATAGAAGGAAATCGTGAAAGTTGGAAAACAAATGTGATTTGATATACTGCCGATTGTGAAGAATATGAAGCTGTACGACACGATAGAAATACTAGTTAGACCTTTTGTTTCGGTTATTCAGGATTTTTCCCATTTTTGCAGAATAGAAAGTTTCCCAAATTCCCAATCTTGTGTTTGACTCATTTCTTCTAATACTAAAACATATTCTGGCAGTGTGGTGTAGAGTATTATATATTATATGTTTCATTCCTATGGTCTTGTCTTGTCCCACCATAAATATAAGTCACGAAACCTTTGTCACACATTTTTTTTTAACTTAATAGATATCGAAACCATGTTTTATCCCAAGCTTTGGCGTGATAAGTCTTGTGTGTTGTCGCCTGTCACACTGCAAACCCAACATTTCTCAGTGTCCGTTTACACCAAGTTAATGGCTGTCGACTTTACGAGTAATGAACTCTAAGCCAAAACTTGTCTGGAACATCATTGGGCGTTCGGAGACAATCTACTTGGGAGAGATGTATATAAATCCAGCAAACTAACCCGACAATCTACTCTGACGCGTTCGCGACTATTCTAGCGTTGTGAGCGGCATACAAATACAAATTTACTCAATTTTCCTATACCAAACCGATGATCATGTGGATTCAAGTTGTGATGATCGATCGCACGTGTGAGTGTACTCACTAAAGTAATGAACCATCGAATCTTAACTGAAACATTTGCCGCACAACACTGGTTTTGTACGTAAAGCTAACGAATCAACGTGAAATCCAAAAACAACATAAACTCACATATTCATCATAATCCGTTGACTCGACTTCTCTATAGAAACGATGAAAAATTATGGCTGCGCTAGCTGATGTCAGGGGTTTTATCTGCAATTTGATGGCACATTCGAATAAAAATCTTGGAACAACCCCAGGCTTTTCGGTTTTCCTATAAAGAACAAAATTAGTACACTCACATTCATGGAAAGACCTTTTATTTTACCTGTAGTCAGTGGGTTTGACATTTTGCAATTTATTTTCCTGTGCCCGGTTTTGAAGAGACAAGACGTCGACAATGTTGTTCTTCATGCTGTTGTTGTTGTTTTATTCTCGAAGACGACGACAATGTAATGTGGGGGTAATGTGGAATGTTTGGTGCGTAACGACAATACAGGCTTTCCCTACCTTTACACGTGGAGACGACCGGAGAAGTTATTGAACGACGAATTTATTAACGGTCGTTGACTGTCTGACGATATATTCATGAAAAAAAACACGACTAACAAATTATGTTGACCCCCTTACTTGGGTTTCATTTATTGCATTGAAATAAATTGCTGTGTTGAATTAAAACAGGTCTTTCACTTACATTTATCCGATCCTTATTGTTGCTATATTATTCCGTTAATATTTGCGTTTTTTTGCGATTACATTGAGCTTTGAGTTTCTGTGAAAAATCCCAACTTCTTTCTCGACTTCGACTACTTCGACTGCAGCCACAAAACAATGCAAATAAACCATCATGAACTGTGTTGGTTGCAAGCAGGCAATGTTGCCAATCTTTACACACTTCGCGATTTCCCGGGATTTATATATCAAATTCCCTACAAAAAAAGAATTATTAAAAATATATCTTATGTTTGCTAATATTGAGAATGTACATGACACCAGTATTCTTTCCGGGTACTATTTATTGTGTGGATTCGATTCGGCGATTTCTCGACAACATAGTTAGCTCATACTATTCGTGGAATTATGAAATTGGTATTTAACTGATAATCACAGTCAATTTATCGCAAAAGCTTTTGATTAGTTTTAGAGCAATGCACACAACGATGAAGCTATGTCGATATGTCCTTGGGAACTGTAACTTGCTATTTATCAAATAAAATCCAGCAATATTCCTTTTTTTTTTTGGCGATTTTCAGTATCTATGTTGGCGACAGAAACAGATAAAATCTGACAACCCTGGTGCTGATAGCACTTGCACAGAGTTGTATGTAAAACTGTAAAGTTGCCAGACTAAAGTATATTTTTCTTCGAAAATCAACCTTAACAAATTTAAAAATAAATTAATTTCAGAAACTGCAACAGTTATGAAATATTTAACATTTTTAGCCCTTTCTTACAAAAACACAGAAGCACTTTTTTTACCTATAACGAAAACTTCAGCAGTTGTGGATATGCGACAATTTCGAAAGTGGAACTTTGTCTTTTACTTGACATTTTGACATTAATATCCAAAAATCTTTGAAAGTACAGGATGACTCAAATGAGACCAACCGATGGGAAACAGCAATAGGTTTTAATCTTCTAACATAATTTCTTTTTGCAGATTACTGAACTTTTGGATATTTAAAATTAATACGTACAGTATTCAGAGTGTTGCAAATTATCAATCTGTCTCAACACGTCGTCTTTCCGACCTATTGGGTATACCCAGAACTCTTATTTGATATCTCTTGGGCCACCCTGTGTTCTTTTCGATGTTGACGAACTGTAAAATGTGGTTTCTTATCGTTATTATGAATATCGATTTTGAAAATATATAATTTTGAACTTCTTTGATTCAAAAGGATTTAAATAAATTGTCCCCTGGAAAGATTTTTGTTTAATGAGAATTAGTTATATGATATATTAGTTAGTTAGTTAATTATCGTATTTAATTTTCGGTGCTATGACATCGGCGAATTTAACGAAAACCCCTATTTTTGAACAACAATATTGGAAAAAAGGTAGATAGTAGTTAGAAAGTTAACAAGATGTACTATTGTACGTGCTAAAATTATACAACAGTTGTAAATATGTTGTTGGTATTCTTCATGTAAATCTATTTTACAACAATACAACTTCAGCATGTCTGATTTGGTAGTGTACTATGTGGTATGTTCAGTGTCAGCTGTTTTTTTGTTTACTATTTAATGTGTACAATTTTTCAAAATATGACTTTACTACTTGAAGTCACCATGTGAATTCTCTAAGTACCCTAAGTATATGTATTGTAAATATATATAAGGTATAGTTTATGGCAATCGGATGTCGTTTGTTAGTACTATTGCCAACATAAGAATCAACAGGCGCCTGTCAAAATAATATATGATTTAAAAATAAACCACTAGATGAACCATCCGGTATTTGGGTATTTCCATGATGAAACTCATTGTGTACAAACACTAATTTGGTTTGTTGTGTTTACAGCCAAGGTGTGAACAATCTATATGTCAAACATTTTGTATTCGGGGTTCAGTAGTGTGGCAACATCACCGCACAGGATGTTGTGCGGCAAAAAAAAGGAAGCATGGAAAGTGTTGTATTCGCAAGTCAAAGACAAGTTTACAGTGCCCGATTTTTACAGTATTGATTTTTCTACAATAACAACTGCTGTTTCCGACGAGCTCCCGCAATCTTCTGTCTACTTTTCTACAAATTGCATTCAAAAAATAAAATTAATTAATTCGTATACAGCGAAAGAATAAAGAAAAGAAAAACCTGCACTACAAAATGTAATAATATTAAGTTAAGTAAGTGACGACAATAAATAACGCCAGAGAAAATCGGTATCGGTCTATGTAATATCGATGTGAAAAGTGTAAAGTGAAAAAAAAAATATGAATATTATTAATAGAAATATCATTGATTAATATATGTAAATGACCGTGAACTTTGACGAAAATATTCGTTTTCACAAATTTATCTCGATGGATAATAAAACCAAGTCTATTGCCAAAATTCCGTAAGCTCAAGGGGGTGGTAAAAATATACGTCTATGAACATTACATATGTCTGTATGAACTTACATACGTACATGTATATATATTTTTTTGTGTGTGTTCGGGTTGACAGGGGAGGAAAATGTGTGTTCTCTTTTTGGGGGCGAAATATAAAAGTTGTTGTGTGCTCTGCAATTCCCTCCACGAAATGTTCAGACGTATACTATAAGACAACGTTGGAGGGAATTTGTGAAATATCTATTTTGGAGAGATAAAACAAAAACTCACTTATGAATTAATTGCAAGCTTTGAACTAAACTCAATACGTGGTCGCTGGATTCTCATAGTACTTGAGACGTCTGCATTGAAATGATGTTGTGGGTGGTAAGAATTCCATGAATTACGCAAATCTTGACCTGTGTTCACCTGTAAATGCCCAGACAGTCGAACATAAAGAGGAAATGTGTAATAATGAAAAAAATATGAAGTTTTCACCTCGTAAATGCCGGTGATTTTTTTCAGTAAAAGAGTGCCCTCTAAACCATGTAAAACTTCTCTTAAAAGGCTTTTAACAGAAGATCCTGGTCCCGTCTGTTCTTCGATGTAATGTTAAGATATTGATCTGAGACCACATATAAATTGGTTCCGAGGGAAAAAGTTGATGATTCGGACTGGTAGATAAAGAAATATGTACTGGAAATAAAATGGACAGTGCTACGACTCTTCCGAAAAAAAATGGGGGGACAAAACCCCGTTGCAGCGCCCATACATGTCACCATTTTGAACCACCATACAGTGTGAGGAAAGATAGACATAGATTATTAAAATCAATGAAGGAGATTCGCTTTTATTCAAAAATTAGTTAAGGCCTTCTGTGACCTTCAACACAAATTTACCATTCCTCTTTTCATTTGTATGGGAGGTACCAGAAGGGACCTACACTAAATTATTAAAATATTCTAACCATAGAATATGGACCATTTTCATACGCATGGGGGCCAATTTTGTTGTTGTCGTGTAGTGTAATTCTTATTTAGAGACATTACAAAGTGAATCAGGTGATTATGTTATGAAATGGAAATCATTTTACAAAACTCTCAGTACATTTCGTTAAACTACATCAATGAGCCAATTTGAACTCTCAACACCCTTTGTATTTTAATTTGATGAAGACAGTTTGTGGCCACTTGACTTTGATCAAAACAAAAGATATAAAAGCGGCGCTTTTCGAATTTTACATATTTAAAAAAAATCCAAAGTCAACACAGTAGAATTTCGGAACGAAAAGTGTACGTATAGTGAATAAGTTTTCTAAAACACTTTTTTTTTGTTTTGAAAATATTACAAATAAAGAGCAAACATAAGCGTATAAAAACATATTATGTATTATGTTTTACCAAACATTGCAAAAACAAACAAAACAGTCAGTGAAACAACATCGAATATATTTTCTTAAAAAAAAAAAAACTGAATGAGAAATGTATGAGTCTAGAGATGTATGTGTTTATACAGAATACTCGTATATATGCGGAACGATGACTCTGGCGAGACCACGAAAACTCGCAAAAAGAAGAGACAGGAAAGCACATGCACAAGTTCACAAAAACACACTATGCCATTAGAAAGCGCCAAGACCGTGCACAGTGGTTTATGAAACAAATGTTAAGACAAGAAGATGTGCTGTATGTTTGTATGGGCCAGTGATAATGGTTAAAGTCTCATCTAATCAGTAGATGTGTGATCCTGGGAATTCCCGGGTCAGGTTTCCGATTTCTTATTCATCCATTCCCGGGATTATTGGTTGGCATTCTTACTACACGCTGAAAAATATGTTTACACACAAGTAAAACGCCTCTTTGGTCTATGTAGAAAGTAAAGTTTATTCCTTTCTACACAAAGCTTAATTGGATGTAAATATAACTCATTCTCTATTAATATTACGTATTTCTATATAAGCGAATAGCGTGTTTGGGAAAAACAGACAACAAACATATCAAATTCAACAAAGTACAACATTTTAGAGCGAATAAGCGCACTACGGTCTTTCGGATAATAATAATAACCCAAGAATAAGATTCACAATCGATTCATACCGAGTTTTCTCAGAGATTCCTCTATACGAGTTGTTATAGATGGGGTTTCATCCAACGAGCATAGGTTGACCGCAGGAGTGCCACAGGGTTCTGTCTTCTCACCTTCTCTATTTCATATTTTCATTGACGACCTGTTGGGTCAGACTGTGAACCCGATCTACTCCTTTGCGGATGACAGCAACCTCTGTCATTCATACTCATTTGATCATTGACCAGGTCCTCTGGAGGTCGAGGACAAAAGGCGATGAATGACTCACTTAAACGCGATTTGGCGACGATTTGTGAGTGGGTCCAAATGAATACAGTAGATTTTAATCCGCAAAAGACCCACGTCTGTCTGTTGTCACAGAAACTTTAACTAGATCCAGCATCGTCGTCAATTTCTATGTGATGTGGATATCGACGAATCAGACATTCTTAATGTTCTGGGCATGAAAATAGGGGGTGATGCTCGCTGGGCTAGCCATATATTCGAAGTGTCAAAAGAAGCATTCAAGTGTTTAGGCTTTTTGAAGCGGTGCAAGAAATACTTCACTCCATTTGATCTCGTAAATATTTACACCACCTGCATCCGGCCTAAAATGGAATACAACTCCCACATATGGGCAGGAGCTCCAGAGAGATCTTTGCAGCTTCTGGACCCTGTACAGAGGAGAGCGGTGGTGGTGGATAGTAGGGTATCCAATTCTATTGTCTCCCTTCAGCATCGTCGGAATGTGGGTTGTATATCGCTGTTCTATAGATATTTTAACGGTATATGTTCGTCAGATATCCGTTGTCTGGTCCCTGAAGTTAGAACATTTAGTCGGAATACGCGACTATCCAGGGTTTCTCATCCGTTCATTGTGAAATGATGCAACACAATGCATTGCATTTATAGGGGGCATCCCCTGAGTGTTGGCCTTCAAAAAAAAAAATATGTCCTCGGTAGCCTTACGAATTCTATCTTTGAGGTCTTGAATCGACGCTAGGCTGTTGGCGTAGAGTTTATATTTTACGTGGCCCCAAATGAAGAAGTCGGAAGGTGTTAAATCACAAGATCTCGGTAGCCAATTGTGATCACCTCTTCGAGAGATGGACCGTGTTTTCCCGTCTTGTTGAAAGTAAACGTTGTCCAGTTCAATATCAACCAACTCCGAGCATAAACAATTATTAATCTTCTCTCGATAGCGCAATCCATTCACCGTAACTGTTGATCCAACCTTATATTCGAAAAAGTAAGGTTCAATGACCCCGCCGGACCATAAACCACACCAAACAGTCACACGTTGAGGATGGAGAGGCTTCTCAACAATAACTCTTGGGTTTGCCGAACCCTAGAAGCGACTATTTTGCTTGTTGACGTAGCCATCGAGGTGGAAATGGGCCTCATCAGTTGAGATGATTTTTCGATGGAATTCCGGATCGTTTTCATGCATTTCAAGGACCAAATCAGCAAAGACACGACGTTGTTGATGATCGGCCGGCTTGAGTTCTTGTGTTAACTGAACTTTATAAGGCTTTAGACCCAAGTCTTGACGCAAAATACGGTGTAATGACGTTAGTGGAGTGCCCAATTCCAAAGAAAGACGAGGAATGGATAAACTTGAGTTTCTTCAACACTTTGGACTACAGCAGCAATATTCTCAGTTGTTCTTGGGCGACGTGCACGGGTTTCATTCTTTACATCACTAACCTGTCCCAACAGCTTAAATTTGTCCACCAATTTCTGTATTGCTGTCCGACAAGGTGAAGCACGATCCAAAAATGTGAATTATTTTAACTGACAGCCTAAGCCACGATGTCGAACGACAGCGATCGCATGCTTGCCAAGCGACAAACAGCTGATTTCGAAGCCACTAATCAGCTGTTCGTGGCTTATACAGCATGCAAACGTTGTCGTTCGACATTGTGGCTCAGGCTGTGAGCACTGAAAAGCGTATTTGAAGTTTAAACTCAGTTTTATTTATTGTGTTTTAACTAAGCTATCACTCTCATACTCGTCGAGTTGTCCGAATTTACGATGTGGCAAACAGTTGTTTAAAAATGTTTGGTGATCTTGCTAGGATACGCACCTAGGTTTTACATAAAGGGTTCAGTTTGTAGGAGCAAACATATGAAAAATGAGTCCGTGGTCCCTTGATTTTACAACATTTTTTTTTTGGTATAAATTTAAAATTAGGTGCAACTTTTTTACATCTCCTCTAGTTAGCGATATATTAGCAGTTGAAGGCTAGACATTTTCAAAATCAAAATGTCAACATCCCGAAATTTCGAACAACAGTTTTGGATTTTTTTTAATGTTAGCTATTTTTATATATGTTTGAGTGTGAACGGCGCGAATTTTCGTTTATCGTCCCTGAATTGAACATTCTTGCGATCATGCGAAACACTGTGCCTTTATTGAATTTTTCATGGTTTTGTGGGCTCTCCAAATTACCTCAACTACGATGATGTTGATGATAATCGTGAAGGCAAAGAAAGATGCGGTGGTTGTTGTTGGTGAATTTGCTAGTGGCATGGACACACGGACGGACGCCACGTTTTGACAGTGTACACTCGAGAGATGACTGTAGTTGCTAAAATTCGCTTGCCTTGGTCACATCGAACGGTTTTCTGAAATGCAAAAATGTTTGCGTAAGATTTCGTTTCAAAAAAGAACATTTATTTAAAATTTAATTTCAACAAAAAATATTCAAATATTAATAACTGCAAAATATGTATATCGAAAGAAAGATAATTTTCAAATCAATTCGAAAACCACAAATAATTAATAGAAATCATTGAAATTTTCAAATTTCAAAAAGGAGAATTAATATGATTTTTTCCCCTACTATATGAGTGCTAAAAATAAATGAATACGGGCCGTCTATTTATGTAATAATATTTTTTCAGTGTTGTGTTCATAAACAGATATAGATATATAGAATGTATACGAATATATTTGTGCGTTTTTTTTTTGTCGTTGGAAATACTTTTAAACAAATGAAGTGAATGTCGACGAACAAAACGATGGATGTCGCATGTTTCGTCTCGCAGAAATTTCGTAGATAATATTTGAAAAAGAAAACAGTCTCCCCACTTGTCTTGTAAATTATTTTCGGTTTAGAGAATTGTGTTTCGATAATTACAGCCGCTGTTTTGTAGTTGTTGTGGAGCTAACTGTGTACAAATTTAATTATATGTCTGTGTCCGAAAACTCGCGCGCGCCAGCAATATTCGTATTCACCTGTTTCAAGGATTTCAAAAGTCCAACATACATAAAAGTGCATATACACGTACAAAATAAAAGAAATGTGTTCAACGAAATGAAATCGAATGAATAAAATTCTTCAGATTTGTGTAAAAAAGTGCTAATGACCTAAAAATACACCATGGCAAATGTTAACAAATTAAAATGAAATGTAAAATGAAATGTAAAATGTTAATTAATAAATTTTACATAATCTACAACTTCTGAACTTTACATTTATTTTGAACATATGTTTCCAAATATATTCAAAAAACGGATATTTGACACAGCTTAACAGGTTGATTTCGAATCCACGTTCCTAACTTTCAAATAATTTGAAGGTCTATACAAGTAATTGACCACATTGCTGACCAGATTTGTAAATATTTTAAAATATAGATTTCTTTTAACGGACAACTTCATTTTATAATCTGGGGATTATAAAAACATTTGTTCAGATATCATCTCTTTTTGTTCTGAAACTGTTGGTTGTGTTTCAACATTTCCTAAGATTTAATTTGAATCTGGGAATTTATGTAGAATTCGATGGGTGATATTTTGGGTGGCGAATCCGTTCTGTAACAACAATTGAACTCATTGTTGTAATCGTTAATTTGTCAACGGTATTAGAAAAATCGACTTACCTGAGTCCAGCGACTAGCAATTATGTGTATTACGGGGGCTCTACTTAATACCACTACCGCGGGTATAGAGGTCATTCATCACCTGATACCACTTGATTATTTATTTTTTTTTTATTTATTTATTTATTAATTACAATACAAAGTAAATTTATATTCTAATTTTTGGGTCCAAGGGTAAACCGGGTGACACAGACCATTTGGCTAAAATTTTGCAGCGACAGACCAAAGCCTCTGGTGGGAATCGAACCCACAACCCCCACGCTGATAGACAAGCACGCTACCAACTCGACTACCGGGGCGCCTCTACCACTTGATATAATGGGCAGCATCTGCAATCCGCCTTAGACACTCTTCACACTGGTTCAACAGCTATGTACATTGGTCATGGAACGATTTTACAGAAACTACAATAATCCACACGAGAAGTGGACTATGTCCATTGCAAGTTTCGTGAAGAACTTGGCTACGCATATTCCCGACCGGTTGTAGTTGTACTTACTTACTTATTTCTATTAACATTCTATGACCAGGACCTACTGTTTAAAGCCGGCTTCGAACGGCTAATGCTTTTCTAGAGAAGTTTTACATGGCTTAGAGATTACTCTTTTACTCGTAAAGTTGCCAGCATTTACTAAGTGGAAGCAGCCGCTTAAAAATGTTTGATGGTCTTGCCAGATTCGAACCTGGATTCTGTTGTGTTGTAGTCGCACACGCTATCTACCACACCACGGATGTCCACTTATTTATAAGTTTTTAGGACTAAAGGGTGGCCCAAATACAAGTTTCTTATTAGAAAAATAAAAAAAATCTACAATTTGTTCGGCATTCCCATTATTTTTGGAACACGATTTGATAATTGTCGTTGCCAGCAAATTTTCCAAAACCTTGGTGTCTGTTTCTGGCGGTACCTCACGAATTTGCCTTAAGGGCTGAATCGTTAATAGATTGTTCGCATCGGTTCGCATAAGAATTACCCAAATGTCCCGAAAATAAAATCGAAAAAACTCCCAAAAAGAAAATCCCACATAAAATTGGCGAGTTTTTTATTATAAAAAATATTGAATTTTTTGGTTTTGGGTCATTTTTCGTATGCAAAATAACCAAACATGTTAACAATGAAATATTTTTGTTTCCCAAGAAATGAAAATTTCCCAAAAAAATTCCACCAAATAATTTATGACTGCCCGCGCCGCCAGCGTAGCCGTATCACCAATTTTTTATAAATTATTTAGATGATTTTTCAGAATTTTTGGGGACTGCCCGCGCCGCCAGCGTAGCCGTATCACCAATTTTTCATAAATTATTTAGATGATTTTTCAGAATTTTTGGGGTAACTTTCATCTATTATCGGGAGTTTTTCATTTGGGACAATCTTTATTTTCTTGGGGTCTTTTGTCGTACTTATTTCCCTTAACATTCCATGTAGGAACAGACGGGGAACTTCTCTTGAATCCGTGAGCTGTGTACGATATAATTTGTATACCCACTGACCGGGACCTACTATTTAAAGACGGTTTCGTCGAAGGGCTAATGCTTTTCTAGAGAAGTTTTACATGGCTTAGAGATTTCTCTCTCCGCTGACAAATTGTTGATGGTCTTACCCGGTTTCGAACATGGATTCTTCTGTGTCGCACACACTACCTAACGGGTATCCCACCAAAAAAAAGTCTAACGGCGTCCAATCGCAGTTACGAGGTGGTCAATCGACATCGCCGAGACGGCTAATAACGCAAATACCGAATTTGGTGGACAAAGGATCGATAGAGGCATGACGTGCCATTCTGCTGAAACCAATGACCTCCAAATTCATATCTTTAATGGGCCAATGATATCACCATTCCGAAATTCGCACCGAACTCTCTGTGGATTCATTGTCTTCTCGGCGATCATGTGCGGGTTTTCCGATTCCCAGTTTTGAAAGGATAATTTTTCGTGCAAAATCGCTGTCCATACAAACTGCTTTTAGACCCGCAATGAGAAGAGTTAACGAAGAAGATATAAAAAAAAATCGCCTGGTGCGTGAAGTGTTGAGATCGATGGCGTGTCGATGTTACGGGACTGAGTGGCACACTCTCGGCTACGGCAGCCACATTGTCGTCAGTACGACGCACAGTTGCAGTATCGATTTGTAACTAGACTTCAAAGTGATGTATTTTTTCATGTACTCGTATTTAAAAACTCACCATTGCTGTTGAGAAGTGTCTATCTGCAAAACATCATAACTTTATTTTGGAAAGGAATTTCGTCACATTTTGTTTCCATTTGAATCATCTATTGTTTCCTGCTCACTGAGTGTTGCACACCTAGCAACACTCAGTTTCACGAACTGTTCAGGGTACCAAAGACCATACAGACAGGCAGACGTCTCAAGTTGTTTTTTGACACATTAGTTCGGCTACGCACTCTAGATGTCACTAATTGGCATGACAATAATTGAAAGGTTTTCAAAGCAAATAACTTTTTTTTTAAAACAAATACTAGAGCGGAAAAGATCTGCCACTGTCAAAATAACATGTGATAGAAATATAAACCACTAGCTGTTCTATCCGGTATAAACTTTTCTTTGCCGACTTCAAAACGTCTACTTTTCGCCGATCTAAAAACCTTATTTGAATTCTTCTTCGCCAATTGTAATTTGTTGAACGAATTGTTTATGTTGCACAATAGTTGGCGAATAAGCATTGGACATGTACTAAATAGTGTATTTATTTCATATAATTTTGTTTTTTGTTTTTGTCATTTTAGATATTAATAAACCACACATACATATACGAAAGAAACGCCACCAAAAAAAAAAAATATATATAACCAACCATTAATAATGCAAGTGATGATATACACATGTACAATTAATCAATAAATAATTAAGAAACTAAATATAGAAATATAACCGGAAACATAACCTGAAAATAATAACAAAAAACTAACAACTTTTTACTAACTCACTGGCGTTGGGAACGAAATTACAACAACAGCAAGATGCATACACAGACGTCGGCGAGAAATTCGCAGCAGCAACAACAAAAAAAGGCCTCACATCCGATTTATTTGAATGAGGGTCTGACACCGAAAAAAACCGCCTTAATAATTGTCACAGTTGTCGGTTGCATTGCCATATTATGGCCGAAAGTCTTCTATCCAATGATGTTCGGTGGCAGTGCCATTGCAACGCCGAAGGCAAACATGAAAGAACCGCATCGAGGACCAGGAGGTAAGTTTTTCATTGTTGATTTTTGGAAATTATTATGGGTTAATGACGCCCGGTGGTGGTGGTGACAGTGCCATATAAGGGAATTGATGTCAACAGACAAAGACTTTTGATTGGACTGAATAGAAGGTGTTGCATTGTGATGTTGAGCTTTTATTAAGCTCCTAGGGTATGTTTAGATTAGAAATTATAATCGCGATTAGCGCTGTGATTATGGGCGCTCAAACATGTGTTTTTGATAGAAAATTGCGTAAGAATCCAAAATATCCGGTACAGGGCACAAGATGTGAACTATGGGACACTCCGGCCATCTATGTCATATAGTGTGGGTAGTCAAAATTGGCGATTCAATCAGGGACTTGTAAAACTTGTACGGCCTCATTTATATAATTTTAGATACTCAAATGATAAAAAATGGAGCAAAAAGTCAAAATATGCTGGAAAAATGGGGATTGGTATTCTTGGCCGTTCCATGGCATAACAATTAACTATGGGACAATGGACTAGGGTTTTCAATCCGGGAATTCCCGGGAAATTTCCAAATTTTTTACTTCTCGATTATCGGGATTAAAATACAGGGATTATTTTGGTATTCAAAGAAAAATGAAATTTTTTGAGATAAATGATCGGATGTTTATTTCATAATAAAGAGAAATGTATGCCGTTAATAACACTCTGCGACAAATGGTAAGGGTCAGTGATCGGTTTGGAATGAAACCACCGGGGTAAGTTATATTGGTAAAAAAATAGTCATACGTGTTCCAGCGTTTCGCTGGGTCTCATCTAGGAATCGAGATATATCGATTTGAAGTTAGTAAGTATCGTATAGGGGAATTTGTCACGTTTTAGGCTCTTTTGTTTGACATAACTCGAGAACCACTCGTCCGATTTAGCTGAAACAAATTTAGAAAAATTAAGAATTACAATTCCTCTAATCTGTTCTTAAACCATTTTCCTACATAAGCAACAGTTTCGCAATTATAAATAAATGTATGAAAAAAAAAAAATTATTTTTGCCTAAAAATTAAATTTTTTTTTTTTTTTAATTCATAAAAAATAATATATGAACAGATTAAGGGAATTGTAATTCTTGGTTTTTTAAAATTTGTTTCAGCTAAATCGGACGAGTGGTTCTCGAGTTATGTCAAACAAAAGAGCCAAAAACGTGACAAATTCCCCTATACGATACTTACTAACTTCAAATCGATATATCTCGATTCCTAGATGAGACCCAACGAAACGCTGGGACACGTATGACCTTTTTTTGACCGATATAACTTTCCCCGGTGGTTTCATCCCAAACCGATTGTGGCTGTCGCACAGTGTAATGGAAAAACAACATCAGCCAAATGGCCAACACGACCACGCTTACAGGGCCATCTACTTTTCATGTTGGCGTAGACCTTGTCTTTCACGAGAGATAACACGGTCCGGAAACTTTTCCTGTAAAACAGCAATGGTTTCGTTGCTTGCGTGGCACGTATCGCCGTCTTGTTCAAAGTAAACGTTGTCCAGATCAATATCATCGTTCCATTTTTAGCAATGGCGTAGTAGTTTCTACCTGTCAAATGTCATAGAATAAAATCTTCAAAAGTGACAGCTACCGAAATACCGCGTGATTCAGAATAACACCTCTTTTACAACTATAACTGTCCGTTTTGTCTGAAATATTTCTGAACTAGTTGATCTTGTTACTAGGGGTTTTTACTTCCCGATTCTCGGAATTATTGGTCGGGACTCCCGGGTATAAAATACTACCGATTTCAAAACGTTTAACCGGGAAATTGTATGATTTTAAACTTGCTGAAACATTCCTGAACTAGTCGATCTTATTACATTAAAATTGTACAGGATATTTTTTTCAAGATTAATTTCGTACGAATTTTAATTAAAATTTTGAGGGGTTTTTTTTTTTGGTAAAACAGTATTTTTTTTCATTATGTTTTATAAAGAAACTCATGTTCCGGAAAGACGTAGAAAAAATTTACGGTACTCGGGAGATTTCCGTGGATTTGTCGAATATATTCGACAATTCATATGATTTTTAGCACGTCAAAAAGGGTTAAAAACCATACTTATTACATTTAAATCGTACAGGATTTTTTTCAATATTAATTGACTAGTATTTTGAATTAAGACGTTGCAAAAATTCCCGATATCCGGAAGTTGAAAAAGGCCGTGAAATTAAAATTATGAAATTTGCATTTGCTTAAGTAGTCACACTTATAAAGAGTTTTCCCACAAGACGTGTTATTTTGAATCACCCGGTATTTCGGTAGCTGTCACTTTTGAAGCTTTAATTCTTTGACATTTGATAAGAAGAAACTACGTCATTACTAAAAATGGAACGATACACGCTTCAACAACGCATTGAAATTATTTAAATTTACTACAAAATGGCTGAAAATCTTGCAGTCACAGTTCGCAAAACTAAAAAGTTTCCGGACCGTATTATCTCTCGAAGAGGTGATCACAATTGGCCAACGAGATCTTGTAATTTAACACGTTGCGACTTCTTTCTTTGGGACCACGTGAATGATAAGGTCTACGCCAACAGCCCAGCGTCGATTCAAGACCTCGATGATAGAATTCGTGAGGCTATGGTTATGGAAAATTTCATGAAAAGGATATGGTCCTGTAAGCGTGGTCGATTTGGCTGATGTTGGTTTTCATTATTAACGGCATACCTTCCTCTTTATTATGAAATAAAAATCCGATCATTTATCTCAAAAAATTTAATTTTCCCAAAGACCATACAGACTACTATTTAAATAATATTTAAACATTATTTGTTTTAAAAAAGTAGGTATTTGTTTAAAAAAAAACATTCAACAAACGACTATGGTTTTTGATTTTCCTTTGAATATCAAAATAACACAGTATTTTTGGAATACTGCCTCATGTATGAAAACCCTTTCACACAATTCTCGGCCCATTCCCAACAGGTTGGGATATTTTTAAATTATGAGGACATGCAAGTTGGTTATGTTCAATATGTGTTTGTTTCAGTACTTTTATGGCATTGTACTGCTTTCTCATCCCTGCTCAAGATTACCAGCCCTGTCGTCGATCATCTGTTGTTTGATCGTTTTAATAAAAATTACAAAAAAAAGAGGCTATTTTATGAGGAGTATGGAAATATTGGATTCTCGTTTATAATCAAGGATGAAGAGCAACGACTACAGTGTGTTATTTGCCACAAAGTTATTTCAAACGATAAAAATAAGTATTTATAAACAATATTTTATTTTGTTTGGTTGGTCTTAAGTTGCGAAGCTTTATTCTAGGAGATACAAATTTAGAAAACAGACAGAAATACAGAGCTGCCAGTGACGTCACCACCGTTAACTAAATAATAATTTCTTTCATTGAAATCGAATTTAATTTTTATTATAATTTTTTGTTTGTTTTGTTTTGATTTTATTTTTTTTTTTTGAATTTTATGTTGTGATGTGTATTTGATGATGGGATGATGCGTTGGGCGGCGGCTTCAAAAATCAGGTTGTTGTGACGTGGTGCTTGATAGAGAGGAATTTTTCAATGTGACAACAATAAAAACTAAAAAGTCACCATCGGAGGCACCCATCGTGTATGGGCCGCAGTTATATCGTAAAAGTCTTAACATTTACACTGGCGAAATAAGTACGTGTGAGGGACGAAAAGAGTATTAAGAATTACCTATTTAAGCGAATTTCAGACAATGCAATCGATTTATCGTCAACACATTTCCACAGACGGACGAAATCCAATGGATTTAAATTTTAACTGTCTGTCAATTTCCACAATAATTTTGTTTTGTAATAAATTATTTGCTGAGTACAAAAGCGATTGATTTAAATGGATTTAAATTTTAACTGTCTGTCAATTTCCACAATAATTGTGTTTTGTAATGAAAAATCACTAGACAATTCTGATTTGCTGAGTACGAAAGCGATTGAAATTTATTTTCTATGATTAGGATTTTTTATTAAGTTTTTGACACATATGTTATGTTATAACTTGAAAAAGACTCGTTCACAATATAGTGAAGGTATCAAAACAACGTTTTTTAAAGAATCCTATTTATAAAAAAAAAACAGTATCGACTTTTGTTGTCCAGTGTTATAAATCAAGAACTAACTGCCGGTTTCCAGAAAACGATGTTGTCGTCAATATTGAATGCGTTATTTTAGATATATGTTTGATATCGAAATATTGCAATTTCGACAATTTGTAACGAACGAACGAATTCGTTTTATGGAAACCGGCAGTAATTAATGAAATCTGGTAAATGTGATTTGCAAAATATTTCAATATACTGTCCATGGCATCTTTAACGAGATTGTCTGATAAACAGCTGATTTTTTGTTCATTGTGTAAACGTAGCTGTCAAAAAAATGTTAAAAACAACCAGACAAGAACAATTTGACTGTTTCATTTTCTATCTAACAAAATGCCTGATGATGTTGTTCCTACAATCGCGATTTACTAATTACGTGTGCCCTGGCCAATCCGTTTTCAATACATTGGATTCATTTGTTATATGATATGTATCGTCTGAACTTCGCTCCAAATAAAAATTACTTTTCTCTACATTAGCATGATTTTTTGCCTTGTGACATTAATTACTGAAATCAAACTGAAATGAAATCAAACCCAGCGTTTAAAAGCATGATATATTTAATCTTTGGAAGATCAACGCCTACTAATATGATACGTTTAATGTGACGGACGCACGTTTTCAGTTAGTTCCGTTAGCAAGAAGAATCAGCTGTTGCTAACAAATTACAGCTATCATTGCTTGGGGACTAACTGCACTGTCTGAAAACGTTGACAGTTCATTGGGTGCACTCTTATTCACAATAGGGAGACACACATGTTATCAACATGTATTGTAAAGGTAGCTGAGTTGAGTTTATAAAACTGACCTAACCCGAATAATTTCTTACTAAAATTGTGAAAACATAAAATTTACATTGACACACACAAAAGAGATTAAACCTAAAAATAGGTAAGAATCTTATTTTTTTTTGTGCGAGACCTTTTTACGTTTAAGCAAAAAACGCCAATACTAACTTTTTTTTGCCTGATGCACACGAAAAAAAACTTTAGTTTCCAGACATTTTCTTCTCTGTTTTTTTTTTTTATTTTTTTTTGTGTTGCATAGTGTTGTTTCGTGCTTTATGTACGTACAAATGCATACGCGCCAAGTCTTCGTTATGGTGCTTGATTTTTAACTAACATTTTCATTTAACAAAATGCATTTAAGTTTATGTTTGTTGTTGTTTATGTTTTCTTTTAATTTTGTTTACACTTCGTTGATTTTCTTTTGATTTCACTTTCAGTTTCGTTTGATAATAAATTTATTTCGCTATGAAATAATTGAGACAAAAACCCCGTTATATGCTAGTTTTTTAATTGCTTTGGATTTTCGTACAGGTATTCGCCAGGAACGTCCAGCTCATTTACATCCGGATTCGGTTTATCAGGCCATGAGGGAACGTGGTCGTGCCATACCAGCCACTCCGACGATACCCATTGTGGAGCGAAAATCGTCTCCGAGCAATCCACCACCTCGCATTGTTGAAGGCAGGGTAAGTGTTTATTTTAGAATTTTTGAATCCGTATTGAGTGGGACACGGCAAATACCAAGTTATGGTATCGCGGAATTGTTAAAATTTGGGGAAGACAACTCGATTTTATTAGTAACGTTGCTGTAAGTTCTGCAATGCCGGTTTACGTTACACAGATTTTGCAATATTGTTAAGAGGGCCGCGAAAATACAAAATCCCTTTATACTTTGGAATGTTTGGGAAAGTGGGAATTATCTTCAAAAATGTTCAGCTTGAAAGTGGACGACTATGTTAACATATTTCGGATATCCACTGTTTCGTATGTTTATTTACAGATTTTATGAAAAGTGTCTAATCAATAACTCTTGGGTTTTCCGAGTTCCAGATGCGACAATTTTGCCTGTTGACTTAGCCACCGAGGTGGAAATGGCCCTCACCAGTCAAGATGATTTTTCGATGGAATTTCGTATCATTTTCATGCATTTCAAAGACCCAATCAGCAAAGACACGACGTTGTTGATGATCGGCCGGCTTGAGTTCTTGTGTTAATTGAACTTTATACGGCTTTAGACCCAAGTCTTTATGCAAAATAGGGTGTAATGACGTTTGTGGAGTGCTCAATTCCAAAGAACGACGAGGAATGGACAAACTTGGGGTTTCTTCAACACTTTAGGCAACAGCAGCAATATTCTCATTTGTTCTTGAGCGACGTGCACTGGTTTCATTCTTTACATCACTAACCTTTCCCCAGTGATTCCATTTACTACTCCGTAGCAGCAAGAGCTTAACAAATATTGCTATGCTCTCGCTACCGCTCCCACTTTGAACAGAGCCGTAGCAGAGCCATAGCCGAAAAATGAAAAAGTATATGCTCTGCTCTGCTTGTAGTTCTGTCGCGTCATAAACTATAGCAATAGTAACAGCCAAAAATCAAATGATGTGCTCTGCGTAGCCATAGCGGGAGCTGAAAACTGATAGCGAGATGAGAGCAGATGAAGTGAAATTGTTTTTATTTACTATGGCTCTTCTGCATTTTTGTTTTTGGTAAAAGTCTGTGCTTGTTTGCACGTTTTTGTTTTCAATTTATTAACCTACACATGAATAAAATAAAGATCACAGAATTGTAGAAAAAACAAAAACGTGCAAACAAGCACAGACTTTTAGCAAAAAAAATTAAGAATTCTCCGAGAAAATCTCATACAAAATTGGGGAATTTTTCATAATTTTTCGTTTTTCATATGAAAAATTTGACCAATGAAAAAATTCCCCAACTTTTTAATTTTGGGTAATTTTTAAAAAAATGTTTGGGGGATTTTTCACCATTTTTTGGGTTTTTGGGTATTTTTCATAGAGCCTGATTTCTTCGATACTTATTTCAACTTTATGATTGTGGAGGAAATCTTGAATTGGACCCACATTTGAACTGCAATACAGAGTCTGTTATCACTGAAATTGTGACTTTTTTTCTAGCAGAGGAAGCGTTTTTAATTTCCTAACAATATTTATCTTCCGATCGCATAATTTTTGACCACCATAATGAGCTTCGGTCGTAATTGATTTGCAAGCAAATAGAATACCTGATGAAGCAATGTTATCGCTTTGTCTTACTTACAATTTGTTTAAATGTTTCATTTAATTATTTTCATGCCATTCTGACATCCGAATTCTGCGCCATTAACGTAAAAGACATTAACAAATATATACATATGTACTCACACACACTCACTACTTTTGTGTTTTCATAATTTTCCCACACCAATTTCTATTTTCGGATAGCAGATGCATGAATCGAAAAAAACAACAAACAAAAAAAAAATACGAAAACAGTGGAGACGTTTTCACGGCCAATAAACACAAATTTCCCACCAAAGCAAGGAAATTTAAATTTCTCCAACATGAGAAAGACATAACAGACATGCAAAAATGCACAGAGATGGGAGATGTGTTAGATTTTATTGATTTCCACTAAGATCAAAATTTTCTCAAACCAAGGAATCATAAGTTAATGTTTTTTTTTTTAAATCAAGAACTTTTAATAACAACATTAATTGAACTTCATTAATTTGTTCCTTTAACTTATACAATATCTTCTTTACCAAAAAAAAATTTCGTATTCCCCCCACCGGTGGAACGTTTTATAAGATGGATGAACAGGTCCGGGATATTTAAAGATTTGTCACAGGTTCGGTTCCTATAAGTGCATATCGGAATGCATATGAACAAAAATGTTCAGAATATACTTACGTATGTACATACAGTACAAATCTTTTTATGCCATCGAAGCAGAGGTGGCCAATTGGGTCCTCAAACGGGATTACATAGTTGTTTAATGGGTGTACGAAAAAAACCCAATTTTTTTCGCTTTCTCTTCTGAGACCAGTTAAAAGACTAGTTACATTTTGAATGCCTCAATTAAAAAATAGAATCAATTAAAAGCGGTAGGCGAGTTGGTAGCGTGCTTGCCTACAGCGTGGTGCTTGTGTGTTCGATTCCCAGCAGAGGCTTAGGTCTGTCGCTGCAAAAATCTAGCCATATGGTCTGTGTCACCCGGTTTACCCTTGGACCCACACAATTACAATACGAAATTCACTTTGTATTGTAATTAATAAATACATAATAAAGGGTGTTTTTTATTGGGGTATAGAACTTTAAGTTGGCATCACTTTTTTAACTGGCGGCCATTTTGTCAGCTGTCAAGTGATTAATATTTAGTTTGGTTTGCCATTTCATCATGAACAGGTTGAGAAAAGAACAACGGTTGCAAATCGTGCAAATTTATTTCGAAAGTAATGGTTCAGTTCGCGAAGTTCACCGCAAGCTCCGTCCATTTTATGCCATTACATCCACAAAAACTGACTGTTTGGTGTGCTCTATGGGCTGGTGGAGTCATTGGGCCATACTTCTTCCGAAATAATGCTGGAGAGTCAGTTACCGTTAATGGAAACCGGTATAGAGTCATGATAACCGACTATTTTGTTCCCGAATTGGATGGCATGAATGTGGATGAGTTGTGGTTCCAACAAGTGGTTGAAAATTGGACCTGTAGAATTGGCTTTATTCGAGCCAGCCGCGGCGGCCACATGCCCGAAATCATATTTAAACATTAATGGCATAAAATTATACTTCCAATAAAGCCAAATTGATGGACATTAAAACGATTTTCTTGTGTTTTATTTCAATTCGAAGTTCTATACCTCAATAAAAAACACCCTTTAGAATCAATTGAAATTTTTGCCTGCAGCACTTTCCACTTTCCATTCGGAATACAAAAATGTTCCCTTAATGCAAATATGGAAAATATTCATTAGAATATCGCGCCAATTCGAATGTCCAGTTTTACAAAAAAAAATACAAAATGTTACCACTTTTGATTTTCATAATCGCTTTATTTTTCGTAAACATTTCTTGTTTGCCGCTTTAATTTTCTCTATCCATGTTGCAAACAACACACAAAGTGCGTGATGCCTTCTGCTCTTAATTCAACATTAGTTTTTATAATCAAGTTTTTTTTTGTGAATCTTTCCTGCTTCCTATTTACCTTTTCACACTTCGTATGAAATAGTAAAAATAGTAAATGTTAATGTGAGCAACCAAGAAGCAACGATAAATTAAAATTTTTCTAAAATCCAGCTAGGTTTTCAGTACTACTTTACACATAAAATGTTTGTAAGTTCCCCAACAACTTTAGTACGAATCAACGGAGAAGATATGTGGAAGCATAACCGAATAAACGAAGCATTAAAATACCCTTAGCATTTTTTTCAGGCATGCCTTCAGGAGCCTGACGCGTCATACTGCAACTGCCCACAATTTGTGCCCACAATATGAAAATATTTCCTTTTGTTAATTTCCCTTTTTGTAATTTTTTCATATTTTTTTTGGGTGATTTTTATTTCCGGTCATTTCTTGTGGGAGATTTTGTTTTCCTGGTTTACTTGTTACCCTTGTGAACGATGGAATGTAGCCGCATTATGGTTATCCCATGTGTGACGTCGCGTCACGATTCAGGCCTTCGCGGTGATACTCATGTACTGTTCTTGACAATCTGTATTAGTATAAAGTCCTGTTCTTCTTCCCATCTGTGCAATTGACGTTTAAATGAATGAGAAACAACTTTTTCCCATTTGCTTTCGCTTTCTATTTAGTTCACATCTTTTCTGCCTGCTTTTCTAAAGTAAACATGGATGACCGTATATTTCGAGGGAGTATTTAATGCGCGAATATTTATTTATTTATTTGTTTATTCGGTTTTCCCTAATGCATATGTATATAAATTAGAACAACTATATAATACACAGACATATGTACGTAGGTATATGCAAATTAAATAATAAGACATGTTCACATGACGAAAGTAAAACAATGAATCATATTTTACTTTTTGTTTTGTTTTTGCAAACCGTTATAATTTTTATGATTTTATTTTATTTCAGCCAGGTCCAATACCCGGCATGCGTCCGCCTATGGGTGCGGGGGCGTTGCATCAGCCGCAAGCAAAAGGCAGCCAGAGTATGGGCATCATAATGCCACTGTACACCATCGGAATAATTGTATTCTTCGGTTATACTATCATGAAGGTTTGTAGGAATTTGCAGATATATTTTACTTATCTAGTAATATAGTACAGTGAAATCTCTCATGAGCGGACACCGACGGGACCAGTGAAACGTGTCCGTACAAGGGACAATTATTTTCTTATGGAACGCTGGCAACCGTGTCCGTCCAAAGGGGTTATCCGTTATGGGACATTTCACTGTATATACATATTATGTTATCAATGATATTCTCAAGGCAAGGCCAATGAACATATTTTTTTTGGAAATAATAACACTATACAACAACGAAAAATATAAACAAATATTTTGTCGGCAAATTAAATCAGCATAATGAAATTGTTTTTTTTTTTGCTTGATGTGTCTTTATTATTTTGACCATAATCATGGAAGGAGACGTTCGATTCAAACAACACAACACAACAAAGAGCAGTGGGCATAAAAATAAAAAGAAAATTGGTGGCACAAATAAATTTATAAAAATCATACTATTACAAAAATGTCCATTCTTTCTAGCTCGTCGGAAAAAATGAAACAAAAAACCTTTTTTTTTAAATGTTCATGATTTTTTTTGTCACCAAAAAAATGGAATTTTGAATGAAATTTTAATGAGCATTTAAAAAAAAATTATCCATAATTTTTTTGAAATATTTTTCCAGTTTAATTCTTTAAAATACACAAGGCTGTTGAGTTATTTGCTCAAGACCAGCTTTGTGAAACCGATAATCCTCAGTTGAGGTAGTCCATTTTAACAACAATTCCGAATACGGTTTGATTTTTTATTAGCTGCAGTTGTTCGTCCTATTTTTTTATAAGCATATAAACAGTATTATCTTGGATTCGCCATTAGGACTTAGTAACTTGAATCATTTTCCCTTATAAGGTGTCTCGAAGAATAAAATACTCCTGTGTGTTTTTAATGGAAGTCGAACAAAATTGTGGGCCAGCTATCACTATAAGCAGGCGTCTCAGTTGAGTAGATGTGCACTCAATATTGGTGGCCCGCCAAGTAGAAAAGGTAGGACCAAACGGGCACGAAAGTCTAGCACAGATGTGGCCAAATCGTCAACGATGTTCAATAGTTGTCAAAACGGTTTGCTTGAATTTCTCTAATTTTGATAAGCGTTCACAGATAATTTGAGAACATTACAATTGTTCTCAGGGGTTGATGATTTTTCAACATGTATTTTTTTTTGTACAGTGTATAGGAATTGCTGGCAGTCTTTGAAAAATATGTTCATTTACTTTACGCCAACTCTTAATAACTGTATTTATCTGTTTGTGTTAATAACCATTTCTTTCTCTGTGACGGAGTTTAGATAGTTTTCAAGAAGCAAGTACCAAATGCACCCTACGGACCGGCGCCTTCTGATCCCAACTTCAGAAAAGAAGTGTTCGGACAAGAGAATGGTAGACATGTCGAGGATTTGAATGGATCCAAATTGGGTAAGTTTCAACTGTTCAAACATTTATACCACAAACAAACAATCATATGTACCAGACTATGTCAGTTTCCAGTAAAAGTAGTTTGCTCTACAACAAATCGAACTGAAAGTACACGTAGTTAATTTTTAAACAAATATCCTTTTTGTATTCATTCATAAAAAAAAATGCTTTCAAACCAAATTCCTAAACAAAAAACTGACATTTGGTGTCGGTGTTTCAATGCGTCGTATCCTGGCCATCTCTTGATGCAGGATGGCGAGAACATCAAACAAGTAAGCTACACTCTCGACGAACATAAAGAACCTTAACGATCAGAAAAATGAAGAAATCACCGAAATTTCCACAGTTTTCTGTTCTCAGTATTTGTTTTCCGTTGTCGTGGCAAACATTTTTTAGAGAATATGTCCTCCAGTTTAAACAAATAGAAATTCGACCGCAAAAAACGCTGCTTTAACTGTTGTTTTCTTTTAGTTTTGGTTGTGTAAATAAATATTTTGTGTCCTTGACATTCTTATTTATAGTACGTATTAAATAATTTAGCATCTTCTATTTGTTGTTGTCATTAGTAACCCATCCAACTCCTCCATGCTGATCATATCTACTTTTTGTTTTGTTTTATAAACTTTTTGGTTTTTATCTCTATATATAATGTTGTTGTAATAAATTGAAACAAAAAACAAGTTAAACAAAAAAAAATCCTTTTACCAAAACTACCAAAAACTAAATACAAATTTTTAGGAACTAAACATCCCGATACCATCCAAGAACAACAACAGCAACTGGTGCAACAGCGCCATAATCATAATGCCAGCGATTTGTATAATGCCAGCCTATCGGCCCAAACGGCCGCTTCCAATCTGTCGTCATCGTTGAAGCAACAACATCAGTTACATCAACAACACCAGGCTTCTACGTCGTCTTCCACTGCCCCATCGGCTTTGACCTCCTCGACGGTGGCCAATAAGGATACGGACAAATTAATGGAAATTGAGAAGTTGCGTAAAAAATTGGAGGACACCGAAAAGGCCATGGCCAAATTAATTGCCGAAATGAATTCTGATCAATATGAAGCGAAGGTTAGATTGGGCAAAGGTTTTCTTTTCCCTCTTTGTTTTCTTTTCTTTTAATTTCTTTTGTTTTTTTTCTTTTCTTTTATATTTGGTTAAGTTGTAAATATGTCGCATAATTTTGATTTGGAAAGAACAAAACAGCAACCACACATCACACTTCATTTTAGTTTATGGCGAATTCAGATTCTCATGCACATAAAATGATACTAAATCATAAGTTCTTTTCAACGGATGCTAGCGGCCTAGATCTTGAGAATGAAAGGTTATGATGTTGTCGTCAAGAAGTTAACAATGACGATGTTCAAAAAGCCTCTATGAATAAGGAAATACAAAAAATCCAAAAATGGCCCAAACAATTCTCATACAAAATTGGGGTTTTTGGGGGAATGTTTCATAATGAAAAAAGCACCAAAAAAGTGTAGGGTTTTTCTTAATTTTCCGTTCTTGGGCCATTTTTATTGGTTGACCAAATATTTATCATATCAGAGACATTTCTTTATCAGATCAAAGCCTGTCGTGGGAATCGCACCCACAACCCACACGCCGATAGGCAAGCACGCTATCAAAACGCATACCGAGGCGCCTAAAAAAACATTTCTGCAAACGATTTCGTGTTTTGTGCATTTTATTCAGAGGCTATTGCTGATATGATTAAAGTAAACACTCCTTTCGGAGGAATGCAATAATTAATTGACGGTAAATTTCAAATTTTGTCTAATGGATTTTTCAAACAACTTGTCGTCGTTTATGCTGAAAACGTTTTTTTTTTGAATTTTTGGAAATTCTGAATATTTCTGGCCATTTTGTATTTTTGGACATTTTTCATAGAGACCTTCAGAAATCATGCGAAACCGTTGTTTCAACTTGGATCGAAATTTATTAAAAATTAATTAATTAAACCATTCCAAAAGGTAAAAAAAATGTAAGTGAAAGTCTTTCGTATACAAATAAATTCTTTTCGATGATAAAATGGCTTAATCTGTATAAACTAGTTCAAGCTTAGTGTTTCGACACATTTCTTGGTCACAAAAAAAGTCTATAATTTTGTGAAAGAAGTAGTCATAATTTTTCATTCTCTACGTTTAGCATCTAATGGAAACTGCCATTCGAAGTCGTCTCTAACCAACACATATATTTCGATCAGAAATGTCTCCTACAGTGGGATACTAGGTTCACATTGGGCAATTGTTTGAAATATTTGAAAAGTTCATTATGCGTTCACATGTTTTGCATTTAAAGGATGCACATTCCCAAACAGCTGTCGATTTTAACATACACATTGAGAACTAGAGGATGTATACAAAATTGTATTTATTTTTATTTATTTATTGACAATCTGCCTACTGAGTTCTTAAGTTGTCACAGTCAAGGGACCACGGTTTCTGTCAGCTGTTATTTAAACTTGTTTTGTAAGAGATAAAGATTTGCCAAAAAGAGAGGCAAAAAACAATTGCCGTTGTAATTTTATTTGTTTACCACTAAAAATATCTGGTGTTCAGATTGTGACATGTAATTATATGAAATTTTTTGTCAAATATTTGCCAAATCTGAACCAGGCTCCAGTAATTACAGTAGATAACAGATATTAGAAAGTCAAAAAATTCCACAAATTTATTTTTTGTATGCGATTTTATCTTATATGAAATTTTTTGTCAAATATTTGCCAAATCTGAACCATGCTCTAGTAATTACAGTAGATAACAGATATTAGAAAGTCAACAAATTGCACAAATTTATTTTTTGTATGCGATTTTATCTTATGTGCAATTATTGTTTATAAGAATGTTTATACATTCAGTGTTGCCATAAACAAATCCAATTTTCTCATAGGAAATATTTTTTTCAAAGGAGCTTGTCATCTGCGTTGCTTGACAAACAGTTCATTTATCCGTTTTTTCTTTCTTATATGAAATATTTTTCATACCAAAACAGTGTAAAGATACGGTGGTTTTACAGAAATTTCTTATATGAGATTTTTCTTTTATCAGTTAGCTTCAGTTCCCTCTTACTCGTAGCATAAAGCCGCTGACAAATGTTTTAAATGTTTTGGACCTAATCACGACATCCGTTATCCAGTTCTGACTAATGTTTTAAAACTTGGAACTAATCGCGACATCCGGTATCAAGTGTTAACTTCACTTTTTGGACCACAGCAGTCGTTTTTGGCAAATTATGTTCTGTCCATAGGTCAGCTGGTATCGAAATCGACATTTTATTTTCTTCTTTGTACAAGTTTGTTTGTTTACATTACAAAATGTAAACTAATTGCGTTTAATATTAAAGGTAATATATCGTTGATTGTAGGACTTATGTGAATATGGCAGTAGAAGAAATCTTTCAGATTTCATTTGGAAAAGTTGAACGTATGCCAACAGACAAAGACCACTATACAAAAGAATACCTTCTTTTACACTCAACCTCTGAATTCGAAGATGAGGAGTAAAAAAATAACATTGGATATATTTAATTTTGTTATTTTATTTGATTAACATTATAATCATTTATTCAATTTGATGTATTTTCCGATGCAAATCACAATTTAGTTTTGTTTATTTGCTTCTTACTTCATCATTTAACATTTGCTATCCGACGTAAACTGATGGAAGAAAACTAAGAAAAAGAAAAAAACGATCGGAAGCCGTGATCCAAAGAAGGCGACAAGAAAATGTTGTCGCCAACTGATGCTGTGATTAGTCCCCTGTTTGTTTATCAGGATACGAACCTGTTTGTTTCTGTTCTGTGGCTATCCGGGGTACTTACAATGCCTAAGTTTTCATTATATATTATTTCATTCAAAGTGTTTTTAAAGTTTTCTTTAATGTCTTTGATATGCGGCTTTCTTCGTTTGTGCGATTGCCTGATTTTGCATAAATGTAAAGGGTTATCCATTCTGCTTTTTGAAAGTAAACGTAAATAAAACACATATAAAATAATTTTTTTTATGATATTTCCTTTTTATTATAAAGTTTGAACGTTGACATTATGCGAAGTGTTGCAAGCATTGATTCTTTTGTGATACTTTTGGACCACTTTTTGGCACATATTGGGCGGTATATCAGTCATAACTTGACGAATGTTGGTTCTTAAGTGCTCAAGAGTTAAAGGTTTATCTGCATAAACAAGATCTTTCGCGTAGCCCCACAAAAAAAAGTCTAATGGTGTAAAATCGCATGATTTTGGTGGCCAGATGATGTCGCCACGACGAGAAATTATGCGGACAGGAAATGTCTCTTGCAATAAAGATATATTCGCTCTAGTTGTGTGGCATGTGGCACCGTCTTGTTGAAACCACATATTCTCCCAGTCGTATTCTTCAATAGTCGGTTATCATACGATCATAACGCTCCGAATTGAGGGTGACAGTCGTTCCCTTGTCGTTTTCGAAGAAGTAAGGTCCAATCAAACCTTCGGACCAGAGAGCTCAACAAACAGTGACTTTTTGTGGATGTAATGGCCTCTCTTCAATTACTTGAGGATTTTCAGAACCACAAATACGACAATTTTGTTTATAAACATACCCATCCCGAGTGAGAAATGTGCTTCACAACCATAAACCATAAACTCCTCTTAATGCACGATATGTGGCTGTGCCAGAATCAGTAGTAGGTAGTAGGTTTTCATTTGTAGTAGGTTTTAATAAGTTTTACGCGTTGTGTAATGGTTAAGCGATTCATTTTCATCAATGTCAGACTTCCAACTGAAAAGAAAAAAAATTAGTTTGACAGATGTCGAATTCCAGCTGAAACCACCGTTTGAAACCACGAAATGGATAACCCTATATTGGTATCGACCAACGAGTGGCGTACAATTTGACTGACTGTCGACTTAGTTTAACGCCAATTGGGATAAAGGCCGTGACAGCCCGATTTAAAATGATAAAATAATATTATCCCTAAATAAATAATTATTTCTTATTCCATTTTTGTATTTTGTTCAATTCTTGTTCCAATCTATGATTTTCACAAAAAAATATTCCATAATTTCATTTACACCTTTCATTTATACTCTCTCTCTCTCACTCTCGCTCACAAACTTACACTTCAAGAGTTATGTTTATTTATTCTATTTGTGTATCACACTTCCGATTTAAAGCACAAAATATTATTGTTGATCTTAATTCCGTTCATATTTTTTTTGTTTATTTCAATTTCAAGATGGTCGCAATAAATTTCCTAAAAAATCAACAATTCCATTCTTAAGATACAAACAAATTAAAAAAAAATCCAATAATCCACAAAAAAAACACACTCATCTTTATAATTGAATCATAAGTATTACTGCAATTTCTTTTACTTAAACAACTAAACGATTACTAAAAGTCCCAACCCTGATATGTTACAAGGAAATGAAATGGCATGAACATCCCAATGCTATGTAATGCATAACGTAATGTGTATGTTGTCAAAACTAACTAACCACTCGATTGTGTTATTAACGAAACCCAAAACAAAAAGCTCTCACTTTCTCTTGTCTTGTGGCATGCCAAGTAAACATAGGCATTCGCTCCCTTTCTCTTTCCTTTATATTTAGCACATCTTCTTTCAAAAATGACGTTGGTGGTGCCCGTCTTGAGGCTGATTGGTCCAAAGAGAAATTGTGCGCAACGACGCAACGTTGCTAACGTCAGTCAAATGTGAATTTGATTCATGTGGCGCAACGACTAATCACACCTTGAGTCCGTACCTGACGTATATTAGTCGGGCATACTAACATTTTTGCACTTATGACATAAACAGCAGCATTTGATTTCTTTGCGTTTTTTTCCGAAATAAATAAAACAATGGGGACATATTTCTAAAAATGATTTGTTTGTTATCTTTATCGTTACATTTTTGCGTGCAATACTGATGAAATCGTATTTTTATGTACATCAATTTTATGAATTAGTTCACCAGTGCAGCACTTCATTCGATCAATCATCCATTTTTCATTTCTTTAATAATTATTTTTGGCCAAAATCAATAATTTCTTAATTATATTTTCATTACTTTTTCCGATACTTTGTAATTAAAAAAAAAAAAACAATTGAAAAATTACAAAAAAAAAAACCTAAAACACGTAACGTAGTTGTAACAGCGATACAAGGTATAATTGATGCTGCTGACGAAGAATTAAAATTACGAGAGACTTCGACCACCACCGATCCAACCAAGGTTAGCTTAGATCTCAAAAAAAATTCCAGATGTAAAATGCCGAAAAATCTTCTCTTAATGCCTCTAACTGCAAAACGAAACAAATCTAACCGTATTTGTTGTTTGAATTTTTACATACAACATTATGTTTTTTTTTTTATTCCGAAACTCTTTCTAATCTCTTTTGTGATTTTTCTTTTCCGTTTAGTTTCTTAACAATTTCCAACTTATGGTTTTTTATACGTTCTTTACTAATTTCGTTAATGGTTTTGTTGTTCTTCTTCTTCGAAATTGTCAAATGTTATACTAATTTGTCCCTTGTCCGATTAGAAAAAATCCAACGAAAATTCGACCACCACGAACCAACAACAAAACATTTCCAATGGGCATGCCAACATTCATGAGACATCTGGTGATGACAGTAGAGTAGACGTTATCAAAACGACGGAAGCAACGGATGACAACAAACGTAAAGTGAGAGAAGGCAGTGCTGATCGTACAGTAGCGGTAAGTATTCAAGGACATTCTGTAATAAATTCGTCAAGAAATACTTTCAATTTGCGAGTCTGAACGCTTGTTGTCATTGACGCACTCGCGCACGCCCACCACACTGCGATGCAGTCGGTCATTGTGGGTTTCAATGTACATGCAGGTACATATATCCGAACGCACTTTGATGATATTTTTTGCGATGATCGCGATCCGTTTCAAAGGTTTTAGTGTATTTCTGAGATTAGACACACGTATATCTTTATGGCGTAAAACATGATCTCAGGTCATGTGTTCTATATTAATTAGCAGCTGACCCGACAGACTACGTCCGACCTACAAAAGTGTTTACTAATATATTCATATATCTTCTAACCATCGATCTATATAAATCCGGTAACCCGGTGCGATTAGCAACCCACAAAGAGGAATAAAAAGATGTACCATATTTTACATGATTTGCTTCTTATTTATTATTTTAGTGTTCTCGGACATACTTTACTTCCCAAGTTATTTTCTTTTCCAGTACGATTTTTGTTTCCATATCATATACCCATCAATAATTACCAAATATGGCCTATTCAAATTCGACGGTGGACTGTAATTCACATTATTAGAGCAGATATAACGCTTTTTTTTATTAAGGACGAAGCACTGCCCACTTTTATAGGCTAAATTAATATCACATGTACCAAATCGTATCCTCATATCTCTAATAGTTCAAGAGCTATGAAGGTTAAGGTATGTGGGCGGTGCAACACCCCTTCGGTGGACAGTATAACACTTCATGACGATAGTTACACTTTTTTAAGGACGTATGGATTTCTGCGCTAATGTCACATGTACCAAATCTAACCCAATTTTTCTTTTGATCTAGAAAATCATACAGAACTAATTTCTTGGTCATAACGCACCCCAACCGGCATTTAACATCTCAATAGAGTAACAGCCGATGCAGAATGAGAATGGTTGAATTCGACCACGAGACTGCACAGAACTCGCAGAAAAAAGGCCCAACTCACAGACATAAAAAAGGAAGTTTCCACCGTTCTTCATTTTTGTTTATTCGAAAGATGAAAAAAATCTACAGGTTTCTCCAACAAGAGGTGTTATTTTCAATCACCCGGTATTTCGGTAGCTATCACTTTTGAAGCTTTTATTCTTTGACATTTGACAAGTAGAAACTACGTCATTACTAAAAATGGAACGATGCAGGATTCAACAAGGCAGTGAAATTATTAAAAATTATTCAAAAATGGTGAAAAGTTTCCGGACCGTGTTATCTCCCGAAGACGTGGTCACAATTGGGCATCGATATCTTGCGACTTCTTCCTTTGGGGCCACGTGAAAGATAAGGTCTAAGCCAACAGCCCAGCGTCGAGGACATAGGGCCGCCACTTTGCGATTTGGTTATGGAAAATATCATGAAAAGGATATGGTCCTGTAAGCGTGGTGGTGGTGGCCATTTGGCTGGTGTTGTTTTTCATTATTAACGGCACATCTTCCTCGTTATTATGAAATAAACATCCGATCATTTATCTCAAAAAATTTAATTTTTTTTTTTGAATATCAAAATAACACCTCTTGTTGGAGAACCTACTTTCCAGTCTTCATTCGAATGTGATAGCTACCAATTAGCCCATTCATTAAGTCCACTCCGCCCATTTGTCGACAATCTTAATGTTTTCTTTTTTCTTCCGATACCATCGAATAATGCAGTAATTTGGGAATTTTTTTGAAAACGATTTTCAGGCATTATATTCCTTATGACTTATTTCCCTTAACATTTCATTATTTCCCTCGAACCAGTAAGCTGTGCGCGGTATAATTTAGTATACTCACTGACCGGTTCCGAACGGCTAATGCTTTCCTAGAGAAGTCTTACATGGCTTCTTACTCGTAAAGTCGCCAGCATACATCCGATCTCTACTTATTTTGTTTTATTTCAATTATTTTTTATTTAAAGGTTCTTGGAATGGAGGTTACAGCTAGTTGCGAGGGAGGCCACAAATGGTCTGGTCGTCCTCCAACTCCAGTGCTGTCACGCCACCATGAACATGTAAGTTTTTCAGTTGTTTTCCTTTGTTTTATTCTTTCTTTCAAACGCACAGAATGGTTTATTCTGTTTCTATATGAATCTTCTTTAAAAAAAAAAACGTTTCAGATTCAAACACAGGGTGTTTTATTTAACAGGTTGACCACTTTGAGTTGACAACACTTTTTCATTCGAGAACATGGTTGCTTTGGTTGTAGATGGCGGCTACACGGCCCAAATCATATTTAAACATTAATGCAGTTTTATTGATATTAAAAATCCTATTAAAATTAAATGAATTCAAAAACCAAGACCTCGAGCTTAAATAAACAAAAAACAATAATTCATGTATTATGCAACTCTAATGTCATCCTATATGTCTACGCTCAAACTGTTTAAGAAATATTGAAAGATTAAAATTCTATCTTCGTCTCTCAAACATTAACCAATTAATTTTTGTAATTCCAGTCCAAACACAATGACGACGATATGCCAGAACCCCAGTCAATATATTTGGAAGGTGCCTTGGCTCATGATTCCCAAATCTTGGTTTCCGATTCGGAAACCAAACAGGAAGAAGTGTATGATGCGGAACTCAATGGATCTCCTGAAGAACCAGCTGTGAGTGCACATTTCTACATTTCTTCTGTGCTGATGTAAATACTATTAATCTATAACTAAATAACTGTCATTTTAGGTTGTATTAAGCAGTAAGATGACTTTATCGCTGATCAATCTGGATAATATGCCAATAAAACCCGATAAGAAAGTCGCTAGTGTCGAAATTGAAAGTCCTTTGGCCGATGATATTGAAATAATTGGTCACGATGAAAACTAAGTGCGAGTGCGACTCGTCAATCGACGGTGAATGTGTGGTAGGTGAAGAAAACGAAAAAGGGAAACCTAATACAATATAACGATAGATAACAGCAGATGTTATGTATTTCAATACAAGTATAATTTCCTTAAAAATATTGACTGATTTAAGTAATTTTTATAATTTATGTCGTTGTATTTAACTTCAGTTCGTATTTACCATGACCCACACATAAACACACTAACAGACAAAGGTAATAATCGAATCCAGTACTTCCGTTGTAAGGAACTAATTAATGTAACCGTTGCCAATCCCAACTCGTAACACTCAGTTTTGATTTTGTACTCGTACACTCGTACTTACTTCTATTGTTTGCAAAATTGTATGCATTTTTTAAATAGTTTGTAGCGACATTTTTTTTTAGTTATTTTTTTAATTTTTTCGATTGTCATTTGTTTATCACTACGTATGCTCAAAAAGAATAATTAACCAATCAAACCCCATGTTTTTCTAAAAGAAAATGAATTGTATGCCAAATATTTTTAGTATTTACAAAAACAAAGAAAAGAAAATGATTAAAACAAAAAAGAATTATAAAGATATTCTCTAGTCCCCCCCTATGACTTTTGTGCAACAACACGAACAAATTTATAAAATTTTCTTTGATTAATTAAACGGTACTTACTGCAATTGTATCATTTTTAATTGTATGTACGTAGTCAGCGATGAATTAAGCGTTTTAGATTTTAATAAATAATGGAAAATACATGAATAAAAAATAAATTGTCCACAAAGAACAAAACATATGATTGTTTTATTATGAAGATTAATTGTATTTATTTGTATATAAGGGTGAAGAGACAAGATGTTCCATCACCCACCAAAACTCAGGTTCGTATCATAGAAAAGAACTTCAAAAACAAATTCCACCTCATAAATGACGACAAATTGAAAGCAAACAGAAAGCACAGAACATGAACGAAATTTAAATTTTAAGTAGAAAATCAAATTAGACATTCCAACCTCTTGTGGAGGTTTGCACAATCTTGATAATAGGTTAGGTTAGGAAGGAACATCCTAAGATGCACCTCCACTCGCAGACACATGGGTTCCATTGTGAATCGTCTATATATAGTTAGAGAAATTAGAGCTTAAAAAGTGGATTGAAGATATATAAAGACTAAGGCCCATTATCTCAATGTCCGATTAAAATTTATCGTAACGATATACTACCGGTTAGCACAATTTACTTTTCTCAATATCTACTTAGCGTTTATCGGATCGATAAATGATAACCGGCACTTGTCTGCCGGTTAGTCGTTTATCATAACGAAAACCATGAACAGCTGATGTGATGACTCAACTCCTTTTCTGTCATTCTTTTTGTTTTTTTTTCACAACAATATTTAAAATTAAATTGAATAAAAATTTAATAATATACTGCACAGCTAAGAATACACAGCTATGCCATTTATTTGTATCATTTATAAAATCAACACGGTAGAGTTGCCGTACTACCATTTGCCAGCCAGTGAATTTAACGAATACATGAGAAAATGAAAATGTTTAACCGGCAGTATATCGCGTCGATAAATTGATGTGCCGGTTAATTAACCGGCACTTTAATCGTACATTGAGATAATGGGCCTAAGGCCCATTATCTCAATGTCCGATTAAAATTTATCGTAACGATATACTACCGGTTAGCACAATTTACTTTTCTCAATATATACTTAGCGTTTATCGGATCGATAAATGATAACCGGCACTTGTCTGCCTGTTAGTCGTTTATCATAACGAAAACCATGAACAGCTGATGTGATGACTCCACTCCTTTTCTGTCATTCTTTTTGTTTTTCTTTCACAACAATATTTAAAATTGAATTGAATAAAAATTTAATAATATACTGTACAGCTAAGAATACAAAGCATTGCCATTTATCGGTTAATTAACCGGCACATTAATCGTACATTGAGATAATGGGCCTAAAAGTTTAAAAAAATGTGTCACATCTTATACCCCTTATACAACTAATTAGGTTTTCTACACTTGTCCGCGAGATGTCCAAAAATCTATCCGCCAGACATTTTAGTCTGTGGCTTTGTAGACTTGGACAATGACAAAGGATGTGTTGTATTGTCACCAATTCCTCCACATCCTGCAGAAGTCTGGATATCTGCTATCCCATCTGCGGGCCCTAGCCTTAACTGAGCAGTGACCTGTGATTATTGCAATTCTGAGACTTCTTCTATCAGTGCACTTGTTCTCGCTATATCTAACCTAGGCCACAAGACCTTCGATATATTGCAACCCACTCTCGTTTCCCAATTTGTAAGTGTTCTGTTTAGGATATGATCCTTCTGGTTTGTGAAAAAGTAGCTGATTGGCGGTTTAACCGATCTATCCGCTTCCTCAATATGCATAGTCGAGCCTGTTCGAGCCAACTCATCTGTAATTTCATTCCCTTCAATGTCACAGTGCCCTGGCAGCCAACATAAGCCTACGTTGTAGAAGTAGGCTTAGCGCCTGCCTACATTCATTAACTGCCCTAGACGAAACCTGATGGCTTGTTATAGCCCTCACTGCTGCCTGACTGTCAACGTAGAAAGTAATGTTGTCTCCTTTCGGTATTATGCTACCAGAATTTCTGCTTGAAAGACACTACATTCCTCTTTTTTTGCTATGTTTAAATGTAATATACAATAAATATGGTCTGTAAAACCACAAATGATGTTTGTAATATCCGCTTCCTGTTTCCATAAACGAATTTGTTCGTTCGCTACAAATCGTCAAAGCGTTATAGAATGCGTTTCATACTTCATTCGTTTCGGGTTTTCAGATATAGGTTAGATATAGGCATATGTAATACAGGCCCAAAACTAATGATCTCTGATTACTGATTATTATTATTGAATATTACTGATTATGGCGCCCAAGGCACATTTACAAGGTAATCGCATCAGGTACAACAAATACAACACTACAATAACAACATGCAATTTGTTTTTGATGAGACAACGAAACTGTCAGAGACATCTGATTGAAGTTGTTATGAAAATGTCAACAAATTCTATATTGTTGATTGATTGTTGACAAATATTTTATTTTTCCACAAATTTCAACTTACAAAATATCACAAATTGAATTTTTATAATTCAATTCAAAATAAAAAACCAATAACGAATGAATTTGAATTTTCAAACGTCATATTCAAAATAGAAATAAAACGTCATTTCTAAATAACACATTCGCTTACAGACCAAATGAAAAAAATAAAATATCAGCTGATTGTCAAGATTACCTTGTAAATGTGCCTTGATGGCGCCCTCAATTTTAACAGAATGGAGTAATTGAATTTCTCAGCCACTCAGACAACACGCCGCCGCCGTCTGGAAAAAAGACCAGCCGCCGACTGTAAAAAAGACCAGCCGCCGCCATCGTCGTCATTGCTTCGGTACTTTGGGCGAGACGTCAATTTGACGTTTCAGAGCCGATGTTTTTTTTGTTGGCAACACTACATAAAAAGGAGGAGTTGCCTATCAGACGAAGATGGAATGGAGGAATCTCCGATCCGACGAAGATGGAATGGAGGAATCTCCGATCCGACGAAGATGGAATGGAGGAATTGAATTTCTCAACCACCACGCCGCCGCCGACTGTAAAAACGACCAGCCGCCGACTGGAAAAAGACCAGCCGCCGCTATCGTCGTCATTGCATCGGTTCGGTACTCTGGGCGAGACGTCAATTTGACGTTTCATAGTCGCTGTTTTTTTTTCGTACAAAAATAATTACGTAAATAGCAGGATATCAGGTGAATATTTAATTAAATTACTAAATTAATACAGTGAAATTTACGTTTGTGCTATGGAAAACACCATTAACTGCTTGCTGGCGACATTAAGGCATTGTTCATTTGATTGGAAATGAACTAAACACAGCATTTGGCTGTGTCAATCAAAAACTACGACTGTTTTTTTTTGGTTTTAATTATTAGTTCGACTAACATGTATTATATTTGCCTTTTCAGCCACAATGTCCCTGACGAAGACCGGCTACTATGACAAACCCGAGGGCCAAGATTGCTTTGGCAAAATGTTGGCCACCAATACGTATGCTGCAACGGCCGGTATGGCTTGGTCCACCGTCGATGTGTTGATGTTGTCGCACACGAAGGGCTATGTGCCAACATTGGCGCGTTTCGCCTACAATGTCGGTCCAATGATGGGTATGGCTTCAGCATTCACATTGACCACTTATATGGCCACCAACCTCAGAGGCAAAGACGATAGGTAAGAAGTCAATGAATTATTAATTGATAACAAGCGAATAGGAAAAATAAACTGGGGCTCTGCAGCAAAAAAAAAATCCCATTGTGGACATTATAGGCATGTCATTCTTTGAGATTTTCTACTCTGAATGAAGTGAAATTGTGGTTCCCCGATATACATCCAGCCAGTCTTACAGGGATAGTATTTTTCTTCTCTCGGCTTTGCGAAATAAATAGTTTTCAAGTACTTTGGTGTCAATTTCTAAGTTACCAAAACTACTTATGACTACATGATTACAAATGGCTTGTGCACCAGTCAATATTAAAAAACATTTGTAGCAACTGCCATCCAAATCAATTGCGGAAAATAAACTGGGGCTCTGCAGCAAAAAAAATCCCATTGTGGACATTATAGGCTTTTGTCATGCTTTGAGATTTTCTCCTCTGAATGAAGTGAAATTGTGGTTCCCCGATTTACATCCAGCCAGTCTTACTGGGATAGTATTTTTCGTTTCTCGGCCTAGCGAAATAAATTATTGTTTTCAAGATTTTGTGTGTCAATTTCTAAGTTACCAAAACTACTTACGACTACATGATTACAAATAGCTTGTGCACCAGTCAATATTAAACAACATTTGTACCAACTGGAATCCAAATCAATTGCGGATGTTATGACCAAAGCTTAAAATGTTAAATTACTTGTGTGTCGAAGACTCGATCCAACATTTTTTTATATTGAAGACTGCTTTAATAAACCTAAAATCGTTTAGTTGGAATTGAAGTCAACACAAATTCTACAATCACTGATTATTAATGTATTCAGAGGTAATGGATTTTTCTTTGTTCATTACTTAATGGCAATGATTACCATTTGTCTAGCCGCCTCCTATTTCTTTAGTGTTCATACTATTTTGGTCAATTCTACTCAGAGCCCGGGAGGTATCTTAATTATATCGACTATAATAACTTACCGACAACATTTTAATAATATGTAGTTATCATGCGCCCCGGTAGGCGAGTTGTTAGCGTGCTTGCCTATCAGCGTGAGGGCTTACCCTTAGACCCTAAATTAGAATAAATAAATGTTATCCATTGTTGCAGACGATGCTATTTACTTATTAGACAAAAGGACATGGCGCCTCTTCTACAACTAACAATTTATTAGAACCATAGCTTCCGAGACATAGATATGAGAATGTAGAAAATTATATCGGAAACTGTGAAATATGTCAGAGGTTATTCACAATGACTTGGAAATTGTGTCAGGTCCCATTTTTACTAATCCAAACATTTGGGAAATCCTTAACACGTTGGCTGCCGTCATATATTGTAAAAATGTTATCAGTGTGGCAAAGGTGTTTTTTTTTGCTGTGACCCACCGGTCACATGGTAGCGAAGGTGTTAAAAGGAACTGACAAATTTTATTCAATAGAAAAGAGGCTTTCGTTTGTGTTTCGACCCTAGCGACTAAAATTAAATTGAATTTACAAAAGAACAAATTAAATACATATTTTGATTTGCGAGGAATTTGTTTAGGGGACAGTTTGTAGCATCTAGTAATCTAGCATCATATAGTAATGGGTTTTAGTCCAATCTTGTCAGAGTTTATGGGACGCCCAATACCATATCTGGCAAAGAATAGAATATTTTGCAAAATCAAAAATAACTGCAATCGTATTCAAATATAAGAATAACTTATAATTGGTAGTAATGGAACCACTAGGATCCATGAACACTAAAGCATGTCAATCTTATTGAGGTCACTTTTTGGTGGTCATGTTTACAACTTGTTGCCAACTCTTGTTTTAAATCACATTGGTACCCTTATATCCATGCTGAAAATGAATACATTTTCTGGGCTCTAATGTCCCATGGGCCGGCTTTTATTATTTATATGATTTGTTGCCGTTCTTTCAACGAATTTAAATTATTTCATCTTATTCTGAATCTTTATTTCTCAGAAAAAATTAGAATTTAAACTAAATACCACCGAATTGTTGAAGTTTGAAATATTATTCTGATGTCGGGATCCTACAGAGGGTACTATAGGGTTCCTTTATGTACATTCTGTTTTATATTAGAAAAAAGGACAGGATTCCAAACACATTTCTCAAATGTCCCCATTTCTCGCTTTGTGGGCTCAGATCACCAATTGAACAAATGTCCGTTGTAAAATCACTGGAACTATATCCATTTTTTAGGTGAAGCAGTCTCAAACTAGACATTTTGTAAAATTCTGTAAAAACCGCAAATCGAATTAGGTAGGTGTAATTAATATTGACAGAGAACTAACAGCATCTTAAATACTTTCATCCCTAATAACATGAAACGAAACGTAAATAGAAATATTTCTCTTTCCTACTCCATTCCAGACTAAACTATTTCCTTGGTGGCATGGCTGCTGGTGGTGTATATGGTGCCTGGAGACGTAATCATGTTGCTGGTCTGGTTATGGGCCTATTCTTCGGTAAGATCATTGTCAAATTACATTTCAATATTTTTCTTAACATCGCATCATTGACTCTTGCAGGCATTGCCGGTGTCATTAAGAAAACATCGAAACAAGAAAACTGGGAATTTTTCCCTGCCCTAAACCATCATGGCTTTATGGGTATTAAAGATAACGATTACACATTAACAGCTGAACGCCCAAGGAACTGGACAACTGGCAATTAATATGGAACCATGTCTGTGTTTTAGTCAATAGTCAAATGTTAAATTTTACATAAGCTTAAAAAATATGAACTAATTGTGAAAGCGTATGAAATGAAACAAAATAAATATGGAGGATAACTAGAGGAAAGCCACACGAAGAAATATTTTTATGTCTGTTTAAAAACGTACAGTTGGTGTTGGCCTTATTGAGAAGTCGTCTTCAAAGCACTGCGATCTGTTCTGCGTACTGCCAAGTATATTTACATTTGTAGATCCCGTCTCAGAGTTCAATGAGAATCCAATTATCCGACATGCCTTAATATTTTCAGGTTGTGCAGACAAGACGATGCATGCATTATGTGTTCGTCTCCTCCGGTTTTATACAGCTCTGCCAGTATTCTATAGACACCATAGTTCTAAATGTTCTTAAACCAGGATAAAGCAGCACTGACCTTATCTTGGTTGTGAGAGGACATTCAACACCATCAGCAATGATGACTTGAGTTTTCTTCAACTGGATTTTGGACCGCTAAGAAGTTGGGGAAATTTTATTACTATATCATCAGCAAACTCGTTGTGTCAGTTTCCGGATTCCCATTTCATCTCTAGAACACCTTATGCCAGTAGTGGTAACCAGGATAGTAGTTCTTAAACCAGGATAAAGCAGTACTGACCTCATCTTGGTTGTGAGAGGACATTCAATACCGTCAGCCATGATGACTTGAGTTTTCTTCAACTGGATTTTGGACCGCTAAGAAGTTGGGGAAATTTTATTACTATATCATCAGCAAACTCGTTGTGTCAGTTTCCGGATTCCCATTTCATCTCTAGAACACCTTATGCCAGTAGTGGAGTGCTCGCAATCATCAGTCGAGTTAGCTTTGGGGTGTAGATTCTCGAAGTCTAGCACGTTCTTCTTGATGAGTAGGTGCTTTGAGAAACCTAGTCCAGTCCACATCTACAAGGTAATTATCGCATGATGTTTACACTTTTGAATATTCGATTAATGCCATACTCTATCAGAACCGGGTCATGTTTGTTGTCTTAAGGTTTTCGCGAAGTTGATGACGGCGAAATCGACCAGTCTCATTCACTTATCAGCATTGTCATAATGCAGACTGTCCTGTTTGGTATTAAAGTACCCAAGAATCATTTTAAAACATCCAAAGTTATTGATTCCGGACCACTGTGCGCTGTCCCGTATTTTAGACTGCGCACAGTGGTCCACAATCAATAACTTTGGATCTAGCAAACAATTTTTGAGTGCAAGATGAGATTCAGATCGCCAAAGTCGAAAATTGAAAGTAATTTTTTTCAAATTTAAAAACCTGAAAACCATGACAGTTTTTAAATTGAAAGAAATGTAATTTTTGTACGCGCGCAATATAAACATTTACCCCAAAATGTATTGAAACAAAAAAAAATGTTTTTTTGTTTAAAGCAACTCATCTTTGTGTGACCTAAACCAAGCCTTCTATGTGGAGAAATTGCAAAACAAAGCATGTGGACGGACGAATGACAAAAGTTTATGAATCTCCATGGCAAAGCAAAGACTACACAAACCAGCAACAATAGTACGAGCAACAATGCGAAAGATCTTAACCGCACTATAACAGTTTTGCAACATACACTCTGCAAATGTGTGATATCCAAGGATGACTGGAGCTGTCTTGTGTTCAGCTGTTACACCTCTGCTACTTCGGACCGTTGTGGTTGCCTCCACTCAGTTCTTGTGTGCGGCTGTTGATGTTGTTGTTTGCCAAGTTATTAGTAATTTCCTTGAAGAACTCCAAATACATGTAAATTTGTTGTTGTTGAAGAAACCAAACCATCACCGCATAAAATGAATATACAAAAAAATAAAATACTTCAGCAAAACATCAGCCTCAACGACAGCCGTTGCAAACGGCAGCTGTGGTTTTAAGTGTTTAAAACGACGATTCTTTTACTTTTTTTTTCTAAAATAAAGTGAAAAAAACAACGAAAGAAAGAAAGAAAAGGCAAAGGTTGGCTGGTTTTGCCCTGGCACACCACACTGTACATCCACAAGAGCGTGCGCAAAACATGTACCTTCATTGATTCAATGGCATTTCCTGTGTTTTAGGAAAAGAAACATCAAATCAAAGGAAGATTCGTCTGCAGACTTCAAAGGAGATATGTATGTTATAGATTGCAGATTTGCTTGGTATAAATATTCAGGGATATAACTTGAATGGAAAATGTGACTTACTGCTCTGTTTCCATAAAACGAATTTGTTTGTTCGTTACAAATTGTCAAAATTGGAGGAGCAATAAAATGGATGTTTATCAGTAGTGGGAGCTTACTGTTTGGAGGTTGTGTTTTAGATGTCCATATCTAACATATATCTGAAGACTTGAATTGAATAATGTCTGAAGCCCATTTTGTAACGCTTCCCATATTGGCAATTTGTAACGAACGAACAAAATTGTTTTCTGGAAACAGGCAGTCTGCTGTTAGTGTTGATATAGAATATACGTAGAAATAGTATATGCATATATAGACTATTTCCTGTCGGGAATTGAGTTAACTTTTCTATCCAATGGTTCGTTAATGTTGAGTTACAGGTGACTCAAAAGCTAACTCATTTCCCATGTTAAATCCTATTCAGTTTTTATCAGAGGGAGGGAGTACTCACTCACTCTGCAGAAGTTTCAGTTAATCTGGAGTTAGCTTGAAGTCAGTTGTAAATGAGTTAGCAAATAGTTAACTTGAATATGAGTGAGCTCATAAAAGCCCGACAGGGCAAGATCGTAATTTTCAAAGTATTTCAAACAATTTCTTTTTGTAGATTACAGCTGAACTCTTGGATATTTAAAATAAATACTTACAGAACACAGCAAAGCATTAAAACTATCGAATTTTTCTATTCTTATCAATGACAATGGGTCTAATGTCGGAAAAATTACATTTCTAAAACTGTAGTTTGTAGGGCACTCAAAATCCAAGGGCAATACCTCAGCACCAGTCCCACCCAAACAGATGCACTATTTGGTGTGGCCACAAAAGACATCGGCCCATATTTCTTTGAGAATGAGACGTCAGCAAACGTCTACGGGGCTTCGAACATGCTAATTTGTGGTTTCAAGATGAGCAAATAATAAGCATACTGCTGGTCAAACTTTGGACATGCTCACTTGGGCCAGCCAATAGATATATTGCAAGAGTATACCGTTTGGATCGTCTCTCAACAGTCAGTCAACTCGAATTTTTCGATTAACATTCCTATTGGACAATTATATTGTCCAAACAAATCCAGCATTTTGAGAAATGTGGTGTTGACAGATCACAGATTCTGCAGAAGATTTTAATTACATATTTTTCTACGATAAGTGGAATTGAACTCATTTAAGTAAATGATACACTTTGTACTTGGCACCTGGAAAAAGCGAAAACCATCAATAAAAGAGAAAATCCTATTTTCATTTATAATTTAAAAATATTTGCAAAGCATTTGTAAATACATGCATGGAATTTTAGTTGTTAAACCAACAGGCCCGGTGCTTGTAAACCATGTGATGTAAATTCATTTTTATAAGACTGTTTGATTCTAAATAAAGACCCTGTGCAAATAAATACTGAAATGAAAGGTAATTTCTTCACGAGTTAAGTAGTGATAATACGTACTTCTATAATAGCTGTTGCATTCATAACGCTATATATGAAACGCCATATGAAAAATTTCAAAACTTTTCTTTCCCTTCGATTTTCTAATATATAATTTGTTTATTTGTGAATACTTCTATTATAATGCATTCGTAACACAAGTTAATTCGCAAAACGCATATGGAAAATATCAATATTTTTCTAATATTGTTAATTTGCACGTACACGTATTAGATTTTTCTGGGAAGCAAACATATTTTCGAATTACGTGCGGTCAATTAAGTACACGTATTTATTAATCGAAATATATACGATGGCATTATTCCAGAGTATGCTAAGTCGACTTAGCATGTTTTTAGGGGGTTTGTTGTTCTGAATTCGGATAATTTCAATTTAAATCCTGTCAGAAGCTTGCATCTATTCCACAAAGTTTCTACAGCTATCTGATGACTCCGATGAAGAGAATTGTTGTAATGTGTAAGCAGACAATATTGAGGCTACACCATTTGCTTGAACTCCTTCTGAAGGTAAAAAAATATGGTTCGCTTCTTTCACCATAAGTGGAACTGAATTGATCTCTTGTTTTTTTTTATCATTTGTTAAGTTTTAAACTTGAGTTTGTATAAGTTTTAATAAAACTGTAGTATTTTCAATTGAAAAACCAAAAGGTCGAAAACTCGACTTTTGGTTGCAACTATATAACTCTTAATGAAACCTTCGATCACACTATGCAACACTATGATGTTTTGTAATACTTCCAGGTGTATTCTAGCGTTGTAAACACGAAACGATTTAAATATGGATAATATTTAAAAAAAATCGTTAAAATTTTCAATTTCGCCGGATTTAAATTTATTATGACGATGATTTTTGGAGGAAAAGTCCGATAAACCCCTTTGTGGAAAGATCCCTGGGGACCTTTTTGATGTGCAAACTTTAAGGGCAGCGGAAGGCACACTATTTTGAGGGTTAAAGACAATTACGGGAGCTACAGCTATATATCGCTCATTTACTTCAATAGTGCCACAATTCAAAATTACCGTTTTGTTTGTTTGCTCAAGAAAAAACAGTAAATCTCTTATTTGAGTTGACATTTGTTTTGCGTGTATTATACATACATATGTAAGTCAGGGCTCTAGTTTTTTTCGGGAAACCTATGATTTTTTTCCTATATTTGCTAAGACGCAATTGAAAACTTTAAACGGCTCGTATTTTTATTTATGGCAATTATCTTTAACAATGTATTGTCTGATCGGACAGCTCCTTCCGAAATCATAGTAAAGGGTTTTCCAACAAGAGGTGTTATTTTGAATCAGCCGGTATTTCGGTAGCTGTCACTTTTGATGATTTTATTCTTGGACATTCGACAAGTAGAAATTACGCCATTACTAATAATGGAACGATACACGCTTCAACAACGCATTGAAATTATTAAAATTCACTACAAAAATGGTGAAAATCCTGCAGTTCGCAAATGAATTTTCGGGTCGTCGTGAAGCACCTTGTCGGACCGCAATACAGAAATTGGTGGGAAAAATTCGAGCTGTTGGGACAAGTTAGTGATGTGAAGAATAAAACCCGTGCACGTCGCTCAAGAACAACTGAGAATATTGCGGCTGTAGCCTAAAGAGAGATGATTAATCATTTTTTATGGTGGGAGTTGGATGATAAAATAGATTTGGACGTACCACTCAAGCAATGAAACCATTGCCCTTTTACGGGAAAAGTTCCGGACCGTGTTATCACTCGAAGAGGTGATCACAATTGGCCACCGAGATCTTGTGATTTGACACCCTGCGACTTTTTCCTTCGGGCCACATGAAAACAAGGTCTACGCCAACAGCCCAGCGTCGATTCAAGACCTCAAAGATAGAATTCGTGAGGCTATCGAGGACATAGGGAGTGGACAATTTCATGAAAAGGATATGGTCCTGTAATCGTGGTCGTGGTGGCCATACGGCAGTTGTTGTTTTTCATTATTAAGGGCATACCTTCCTCTTTATTATGAATAAACATCTTGGAATACCAAAAAAACAACTCTTGTTGGAAAACCCTGTACATATGTCAGAGCTATAGAATCTCTAAGAATTATTAGAAGGTTAAGACCTAGACAGCTGGCGTATATCTGTTCCAGTCACATGGAATTGAATCCCTGGTAGTTTTGTCTTTCTCTTGCAAACAATTTAGACTGATGAAAGAATTGATTTTTTTTTTGTAATCAGCTATCGTTCGATGAAAATCGAAATATTGAAACTTTACTTGGATTTGTTGTTCTCGAATGCATAAAATCACAAACTGACTCACCTCTTATATTAATGCCCTCTGTTATGCAAACCTGCAATTTCCATTTCCATCTTGACAACTGTCTAGAATCCACCATTTCCTGCTCCCCAACATTCCACGAATTTCGCGCATTTCTTAGATTGCCCAAAGTTGATCGTTGGCAACATGTTTCTTCATCTTTCAATAAAAGTCGTAGCCATCCCATTCCATTTTGTTCGCCCTCTTCGTCTTTAGTGCATTAATCATAATTTTCACCGGCATTCCATGGCGGCGACGAATGAGTCATTTGGCCAATATCAATGCAAACAACCCATGAAGACATTCCAAGCCAAACAAACGATTTAAACCGCCACAAAGTGTTGAACGACAAAACCATGCAAGAAAAACCGGGACATAAAAGTCCAACAAATAAAAACAAACAAACAAAAGTAAATGCGAGACGAATGAGTGTGGTGTGTGTGTATTACCTAAAAATGTTTTTGTCACAGTTGAAGTGACCGGGCTGGGGCTGACCACGACCACCAGCAGCAGCCGCCGCCACCACAATTGGGCCAAAATGCGACTAAAAGCGGCTGAGACGGTCTTTGTTTCGTTGGGGCTCCTCCATAAGCAGCGGTAGAAATGTTTTCATATCAGACTGATACGAGCACAAATGTTTGTTAGTCTGGCGCTCGGTTGGGATGGTGGTACGCAGCCCCGCATTGACTATGTCCAACCCGCAGTAACTCAGTCATGCAATCCGCCTGTCCAGTCAGTCACTCAGTTAACCATTGTTTGGTTTTTTATTGTGGGTCTTAAAGTTAAGTTTTTTCGTTTTGTTTTGATTTTAAGTTTTATTTTTTTTATTTTATTGTATATTTTACAGTTGTCTTACATTTGCACAAACATACAGACATATGTATGTGTGTATGTATACATTAAGGCGGGTCGTCTACATGCTAAATGTTGTCCAGAAATAGTTGGCATATTTTTAGAAACATAAATGGAATTGAACAAGATCACATCGGGTAGGTGGACTTGTTGGGTTCTCATAGACAAAGTCTTGGGAGAGGACTTTATGTTTATTGTTGCTCGTAGATGCAACAGCCAAATGAGTTCATGAAAAACGGACGTTGGCCAAGAATTGAATACAAACAGATAAATAGTAACAGAGAAATACATTATCTTTCTTCGGTACTAAATAAGAGTTTTATTGATTCGCGCTGGGCCGGTTTCGATCTTTTACAATGTTAGTAATGCCCTAACGGAAACGTGTATAGACCCCGCCTGGCTATCTACCAAATGAGAGCTAGTGGCCTTGGGTTGAATATATATCTTAAGAAACCAAATGACCGGAACGGCGACGAGTTGAGATTGTCGGCCACTGAAAGCAGTTTCTCAAAACGGCCGAATAAACTTATAATCATGGGAGATGAGGCCACTGATCTTGAGTTCAAATAAGGACGATTATTTCAATGCTAAATATTAAAAAATTCAATGGTTGAACATGAATTCCTAAATAACCACTGAAACGATATTATAGATCTGGAAACTGAAGAAAAGGAGTTACAGTAAAATTCGCTTAGCAGTACATTTTGGATAGGAGCACTTAATCTCGTTATGGTTTGCATTTTATTGCAGCATTTGTATGCAATTATCTTATTTAACTGAATTTTGCTTTGCTGCACTTTCGTCCTAGCATCCGAGATGATTGTGTTTTACAATTTAATTTGCTATAGAAAACATTTAGTTTACTTTCAAAATCGGTATCTTATAATCATATGTTTATCGAATTTATTATTCAGCCCTATTCTGAATAACAATTCCCCGGAAATGTTTTCCCTTTTCCACTATCCTAAATAAAATCACCCCGGGAATTTTTTCCCTTTTCCCATATTCTAAATGAACTTCGAAAATGGGAATTTGTTCCCGGGGAAAAAAGTAGGTATTATGAATGCGAATAAAAGGGAGAATGTGATATTTTGGGAATTATTCCGCTAATAAATTGCAAGGGAGTTCGGCTTTTTAACATTTTTTTGAATTATTAACTTTTTTTTTTTAGTAAAATACAGAAAAAAGTTTAATTTCATTTTCATTTATTTAAATTCAGTTGGTAACTGAGCATCTTAGGCCATATATAGTTACAGAATACTTCAAAATAAACCAATTAATATAAATAAATTAAAACTAAAAAGTAATAAAATAATATATAACAAAATTAATAAAAACGTTGACAAATTATTGGCCCTATATATCCCAAATGTACGCAAAGAAAACAATATAAATATTTCACGTACATTTGTACTACCCACAAATAATGCAGATACGCATTTAACAATCAAAACTAAGAATCACCATGGTCAATTATCTTCCTAAATGTAATCTATTTTAAAATTACTGTATAAAAAAAATGTGTGAATAAGACATTGGATCATACTACTCTCAATGTGAAATTTATTACAAGTTGTTTCTAATAGTATTCCGAATTAATGAGTCGTGACACCCACCGGGATGCGATGCGTCCACATATTGAATTAATTATTAATTAATACAAATTAATTATTGATAATCACGTAACTTTTTCCTTTCTATCCTTTGCATATTCTTCTCCTTCAGCGTTTTGTGCTTCAGCAATCATCGGATAACTGCCTCTTGTGGGCAGCTAAAAGAGTTGGGATAAGTGCACATTTCGCTTAAGTATGCCGATATTCAGTGCAGCTAAGCGAATTGTACTGTATATACTAAAGGAGCTATCTGGTGAATAAAAATGACTAAAATATACCTATCGGTTCAAAAGTTACACAGGTTATTGCCAGTAAAAAAACGACTCTGAAACACTGTGCGTTGGAACAGTTGCTCTTCGAGTTGATTAGAAAATGGAGACAAAAAGTTGTAATGCCTCGTTTTGTAATGCACGTCTTCATTATTCACTTCCAAGACTGGAAAAAAGTAAAAATTCGATTATCGAAAGTAAACGAAGTTATGTGTATTTTAGAATATATTAAGAATAGAAAATATTAAGAGCTGGATTTCAATACGGTTAGGCAAAATTTCAATACGGTCTGAACAAAATCCACACACTAAACATAGGAGGTGACCCATTCTAATGTCTTATATATGTACACACACCGAACATGTTAAAGTTGAGGCGATTACGTTTTAAGTCAATGCTGATGTTGGTGTTTTTCTGTTTTTTTTTATTAGAAAACCATGTAAAGTTTCTCTTTTAGAAGCCCACTTTTTTATTTTAAAAGATTGGTCTGTTTTTTTTTTTGGTTGATTTTTTGTTTTAGGAAAAAAATTGGATCATAGTCGGTTATTTGAATACATAGCTGCCTTCTTTTAGAGCAAGTTATTGTGCAACAGAGTGGGTCGTTCATGCAATTAGTCCGCATGTTATGATCGCATTCTATGTTTCTTCAAGCTTCGAACGTAAACGTAATAATGCAATTTTAAATTAAATTCAGAAGGATACTTTCTATGTGGGATATACTTAGCCAGATATGTACTTCTGACAATACCAATGGAGGGAAAACTTCATTAGTTTACCGGAGACGATTGACCCGGCACACAGATGTGTCTAATAAAGGAACAACCACGGGCATTCTATGAAATAATTTTTTTTTATGATTTTAATGGTACCCAAGATATTTTTACCAAAAAAAAAGATATAATCATTTTTGGTAACTATTGTTTTTACATACATACAGTTATGGGCAAAATAATAGGGACAGTGCTGCGTCCGATAAATGTGGCCAGATAAATCAGTTAAAATGAGGGAACGATCTATGGGTTAGCATTTTTGTTATTGCTCAGACAAATTCCGTTTTTAAGTGGTCGAAAAAGAATAAACAATTCATAAGAATCTTTAATTTTTCCAGAAACTCCGATAATCATATCAAAACTTATTGCATTTGGTGTCGGTAATACCTTCTCTCGATTCATATCGAGTTTTCTCAGGGATCGCTCTATACGAGTTGTTATAGATGGGGTTGCATAGGTTGACCGCAGGAGTGCCACAAGGCTCTGTCCTCTCTCTCCGATGTCTTATTTTCATTGACGACCTGTTGGGGCGGACTGTGAACCCAATCTACTCTTTTGTGGATGATAGCAGCCTCTGTCATTCGTACTCATTTGAACGCCGGCCAAGTCCCGCGGATGTAGAGCACAAAAGGCGAACGATGAATGACTTACTCAACCGCGATTTGTGAGTGGGGCCAAATGAACAGAGTAGATTTTAATGCACAAAAGACCCAGTGCTGTTCCACTGATCCAGCACCTTCGCCAATCTCTAAGTGTGGTGTGGATATCGACGTATCAGATAGTCTTGATGTTCTGGGCATCAAGATCCAGGTTGATGCTCGTTGGGGTAACCACGTATTCGAAGTGTCGAAAGAAGCATTCAAGTGTTTATGCTTTTTGAAGCGGTGCAAGAAATACTTCACCCCATCTGATCTCGTAAATATTTACACCACCTACATCCGGCCTAAAATGGAATACAACTCCCATATATGGGCAGGAGCTCCAGAGAGATCTTAGCAGCTTTTGGATCGTGTACAGTGGAGAGCGGTGGGGATGATTGGGGATAGTAGGGTATCCAACTCTATTGTCTCCCTACAGCATCGCCGAAATGTGGGTTGTATATCGCTGTTCTATAGATATTTTAATGGTATATGTTCACAAGATATCCGTCGTCTGGTCCGTGATGTTAGAAGGTCTCTCATCCGTTCATTGTCAAATGACCGGTTGACACACTATAGAGATAATTTGTTGGAAGATAATTCCCAAGATATCCGTCGTCTGGTCCCTGGTGTTAGAAGGTCTCTCATACGTTAGTTCTCTCCTCCGTTCATTGTCAAATGACCGGTTGACCGGACGACACACTATACAGATAATTCGTTGGAATAATCTTCCAGCATGTGTTTTTCCTGCCTGCTCTGACAGTATCAAATTCAAGGCAAACATCAACAAACGCTACTCCCTCCAATACCCTTCTTTCCCATCGCTATCACAGTGCATTGCATTCATGGGGCGCCTCCCCTGAGTGTTAGTCAAAAAATTCCAGATTCGGTCATTTCTTTATCCCGGCTTCAAAGAGGGTCTTTCAAACTCTGACGAAAGAAAGTTGACTCACGAAATCACCACTACATCCATTAAAACTGATTGATTGGTGCGTTTTACACGATGGCCGCATCATCGGTCCTTATTTCTTTCGTAAAGTGGAAGGAGTGGCTGTTTCTGTGAATGGCCAACGCTATCGAGCCATTCTGACTGTATTTTTGTTTCATAAACTGAACATTCAAAACATTTTGTTCCATCAAGATGGAGCAACTTGCCGTAGAGCGCCGTTAACAATTGATTTATTGCAAAATCAATTTGGTGGCACGTTTATTTCCCGGAGAGGTCCTGTTGGCTGCCCCTCCCCCCATTATTGCTATTTAACGCCTCTGGTATGTTAAGTCATTGGTTTATGCCAACAAACCAGCATCTCCGGAAGATTGCTAGCCAATATTTAAGCTACCATATATAGAAAATAAATGCCATGAAATTATCTACCCGATTGTATTCAAAAATATTTCATTCCAATAATATTTCTCTTTTGTGTTATCATTTTAAGTTTTCAAGCTCTTAAAAAACACCCTATATTTATCTTGTGGATTATTTTTATTTGGACTTTTAATTTTTTTTTACATCAAGTCGAGAATATGATGTCATGTAAATGGACGCCGCCAGAGTTGCCACTGGCATTAGGAGCCAATCGCAAAATGTATAGCATTTTCTGATAGGAGGATTACTTTTGCGCCACCCGTTAGATATGCAGTACATTATTTCCATGCATAAAAAAAATGTATAAAATTTCAATTTCATTAGCACCCATTAAGAAAGCGAATATTGGAGAGAAACTCTTGCTCTTTGTGACTGTGAAGTTTCTTTCATGAAAGCTCATACAGAAATTACCATTTCTGCGGTGATAATGTTGGCAACATGAATACACAATAAACGATTATATACATGTATACATAAGAGGTGGGATTGGAAATCAACCATTTTTAAAAGGTCACAGATTACCTACAAGATTATAATTGTCTACTACTAAATATTAATTAATATCTCGAAATGCAATAAGAGTCACCCTATTACAATTTGTGCTCCTCATTCAGAGGAGATCACCTGTGAAGGTCAACTATAGGACATCGTGGCTCTTGAACAACAACACATCGTTGAACCAAATCAATAAATTTAATCAAAAAAATTGGAAGCTAGTCGCGTAAATGCTGTTTCTGACCCGCCCTCGTATGCCCAGCAAGATGGTGCTTGAACAGTACAAGACCACTTTTTCGTTATTGCTTCATTTATCATTGAACTTTTATGCTCGAGTACGAGTACGAGTGTGTGTGCACTTTCTGAATCAATCTTGAGCACAGCTGGGGATTTTTTAAAATTCCTAGTCAAGCCGCCAGTCAGTGAGACAGACAGACAGACACGCAACGCGTTGCTGCCGGGTTGCTCTACTCACCTTGATCTTTAATAAGCCAAAGCGAAAACTGCAACAACAATAGAACGGCGAGTACCCAACATGTCATTATGGCCATTTTTATTTTGGCTTACGATCGTCTCTCCATAAACTCTTATATTTCTCAGTGATGATGTGATTTTCTTCTTCTTGAATTAATTTTTTTTTCTTGCAAAATACAAGTACAGTCGAGTCCGCTTATAACGGACTCCTAGGGACTCGATAAATTAGTTCGTTATAACCGGTGCACGTTATAACCGGACTCGACTGTATTTGTTATTGCAAACACTAAAATATTTGAAGTAACAGCTGTCGACAGCTTTGTTTCATTCTGGTCTCGCAGATCAGTGTTGTTTACACTTAAATAATGTACAGTGGAACTTCCGTAACTCGCACTTCCATACATCGAAGCACTTGTAGTGGCAGTTAAGTAGACAAATTACCATAAACAATTTTATAAGTACATGATTCCATAACACACAAGTCACCGTAAGTCGAAAGTTTCTACGGGATAATGGTGGTTTAAGTTCTGGAAGATTTACTGTAGATGTCACACGTACTAGTCAATGCTTGGTGAGAGGCACGTGGATAACTGAAGTATTTGGAAAATCTGTCTGATTTACACCATGACTTTTTGCTTGATTTTAAAATCATGATAAAAGTCACAAATCATAAATTTGCTGCCTGTTTCCATTTGTTTGTTCGTTACAAATTGGCAAAATTAAAAGCATGGATTTTTATCAGTAATGAGAGCATATTCTTTTGGGCTTGTGTTGCATATGTCGATATCTAAAATATATCTGAATACCACAATTGAATAATGTCTGAAATCCATTTTATAACGCTTCAAACAAATTCGTTTTATGGAAACAAGAAGTTGATGTTTTTGACATTTTGTTTTTGTAAATTTCTTTTTCACTTCACACATTTTTCTAAAATTATACGAATCAATATGATTCAAGTATAAACATAAAAAAAAATCCAACGGAGTCGCAAGCAAAAACTCAACGTATTTGAAAGCAAATCCAAAAGAGTATTAAATACAAAATCAATCCAAAAAGTCATCGTATAAATTGGGACTCACAGAAACCAAGACGAGTAAGAGGTTCCTGAGCCAATTCATTCAGGCCTTATTACGATTGGCGTAGTCCTCTCGTACATTAGGCGTTTTTACAAAATGGTATTACGGTTGGCGAAAACAACAGAGTTGCATTTTTGGTTGTTTTCGTCAATCCGTAATGCCATTTTGTGAAAAGCGCTAAATTACGACACGAATACTCCAACCGCAGACAGGCGATTTGTTGTGTGGCCTCTTAAAGTGAGAGTTTCATAAAATATATGAATTATTTTTTCATTAAACTCAATGGTAATGAAAAAAAACCCATCAGCTAGTATTTTTTTTGTTTAATTCAATTAAAAGAGCAACTTGTAGACCTCGAAGTAAAACCTATGCAAATGAAAGCCAGAAAGTCAGTACTTTCCCTTCGAATAGCGGTCCACTATCTTATGTCCCAACAATCTTGTCGGAAAATGTTGAGAGATCAACTAATTCAAAAATATAATAAATTTGCCCAGACGAAAAACGGTGATTTTCTACTGAAATGCGTATGTTTTCCTTTGTTCGCATAGTTATTGGTTCGTTCTGTCATGCTGACAGAAATCAGCTGTTTGTTGTGTTAGAGGCATACGGACGTTAACCTTGGACATGGCGGGACAGGCTGCAAATGAATCAATGAATATATTAATGTACAATTTTTATTGACTGGAATTTAATAAAGTTTAAGTTAACTAATTTTTATCAGAATCAAATAGTCCATTAATAAGATTTGAATATAGAATTTTTACCTAAAGGTACAAAATAAAGAGACAAATTAGCGGTCGACTATGTCTTTTAGGCGACATTTGGCCTGTGGGCGGACACTATTAATTTAGTCAATGGTCTAATTGAATAAAAATGTGATCCGCTTATGGTGTGGCTGTATGGATTCGCGGCATTCAATTTTGACCATGACCATGCAAAAATATCTGTTTATTTTGCGTATTCAACAATTCTTTGCAGCCATTTCATATAGAAAGCCATTTCATAAAGTTAAGAGTTTTTTTTAAGAGAATTTGTCTCCTTAACCGCCACTAGAAGTGCTTCGACTTATTGAAGTTCGAGTTATGGAAGTTTCACTGTATTTGAATGTGGAATTTTTGTATGGATTTTTACTGACTTTTGACAATTAGACAATGTTAGGTTTCTTTTTAGTTCATAACAAATTAATTTCATTTTTAATTGCAGCTTGGGAAGAATTCCATGGTTTATGAGTATCAAAAACTAACAAAAATTCTACTAACTTGGCGTGTTTCTACTTAAGAAGTTTTGCATAAAATCTTTAAAAAAAATAATGTACATAGTGTAACTACGCCTCTGAGCTAAAAAAAACTCAAGGCCGCGATTACATTTGTACGAATATTTTGAAAAAAAAAAAACTGGCAACACAACTGAAATAGTATTTTAAAATATTATAAATTCATTGCAGATTACGAATCTAAAGATTATGTCAATTAATTCTAAAAAACAAACGTCATACGAGTAAAACGAGTTGGTGCAACCGGTTTCGTAGTTTTTGCTGCACCAGTGAATAAAAATAGTCGCTGTAATCACCACATAAATATATTTAAATTAATGCAAACCTGTTTACCTGTTCCATGGAATTTCATTTTCTATCTCGAACTAAAGGTTTTAAATCTTAAATGAGCTTTGTTGACAAAATTGATGAATTTAGTGATTTCCATAATATAGAGAAACAATGGATAAGTTGGCATCTGTTAGGCCAGACAGATGAGGCGACTGTCAAGAGCCGATGTCTCACAGGTTGTGTTCGCCATTACAGGACACTGTTTCATGGGAAGGCATGCAATGAATGAATGAAGGTTGTGACTAATGATGAAGAGGAGTCCATAGAACACATTCTTATTACACAAAACTTATTAAACTTACAAAAATGATAAACTTACATAAAAATTTAAAACAGCTTTTGATAAGAAAAATTTAAAATTTTTGTTAAGAACACTGTTTTACATTTTTATGAATACGGGGGAAAGTACAAACAAAACTGACAACATTACACTTTTCGGCTTGTTTGTTCGTTTTCATCTTAAAAGTATTCCCGCTATTATTAATCGACAAAAAAATCGCGGGTGCATCGCGTATTATTCTATCCAAGCGATACTTTATTAATCGCAAATGCATCGAGAATTCTTTGGCACCCGCGATTTATCTTCCGATGGTCGCAGATTCTTCGAGTGACACATTACAGTGACATAAAAATTGGTTGGGTCTGTGAACAGCTTTATTGCAATCGGTTCAGTCGATTTTTTACCTGGGAAATATTGAGCAAACTCTTACTCCTTAAGTATGCGTAAGTTTCTAGCAGCGGCCTTGCGCTTTCATGGCGCCATCTGTACTTCGTTAAATCAAGAGAAGCTTCGCAATGCAACGCTTATCTCATCCTCTCAAGATATTTCAGGAAGGCAAAGGGTTAATTTAAACTCAAGTATACAAATATTTTGACTTTCTACAAATTGAATTCTAAAACTTAATAAAACAGAAATAAACGGTCCGAAAAGCCATTTCAATCATGTGAAGTAGCGTTTGTTCGACGGATGCCGCCATCAAACGACGCACAAAGGGGGCGATTTTTACTGGTGTTTTTGTTGTTGTTGCTTTCATACATTTATTGAATCGCTCATATTAATTAAACTGAAATGAATCGAATGAAAAGGGCATAAATCACTCACTTATGATTTGACTTGGAAAACATTTAAAGAACAACAACAACAAAGTCCCCCCCAAATCACAATTGTTGTATGCAAATGTAATGTAATTAATAACAACAAAAGAACGGCAACACAAGCATGGGCCAAAAACAAGTAAACCAAAGAGGGGGGAAAAAAACGTCTCAAGTACTTAAAGAGTGTCTATTGTTAAACCAGCACGACTCTCTAAGAATGTGGAAGGAAAACTGTAACCGGTTGCTGTGCTACGAGTAGAGTACTCGGTAACCATAGTTCAGCCAGAGTTTCTTTTTTTTTTTTTGTTACTTTAATGCCTTTGAAAGTAACGCCTCATAATAATTAATCTTCTTATAAAACTCCAACGAAGGAAGCAACGATTGAGTGGATGCATGAAGCCATACATACGACTGTGTTGCGCATGCGTATTTGTTGTAATCCTTTTAATAGACACCCTTTGTTATTGTGCTGGTGTCTGCTCTGTCGTTTGCCCTGTTGCTGATGTCGAGATCGCAGCTGGGTGACACCAACTACTGTCAATTAATCACTCAATCCATTCACTTCATCTGCTGTTGTATGGGCAATGACGATCACGGCACGACACGACACAACAAAAGAATGAGAAAGACACACTGACACCCAACACTCCACTCGTGTAAGATCTTTGGGCAAACATACAGATTATCATACGAGAGGAGAACGGGAACTTGACGACCTTAATATGAGATCAGAGTTGTATGTTGGCGAGCGTACGAATAATAAAGGGTTCTCCAACAAGAGGTGTTACCTAGGCGATCTGAAAATAAAAATACAACTTGCTTCATCAAAATGTCACTTAAAATCTTACCAGATTTTCCCCAGCTTCATCATGACATCCACGTAATTCGATTTCTCTTGTCCACCGAAATAATCCTTAGATTCCCATTCAACTTCGTTATTGGACTACACAAAGCCATTACATTACTCTGAAATAATTTATATGTTCCCGAGTAAGTGTTTCAGTCTAAAGGGGGGAAAAATATCCGATGACACCCACCTATTTTGTAGCTTATCTAAAGATGATTTCAGAAAACCAACCTTTTTTTTTTAATCCGTGCACTCTTTGCATTCTGACCCACCGATTTACAGCAGTCTCCGAACGGCTCTGGAAAATAAATTAGTTTCTTACTCGTTGAGTCGTCGAACAAGTGAAAAATGGCAGCAGACAAATATTTCTTTATGTTCTTAACAGACTAGAAATAACTTGGACAAAACTAAAGCACACCCTAATGTTGTGGACAAGAAATCTTGAAAAATCTATATTAAGTTGAAAATCCTTTATTCCCGATGGCAGCCGAACATCTCTCAGACATGGACGATATTAAATTACGTATCGCGACCTGTGATATTCCTATCCAGGTAATTTTTATGGCTGGAATAGACATTTTCTATATTGTATTATGTGTTAACAATCTCCCACAAATTCTCAATAGGATTGAACAGGCAAAACATGCATTTCAATCCTATTGCAATGCAACCAGGCCTTACGCACTTTAGAGGTGTGCCTAGTGGCACCTCTTTATCGAAGTGGCCCCTTTTCATCGGCATATGGCAACATCAAGTTATCTAGTCTGTCACGGTACATGAATCGATCCATAATTCCGTCAATACTATTAATTGACCCAATTTTTTTTTCCATTTTTTTTTCAACAAAATTTTTTTTTTCCACAAATTTTTTTTTTTCAACAAAATTTTTTTTTCCACAAAAATTTTTTTTTTCAACAAATTTTTTTTTTTTCAAGAACAAATTTTTTTTTCAGCAAAATTTTATTTTTGAACAAAAATTTTTTTTTTCAAGAAAAAATTTTTTTTTCAATAAAATTTTTTTTTCAACTAAATTTTTTTTTTTCCACAAAATTTTTTTTTCCATATTTCAACGGGCGCCATAGGCGCATTACAACTTACTAGTTTTTAAATATTACATAAGTGGGTGCTTTAGTTTTGCCGTGCCAAACTTTTTTTTTATTAATTTTAATATTCGATTTTTAAAAGGATTCACTACTAAAAATATGCTTTTACAAAAATAAACATATTGGCTAATACGATTAATAAATAGATGGTTGAAAACACAAACATCTGAATGTCATTCAAGGATTCGCTTAAATGGATATTCCAGCAGGAGAATGATCCTAAACATTCGTCAAACTTCGAAAAGGCATGGTTCAGGGACAACCATGTGAAGGTTTTGGGATGGCCTTCGCAGTCACCAGACCTAAATCCCATCGAAAACTTGTAGGGCGAGGTGAAAAGATGTCTTAGAGGAAAGAATCCTTCAAATAAAAATGAGCTGTGGACAATGGTTGAGACTGCATGGAAGAATATTCCAGTCATGGCTTGTCAAGTAATACAAAATAAAGGTCATTCTACAAAGTACTGAGGTAGTATAAGCAATTATGTTATTATTTACTAGTTGAAATATGGAAAAAAAATTTTGTGGAAAAAAAAAATTTGTTGAAAAAAAAAATTTTTCTTGAAAATAAAAAATTATTGTTGAAAAAAAAAATTTGTAAAAAAAAAAAAAATTGGTGAACAAAAAAAATTTTGGTAAAAAAAAAAATTGGGGAAAACACAATTTCTGTACAAAAAAAAAAAATAATTTTTTTTATTATTATTATTTATAAATAGAAAATTATAGAATGCCTATTTAAATTCCTACATACTGCGTGACAGAGTCAGTGAATCAGTGTATCAGTGTCGAGGGTAAATATATATTAAGATTATTTTTAATTTTTTCTTTTTAATAATTTTAGAAGGTTTGTTTAGATGGCTCTATTTTTTTTTCACAGAGAAAATAAATGTATATTCTGAATTGATTTTATTTTAATTTTTAGGGCAATGAATCCAAATATTTAATTTATGTTTTTTTTTGTACTATAATAATATCTAATAAAAAACAATAAAAAAGTTTAAAGAAAATAATTATCTGTCTAAATTTTTAAGTATTGAAATTGAGGATTGGGGGTGGCTCTATTATTTTTCACACAACTGTATATTTCTTTTAATTTGTTCATTATAACCAAGAGAAATGTGTCGGTGGCTGAAGAAAAAAAAAAACAAACATATTTTCAGTGTAGCAGAGATAAGGTCTGTCCTTCTATGAATGCATAAAACTCAAAACTGCAAAGGTTAAACATTGTTCGGCTTACTTATCAGTCCACCCTCGTTCCTCGATATTGTAGACAATTTCGTATGTATAAATACATATTAACACCGACATTGCATCTTGAGTCGTTTCTTATGCCAGTCTTCCATTTCATCTACGAAGTAGTTGCATCCACCACTGCCTGAGGATGTCACATATGCAACTTCATGTAAATGCTGGCTGGCTGGTGAAGATATCGAAGACGGGCCGACCGCATCAACGTTTTATGAATAACTTAAATGCAATGCCATCACCATATCTTTTCGCTTCTCTGTTTCTCCTCTGCTTCATCTTTGTGTTTGTCATCTTTGTTTTTTTTTTGTTCTAAAGAGGTATCGTACGTTCAATATATTCTTTGTTATATTATGGAATAATTAAAAAAAACATCCGATATGGAGACAGCAGCAGCAGCAAATAAATATCGAGGTAACTGAGGGTGCGATCGAAGTCGAATTTATTGAGTACTATAGAGTTAGACATTATCTGAAAAAATATAACTGAATTTTATTTTAAAATCTACTCAAATTGACCATTTCCTGATTAGCACAACGTTTCTGGACTGTCTGATGGGTAAATAGCGATCGACAACTACTAATTGGAATATTTTTTTTTTATTTATTTATTATTAATTAAAATGCAAAGTAAATTTATATTCTAAATATAAACCCGGGTAAACCGGGTGACACAGACCATATGTTTAGATTTTTGCAGCGACAGACCAAAGCCTCTGGTGGGAATCGAACCCACAACCCCCATGCTGGCAAGCACGCTACCAACTCGCCTACTGGGGCGCTTAACAATTGGAATAATAAAACTACGGCCAATGGCAAATTACCATAAGAAGAAAGTCCGCCATCTAACGTTTTTTTCTTTTCAACAAGTGCTTATTTCGTTATTTTCGTTATCGGGCCATATTGAACGAATTTTTGTTTACAAAAATTGAAGAGTAGAATATTGGCAACATTTGGTTTCAACAGGACGGCACGTAGCCACACAGTCGAAGCTACACTCGATGTTTTGCGTCCTGTTGTTGAAGATCGCATTATCAGCCGCAGAGCTGATGTCGTTAGGCTACTGCATGGCCAGCCGAGGCAGCCATTTGAATGTAATTATTTTCCATTATTAACCCGAATGATTTTACTTTCAGATAAAAAAAGAAATTTAAGAAAATATCCAGTAGTTTTGTAGAATTTTCAAAAAAAAAGGAGTTATTTGACGGACCCGTATTTAACGTCCACCATCTACAAACAACCGAAACAGAAAATTACTTCACCGAACACCTTGGTCCAACAAAACACCCATAGCTGGAAGGATATTGTGAATGCCTGTAGCAGCGTAGAAGCTGATCGCAGAACAAAAAGCGCAAACGGAACACTTCTCACAACTATGGAGGATCAACTGAAACGATGGAAAGACTATTTTGAAGAAAAGACATTCAGGCAAAAACCGAAACGTCTCGATGCACGACACATCCAGAAATCCCTGTCGCAGGTTGCAAATGCAATTGCCATATGAAAAGAATAATAAATCATTAGGTCCGGACAATTTACTACACCGGAAGCGAATTATTTAAATCATTTGGAATACTCGCCTTCGCAAAATTTTTGAAAAATATTTCAGTATTCGCATATAACATTATAACAAATTTTCGCTTTCGCATATGGGAATTATTCGAATCATTTGGAATACTCGCTTTCAAAAAATTATATATTTTAGTATTCTACACATGCCGAGTTCATACTGCCCCTGATAAAGACGGCTTTGAACACCGGTAATAACCCCCTCCGACTGAATAATGGGCATAATTGCAAAGATTCTAAAAAAGGTCATATCAGCGACCGCATAAATTGGATGTGTCGAACACTCGTAAGCATAGTACGGAGAGTACTCAATTTTTATTCTCTTCACAAGAGAAAAATACCTTATGAGAAAAAAATTGTTCTCCTCAAAGATAAATATAAATTTTTCTCAAGATAAATATTTTTTTCTCGTGAAAGTAATTTAAAATATGAAGAGAACAATTATTTTTTTCACTCACGAGATTTATCTACCGAGCACTCGCTCGAGAATTATATCTACTCATTAGAAATTAATTCTCATTCATGAGTTTAATCATTAGAAAAAATATTCGTCATCAACTACATTTTTAGGAAATCCCTTTACAACGGCGGATAACATTTTTTTTCTTTTTTATTGTTTTCAAACCAAAAAATTAAATTAAATTAAACAAACTTATTTTTCGTATTCGAAGCACTTCTTACGACCCATTTTTTTTCAACTGCTTCAAACAAAACAATAGAAAAAACTGACCTGCGTAAATTTCCAAACACAAGTATTTTTATATTTCTTGTCTCACGCGTGCTCTCTTTAATATTTATCTTTATTTAACTTTCGCACTCAGAATGTAAAACAAAACTCTCGTGAAAGTTATTTTTATGAGTGAGTGTTATCTTTTCTCTTTCGTTAGAGAGAGCAATACTTTTAAAGCATGTATTGATCACTCATGAAAGATAAAAAAGATAACTTTCGTAGATAAAAATTACTTTCACGAGAATTATTTTTTGTTGTCTCTGAGTGTGAGTAACAAAACGAGAGATAAAAATGAAAATACCTTTCGCGAAGCGAGATTTTCCGTACTATGCTCGTAAGCACAATGCGGAAAATTATGGCTTTTCTGGTACTGGATGGAATATCGCCGGCAGTGGGACAAAGTTTACGCAAGGAGACGGAATCAAACAAACACTGATCGGATAAACTCTCTGAGAATCTGCAGAATGGAAATCCCCGGTATACCTACTATTCGTAGAATTTAACAGAGCATTTGACACTATTGACCGAGATGATATTTGGATGAAATTGTGTCTAAGATTTGAAATGATATATATAAGTGCGGGCACTCAAACTTCAATAAATTCCATAAGTTTGAATAAAATGCTTTTGCGGAAACTTTTGAAAAAAGTTAACCCCCTGGACAGCCCCCAAATTGGACCCGCTGCCCCTTATGTGTAAGCGTGGGCACTCAAACTTCAATAAATTCCATAAGTTTGAGTAAAATACAAAAAAGAAAACAAATGATAGTCGTAAACATTAGGGTGGAGTGAAAATGGGTTTTCCAACAAGAGGTGTTATTGTAGTAGCTGCCACTTTTGAAGCTTCTATTCTTTGTAGAAGTAGAAACTACACCATTACTAAAAATGGAACGATACACGCTTCAACAAAGCATTGCAATTATTCAAATTCACTACAAAAATGGTGAAAATCTTCACAATCACTGTTCGCAAAACTAAAGCATTTGTGGGTCGTCGTGAAGCACCTTGTCGGACTGCAATACAGAAATTGGTGGGAAAATTCGAGCTGTTGGGACAAGTTAGTGATGTGAAGAATAAAACAACGTCGTGTCTTTGCTGATTGGGTCCTTGAAATGCATGAAATGATTGCATAATTTAGGGAGCTATGCCGAACTTATGTATGTATGCCCCACTTCATTTTCTAGAACTTGACGATTTCGGGCACTTTTTCATTTCAGCCGAAATAGGAACGAGGGCAACCTTTATTTTCCTAACCGTGTGTCCAACCTAGTGTAGGGTATTTTAAAACGAAGAATTATGACAAACTTAAAAACAAGAGAGAACTCTTAATGTCTTGACCCCTTTTCCGTTTTTTGTTTCTGCTTTTGTCCGATATCTGTTGTTGTTTGTTTTTTCTTTCCATCCACCGTTTCCTCGGTGTCTCTGATTTATCTTCACCTCCATTTAGTACAAAGTATTCAGTTGCTGCGGTGGCTGTCGCAGATTTTGTTGCATTGAACTTGATGTCCGTGTATGTGTATGAGTATGTCGCCGTTGCATGTTGTTCATATGTCGACATGCATATCGCTGATGTACTTTCTGATGCGGCAGCATTGGTTGCTGTGCCATCACATATTCATCATAATCAAATTGAGTTTTAGGTAAGTGTACCCTCGTACCTCTTATACGTCAATATGTTTACATGACAGATCATTTTTTGTGGATGCACTTCATTAATATGAGAAACATTTTAAAGTGGGATTGAGTTAAGACCGCAACAATCCCTCATTTACATGGGCTTTTTTTGGGGGGGGGGGGGGGGGGGTGGGGGTTATGAATGATTTCTCAGGGAAATATTACAAAAACAAAACGTATCAAACATCTTGTATGAAAGTTTAAAGCCCATATTCGACGAACTGTTCCCGCCCCATCAGTGTGGCTTCAGTCCGAATAAATCAACTGTCACCCAAATCTTCACACTTCGTCAAATTCTGGAAAAGATCCACGAAAAACATAGAGATACATACATATCATCTTTTCATTGAATATAAAGCGCCCTTCACATGGTCAGAATGCAGGAAACAAAATCAAAAAATTATAAATTCAAATTGGAAGAGGACAAAAATGGGGGAAAACGGATAAAATGAGTCGCGAAAACCCATCGAAATACGAAAAATACAAGATAATTAAATATTGTGATGTTTATTGGAAATATAAAGGTTTGAAACTAATTTTCGGAAAAAAACATCTGAATAATAGTTAGAGAAGGTACGAAAAAGAGGCCAAAATGTACCAAAACGGGATAAAAAAAGGTACAAAAGTGGAAAAAATTTAAATGTGTGCGAAAAAAATAATAAAACTGATTTTTGGCAATAACAAGTGGATAATAGCAACAAAACGGGATAAAAAAAGGGACAAAAATGGGAAAAAAAATAAAAAAGGCTGAAACAAATTGTTAACAACCACCACATGAAATAGAGGTCGAACGAAAATGCAGCCAAAACGTACCAAAACGGGATAAAAAAAGGAAAAAATAAAAATAGGTAAAACGAAATTTTGGAAAACACAAGTGGATTATATTACCAAATGGGATGCAAAAAAAGAATAAAAAGGTGTAACCAATTTTTGACAACAAATGGATAAAAGTTGGGGAAGGGACGAAAATGGTACGTACCAAAATGGTATGCAAATGGGAAAAACAAAAATATGGGGGGAAAAATGATATCGACAGGAATGAATGGAAAAGGGGATCAAAAAATAGGTCCAAAACTAGTGAAATATATAAATTAAAAATAATTTCAAATTTGGGAAATCTAAAAAGTTTGAGGATACTGAAAACACGACACGAAATGGTCCAAGACGGGTAAAACATAGAGGATGTGGGAAAACATTTTAAAAATAATCATAAAGGCGTAGTTTCTTTTTGTCAAAGAATAAAATTTTCAAAAATGACAGCTACCGAAATAGCGGGTGATTCAAAATAACACCTACTCTTTACAATGAAAGATGGTACGTACCAAAACGGAATGCAAAGGGGAAAAACAAAAATATGGGGGAAAACATGATATCGACAGGAATGAATGGAAAAGGGGAACAAAAAATAGGTCCAAAACAAGTGAAATATAAAAATTAAAAATAATTTCAAAATTGGGAAACCCAAAAAGTTTGAGGATACTGAAAACACGACACGACATGGTCCAAGACGGGTAAAACATAGAGGATGTGGGAAAACATTTTAAAAATAATCATAAAGGCGTAGATTCTTTTTGTCAAAGAATAAAATCTTCAAAACTGACAGCTATCGAAATACCGGGTGATTCAAAATAACACCTACTCTTTACAATGAAAGATAATTCAAAATTTCAACGAAACAGAAAGGAATGTAAAACCTATTTAAATATATGTATTTCAGAATATACAGATAATGACAAAACAAATAGCCTTCAGTTCATTGGAGGTCAACCAACTTTTGCTGTCAATCTTAAAGGGAACTATTTCCAGATCATTTGCAACTCTCAAGTTGCTGTTGGAGTTATCTCAAGTAGTTATTTGGTGCCCCCTCCACCACTTCACTGACAATGCGGCCAACTACTGTAAAGTAGCACAAATATTTACGAGTTGCCAGTCACCGTCGAAGGCTCTCATAGAAGATGTTTTCGTGGTGGCATCTGCAACACTCGTTGCAACAAAACTGATGGACAAAAAACATGCCCAGTCATATGAATGTTGCGGCGCGATTTTTTTTTTCGCTATTCACTCTAATAAGAAATATTTAACATTATTTTCTTGTTAATTTTAACAAATTGCAAAAGTTCAAGACTTGAGATGGTGTTTTTGTTTGTTGTTTGTCTAAAGGATGTCACTAATTTGTTGCAAATGTGGCATGACAGGCCGACTGGCGAATCGAATGAGGTTGCAACAAACAAAATCCCCCATAATTACCAGTGAGAATTACACGCTGCCAGCCAACGAGCACAATTAATTCATGTTGGATGACATGGCGATAATTAGAAGATACTTTTCTAAACCGCAACATTCCCTAAAGCAAAGACAAAATTGCACAGCTCTTTTTCCAGGGTCCAACGAGTGCCGGCGTCATCTACAAAAGTTTCCCATCGCTTCGACACACATCATGTGCGTAGGGCTTTGTTTTTATTAAAAATATATTTTAAAGCCATAATAAAATCAATTAGCAACGCATGTCTTGTGTCACATGAACTCATCAAGAACGATCTAGAATCATCAGCATGCAGACTTTAAAAATCTGAGGAATTTCTAGTTGGGGACACAACAAATAGAAACACGAACTGGCCAACTGGTTGCATTCAAAATTTTGAATTTATGCACAGACAGCTGTGACCTCGAAATATTGAAATACTTTTATGGCTGAGTAATCTCTGGATACTATTTTCTAAAACCGAAATATGTTTGTGTCTTTTTTTGGGTTTGTTTTATTGCCGGAGTGAAATTCCATTTTCAAGAGATGCCTGTGTCGCGGCGGATTATCATCAAACAAACGGCGCTTTTAGGTTACACAGCTTTCATCACAATATTTATTTTAGTCCAAAATCTTCATGTTCTAACCCAGATGCCTATGAAATTTTAATGAAAATATTCATATCATCAAAGGAAAATAAAATAAAATCCCCCCAGGGTTCACAATTATTATGCCGCAGACATAAAATAAGTCTGCGCTATTTTTGATAGAATTTATTTATACTTTATATCAACGGACAATTCCGCTCGACAAATAATAAACCATCCCAAAACCATCTGTGAATTTATATTCTAATTTTGGGTCCAAGCGACCGACCAAAACGTCTGGTGGGAAATATATTTCGTATAAATTGAAATCTTTGACAAGTTTATAAGGAATGTAAGTGTGATCGTTTTTCCTGGTGACAGACCTCCTTAGGTACTTGGACAGATCTCTCGTATCAAAACATTCGAATACGATTTTTTCTTTTTGGTCAAAAATATGTTTTCTATATCAAAAGATAACACTAGTCAACAGTCAAAATGTACTCGGGATGCGATAATTTTTTCTGTGTAGATAACCTTGACATGAGCTCGAAAAACTCAATAAAAATTTTTTTCGTTTGGTTTTTGTTTTATTTTTTTTTTTTTAAATTTTAAAAAATTTTTTTTGGTTAATTTGTTTCGTCCGGCATAACTCGGGAACCACTCGCCCGATTTAATTGAATTAAATTTTAAAAAAATTAAAATTACAATTCCCTTAATCTGTTCATATATTGTTTTCCTATACAAGCAACAGTTTCCAAGTTAAAAAGGAATATATAAAGGAAAAAACTTATTTTTTGCCTAAAGATTTAAATTTTTTTTTTTTAAAAAATCCATAAAAAATCCAAAATGAAAAAAAATTTCAAATCTTATTACTTTTACGTAAAGTCACATAACCTATGAGCAAAATGAGACAAAGATCATGAAAATCGATGCACGCGTTTCGCTTTTATTCGCAATTGAGTAAAGGTATGAATTTCAAAAATTTGCTCGACATATGCACAACTTTGGTAAGGTTTTTTCTTTTTTATTACAAAAAAAATTAAAATTTGTTGGGTGACAAAAATATATGAAATTTGAATATATTTGAAATTCATACCTTTACTCAATTGCGAATAAAAGCGAAACGCGTGCATCGATTTTCATGATCTTTGTCTCATTTTGCTCATAATAAAAGTAATAAGGTTTGACATTTTTTTTCATTTTGGATTTTTTATGGATTTTTTTAAAAAAATAAATTTAAATCTTTAGGCAAAAAATAAGTTTTTTCCTTTATATATTCATTTTTAACTTGGAAACTGTTGCTTGTATAGGAAAACAATATATGAACAGATTAAGGGAATTGTAATTTTAAATTTTTTAAAATTTAATTCAATTAAATCGGGCGAGTGGTTCCCGAGTTATGCCGGACGAAACAAATTAACCAAAAATTTTTTTTTAAAATTTAAAAAAAAAAATAAAACAAAAACCAAACGAAAAAAAAAATTTTTATTGCGTTTTTCGAGCTCATGTCAACGTTATCTACACAGAAAAAATTATCGCATCCGGAGTACATGAAATTTTTTTCATTTTGTTGAGTAGTGTAATTGATAATAAATTGTCATCGATCGTAAACTACTTTTAATGTGTTTCAACGATCTCATGCGACAATATAACAAGATTTCTTTACAAAAACATCTTTTGTATGGAAATCTTTGTTATATTGTCACATATACATATGTGTTGCCTATTGAAGGCGTTTGTGATGTCTGGGCTACTTAACCCATTGTCCATTAATAATCCGGATGTAAATGAATGTTTCAAATGTCTCTTTCTCCATTTTTTACAACTCCCTTTAATATTTTATGATTACTGGGTTTTGTAATGTTTTCTTTAAAACAATTTCCATTTTTATTACTTAATATTTATTGATGAGGGAATTAATGATTTTTTTTCCAACAATCAAATCTTCCAATTTAATGACTCTGGTGGGGAGGGAAAGATTGCAGCGGCCAAGATCCACCGTAGGCCAAACAACAAACAAAAATATATAGAAATAACCATAACGAAATTAATAAAAAATCTTAAGTGATTTCCATAAAATACTATTGTTGATTGTGGTTGGCTTGGGGATTTGGTTGGTTTTTTTTTTTTTATTACAAATGTCTGATGATGGTTCGTACCAGTGGAGGGTCAGTGGATGGCTCTGTATAGCAGAAGAGAAACCAAAGAAGAAGTAGGAAGAAATTAAAAGAAAAAAACGTTTTTATGATCATTAAAGTTCAAATGCTCAGATTTGATGTGAATGCATGCGCATTGTTGTTATGGCGGCTGTTGCTTTCTTGAACACGACGTCCCAGTGATTTCCATGATCTTGACTTGGTCCGTGTCATATTCTGGTGGTCTGTTTATTCGTCAAGGGAAAAGGTTGCCAATGTACTGTCTTTATGGGTACTTTGTGGATAGTTTATAAAAGAATTGGGAGACCTCCCTCGACTTTACGAGAAAGATAGTAAAACTTCTCCAAAAAATAAAAGGTATTAGCCGATCGGTGTCTGGGGCATAATCAAGGCGTCCGTTGCAGACAAAATTCGACTTCTTAGAAAATACAGGGTGTTATATGATATTCAAAACAAAATGACATTTTTGGAGATACATAAATGATCGGATGTTTATTTCATAACTAGTAAGTTGTAATGCGCCTATGGCGCCCGTTAATTTGCTTGAGAAAGTATTTGTTACTTAATTTTAAAAATTTTGTAAAAAATATTTTGAGAAAACTATTTTGTAAAAAAAAATTTCGAAAAAAAATAAAATTTGTGGAAAAAAAATCTTTGCTGAAAAAAAAAATTTTTGTTGAAAAAAAAAAATTTTGTTGAAAAAAAAAAATTTTTGTGGAAAAAAAAAAATTTTGTTGAAAAAAAAATTTTCGTTGAAAAAAAAATTTTTGTGGACAAAAAAATGTTCTTGAAAAAAAAAATTTTGTGGAAAAAAAAAATTTCTTTGAAAAAAAAAATTTTTTGAAAAAAAAAATTTGGAAAAAAAAAATTTCTTGAAAAAAAAATTTTTGTAAAAAAAAAAATTGTAAGAAAAAAAAATTTTGGAAAAAATAAATTTGGGGAAAACACAATTTCTGTACAAAAAAAATATTATTTTTTTTATTATTATTATTTATAGAATTATTATAGAATGCCTATTTAAATTCCTACGTACTGCGTGACAGAGTCAGTGAATCAGGGAATCAGTGTATCAGTGAATCAGTGTCGAGGGTAAATATATATTAAGAAGATAAATTGGAAGGTATGTGAAAGACAATATCAGCCAAATGGTCCTATGTCCTCGATAGCCTCACGAATTCTATCTTTGAGGTCTTGAATCGACACTGGGCTGTTGGCTTGGACCTTATCTTTCATGTGGCCCCAAAGGAACAAGTCGCAAGGTGTTAAATTGCAATTGTGATCACCTCTTCGAAAAAATTTTCCCGTAAACGAGCAATGGTTTCGTTGCGTTGAATTTAAGCTATATGATCAGTGATTTTTGTTGTCAAATGGAGAGAAATGTCAATGCCAACTGAGCTATCGACAGAATTCTCGAAAATAATTTGTCGAAAACGACTGCTGTGATCCAAAAACTATTCATTACGGATGCTTTGATTAGGGCCCTGCTCTTAAACATTAGGTCCAGGTCAGCCAGTATACAAAAAGTTCCCAATCGTTTCCTTCATGGAAAGGTAAGGGAAGTGACTCACTCAGTGAACGGAACCTACTGTTTAAAGCCGGCTAATGCTTTTCTAGAGAAGTTGTACATGGCCTAGAGATTACTCTCTTACTCGTAAAAGGTCGCCAGCATTTACAGGGTGGAAGCAGCGGCTGAAAAACGTTTGATGGTCTTACCAGCTTTCCAACCTGGATTTTGCTGAAAGATTTTCGCAAAACTGAAAATGTGAACTAAATATGAGTAAAATTATTTGAACAGAAATTGAAATTTCTGTACATCACTTTTTAGTATTCCCGATATCCGATAACAGCATGCTGGCAACTCTGGTAACAACACAAGTTATTATGCATTTAACACTACAAACCATTTTAATATTTCTGTTCTTTTTTTTGCCGATTTCAACTGCATATGGGGGAACTCTTCTCCTCTCTACCACGCGTATGTAAATTCAAATGGAGATCTTTATGCAGCCGCTGATGATGATCATGTTGATAATGATGGTGGTGCGTACTACTGGTAAAGTTTGCACTCACCAAAGGGGGAGAAAGTTCAAGTTTGATTCCAAAAAACACACACACACAAACTATCTCAAGTATGGACCATTACACAAACAGTAGCGTTCTCCGCCGTCAATGGCTGACGCCTTATTTGTAGGGCACACACAGAGACCGACAGACAGACGCACTTCATTATTAGTAGTGACGTTGTTGTTGTTGTTTGCGTATCTTTCAGAAGTGAATATTTTTGGTTCATATTTTCAAAAAAAGGGAATTATTTCATTTGCTGTCTCAATTGTTGCTTATGCGGGTTCTTAAGAGTTTTCATAGACAGCGTCGAAAGAAATCTCCATGTTTTGTTTACATACTCAGATTTCTAACGAAAGCTTTGATTCATGCGAGTTGGTATAATTCAATTAACAAAATATTCACTCATGACGTTTTTTCCCCCTCATCTTGTTAATAATTTAATTAAAATTGCCGAAATATCGCAGACGACAGAACTTGAAATGTATGAATGTAGTCAACATTTAATTGTATGTTTTCTCAAGAAACCCCAAAAAAAAAAACCAAAACGAACCATAATTATTGGCCATTTTTGTGTTTCTATTTCAATAAATATTTTCGCGTCTTCCATTGAGCTTTTAGGGGGGCGAAGTGAAAAATTCATAATCCTAAGCGGATTAATTTCGAAATATGAGTGTAAGCGACAGCATTTATTGCGTTTCTGAAATGGGCGATTTTATTACTCACCGAGTTATGAGTTCGCTCAAAGAAAAATGTCAACAGGAAAGAGTGTACATGGTAATAGGAAGTAAGAAGGGTAGACAAGGCAGAAGGGACATAAGTATGTATGTTTTCCATCTTTCTTTGATTCCTTGTCCAATAAATAATTTTTTTTATTTATTTATTAATTAATTAAAATATAAAGTAAATTTATATTCTAATTTGGGGTCCAAGGGTAAACCGGGTGACACAGACCATAGGGCTAGACTTCTGCAGCGACAGACCAGTCTCTGGTGGGAATCGACCCCCAGCCCCCACGTTGATAGGCCAGCAACGCTACCAACTTGTCTATCGGGGCGCTTAATAAAATGTTTTTTTTTTCAATTAAAAGTTGTGCGCTTATCCGAATTCGCCTGTATACAGTTTATTGTTTCTGTTGTTCGCGTTCGAGATCATTGATTTATTTATATTTTTTTTTTGCAAAATATAAATGTTTTTAATAAGGTTATAAGCATTGATTGCAGGCAAGGTATACGGATCTGTTTCGGAAGCTGCCACACTTCTTTATACATTTTCTTAAATAAATAATATATCGTTGAAAAGGTCAGGTTTTTGTTTTTTTTTATTAGTCCAGTGAGAAACTATCGGCGACTGATCAGCTATGTGGCAGACTTATAACAACGTGTTACACACATTCTGTCCTATGAACCAAATTTACTTTTTCGGAAAGGGGATAAAAAATAAAAATACACGTGTATCGGCGATTTTCATGTACACATCAGAAGTTTGAAGCTCGTAGTGGCCTGTGTGAAAGCCTTTGGACCGATTTTTTAACCCTTTTTCAGTGATCCAATCGAGCTGATTTTTTGCAGGCAGACTCGTGGAAATGTCTGTATCACGTCAAATTTTTAAAAAAAATAGATTTTTATCAATTCTCAGATTTTCCTAATTTTTTTTTTTTTTTTTAAATGGTTTTTTTAAGATTTTAGTTCAAAAAACATTTTTTTTTCGTAACGTTTAAGTAGTTTAAAAATTTGGAGTCTCTTCAAGTTATGCTAAGAAAAGTGAAAAAAATATTTTTTTTTCAAAAATAATAAAAATTGGGGAAAATCGGAGAATTGATAAAAATTGTTTTTAAAAAATTTGACGTGATACAGACATTTCCAAAATCAGCTCGATTGGATCACTGAAAAAGGGTTAAAAATCGGGCGAAAGGCCTTCACACAGGCCACTATTTTTTGTAACACGGTGTAAGTGCCCAAAGGTACGCAAAATCTGTATTTGAACTGAATATTACGATTTTGTGGCTGTTTGGGTAATTTCACTGGCAAATTCTGGTTGTACTCGACAAGACCTACACGAACCAGTGAAAAAGTTGCAGTCGGGTAAATCGACTTAATATACCCTCACCCTCAGTAAAAACATACAAGTCTCATATTCCGAAGTATCGGAAAGTCACAAGTGAGCGTGGCTACCATCATTGGATGTAACATCTGATGAAATGTCATAATAGCAACATATAAAACCCGTTTTTCCGAAAAAGGACGAAATATAAAGCCGAGTTTTTTTTTGAAAATTGTATGTAGTTAAATATAGAATTTCGGAAAGATTCGAGCGAATTTATATAATTACACGCTTTCTAAAGTGGGTGGAATGGTACATTTGTATGGGAGATACCAGAAGAGGACTTGCCAGACTTCCAAGTTTTTGTCCAAAACTTTGTCTAGCTATAAATTTATAAAATTCAAAATTTGGGCAAGATCGCGTTTGTCATATTGATAATATTACACGGTTTATAAGGGGTGGGAAGGTACATATGTATGGGAGGTACCAGAAGGCGAGTTGCCAGACTTTCAAGTTTTTGTCCGAAACTTTGTCCAGTTATACCTTTACTAACTACGGAATTTGGCCAAGATCGAACTAGGCGTATTGATAATATTACACGATTTCTAAAGTGGACGAAATAACAGATTTGTATGGGAGGTACCAGAAGGGGAGTTGCCAGTCTTCCAATTTTTTGACCAAAACTTTGTCTACCGAAGTGAAAAAATTAACTAAATACAAATAAATTGATATTATTACTCGATTTCTAATGGAGCGGGATGGTACATTTGTATGGGAGGTACCAGAAGGGGAGTTGCCAGACTTCCAAGTTTTTGTCCAACGCTTTGTCTAGCTATAAATTTACTAAATACAAAATTTGGGCAAGATCGCTTTGGTTATATTGATATTATTACTCGATTTCTAATAGGGCGGGATGGTACATTTGTATGGGAGGTACCAGAAGGGGAGTTGCCAGACTTCCAAGTTTTTGACCAAAACTTTGTCTACCTATAAATTAACTAAATACAAAATTTGGGCAAGATCGCTTTGGTCATATTGATATTATTACTCGATTTCTAATGGGGCGGGATGGTACATTTGTATGGGAGGTACCAGAAGGCGAGTTGCCAGACTTCCAAGTTTTTGACCAAAACTTTGTCTACCTATAAATTAACTAAATACATAATTTGGGCAAGATCGCTTTGGTCATATTGATATTATTACTCGATTTCTAATGGGGCGGGATGGTACATTTGTATGGGAGGTACCAGAAGGGGAGTTGCCAGACTTCCAAGTTTTTGACCAAAACTTTGTCTACCTATAAATTAACTAAATACAAAATTTGGGCAAGATCGCTTTGGTCATATTGATATTATTACTCGATTTCTAATGGGGCGGGATGGTACATTTGTATGGGAGGTACCAGAAGGGGAGTTGCCAGACTTTCAAGTTTTTGTCCAAAACTTTGTCTAGCTATAGCTTTTCTAAATACAGAAATTGGACAAAATCGAGTTGGTCATATTGATATTATTACACGATTTCTACAGTGGACGAAATAGACGATTTGTATGGGAGGTACCCGAAGGGATGTGGCCATATAGCCCATGAGGGTATAAAAATAGCATGACTTCCCAGGCATATCACCATCATGTTGGTGTAGAACTGTGTTATTCACATAATCCTCAATCTCCTGACATTGTCGTCTTTCCGCTTATTTTTTGTCTTCACTCTGACTAAACGATGTTCATACCATCTCAACTCCCGCTATTACACCAACAGGAGACAATTAATTGTTTAATTAATTAATTTATTTATTATAATTGACTAGTTAATAAAGAACTAGTAGCGCCCCGGTAGGCGAGTTGGTAGCGTGCTTGCCTATCAGCGTGGGGGTTGTGGGTTCGATTCCCACAAGAGGCTTTGGTCTGTCGCTGCAAAAATCAAGCCAAATGGTCTTTGTCACCCGGTTTACCCTTGGACCCAAAATTATAATATAAATTTACTTTGTATTGTAATTAATAAATAAATAAAATAAAGAACTAGCGACTAAGGGTGGTTTAATTTTTTTTAAATTAATTTTTTTAATGGAACCATTTCAGAAACCCAATTCCACAATTGATCTGTGAATTGTTTTCACACGTATTCCGTTCATAATCCATTGCATTTTTCTCCGAGTGTATCTAACGGGGATTGGCACCACCCAAAACCCTTTGTGACGCACATCATCTATTGGTCTACGGGTACGGGAGTGAGTGTATGAAATTCTACCCTTTTCAATGATTTGATTATTCATCATCACCATTCGTAGGGTACAGCTGTGATTGTTAATGGCGGATTATGATTACTAACGTACGTACGTACGTACGAACGTACGTATGTATGGACGTGTCAAACAATGAGTGTTACATAATGACGATAATTGAGGTCATGTTCAACATCCAGAGACACCATGAACGTGTCATCAACTCGTGGTTGAATAGAACGACAGATACGACCAGTGCTCGTTAATAGTCATTGGAGTCGTATTCATAAGGGTTACATTCCATTCAAAATGCAACCGAATCAATGTTAGAAGTGTCAACGTCAAATTTGTTTCAATTAAATAACAACAACAACAACATTTTCTTTTGTCTCTCTCTTGCATTGTAATAAATGATGATTAACACTTTTTTTTTTCAAAACTTTTAAAATTTATCAATTAAGGTTTTTATGTAAAGACAGTTTTTAAATGATTTTCTATGGGAATCTATTGTTTCGCCGGAGACTGGTGTAACCATAATTAAGAACATACACACATATTTTGTGGTAAAGTTGAAAAAAAAAAAAAAATTATTGACAATTCAGAAAACATGTTTTCACATGAAATAAGAAATCTGCAGCACGTCCCCTCATATAGGGTGTTTTTTATTGGGGTATAGAACTTTAAGTTGGCATCACTTTTTTAACTGGCGCCCATTTTGTCAGCTGTCAAGTGATTAATATTTAGTTTGGTTTGCCATTTCATCATGAACAGGTTGACAAAAGAACAACGCTTGCAAATCGTGCAAATTTATTTCGAAAGTAATGGTTCAGTTCGCGAAGTTCACCGCAAGCTCCGTCCGAATGAATCGATTCGCCACCGTGCACAGCAATTGGAGCTTTGTCCATCAACTTTATAATAATAGTGTATAATGTATAATATACTATTGTTTTATTGTTTATATTAAGGGGACGATATGTAGCTAGTTGTCGAAATTATCTCGGAATGTTGACAACATTTAACACTAGCTGTACTTGGTGGAATTTTCTCCAAAGTCTGCGTATTCACCAAAATAAATTTCAATTTCATAACAAGATGTTGTCGTCTAACGTATTATTAATTTAAATTTAATTACAGTGTCCGAAACCTTTTTGCCGACAAACAAACCTTGTCTACTGTCTGTACGGGTACACAACATTGAATGTAATTTAAAGTGTGTACTTGTCGTCATTTATTGTCTGTCATTTAAAATGTACTCAAAATGAATGCTTGAATTATTTTAAATCTGAAGAAAACAACGAAACATATAATTTTTTAATTGGTATGTAATATTAGTAAGAATACCCTCCCATTGGAAATCCTTCCTATTTGGATTTAGGAGAATAAGACCCGATTTATCACACGCGAAGAACACTCACGATTTTCGACGATTAACCCTAGAATGGAAGTCGATCGACGACACAACGAACACAAGTCTCTTTAGTTTGTATTTCAATTATCGGCTTCTAGATGTATCGATGTAAAGGCTGGGGAATCAGAATTATGAGCTAAAGTTTTACGAGAGTTGTCCTAGTGGGAGTAAGTCCCAATTCAAACTAGGTAATTCGAACTTGCGTCTTGTGTTCACAGAAGGAAATTCGGTCTTGGTAATATCTGTTCTCATTATTGCCTTTTAAAATACAACTGCCAATCAAAATACGAAAAACACAAAAGGAATTGGCAGTACGAGAAATTTTTTTTTTCCATTCCCCTTATCTCTTTAATTAACATTGCTGAGTGTGAATCGGACAAAGAGATTTAGCTACTCAAAGCCATTTTGACAGATTTAGCATTCGCTGTATTCTTTGACAGATTTTAATTATTTGTATACGTTTCTGGAATGAAATGTAATAATATAATTGTAGATAATTAGTTTCAAGGACCATCGAGGATCTCATATTCAGAAAACCCATTTTCTTGGACCAATTTCTTTCAAACTATTTGTTCAATCTGAAAAATTACAACACCGCCTTCTTCATATTAAGGTCCGCTAAGCATGAGCACAATATCAGCAAAATCGATTTTTTCAATAAAATCTAATATTTGGCTAACCCCTTTGTTGTTTTTTTTTAAAAAAAAAAAACTTTCAAATTTCCAAGCTTTTTGCACATTGAGCTTTTGGGTGTATTGAGCTTTTAAAATGATGTAATTATAACCAAATAAAGTTTGTATAACATTAGCCATTACAGAATAATTGTCAAAAAATACATGTTCAGAGTGCCCCACTGTGGGATCGCTTCATACATTTTTGTGCAAAAAATAGAAGGAGTAGTCCGAGATCATTGAAAGTTGGCACCGAGCATTATATTGACTAAATTAAGAAAAAAATGGAATTCCATCAAAATCGGCCACGCCCACCGCCCATACAATCCAAATGGATTTTTCGCATAAAATTTGTCCTATCCGGTCAAAAGTGTTCAAATTTGGTACATACATTTGGTATCTACAGTTTCTAGAATTAAGAAAAGATGCGTGCCAAGTTCCATCAAAATCGGCATCCATCATTATTGATAATACAATCGATGACGGAATGTAAGTTGGAGTTGCTTCATTTCCACCCGATACTTTACTCGCCATAAGCAAATGCTCCTCTGTATACTGCAATGCCAAATCAGCAGCTTTGAACTTTTTTACACGATCGCTGCAATCTTCAAAGTTTTTAGCTGGCCTTCCCCGTTTTTTGGAGCAACTTGGTTGATCATCAGGCATCTCAGCACTCACTTCAAATATTCCTAATTAGAAATATTATATTAGTGCAAAATTTAAACAATTTTATAATTTTTCTAAGCAGTGATTATGTTGTGTTGCTTTCCTATTACAAATTGTATGTCGTTCCCAACTTACCTTTCAGCCATGTTTCATATTTCTTAAAAAAATCTTGCCTATTTACTTGACATTTATGCCATCTATCCTTAAAATGACTAACGAACCGCTTTGAAATGGCCTTTTTAACATCTTCAACTTGATCTGAAGAAAGTTTCGAATTTTTAGTTTTTATGAAAGTGTTTGATAAATTTATTTCTCCATTGCAATTAATTATTTCTTTACACAGTTCTTCATATAAAACCGAAAACAAAATCATTTTGATAATTATATATAAAAATTTTAAAAACTTTGAAAACTAAAATCGCAAATGTTGTTGTTCTTCCTTTTGTTCACTACAAAATGATAAAATAATCATGTGCTAATTCTAAAAATCATATGGTTTTGTTTTTATTTATCTCTATGCACTGTTTCGCCCGAATTGTTAATTGTTGTTATATTCAATATTCAATAAATAGCTGGCCTAAAATTATGCAATACTTTTTTTTGCAAAAATTTAATGAACATTTTCATGACTTTTACCAGAAATTTCTAGTTTTCTTCCACTTCCGGAAGTTTCCTAAAAATATTTTTTGGTTTAATCGAAAGAAGACATTCCCACCTTTCATTTTATTAAAAGAACGGCTTGGAGGAGAGTGGAGCTACATTTTTTTGTGTCCATTGAAAATCCAAAAAATAAATTTTTTTTGCGGCTTACAGATTTGGACATATCTTCCTAACGGTTTATGATATCCCCATGATTTTTTTTTTTAATTTATAGAGAAATACTATATTTTTAAAATATATTAAAGTCAAATGGTATTATCAAGAAAATTTTACATATATGGACCACTGCATTGCATGAAAATATAAGTCATTTCTTGCTTAGCACCCTTGCAGGGACTTTCCCTCAATTTTTCACAAATAGAATACAATTTTTCGAAAAAACCATAAATGCACATTTCGTATTTAAACAGTTCTCTACAAAACTGCATCTTTAAATTTTTGAAATTCAGTAGTTGAAAAATTGATTTATTGACACCAAAATCCCACAGTGTGCCCCATCGGATACACAATAAATCCTGTGAAAATGTATTGCATTTGGTGTTGGTATTTAATATCTTCTCTCGATTCATATCGAGTTTTCTCAGAGATCGCTCTATACGAGTTGTTATCGATGGGGTCTAATCCAATGAGCATTGATTAACCACAGGAGTGCCTCAAGGTTCTTTTACCTATCCCTCTCTATTTCATATTTTCATTGACAACCTGCTGGGTCAAACTGTGAAGCCAATCTACACTTTTGCGGATGACAGCAACCTCTCTCATTCATATTCATTTGATCAATGGCCAAGTCCTCTGCAGGTCGGAGACAATCGATGAATGACTCAGTCATCTGCGATTTGGCGATGATTTATCCATGGGATGAAATTAACAGAGAATATTCCACTGCACACAAGACCCAGTGCTGATTGTAGTCCTAAAAACGATTCACTGATCCATCACTGATCGTTAGTGTCTATGGATGGTGGGGATATTGGCGGATCGGACACTTTTGATGTACTGGGTATGAAGAAACAGGGTGATGCTCGTTCGAAAGAGGCATTTATGTTTTTAAAAGAGGTGCACGAAATACTTCACCCCATCTGATCTCGTAAATATTTTCATCTCCTACAGCCCTGATTTTGCATCCATTGACTTCATCTTATTTCCATTTCGACGTCCGAAGCAGCTATTGAAGCGTTCAAAAACTATATATTTGGCTCAATCGGCGTCACTTCTTTCACTTTGATTGAGCCAAATATATAGGTTTTTAACGGGAAAATTAGAAAATATTATTTATTTTCCAATGATAAATAATTTTTTGTTATTGCAACCCTCGTATGCTACTGGGGAACCGTAGGGTCAACTGGATTGATCTATATACATATACAAAACTCTTGAGTGACTGACTGATAAATCACAGTCCTGACCAGACGGCTGATGATAGAATCATGAAATTTTGGGACTCTGTAGCCCTTACAGCCTAGACATCGGCTAAGATTTCTGGAAATTCTGATTGGAAGGGGATAAAAAGGGGGGTAAAACTGGAAAAATGAGCCCCTAAAAACCCTTCAAATTACATAAAAATACAAAATAATCAAATCAAGTGATTTTTGCTGGAAAATTGGTCCACGATTACGACTGACAACAACCGGTGGAAATGAGTCAGAGATGAGACGAAAAAGGAGCCAAAACAGGGAAATATAAAAAAAGGTGTAACACATTTTTGGCAATAACAGGTAGAAATGAGTTGGAGATGGGATGAAAAAGGGGCCAAAACGTGATAAAAAAAAGGGACCAAAATGGCGAAACTAAAAAATTTTCGCCAACAACAATTATTAAGAGTGAAGGGATGAAAAAGGTGTCAACACGTATCAAAACGGGATAAAAAATGTACCAAAGGGGGAAAACAAAAAAAAATTCGAAACAAATTTTAATGGACATAAATGTTTAAATTTTTGGAAGAAATGGAAAAATACATACATAAAAAATAATTTAAAAATAATCATAAAGGTCGAGAAGTAGAAAAAGTAGAAAAGTAAATGTTTTGGAAGTTGTTCCGTGCTTGACATCAGCAAAAAGTATTTAAATTGAAAAAATGTGAACAAATATTTCAAATAAATATCTACCGACGAAAATTGTAAAAATGCGATAAAGGTTCTTAGGCGGTAAAAAGTTTTTTGACAAAAAAAAATTTATTGTGTATTTCCATAAAACGAATTAGTTCGTTCGTTACAAATTTCCAATACTGGAAGCGTTATAAAAAAATGGGTTTCAGACATTATTCAATTGTGGTTTTCCGATATTTGTTAGATATCGAACACAATCCCAAAAGAATCAGCTCTCATTACTGACAAACGTCCATTTAAGAGTGCCTTCAATTTTGACAATTTGTAACGAACGGACAAATTCGTTTTATGGAAACTGGCAGTTCATAAAAATAAACAAACGTTTGTGTTTAACTGGAAAAGACGAATTTACGAAGTAGAGGGTATTACAATACAAATGTTTGTACTGTGTTGAATTTAATAAGTTTGTTGTCTGTCTTTCCCAAACACGCTATTGCTTATACACAAATACATATATTAATAGCAAATAGATATATATGTAAATAAGCTTAGTGTAGAAAGAAATAAGCTTTATTTACTACAAGGACCAAACACGCGTTCTTTACTTGTAAACATTAAAAATAGACGTATTTTTCAGCGTGTAGTAATCTATAATTTAGAAGGCCTTAGGCGATATCTTTTTTGTATCTGAAAATACATGGCTTTTACTCAAATGTACAGCTGGGAGTTTTTAGTTATTTTTAATTATTTTGTCATGTAACTTTACTCCTAAAAGCAACGATTTTAAGTTCTTATAATCCTCTACAAATCAATCCTTGTCGCAGAATGTCCCTTGGTCCTTGTGGACAGCTCTTAACCGAGAACTGTCATCAGCCATGCTTTAGCGCTGACGTCCGTCCGTAGGATATTCAACAGTCTCAGTAGATCGACGTCCATGGCATTTGTTTTCGTCATTGTTTTCATAATTGTTATTTAAGAATAACAATTAACTTCCGGGCATTGAACCCGCCATCACAAGACCAATTGCTAATTTGCTAGAATTCTTTCTGTTTTTGTTTATTTGTGTTGTCTGTCTTCGCTAACCGAATCTTGTGGAATGACGAAGACGGTCGGTCGTCAACGTTAGACGTTAGAGACATGTGCGTGTAGTTCTGTCATTAGTGGTGGAACGAGTACAGAAATAAATACAAAAAATGTCATATTAAGATTTCCCCCCTCAGCCGATAACCGAAAAAGAATGTATCGCACTCGTACCAATTGTCACCGGCCATAAAACGAAATTCGTGAGCGTCTTCCACCACAGATTCTACTTCATGTTCGAACACAACCGAAACGACAAATTCGCAAAAGCGTATCATGGCAAAATAAATCATTCTTAGCGACATGTCTTCTTTTATGTATTTATAAACGAATACGAATACAAGTACTCGTACATATGTATGTATGTAGTTCTTATGTAGTTCACAGATACTTTACTTTGCTTTGTACAAATAAATAATTACTTATTTGTTGTTGTTATTATTTAGCTAACGGTATCAATTTCGAAATCTTTCATACGATTCTTTTCAATTGTTCGTGGTCTGGCTTTGTATCGTTCGCGTAGAGAAACGCGGATATGGCGAATGGAATCTATTGAAAGTGGAGTATGAAAAGGTGTTTGTTGCTGTTGTTGTTATTCTATTTGGAGTTTAGAAAAAAACAACAAAACAAAACTAGCAATACAAAAGGAACAGAAAGTGAAGAAGATAGGAAAACCTATGTCCGTCCGTCCGTCCCTCCCAACGTCTGAATAGAAACGCAACTGTGAGACACAATTGATTGTAGTTCAAAATGTCGTCATATAATTTTACCGCAATTGGAACAAAACAATAAACGTCGCATCGAGTGCTTATAGCGGAAATTATTTGACAACAACAACAAAAAAAAACGCGTCCGACCAACACACTATGCCTCCTCAGAAACGAACATCCATTTATTCTCTCCCTCCCCAACTGGGGCTATTGTTTGCCGATGATAAAGACAGCAGCCAACTTGTCAACATCGGCGACCGAGAAAAGTTGGAAATTGAAATGGAAATGGAAAAAAACGCATGGAATTTACCAGCGTTACTCCCCCTCCTGCTATAAATTCTATTCTCTTATTACAATAGAAAATATTTACTAGAAAAAACGTTTGTACACACATTCCTTTCCTTGTTATACACTCCATCATAGGATGGAGTATATACTAAGTTTGTCATTCCGTTTGCAACACCTCGAAAGAGTGATCTGCGACCCTATAAAGTATATATATTATTGGTCAGTGTAACATTCTAAGACATTCTAGCGATGTCCGTCTGTCCGTCCGTCCGTCCGTCTGTTGAAATCACGATAGAGTGCGAACGACCAACGCTAAGAAGCTGAAATTTTGTAGGAAGATGTTTTTTGCCCATAAGCAGGTTAAGTTCTAGAATGGGCCATATCCGACCAAAGGGGAAAAAGTTCCCCTTTACGGGACTAAATATATCCCGGCCATAATCAAATTTTTCAAATATTTTTTTTCACTACATCTAAGTTCTAAGTTTATATAATTTATAGATGGGGAAAAAATCCCAAAAATGGGCGTGCTCATGGGTTCCGTGGACCATTGGGGCCCAAAAAAGGGCCCATGATAAACATGCGCATATGGGTATCGAAGTGCAACGAAATTTTCTCGCGAACCCAAATATGCATTTATTTTCATGATTTGGATAAAATTTGTGATCGGGTTCCTGGGACTATCGGGTCACGAGCGGCCCAAAAACTCAGTTAGTTTTCTTATTTATTGACTTTTTAAGGATCCATGATGGAGGGTATATAATAGGGTGGAGTGAAATTCAAAAAAAAAAGTTAACCTCGGAAAGAGATGTAGTCTGGGGTCCTAATGAGGGGAAAAATAAAGAAAAAAATTTTAAAAAATTTTTAGGGGTCGCGCCACTCCCTCGAAATTTGGAAATTATCGCTATTTTGGCGTTGATTTTAGAAAAATCCTAAAAAGTTTTATGTCAATAAATGTTTGCAATAGCGTAAACAATGAAATAAGGGCATGAAAAAATTTAAAACAAATTTTCTCATTGTTCAAAAATTTCAAAAAGTAAAATAAGTCAAATCGTCCCTTCTTCAGAAAATTGACTGAACAATGAAATCGCCACCAAAGCTACAAATATTAGTCGATTATCCTCATATTTGCCTCAAATACTTTTGTATGGGCACTGAACAAGCTCAAACTTTTAAATTTCGAATAAGTTAAGTCGTTAATTTTTAGGATTTTTCTAAAATCAACGCCAAAATAGCGATAATTTCCAAATTTCGAGGGAGTGGCGCGACCCCTAAAAATGTTTTAAAATTTTTTTCTTTATTTTTCCCCTCATTAGGACCCCAGACTACATCTCTTTCCGAGGTTAACTTTTTCAAATTAAAAAAAAAACATGTTTTCACTCCACCCTAGTATATAAGATTCGGCCCGGCCGAACTTACTATTTGTCCACTTGTTTTTTGCAAAAAAAAACTCTCTTAGGAACATTTTCGGTTAAGAGTTTACGATGTAATCAATTGCCACACTACGAGTAAGGCATGTCTTTCTGTTCATCACATTTTGCTTGTCAATTTTGATTTTGAAAATTGTATGCGATAACACAGTCCAACAACATTTTTGTTGTTGTAATGAATAATGTAATGGACCGCCGAGTACAACTTTGGTCAATATTTTATTTAGACTTTTTTTGAATAATTAATTTTTTTTGGAGAATCCACCCCGACTTTGGCGACTTTTTTGTTATAACACCGTGTTACACACATTCTGTCCTCTGAACCAAATTTACTTTTTCGGAAAGCGGATAAAAAATAAAAATACACGTGTATCGGCGATTTTCATGTACACGTCAGAATTTTTTTTTTTTGAATTATAAAGCTCTTGGTTCCTGTGCGAAAGCCTTTGGACCGATTTTTAACCCCTTTTCGGTGATCCAATCGAGCTGATTTTTGGCAGGCAGACTCGTGGAAATGTCTGTACACGTCAAATTTTTTAAAAAATAGATTTTTATCAATTCTCAGATTTTCCCCAATTTTTATTATTTTTGAAGAAAAAAATATTTTTTCAAATGACAATTACAATGAGTCCCAGTCTGACCTATTTATAAGGCATACATTATCATACATTGGTATGGGAGTTACCAGAAGGGGTCTTCTCTAAATTATGAATAAAAGCGATAATCCTACAGTGAGTTTAATGATATATAACTCGTTTTAGTTTCAAGATATGTGGCTTTAGGATAAACTATTGAAAATGACTATATTTAATTTATATTTAGTTAAACATCCATAACTCAAACCACCACAATCCCGTAGAAAAGTTCGACTTACGGAGACTTTGAGTTATAGAATTATTTATACAATTTTTATTAAGTGCTTCGACTTAATGAAAATTCGACTTATGGAAGTTCGAGTTATGTCAGTTTCACTGTAATTCCGAAACTACAATTTCAAGTATAGGACATTTAAGTAAAAGATTAAAGAATGTAAACAAATAAGTCGTTTTCGTTGTATGACCAATTATGTCTCAAAAAATTTTATTAAAAAAATTTGAATTCAAAAAACTAGCCGTAGAAAAAAAATTGTACCCAGCAGAGAATTTGGTGCATATTTTAATCGATGCATCATTAAAATATCGAAATATCGCTGAAAAAAATGTTCATTTTAAAAAATTTAATATATCGCTCATTTAAATTCACTTTATATATTTTTGGTCTTGGAAAAGCTGTAAATCTCTAATTTAAATTGGCTTTTGTTCTACTGAGTATTATGGATTCATATGACAGGTCTCCATATTATTGAAATAGCCTGCAGTTCTTTTTCTATATTTGGAAAGTACGACGAAATTGACTATTTTAAACGGCTATCCGGAAAAAATCCTATTTTGAGTTATGCCACTATTCAAGTAAATGAGCGATATATATTTTCCCATACCACAAACATTAACTTGCTTGTACAGGGTTTTCCAACAAGTTATGTTATTTTGATATTCAAAGAAAAAATTAAATTTTTTTGAGATTAATGATCGGATGTTTATTTCATAATAAAGAGGAAGGTATGCCTTTAATTATGAAAAACAACACCAGCCAAATGGCCACCATGACCACGCATACAGGGCCATATTATGAAGTTTTCCATAACCAAATTGCAAAGTGGCTGCCCCATGTCCTCGATAGCCGCACGAATTCTATCGTAGAGATCTTGAATCGACGCTGGGCTATTGGCGTAGACCTTATATTTCACGTGGCCCCAAAAGGTAGAAGTCGCAAGGCGTTAAATCACAAGATCTCGGTGGCCAATTGTGATCACCTCTTCGAGAGATGGACCAACGTGATCTTGCCCAAATTCTGTATTTAGAAAAGCTATAGCTATACAAAGCGTTGGACAAAAACTTGAAAGTCTGGCAACTCCCCTTCTGGTACCTCCCATACAAATGTACCATCCCGCCCCTTATAAACCGTGTAATATTATCAATATGACCAACGCGATCTTGCACAAAGAATAGAGAATAAAAGCTTCAAACGTGACAGCTACCGAAATACCGAGAGATTCAAAATAACACCTGTTGTTGGAAAACCCTGTAGATAATAAATGTCAAATATATACACATACATTTGCGTGTGGCTCTCGGCAAAAAGGCTCTATCACATGTACGCAGAATGGGAGTTTGATTTCTTTTTTTTTGTTTACTGATTTTTTTTTCGATAGAGATAAATGAGTTTTATGTCAAAAACATTTGTTTAACATTAAACAATTACAACTTTATTTTTTCTGTCTAAAAATTAAGATTTGAATTAAGTTGTGTTTATTTTATTTCATTTTTACATTCTCAATGAGAAAATTACACATATTTCCTTCAGTGCATTGAGAGAGCAACTCACTAAGGCAAACACTGTGCCAAAAAAGTGGTATGTGTGTGCCGAACGCTGCTCTATACATCAATTCATCTTATTCTCTCGGTTATTGTTATTATTTTAAAGAGCGTAGAGGCAGAAAAATCGTACGAAACCATCTGCAAATACACACTTATTCGCACTCAAATGCTGTACTTTGTTTAATTTAATAAGTTTACTGCGTGTTTTTCCCAAACACGCTAGTGCTTCTGCTCAAATACTTAATAATAAGAACAAATTAGTTTTTTTTGCAGATAAATAAACTTTGTTTCGAATCACATCAGCTTTACTTGATACAACCTCCAAATACTCGATTTACTTGTGTGTAAACATTTAAAAAGGCCAGACATTTTCAGCGTGTAGTTCGGAAATGTGCAAAATTATTTTAATTCGTTTTTCGTGGGGTTTTCATTGTTTATTTCAAAATTGTATTTAGTTTTCTCTGTGTTTAGTTTTTCCACCCAGTGAAGACAATTTATCATGGGTCAATTTTGTGTTGTTAAACTATCCCATGGCAATGATTTGCAAATTAAGCCAACCAGGGTTGGATGTTTTGATTTTGTCAGTATATATCACAGCAACCCAACTCGGAACATACACTCATGCATACTTACTTCGTTATGCCATTTGAGACTCTAAGGTTGTTTATGAACGTTTAATGTTCAGGGCGTTTAATGAGTTTTACGGAAAACTAAAGTTTCTTTTTGTGACACTAAACCAAATAAGTGGTGTAACATGAGCGCAGAGCTCTTAAATTTTGTTTACTTGTATTTTATTACAAATTTTAAGGTTGCCACCATAAAAAAACCAACAGAACACAATGAAATAAAACACCGTAGTTATGTTGTAATTGTAGCTGAGTGTTTAAGATTTTGTTGAACGCTCAAAAAGATGATAATTGACAAATGACAGGTTTGATTTACGTTCCGATTGTTTAAAAACCACAACAATTATTTGGAAATCTGCAGTTAAAGTGAATGGAGTGTTTATGTTTAGGGCAGCTAGACGTAGACATCTCACTGTATGGGCAGTGTGAGACAATAGTTTCTATAGTTTTACAGTTGGCCGCTGTAACGGAAACTCGATACAACCGGAATATATTTCCTGAAAAAAAAATTTAAAACCATTTATCAAAACTTTTAGCCTCATATTCATAAAAATCATTAGGAAAAATGTGTGAAAATTGTTTTGGTATTTTTATGAATACGGGGGTTAGTTTTTTTTTTTGTAAACTTGGTCACTAATCGAAATAAACATTTATTTTATCTTAATATATATTTACCCTCGACACTGATTCACTGATTCACTGATACACTGATACACTGATTCCCTGATTCCCTGATTCACTGACTCTGTCACGCAGTACGTAGGAATTTAAATAGGCATTCTATAATAATTCTATAAATAATAAAAAAAATAATATTTTTTTTGTACAGAAATTGTGTTTTCCCCAAATTTTTTTTTTACCAAAATTTTTTTTTTCCAAAATTTTTTTTTTACCAAATTTTTTTTTTTTCCAAATTTTTTTTTTTCAAGAAATTTTTTTTTCCAAATTTTTTTTTTCCACAAAATTTTTTTTTTCAAGAAAATTTTTTTTTTTCCACAAATTTTTTTTTTTTCAACAAAATTTTTTTTTTCAGCAAAAATTTTTTTTTCAACAAAAATTTTTGTTTCAACAAAATTTTTTTTTTTCTACAAAAATTTTTCAACAAAAATTTTTTTTTTTAGCAAAAGTTTTTTTTCCACAAATTTTTTTTTTTACCAAAAGTTTTTTTTCCACAAATTTTATTTTTTTTCGAAATTTTTTTTTACAAAATAGTTTTCTCAAAATATTTTTTACAAAATTTTTAAAATTAAGTAACAAATACTTTCTCAAGCAAATTAACGGGCGCCATAGGCGCATTACAACTTACTAGTTTTTAATATTTGGCGAAATGTTGAGTTCGAATCCTAGAAACCAGTTCTCGTAAATCCAAATATGCATTTCTGCTTTAGAATGGGAAAAATTTGGCGTAATTGAAATCTCTGTAATCAAATGCATTTCCAGAACATAAATACAAGTCTATTTTTAAAAAAGAGCAAGCATTAGAGGTCAAAGAATCCTCGGATGAAAACATCCCAGATGATGGTGTTGAGTGTCCATCCTCTAACACATATGAGGTTAAAGCAGCAATAGACGGGCTTAAGAACAACTGTCGACAAAATCTTCACACTTCGTCAGATGTTGGAAAATACCCATGAAATGTAGAGCGCTAGATTCCACCTTTTCATCGGCTACAATACTAGATCGACAGTAAAAATAGGAAGGCACCTCTGCAAACATTCACCACTTCACAATGGCTCTACGACAAGTGCAACTTATTCAACGGATGGAGAAAATATTGGGAAAACACCGAAAATAATAAAACAGACACAGTGAACACCAAAAGGGCGACATTCTGCTCGAATATGCGGATGTCATTAAAAAATATAGAGCGTCGGAAAAATAGAGCGAAATGTTGATTTTTCCAGAATTGGGAAGGAAACGTTGAAGATGGGTCTGATGGTGAACACTGACAAGATAAACATGAATGCTGGCCACGGGCAAACGGGCGATATAGTGAAGGCCAACAGTTGCAGCGTCGAGTAGATGTATACATATGTAACAGGTGGCGCAAAAGTAAACTTCCGATGTTTTTTGGCTGTAATTAAAAAAAATGAAAAACTTTGAGTCTTTTAATTTTTTTTTACATCAAGTCGAGCATATGATGTCATGTAAATGGCCGCCGCCAGAGTTGCCACTGACATTAGGGGCCAATCGCAAAATTGATAGCATATTCTGATAGGAGGATTACTTTTGCGCCACCCTGTATATAGCTCAACTCCGCCATCACTATAAATAGTAATGACAGCATAGAAATAAAGTGAAGGTTCGTGCTTACAAATGGCTGCTACTTTGGGCTAAGCACACAATTCAAGAGCAGAGCCCTCTCTTGGTCAAGTAAAACAATACTGCACAGCACGTGTATTCTACCTGGGCTTCTTTATGGCTCAGAACCGTTGGATATTGCGAAAGCAGATTCAGCGGTGAGCTGAGAGTTTTCGAGAGAAAAATCCTTTTGCAAATTGCTTTGCCAGAGAAATGTCGACATCGAACGAACCGTGATCTGTTAAGCGCTTTCAAATACAGCGATTGCCCTGCTGGATCATGTCGGTTGGATGAAGACAAACTTTCCAGCCAGACAGGCGACAACTAGCACGGAAGGCACAGACAGGGTAGACCGAGTCTGCGATGGATTGACCAAGTGCTCGAAGACATAAGAATCCAAACTGGAGAAGCCCAGCACAAGACCGAAGTGCTTGGAAATCATTTATTAAGCGGGCCAAGACCAACAAAAGATTGTAGAGCCAACCTAAGTAGGTAAATAAAGGGTGTTTTTTATTGAGGCATAGAGCTTCGAATTGAAATAAAACACAAGAAAATCGTTTTAATGTCCATCAATTTGGCTTTATTGGAAGGATAATTTTATGCCATTAATGTTCAAATATGATTTCGGGCATGTGGCCGCCGCGGCTGGCTCGAATAAAGCCAATTCTACAGGTCCAATTTTCAACCACTTGTTGGAACCACAACTCATCCACATTCATGCCATCCAATTCGGGAACAAAATAGTCGGTTATCATGGCTCTATACCGGTCTCCATTAACGGTAACTGACTCTCCAGCATTATTTCGGAAGAAGTATGACCCAATGACTCCACCAGCCCATAGAGCACACCAAACAGTCAGTTTTTGTGGATGTAATGGCATAAAATGGACGGAGCTTGCGGTGAGCTTCGCAAACTGAACCATTACTTTCGAAATAAATTTGCACGATTTGCAAGCGTTGTTCTTTTGTCAACCTGTTCATGATGAAATGGCAAACCAAACTAAATATTAATCACTTGACAGCTGACAAAATGGCCGCCAGTTAAAAAAGTGATGCCAACTTTAAGTTCTATACCCCAATAAAAAACACCCTTTATTACTGACTTTACCACCGACACATACATATAAATGTAATAAAAGAAAAATAAAATTAATGCGAAACCCTTTAAAATGATATATTTTGCATGAAATCCTAATGTAATCGAACATATGATCATTACCAAATGTAATAAATCAAGCGAATATGGCTTAAGTGCTATCATCAATTCCTGATGAGATATGGCGCAAAATTGCATCCATATAAGCCACCCTTCTTAGATGCATCGCCTGCCTTGTGCCATTCACCCTCGCTGTTTTGCCATAAATTTTGATGGCGTGACCATATTAAATGTGGCTCACTAAACAAACCATTTGCCGTCATTACAAAATGTAATTCCACACATTTTGACATAAATATTCTCGGAAATGTATTGGGATAGCGTCCAATACACAGACGCACACTCATATTTATGATGATTTCCTGGTTGAATATCCCTGCCTAGCAAATATTTTGCAAGGCGTGCATTACAAATTGCTGCTCAAGTGCGATTGGGAAATTTCGATACGATATCAAAAAATTGAAATCAATTTTATTTCTTTTGTTTTGCAAAGCGATACTATCAAGTGTCGCCTTTTGGTCAGAAGCGGGAGGGGTGTTTCTGCATGCGTGCGTGACTGAGGAGGGCGGGTGGTGGTTTTTTGGAAGAGGAACTCCCCCCCCCCCAATCCTATTCAGTGCCCGGAAAAAGGTTCACCAAAAAGGCTTGTGTAATTTAACAGATGTTGATAATGGATGATATTTACACATGATATCACTTCAAAAGGGATATTGAATAAATAACCAACAACAAAAAAGACAATCTATGGTCTTATGACACGTTTTTTAACCGAAACAATTTGTGGATATAAAAACAAAAAATCGAAAATTAAAGCAAAAACCGGGAGCACATATGTTCCATATGACGTTCGCATCTGTGTGTGTACGAAAAATACTCATGGCTGTGCGATCTACTTTTGTGAATGACATAAAAAAAAAGTCTGCATTTTATTTAAATGCGTCATATTTGCATTAATAACACACACACACACACAGAGACTCACTGCCATACAGACCGACGAGGCACTTAAGTGTCAACTTCACCAAAACAAAAAAAATACACACTCCAAACGAATCAAAAAATATCCAACATGTTGCATTTTTTGTCCAACCAGAGTACAAGTAAACATTCAAGCAAACAACAACATAATGACCAACTTCCGTTTTGAGAGACAGAGAGAGAGTCGGAGAGTGCCATAAACAACTACGATCGCTCAGTACTGCGATGTAGGCACAATATTCCGTTGATATGATACGATAACCTGACTTTGTGGCAATCGGTTGAAACAAATCCTGCTAAAAAACAGTAATCAATTACACTAGTCAACAGTCAAAATGTACTCGGGATGCGATAATTTTTTCTGTGTAGATAACCTTGACATGAGCTCGAAAAACGCAATAAAAAATTTTTTTTTCGTTTGGTTTTTGTTTTATTTTTTTTTTTTTAAATTTTAAAAAAAATTTTTTGGTTAATTTGTTTCGTCCGGCATAACTCGGGAACCACTAGCCCGATTTAATTGAATTAAATTTTAAAAAATTTAAAATTACAATTCCCTTAATCTGTTCATATATTGTTTTCCTATACAAGCAACAGTTTTCAAGTTAAAAATGAATATATAAAGGAAAAAACTTATTTTTTGCCTAAAGATTTAAATTTTTTTTTTTTAAAAGATCCATAAAAAATCCAAAATGAAAAAAAATGTCAAATCCTATTACTTTTACGTAAAGTCACATAACCTATGAGCAAAATGAGACAAAGATCCTGAAAATCGATGCACGCGTTTCGCTTTTATTCGCAATTGAGTAAAGGTATGAATTCAAATTTTCATATATTTTTGTCACCCAACAAATTTTAATTTTTTTTGTAATAAAAAAGAAAAAACCTTACCATAGACAAAGTTGTGCATATGTCGAGCAAATTTTTGAAATTCATACCTTTACTCAATTGCGAATAAAAGCGAAACGCGTGCATCGATTTTCATGATCTTTGTCTCATTTTGCTCATAGGTTATGTGACTTTACGTAAAAGTAATAAGGTTTGACATTTTTTTTCATTTTCGATTTTTTATGGATTTTTTAAAAAAAAAAAATTTAAATCTTTAGGCTAAAAATAAGTTTTTTCCTTTATATATTAATTTTTAACTTGGAAACATGAAATTTTTTTCATTTTGTTGAGTAGTGTTATCTAAGTAATCGAATTAGTCGTTTTTTCTAGTTTAGTTTTTCCAAAAATTTTTTTTTAAAATTTAAAAAAAAAAAATAAAACGAAAACTAAACGAAAAAAATTTTTTTTATTGCGTTTTTCGAGCTCATGTCAAGGTTATCTACACAAAAAAAATTATCGCATCCGGAGTACATGAAATTTTTTTCATTTTGTTGAGTAGTGTTATCTAAGTAATCGAATTAGTCGTTTTTTTTTTAGTTTTTCCCTTTTCTACTCAAACTTCTATACTAACCCTATTGGGTAGCATAGAGAATAAGCACATGCTACTTTAGTTCATCGAGAAAGAGCCCTGTTCTTAAACTGCCAGCTTAGCTTGATAGCACGATCATTCACTTTATTTCCATGCTATCACTACTACTTCCATCGATGTCGGAGCCGAGTTATATATGTATGTACATATGTCTAAACATTTACTCAACGCTGCAACTGCCGGCCGTCACTATGTCGACCGTTTGCCCGTGGCCAGCATACATGTTTCTCTTGTACTTGTTCCTTTTCAATTCTGGAAAAATCACGTGTTGCTCTATATTTCCGACGCTCTATATTTTTTAATGACATCCGCATATCCGAGCAGAATGTCGCCCTTTTGGTGTTCACTGTGTCTGTTTTATTATTTTCGGTGTTTTCCAATATTTTCTCCATCCAAAGTGGTGAATGTTTCGCAGAGGTGGCTTCCTATTTTTACTGTCGTTCTAGTCTTATAGTCGATGAAAAGGTGGAATGCAGCGCTCTGTCTTTCATAGGTCTTATCGAGGATCTGGCGAAGAGTGAATATTTGGTCGACAGTTGATTTATTCGGCCAGAAGCCACACTGAAAGGGCTGGATCAATTTGTCCAGTTTAAGCTCAAATCTTTCACGCAATGTTCCAGATAAGATCTTATATGCGGTGCACTTATTGGTCTTATTCCGGGGTAAGTTCCTTTTATCGGGCGTTCTTTCATTTTTCCAGATGGTAGAGACTAGCCGATGCATGCACCTATTTAGCTCATCTCCACCGGCCTTATATAGCTTGACCGGTATTTACTTCGTCTATGGAAATATAATTTCTTACAGAAAGAGATTAGTATGAAAAATCAACTTCAAATGTTCATTTTACGTAGTTTGTTCTATGAAAAGGTTTATTAAAATATTCACATATTCTTAAACTTCCAGGAGGCACATTAAAACGAATCAAATTACAGTGGAAATTTCATAAGTCGAATTTTCTTTAAGTCAAAGCATACAAATTGTTTTAAACATTCCATAACAGTAATTCCATAACACAAAGTCTTCGTAAGTCAAACTTTTCTAGGAGACAATGGTGGTTCCAGTTATGGATGTTTGACTGAATAGGAAGAATCAATAAACCCACAAATGATTTTATACAAGCACATTGTACACGGATAGAGATGTCAAACGGGAAATCCCGATCCCGATCCCAAAAAATCCCGGGATCCCGGGATTTGTGATTTGAAAATCCCGAATCCCGGGATTTGTGAAAATCGATCCCGTTTGACATCTCTATACACGGATAATATGGACGTTTGACAAGCAGGGGCATCCATACTCGTACGACGAGATCGGGTTAGCAAAATTCAGAGATGACAAAGCAAACTTGATAAATTTTCTCTGTACTCTCTCAATTTTGAAAATTATGGTTGCGGTATTTTTATTCCATACCATCTGAGCATATTCTAAGAAGTTTAGTAAAAGCTTTCGAACATATGGATCAATAATCGAACATATCAGAGTCATGATGTCTGTCAGCTCCTGCGACCTTGTCATTCATAAGCCAGACTATTGCTGCTTTGGCCTCATCTGCATTAGGGGGGGGTGGACACTCAACACTATCATCTATGATTGGTGGCGGTATGTTTTCTTCGGCCGCTAACATGCTTTGGCTTCCAAATCCTCAGCACACACGACCTGTCTGCCACCAGATTTCCATTTCCATCTCTACACGACAGTGGGCGAGTCTTGTTTTACTGCTCGGTAGAATATTCTAGCGTTATTTCTTTTACCGTAGAACTTCATCTCCTTGCATTGCCGTCTTTCCATTTATCGTTTCTTTCTATGGGAAACAAGATTTTCATCCCTCCTCAACACTTGTTATCGCTCCGACACAGCTCGCGTTGCCATAGGCGCGAGTGTCGCCCTGTATGCCACAGTCTTAGCTTCACTGACAGCTTTACACTGCTCATCTCATATCAATGGTTGCGTTCGGGCCGCTTTCGGTAACCAATTTCTTCTTCGGCTGCTTTCGTCATAGAGTGTCGTCATATGTGTTGGCATTGTTCGCTGATATCATCGGGAGGAGTAGACTTTAAGAGAAGCAGATGGAATAACTTTGTGGATTAGGCTTGTTCTATCGGTTGTGATTACAGCTGTTCAACATCTAGCTTTCTTTTGGAATTCTTACGTGGGTGATTTGCCGCCCTTACCCAAGTTCGTACCTTGGCTGCTACAAGGTAGTTGTCCGAATCGATGTTAGCTGTTCGTAACATCCATTCGTCCAAAATGCTGGATGCTTGCCTTCCGTCTATGACAATATGATCGATTTGGTTTCCATTAAAATCCCCAAAAACAATTTTAATATCATTGCCGGGGCAGTGATCGTATGGGTGTTCTAGGTGTTCTTCGCCATTCTTTTCCGTCGGCGCATGAGCAGAAATCATACTGAAAAGTACTTGGCCTTCAATTTCATCGCCTTACTCTTCCGTCGGGGCGTGAGCATAGATCAGCCGATAACAAAGAATGCGGATTGTGACCAGCCCTTCGTCCACTGGTGGGAAACCGACGTATTATTTGATCCACATTACAACTGGTGCTTGCTCTCATGGCAGCTGTAACAGATGACCCTTCCATCATAGTTCCTGAGGTGAGGACCTCCATCAGCTGGATAGAGGCACTTGGTCGGAGGATTTTTCGTACATTACAAGTGCGTATCCGTAAATCGTGGTCCGTTAAACATTGGAGCTGGCCGTCATCATTATGGGAAACCCGTTCATGTTCATCCATTTGGCTTTTCATTAAAGCTTTTATTGAAAAGCGGGTTACAAGCCCAACTCTAACCTCTTAAGCTGCGGGAAGATTGGCCGCTGATACGTTAGTCGACACCTTGGTGGTTTACACAACGCCGTCGGCCAGTAGTTGGCACTCGGAGGTCTGTGGAACGACGTGAGATCGATAAGGATCGTACTGGGTTTCTCCAAGTTTACCATATGACATATAAAATTACGTTCTCAGGAGCTCATAAAAATACTAGTAATCAAAATTAAGCCCTTCATCCCTCAGAAATATTGACTTTGTATGTCAGCGAAAGAGAAACTCCATATCAGTTCATCACTAAGGGAATGAAAAGAAGGTGTGGACAGATCAACTACACGTTGAAAAAAGTGGTAATTTTAAGAAATTACCATCAAACACATATATACTTTCCACCACAAACATTAACTTTGTTTAGGGTTATAAATATCAAATATACTATTTTTAGATACTTTTTATTTTTTTCTAATTTGTGAATCTCTATATATCAATTTATGTTATTCTCTTGGTTATTGTTATTATACCAAAGAGCGTAGAGACAATAATAAAAATTACACTTATTCGCACTCAAATATTGTACTTTGTTGAATTTAATAAGTTTATTGGATGTTTCTGCCCAAACACGCTATTGCTTCTGCTCAAATACCTAATGGTAATGACAAATGAGTTATATTTGCAGCCGAATAAACTGTGTTTCGAAGCAAATAAGCTTTAGTTGATACAACCTCCAAAACGGGCGATTGACATGTGTGTAAACATTTAAAAAAAAGATCGATTTTTCAGCGTGTTGTTTCCAAAACTTCAATTAGCTGGTTCTGTTTACACTTTGTGTTTGCCATTTTATTGGACCGCTGCGTTGTTTTAGCCAAAGGGGGCAAACAACGTCTCAAATTTCCCATTCAAATGCGTGTGTGAGTTTTTAATTATTGATGTGTCTCTACACACACACATACCCGACAGCCTGCGGCAAAATTCACCAACCAAACAGAAAAAAGAACTTTTGTTTTCAAATTTGTAACAAAGTTCAAAAACAAACAAACAACAACCAAGAAAAAAACCTCATTGTAATGAACATACATATGTTGCAATTTGCAAAGTTTGTTGTGTGAGACCTTTTATGTTTATCCAAAATATTGCCGGGATCTAGACTTCCGTTTAATCTAATTTTCTGGCCATTTGTATGTTGTTCCGTTGAGGCACAGCCAGTCTATGCAATGTTTGCCAAAACAGAATAAAAACGCAAAAATTAGAGTTCCCTTTGATTTTTTGTACGCTCGTGGACTGAGGCAAGCCCCAGCCAGAGAGTGGCTATACATGTTGTGATAACATCAACAGGATGTTGGCTTGGGCTGCATGCGCAGCGACCCTTTTCATATGGGATCACCGTCATTGTCGCATTCAGCACTAGTTGCCACCACCACCACCGCCACGGAGTCCGAGCCTGTTGGCTTTTGATGCCCTTTGGGATATGTCTGAACGCCGGTCGTTTATAGCCGGCAAGTGGCAGTTAATGTAATTTGGTAAATGTCAGATGGGACAAAACAAAGGCCCAGAGAACAAAACATAACCAAATCCAATCCAATGTTGTAATGTCGATTTCATTGCAAAGGCGCCCCTTCATTTTTATCCGAAATGCAAACTCTGATTGGAATGATTGCCGAAGAGCCGTAGCAAAAGCAAAAGCGACGGCAGCAGCAGCAGCAACTTCAAAAGAATCAGCTACCATCCATCCCATTTGGGAACGGTGGCTGTGGCTGGTATCGGCTGCGTGTTTCCCTTATAATGTTTCCGTCCGTCCTGTTTAAATTACATAACATGTCAGCAGTTATCTTCCATGTGGTGGTCTTGTAAAGTCGTCATTTATCTGCAGTTAAGCCCTTAAATAAACCTAAAATTGCCGCTGACGCTCTAAATGGCCCAGCCTCATATCAACCAACCCTCTCATTGTCGCTGTAGCCGCTCCGCTTACGATGGCAAATAAATAATAAAAAAAAAAATATTTTGATCAGTTTATTTTTCAGCTTAACTCCGAAAGTTATCACAATATTTATTGCTGGCATCTTCCTTTTATTTGTTTACTCTGGTCCGGAGTTATCACAGCAAATGCAGGCGAAAATATTTATTAAAATTAGCCTGGTGTGTGTGTGTGGAAATAATTGTCAGCCAGAGAGACGAGGTCCATATGATGGGTTGTGGTTCAGTCATTTATTGGATGCGGTGACAATATTTAAATTCGTCACTTGTCTGGACGTCTAAGTGTGTCTAAAAGCTTATTGAACAGTTCAGTTAGTTCCATCTCATGATGTTTCCCCGAATTGGAAGGCGTGAATAAAACTATTTCAATATCGACTTCATCAAACGTTTGGTCTCTTCACGATCGTTTAAATGCGATGTCATGTGCTCCATACAATTTAATGGAATATTTAAATGTTGTGGACGAGGAAATGAGATCATTTAAAAATATTAGCAAAAAAATTGCCCACGCTTATCGATTTGGTCGATAACTATCGAAGTGAAATAAATCAACAAGACAGATAGCAAAAAAATAAGGTAACTCCTAAGACCCAATTTACACGATGACTTTTTAATTAATTTTAAACTCATGATTTTCAAGTTTGTGGGCGAAAGGTGAAGGAGAGATTGCACAGCAGAAAAGAAACCTCACAAATTTAAGAGATTTTTTTTTTTCATTTCTTTTTGACTTCAAACATTTTTCTTTTCCACATTGTTACGAATCAAAAAGATTCAATTAAACTTCAGAAAAATCAAAACGGAGTCGTAAGCAAAACAGTTAACGTATAAATTCATAATGTCTTTTGTTGAAAAAAAAGCCAAGCCGAAAAGTCATCACATAAATTGGGAATACGAATATTTCACAAAGAAACTACACTACGGTTCTTCATGCGGTTATGATCCACCGCAAAAAAAGAGAGAAAAAGTGCAAATATTTATGTCACATTTTCCCAAAAAAAAAATCACAGCCTGTTCAACGTCTGTAGCCGAAACGCAATTGAATTGTGTTACAATAACTCCAACGAGTCCAATTAGACAATACACTACAAAAATACATAAGCAAAAAATTGCAATTAGAATTTGACTGAGACACTCGTGATACAAAAACCCAAACTGACGAAACAGAATTTCTGTTCGTTATTTTAACGACCCGAAAACCCCCATTCGTTTTATAAAAACAGGCAGTCAGTTTCGGCAGTGAATTTTGGCGACAAACGAATTAACGCCAGAAATTTTTAACTTTTGATCTAGTAAAATTTTTTGAGTTCTGTAAAAAAACTGGCTGTAGCCTGGGAGTGGGGGATTATTTTAAGGCATTAATATTAAAAACCGGACAATGGTTTATATTTTAAAAATATATTCAAAATAGATTAGTTTCGGTATTTTTAGATTTTTTTTATAATTTTGGTTTTTATGTTTTTTTTTTACAAATTTCGAGGTGTATATTCATATTGCGCATTATAAAATTGTATATTTCATATTAATTTTTTTCTTCTTTTTTTTCGGATTTTTATATGATATTTGAAAAATTTTAATTTGATTTCTTCACTTTGTCGAACTGTAATTTTTTTTTTTTTTTTACAAATTAACATCAAAATTTTTTCATATTTTTATGTGATATTTAAAAAATCTGTGGAAGGCCGTGGTGTGGTATATAGTGGGTTGCGACTATCACACAGAAAACCCCGAGTTCGAAACCGGGTAAGACCATCAAACATTTTTCAGCGGCTGTTTCCACCTTGTAAATGTTGGTGACTTTACGAGTAAAAGAGCAATCTCTAAGCCATGTAAAACTTCTCTAGAAAAGCATTAGCCGTTCGGAGCCGGCTTTAAACAGTAGGTCCCGGTCAGTGAGTATACAAATTATATCGTACACAGCTCACTGATTCGAGAGAAGTTCCCCGTCTGTTCCTTCATGGAATGTTAAGGGAAAAAAGTAAGTAAGTATTTAAAAAAATCTAATTTTTCGAACTGTAACTTATATATTTTATGAGCTGTGCTACTTAATTTTATTACAAAGTAAGTGTTCTTAGCTTTATTATGATGCTAACATTTTATTTGTGCCACATGTAGTTTGGTTGCAGAATAAATTTCAAAAAATATAGATTAAAAAAAAAAATACAAAAACGATTTGCGCGAGCTATGGTTTTTTTAGGTTTTTTGTTTTTTCTCCTCTCCTACAAATTACCCACCCTAATGTACATACTATGGTGACGAATAAAAAAAAATGTTTAAATGTTGCATAACGATTTGCGCGAGCTAGGGATTTTTTTTTAGACCCAACATTTCTTGGTGAAATATTCTTAGAATCTTAATATATATTTACCCTCGACACTGATTCACTGATACACTGATACACTGATTCCCTGATTCACTGATTCACTGACTCTGTCACGCAGTAAGTAGGAATTTAAATAGGCACTCTATAATAATTCTATAAATAATAGAAATAGAGTTTTCCCCAAATTTTTTTTTTACAAAAATTTTTTTTTTCCACAAATTTTTTTTTTCCACAAAAATTTTTTTTTTCAACAAAATTTTTTTTTTTCAACAAAATTTTTTTTTTTCAACAAAAATTTTTTTTTCAGCAAAAATTTTTTTTCCACAAATTCTTTTTTTCCAATTTTATTTTTTTCCGAAATTTTTTTTTACAAAATAGTTTTCTCAAAATATTTTTTACAAAATTTTTAAAATTAAGTAACAAATACTTTCTCAAGCAAATTAACGGGCGCCATAGGCGCATTACAACTTACTAGTTTCCCATATTTATCGTATTTGCTATATGATTTTTTGTTTTTTCTCCTCATATACAAATTGACCCACCCTAATGTACACACAATGGTGACGAATAAAAAAAATCGTTTAAATGTTGGATATTTTGTTTGGCTTTTGTCAAATGCCTCAAATGCACAATTCCCTAAAAATAAACTGAAAAATGAAGAATTCCCAAAAATAAACGAACAATTCCCCTAGAAAGCTAACATGGAAATTACGCCAAAAATTCTGAAAAATTCCCCAAATAATTTCTGAACAATTCTACAATTTTCCTTGGCCCTACGATTAAGGCGGTGGCGCGGGCTTTTCGCATATGAAAAATAAAACAAAATCTGAACAATGGCAAATTCTCCAATATCTTCAAGAGTCCTACAGTATTGAGCTGACAAGGTCTTCGCGAAATCTTCAAAATCAGCTGAAAATAGTGGAACTTTTCAATCCGGAAAATATATTTGGAAGCCATGGATTGTATATTTTATTCAGAAGCCATTGCTGATATGGTTAAAGTAAACATTCCGCTCGAGAGAAGAAAAAATTTAATGGATTGAGAATGGTCCGGAAACGTGCGTATGTGGAATATTCTTCGAAACAAATGTCAACAAACTCTAGTCGCTTTATTCTCCTTCCTAGCCCTCCATTTCTTCTGAAAGTAAAAAAAGCACTGAGATGCCTACTAAAGAACTCAAAGATCTTCAAGGACAATCAGCACTAAACAGCCATTACAGCTTGAATTAATGAAGTCCGGACCAGGTGTAATTGTTGTTACGAAATGTTAACGAGGGTTCTTCTCCAAGTTCGTGAAGCACCAAATATGCTTAAAGGAGATGAAATCGAGTAACAGACATTTTGAATACTTTTATACTGAAAACAATGTAACTCTTAGCAAATGTATTCCGATGGTAAATGTCTGTTTCTTCATCGACCGTACGTTTTTCTTCGATCTTTTGAACAGGAAAAGTGGTTCGAATCGAAGTTTGTTTTTCAACTTGAATTTGTGTAATTTTAGAAGTTGTATTATTTTCCATTAAAAAGTCGACTTAAATCTTCGTAACTCACAAAAACTCGAAAAATCGAATTTTAAATTTTTGAAAAAATTCAAAAGGTCGAAATGTTGACTTTTGTTTGCAACTATATAACCCTAGTGTGTGCCGGTTGCTTAGGCTAAGCTTAAAAATAACAAACCATTTAATTTTCCTGGAATTCAGTTATGATTCTTGAAGAGCAAGAGTGAACAGTTAGATTGCCAAAGCCAATCAGAAAATCGTATTCTAATTCCCACAACCCTCTGAATCAGTTGTAATAATTAACAAACGACCCTCGTTTATGCAAAAGTGTCATCGTATTGTTCCACTCTCTCACTCAGTTTTATTTTATACTCATACGGGCGTTGGGTAATATGAATTCTTAACGATGTTTACTTTTGTCTGTCTGGTCTTGGAAATGTCAAATTTACAGTAAATTATTGCTTCGAAAGGAGTTTTGTGTTTTATTTTTTTAGATTAAAAATGCAAACGTAGACAAAATTACAGTCGCACACTCACACAAAGTAATTAAATGTTCACTGTGTATTTAACAGATCTCACCTCACATCCATGACATTTTGAATTCGTTATAAAATATGAAAGGACGCTTGTTTGTCGTTTTCCCCCCTTCTTGACTTTTGCATTCTAAGGAGTATTCGTTGTACTTGAGAAAATATTTTTAATTTTCTACCTAAGGCCATCGGGGATTAAGCGGAATAAGTTAGGTAATCAAGAAAAGTCAAGACGTGCACATAACATTAAGGTTTGAATATCGCACTGGAAGCTGGAGGGTTGCAAGAAAACTCCCATTCATTTATGTCGAATGCGTTTTTCCTCGTCATGTTGAAAATCTCACATTTTGTAAATTACAAAAAAATGTGAGTTTTCAGAAAACATGAAATGAAGCACTTAATCTCTATCACCGTTTGGACGGAACATAAATGCGAGCCGGCAGATGTAATCAAAAACCGGCGTGGTCCAATAAATCAAAAAGTTTTCCCCACAAATGTAAGCGAAGGGCCACAGTGTTGCAAAATATGTGGGGTTGCCACATGGTTTAATATCTCACATGCTTAATTTAAGTACCAGGGAAACAACTATGGGCTGCTGTGTTGTGATGGGTAAGGCCTGCAACACACCCAGGTTTAAATTGTGGAACATCAAATGGAACGTTTCAGAGACGATATCCAACTCGACTTTATGATTAGGTTAGGTTGCACGCTCCTGAAATTCGTATCACTCGGAGGCCATATTGTGTGGCCCATTGTGATATCCATGATTGGTGAATTAGGGGGAGAGGTGAAGGATTGGTGGAGGGGGAGTTGGAATATGATGCTGCACAGGTTACAACCATTTGCTACGTTCGATGAATTTCGCTAGGAGAGTCAGAGGTACATGCTAGTTAAGAAACCTTCTCCTAAGGTCAGTGAGTCCTGTAGACCTCGACAGTACCACAGCCTATGTTTTACTGATTCTACAGTAGTCTTCTCGAGACATATCCATGCGATTTGCCGCCTTTGCCTATCGCACACTTCCCAGTGAGGATTCCGGTGAGAAGGTTCAGTCTCTGCTTGCCAGTAGCAACTTTCTTCTTTTAGGACTTATGTCTGGCCATAAAGAGAGACCTTTTTTGATCCTATAAATGAAAGGCACTGTGTTAGCGATAGGAGATTGAAGTATCGGATGGAGGAAAGAGGGAGTTGGGTTTATGGAAATTTGTCTTGAATCGGAAGGGGGAAAGAGAAAGTAAAGTTTACGGACATTTGTCTTGAATTTGTGAAGCACACAGTTGGCGGGAAACACACTTGCTGGAAGAAGTTCGTTAGGCTGAAGAACGAATTTTCTCTATAGTGCATCGACCGATCAACCGGCCATTTGACCAACGAATGAAAGTCCTAACATCAGGGACTAAACGACAGATATCAGACGAACATATGCACAACATTTTCTATTGTGACATTACTGAATTAAATATATGGTAAGTGCAAGGCTGTTGCAGCTGGTGAGTGCTGGGGCTACCCTGAATTCAACTGAGTTTAGTTGTGACTAAGTTTAGCTGATAACACGGAAACTTCTTAGGTGGAGAAAGAAACCCAACTGCTGGAAAACCGGAAAAAATCTGGTCTGTCATGGACGACTGCAGGTCGCAGAAGGCGTTCAATCTGCCAAGATTCCATCGGAGACTCTACATTGCAGACATCACCGGTCACTGGAATCTGGGCTCATACCCTCGGAGGCTGTAGATGAGATGATGGATTAGGATGATACCACGGAACACCTTATCTGCCGTTGGCCGGTGTGGCCAGAATCCACTCCATAGTTCGGCAACGCCTCGGAGCAAAATTTTTATTAGGAAAAGTAGTTCCATTTTGAAGTGAGGTAGGAGGAAAAAATGCGTAGAACCTTTTTTGAGAGAGAAAACTGTGACCACATAAAAATGTACTCTTTTTAAATTCATTTCGAACTCATCCTATTCTGAATTTAATATTACTAAAACAAGAATATTGTGATATGAATTGAATCTAAATTTTCCTTAAATCAAACCCAGTTTACGATAATTTCAAGTACTATTCGGGATTAAATTAATCCAAGAATATTGCTGCTGTAGCCCAAAGTGTTGAAGAAAACCCCGCTTTGTCCATTCCTTGTCGTTCTTTGGTATTGGACATTCCACAAACGTCATTACACCGTATTTTGCATAAAGACTTGGGTCTTAAGACTTATAAAGTTCAGTTAACACAAGAACTCAAGCCGTCCGATCATCAACAACGTCGTGTCTTTGCTGATTGGGTCCTTGAAATGCATGAAAATGATCCGGAATTCCATCGAAAAATCATCTCAACTGATGAGGCCCATTTCCAACTCGATGGCTACGTCAACAAGCAAAATTGTCGCATCTGGGGCTCGGAAAACCCAAGAGTTATTGTTGAGAAGCCTCTCCATCCTCAACGTGTGACTGTTTGGTGCGACTTAGGGTTCGGCGGGGTCATTGGACCTTACGGGCAACAGTTCCTCTTTTACGGGCAACAGTTTCCGGACCGTGTTATCTCTCGAAGAGGTGATCACAATTGGCCACTGAGATCTTGTGATTTGACACCCTGCGACTTCTTCCTTTGGGGCCACGTGAAAGATAAGGCCGAGCTTCGATTCGAGACCTCAAATATAGAATTCGTGTGGCTATCGAGGACATAGGACAGCCACTTTGCGATTTGGCTATGGAAAATTTCATGAAAAGGATATGGTCCTGTAGGCGTGCGTGGTGGTCGTGGTGGCCATTTGGCTGATGTTGGTTTTGTTGGAAATCTGGTTGGTAATACCGGTAATATCTTCACTCGATTCATATCGAGTTTTCTCAGAGATAGCTCTATACGAGTTGTTTCATTCAACGAGCATAGGTTGACCGCAGGAGTGCGAAATACTTCACTCCATCTGATCTCGTAAATATTTACACCACCTACATCCGGCCTAAAATGGACTACAACTGCCACATATGGGCAGGAGCTCCAGGTACATCTTTGCAGCTTTTGGACCGTGTATTGCATTTATAGGGGGCATCCCCTGAGTCTTGGCCTTCAAAAAAAAAAAACATATTTCTGAAATCATGGAAAAGAAAGACTCACCCCTCGTATTAATAAAAACTTAAAACATTTAAGTAAAATGTAAGAATAGACAAAAACAAATTTCACACATTTTCCTTAACTAAACTTTGTAAAGCTGTTTTAAATTTTGATGACAAACTTCAAGTTATTAACTTTTCATATACGAAATTACTAACATAGAGTTTTAGTGCTGCTACGACCACTTGAGTCATGACTCAACCAAACTATACAAAAATTACGAAACAAACATCAAACAGCTGATTTATACTCTGGTATTTAAAAATTTTGTTTTTTTTTGTTCTTTAGCCGAAGTTTTCAAAACCTTCACAAAAAGTCAATATTTATGAGTCATTGCAATTAACTCAGCCGGCCTTCCGCAGGGGTTCCCAATGCATTCATCAAAGTTGACATATCAGATTTTCGTGTGCTATGTATCCCAGTTAAGTGTGTCAGTGTAAGTAAGTATTCCGCACAGTATGTGTGTATTTTGTTGTTCACATGGAATTCGCAATTGAGAATGGCTGGGCGGACTATTGAAATCCCATTAACAGGACTTAGGCGAGAGTGGTGTCAAACTGGTTTCCTCCGACAGTCAAACGGAAGGCAGATAAAGACATTTCCACATTTTCCCCGTTCGCCCAAAATTGGACACGTGCACGGAGGACATAACACATGAAGTGGAAATGACGGCCCGCGTTAATGGTGAAAGATTAACTTGTGAATTTAAAAACCGGAACTTCAGGGTTCTAAGACAGCAATAAAAGTGTCGTTTATTTTTTTGTTCGAAAACATATGGCAATTGTTGGCAAACACGCGACTGTTCCTTCTTTCGCTGCGCCATCTTCCCAAGTCGCTCGACTCAATCGCTGTTGGCAACGCGTGTCGCCCCCACAAAGTATTTGAGGTGATGAGGCGGACGGAGTGTGGCCGTAGACCAAAAAGAGTTGTTCAAACAAAAGACCAAGAAGACGAAGAAGAAGAAGTAATAAATGACACTCGGTTTGGTGTTTGTCGTTCTTGTGAATATTCCGTCGAAAAGTAAAACAAAACAAGTTCTTTTGTTTCTGGTTTCGTTACTTTTTTTTTTTTTTTTTTTGGAGAATTTTCAGTTCGCGCTGGAAATGTTGTTTTCATACTTTCTGTCTTCTTTCCCCATTCTGTTGCAGACGTCAGTCTAACAAAACCAACAAAAAAAACCTAAAAAAAAAGAATATGCAAATTTTGCCAACCCCCGCAATGTCAAGTCTACTCTGCTGCCACTGCCGAGTGTTTTCGATTTTTTTTTTGTTTGTCTTTCTTTGTTTTCGTGGGATCCCATAAAACGCTGGTGATAAATTTCTCGTATTATTTCGAAGGCGACTCGGAACAAAGAAACGTTTAATGCGAAGTCCATAAATTTACCAACACTGAGATGTACATGGAACTCGTATGGCCGGCATTGTGATTCAAATGCAACGCATACCAACGAAACACGTTTTGAAAATAACGTATTTGCAGAAGTTCAAATGTCATTGATGTGCATTTTTATCGAAATTATAAAACGAAGACCCACAACTAAATGAGCCCACAATATAATTGCCCAAAAAGATGTTGGCCAAAGTCAAGCCAGGAGGTGGTTGTCTTCCAGGGCTGACGAATGATCGTAAAGCGAAAGAGGTTTTGCCAGGTTAAACAAATTAGTCAAGAGTTCGGAACTTAACCCGCAAGAGTGCCTAGAGGCACTTAAAAATTTGGGTGGTAGGGAGTTAATGATGTTCTATTTAACACACGGTTATGATGTCATTGTCATAAATTCTTTTTCACAGACCATCCCGATAACTGTGACATGGAAAATGGAATTGTTCCGATTGAAATGGACAACAGACTTGAGGCTGGCAGTTGCACCGTCGACATAGTGGAAGAGTTTATCTACCGCGGCTACTCCATCACCATGTCGGTCGAGTGCACACCAAATATTCCAACCAACAGGTCCTTGGACAGTGGAAATAATTGATTTAACAGGCCAAGACCATTAACAGGTTGTGGAGCGCACTTAATTAAGTAAGGATCTAAAGTCAATTGCATAGTTTGTTCGTGGGAAATCGTTAACCTGAGGATCTACCTCTATACAGTCGTTTTGGTTAACTGCATGAAAAATGGCACAAATGCAAAATCACCTATCCCAAAAAAAAAAAAAATATCATTCAAAACTGGGACAATTTTCATTATAAAGAAAAATTAAGTATCTTTTTCCTAATTTTTGTTTTTGGACTAGTTTTCTTATTTGGAATTTTTAATTGTTGGCTGTTATACAGGGTTTTCCAACAAGGGATCGGATTATTCTGAGATAAATGATCGGATGTTTATTTCATAATAAAGAGAAAGGTATACCGTTAATAACACCGTGTTACGAAAAATAGGTTTTTTTCTGTCCTATGAACCAAATGCACATATTCGGAAAGAGGGGAAAAAATAAAAATACACGTGTATCGGCGATTTTCATGTACACGTCAGAATTTTTTTTTTTAAGTTTGAAGTATGAAGCTCGTAGTGGCCTGTGTGAAAGCCTTTGGACCGATTTTTAACCCTTTTTCAGTGATCCAATTGAGCTGATTTTTGGCAGGCAGATTCGTGGAAATGTCTGTATCACGTCAAATTTTTTAAAAAATAGATTTTTATCAATTCTCAGATTTTCCTAAATTTTTTTTTTTTTTATATGGTTATCGTTTTTTTTTTAAGGTTTCAGTTCAAAAAACATTTTTTTTTCGTAACGCTTAAGTAGTTTAAAAATTTGGAGTCTCTTCAAGTTATGCTAAGAAAAGTGAAAAAAATATTTTTTTTTCAAAAATAATAAAAATTGGGGAAAATTGGAGAATTGATAAAAATTGGTTTTAAAAAATTTGACGTTAATCATCTCTCGATAGAGCAATCCATTCACCGCAACTGTTGATCCAACCTCGAAAAAGTAAGGTCAGATGACTCCGCCGAACACTAAAACGCACCAAACAGTCACACGTTGAGGTTGGAGAGGCTCATCCTCTCAACAATAACTCTTGGGGTTTCCGAGCCCCAGATGCGACAATTTAGCTTGTTGACTAGCCATCGATTTGGAAATGGCCCTCATCAGTTGAGATGATTTTTCGATGGAATTCCGGATCATTTTCATGCATTTCTAGGAGCCAATCAGCAAAGACACGACGTTGTTGATGATCGGCCGGCTTGAGTTCTTGTGTCAATTGAACTTTATAAGCCTTAAGACCCAAGTCTTTATCCAAAATACTGTGTAATGACGTTTGTGGAATGCCCAATTCCAAAGAACGACAAGGAATGGACAAACCTGGGCTTTTCTTCAACACTTTGGGCTACATCAGCAATATTCTCAGTTCTTCCTGAGCGACGTGCACGGGTTTTATTCTTCACATCACTAACTTCTCCCAACAGCTCGAATTTTTCCCACACATTTCTGTATTGCCGTCCGACAAGGTGCTTCACGACGACCCACAAATGCATTAGTTTTGCGAACTGTGACTGTGAAGATTTTCACCATTTTTGTAGTGAATTTGAATAATTTCAGCCCGTTGTTGAAGCGTGTTTCGTTCCATTTTCTGTAATGCTTTAGTTTCTACTTGTCAAATGTCCAAGAATAAAAGCTTCAAAAGTGACAGCTACCTGGTGATTCAAATTAAAACCTCTTGTAGGAGAACCCTATATTTGGGGAATTTTGCATTTGAAAAATGTTACTTTTCATAATGAAAAATGGTGTTTTTTATAATGAAATATTAAACTTTTTTTTATGAGATTTTTTTATGTTTGGGGGATTTATCGTATGAAAAGTGGTCCAAGAACGCAAACTCTCCAGTTGTTGGTTCATCTTTCGTTTTTATATTTGTGACATTTTGCATTTGGAGGATTTTTCATATTTTAGAGGTATTTTTCATAATGAAAAATTCCGACTTTTTTTTTAGATTCTTTTGGATCTTTCGTTTTTAGATTTGGTGCATTTTTCATAGAGCCATAAGAAAACAAAAGCTTGATTTGGTGATTGATACGGATGTGGGTGGGTCCAGCCAACGCATCATTTTACACATGAAAATCGCGTAGAGTAAAAAAAAAAAAAACTCCATAAAGGACGTTCGTCTCCGGGGCTAGGCAATTCCGCTACGTAGCGGACACATTTTCATTACCCACCAGCATCGACGGAACATTAGAGACGTGTGTAAACGTCACCGGTGAACTTCAGTCTCCTGCAAAAAGTACACGGCGTCGGTAAAAATATTTTTTAAAATGTTTTGTTAAAAAAAATCAAACCAAAGTATTTAGGGTTTCCATTTATTTTGTTGTTATTACAGCTGAGAAAAGTGCCGCCAACGTTCTGAGCAAATTAGCGATTCTTTTTGAAATTGTTGATCTGGCAGCCCAAAAAATCAGATAGAATTCTGGAAGGTTGTAGGCAGATTTGGCAATTTGTTCGGTAATTTATTACAAAGTTCGGAAAAACTGTAGACCAATTTGAAACATTTAAATCTCGCAAGTACATTGTCATAAAGGGTTATCCATTTTACTTTTTAAAAGCAAACGTAAATAAAACATATATACAATATATTGTTTCATGATATTACTTTTTTATTATAAAGTTTGAACGTTGACATTGTGTGTGAAACACTACACACACTCATTTAAATGACCACCATGCGAAGTGTTCCAAGCATTGATTCATTTGAGGTAATTTTCGACCAGTTTTTGGCACATATTGGGCGGTATATCATTCATTACTTGACGAATGTTGGTTCTTAAGTGCTCAAGAGTTAAAGGTTTATCTGCATAAACAAGGTCTTTCGCGTAGCCCCACAAAAAAAAAGTCTAATGGTGTCAAATCGCATGATCTTGGTGGCCAGTTGATGTTGCCACGACGAGAAATTACGCGGCCAGGAAATGTCTCTTGCAATAAAGCCATATTCGCTCGAGTTGTGTGGCATGTGGCACCGTATTGTTGAAACCACATATTCTTCAAGTCATATTCTTCAATAGCAGGCAAAAAAAGTCTGATATCATACGACCATAACGGTGACAGTCGTTCCCTCCTCGTTTTCAAAGAACTAAGGTCCAATCACACCTTCGGACCAAAGAGCGCACCAAACAGTGAGTTTTTGTGGATGTAATGGCCTCTCTTCAATTACTTGAGGATTTTCAGAACCACAAATACGACAATTTGGTTTATTAACATACCCACCGAGTGAGAAATGTGCTTCATCACCATAAACCATAATCTCCTCTTAAAGCACGATATGTGGCTGTGCCAGAATCACCATTTTTGTAGTAGGTTTTCATAATTTTTACGTGTTGTGTGATGGTTAAGCGATCCATTTTCGTCAATGTCATACTTCCAACTGAAATGAAAAAAAATTGGTTTAACAATTTAGTTTGGCAGATGTCGAATGACCACGAAATGGATAACCCTATATAAACGATGTAAACCGATTAACCCATTAATTTCCAGAAATTTAAACAGTAGAATTTATTGATGACATTTTCAGGAACGTTTATTTTATCTAATAAAATATTCTGACAAATAAAAAAAATATATATTTTTATTTATTTATTAAATCATAAAACTTACATATTTGTATTTAATTCTCCACTAGAATGGTTTAATAAAACCTTACATCTATAATATTAATTTATTTAAATTTTTCTAATACATTTTTTTAATTTACAAATGGAGGAGGAAAAGATGATAAAAACCTTCATTAAAGTAGAAAAAAAAATATATTCTTGTTTGGACATTTTGCAACACACGCCAATACATATAAAATAATTTTTAATTTTTTTTTTATAATTTTAAAAAATGTCTCATTATGAAAGGTGGAGATCTTGCGAAAATTATTAAAAAATATTTTTTTGATTTATTTATAGACCCAATCGTAACAGAAAAAAACACATATTTAATTATGTATTTACATTTATCTTTTAAATTGACTAAAGGTCGAGAAATGATAAACGTGTGTTCAATCTATGAACTGGGTTAATCTACTAACCTGTGTCGACGACTTGCCACACCTTCTTTTATACGAAGTTTTAAAAAAAAACCACAACTCCAAAACCCAATTTATACTCTGGCTTTTTAACATGTTTGTTCGAAGATTGTGGGAGAAGGCGATAGAGAAGCAAGAGATTTAGCAGAACAGTCACAAAATATAGGCTGGGAAGAAATTAGACCTTTGAATTGGAAATTTCAAGAAAAAAATAAAAAATTTTAGATATTGCCAATTTTGTATTGTTTATAACTACAGAATTAGGCACGCGCATTCATTTTTAAACAGTCGTCGTGTAAATGCTCGTGACTTTGCGAAGGGGTTTTCAAAAGAAAATGTTAAGAAAATCTCTGGGAACAAAAAATCGTTATTTTATTGTTTTTAACAAAAATACGTCTGTTTGTAGCGAATTATTTTTTAAATTTTTGACGATTTTGACGATATTTTTTTCTAAATATGGCGATTTTTCCAAAATATTCTCTGGCAGCACTCCCGAGAGGTAAGGTAAATGGAAAGGAAAAAACATGCTTGTACTGGCAAATACTTATGTGTTTTATGAAGTGTGAAGTTGGCTGCAGATTAGTTTGACATTTCAAAAGGCATTTGCATTTGAAAAGGCAATGAAACTCAAATTGCCATGCGTGAACACAAGAGACATGTTTAAAAGGGAGATATAAAAATAGCCGAAAGTAAAATTTCCCAGTGTGAATGTGGACTAACATTGCAAAGAAAGTTGGATCTTAAGATGCACCCATACAGAATTCAAATTTTGGACCCCCACCACTTGGCCCTATTTTCCCATCAAATTATACTGTGTCACTTTTAGCCACTAGTGTAAACTAAAAGTCTCACTTCACAGAGCGACTCAGAATCATTCCACAATCTAATTGGGAACACCAATGTTGTGGGTCAACTAATTTACAACAGCATTACGTACCTTCAAGTAAGTGGCAAGACTGGCACACACTCGTACAAGTATTGTTGCAACAGTGAATGCAACGGCAATTTGAACACTCCACTTCGAGTTGTTGCCAAAGATTCAACCTTAAAGAATCGACAGGCAAACGGGAAAACTCGTTTCCTTCCAATGGACAAGAGCACGCGCCAGAACAACCCAAACTGGCACTCAATTATACACGTATGCACGGATGTATGTGTGTGGTAGGAGGTACTCCAATAGTAAAGTAACCCACAACCGTGATTAGCTGGGCAGAGACGGTGTGTGAGTCGTATGACTTCTATAAATTACTAATTGATATCTGATATTTGTGTTGGTTTTGGCTGTTGCTTGAATTGTTGGCTTTGGCTCGATTACGTTCGGTTTCGGTTTGGTTTGCCAGCGTTTTGGCGTGGGTTAGTTTTTGTTGTTGTTTTTATTTGGCTTAACCCAACCACCGAACGTTTAAACGCCAGCAAGTTGAACATTTCAAATAAATAACCAGCACGATTTGTAAATAAAAACTTGACTTGGGACAAAAGTCAAAACAAACAAAATACAAGAAAGCTGAAATTCAATTTGAAATTTCCAGTGGAAACTGGTGCCAGCCACACATTTACACCAGCTCTTTGCAAATCCATTCGAATGAACAAAGGGACTTGCTGCAATTATTCAGATCAACTCAAAGAAATTAATGTAAATTTGTGCAATTATTGTCTGGTATCGCTCAACTTAAATAGTCGCGTTGGTTTGTACTTGCAAATGTAAAATATTTCTAAACCACTGTTCATAATTTTACCTTACAACAATGTAGTTGCTGGCAACAGAGGCGTGGAATTATAAAATATTCGCTATTGTTACCATTAGGTTCACCTTTAATGGCAAATGATCGGAATCAAAGTTTTTTTTTTTGGCAAAAATCCTCTAGTTCTTGAAAACATTTGAAGATATTTGGCGGATATATGTACCTGGTAAGTTTTACATTCCAAATGTAAACTTCGTCTAGCTTTTAAAAATGTTTCAAATTGTTCTACAGTTTTCCCGAACTTTGTAATAAATTTCCGAACAAATTTCCAAATCTGCCTACAACCTTCCAGAATTCGATCTGATTTTTTGGGCTGCCAGATCAACAATTTCAAAAAGAATCGCCAATTTGCTCAGAACGTTGGCGGCACTTTTCTCAGCTGTAATAACAACAAAATAAATGGAAACCCTCAATACTTTGGGTTGATTTTTTTTAACGAAAAAATTTAAAAAAATATTTTTACCGACGCCGTGTACTTTTTGCAGGAGACTGAAGTTCACCGGTGACGTTTACACACGTCTCTAGAGTTCCATCGATGCTGGTGGGTAATGAAATGTGTCCGCTACGTAGCGGAATTGCCTTTGCCTGGCCCCGGAGACGAACGTCCATTATGGAGTTTTGTTTTTTTTTACTCTACGCGATTTTCGTGTGTAAAATGATGCGTTGGCTGGACCCACATCCCTATCAATCACCAAATCAAGATTTTGTTTTTTTATGGATCTATGAAAAATGTCCCACATCTAAAAACGAAAGATCCAAAAGAAACTCAAAAAAAAAGTCGGAATTTTTCATTATGAAAAATACCTCTAAAATATGAAAAATCATCCAAATGCAAAATGTCACAAATAAAATAACGAAAGATGAACCAACAACTGGAGAGTTTGCGTTCTTGGACCATTTTTCATACGATAAATCCCCCAAACATAAAACGAAAAATTAGCCAAAAAAAATCTCATAAAAAAAGTTTTAATTTTTCATTATGAAAAGTAACATTTTTCAAATGGAAAATTCCCCAAATACAGGGTTCTCATACAAGAGGTTTTAATTTGAGTCACCCGGTAGCAGTCACTATTGAAGTTTGTATTCTTTGACATTTGACAAGTAGAAAATACGCCATAACTAAGAAATTGGTGGGAAAAATTCGAGCTGTTGGGACAAGTTAGTGATGTGAAGAATAAAACCCGTGCACGTCGCTCAAGAAGTGGATTTGAAGGTTGCAATTGCTTGAGAAATGGAGGAGTGGCGCGAAATCGGGAACATGGAGGTGGTGCGACCTTTTTTATAAAATGTCAGATTTTTAATTGGCGAAATTTTTCATATTTTATTAGGTGGATTTTTTTTAGCCATTTTTGGTACATTCTTCATTTGTTTTTGGGAATTCTTCAGTGGCTCTATGAAAAATTTTCCAAAAGAGAAAATAAAGAATTCTCCAAAAAAAAAATCTCATTCAGAATTAGAGAGTTTTTCATAGTATGTAGGTAATTTTTAATTTTTCGTTTCTGGGGCGTTTTTCATATGAAAATGCGGGAACCGCGCGATTTATGAATTTATCAGTTTTCTTTTGGGTTTTTCCCCATTTTAGGTTGGGGTGATATTGGATAATGGAAAATTTGGGGCTGATTCTTCTTACTTTTGCTCTTTTTTTTTAAATATCCTCGAATTACAAAAATCTAAGGTTGTATTTTTGGGATATTTTTCATAGTATTTGGGGGATTTTGCATTGGGTAATTTTTCAGAAATTGTTTGGGGGATTTTTCAGAATTTTTGTGTCAATTTTCATATTGGGATTTTTCATTTACTTTGGGAAATTCTACATTTGGAAGAGTCTTCATTTTTTTGGGGGACATTTTTCATGTTATTTTCGGGAATTTTTCATAGAGCATTTTTTTTGTTAACAAATAAAAAACAAAACACAACAGAGGCCTGTTGTCGTTGGCTTAGATCAGCGGTTCCCAAACTATTTTGGTTGTGGAATCCCCAAAAATGTGGCCCATGATCGCTGAGTGCTTCTTTATACAACGATTTAAAAATTAATTAAATGTTAAATGAAGCAGGTAATTTTTTGAATGAGACACGAGAAACTCGCATAGCTGGTGCAGCATCAAGTGGTTTTTCTCGCCAACTATTTTGAAAACAGTTTATGGATGTTTCCGAAAATGTGAAAATATTGTTTTTATTACAAAAAAATTGTCACGCGGATCACCATATTTTTGTGGACCACACTTTTGGAACCACTGGCGTGGACGATAGCAAAAAATTTTGTGGATCCTGATTTTGTACTCAAATGTCTACGTTTTCTTTCGTTGGCATTGATTTTCATTCTCCTTGTCGTTCTGGAGCCTGTAAGGTCCAAAAAAAACGCAGTTTCAAATAAAAGTAAATTTAATCTTCAAAAGGGTTTTTGAGTTTTTCAATCAAAATAGTTCCGATTTTCGGCATTTCATCGTCGGTTTTATTACGAAACATAGGTTTCCGTTGAAAGATTTAAACAACAATTCGAAAAAATTCAACTAGATGCGGTTTGCAATTAAATGGAAAAAAAACTGGCCTGACAAGCTCTGAACAAACGCTCAAAAATGGAGATTAAACTGAATTTAAACTTTTGCCAAAAATTAATTTTATTTTTATCCTCAGTTTAAACTAATCAGAATGATCAGCCATGGCACCGCCCCCTTATACCAGGAATGTATTATTGTCTATATGGACTCGATGTCATCAAGAAACCAGTTGCTCATCACATTGAATTTGTCGCCATGAATATTCCATGCCGCCACTGCAATAGATTCATTGCAAATATTTCATTGTATTTATGAAACAGTTTCATGGTATCAAAGTCAAAATACATTTTGCTCATAATATTAAACAATCTTTACAGAGTATTTCAATGACGCTTAAGTTTGAAATACTCAGCATTCAGAGAAGTCCCAACGGGGAAGCCGGACCAAATGAAATCTTGCCCCCCCCCTTGGCAAACAAATGAAATCCTCGTTGAACCCCCCACGTATACGCCTCTGACCTTATTAAAATTTCATTTTCAAACGATAATGATTACGATGACTATTGTTTTCAATTTAAAACAAAAAAAACACGTTATGTTTTGTGGTCTAGTTTTTATCTCGAAACAACAAACAAGCAAAATATATAAAAATGTTAATTTCTTACAAAAACTCACATACTTACAGACACACGATTGCAAATAACCGATGTAAAAAGTGCCATGGGATCGCGTCATCTGGGCGTTTTATTTCACACGATTCACGGCACAGTGTGAACACCAGTAGCAAACTACACAGCCATACACACACGTACATTGGGATAAAACCATGTACTTCGAATACATACATACGTATGTATGTATCTGCATATTTATGTACTGGTATAAATATATACTCGTTTACGTACAAAAATAACTTACTTACATATATTACAAATACAATTGAAAGTCACATCAAAAGTACAGTGAGTGCCACGAAATGGAAATTGTTTGCACAAATTCAACTGATTTTTTTTTTGGAAAATAAGTTTTGAACGAAATAAAGCCTGCTGTGGAAAAAGTTCGTGAGACTATCAGTCTAGTGGACAACATTCGCGATCTCCGACGTCGCGAAAGTTATGCAGTGAGGTGAATGTGGCGGCCGTAGCCGAGAGTGTGCGACTCAGTTCCGAAATATCGATTTGCCATTGATCTCAACATTTCACGCTCCGGACTGTGGTGAATTTCGGCCAAAGACCTCGCATTATTTGCTTAGAATCTCCAATTTACTCAGCGAACGAATATTCGCTTCGTTTTGCATTTGGGTCTTGGAGCAGCTCGAAACGGCCAAAGATTTTGCTCGAAAACTCAGTTTTTCTGGCAACTGGAATCTCGGCGGCTATGTGAATAAACAAAAATGGGGACCGACGTGAAGCCCATTAATTTTTGTTACCGAAGATAGAAGACATAGACTTGGATCTTTCGTTTCAGCCGGTTTGAGAACCACCGCAATCGATCTTTTGACCACCAAGTTCGATAATCGTTTTATCAACCGTCTCGGCAATCTTAAAAGATGAATGAAATCGAATTCCATAAACTATGGAGAAGTTTTTTCGTTCGTGTCAATCTGCCGGAAAAATTATTATTTATTAATTTGTTTTGATTTAAAAAACCAAATTTGTATTTGGAACCCCCTTTATATTCGTCATATAAATATGTTCATCCAGTAATCGATTTCAGATTTGTCAAACTTTAACGTTCGATTGTTTGCTAGGCAACAAACAGCTGATTTTCGACCCGTTAACAGTCACGAGCAACGACAAAGCCAAAGAAAGGAAACATAAATTAAGGGATTTCCAACAAGAGTTGTTCATTTAAATAAGCTGGTATTTCGGTAGCTGTCACTTTTGAAGCTTTTATTCTTGGACATTTGACAAGACATTACATTACTGGACATTACTAAAAATGGAACAACGCACGCTTCAACAACGCATTGAAATTATTAAAATTCACTACAAAAATTTTGAAAATCTTGCAGTCACAGTTCGCAAAACCAAAGCAATTTTTGGGTCGTCGTGAAGCACCTTGTCGGACCGCAATACAGAAATTGGTGGGAAAAATTCGAGCTGTTGGGACAAGTTAGTGATGTGAAGAATAAAACCCGTGCATAAAACGTTCTGAAGAACAACTGAGAATATTGCTGATGTAGCCCAAAGAAACCCCGGTTTTTCCATTCCTAGTCTTTCTTTGGAATTGGGCATTCCACAAACGTCATTACACAGTATTTTGCATAAAGACTTGGGTCTTAAGACTTAAAAAGTTCAGTTAACACAAGAACTCAAGCCGGCCGATCATCAACAACGTCGTGTTTTTGCTGATTGGCTCCTTGAAATGCATGAAAATGATCCGGAAAATGATCCATCGAAAAATCATCTTGACTGATGTGGCCCATTTCCAACTCGGTGTCTACGTCAACAAGTAAAATTGTCGCATCTGGGGCTCGCATCCCAAGAGTTATTGTTGAGAAGCCTCTCCATCCTCAACGTGTGACTGTTTGGTGGGGTTTATGGTCCGACGGGGTCATTGGATCTTACAATTTTCGAAAATGAGGTTGGATCAACAGTTACGGTGAATGGATTGCGCCATCGAGAGATGATTAATGATGTTTTATGATCCGGGTTGGATGATATTGATCTGGACAACGTTTACTTTCAACAAGACCGAGCTACGTGCCACACAAACAACGAAACCAAGATTTTTTAAGGCAAAAGTTTACGGACCGTGTTATCTCTCGAAGAGGTGATCACAATTGGCCACCGAGATCTTGTGATTTAACACACAATTCTTCCTTTGGGTCCAAGGTCTACGCCAATAGCCCAGCGTCGATTCAAGACCTCATTGGACATTCAACACCATCATCTGAGATTGTTTGCGGGATGTTTTCTTCACCGGATTCTTCAGCCGCTAACAGGCTGGCGAAATGTTTCTTTCAAATCCTCAGCACACTCGACGAGTCTGTTATGAATTAAACATCTGATCATTTATCTCCAAAAATTTCCATTTTTCTTTGAATACCCAAATAACACCTCTTGTCGGAAAACCCTGTATTAAAAACTTGAAATGATGAACTTAAAATCCTAGACAATTAACACTAAGAAAAAAATCCGGCACAATTTAAATCAACTAGTTCAGGAAGTAACACAGTTGTAAAAATTGAGTTAAATCGAACGTCGTATTTTATTCACGGGAATCGGGAATTCCCGATTTAAAAACCTAATTGTACGAATATTGCAGGGAAATACAAAACTTCGAAAATTTGTTGTAGAACAGCTAAGAACGGTGTCAACTCCGGAGTCAAAATCGAACTATTTACAAATGTCAAATTCGATGTCCAGTAATTTCGGCTTTAGGTGGGATGTGCCCAACTTTAACTTTTCCTTGCTAGCTTTAATTTTAGTTGATGTCCTTTGGACTTTCAATTGATGTTTTCGAAATACAAAGACAAGATTTGGAATTTCTTATAAAACTTTTTAAATCTCAATTAACGCCTTTTCAATTTGAAATTAAAAATTTGGAATTAAAATTCGAGGCTTTTGAAATTAAAAATTTGGAATTAAAATTCAAGGCTTTTGAAATTTCAATTGATATTTTCTGTAATACATCGGGAATCTTATCAATTAATGTCACATTCGTAGACAGATGTCCATATGGACAAGGCGAGCATTACGAAATCCTTCAGTCTACCGAAAGTAGGCAACATTGCCTACTACGTCGGCGGTCAGTCAGCGTTGCAGGCTACAACAAGTCAGGTTTTGTCTACGGTAGTTATTGAATGCAGGCAGGTTGTATGTTTACTGCTGTAGATAACGGATATAAGAAAGTCGTCAAATTCCACAAATTTATTTCTTACGTGCGATTTTGTTCTTATATTGTTTTTTTTTTTTTTTTTTGAAGGGCAACACTCAGGGGATGCCCCCTATAAATGCAATGCATTGTGTTAGCGGAAGGAAATTAGGGTATCGGAAGGAGGAAAGAGGGAGTAGTGTTTGTTGACATTTGTTTTGAATTTCTGAATGTCACAACTCGCAGGAAATACATTTGCTGGAAGATTATTCCACATACGATCGGTTCGGCTAAAAAACGAATTTTCTCTATAGTGCGTCGTCCGGTCAACCGGCCATTTCACAATGAACGGATGAGATACCCTGGATAGCCGTGTATTCCGACTAAATGTTCTAGCGTCAGGGACCAGACGACGGATATCTTCTGAACAGATACCATTAAAATATCTATAGAATATATATATATATCCGTTACATATTGCATGAATAAACTATTCTGAAAATAATAATAAATTCGGAAAATAACACTTGTAAACGATTCCCATTAGAGGCTTTGGTCTGTCGATGCAAAAAATCTAGCCATATGGTCTGTGTCACCCGGTTTACACTTGGGACCTAAATTAGAATAGAAATTTAAATAAATTCAAAATTGAGCAACAGACATCGGCTGTTCTGACTTGGGACCACCGATTTTTTGCTCGTCTACGCCGATCTTTTGCGAGGCACTGTCTGCAACATGGCTTTTCACTTAGGCGTGTAATACGAGTATCATATGATATTGGCAAAAGTCGTATTGCAACCGACAGACGGACACACACTCGTACACGGGCAGACAGACGGCACAAAACAAAATTAATTAACACATGGTTCAGCCGCTTGAGAAGCTCACTTTGAAGTGAAATCACAATTTCAGATAGCTCAGATCCACCAACAATCAGCCAGAGCAAATGTGGCCTTTAAAGTCAGTCTTTGCCACATTCGGTGAGTAAATGCCGACCGACCGAATCCGTCATGAATCACATTCTTTGTTACGATTGAAAATGAAAAATCACAGAAATCTCTGCGTTATGAGAAATTCAACTTTCGTATGTTCAAGACACACACACACACAGCGCACATATTGTCAAAGTCGAAAGAAAAATATTTACTTTGGACTTAAGCGACTGAAGACTAAAACTATTCTCAGGTTTTTGACCTTTTTTGTTTTCTGTTGAACACTTTGCTCTGGATGCCGTTTGTGTTCGTTCTCCAGTTGGTTATGACACCAATCTTTTTCGTTTCGTATTCATGGAAATGCATTTTTATCTGTGAGATACGAGACGAGTCATTTCATATCTTATCTATGAAACCGTTTCGTTTTTTTTTTTTTAATTCGAATTGTTTGTTTATTTGAGATAGGAACATTTTGTTTTGTACGGACTGAATGGAGTTTTATTGGACTTTATGTATTGGGGAGACGTTGATTAATTCAAAATACTACTCGCAGTTTCGAGTTCGGTGGTTTTGGCGAATACGTTCATCTTCCTAAAGTAAATCAAATCAATTTCAGTCCACAATACTGAAATTATTTGTACTCATAAGATTGTGGCTCTGGTGTAGTTGCGTTATACAGACTCACTCGTGAAAAAGTTTTTTTTTTTTGGAAAAATAGACATTTTTTCATTATAGTTTAAAGAGAAAATCAAATCTTGGCAAGGGGTCGAAAAATTTGCCAAATTCCCTAAAATTAAAAAAAATTTCGAAAATTAAAAACCCTGTTTGTATTTGGTTTTTTAACAGGATTGCTTGGTTGGTAACTCGAAAAGAATATGAAATCTCAATAAACTGTGAATTATATCGAAAGCCAATCTCTTAGAACTTTTATCATGCAGTCAGAAAGCCACGATTCAACGCGTCTCAAGCGGTGACGCTACATTAAAATATTTGAGTTTGCTGTGTCGTTGTCCAAAGTTTTGGAGAGCAATGTGGGTCTGCTCTGAATAGAGGATATGGGGTAGGACTAGGGTTTCCGGGCAGGATATTCCACATGTTTGAAGACAACTCCAGTTGCAAGCTATTGAATAACTTGTCAAGCTAAATCGATATTGTCAAACAGATACTTGAAATGATTTACATCCTCTATATGCACTATCAAATTCTACCTTTGGTCGCACCAAATAGGCCTTGCCTGGTTTCCTAAATAGGCCCTTAGAATGAAAAGTTTAAAATAAAAACAAAAAGAATTTTTTTATAATTTCAAAGGCCCTTGAAAGATAAGGTCTACGCCAACAGTCCAGCATCGATTCAAGACCTCAAAGATAGAATTCGTATGGCTATCGAGGACATAGGACAGCCACTTTGCGATTTGGTTATGGAAAATTTCATGAAAAGGATATGGTCCTGTAAGCGTGGCCATTTGGCTGATGTTGTCTTTCATTATTAACGGCATAACATCCGATAATGTATCTCAAAGAATTTCAGTTTTCTTTGAATACGAAAATAACACCTCTTGTTGGAGAACCCTGTATTTTATATGGAATCCATTGTACTGCTTAGCAGGTTTCCATTCAGAATCCAAAAAAAAAAACTGAAACCAGTACATCCAGAACTCCAATCTGCTTTAACTTAATGGCAATAGCACTCTGATACCTTGGCTGGTTTCCGAAATACAAACCATACAAAGGTTAAGTTATAAAATTTGCAAATTCCACTAAATCCTAAAATTATTTTGAGACCAGAAAGTATTAAACCAAAATTTCATATTTAGATAATTAAACATGTTTTTTGTTCTCAAGATTTTTCTCCTAAAATCAGGCTAAATATTTGATGATTCCAGATGTGAGACAGTTCGTATCTGGTAGGAGCACATTAGCTTTGTACAACCGCGATGTCTCGTCCACATTTGACTCTGCATCTTCGATTTTATTGGTACAAGTAGCTAACGGATATAAGAACATCTCTTATAAGAAAAACACGCATATAAGAAAGTTCTGCTAAAACACTTTCATTTCTTCTTAACAATAATTGCCTATAAGAAAGTTCTGCAAAAACACGGTGTCTTTAATTTCTTCTTATATAAGAAAGTTCTGCAAAAATTTAATTTTTAACAAAAATTGCTTATACGAAAAAATTGTTGGAATTTGATGACTTTCTTATATCCGTTATCTACTATGTGACTCAAGGAGACGGTGCGTATTTGCCGACCACTTTTTACAAAGTTTGCTGTTCAAGCCGACGTAGAGATGTCCATATTTCAAAATCAGAAAAAATATGAACATATTTAATATGACAAAAAAGTCAACTATTGAATATGCAATATAAACATTTAGGACAAAATGTGTTAAAATATATACTATAATATATTATATAGCCCTTACCACAAAAATGACGTAAGCGCCTTTTTAGCTTTTTATTTTTTTAAATTATATTTGCAAAGATACAGCTAATTCAATTGTATCGTATACAGCACACGCTTTTTGGTTTGACCACAATAAAAATCCTATCCAGTAAAATTTTCATTTTGGCGCTTACGTCTTTTTTAAGGGTCAGGGCTATACATTTTAACACATTTTGACGTAATTGTTCATATTGCATAGTAAAAAGTTGACTTTTTTTCATATTAAAAATTCTCATCTTATGACTCGATGTGGAAAGAAACTCTTGGTGTTTTCCAAACAACAAAAATTTGTTCGAAAAGTAGACAACTTTGGAAATTTTCCTAAAATATATCCAGCTGTACAAATTTGAATGTTAAAACCTTAAAATAATCCCCACCTCTTTGCCAACAACCAATTTTTTAGAGAACTCAAAAATGTTTACTAGATCAAAAGTTACAGATCTTTAAGCGATGGAAATGGATGCTGGACCATTTTAACATGCGACGTGCCATATTTTATCAAATGCTTGGGCAATCGTCAAGAAAAATGCAGCAGAAATATCCTGTTGGTCTGGTATTAAGACACCTGAAACCGTCCTATTGTTAACAGCAAAACCTTTTGAAATTGATTTATGTGAGTAAGATATTGATTTATGCTTTTCTGCCTTTAAATTTGCAGAACTTTCTTATTTGCGTTTTTTTTTCTTATAACCGCTATTTGGTGATGTCAGTCTGTTTATTGGCTCGGATTCCTCGTGGAGGAGAAACAGTTTAACGTCTGTTTTTTCCAATATCAAAGACCTCTGGTTAGTGGTGAATGTTCACTTTCTGTTTTTTACTGAGGATTCAGTGTCACTCAGTTCCTTCCCTAAAGTGTCCCTTAGGAGTCATCATTATAGACCAGCCCATACCCTCTATGCAAGGGGCAACAGTTGCACCAGCATTGGCATTTTCCAAAGAAAATGCATTCCAGCGCAACTACAACAACAAAAAAGTTCAAGTCTCATAAATTCTATATGAACATTTCCCCCAAAATGCTAATTTAAAACAACGATAAACTACACCTAAGTGAAGGCAAAAGAAGAAGAAGAGACTTACAAGCAGTCAGCTAGAAGCACTCGTGGTACGTGTCAAAAACAGCACACATTCCCCACCGGTCCCCCCACAAAGTGGTTGCATGTAATTTTCTGACAATTTTTACTCAAAATGAAAAAAAAAAAAAAAAAGAGCGACAACGACATCATGGAATATTTAAAACCCGCGTCATCATCAATGGGAGGCAGCCTGAAGACAGATAGACCGGTGAACGGCGAACGGCCAGACGGACGGATGCTCAGACAAAGCAGTTGCTCGTTTGTTAAGTATCCGAAGATCATTACGGCGAGTGAGTTATGGTGGGCTCTCCTACTCTCCCGCTTTGTTGTCAAATGAATAGAATTATGTCTCGTACCGAGAAGGCATCACCACGAATAGAATCAGACAGGCAGACGGACGAACGGACGGACAGACTAGGGAGACAGTTCAACATAAAGACGAACGGACGGAGGAATGCATTTGCTGCGATCATAATGGCAGTCAGTCAGTCTTTTGTTGTCATGAACTAGAGACTGCCTGCCTGTCTGCTTCTATGCAAGAGGGTAATAACTTTGGTGGGCATGTATGCGTTTCATTGGAATCATTTGCAGCGTCGGAATGTTCAAGGCCTTGAAGAACGGAGACAAAATCCGATAGACTTCAAAAATTTCACCACTAAGAGAAGTCGGAATCCTTTGTGCGCATTTGAAATTAACAGATCAAATCACCAAAATATCCTCAACATTTTCGGGGTCCACTCAACAGCTGATCAGGCTACCGACCGTTTTCCGGAGTTCGAAAGGGAAATACACAGAGATCCAGCCTGAATGGTCAGTAATTTCTAAAAATCAAGCTTCTACTGCTGCTCTGAAGGATCTTAGGCCGAGGCCACGCAATGAGCTTTGATGAGCAAACAAATAAAATATATGAACATTGAATTGGCCATGCAGCCACGAAATGAGCGGTAAGTTATATTCTGAGCGGCGTCGCCTAGTCTTTTTGAAATGCCGCTCATTGCAGGATTCTCTATTGAAAACCTTCGATTCCATTTCCCTGTGATCGTTTCTCTGGCATAGATTATTTTGATAGCTGATTGTGATCGTATTCGCGGACAGTCAAGTGACGCCAACGGCCCTGTGAAGTCTGGTGCGTTATTTGAATACACTGAGAAAATCAACAAGTTTTCGCTGCAACCCTGAAGCTTTATGGGTTTTAGGTCAGTGTGAAATTAAAGGTATCGATGAAGCCTTGGAAAAATACAGACAATGTATTTAGAAAATACAGATGATTTCCAGGCTATTAAAGCTGAACTTCGGTTTGTGGCGACCCTGTGACGTCGGCGAGACAATAAAGTGCGTGTGGTGCCAGCGGGATGAAAGTAAAACATGACTAACTAAGTAAAAACATGGGAGAACATCCAAATCGGACAGTGAAACCTGTCAGAGGTTTTTTTTTACATACTTACCTTACAGGTGTTACCAACAATGATGGCAACAAGGATTACGCCATCCCGCGCAGAAAACCAAAAATGTTCTACGCATGTTGGGTCAGTGACGTCACGCGAACTGTGTTCTTATTGGCTAATAGTCAAAGTGGTTTCAATTACAGAATTGCCAACAATAGTTCTTACGCTGTATTCCTATCTGAAACTTTTTACTCGTTGTAGATACACAATGTGTGTATTAGGGTGGAGTGAAATTCAAAAAAAAAAAAGTTAACCTCGGAAAGAGATGTAGTCATAATGAGGGGAAAAATAAAGAAAAAAATTTTAAAAAATTTTTAGGGGTCGCGCCACTCCCTCGAAATTTGGAAATTATCGCTATTTTGGCGTTGATTTTAGAAAAATCCTAAAAAGTTTTATGTCAATAAATGTTTGCAATAGCGTAAACAATGAAATAAGGGCATGAAAAAATTTAAAAAAAATTTTCTCATTGTTCAAAAATTTCAAAAAGTAAAATAAGTCAAATCGTCCCTTCTTCAGAAAATTGACTGAACAATGAAATCGCCACCAAAGCTACAAATATTAGTCGATTATCCTCATATTTGCCTCAAATACTTTTGTTTGGGCACTGAACAAGCTCAAACTTTTAAATTTCGAATAAGTTAAGTCGTTAATTTTTAGGATTTTTCTAAAATCAACGCCAAAATAGCGATAATTTCCAAATTTCGAGGGAGTGGCGCGACCCCTAAAAATTTTTTAAAATTTTTTCTTTATTTTTCCCCTCATTATGATCCCAGACTTCATCTCTTTCCGAGGTTAACTTTTTCAAATTAAAAAAAAAGCATGTTTTCACTCCACCCTAGTGTGTATTACACATACAGCCCGATTATGAATACTCCCGGAGAGATAATTCCCGGGGAATTTACTTTTTTTCGCAAACAATATCCTCCTTTTCTAAACAAACCGAGCGAATAAGAATAAGGGACATACAATTTCGAATATTCAGAGTCAGACGATTTGTTTGTTTCCTGGTCTGTTTAAAATAGGAAGATTTTCTTCTCTAAAAAAATGTAAATTCCCCGGGAATTATCTCCCCGGGAGTAATCAGAATCGGGCTGATAGAGTTGGCAACCCTTACGAGGGATTAACGACGTCATCTAATGGTAAATCATGCGCATGGCAAAATCTTAATTTCTATCATTCTTGGGTGTTACTAAGTGGGGAGTGTTACTAAGAGGATGTTGGCAACGCTGTCTGATAGTTGAATAATCGAGGGTTTGGCGAGTATTATTAGCCAGGAATGGTTTCTCTCATGCGGATGGCAATCTGAATGGGACTCCTTTAGCTTTAGCTGGGAGATTTGTATGCTACGTTCAGTTTTACAGGATTTATTATCCGCTGGAGCACTCTGATAATGCATTTTTTTTACTATTATTTTGTAATGGCAACTGTTATATAATTTGTAGGTGGTTTTAAGTACATAATTTCGAAGTCAGAATACACTCAAGCGCTAAAGAATTGGAAATTCGAAAATAATTTTTTTGACCATAAAAAAAAAACTAAGGGGTTAACCCATCTAAATTTTCGATTTTTGTGAAAAAAATAGATTTTGTTAATTTTATGCTCACGAACAAGATGGTGTTTTAATTTTTTAGATTGAACAAAAAGTTTTAGAGAAATTGCTTTCAGAAAATGGGTTTTGCACAAAATTAGAGATTCGAAAGTCAGTTGAAACTATTTATGTTCGATTTTTTAGCAGCAAATTATGGCTTTGAAACGAGTGTGGTCAGCTTTTGGGCTATTTTCAATCTACTGAGAGTTGTTTCATTGTTTAGAAAAAATTGGGAACAGAAAATGGTGGTTTTAAAAAATAGAATGATCGAAAGTCACTTGAAACTATTTGACCAATTTTTCGGCAACGGAACAAGGTATGGAAACATCTGTGGTATCAATTTAAAGCTAGGCTTTAGGACTATAATTATAATAATTAATTAGGACTATGATAATTGTGTGCTACAATCATTTTTACAAGATTTATTGTGTATGCAATGGGACACTCTGAAAATGCATTTTTTGAATATTATTTTGTAATGGCAACTGTTATACAATTTTTAGGTGGTGCTAATTACATAATTTCGAAGCCAGAATACACCCAAGTGCAAAAGAATTCGAAATCCGAAAATAATTTTTTTGACCATAAAAAAAACTAAGGGGTTAACCCATCTAAATTTTCGATTTTTGTGAAAAAATAGATTTTGTTAATTTTATGCTCACGCATAGCCTACCACAACCTGAACAAGATGGTGTTTTCATTTTTTAGATTGAACAAAAAGTTTAAGAGAAATTGCTTTCAGAAAATGGGGCTTCTCAAGCTTGGGATCAGGTACCTGGACAACTTTTAACAATCGGCCAGTGCACCTTTGCCATCTCCTCTCATTTGCCTTCCACTGACAAGCAAAGCTAATACAATTAACCAATTTCTGGCTTCTGACTAAAACCTGACTACTCCAACGCCGGCTGACGTACCGGTTCATCGGTGGTGTTATTTTCGTCGGCAGAGATCCGTATTTCGGTTTTGGATGCCTTGTTGATTCTCTGCCTAAGACAGCCCTGAGTGATATCCAGACATGTAGTTGTGGTGCGACAGTCGAGGACTGGCTGCATTTATCTATGAAGACATCCGGGACCGCGGGGATTTAATAGATTACTTGTCGGGTCTCTTCTAGGCCGCTTGATAGTCTACGTTAAACTTGTGTATGCCTTCCGTGTGTTCTTTTGAGGGTTACCCGTGCCCTGGGTCTGACTCTGAGAGTAACTTCGGTTGTGAAGCCTGGGGCCTAATCACGGCATCCGTCATCGATATTATTTCCGTGTCGTCATAACTACAGATGCTTCGACTTTTTTGGATCACAGCTTCCAAACGAAATTGTTCTTACTTTGTTATCATTTTATGTCAGATAGCAGGTAAGCTTTCGAAATTATCCTTTTAGGGAATGCAAACGGGAAGTAGTCGTTGGCTACTAGTTTTGATCGGAGACGTAAATCTGGCAACACGGTTAAAAAAGAGCCCCGGAAGTTGTTAAGGTTTGACAAGCAGATGCTTGACCACCGATGAGTATAGTAGATTTTAGAAGGGCTTTACAATTATTCCCACTGGATGTAAAGTAGACTACAGAGCGACTTACATATCTTACAAGTTTGTATAGAATCCCAACGTCACCACGTTTCATGTGTATGAAAGAATTTTCCGGCCCCACCCATTAATTCAGAGCCCTTTTATAATTTTGCCATGTCGTTAAAACCAGAAACGCAGATAAGTGTTACCTGGCCATTGCCTACCATGAAGGCCTCTTCGAAGGCCTACAGCTCTTCGATTCGCCACCGGTCTGGATGCCTCACATACACTCACACGTCCGATGCGGTGTGCGTGCGCACATTCCATTGTCACCAATAATGCGCGCGAAAAACATGATTTCTAGTCTGTTGTAAATATCGCGTCAGAAGATATTGAAAAGAAAACATTTCGATTTTACTCCAGTGCTGCTGGCACATCGGTCCCGCGTGCAATCCTAATTTATGGCTGACAGTCAACGACTGCTACTTTCTGTCTTTCATGGCTCGGCTCCCTACATTGTGTGTCTTTTGTCGCCACCATCGCTGGCTGGTGTGAAGAAAACAATCACGATTCGGCATATCGTATGGCAGGAAATGATCATATTTTATGAAATTAATTAAGAAACATTTAAATATTTAAGTAGGCTGATTTCCATATCGCGGAAAACATGTGTTTCTCTATTCGATTCTCTTAATTTAATAAATAAATCTAATTTCTATAAAAAAAAAAAATACACATTTAATATGAGACCGGTGACATAGGTCACTAAGCCATTTATTGAGTGGAACTTTTTCTGTCTCACACCAAAAAGTGTAGACATTTGCGGTAACTCTTATAAAAAAATAAAAATGCCACCCGACCTATTAGGTGAATTGAGTGGTGCGAGGACGGGGACTCTCATGAATTTAAAATTCAAATTGCAAATATTTCCAAAATTTTGTAGGTTATTTTTGAAAATGCCAATCAAAGTTGTGTTGCGAGTTCCGGTTTTTGTTTTCAACGAAATTGTTGGTGTTCCGGTAATTGCCACATTGTCGATTGTTAAATATCCCAGTCAAGCTAATACTTCGCCTTATCATCTGCCTCACAACCAAAGGAAAACATCTTCTCTTTGCTTTACTTTGCGTAGGACTTTAAGGCGTCACTGCAATCATCCAAGGTTTTTTTGTACAGCGTGACTCAAAAATTATGAAAAATTGAATCACAAAAATAAGAGACAACGAAACCCACTTCATTTTAGTCTTCATTGGCCGATCAATGGACGTATGTCATTCTTGTTTTGTCCCTGAAGTGATGTGATCCTACGTGGTGGCCTGAATAGGCAAGAAGATTCAAAGGCTCGTCCGATCGTTCTGTTGTTCGATAATCTATTTAAAAGTCTGGCAGTAAAACTTATCAACTTCTTCCATTGAGGGGATTTTCATTAACCTACAATTCTGCCAGGTAGTTGTGGTTTATCCTCTAAAGATCATAATCTGATCATTTTTATTCAAGAAATAAAAGTTTCCTTAAAATAAATTAAATCAGCGCAGGGCAATGTCCGCATTATCTACACAGTCAAAAGTCTCCGAGCGTAATACGAACACTTCCACTTCGAGGTCCACAGGTTTGGGGCAATTGAGTAGTTTGCAGTTCAAACTCAGAGAACGAGCACGAGCTTCACGATCTTTTGGACCCTCGTTGATATCGGGCAAATCTAGAAGTCATATTTTAGCACCTTCATACTTGATACAACTCAGTGCTGTAAATAATCACCAGGGGAAGTTCGAGCGAATCATGAGAAGGACGCATCCATCTAGACATGGAAATATAGGGAATATGGAAATACTTAAATCTCGGGTGAAACGTTTCTGTTGACTATGTAATGCCTGAGCCTCTTTCGATGACAGTTTTATGACAAGAATACCGGATGGAACGGACTACGTAATAGGCATCCGCTTCCCCAGAGAGGCCATCCAGATATTTTCTGACGGATCAAAACCGCTTAGAGGAAATGGGTGTAGAATGTTTCCAGATCAGCGGAATTTGAAACTATCCCATAAACTACAGGCGGACTATAGAAACTGCCACAGGACTAGCTAGGCGCCAGGACTAGCAAGGCGCCCTGTGGTGTAGTTATTTGAATCCCCATAGCTGAGTATACTTCTTAGGTGGAGAAGGAAACCCACCTGCTTGAAAACCATACAAATCAGACCTGTTATGGACAAGCTGAAGTTGCGGGCCGCAATTAATCTGTCAATATTCCATCTAATAAAAACAAACATTGTCGTCATCACGGGTCACTGAGCTCTGAGCTAACAAGAAACCACTAATTCGAGATAAGTTCCCCGCCAGTTACTTCATGAAATGTTAAGGAAAATAAATAGGTAATGAAATGGTTGAAATACTTTTGACGCCAGAAGAACTGGAACAGAGAAGACCAATCATTGACGACGGTGTAGTGACAATTAGCCAGTCTAGTCGAAGTCATCAATGCAAAGGGTCACCCTAAAAGTAACAAGATGACATGAAATGGTTGAAATACTTTTGACGCCAGTCTAGTCGAAGTCAACAATGCAAAGGGTCACCCTAAAAATAACAAGATGTATCGATGTACCGGTTGAGCTGCATAAAGATGGCTGAGCTATATAATGGCCTACAGGCTGCGCTATATAAAGCACAATTTCAGTTTGTCATCTAGGTAATTTGGTCTTAAAACACATAATTGTAATCTCAAAGTCTTATGGCGTGTTCATAATTTCCTCCAAATTGCTTACAAAGTTCACTTGGGCATATTATCCCTCCAATCGGCAAGACCGTCCTGAGTCGTCTTTATGAATTGGGTTTAATTTCATAAAAAATAATTGTTTGTACATGACTGTATAAAAACAGGTTGCCAGGATTTTTCAGGATTTCTGTGTGGCCGGTTAGAGAATTAACAGGATAATATCTCCATGTCAACCACAAAATTGACGTCCACTGGTCTCAAGTCTCGTTAATCTTCAGGTGATAGGAACATCAGATTGCAGAAAAAACTCCTGAGAACTGATATCCAATCTAATAGCACCTCTCCATCATTTATACAGTCCGTTTCTGAATTCTGGCGGGGAGGTAATTCCCGGGGACCTTACATTTTTCCGAGAATAAAATCCTCCTATTCTAAAAAGACCGTGAAACAAACAAATCATCTGATTCCGAATAATCGAAATTGTATGTCACTTTTTATTATTCGCTCGGCTTTTTTGGAATAGGAGGATGGTTCGTTGGTTGGTTTACGTAGCCGTTCCAGAGACCAAGGAACGTTAAGTGACACCCTTTTATATTTTGTTACCACACCACTCTGAAACCGCCTGTTGTCATGTTAACTCTCATCCAGTTCGTCTGATCGAGGCATTTAATAAGGCTACTCAGTTCGATATCTCGGAGATATCATCCAGGAACCATGAGCGCAGTCTCTTAAGTCGTCGGTTCATCAGTGCAGAGGAACTGTTCAACCGACTCTTCTTTGTCTGCATCGTCGCAGCTACGGCTGTGATCATTATACTGTAGATTTGGGCATTGTGTATGGTTACCGATCAACCAGTGTCCTGTGGTCGACCGTATTCACGGGCGATGAGAGATCCAGATCTTCTCTGATTGTATTCAGGCCATGTTTTCCTTGAGATTCGACATGATTCTAAAACTCTTCACCTGAAGTTGGCCAGGTACAGTTGAAAAACACTCCTCTTAATGGACCCTATTGGTACGGATACGTGTACTATGTCGAGTCCAGAGTTGGTAGATCCGGTCCTTGCTAGTTCATCAGCCCGTTCTTTCCCGTAGAAATTCCTGTGGCCAGGTATCCACACTAAGGTTACCGCTGACAAGAGACTAAGTCTTGCCAGTACCTCCTTGCATTCCTTCACCAGAGAGTAAGGAAGCTTGGCTGTCAACGCAAATACTGAAGCGTCCAAAAATGTGTAGATTCATTAATATCAAGCAGAAAGGGAGTCTGGCAAAAACTTCTGTCTGAAAGACACTGAAGCCATGTTGCAGATTGGCTTCCCTTGAGAATATCTCCGAGCCAAATCCGCAATCCATTTTGGAGCCATCAGTGTAGACTCTCATGTCAAAGTCAGAAAGAAGCTCCCCTCGGTCCCATTCCATTCTGGATGGAAAAATTACTTCGAAAAGTCGGCCGAAGCTGAGTTGGGGGTTCCTGTAATCTGTGGTTATCTTGTATTCAGCTGGAATGTGTCTTCAGTCCAACTACCAGTTGAGTGTAAACGCGCCGCCATAGCTGTGACATGTAAGTCAATTGGGATCAGGTATAGTATTGCATTCAGGGTCTCCATAGGGCATGTGCGAATTGCTCCCGATATACCAATACATACTGATCTTTGGGTTTTTTTCGAGGAGTTTGCCAGTGGTTGACTTCCACGTCGCCGTCCACCACACGAGTACGAATCGGTCTTACAACTGATGTGTACCATCATTGGATTAAGACCCCAGCGATGGCCAAACAAAAATTCCCGGGAATTATCTACCCAGGAGTGTTTTATTTAGTCGGCTCTTACATTATTCTTCTATGAGCTGAATTGACCGAGGTTTCACTGTACCATCATAAAAGTTCCAAGGTTCGGGTGTGCATCATCATCATCATCGGTGGATGTGTGACGCAAAGTGTACCTGGTTACCCCACGCATGTGGAGCACAGCAGGATACTCATTATTTCCAATGCAATTTTTTTCCCAGTTACGGTTTAAATTTATGAAGCAACAACCTTTTGCGACATGATTACATACCCACACACACGCACACGCATCCTGACGACCTTGATGCATTTAGCTATTGCGAATCATCAGGGTTGCATTATTCCAATCAGACGAATGCAAACGTTGCATGTCCATCTGAATAGATTCCAATTAAACAATGGCAAGTAAATGGTGTTCTCCGTCGCGACTGTCATTAATATTAATAAACAGTTATTTGTGAGACAGAGAGAGAGAGAGAAAAGTGAGCGTTTATGTTGGCAGTGCCAAAATGACCCCTTCCAACAAAGAATTGTGTTATTGTTTATGCGTCTGACTCTCAATTCGAACTTCAGCTGGCAAATTTTCAATGAAACTCTCACCACTCACTCGTTGGTTCGCTTTAATTCGGTTCATTTTTGTACGCTCCAGTGTGGACGGTTTTGCTGCACCCAAATGTGCGCGTTCGGATCACAACAAACGTATGGGGTAACGGCAACCAACGCCTTCTCGACTTCAAGAGCAAACGACAGCGTGAGGATTGTTTTGTTGTTTTTTTTTCAGTTTGTTTGGTTATGATGAAATGAAATTTTAACTTTGTATTGGTAGGTCGGTCGTTTGGACATTCATTGTGTGCCGAAATTGTGTTTGGGTTTGTTGTTTTTGTTCTCGCTCAGGCAGGCATTAATTGTTGGCTTTATTCTTTTTTTTTTTTGCTAATCATTTCAATGTTTTTCGGCTTGTGCATGTGTTTGCCGTCTGCAGCGGATGATGTACGGATATGTGTGTGTGTGTGGCTTGCAAGTATTTGCTTCAGTTCCGTTTTGTATTCACGATGACCCCTCGTCGGTTGCCTGCTGTTGATTGTGTGTATGGCATTGTTGCGTGCGTGCGTGTGATATTTGCGTATTTGCGCAGCTGCAACTTGTCGGTCGCTATTGTTTCATGATTCCCTTCCTTCCCTTCCAAAGAGACGACTCTCAGAGGTAAGTGAGTATGATTTGCCGTTTAATATTTAATTACTTCTGCTCTGAGCATTGTTTATGGTATGACCGGTGAACACGAGGGTTTTTGTGGGTCATGTTGGTGAGAGGGCCACAAAATGTCACTAGCAGCCACCAATTGGCATATGTTTACCTGATTTCGTCATACAAATGGCCAGGCAATTTGGACACCATACATTTTATGATATTTACCTCAAACGAAATGGTTTCTGTATGGCATGGCATCTCCACCGGCTCCTCGGATACTTTCATGCATTCATATTAAACACAACTGAAATCGCTGGAGACTGGCCGCCCTACGTGTATTTCTTATGGGACACAAATCAACGTCGTCGATTGGGGCGCTGGAATTGGCAATTCCATGTCTACACTCTTGCATTTTCTTACAAATGAGACAAATAAGTTTCCTTGAAAAACTCATTCGCCTGTAAATGTTAGAAATGAAGAAGATCATAGTACGCTACGCTCATTGTCCTATTTTGAAAATTGTTTTATTTTTTTTTTTTAAATGATAGGAAGTGTTTTTTTTTTGTTATTTAATAGTTGTTTTCACGGGACTAATAATACAAAATAATGTTAAATTTCGTCTTTGGAGACTGATTAAACAGTCGGCCAATATTTAAACAGCTGTTAATATTTCACACGAGTGTGAAAAGCTTGCTAACAAGCCAATTTTCCGAGACCTTGTCGTCGGTTTTTGACTATATGTCATGAATGGATGTTCGCCTTAGTCGGCCTGAATAGTTAAAGGATTGTTCGTATAACATCGTTAATTCACGGTACAGAGAGATTTCCCATTAACATGGCCGAGAAGGCTGATAACACGTTAACCGAATTTTGTGCGCAACAGGTCGATGGTGAAGCGAACGGCTAAAAGCAAAGGTGACCCAAGCTAGTGTAGAAACAGAACACTGCGGCTGCGGCAGCGGTTGTCAAATTCGTATGGAAAATTGAGAGGAAAAACCGCAATGAATTAAATCTATTTTTAATTTCTCTGCGGATTTTCTTACGCTCTGAATTTTTGATACTGCCTCTCTCTTTGTGTTGCCATATTTTCCTGTTTTTTGTAAACACAAAACATATGGTCTACTAGTTCTTTGTACATATTTTCAGTAAGAAGAAGGAAAAAATACAATTTGATAATTATTTGTGAGAAAGAACATTTTAAATATGGACCAAATACAAAAGATTATCGAAAAAGTTGAGCAACATGAATGCTTGTACAATTTACAATCAAAATACAATTCAAAATAATTATTTTGTTTCAGTTGAAATCAAATAATAATAACGAACATCTGTGAAATGACAACAAAAACCGCTACCGCGTCATTTAATTCATTTGCTTCTACACCTACTCCGGCGATAGAAATGGTTTATCATGGCGATCGCCATTCAACGAAATGCCAATTCCAACAGTATTTGGAAAGAAAATGGGCCAATGAATATCCTTTCTCATTTCCAGCAACTCAAAGTAGCAAACTGAGAAGCTTTAGCGAAGCGGATGGCCGTGTGCCTTCAATTGGAGCTGGACGATGGTGCATGAAATGCCCAGTTGTTGAGATCGATGTTCCATTACACACAAAGAAACATGGCATTCCAAATTCAAGCCGAATATTCTTAATTTGAACTAAAGTCGTACTTAAAAAAACAAGTAAGATTCGTTGTTAGTTATTCTTAAAACAAGTATAAATGGGATAGTTCTAAAATCACTTAGGTTAGGTTGAATGGAGGATCGGTCATGTACCATGACCGTCTCATGTCACTGTCATACACCTTGGCCAGCAATTCGGCCTGTTGTGCGCTCCTGGTTTCTTCTACGAATTCCCCTCTTGCAGACATTCCCAATCACTTACAAACATTATTATAACACAGTACGACAGTGGTTGGTACACATGAGAAATGTTAACAGAATATGAAAATAGGGTTAAAATAAAGAAATACGTGTCTCGGCGATTTGCTGTAGCACGTCAGAATTTTGAGAAAATCGATTTTAAAGATTCGAAGGATCGTGGAGTTTCACTTGTAACGTAGTACTATTATAAAAAGTTCTATAAAAACAGAATGGGTGAACCGATTTAAGTGCTTGAGCCAGTTTTGAAAAGGGAATTAAATTTGGATTTGTTAGATGGTGCTTTAATTTTCATGTAAAATTAAAAAATATCCAAAATTGTAATGTAATTCAATGTAATGTAAATGTAATGTAAAAATAAAATTAATTAATAATTAATACAAAAATTAATATCCAAAAATGTAATGTAATTCAATGTAAGGTAAATGTAATGTAAAAATACAAAAATTAATATGATATCTTAACTATTATTTTGTGTCAAAAATGTTGGTCGTTTAGTTTTTCGTGTGTAAACTTCAGGTTTTGTATCACGGCATAAATTCCAACAATATTCAGCAAGCATGTGAGTCATGTCTTTTCCTTTGAAACGATTTTCTATTGTAACAATATCTTTATGGAAGCGTTCTCCATGCTCATCGCTTAAATCACCCAAATTTGAAGGAATCCAAATTTAATTCCCTTTTCAAAACTGGCTCAAGCACTTAAATCGGTTCACCCATTCTGTTTTTATAGAACTTTTTATAATAGTACTACGTTACAAGTGAACCTCCACGATCCTTCGAATCTTTAAAATCGATTTTCTCAAAATTCTGACGTGCTACAGCAAATCGCCGAGACACGTATTTCTTTATTTTAAGCCTATTTTCATATTCTGTTAACATTTCTCATGTGTACTCAAAAAAAAATTGATTTTGTCGTACTGTGTAATAAGAATAAAATATTCGATATTTAAACAATGATTTGTTTGCTGCTTGCCGTTTTTCGGACTATGCGCTAGTAAGCAAGCAGTAGTTCTCGTTTAATAACGGAAGTTTACAGCACATAATAAACCAATGAGTGGAGAAGAAATCATTGAAAATGGGTGCCGATGTATGATTAGGAAAAGAAGTAAGGTGAGAGAGAGAGAAAACTCAGACCGGTTAGAATGTACTCTCTTCAAATCCATTTCGAACTTATCCTTATATGAATTTAATATTCATTGAACAAGAATATTGTAATATCAATTTAATCTACATTTTCCCTAAATCAATTCCTGTTTCCGATAATTTCAAGTATTTCTTCGGGCTGAAATTAATCCAAGCGGTCTACACATAAGGCCATATCAATCTTATTTCTATACTATTATGAGCTTCAATCTATCCTAAAAATCAAGCTCATTCGGGCTCAACTATGGATTAAATGAAGAATTCCGAGCTACAAAAATCCATACTTAAATCGAGTTTTTCAAACTTGGGTTAAGGCAATCCTCAAATATGACATTTTCTTTTAATACCAAAATAACACCTCTTGCTGGAGAACCCTGTATTTAGAATATAGCAAACAAAAAGGGGTTGCCATGTTTCACAACAGAAACATTTTACTTATTATTGGACGCACGAAAGGAGAGTAATTACCCAGCAGTCGGTGTAAGTACTGAATGAGTAGTCAGTTGACTACTTACCAGAAACCACCAGTACTCACCCGCCAACCCACCAGCAATGCAATTGACTGGCGAATTTAAAACGGGGATGTCATAGAAGGTAGTCCCAACGCTTACTAAAACAAAAAATACTTTCGCGTTGCCATCAAATAAACTCTTCTCAGAGTTGCTGCCCAATGTCTAATACTAGTCATGTCTTCCTTATTATTGAATATCTTGAATATCAACTGTCAGTAAAAAGGTTAAATTCCCCAAATATTTTTGAGGGACGGTTATTAATATTAAGTAAATCCTCAAATAGAAACAGTGACAAATAAATAGCCAAATTACAGCTAATTCAAAGCTCTTGAGTTGTTGGAAACCTGTTGCCCTATTAGTGTCGTCCAATTTTGGTTAATTTCATTGTCGCCACACCTTCAGTTTCATTCAACCTAATCTCTGGTAAATCTCCAAAGAAAACAAAAACAACAACAGCACTTTCTGATAAAGTCTGTTTTAATTTTTTTGGAACAAATTTCCGTAAATTATAACGACGACAATAGTTACTCCGACGACCGTGTATTTTCTCAAGCGATTGTATCACCAGAAAATTATGCTAATCCAAATTTAAGTTTCGTATCCGCTGTGACCTTTGGACAAGACATTAATCATTCTCTATTATTTCTGTATTACGCATGATTATCAAAAACAAAAAGCGTGGGAATTATTTCATTTCTTCCATTTTCGTCTTCTCTATGTTTGGAAATGTCTTCGTATAAACGGGCGCCAAAGAAATCAATTAAAGTTCTATCTAGTAAAAATCGAGAGAAAAAGAAAAGAAAAGTTAAACCCCCCAACAAAACACTTAGTGGTGGTGGCCAAGTCATTATGGTCGTCAGCATTGGCTCAGGCGTCTTCGACATCATCGTCGTCATCATGTGCATCGCCGCTGCCAAACCAAAGGTTAAACGAAACACTAAACAAACAAACTTTCAGACAAATAAACACGCAAATGTACAAACATCCCGAAAAGAAAGAAGAGGAACTGATCGTTTTTCTTTTTCCAGCGGAAACTCGAAATACAGCGGGCGTAATACGTATAGGTACACTTTACAATTATTGATTGCAACAGATGTAGAATACAGAAGTTAAGAAAATTATGAAATTCAAATGTTTCTGGCTAATATTACACCGTGTTACAAAAAATAGATTTTTGTCTGTCCTATGAACCAAATGCACATATTCGGAAAGAGGGGAAAAATAAAAATACATGTGTATCGGCGATTTTCATGTACACGTCAGAATTTTTGAGTGATTTTTCAGTGATCTAATCGAGCTGATTTTTGGAAATGTCTGTATCACGTCAAATTTTTTAAAAAATAGATTTTTATCAATTCTCAGATTTTTCTAAATTCGTTTTTTTTTAAGGTTTCAGTTCAAAAAACATTTTTTTCGTAACGCTTAAGTAGTTTAAAAATTTAGAGTCTCTTCAAGTTATGCTAAGAAAAGTGAACAAAAATATTTTTTTTCAAAAATAATAAAAATTGGGGAAAATCTGAGAATTGATAAAAATTGTTTTTAAAAAATTTGACGTGATACAGACATTTCCACGAGTCTGCCTGAAAAAAATCAGCTCAATCACTGAAACAGGGTTAAAATCGGTCCAAAGGCTTTCACACAGGCCACTACGAGCTTCATACTTCAAACTTAAAAAAAAATTCTGACGTGTACATGAAAATCGCCCTTTCCGAAAGAGTAAATTTGGTTCATAGGACAGAAAAAAATCTATTTTTTGTAACACGGTGTTATTATTATTTATTTATTATTGTAAATGATCTTTTTATCGGTTATTAAGACATAAGACTCGTATACTTATTTCCCTTAACATTCAATGAATGAACCAAACTGAGCATAAGTCAAGTGACAGCTGTCAATAAGACCAACACCGATACAAAAAATGTGGCCAGATTGAAAATCACCCTTTATATAGATCACTCGAAGATCTCTATTCTATTGCCTATTTATTTCCCCTCCAAGTCAAATCTACACTGTCATCACATCAAGATCAACAGTATCCGTTGCTCCATGCCTACGTGTCCCTATCCAAGTGTTTCCCGGTGTACAGACCAAACCACAACAGACTGCCGCTGCAAACATTAAAGGTGCATCAACACCCGATAACAGCCGGAGAAGATCGACCCCGTGAGATGAGTTCACCTGAACAACAACAACAGCAATAGCCGACATAACAACAAACATTAACACATTTCAGCGTTTGCCGCTGGAAGGGGCGAATGCACATGGGAAGCAGACACGAACGCCGAAACACCTGCTCGTAGTTGGTGTTTCAACGTCGCCGTCATTATTGTGGTTGTCTGAGATAATGTGCAAAGAGGAACGGAACCTGTTCGATCGGGCGGCGGCAACTACACTGCACACACGTAATTATAGCACAACGAACGAATTTCGGACGACGTCAACGACGACGACAATGGAAAAAAAATAGTTACACTAAATTTCCAACCATTTGATTTTGTTGTACATAATTTGATGTGCGAGTACAGAGACGAGTATGAAAAAAAAAAAAAACTTTGAACATTCTGATGTTGGGCATGAAAAACCAGCGACACCATTTTCATATTATCAGCCAACACCAACAACCACCTCGTAGAAGAGCGAACAAAACAAAAAAAAAATAGAAAAGGGAAATGCCGTACCTTAAAATGTTCACTCAAGTGTTTCCTATACCGAAACACATGTGCTGTCCATTGGCTGAGTCGGGGTGATAAAGTTCAGCTTGACATTTCTGCATACAGTGCGTAGCGTCAGTGCGTGTCACTGACGGTGTAGTTTATCATAGTTTGATTCAGAACCACAGAGACTCTTAAGTTCTGCATGATTATCACCCACCGTGAAGGTCTGAATCATATTGGGTCATTACTCATAGGGTAACTGCGACATGGTCACCCAGTTTTACCCTGTAAATCAGCCAAGCATACCCAGTTAATAATAGAGAAACCAATTGAGATATTCTCGTCGTGGTTGAGGACCAAATTACACCTCTGCTGCTCAATGGGGTCTTAGCAACCGGTTGCGACCGTAATTTCTCGTCATGCCGAGAGATTTGGATGGCAAAACAGAGCCACAGCGAAACTTCCCAAAGGAGTTTCGCAGGACACGCGACCTCTGCTACTCTATGGGTCCTAGTAGAAGATGGAGACCGTAATTCCACGTTATGCCCAACTGTCACTAAGATTTGGGTGGTAAAATAAAGCCACAGCTAAACTTTCCAAAGGACACGCGACCTGGGAACTTCTGTCCACATCAACCTCGGGGTTGAGGACCATACTGCTACTCCTAGTAGAAGATTGAGACCGAAATTCCACGTTGTGCCGAACTATCACTAAGTTTTGGGTGGTAAAACAAAGCCACAGCGAAACTTCCCAAAGGACACGTGACCTAGGTGCTTCTGTCCACAAAAACCTCGGGGTTGAGGACCATAGTGCACCTCTACTACTCTATGGGTCCTAGTAAAAATCACTGAGTTTTGGATGGACACGCGACCTACACAGAAAAAAATAATTTTTCGATTCAATGAAGATATTCACGAATTCAAACAAAAAATTCATTGAAAATCCTGTGATAAAACAATTTGTCAACTTAAAGAAAATATTTGTATACTGTTTATCAAAAATATCTTTGATGAAGAAAGTTTCATATATAGAAAAAAAATTGTATGTCGTTCATTAAACATTTTTTTGATTAAATCATTCACATTCAACAAAATAATTTGTAGGTTGTTTATCAAAAATATTTTTGATGAAAAAATTCGCATATCTACAAAAAAAATTGTAAATTTTATAACCAAAAGACAAATCATAAAAAATATAAAAATTTTTGTCGATTCAATTTATCAAATTTCTTTCAACATTTGATAACATTTTTCGTAAATATGCTAAAAATGTATCAAATATTAAAACGAAATTTGATAAATGGGATCAACAACAAAATTCATTAAAAATATCCAAATATTTGATTTCATCAAACTTCGTTTCAATATATGACAAATTTTTTTAGCATATTAACGAAAAGTTTCATTGAGAAGTGATGAAATTCTTGTACAAATATTTTCATTGAAATTTTTTGGTTGTCTTTTTTTTCTGTGTAGGAGCTTCTGTCCACGAAATCAATTCGAGAATTCGCTGTGCTGGCGAATCGCCGTCTGGTTGAGGACCATATTGTAGCACTGCTACTCTCTGGGTCCTTGTATCAGATTGAGACGGTAATTCGTGCCAAACTATCCCTGCGATTTGGAGGATCAGTTGGCCAGAACTCAGTATCTACAGACTCTTTTCTACATGTGGTTCCAGGTGACAGACTTCGGTGAGACAGTGCTGACATTTCGAGCCCGTCACACTCTGACTAATTTAGAAGCTCACCGAGAACCGATGTGCCTTCACAACCGTAGAAAATTCTATTATGGGTCCTCTGCTCACTGAAGAAACCCCCTGCCCATATCGCGCTGACCTCACCGCTCTATCGAACGAACTGTCACTGCTCAAACCTACGCCGTCCAGCGAATGCTTTGCATATTTTCCAAGCACACAAACTCTGTTTCACAGGAAAGATATCAAATTTCACATTCAATGTAGTCGGCCGGGTTTCACGCCCTCTCCTCTTTGTTGGTATTCCTTTTTTATTCTTGTTGTTCTATTTATGTTTTTGTTATTTATTTTGTTTATAATTTGTAACTCTGTTGGTTGAACACGTATGGCGTGAATTGGTTTCTGTCTCTCTCTCTCTCTCTCACACTCTCTCTATTGCGCTCCTCGGTTTAGTTGTGACGTCGCCATGCCTCAGTGCTTTTGTGGGAAATTTATATAGAATTTTTGTTGTTGTAATTGTAGTCGAGTTTTTCACAAACAAATTAGGTTCGGTCATATAATGGTCGTACCTCCAAATACATACGACGATCGGGAATGGCCACTATTCATAATAATTAGTTCGGTTTGAGTTGAGCTAAGCTGAGTTTCTCCGTTGGACAAATGGAGGGGGGGAAAAGTGCCAAACTCGCTTTAATTCTCGTGTGGAATTTCAATGGAAACCGAAGCGGAAATGTAAATAATTGTGTGTTGTACTCTACAGTTTTCCATATCGAATCCACACTAATGGCAAATGACTTTGATTGGAAAAGCATAAAAATACAAATTGTTAATGGCTCTCATACTCACTCATTCGTCATATCGAGGAAATCGACCATAAAAAAAGGCAAAAAACTCTTGAATTTGCATAAAGTCCAAGTGGCCACAGTGAGTGTGAATATTTTGGTTGTCGACGATTAAGTTTTCCAAAATTGTTCAATATGTATTTTACAAAACCTAAGTTAATTGTTGGAGAAAAGAACAGAGAGCTGACTAATGGCATATAAACGGTAACAGTGCTATGGAGGGGGGAAATTTAGTTATGGGAACAATAAATCGCTGACAGAACGATTGGTGTGTCAAATTATATACAATAAAATATTACAATGGCCATTTCCGAAAAACGAGCTGGGAAACCTGTCTCAGCCCGATTCTTAGATGCAATTTCAGAAAGTTACTTCGAATAGAAATCCTCCGACCCAAATAGAAAATCGGCAACGGAAAATCACACAATAATTATGACACACACAATGATTAGTTGTCTGGCGAATGTTAGTTCAGCGAATATTGCAAAATGTCGATTTGCGAATGCGAATATTCTGAATACTGAACCGAATACGAAAGACGTCATTACTAAAACCATAGATGGTCACTATGTCGAAGAGCCATAGCCTTCAAATGGGACCTTAATCCAAGGACGATAAACTGGCTCCACAAAAGCGTACTCAGACCTGTTCTAACTTATGCATCCGTAGTATGGTGGACACTGATGGAATAGAAGTGCAATATACAAATATAACAGAAGGTCCAGCGAATGGGCATTAGAGACAATTTTAAATGTCCAATCAATAGAGATACAGATTAGATATGAAGCTGCCCTCACAGCAATGGATCGAAAGCGATCACAGGTCATATCATCAAAAAATAACTGATCTAGCGGAAGGGAATTTAACTGACACAACAGCAGTACCCAAAAGAATACCCGAAACGTCCATAGTTGTTGAGTGTGAGACCCTGATAATAGACAGATAATCTAGGATTGTTGAAATCTAAGCTAAAACAGATGGCTCGAAACTAGGGGAAAGAACGGTAGTACGACTTTATATCGAAAAACCGGAAACCGAACATTTGTATCGCCTACCAGACCATAATACGTCCCTACAGCCGAAAGTCCGAGCAATACAGAGTGTGTGAGCTGGCTTGGCGCCAACACAAGACCACACAAGTGTAAATATTTTTACAGATAGCCAAAAGGCTATCAAGTGACGTCGAGAATCAAGGTCAGTTTTTAGATTGTAAAATGACAATTAACTTTTACTCTAGAAATGGCACAATACGCATCTGATGGTTGCCTGATAATCATGTAGTAAGAGGAAACGAGAAAGCGAATTGCCTTGGGATTTGCAAACAACAAACCTATATAATGGAAAACCGTTCGGACCAAAAACGGAGGACGACAAACGCCCACATCACGCTATGAAATAGGAAAACGACAAGAATCTTGTGGGGTGAACCAAACGAAGATAAAACCATAACCTAGTTGAAATTGAGGAATAGAGAAACTAGTGAGATCATAGATACTCTTACAGGGCACACAGTCCTACAAGCGCATCTACACAAATTAGAAGTAGTAGACAACAGCGTCAGGAGAGGATGATGAAATATTGCAGCATTTCCTCTGGCACTGCCCAGCGTTCGCAAACAATAGATCCCTTGCCTTGGGAAATGACTCTTTAACAGACAAGCCAACTTGACTGGAAAACAATTAATAAATATGTCAATAGTACAGATTTCCTTAAATAACTTCTCGGGACCAATCCATGTAACAACAGGCCGAATACTGGCTTATGTGTATGTTCAAGGACATGCGGCGGAAAAAAACTGCCTCCTCTTTTCAACCTAACCTAAACCACTTGGGAAAGGCTAAAGAACAGACGCAGACATTCGGTTGACTGACCGAAATAATTCTTGTTGTAGTTGTCACAATCAAATTTAAATTAAATATCAGTAGTTTTAACTCAAATTTGGTGGCACGAAATAGTTCGCCACAACTGATGAGAAATGTAGTTGCAACAATGAGACTGTTTTCCTGTATGTGCCTTTGCCTCGGCATCCATGTGTTACAAAAAATAGATTTTTTTCTATCCTATGAACCAAATGCACATATTCGGAAAGAGGGGAAAAAATAAAAATACACGTGTATCGGCGATTTTCATGTACACGTCAGAATTTGTTTTTTAAAGTTTGAAGTATAAAACTTTTTCAGTGATCCAATCGAGCTGATTTTTTGCAGGCAGACTCATGGAAATGTTATTGGTGGATAAACAAATACTTGTACAGTTTTTCTTGAGTTAGCTTTGGTTAATTTGTCAGCCGCCCGACTCATATCTCACTTGAGTTCATGCTACCATTTTCTTAAATTAAGGAGTACCAATTTTGTGAAATTTGATCGCAGCCAGATTTTCAGAGCGGTAATGATGTTTCATCCGGGTCCTATAGCAACTTCTACGATTGCCATGAACCGATATGGTTACAACGTACCATGCAGAAGTCCATGTACTTCCCGATTTCGTGTACTTATCCTCGCCTATCTGGTTTACAATTCTATGCAATGAGTCAGACCCGGACAAACTTTACATATTGATGTTTATGTTTAGCCCTCTATTTCAAGCTTTCCTCACCGGAATAGATCTCATTCATTACATGCATGAAATGCTTGAAAGACTCCTCTCACAAACCATTTAATTTTCCATTAGTCATTTCAATGAATGAGTAAATAGGAGATTTCCTTTATAAAATCTTGAGAATCTAAAAATACCATCCAACACATTTGCAACATCCCATCCAAGTACGACTATCTCCATATATAGATAGATGAGGGACATTTTTAGACGGGTAGTCACTCGGAGCAGAAATAGAGCATATTAAAAAATCATTAAAAACAAAAGAAAGACAGAACAAAAAAACAAAAAGAACACTATTGTGAAGTGCATCAAGACGCCAGTCTGAGTACTTGGCCGGGGCTGGCTATTTTTGGAATCCTCTTTCGGTGCTACTTATGAAGGATTATCGCCAAAGTACTTACATGTTGCAGTGGCATACCTACTTTATCACTGTACGGGCACGGCACAGTACTAAATGCCCACCCGATCATGGTACTTATGGGTTAGGGATGTCCGAGGAGATTGCCTTTCGAAAAAATCGGGATAACAACACATTTAGGTTTTCTGCCCCCTCTATCTCTTTGAAAGGAATTTTCACGAGGACAGAAGAAATACATATTGCTCATTTACTTAAACAGTGTCACAACTCAAAAATCACTGTTAATTTTTTTTGCTGAAAATGCTTCAAAAATCTCTTATTTGAGTTGACTTTTGTTGTGCACATCGTCAGCTCAGTAAGATGCAATTGAAAACTTTAAACGGCTCTGCTGAAAAACTCGTGTTTTGAGTTGTGACGCTATTGAAGTAACTGAGCTATATATCGTCTGCTTACAAATTTCCAAATTAATTAGATTTTTTTAAAACGTCTGCCCTATTACACTTTAGTAGGAAAGTATTCGTTTCTAATAAAAATCCATTTTTCAATGTCCCCTCGGTGAAGGTTTTCGAACGAAAACATTTGCCCATGACAATTTTAACAAAGAAAATAAAATGATTATCTTAAAAACTTAAAAAACCCAAAGTAGAAAATATTACAGTAGTTCGGCCACTGGCCTATTACTTTAAATTAAAATTATTATACAAAAATCAAAATAGGGATAAGAAAACTCCGTATCGTCATCCCTAACACTCGCACACACACACACACACACTGAGCCAACGCTCGTACTTAACATTCACATTTCATGAACCACAAACTGTGTGCAAAAACCAACAATCAAACAAACTGCACCAGCAGCGCCAGAATAATCAAAAGATGCTGTTGTTGCTGCTGTTGCGGTGATAGGAAAAAGTAAAAAAAAAAAGCTCGCTAAACCAACAGATACGGAGTCTAGCCACCAGGACAGGCGACGCACGGGCAGAGAAGTGAGTTGATGCAACAAAAACACACACACAATCACATTATTGTTTTGGACTTTAATCAAATTAAGCATAAACACAACAACAACAACAACACAACTCTATGAATGCATTTACTGCGTGATATACGAGGTCTGGTCTGGTGGAAATGCACTCGCAGATCAATTTTGTGGGACTACAAGGTTGAGGTTTGACAGAGCAGAAACGAAATCAGGGACAGTTTATTGATTTGTAAAGGTCAGCCAGTAAATTGAGTGAAATGCCGAGAAATCGTCAATGGTGGTTAAATTCAAGGATATCAGTGAGTCTAGAGTCGAGAGCTGTGGCAGAGCTGAAGGAATGTTATGAATGAATGTACAATAGAATCGGGTTAATTGGGAAACAACAAAATACAATTATCCGAGATTTTCTGGCATACCAACTTATTTCCCTTAACATTGACTGAAGGATCAGGCGGGGAACTTTTCTCATAAAGGTAACCAAAAAAAAGGATGATCGTTTTAAATAATAATTTAATTTTTTGAGGAACCTTTTTCTTCAATTTTAATTTTTTTGGAAATTTTACAATTGTTTTTTTAGTTTTACATTCTTTTTTAAATTTGAAATCAACAACCAAATAACATTATTTTTAATTTTTTTTTTAATTTTTATTTTAAATTTTTTTTATTTTAAATTTTAATTTTTTTTTTTATTTTTATAAGCTACGCCCAAATATCAAGGGCGCGGCGCGAACACAATTTTTTTTAGAAAAGTTGGCCTAATTTTCCCTTCTAAGGATGGCAAACTATTTTTTTTATTTTTACATTTCTTTATTTTACAATTTTTTTTAATTTAATTTTCTTTTTAATTTCAAATTTTTTTTATTTTCAATTTTTTTTAATTTTACGTTTTTTTATATTTTACATTTTTTTTTTAATTTTGTAAGCTACGCCCAAATACATTTTTCTTAAGAATTTTTCCTCTATTGAGGATCGCAAACTAATTTTTTTTATTTTTAAATTTTTTTATTTTAAATTTTTTTTAATTTTACATTTTTTGTACTTTAAATTTTTTTTTTAATTGTCTAAGCTACGCCCAAATGTCAAGGGCGCGGCGCTAACACAATTTTTGTTTAGAAAAATTAGCCTAATTTTCCCTCTATTAAAGATCGCCAACTAATTTTTTTTATTTTAAATTTTTTTTTATTTTAAATTTTTTTTTAATTTCACATTTTTTTTTAATTTCAAATTTTTTTTTAATTTTACATTTTTTTATTTAAATTTTTTATTAATTTAAAAGGTTTTTTACGCGGCGCGAGCACAATTTGTTTTTAGAAAAATTGGCCTAAGTTTCCTCTACTGAGGATCGCAAAATAATTATTTTTATTTTCACATTTTTTTTAATTTAACATTTTTTTATTTAAATTTTTTTTTTAATTTTAATTTAAAATTTTTTTTAAATTAAAAAATTTTTACTTTTACTTGTCTTTTAATTTTACAATTTTTTTTAATTTTGAAATGATCACCAGAATTGCGAAAATTTCTAAATACTAAGAGCGTGGTGCGAACTCATATTTTTTTTAGAAAAATTAGTGCTAATTTTTCCTCTATTAAGGATCGCAAAATAATTATTTTTATTTTTACATTTTTTTTAATTTAACATTTTTTTTATTTTATTTTTACATTTTTTTAATTTGATTTTTTTTTAATTTTAATTCAACACCCAAAATATAATTTTTTAATTTTACATTTTGTAATTTTAAATTTTTTTTAATTTTAAAATCAACACCAAAATTGCAAAAATAAGGGCGTGTCGCGAACACAATTTGTTTTAGAAAAATTGGCCTAATTTTTCCATTATTAACTATTTCGAAATTTTTTTTTTTAATTTTACTTTTTTTAATATTAAATTTGGTTTTATTTGTTTTTAATTTCAATATATTTTTTAAAGTTTTACATTTTTTTCAATTTTACATTTTTTTCCTAGTTTTACATTTTTTAAATTTTTTTTTTAATTTTTACAGTTTTTTTAATTCTACATTTATGCATTTTTTTTGGAATTTTACATTTGAGATTAACCTACTATTCAAAGGGAATAAAACAAAAACCCAGTGAATCTGTTGATATGGTCGGACCAGAGACTCTGCTGTGCTGCACTGGAAAGGTAGGTGGCCCCTAAGAAATTTGTTCTAGTCTAACTAGTGGTGCAGCTTCTCTCAGAGAGACAGAGGATTAAGCTGCTTCAAATAGAAAACCTTCTGTTCAATATCACACCATTTTTTAGGGCTATCACGGCGTGTGTCGTGGATTACGTGTGCCTCCACTTCAGTTGCCCAACTTATCATGCCGTTAATCCCGAAATCCCTTTACAAAGTTTCATGTGTTTGTTGTTTACCCCAGCATGTACTTGTACATGCCAGGCGATTGTTTTTTCGTTTCGACAACATTTATTGGACAACAAATGAAAATCGACTGTGCGTTTTTGTTGCTGTTTTGGACTTAAGGGGCTCCCCTTCGCCAGTCTCTAATTAGTGGTTTCATGTGTCCAATGGATGTACTCGTCAGTATGTAAAGGGAAATACATACATCAGCCATGTGTTCACTGCCCGTCACTCCGGCCTACTGACACAAGGTGATCTGATCATGTCGTCGTGATTGGTGTCCATGCGAGTTCGTCTACGTTGTCTTCCAAATTGATGACATCATTGTAATGTGAATATTTTTCAAAAAGTCAATGTTCATAAGTGAAAGTTTAGGAACACGACGCGTTTTTGGGCAGGAAAGCATTTTTACATATCATTCATTTGTTCACCTCCTCCCCCCATCTATTGCTGTGCAGTAATCACCAATCACCCTAAACATTTTCCCTTCAATCCCTTGTCGGGCAATGATAAATACGGTTGGCTGTGCCACATTTATTCAGTTGGGAGCTGTCATCGTGTGGATCTAATGGATGAAGTGCAAGTACCACACCATAACTCCCCCGCGCCCCATCCGGGCTGCCTGCCCTGCACACCATGGCCGCCGCCCAGAATGCTGATGAGTACAAATGCACAATCACTTCCTTTTGAGTTCGGTTGGAACAACAACCGCAGCCATCCATTCACAACAAACAAAACAAATGATTGGAGATTTTGTTGTTCAAAGTTCATTGGCTTTCGGTGTGTTGGCGGGCGGAAGTAAAAGAAAAGCATCTAATGGAAATGTTATTAATTTGCCGCTAATGAAAAATACATGAAAACTCGACAAACACTTTGAATACATAAGGGAAACTTTTGTCGGCGGGACAAACAAAAATCCCCAATCCACACGCCTAAAGAATGACAGAGTTTGATGAAATTCCAGTAGGCGCCTTACGTAGGAAAGCAAAAATCCCTGTAACCTAAGGAAGACTTTCTTGTCACAATAACATCCAATTGATTTTTGTTACCATTCTAGCAAATTTCTGCAATCAAACATATATATGTATATACACAAACACAAACATTACTTTGTTTGTAACATATACATATATTTGATATGTATAACATACAAACAAAGTAATGTTTGTGTATGGGAAAATATATATATACAGTCTAACCTCGATATAACGAATCTCAAGGGGATTAGAAAAAAAACGTTATATCGAATAATTCGTTAAAATGAGGTTCGTTACATCGAGGTGAAGTTGCACTTCCATTCGTTATAACGAGATAAATAAATCTTGTTTATTAATCATCATCTACTTACCGTGTTGTAGCGAACGATTTCCGCTAATAAATTAAAGCAAATTTGAACATCTCTTTTTTCCCCTGCCATTACAACTTTAAAACTAACAGCAACGACAACTATCAGCGCCTATTTTACTAAGCATCAAACAACTATGATTTTCTATCGAAAAACTTGGAAAACTTTGCTTAAGCCAAAAAAAAACACAATAATTTCGTGTGTGTTTGTGTCACTGCAATGGTTGATAATTCGTTATAACGAGGTTTTTGACAAACGTATTCGTAATAGAGAGGTTTATTTTGTATTAGATATTATGGAGCATTGTTGGGGATTTCAAAAAATTCGTTAAATCGAGGAAATCGTTATATTGAGGGCCGTTATATCGAGGTTGAACTGTACTAGTAAGTTGTAATGCGCCTATGGCGCCCGTTGAAATATGTGTGGAAAAAAAATTTTTGTTGAAAAAAAAAATTTTGTTGAAAAAAAAAATTTTTGTGGAAAAAAAAATTTTTGTTGAAAAAAAAATTTTGCGGAAAAAAAAAATTTCGTTGAAAAAAAAAATTTTGTGGAAAAAAAAAATGTTGTTGAAAAAAAAAAAATGGAAAAAAAAATTATATATCAATTCATCTTACTCTCTTGGTTATTGTTACGATCTCAAAGAGCGTAGAGACCAAAAGCAAAAAATATTACGAAAACACACTTATTCGCACTCAAATGTTGTACATTGTTAAATTTAATAAGTTTATTGTGTGCTTTTCCCAAACACGTTAATGCTTCGGCTCAAATACCTAATATTAGTCATATATAATACTTAATATTAACTCATTTAAATTTGCAGGCAAATAAACTTTGTTTGGATGTAAATAAGCTTTACTTGCTACAAAGTCCAAACACTCGTTTTACTTGTGTGTAAACATTTAAAAAAATAGAGAGCGTGCGTATTTTCCCAGTTAAAGAAGATAGTAATGTGAAAGACTTTTTTTTTGCAGTAGTGAAGTGATTTATGGAAAAAAGCCAATTTTGGAAAATTTTCGGTTGTGACCCATTTGTTGTCCGCTGATTTTGCTTAGCTCAGCTTTCAAATAGCTTACAGCCTGTTTTTATAAAACGTATACGTCTGTCCATGGGGAAAACAGAGAATATCGAAAATGGACGCACTTGAATTGGAATGCCAAGTCGGTTGAAATCATTGGTACTCTTGGAATCGGGTGCTTCATCAGATTTTTAACTGCTAGTCTTGCTACATTACAAATTCTTGGTTGGTTCCGGTTGGGTCACATGCATATAACCGATGCTACTTTGAACTGCAAATTGTGCCGCTGCATTTCTGGGAAATCCCGTGATTTAAGGAATTCACTTGGATAGTTGACGACTTCATTTGGATCGGTAATAGAATCGATCGATTGAACTAAATACAATTGGCCACCGATTTGAATTTGAATTGATATTTTTTGTTATAATTTGCTTCAATACACGGAAAATCTGGCTATTAAATCTTCTTTTGACGTTGTGAATTGACAAAAAGTAGGTGGAAGGCAAATGAGACCAGTGGAAGCATCAATTGTCCCATTGTCCCCCATTGTCAATGTCTAACGGTTGCTTCGAAAACACGTCCGCTGATTGATTATTTTCTCACTCGACCAGTATATTCGTTGTTAAATTGAGAGTTTTCATATATCTCTACAAATTCGATTACTTTGAGCACGATTACTTTATGGCGTAAATCTTCCATTACCCAGAGCTTCCCACATACGTTTCTGGCGAAATGGTAAGTCGGCCGACATTGTTGGCCTTTCCTTCTGCAGAACGCAATTTTTTAGACTTTCCATTTCGATTTTTAAATATACCAACAGCGAAATGATGAAATGATTTGCGACATTGTCCTCGTTTTGACGACTCATCAAACGAAAGGCATACAAATTCATATAAATGACATTTGTCTTAGTTTCTTGACCTTTACGTTGATGATGACACTGATTGATTTGATCACTAAAGTTTTCAAGGAAAGAAATCTGCTGGTGGCAGCAATGTTCCTGCACGATGGTGAATTTGTCCTTGAATCTGTAAATTTAATAACAAATTCTCGAACAATATCCTCGAAGTTAGATATTTGTTGGTAGCGGTGAAACGTTATGATGTGGATTTGTACGAGGAGTTTGTGATGTGTGTGGGAGTGGCAGAATAAGTTAGTTAAAAAGTGTGATTAAAACCTCGTGCTCTAACAACGGTTGTAAAGTAAATCGAGGATCTCGTTCAGAAAGTTATACCGCCAATAGTTTTGTTGGCGGTCGAAATTGTGGCAATGCGACCTTTCCAGCAGCACAGCAGGAACATTTGGTGGACATTTTAAGGCATTGCACTGTGGATTATTTGTTCTGGAGTCATAATGGATCGCGCTGGAAAAATTTGCATGCGATTTTCCTCCAAAAGCTGGACTACGCTCATCGTCAGTCATCATTTGCTTTCCGATTATGTCGTTGGATTGCTGAGCGTGTACGCCGACCAATATTTCTACGACTCACTGGTGACATTTTTACAAATAAAAAAACACAAACTAAAGTCACGTACTGAGCAAAATATCGCGTTTAACACAATTATTTTTGTCAAAATGTTGTATTGTATAAATGTGTCCAAAACTATGAAACTTAAAATCATGTTCAAGTCAATACTCAATTTCTAATGATGGAAATTCTTCAAAAACCGCATAAAGTTTACGAAGTTTATTCGCGCTTGTTAAACATGATTCCTTTTTGGAATTGTCTGACTTTTTCACTACGATTTTCCCATTTTTCTCTTTGAAACGTCATTCAGAAATGACATTTAATACAAAAACAACAGAAACAAATTATCTTTTGAATTATCGCGCTTTTCCGATGGGATTTGTCAAAATTTGATTTCAGACAAACCTCGTCCTGGAAACTACGAATACAACTGTAAAAAAATCAGCCAAATCGGTCCCGACGTTCTCAAGGGATGAAGTAACATACATGCGTCAAATCATTTTTATTTATATAGATAGATTCTGATTTCAGATATGTTTTTCCATCACATGCAAAATAGAATTTGTTTGCGTTTTATTTCTTTGTGAAAACCACACACAAACACTTTTTATTTCCCGGGAAATTTGACGATTTCCTACTTCTTCATTGTGGTTTTTGTATTTCAAAAATACTTGCCTATTAGACATTCCTGAACTAGTCGATCTCATTACATTTAAAGTATCTGGGATTTTGTTATTATCAAATAACAGTTTAACCTCAAGCAATATACTTTATTAATTATTTCATTTCATAATTTTTTCTGTTACTTTTACTTTCCGGATACATCGAAAAACTTACCGAATTCATTTACATTTCTCGCCTAATTCCAAATTTGAATTGAGTTTTTTTTTTCGTGCAACGTTTACCAGACTTGACACTTGGCTGGGCAAAACGTTTGGGTCATCCCAGAAAATCCAACAAATTATTCGTTTGTGTGTAACAGCAAAAGAAACATTTCAAACATTCCACCCTGTGGAAATTTCAAAATTCATATATTTATGTAGTTCACATATGAATACACAATTCCTCATTTATCATAAAGAATTTATCAAAAAAAAAATGAAATCTCACAACAATTCCAAGTTGACAACAACCCCCTTGATTCCCGAACAAAGAAGCAACAATTTAATATATCCATGGCGTAATTAAAGCCAATAAATTTCGGTGTTACGCCTATTTTCGAAATCAAATTTTCCCAAATTTATTACTTCTTATGACACAATGAAATATGGGCGATTGCATGTTTCATCTTAAGGATTTTCATTATAAAAATTCTTTGAAAGAAGATTGTTCTCAGTATGCCCCCCCTTTTATTTTGGCCACGCCACATCACATCTTTGTGCCCCTCCTCTCCATGCTTCTGCTTAGTTTCGGGGAAAAGAAGACACAAATTGGATTGAAATCTTTTTGAAAATTGAATTGCAACAAAGTGTCATGTCAGACATGTGTGCATGCGTGCGTGCCCTGTTCATTTCACACTCCCTTTAATAAAAGTTTTGAAAATTATTTATGATTTGAAAACATTCCTTCGTCGTCTTGCCATCAATGTTAATTATAAGCAGATCCAAATCAATGCAGTGTGTGCTGGCTGGCGACAATGGAGAGGATCAAATGGTTAATGCCAGCCTAAACGGCCATTCCAATTCAATGCTCCGAACTCGTAAAAATGCGTGTCAATCATTGGAAATGCAATCCCAAAAATCAAGAAAAGTAGAAGGATGACGAGGCATTGTTTGTAGTCTTTTGTTTTGCCGGAATGGTAGTGAAGTGAGTGCTGGGTTCTTTTTTCATTTATGGGACGCGCACTTTTGTGCGTACCACCAGCCATCTGGTGCTCTCTCCCCTCCTTCCTCTGTCAGCCATGGCAGCCTCTGTCATTCCATACAATAACACAGCGTGCCTCACAGGCACTTCTTCCTGACTGAAAATGGAAATATTGTGTGCCGTCGACGAGAACATTTTTATTGAGTGGTGTTGACAGTTGTACGGTCGGTTTCTGTTTTCATAACTGTCAAAAATGTCGAATGCGCTGGGAAATCCTTCGTCATTCCCTGGACTACAAATCAGATTTCGAAGTAAACAACACATTTTAATGAAAGCCAATGGGGGATTAACAGGGCATTGCGTACTTTTGAAAAGAATGTCCATGCCCGTATAAATGAAAGTAATTGAATTAAAAATAGATCTTCAATATGGAGAGATTGGATTGCTCCCAAATGTGTATTTAATGAATTTACAGATTATTAGAATTTCATATTTCAAGAGGCTCTGCAAGATAAATAATAATTTGAAAATGTTCAACATATGCCGTGAATTTACTCCACATAATTTAATTTTACTTTTTTTTAAATCATGCCTTTTTAATTTAAATTCTAGTAGAAATAACAAATTACAATTTGTTTTTTTAAATTTCATAACAATTTTAAACAGCTTTACAAATTGTTGTTAAGAAAAATGTCTGAAAATTATTTTTGTATTTTCCTAAATTTTATTTAACTACCCTTTGTAAAACTGTTTTAAAGTCGCATACATAGGGGGGTTAGTATTTCGAGATATTGAAATTATACTAAACCATATTGCTGTTATAAATCGTTTAGAGTACTATTTATAAAAATCTGGCGAATGTTTTGAATAGACTACGCTATACCGAACAAATAATCTATCTATATAAAAAAAAATGAATTGTATGTTACTTCATCACTTGAGAACGGCTGGACCGATTTTACTGTTGTATTCGCAGTTTCCAGGACAAGGTTTGTATGAAATCAAATTTTGACAAACCCCATCGGAAAAGCGCGATAATTGAAAAGATAATTTGTTTCTGTTATTTTTGTATTGAATTTCATTTCTGAATGACGTTTCAAAGAGAAAAATGGCAAAATCGTAGTAAAACACTTAGACAATTCAAAAAAGGAATCATGTTTAACAAGCGCGAATAAACTTCGTAAACTTTATGCGGTTTTTGAAGAATTTCCATCACTAGAAATTGAGTATTGACTTGAACAGAGGACAATGTGTGACATTAAGTTTCATAGTATTGGACACAACATTTTGTCAAAAATAATTGTGTTAAACGCGATATTTTGCTCAGTATGTGACTTTAGTTTCTGTTTTTTTTTTATTTGTAAAAATGTCACCAGTGAGTCGTAGACGCTCAGCAATCCAACGACATAATCGGAAAGCAAATGATGACTTACGATGAGCGTAGTCCAGCTTTTGGAGGAAAGTCGCGATCCATTATGACTCCAGAACAAAGAATCCGCAGTGCAATGCCTTAAAATGTCCACCAAATGTTCCTGCTGTGCTGATGGAAAGGTCGTATTGCCACGTAATTTCCACCGCCACCAAAACTATCAATCAGTGTCATCATCAACACATACGTAAAGGTCAAGAAACTAAGACAAATGTCATCTATATGAATTTGATTTGCCTATCGTTTGATGATTCGTCAAAACGAGGACAATGTCGCAAATCATTTCATCAATTCGCTGTTGGTATATTTAAAAATCGAAATGGAAAGTCTAAAAAATTACGTTCTGTAGAAGGAAAGGCCAACAATGTCGGCCGACTTGCCAGAAACGTATGTGGGAAGCTCCAGGTTATGGAAGATTTACGCCATAATCAGAACAACTTTTCAGGAAATAAATAAATACGTGCTCAATGTAATCGAATTTGTAGAGATATGTGAAAACTCTCAATTTAACAACGAATATACTGGTCGAGTGAGAAAATAATCAATCAGCGGACGTGTTTTCGAAGCAACTGTTAGACATTGACAATGGGGACGTTTCAGTTGACGCTTCCACTGGTCTCATTTGCCTTCCACTTACTTTTCGTCAATTCATGACGTCAAAAGAAGATTTAATAGCCAGATTTCCCGTGTATTGAGGTAAATTATAACAAAAAATATCAATTCAAATCGATGGCCAATTGTATTTAGTTCAATCGATCGATTCTATTGCAGATCCAAATGAAGTCGTCAACTATCCAAGTGAATTCCTTAAATCACGGGATTTCCCAGAAATGCAGCGGCACAATTTGCAGTTCAAAGTAGCATCGGTTATATGCCAACCGGAACCAACCAAGAATTTGTAATGGAGCAAGACTAGCTGTTAAAAATGTGATGAAGCACCCGATTCCAAGGATACCAATGATTTCAACCGACCTGGCATTCCAATTCAAGTGCGTCCAGTTTACAGGTCGCCTTGAATTCGCAATGACGACAAATAAATCGCCAGGCCAATCATTGCAAGTATGTGGAATAAATCTCGATTTTCTCTGTTTTCCCCCATGGACATACTCGACAGTTGGTAGATCATCGGCGCTTTTCTCTTTGCTCCGGCAGAATTTTGCTATGAGTGCATTTAAGCAAATTTTTTTTAAAAATAATTTACCATTTTGTTGCATTCCAATAAATTTATTATTTTTCGTACTTAAACATGTGTAAGGAAATGTCCACAGCTACAGGTGTCAGGATCAGCAACACGGGCCGGGTCACCTAAGTTCACATTTTTCTAGATAGTTCGAAGTCTACCGGGTCAGCTAGTATAGAAATAAAAGTTTTCTTTCTTTCTTTCAAAATATCAGACTGAGTAACATAACTAAATCGCCTTGGAGTTCACTATCCACACCGTTATAATTACAAAGCCTCATTCCCATCAATATTCCAAGGCGCTGCAAACATTATGTCAAGAATTGCCAACAAAATCACACTTGAATTGATTGTTTTAACCAAACAGCAGACAAGCATTGCCTACAATTTATGGGCCCCTTTTCTCTACGCATTTTTTGTCGTCACTTTTTTTTATTTGCAATTCTAAGCTTTTGGACGATTGTATTTCTTGCACCCTCAACAACGAATTGGTGGTGGCAACAGAAAAAATTTAAAAAAAAGGCATTGACACCAAAGCCTCAATTGTTAACATGCACAATGGACAACAAACCGACAGACAGACAGACAGAGCGAGACCAAGTGGCGATTGGCAATTGACGAAAACTGGCACGGCCTAAAACAACCACTGGCAAGCGACCAATGTGGTACCCTACCCCGTGCCACAAAATGTTGCCAAAGGTTAAACAGATATTAGGAACTGATTAAGGTAAACGAGAGAGACTCATTGTTGAAGAATTTGTACAGGTGAAGGCGATGGAGGCGCCTTGAGCACATGCGAGCAAATATGCAAATGCAACTAATTACTGGTACTTGCAACATAATTGCATTTGTTTCGGTTTCGGTTTCTGTTGTTGGTGGTTGTTTTGTCATTTGCTGTTTATTTTCAATTGTTCTAATTAATGTGAGTACCATCACTTTTGATTTAATGACCCACAACACATGTATGTACGTAGAGACGGATGCGTTGGTCGCCATCATTCAACATGTTGCAAGTGGCCCGGCCAATGCGTCAGTTCGTGCCATTGTACGGAAATCACACCAGTCAAACTCCAATGATTTCTTACCATCAATGCTTGTAAATATACTCGTCCGTCCGTCTGTCTGTCCCATTTATAACGCCGTCCTGTGGCACAGACGAGTATCTCTGTTTCGCTGTGTGGAGGCACACATTTATTAATTGGATTTTACGCAAATTAAACAACATTTAATTACACAATACGACTGGTTGCCGTCTCAGGCTATCCAATCGCATCGCTCGTATCGTATGCACTCTTACAGCACGTCTGTCTGTCAGTCATTTTTTGAAATTTGCCTTTTTTTTTTGTGGTGTTACTTTGGTCATTCATCTATGCCAGAGCAGGCGAATGGATACGCAGAAAAGCTGTACAATTTGTTGCAGAATATGAATGACGAAACGTTTAGGAAGATTTCAAAAAGAAGATAGTTATGGCGCTCGCTGTCAGCTACGACTTGGTTGGTTCCCCGGTCGCAACAGTGGTTAGATGGGGGCACCTTTTTTGGATTGAGAACAATTTAAATGATAAGTTAAAGTAACTGACCGGTTCAACTGGTTGAACCCAATGCCATCCATATCTCGCAGACCTCCCCGGGGTAACTCCAACAGTAGATCCCGTCCAGTGTAGAGTATAGAAATTATATCCTACGCAGCTCACTGATTCGAGAGATGTTCTCCGTCTGTTCCTTCATGGAATGTTAAGGGAAATAAGTAAGTAAGTTGATGTTTACAAATTTCCCCCTTATGACCTTTGTCAGGTCTAAATAAGAATATGCGCAGATGGTATGGAATCCTTACACCCCAACAATGATCTAAAGAATTGAGAGAGTCCAGAGAAAATTCATCAAATTTGCTTTGTCATCTCTGAATTATGATAATTATTAAATTATGATAATTATGTCTCGATGTAAACTTATATTATTATCAGTGTATAATGTTCTTGTATAAAATCATTTGTGGGTTTATTGTTACTCCCTATACAGACAAACTTCCATAACTCGAACCACCATTTTCTCATAGGGAAGTTTGACTTACGGAGACTTTGTGCTATGGAATCTTAATATATATTTACCCTCGACACTGATTCACTGATTCCCTGATTCACTGACTCTGTCACGCAGTACGTAGGAATTTAAATAGGCATTCTATAATTCTATAATAAATAATAAAAAAAATAATATTTTTTTTTTGTACAGAAATTCTATTTTCCCCAAATTTTTTTTTACCAATATTTTTTTTTTCCAAAATTTTTTTTTTCCAAAATTTTTTTTTTCCAAAATTTTTTTTTTCAAAATTTTTTTTTTTACAAATTTTTTTTTTACAAATTTTTTTTTTTACAAAATTTTTTTTTCAACAAAATTTTTTTTTTCCAGAAAAATTTTTTTTTTCTACAAAAATTTTTTTTTCAACAAAAATTTTTTTTTTAAGAAAAATTTTTTTTTTCAACAAAATTTTTTTTCCCACAAAATTTTTTTTTTTTCAACAACATTTTTTTCCAAATTTCAACGGGTGCCATAGGCGCATTACAACTTACTTGTTACTTATATAATTGTTGAAGACAATTTGTTTCCTTAACTGCCACTGGAAGTGCTTTGACTTAAAGAAAATTCGACTTATGGAAGTTCCACGGTATTTTAAATTTGATTCGTTTTAATTTTCCTCCTAGAAGTTTAAGAATATGTGAATATTTTAATAAACCTTTTCATAGAACAAACTACGTATGAATGAACCTATGAACCAATGAATATTTGAAGTAGATTTCTCTTAGTGGCAGGCAGACTCTTGGAAATCTCTGTATCACGTCAAATTTTTTAAAAACAATTTTTATCAATTCTCAGATTTTCCCCAATTTTTATTATTTTTGAAAAAAAAATATTTTTTTCACTTTTCTTAGCATAACTTGAAGAGACTCCAAAATTTTTAAACTACTTAAGCGTTACGAAAAAAAAATGTTTTTTGAACTGAAACCTTAAAAAAAGCGATAACCACTTAAAAAAAAAAAAATTTAGGAAAATCTGAGAATTGATAAAAATCAATTTTTTAAAAAATTTGACGTGATACAGAGATTTCCACGAGTCTGCCTGCCAAAAATCAGCTCGATTGGATCACTGAAAAAGGGTTAAAAATCGGTCCAAAGGCTTTCACACAGGCCACTACGAGCTTTATACTTCAAACTTAAAAAAAAAAAATTCTGACGTGTACATGAAAATCGCCGATACACGTGTATTTTTATTTTTTATCCCCCTTCCGAAAAAGTAAATTTGGTTCATAGGAAAGAATGTGTGTAACACGGTGTAATTGGAACCTACTTGAAAGGTTGAAGCCTAAGCTAGACGAACTGTTCCAGCGCTATCGGTGTGGCTTCTGGCCGAATAACTCTTCACACTTCGCCAGATCCTTGAAAAAACCCCCTGAAATTCAAAGCGATACATAACATCTTCTCATCGACTATAAAGTCGCCTTCGACAGGCCGATAAGAGGAATCGGCCTTGAATCCATGAGATCCCATCAAAACTTGTACGCCTTTGTAGAATGACTTTGGGTGACACAAGATTGACAGTAAACATTGGCAGCCACCTTTCCGAACCATTCCCCACCAAAAGAGGTCTGAGACAGGGTGACAGCTTATCGTGCAACTTCTTCATGGATGGAGAAAATATTTGGAAACGCAGAAGGTAATAAAAAAGGAAAGGACAAAATCGTAGAAAATACAGCATAGAGGATGTAGAGAATAGTGTTACATCGCACTGGTGCTTTTTCCAGAATCGAGAAGGAAGCGGCGAGGATGGGTCTAATGATGAACGAGGACAAAACGGTTTAATTTGAACGTTTATATTTTCTTAACTAAAAAATCTGATATTACACCGTGTTACAAAAAATAGTATTTTTTCTGTCCTATGTCGGCGATTTTCATGTACACGTCAGAATTTTTTTTTTTAAGTTTAAAGTATAAAGCTCGTAGTGGCCTGTGTGAAAGCATTTGGACCGATTTTTAACCCTTTTTCAGTGATCCAATCGAGCTGATTTTTGGCAGGCAGACTCGTGGAAATCTCTGTATCACGTCAAATTTTTTAAAAAATATATTCTTATCAATTCTCAGATTTTTCCTAAATTTTTTTTAAAATGGTTATCGTTTTTTTTAAGGTTTCAGTTCAAAAAACATTTTTTTTTCGTAACGCTTAAGTAGTTTAAAAATTTCGAGTCTCTTCAAGTTATGCTAAGAAAAGTGAAAAAAATATTTTTTTTTTCAAAAATAATAAAAATTGGGGAAAATCTGAGAATTGATAAAAATTGTTTTTAAAAAAATTTTACGTGATACAGACATTTCCACGAGTCTGCCTGCAAAAAATCAGCTCGATTGGATCACTGAAAAAGGGGTTAAAAATCGTTTGGGGGATTTTTAAAAATTTTTGGGAACATTTTCATGCTGGCCACATTGGCCTATTGGTGGGATTTATCATTTATTTTGGGGAATTCTTTATTTTTTTCCATAAATAAAGCTGAAGTTGCAAGAAATTGGACCCCAGGAATATCTAACATAAAAATTTAATAAGTGTCAATTTGGGTTATTTTTGGCTCTATGAAAAAATGCCCCCAAAAGATATGAAAAATTTCCCAAAAAAATCTCATACAAATTCATTACGAAAAATGTCCCAAATTTTGTTTCGGGTATTTTTCATAATTTTTTAATTAGGTTTTTCTACATAAACTGTTTGGGGATTTTTTCAGAATTTTTGGCGTATTTTTCAGAATTTTTGCGGAAATTTTCATTTATTTTGGGGAATTCTTTATTTTTTCCATAAATAAAGCTGAAGTTGCAAGAAATTGGACCCCAGGAATATCTAACTTAATAATATATAAAATTGTGACCCACATAACATGAACATAAAATGGACCCCAACCCATTCTTTGGGTCTCATTTTCATAACGAAAATTGCCACCAACAAATGAATTTAGACTCGAAAAATGTTGACTTTTCTATTGTTGTTCAACTTGTCATTTTTGGGGGCCACTTTTCATTTCTGCTGACCTTTTTCGGGTCCCATTTTCATTCCGCCCGTCGATACTTTGTTTCTAAACGAGATGCGGCCGATTTGGAGTCTGTTACGGGTGAGATGAAACAGATGTATATTTGACTTGTAGTAAATGATATTTGAAACTTGTTCTATTATCAGTTTAATACAGGATTTTCCAACAAGAGGTGTTTTTTTGGATCGGATGTTTAATTCATAATAAAGAGGAAGGTGTGTCGTTAATAAGGGAAAACAACATCAGCCAAATGGCCAACACAACCACGCTTACAGGACCATATTCTGTCCATATCTATGTCCTCGATAGCTTTGTGGTCTTGAATCGTCGCTGGGCTGTTGGCCTAAACCTTATCTTTTGCGTGGTCCCCAAAGGAAGAAGTCGTAAGGGGTTAAATCACAAGATCTCGATGGCCACCCCTTCGAGTGATAACACGGTCCGAAAAATTTTTAGTTTTGCGAAGTGTGACTACAAGATTTTCACCATTTTTGTAGTGAATTTTAATAATTTTAATGTGTTGTTGAAAAATCGTCAAATGTCAAAGAATAAATGCCTCAACTGTGACAGCTACCGAAATACCGGGTGATTCAAAATAACACCTCTTGTTGGAAAACCCTTTACAATCTCAACATATTATCTTCCTTTAAGCAGTCCCTTTGAAATCTGTTCGAGAAGTAGTGCTGGAATTAGTTCCTGGTACGATAAACTTAATTTTTCAATTTAGCGCCAAGAGTTGCCGAGTTTTGGATAATTTTTCACCCAATTCCTTTGTCGGCTTTCTTTGAGTTAATATCGACAACCATACCGAACGTTGGACCCGGTAACCACAGTGCCCTCCGGTCGGTCGGTCGGTCGGTTCTCTTTGGTAACCCAAGAAGCACACGCATTAAATTACACATTTTCAAATCGCTTCTATTGTGTGGACACATTGTTAATGATTTGTAATAGAACAGATTGTTTTATGACCTTTTTTTTTCTCCGCTTCCAGCGAGGCGAAAATAAACTAACCAACCAAAGATACTTAAATGCATACCTTGGCTACTTAGCCTCCACACGTGAGTCAACGACCATTGCGTTCTAAACTGAAGTACAACACAATTGAATGGGAGGGGGAAGGGAGAGGGGAGAGAAGAAACGCATTAAAATACTTTACAAACGCATTGAATGCGGTGCGTAGTGCACCAGAACGTCCGTCCGGTCATAAATGGATCATTAAATTAGGGTCACGTGGCCACTTTCTGTTTGAAGTGCTCAAAAGCAACAGTTTTCTTTTTTTCTCCTCACTTCAGGCCAAAAGCCGCAGGCATCGATTTTTCAGAACCGGAAGTGCTGCATTCACACCATCTTGCCATGGAATTGTCTCTGTACGGACTGTACTTTTGATTTCCAACCTCTAACACGAGGTAGACATTCCTGCGAGGGGGAAACAAATTTAAACAAATTTGAAATTCAAAGCCGAAATTTTGAGTTTTTCTTTTTTTTCGGGCATTTGTTTACTTTGCAGTGAAGAAAACCCCCCCCTCCGGGTAAACAATATGAACCACTTACGAAACAACAACCATCAAGTCCAACACCACCGACCGTTTGGATCATGGGAATCATGCAAATCCCAAAAGATATGCTAAACACCCAAAAGAAAAGAAGTGTTTTTTTTTTTTTTTTTTTGTTTGTAAACAAATTTGAAATCTATTCGAAATTTGTTCGATACACACAAAAGATTACAATTTGTTGTTCACGGTGATCGTGGTCGGGTCATACAAATGCGATCGTTTGTTCAATTTTTTTTTTTTTTCTTTTTTGTTTAAAGTGGACATTATTCTTTACGGAATTTGTAGAATAAACAAAAGGAGAACTGTTGAAATGTTTTTTTGTTTTTTTTTTGTTTTTATGGAAATTCTTCTCAAAATTATTTGTTAGCATTGGCCATTGTTTTCCAATAAAGTGTTAAACTGAAGGTTTGTTGTATTTCGTTTTTTTTTTTTTGTTTTTTTTGTGCAACCAACTCAAGGTTATTTAACCAATAAAACTTTAATGCATTTATGTACATTTATGTTTATAATTGATAAACAAAAATTGTGCAAACATGGGCGCATTTGGTTCTCACAGTTCCTTTGGATTTGGTGTTCTTCTGTCAAGGAGTGGAAATATTTTTGTTCTAAGAGCGAACGAAAAAAATAATCAAAAATAATTTTAATGAAATATCTGGGAATATGTTGAAAGCAACATTGGACAATAGAGATAACACCGTGTTACACACATTCTGTCCTATGAACCAAATTTACTTTTTCGGAAAGGGGATAAAAAATAAAAATACACATGTATCGGCGATTTTCATGTACACGTCAGAATTTTTTTTTTTAAGGTTGAAGTATGAAGCTCGTAGTGGCCTGTGTGAAAGCCTTTGGACCGATTTTTAACCCTTTTTTAGTGATCCAATCGAGCTGATTTTTGGCAGGCAGACTCGTGGAAATGTCTGTATCACGTCAAATTTTTTAAAAACAATTTTTATCAATTCTCAGATTTTCCCCAATTTTTATTATTTTTGAAAAAAAAATATTTTTTTCACTTTTCTTAGCATAACTTGAGAGACTCCAAAATTTTTAAACTACTTAAGCGTTACGAAAAAAAAATGTTTTTTGAACTGAAACCTTAAAAAAACAAACGATAACCATTTAAAAAAAAAAAAATTTGGAAAATCTGAGAATTGATAAAAATCTATGTGAATTTTCATCTGTGTCTTCTGGATCTAGGTTGCCCCTAGGATATGTTCAGGAATCTGGCCACGTCCGGCCAGAACCTTCTTCATATTCCTTGGCGGGGAAAGCAGCTCCGTGAGACGGCGATTGGGTGTGACTCTCACGGTAGCACCCAAGTAAAAACTGCTTCGACAACATGTGGCGGTGATCCCGCACAGGTATGATCTTCGCTTCCTCATGCAGGTGCCCTATCGAAGACATGAGAAGACAGCCCGTTGCTATTCTGAGGGCTGCGTTTTGGCAGGTCTGAATGTTTTTCCACTGAGTATTGCTGACATTTAGCGACCACACAGGCGCTGCATAGTTTGCCACTGGCCGGCCTATCTTTCGGTTATTTGTCTGTTCCCCAAGTGCTGACGGCGAGGGACTTGAGAACCTTGTTCCTACTTCTCATCTTATCGCAGATTGCGGTGGCATGCACCGCATGTGACCCTCACTATCTTGGGGTGGTTCAAGGTCGGGATTTGTGTGTCGTCGACTATCACATTCAGTGGCACTCTCATTGGCGCTGACCAGGCAGTGAAAAGGATGGCCGAGGATTTTGAGGCGGATATTTTCATATTCCTCGCAGTGAAAAAACGTGAAAGATCAATGAGATAACCGTTCAACTTTTCGCAGATGTTTTCGACGGTCGCAGTGGTTTTTTCTCCGTCCACTGGAGATGTCCGCCCAGTGGATATTAATTTCTCTACAAATACCACATAGGACCGATAAATTTGTCCGTCTATGGGAGCTGTCCGTTCCTGGGAGCTGTCCGTGAATAGAGCTTATAATGTATATTTTTTTTTGTTGTTTCTGATATGATGGCGAACTTTTGCTTTCATTTCTTCTATGTGTTCCACGCCCCCTTTTCCAAACATTCAATTTGTATGGGAGGAAAAAAATCAACCAAAACAAAAGAAATTCTAAGAATATTTCACCAAGAAATCCTGGGTCTAAAACAAATACATTGCTCGCGCAAATGTTTTTTTTTATTTATTTTTTTAAATCGATATTTTTTTGCAAAATTTGCTACAACCCAACTTAATTTGGTATACCTAGAATGTTTTTTGTTTTCGAACGGTCCCATCGCCACTCACACCCGCCTCTGCCGACCCTACGGAGAACACTAGGTGACAAAAGACCAAAAAAAACACCCGTGTCTCCCAGTTTTGCTCAAAGTCGTGCACTTTTTTTTATGGGCCGCCAAAGATTCGGGGCATCGGTGTCATTTTTGCAAAAGAGTGAACATTTTCTCAGGCTCATATCTCGCTAACCGATTTTAACTCTTGTAAAATTATAAAATCAAAAAAAAATCATCTTCAAGGTCAAAAGCGCAAAAAACTTAAAAAAACCAATTTTTTTACACCTTTTTCTCCTCTTCAGGTCCATGGGTAGCAAACCGTTGAAAATTTAAGGAAACAATCAACTACAAAACTCTATCTAAGATCCCAATAAAGAACTTTCTAAAACATATGAATTTGTTAGTAATGATTCCTAAATGTGTATTAGTTCACATTTGCTTTCTAGAATAGCATTAGCCAATTTTTGGAGCGTATGAGTAATATTATTTGGAAAGCCTAGCGTATGAGTAATATTATTTTGAAAGCCTAGCAATCATACGTAATTAACCAAGTTTTTTTTTTTTAAAAAAAAAGCTCGAACCATGTAAAAACGAATTGGAATTTTATTTATTTATCAAAATATTTTATAAATAAATTTATAAAATATGGTTAAAAGGCGCCGGATAAATTGATCATATGCGCCTTAATTGGAATTGGAATTTTATTAGACAAAATAGTGCCCAGGCTGTTAGTTCGACACGACATGGAAAAATCGAATTAAATTTTGTTCAAAAAAATCTGAAAAAACGTGAACATTTTATTTATGAAAAAAGTATTTTTTTTATGCGCAACATGAACAACTACATCAACAATTTAAAAAAAAGGAAAACCTAAAAACAAATATTATAAAAAAATACGGGCCGATAGCCTTTGTTGCTAGTGCCCTGATATATTTTTAGTTTATAATAATTTATTATTGTAATAAATAAATAAATAAAAAAAAAGTAGTCCCAATTCCACTAGGCAATTTTAGTTGCCGCAATTCGCTTTTTGTAGGAAAGAGAGGCAAGGGAATGGAAATGGAATGGAAATGGATAAAAATTGCTTGTACTGGCAATTTCTTTGTGTGTTTTTCGTATTTTGATATTTTGAAAGTCATTTGTATTTGGAAAGGCCATAATGAAAACAAAATGAGTTTTTGGTTTTTTGTTATGATCATTCTTTCTATTACGTTTTGTTGTAACAGAATGAAACCGATTTGCCCGACACAAGAGGCAAGTACAAAAGGGAATCATAAAAATTTGCCGCAAGTAAAATTGCCTAGTGTAAATCGGTACCCATGATAAGTAGTCAACTTTGGATATATTTCTAAAACAAAAAACATTGTGCGGTTTTTTTATATTAACACCTGAAAATAATATCTCACTCCCTGGCTACAATCAGTTTTTTTACAGGAATGAACAATTTTTACTGGATCAAAAGTTACAAATTTTTAGACGATAAAGTTGGTTTCTTGGTTTCATCACTGTTAATTCATTTTTCGCCAGAATTTACTGCCTGTTTCCATAGAACGAATTTGTTCGTTCGTTGGAAATTGTCAAAATTGAAGGCGCAATAAAATAGATTAGTATCCGCAGTGAGAGCTTATTTCCTTATCTAACATATGTATATCAGAAAAGCAGATTTGAATAATGTCTGAAGCCCATTTTATCACGCTTCCAATATTTTGACGATTTGTGACGAACAAACCAAATCGTTTTATGGAAACAGACAATCAATACTGAAACTGTTTTTTTTTTGTTTTTTTTTGGAAAATATAGCGTAAACATTTTCTTTGTCAAATAGTCTTTGGCCCCAATTTTTAATTCTCTTTTGGATTTGCGACTTTTGACTTTTTGCTTGCGACTCCGCATGACATTTATACTTGAATCTTGTTGATTCGTGAGAATTGATAAAAATCTATTTTTTAAAAAATTTGACGTGATACAGACATTTCTACGAGTCTGCCTGCCAAAAATCAGCTCGATTGGATCACTGAAAAAGGGTTAAAAATCGGTCGAAAGGCTTTCACACAGGCCACTACGAGCTTTATACTTCAAACTTAAAAAAAAAAAAATTCTGGCGTGTACATGAAAATCGCCGATACACGTGTATTTTTATTTTTTCCCCTCTTTCCGAAAAAGTAAATTTGTTTCATAGGACAGAATTTGTGTAACACGGTGTTATTGTGGGAAGGGAATAGAAGGGATAAAAGGCTATTGAGAATTTCCAAATGTCAAAGATTTTACAGCAGCCACATCCAATGCTCTGTAAGGAAACCGTCACAGTTAATGTCCCTTGACAACATTGAATTAAACTTAGACAAATATCAAATTATTGGTCAGGGAATTTTCAACGACCTTAGTCTTAAAAGATGAAGTGTAACGGCGCCTTCTTTTTGTGCTCACGCGTTATTTCTCGCAAGAGACTTCTTTGTGTTCCCAACATCAATAGACTTGTCGGCTAATTTCAAATACCTAGGATTCGCCCCACCATGAACTCATTATAGCCATTTTGGGAAGAAATCGAATAACTGCCAAATGATGGCTAACAACGCTTATTATGAATCAGCCAACTGGCGGCATCCAATCAACTTTAAAGTGCCTTATTTGCTTAAAACCGTTCAAGCCGTTACTTTTTCAAAACCAAATTAACTCGTTGCCAAAAAGAATATTAAAATGTTTAATTGATATTTTTATGATTTTTCCAACAAATACTCATAAACGACAAAACAATCGTAATCGAAATTAACTATTCAAAGCCACACTCACCCACTCACTCACTCAACCCTTTCATATTGTAACGTTCCCATATTCCAGACGGAGACTACACGAGCACTTTCATTATGTCTCCAATGGCTCGTCGAGATGTGATCATTGACATGTCTTGCGTTTCAATTCCAAATGGAGACATTCTCAAACGTAATTTTGACCTGTGCATGGAATTAATAAAAAGCCCAAACCACTGGCGACATTTAGCAGCACTGGCATTAACAACCCAACAACGGTGAAATAATTGAAAATAATTATGTTTAATAAATAGAGATGCCACCTTTTTCAGTAGAATTCCGCGTAACCACGATCGTATTCATTCGTTCATTATTAATTATGATGAGTAGAGAGACAACATGAAGAATATTTCCTTTTACAAAGTCCAAGTCCATAAATTCACCTGTGCTGGCAGGCCTTTATTAAGTGTCCATATGTTCTGTTTTCAGCCCGCTCGGACGACGATCGTGCAAATGGACGAATTCTCGATGTTTCAATGCAAATCACGTACATTTCAAATGAGTCGTGATCGGTGCATTGTACTTTGAATGCAACATACTCGTCTGCACATTTCATATACATACATACATGTAAGAGTAGAATCATACTTTGACGAGGGGTAGTTGGGCAATGGGTATTGTACTACTCCGTTTTCTATTAGTTCAAAATGTTTACTTAATTTTAGTTCAAAATTGTTCCTTAAATTAATTAAAATTATGTAAAAATTTTAAACTAATTCAGAACTAGTATTTTTTTTTAAAAAAATGTCTAAAATTAAGTAGACATTTTGAATTTTTAATTTTAGTTAAAATTTGAACTAAAATAAGGTAGACATTTTGAACTAAAAGAAGGTAAACATTTTTACTTATTTTTTGTTCAAAATTTTTCTTAATTCTGATTTAAAGTCTTGTTGAAAAATTGTGCAAGTAAAACTTTAGAAAAAAAGTAACTACAGATTTTAAATCAGAATTAAGAAAAATTTTTAACCATAATTAAGTACAAATGTTTACCTTCTTTTAGTTGAAAATGTGTACTTAACTCTAGTTCAAAACGTCTACTTAATTTTAGTTCAAAATTTTAACTTAATTTTAGTTCAAAATTTCTAATTAATTTTAATTTAAAATTTCTACTAAATTTTAGTAAACAGTTTTTAGTTAATTCTGGTTTAAAATCTGTACTTAAATTTTTTCCAAATTTTTACTTACAATTTGTGGAAAAAATTTGTCTAAATTAAGTCCCATAATTCTTACTTAAATTGAGTTTAACATCTTTTAATTAAATTTATTTTGAAATTTTAGTTCAAAATTGTAACTTAATTTTAGTTCAAATTTTTACCTAATTTTATTCCAAAAGTGTAACTTAATTTTAGTTCAAATTTCTACTTAATTTTAGTTCAAAATTTTTACTTAATTGTTGTTCAAAAATTTTCTTAATCTTTCTTACAATTTGTTGAAAAAATTATTTAATTTAAGTTACAAAATTTTAACTTAAATTCACTTTAAATTTTTTTAATAAATTTTATTGTGAAATTTTAGTTCAAAATTTGTACCTAATTTTAGTTCAACATTCTTTCCTAATTTTAGTTAAAATTTTCTACTTAATTTTAGTTCAACATTTTTACTTAAATCTGTACTCACTTTTTTCTAAAGTTTTACTTAGAATTTGTTGAAAAAATGTATTTAAAGTAAGTTCCAAAATTTTAATTTAAATTCAGTTAATTGTATTTTACTTAATTTTAGTTCAAAATTTTAACTTAATTTTAGTTCAAAGTTTCGACTTATTTTTAGTTCAAAATTTCGACTTAATTTTGTTCAAAATTTCGACTTAATTTTGTTCAAAATTTCGACTTAATTTTGTTCAAAATTTCGAGTTAATTTTAGTTCAAAATTTCGACTTAATTTTAGTTCAAAATTTCGACTTAATTTTAGTTCAACATTTTTAATTAATTCTGGTTTAAAATCTGTACTTACAATTATTCCAAATTTTTACTTTACAATTTGTTAAAAAAATATTTTAAATTGAATTCCAAAATGTGAACTCAAATTCATTTTAACATTTTGTAATTACTTATATTTAGAAATTTTAGTTCAAAATTTCAAGTTAATTTTAGTTAAAATTTTTTCTTAATTTTAATTCCAAATTTTTACTTAATTTTAGTTCAAAACTTTTATCATAATTTAGTTCAAAACTGTAACTTAATTTTAGTTCAAAATTGGTACTCAATTTTAGTTCCAAATTTTGACTTAATTTTAGTTCAAAATTTCTACTTAATTCTGGTTTAAAATCTTTACTTAAATTTTTCGTAAATGTTATTTATTCGAATTTTGCACAGTGGTTTGCAAAGGAAATAAGTGATAATAATAAAGCGAATTATTGAAGTTTACGCCAATGTTCTTCATTTGAATGGGACAAAAAAAAATTGTAATATAGATCTCCGAATCTATTGCTTATATTTAGTTCAAAAATATCTAAATCCATTCATTTAAACATTTTACTTAGATTTACTGTACTTATATTTAGTTCAACAAAGTGTCACAACAAAGTAGTTTTGTCAATGTAGTTACTGAATTCTGGTATTATTTCCACTATTTAAACCACACGATTTCTCAGCCGTTCCTCGTTGTGTGGAAATTCCATACCACCCAATACGTAGCAGTAAAATCAATTTATTTTCTTTTAATTTACAGCGATTATAAAAAGACTTGTAAGAGTTTCTACCCGAACACAAAGACATTTTAAGACGCCTTCGAATGTTTAGCACCAGTGGCTAGTGGAAGGCCTTTTAGCTGGAAAAAGGGTTAGAAATTATTAGACCATAACTCACTCAGCCCAGTCACAATTTCTCTGAATACATATTTCAATAATTTCTTGTTTGTTTTATTGATCAATAAAGTAAACCTCAAAACAAAAGCAAAAACAAAACACATAAATACACTCTTGACGTTATTTGTTGACGTTGTTAGCGTTGCCTTCTTTTTTTAATTGTTTTCTCATTTCACACTTGATTGAATTCCTATCTAGTTGGTGTGTGTGTGTGTGTGTGTGTTGGCTGTTGTATTCCATTTCGTTGCCAGCAAGTGGACAAGTTTAAGTTTTCCTCGTTTCTTTACGGGCAAATTCTATGGACCTTTGTCGCATATTATATTCATACTTTCTGTTTGCTTTATTGGCGGTCGCTTGTTTCGTTTGTTTGTTTCGTTTGTTTTTCTTCGTTTGTCATTATGCCCCAGCGTGTTGGCGAGAACGAATTAAGCGTGGTCATAGTTAAAGGGCCCTACAACAATGGAAATTTCAGAAATTTCCAAACATGTCGGGGCCCAATTAAAATTGTTTCGGAAGAATTAGTATCAGCCTCCATTGACTCCCCAAATTTTTAAAGTCTATAAAAGTATGTGCCTCGGGGGTTAGAGGGGTTATTCAATCTCTTCAGAAAGGTAGAAATCCTCTTACCCGACTCCTGCTTTGTTTGCGACATATAAGCAATTATGTTCCTTCATTGAATGTTAAGGGAAATAGGTAAGTAGAACCTTTTAGGGAATGGACTTTCTGGGTCCATTTTATAAATAATTTCTCTTCTGGCCTTACTATATGTAATAAAGTAATTTGCAGACCTTACCTCTTGGGTTATTTGAATGTAGTGACGTAAGGCAATCAAGATAAATATATTTGCTCTGTATTGCTAAAGGGCTTCTCTGAACGATATTAGTGATTCAAATCTGATACGGAAACCGGATTGAGCTTCAATTGAAAGATCTGGAAACCACAATACAATGATTTTTTCCAGACGGCCTAAGATGTTTGAGATCTTCTGAATGATTTTTTTTACAAATAACGTTCCGCATGTTCCATTTATCCTATCTATACAAAAGATGCTGATTAGCTGGAAGGTGTTATATTTGAGGAATCCGGAATTATCGCACATCCTTATCTCATTAACGGGCCTTCTAGTTGGACAAATTATATCCCGTCTCTGAAGAAGAACTCCTGGCATCACATCAGAATAAGGGTAATCCTTACTACATAGGTCTCAAACATTGCTATGATTTATTGTACACTTCAAATGATAACACTAGTCAACAGTCAAAATGTACTCGGGATGCGATAATTTTTTCTGTGTAGATAACCTTGACATGAGCTCGAAAAACGCAATAAAATTTTTTTTTTTCTTTTGGTTTTTGTTTTATTTTTTTTTTTTTAAATTTTAAAAAAAAAATTTTGGTTAATTTGTTTCGTCCGGCATAACTCGGGAACCACTAGCCCGATTTAATTGAATTAAATTTTAAAAAATTTAAAATTACAATTCCCTTAATCTGTTCATATATTGTTTTCCTATACAAGCAACAGTTTCCAAGTTAAAAATGAATATATAAAGGAAAAAACTTATTTTTTGCCTAAAGATTTAAATTTTTTTTTTTTAAAAAATCCAAAATGAAAAAAAATGTCAAATCTTATTACTTTTACGTAAAGTCACATAACCTATGAGCAAAATGAGACAAAGATCATGAAAATCGATGCACGCGTTGAAATTTTTGAAATTCATACCTTTACTCAATTGCGAAAAAAAATAAAACAAAAACCAAACGAAAAAAAAAATGTTTATTGCGTTTTTCGAGCTCATGTCAAGGTTATCTACACAGAAAAAATTATCGCATCCGGAGTACATGAAATTTTTTTCATTTTGTTGAGTAGTGTAATCATAGTCACTCGGGCGGGCCCTCCAAAAGCCATCCTGCCATTCCGCCACTGACACCTCAACTCAACGCACCCAAGTGCACTCAACATTTTGTGTCGGCGAAACCATAGTTTCTTTTTTCTCAATTCAACTTCAAATGTATTCACTCGTTGTCGTCGCCTCCGTCATCGTCATGGCCGTCGTCTTCGGACGCTTACAATGTTTTGTTTTTTTACTGGGAGCTTTTCGTAATTCCCATGTAAGATATACGAGGGACTATGTTGTACATATGGTTTTAGTTTATAGTTTTTATTTTTTAATTTTACTTTAAGTGCGATTTTTTTCACCTTTTTTTATCCGTACTTTGTGTGTTGTGTGTCGTTCGGCAAAAAACTCGTACCTTCTTCCACTTTAAAGTGTGTCATAAAAACATTGCCGCAGGTGTAGACCGAGAGAAAGAAGTGTGTAATTGCAATTCTAGTATGCAAAACATACTCTGGGGGTAAGGCATGGACAGGGAGTGCATGGGGGCGTTGGGGGAATCGTGTTAATCGTGATAAAACTGGAGACTGGATATGATGGGAAAATGACATTGATCGCCATTTTGTTGGGACAAATTTACCAACATTAAAAAGTGTATGCGGAATTGTTTGAATCGCAATAATAAAATATGTCAAGTTGGGATTTCTTAAAAAAAAACATAAAAGAACTGCCTTTCAAACTAGGGCTGGTAGACACAAACTGTCTTCTATCTGGTATTATTCTCCACGTAGCATCAGTTTTTCAATTAGACGCAGTCTTTGAAATTCTTTTTTGAACTCTTTCCATCAGACTTTCGTACCAAACTTGTAATCTTGAATGACATTTTTTTTTGTTTCAATATTGTTATCAATTCACGGATCGTGAGTTCACCTCACTCCAGAGGCTTTTCGTTTTGTTCACATTTACAATGGAAAATTTCAGAGCCCTTATTTTTACTTCCATCACATACAAAATTTAATAAAACTTCAAGTCTAGAATGAAATTCGAATAGAAACCCACAAATACAAACATCAACACGAATTTCAATTAATGAGTTAACCCCAAAATTAAATGAAAAATATTTGCCTTGACGACAATTATGCCGAACCCTTCTCCCTCTCTCAATCACTCTCTATCTCTCTCTGTCTCTCGCTATCACCCACAGTCTGTGCTTCTTTTTGTTCACAAATATTCGATGGATTTCCAATAACCCAGAAATGGTATAACCCCCAACAACAACCAACTAATACAACAACAACAACAAATGCAATGAATTGGAACTAGGGACGATAACAACAATGCAATGCACATAAATAACTAGTAAATGACAACAAATGTTTGTGTGTTGTAGGGATGACGATATGGACAAAGTAAGATTTTTTGTTATTTTGATTGATGAGAGGAACACCAAGGATGCCGGTCACTCGGAGATACAGTCGAGTCCGGTTATAACGAACTTTCGTCTATAACGAACACTTTTTTAAGTCCCAAGAGTTGTGCTTCTACCCTATTTTACACTTCGCTTATAACGAACCAATTTGTCGATTCCCTAGGAGTTCGTTATTACCGGACTCAACTGTATTATATTCCCATAAGATTGCCAATTGTAGATTATGGCCATTCTCCTTTTTTTCATGACCCCACACACTTATGAAAACTCACGTCTGATCCCTGCCTAGATTTGGTAGACGTTCCCCATTTGTTGAATAATAAGTGGAATGATGGGGACAAAAACCCTTCAAATGGAGAAATAAGTATTATTACGGGGACAAAAGTGCACAAAATTATTTAACACGAAACATCAAATGGGCGGGAAAATAAAATGCGATTTTTTCCTTATTTTTTACAACAACGAAGCTGAAAAGGATATAAGGGAAACCCTGCACGTCTTCAATCGGCATCAACGGGATATCAAAATTTACTTAAACGAGTCTGCTACGTAAGATGTTACCATCTGGTCCAACTATATCATCCTAAATTTCAGAACCACTAACCATCGAGATACCCTACAGGTACTCATGGAAACACACTTCACAGGCTGTCAGGAATACAACTCACGGTCTGGTAATGGATCATGTTGCTGCGGATGAGGCGAATTATATCTGCGATATCCCAAACACGCAACATCGTATACGGTGTTTGGTTAATAGCTTTTACACGTTCCAATCTACCAGCCCGAATGGTATTAGCCTAGCGGACTTGCGTGAGAACATCAACACATTAATGATAAGCTACTGATCAGCTTCAGAGCCGACTATCACACGGCCCCTTTGCGGTGAACGTCTTACAAGATAGTCTTCATCAAGATAGTCTTCTCAGAGCAAAGAAAATTCCTGAAGCCCCATCAGTCTGTCATCCTTTCTGCTCAAAACTTTCAAAAGAATCGTTAATACATATGTCAGATCATTCCTTGGACCAGGCATTCTGCCGAAGGCACGCCTAAAGGCAGATCAACAGAAACAGACTTCACTCGCAGGTAGGGCTTATGAAAAGTTCCCTGCAATACAAGGAACGCTCGTTGGTGGCGTTCCCAGATATCTAGAGAAAGCTTTTAACAACGTCAACCCCAGAATCGGTCATTGACCGGCCATGGCACCGCATGGGAATCGATCAGGCTGTCATCTCACTCGTGAGCACACTTTTGAAACATATGCGAGTTGTGTCTACATTGGGCTCCTCAAATATTTAGAAACTGTTGGTTCTCTCTCCACTACTACGAAATCTTAACATCCACACTCTGCTTAAAGCCTGAAGTTGCCACCCATATATTTACCGACCGACCAGCTCGCTTAGTCGAATTGGTTGTAGATTTTACTCGGATCTATTGTAGTATTCCAGGCCGAAATATTGCCTGTAGAATATGCTACACGACTAGTTCACTACCATGGGGATATAAAGCAGAGTTATTTTCATTACTGGCCTTAAGTCCATAAAGAATCTGTACATCACTTCAAGCATTGTCTGATAATCCCGGGTGTCTCTCTGGCGGATATAAGAAGGTATTCGTCCGTTATCCTGGGCATCGATGGCAACTGTACGGCTGATGCACTTGCGAGAGATGGCGCTACCCTGAATTCAGCAGGGTGTAGTTGTGTTATTGGTATTCCTCTTAATGAAAGTAAAAACTGCAGAAGATAGTTGAAAAAACATAACCCATCTACCTGGAGGCCAGAAAAATTTGGCCTGTTTTGGACGCGATTCGTCTGCCACGATTCCATCTAAGAAAACTAATGGCTGTCATCTCTCGCCTCTGAGCTCACATGCTCGGATACTGCGCTGCCCATACAACGACTTCTCTAGAAGTTGCAACGATGAGGAAGAGGAGAAGAAACCCGAACACGTTCTCTTCCATTGCCCGGCTTTTGTGGACTTAGGACGGTTGATGTGCGGTCTACAAATTCTAGTAGACAAAATGTGTCTGTCCGAAGTTAATGTGGGTAGAATTATGTACATCATTTCGTAGTCGTAGCCGAAACTTCTTGTCGGTGGAATACAAAATATTGAATTAATGTGTGTCAATGGGAAGGTGCGATGTTGGGAGGTGAAGGAACTGTGCCACCTCTGTTGGGCGCGACCGCAAATCAGGCGGGAAGGGCACCTGTTTAGAGTGGAACAATAACTTCTCTGCATCAGTTGAGAATACTGCTCCAGCCAGCTCTTAGTTGGGCCCGGATTAAAGAGGTTTACCTTGGAAGTTGCCGATCCGCAGGATGTTGGTTAAGGACTCTATTGCATCTGTAGCCATTTATGTCTTGGAAGATCGCCAATTGATGCGTGATTCTCAGATCATTCGATATTGACAATCGATTGACGTTCGTTGCACGATAAGGCCTGAAGTCCTTACGGATGTGTCGTGGATGTGGACCTGCCATCAAGAGCTGACGCCTATGATGACTGTTAAGGGGACATGCTAACAGGAACTGTCCAGTCAGCAGTACATTATGTTGTCTCCTCGTGTAGATGATCTACATTCGTCATTTGAACACAACCAGTAGCAATTCGGAGTGCATTATTCTGCGTCATTTGCCAGATTTTCCTTTGCGTGTCACTAAGGATTCAGGTCCATATTGGAGCAGCTTAATTAAGAATGGTGCGACCTATGGATTTATATGTCGCCACCAGGGTTTCCTTGTCTTTACAACCAGGAGATGCCGGCGAAGGCTTTCGGGTCCTTACTCCTTGTTTGTGGAGAAGGTGGTCGAAGTTTAACAAACGGATTTTCGGATTATGTGCTGTGGGAGTACGCCTGCCTTCGACATCGATGTGTAGTACCATATTTACTTCTCGAGTCCAGGTAGTGAAAAGAGACACTCGTGACTTTGCGGTGGATAATTGATGATTACGCTCCAGAAAGAAATTATTAATGGTGGCTAAATAGGTGGAAATTTTAACACTTAGGTCGTCCAAATGAACGCCCGAGGAGATTATAGAACAATCATCGGCCTACGATACCTCCGAAACATCTGGTGGAGGATCAGGGAGTTTAGAAATCTTGAGGAATTTGGATTCTTGGCCTCAAAACTCAACGAAGGCTTGCCTGCCACTAGGATAGCTGACAATCTATCGTTTGACGCAAAGACCATACCGAGGGCAGACGTCCCAAGTCTTTTGCTGAACATTTCCAAGAGGGCATTTAAACAGTATTTGTTTTAAACAAAAAAGCATTATTTGCTTTGAAACCCTTTCAAATAGTGACATGCCAATTACCGACACCTAAAGCGTGTAGCCGAACTAATGTGTCAAAAATAAACTTGGGACGTGTACCCTCTATATGGTCTTTGGTTTGACAGCATTTGGAAGGGACGGGTTCGTGATGAGTGGTCGACCGAATCGATCGCTTTGAACAGGTCAAGAGGTGCCACAATAGATCGCTCGGCAGGTCGTCGCTGATTTGGGTCAATTGTAATCTTCGAAGTTATCTCTTGCAAAGCCGTTGTTGTGCTATGCGCTTCCCTGAAGCCATGTTGGTGATTGGAGAGCTGGAAGTGCTCTTACAGGGTTGGTATCAACAGGGATTCTAAAACATTTGCTACAGGTGAAAGTAGGGAATTCGGGGGGGATTTGTCGGGTTTTAAAATGGAAATTATACGGGAAACTTTCCAAATGTCAGGAATCAGCCTGTCTCAGTCGACATCCCTAGCAAATACGAACGACTATTGTAGAGTTTACAACAACTAAATTCGAATTCGAATACAAACAAAACCAAAAATATTCCCATAAAAAAGGTAAAAATTAATTTTTATGACAGTTTCTCGTTGACTGAACACATTTAGGGTTCGCTTCGCGGCATTCGGCTTTGTGGTCGTTGTCATTTGGGCTGAAGCCGTGCTCGGATGATTTCGTGACCGTCCGTCTCGGCTACACAACAAAGTACAGTGTCAGATGGACAGAACGATACGAGTACGAGTGCAAAACGAGTGTGGGTATGCGATGGATGGGATATTCCGAACGTCGCCAGGGCTAGGGTTCCCTAAGGGAGCATTTGTTTGTCATTGCACACACACAAGTACTTGTCCGTTGTCATCCATTGAGTGCAGTTTGCCATCGATTGTTGTCGTTCCCAAAAAGGTAAACAAAAACTCAGTGACAGTTCGTTCGCCGTGTCCGTCCGATCAGGCATTTATATGTGTCAACGTCGTTTAAGTGGAACCGTCGTCGCAACTGTGAATTGACATAAAACAGAAGAGGAGAAAACTTTGCTATACATGGAACACGATTTGTGTTGGCTGGGCTGGCGGTTTTTCGAAGGAACAAATAGTAATTTGTTTACACACAAATACTGATAAGGATTCCCACTAACGATAGATTGATTATTGCATTGCCGGCAAGGGGAGATTATGGGACACATTGGTGTGTGTGTGTGTGTGCGTGTGCGTGTGGTTCGGAGTTGGTGTTCTTTTGCGGTAATTAATCTTGGTTGGATGATGTCGGGGCAAAAGGTAATATTTTCTTGCAATACAGAGAAAGGGAACATGTTACTTCAGAACGATGTAAAAACGTCCTCAATTCAGTTGCTGAAGAGTCAAGCTTAAACACAACTAGAGACGCTCGTCGCAGCGACTGGCGACCGTATAGGTATTTTCTATGAACAGGTTCCTGTTTTGATCCTACATTTAGTATAGTGTTGAGGCACATCTTAATGATCCATTTTTTTTTTATTTTCCATTTTGTAATTTAAAGCCTGACGGCCAATTAGAACAAATTACAATATGCAATAAATTAAATAGAACTACCAACATTTACAACCTTGATATTCATTGTCTCTTTCCATATTTTGGCAGTGAATAGGAAGTTCGTCGGTATGTATCGACAGGGGAGGGTGTGTTTTTTTCAGACCAATAGGAATAGATGGATGTGAGATGGACGGGCTGTCCGCAGTGGCTGCATCCTTCTGATCACCTTAGTCGGTGTCAAATCAGACAATCTTGGTTGCCAATGAATCTCAACTTTTTGGATTTTTTTTAATTTTGAAATCAATTGCTGTATGTACTTTTGGGTCATCTTTCGTGAGCGCCATTTTCTTCGAAATTCGCTTTTTACTGTAACTCGAGAGAAAAGTGTTCAACGGTCTTCATGCCAAAATATTAAAAGTTTCTATTTCAATTTGAGGTGTATTTTCCTAGGTCCTGCTTTCCTGGCATCTTGGAGAGCCAATGGTATTCTCCTATGATATTCTCCGAAGATTGTGGCCACGCCCACTTTTTGGAATTTCGGATTCTCTGCCATATGAAAATTGTATTTTTCTTTTACTGAGGGTGAGGTCAGGCGAACCCAGATGCCATCTGATCTCATCTCGGCGGTCAGTATCCACATGGTGGCAAAGGCAAAAACTGAGTTGTGTCACATTAAAATGGATCAGAACATTGCTTGGCCTTCAATTTTTTTTAATGGTATCTGTTCACAAGATATCCGTCGTCTGGTCCCTGACGTTAGAACATTTAGCCGGAATACACGGCTTTCCAGGGTCTCTCATCCGTTCATTGTCAAATGGCCGGTTGGCCGGACGACGCTCTATAGAGTAAATTCGTTCTTGAGCCGGACTGTTCGTTTGTGGAATAATCTTCCTGCCTGCTATGACATTATCAAATTCAAGGCCAACGTCAACAAACACTACTCCCTCTTTCCCCCCTCCAATAACCTTCCTTCCTATCGCTAACACAGTGCATTGCATTTACAGGGGACATACCCTGAGTGTTAGTCAATTAAAAAAAAAAAGTTTCTTAAATTCACTGCCTTATTTTGGATGTTATCGAAGAAGGAAATCCCAGGAAATCGAAGAAGGAAATCTTTAGGTGTTAGTACAAAATAATTCTTTGGAATAATTCCTCTCCTTTGGTTGTTACTACGAAGCAGCTACCAATGAGCCAAACAAATTCAATAAAGTCTGGTAGAATAAGTTCATATAATTAAAGAAGTACAACTCGTCAAATACAGGGTTCTCCAACAAGAGGTGTTATTTTGAATCACCCGGTATTTCGGTAGCTGTCACTTTTAAGCTTTTATTCTTTAACATTTGACAACGCATTGAAAATTCACTAAAAAAAATAATGAAAATATTGCAGTCACAGTTCGCAAAACCAAAAATTTTGCGAACCGTGTTATTTCTGGAAGAGGTGAAGACAATTTGCCACCCAGATCTTGCGACTTCTTCCTTTGGGGTCACGTGAAAGATAAGGTCTACGCCAACAGCTCAGTGTCGATTCAAGACAACACGGATAGAAATCGTGGGGCTATCGAGGAAATGGGTTGTTTATCGAAAATTTCATGAAAAAGTTATTTTGTAAGCGTTGTTGTGGTGGTCATTTGGCTGATGTTGTTTTTCATTATTAACGGCATACCCCTTCCTCTTTATCCGATGAAATAAACATCCGATCATTTATCTCAAAAAATTATATTTTTCTTTGAATACCAAAATAACACCTTTTGTTGGAGGAATCGTAATAGAATTAGGACGCCATAAGATGATGCAATATGAATAGAGATCATTCTAGTTATTTCCCTTAACATTCCATAAAGAAATAGACGGGGAATTTCTCGCGAATCAGTAATTGTGCGAACTCACTGACCGGAACCGGACCGGCTCCGAACTGCTAATATTTTTCTAGATAAATTGTACATGGCTTAGAGATTAATCTCTAACTCGTAAAGTCACCAGCATTTACGAGTAGTGGCAACCCAAGCTACAAAACTAAATTTTGTATTAGAGGTTAATTCTAAAACACCGGATCTGGCCCGCTTTGAATTTTGTATATTTTTAAAATAAACACTTTAAATGACAAGAAAAATTTACTTTTGTTTTTAAATGTTCTTAAAGCTTTGCCCATTTATCACGATCTTAAATGAAATCGATGGTACTTTTCTTTTAAAATAATATGAAAGATCAGCCTCTTCTTTAAAAAATAATATGAAAGATCAACCGCTTCTTTAAAAATAATATGAAAGAAATCTCCCCGGTAGCCGAGTTGGTAGCGTGCTTGCCTATCAGCGTGGGTTTGTGGATTCGATTCCCACCAAAGGCTTTGGTCCTTCGCTGTAAAAATCTAGCCATATGGTCTACTAGCAAATATCCGCTACATCGTAAGTGGGCATTTTCCAAAATATTTGTTTTATTGTTTTTACCAAAGAATGTTTTATGGCGACTCAGAACCTTTAATGCCTTTTTTACATTATTAGCGGTTGATATTAATTTAAAAAATACATGCTCACACTTTTTTAATTTTCCCCATTTTTGGTGCCATTTTCTACTTTTCCCCATATTTTTGTTTCCACCTTTTTTGTCCCTTTTTTATCCGGCCTTGGCCCCTTTTTCCTCCCACCTCTTGTAGATCATTTCTCATTTAATTTTATGCCCTTTTTAGTCCCATTATTTCAATATTTTCGATTAAAATTGTTTTCACACATATTTGTTTCTTCCCCTTTTGTACTTTATTTATACCGTTTTGGCCAATTTTTCGTCCCTTCTCTAACTTCTCTCATATGTTTTTTGCCAAAACTTTGTTTCAATCTTTTTTATTTTTTCCCCATTTTTGTCCCATTTTCTACATTTCACCCATATTTGTTTCCACCTTTTGTGTCCCTTTTTCATCCGGCCTTGGCCCCTTTTTCCTCCCACCTCTTGTAGATCATTTCTCATTTATATTTGGGCCCTTTTTAGTCCCATTATTTCAATATTTTCGATTAAAATTGTTTTCACACATATTTGTTTTTTCCCCTTTTGTACTTTATTTATCCCGTTTTGGCCAATTTTTCGTCCCTTCTCTAACTTCTCTCACATGTTTTTGTTAACAATTTGTTTCAATCTTATTTTATTTTTTCCCCTTTTTCTATCCCGTCTTGACCCCTTTTCGTCCCACATCTAACTCATTTCCACCTGTTTTTGCCAAACGTAATCATGGACCAATTTTGTAACAAAAATCACAATATTCGATTTTTTGTATTTTTGCATATGGTCATTTCCGTGGGTCGCGAACGTACGTTCGTACGCTTTTGATGTACCAAAAATATAGAACACATCTTTTTTCTCGATTTTTTTTTTGTGATTCGATAACATTTTGGTACCTCTATATTTAGTACAAAAGATGGCTTTCATCGAGTTTTAGTTTTCATAATAATAGCATCAAACATGTGGTCGCGAACGTACGGATCGGCGGAAATGCCCATATTTCAATGGGTTTTGGGGACATTTTTTTTTTTTGACTAACACGTTGACTACACGTTTCCCCCATCTTAGTGCCCTTCCAATCCAAATTTCTAAAAATCCGTTCTTAGCGGATGTCTAGGCTGCAAGGGCTTGCCATCCGCCGAAAGCCATGGCAACGACATCCATTCTACTCCATTTGGCCTGGGTGGCCAGTGGTCATGTAATATCTTCTAAAGAAAAAAAACAATACCAAATCAAACTGTGAAACTTCCACTCAAAGGAGGATAAAAAGATAGAGAGAGAAAGAAACTTAAAAATATCTATCAGGACTTGCCTCCCAATATTAATATAAGGTTTTTCCAAATGTCGTTTCGAATTATTGAAAATTCCCTGCGCAATCGTAACCTTAGACTACAACTCAGATCTTCAATCTTAATATCATTCCCATCCCAATAATATACATCCTGTAATGAAACTATAGATTTCCCATTTCCCTGCCATGTTTTGGCAAATTCTCACGCACGCAAAAAAACACCGCCAGTGTTGCTTCAGAGAAGAACACGTATCGTCGTCCACACAACTCCCGCAGAGAATCCTTGAATTGCATACCTGTCTCAAGGACAACATGATTAAATGCCCTTCGTACCAGCAACCACCTTTCAAATTATGATGTAGGATATTTCCTTTCTTAACTACTCATTCTCATAAAAAAAAAAAACCCCCCTCATTCCAATTGTGTCGAAATTTCTCCAGACAATAGACCAGAAATTTTGGACAGCTTACGTGGAAAACCAGGCTGACCGTACCGAAAGACCAAACATTATTTTTCGCACATAATTCAGCCTTAAATACGTGAGCACTCGTAGCAACAACTTCCTTTTCAAAAAATTTTCCATTGTTGACAACAAATTGCAAACCTTATTTTTTTTTTAAACAAACAACAAAAAGTGGGCAATTCCTGGGTACAAGCTGAGCGAACACTCCATCGATGGCTTACCTCAGTTAATATCTTCTTAGCCATAAAAAAAACAAAAACATTGATGTCTTTGTTTTGAGCCATACTCGTATTGTCTTTGCTTATTCTTTTTCTGCATTCACTTCTTTCTTTCTCTATGCTTTGTTCGTTATGCATTCCGTTCGTGGCCCATTCGGGGCAGGCAGCAGTACTTCAAAGACCGCTGCTGCTCAGAACTGGATTGTCGTTCTGCTAATTTAGTGGGTGTGTATGTAATTTAGTTCAGGTTTTACCATGCAATCGCCTGTCTATTTTTCAAGGTTCTCTCCCTCCCTATCTTTCTATCCTCCTTAGAGTGAAGTTTTCACAGTTTGATTTGATGTTGTTCCTTTTTTCTTGTTCTTTAGAAGACATTACAAGACCACTGGCCGCCCTGGCCAAATGGCGTACAATGGACGTCGTTGCTATGGCTGTCGGCGGACGTGATGTACGAGCTACGAATACGTGGTTATGACAACTAAACGGCCTTAAATGACCGTCAGCTATGGAATGTTGGTATAATAATAATTTCGCGTGTAAAACACAGGCGAATAAAGAAGAATTGATACTAAAAATAAATATTGTGAAAAGAAAAATATGCTACGAAAATTAACATTCTTCCACTCAGCACAAAGCGATCGTTTATCATTCTGAATGTGAAAATTATAAACAATGACGACGCGAAATGTTAGAGGGTTTCTTGTTCTGCGATGGGAAAACAGTATTTTTTTTTTTTTTTTTTTTAAAAAAAGTCTACACTAAAACTACAGAAAAATGAACTTCACATTTATCAGCTGAACTCTGTTCACATATTTTCCTTGAAATAAAGTTTATATTTTTCTTGAAATTAGGTTCACTTTATTTTTAAATTATGTCCATAGTTTTATTTCTTTTATATTAATTTTTATCTTCTTATCTTTCTTTTATTTTTTATCTCATATTTTTTTTCTTAAAATTTAGCTCATATTTTTCGGGAAGTTCAGTGAATATTTTCTTCTTGAAATTAAGTTCATATTATCTTTTGAAATTCAGACCATATTTTTTTTTTAATTTTTTTTTACATTTTTAAAACATTAAGTTAATATATTTTTTTGGAATTTAAATTATTATTTTAATATTCTGCCTTGAAATTGTTTTATGTTTTTCTCTGGAAATTACTTTTATATTTTTTCTTGAAATTATGTAAGAAAGTAAGATTCTGTTGAAATTATGTTCATACTTTTTCTTGAGATTGAGTTTATATTTTTTATCTTTGGGTTCACATTTTCACTTGAAATTAAGTTAATATTTTTTCTTGAGATTAGGTTCATGTTTTCATATTTTTTTTTTTTTAAATTGTTTCATATTTTTTTTGAAATTAGATCCATATTTTATTATCTCTAAATTAAGTTCTTATTTTTTTTTTTAAATTAAGTTCATATTTTCTACTAAAATTACTTATTTACTTAAATTGGCACTACAACCTGTTGTTTGTCATGACCTGCTTAATAAATGATTTCCAAGCGCTTCCGTTATTAATTTCCTATTTTCTCCTGAAATTCTTGAAATTAAATTCATATTTGTTTGAAAATTCAATTCATATTTTATTTTGAAATTAAGTTCATATATTTATTTCATATTTTCTCTTATCATTAAGTTTATATTTTTTTTTAAATTAAGTTTGTATTTCCTTTTGAAATTAGTTTGTATTCTTCTGAAATTGAGTTCATATTTTTCTTGAAAATTCATTCATTTTGAAATTAAGTTCATATATTTTATTCCCTTGAATTAGGGTTCATATTTTCTCTTAACATTAACATTATTTTTTTTTTTAAAATTAAGTTTGTATTTCCTTTTGAAAATTTTCTGAAAATTCATGGAATTAAGTTCATATTTTTTTCATGAAATTAAGTTCCGATTGTGTCTTAAAATTAAGTCCATAGTTTTTGCTGGAAATTACGTTATTCTCTATATATATTCATATTCCCCCCCCCCCCCCCCCCCTTGGAATTAGTTAATTTTTTAGCTTGATTACGTTCATATTTTCTTTTGAAATTGGGTTCATTTTTTATCATGAAATTAAGTTCGTATTTTTGTTTCTGAAATTAGGGTTTATATTAAAAATAGGTACATTTTGTACCTTAAAATTAGGTTCGTATTTCTTCTGGAAATTGAGTGTATATTATTTTTTGAAATTAGGATCAGTTTCTATCTTGAAATTAAGTTTTTCTTTTTAAAATTAGGGTTCTCGTAAAAATAGGTTCCTTTTTTATCTTAAAATTAAGTTCATATTTTTTCTGGAAATTTAGTCTATATTTTTCTTGAAATTAAGTTCATATTGTCTCTTATAATTATGTTCTTATTTCATTTCGTCTGTAACAAATTGAAATATTCACCGAATGAAATGTATCGATCACGTTCTGGATTGGGACATCCCATGGGACGTCTGACCACTGAACGATCTTTGCCCATCGTTTGCTCAATATTGAATGTGCAAATAAATCCAAAACTGCTATTTTTTTTTTATTTTCCAAAGAAGAATTCAACAAAGCATGAACTTTGTTTGGTTCGACATGAAATAAGTGATGTGTATGTAAACTGCCAACACTTTGTAAAAGAAAAAATCGGTTACAAAACTCGTTCCAAGAACTCATAAAATGTTCTATGAGCACAACAGTTGTTTACTTCTTGCTCCGCATCCGCCTGAACCCTCTTTTGGAGAAACCCCTTTTTTGCACTTATTAGCTTTGCTTTCATTTTTGTGTTGTTTTAATTGCAAAGGGGGTTACAAAATTCCACACATTCTGTGCAATTTTTTTTTGTTTATGGCGTTCACTCTCTGCCGCTGCTCGGTGACAGTGCAACCAAAAACCAACAACATGGAAATTGCAACAATATGTTATTAATCTGATAGTGTTTCCCAATTTACGGAATTCATTAAATTTCTTATAATTTATGGCAGTTTGCCTGAAATTTATGGCATCGATGGGATTTTGTTTGGTTCCTTTGTTTGAAATCTGCTGGCGGTTTGTCGCAAAAATTATTCGAATTTCTTAAAAAAAAACCGCACACACACACACTCGAGATAGGGGTTACATTTCGGTTGAAAAATGTAACTTTATAGGCCAGGGCTGCTTAGGGTGAATATGTGGCCCCAGAAATGAGTGCGAGTGGATATTCTAAAGTTATTGCCGGCATTACTGAAAAGAAATTTATGTCATATAAATATGCACCACCAAATGAACCCTAAAAAATTAAATTTTACGCACATTAGTGTTATTTTATGACTTTGCACTAAATATTCCTGCACTGGAAAATGATTTGGGTGCGAGTTGAAACACTAAATGGAATTCCTGAAATAGTTAGAGGGTTTCAACGAACACTAACTCTTAATAAGAAAGCATCGAATGGAAATGATGGTTACTGTACTCAATCGAGAAACGCTTTTAAGTTATTCAGGCTTATTATGAAAATGGGCGTTCAAATCAAAATGCATTTCGTGCACTTCCAAAAAAACATATTCAGTGATGAGGCACATTTTCACCTCTGTGCATTCGTCAATAAGTAGAATTGCCGCATTTTGGCGACTGAGCCACAAAGAGTCACTATTTGGTGCGGTTTATGGGCTGGCTGCATCATCCGGCCGTATTTTCTCCAAAATCAGACCGGCCAGGCAATTACTGTGAATGGTGTACGCTATCGTGAGATGATAACCAACTTTTTATGGCCCGAATTGGAAGATATGGACGTGGACGATATGTGGTTTCAACAGGACAGTGCCACTGGCCACACAGCTAACGAAACAATGGCTCTTTTGCTCGACAATTTAAATGACCGTGTTACCTCAGGTCGTGGCAATATTAATTGGCCGCCAAGATCATATGATGTGACTCCGGTCTAGAAACCAGCAACAATTCAAAAGCTAAGGGATGAAACAATTCGGCACATTAACACATTAACAGTTATGCCTCAGCGTCATCAGAAATTTGGACCATCGGATGGAGGTGTGCCGCCGGCGGCCATTTGGCCGATTTGTTGTTCCTAACATAATAGAACCATACCAATATTATCATAATAAAAAGAAATGACAATAAAACGAAATAATTTGTGTTTTATTCATTCGGCCCTTAAAATTTTACCACCCTTTATGTAATTTTAAAATATTTCTATTGAATAATTATTTTTGATTTGATTATTTTTCCGAATCCATTTGGGTGTTATTCTCCATTAATAAAATATATTCAAAAATTATTAAAAAAAATAATTTAAAGTTATTAAAAAATAAAATTATTAAAAAATTTTTTAAAAAAAAATTAAAATTATTAAAAAATTATTTAAAATTATTAAAAAAAATTAAAATTATTAAATGTTAACATATAATTATTTTATTCATATTATTAAAAAAATAATTCAAAATTATTTAAAAACAATTCAAAATTATTAAAAAATAATTTTAAATTATTAAAAAATAATCCAAAATTATTAAAAAAAATCAATATTATTAAAAAAATTCAAAATTATTAAAAATAAATTAAAAATTGTTAAGAAAATAATTCAAAATAAGTAAAAAATAATTTAAAATTATTAAATTAATAAAAAATAACCCGAATTTATCAAAAATAATCCTAAATTGTTAAAAAATAATTTAAAATATTTAAAAAATTAATTTAAAATTATTAAAAAATAATTTAAAATTATTAAATTATTAAAAAATAATCCTAAATTATTATAAAATAATACAAAATTGTTAAAAATTAATTTAAAATTATTAAAAAATAATTTAAAATTATTTAAAAACAATTTAAAATTATTTAAAAATATTTGTTTGAAATTGTTTTATGTTTTTCTCTGGAAATTACTTTCATATTTTTTCTTGAAATTATGTTCTTACTTTCTGTTGAAATTATGTTCATACTTTTTCTTGAGATTAAGTTCATATTTTTTTTCTTCGGGTTCACATTTTCACTTGAAGTTAAGTTCATATTTTTTCTTGAGATTAGGTTCATGTTTTCATATTTTTTTTAAATTAGATCCATATTTTATTATCTCTAAATTAAGTTCTTATTTTTTCTTGTAATTAAGTTCATATTTTCTCCTAAAATTACTTATTTACTTAAATTGGCACTACAACCTGTTGTTTGTCTTGACCTGCTTAATAAACGATTTCCAAGCACTTCCGTTATTAATTTCCTATTTTCTACTGAAGTTGAGTTCATATTTTTCTTGAAATTAAATTCATACTTGTTTGGAAATTCAGTTCATATATTTTTTTCATATTTTCTCTTGTCATTAAGTTTATATTTTTTTTTTTAAATTAAGTTTGTATTTCCTTTTGAAATTAGTTTGTATTCTTCTGAAATTGAGTTCATATTTTTCTTGAAATTAAATTCATTCATTTTGAAATATTTATATATATTTTAATAATATTTATATATTTTCATATATATATTTTTTTTAAAATTAAGTTTGTATTTCCTTTTGAAAATTTTCTGAAAATTCATGGAATAAGTTCATATTTTTTTCAAGAAATTAAGTTCCGTTTGTGTCTTAAAATTAAGTCCATTTTTTTGCTGGAAATTACGTTATTCTCTATTGAAATTGGGTTCATATTTCCCCCTCCTGGAATTAGTTCATTTTTTATCATGAATTAAGTTCATATTTTCATTTGAAATTGGGTTCATTTTTTATCATGAAATTAAGTTCGTATTTTTGTTTCTGAAATTAGGGTTTATATTAAAAATAGGTTCATTTTGTACCTTAAAATTAAGATCGTATTTTTTCTGGAAATTGAGTGCATATTATTTTTTGAAATTAGGATCAGTTTCTATCTTGAAATTAAGTTTTTCTTTTTAAAATTAGGGTTCTCGTAAAAATAGGTTCCTTTAAATTTAATTATTTAAAATTATTTAAAAACAATTTAAAATTATTTAAAAATATTTTAAAATTATTAAATTTTAACAAATAATTCATATTATTAAAAAATAATTCAAATTATTAAAAAATAATCCAAAATTATTAAACATAACCCAAAATTATTAAAAAAAATAATTTAAAATTATTAACAAATTATTAAAATTTTAACAAATAATTCATATTATTTAAAAATAATTCAAAATTAATACGAAATGATTCAACGTTATTAAAAAAAATAATTCAAAATTATTAAAACGTTATTCAGAATTAATAAAAAATAATTTAAAATTATTAAAAAAAATAATTTAAAATTATTAAAAAATTATTTAAAATTATAAAAAAAATTTACAAATAATTCATATTATTAAAAATAATTCAAATTATTAAAAAATAACACAAAATTATTAAAAATAATCCAAAATTATTAAAAAATAATTTAAAATTATTGAAAAAATAATTCAAAATTATTTAAAAAAAATAATTTAAAATCATTAAAAAAATAATTCAAAATTATTAAAAAAAAACATAATTCAAAATGATTAAAAAAATAATTCAAATTATATTTCATAATTCAAAATTATGTTGGGGACATTTTGATTTGATTTATTTAAAATTATAAAAAATTTTAACAAATAATTCATATTATTAAAAATAATTCAAATTATTAAAAAATAACACAAAATTATTAAAAATAATCCAAAATTATTAAAAAATAATTTAAAATTATTGAAAAAATAATCCAAAATTATTAAAAAAATAATTCAAAATCGTTAAAAAAAATAATTCAAAATTATTAAAAAAAACATAATTCAAAATGATTAAAAAAATAATTCAAATTATATTTCATAATTCAAAATTATGTTGGCGACATTTTTCGAAAGATTGTCCAAAAAATTCCCCAATTGTTTAAAGAGAGAAATCTTCGAAATTTACTGGGAATAGTGAATAGGAATAGGGAATAGTTTAACAGGGAAAACAGTTGGAAACGTTTTGGATTTACCAAAAATACAGCACAACAGAAACATTTTTTTGAGCTGTTATTTCTGCAACCGACTTCTCGTTTTGTATATGCCGCCATTGCTAATGCCGCTACGAGACCCTATGTTCGTTTTATGAACGACGGTATCACGTGTATGTAAGTGTAGGTATTGCCGATATGATTAAACCGCCTTAATTTAGGGCTAACTAAAATTGGCGATTTTTTCATAAATTATAGCTCAAACATTTCTCAGGTAAATTTGGTCAATATTTCGTTAGCCCACAAAAAAGTGCCCCAAAAATAAAAATATTGTTTGCCATTTTGATTTCTAAATACAAAAAATCTTTCTAAATAAAAATATTATAAAATTTCTTAAAAAATCCAGCAATTTAAAAAAAAAATATTTCACAATTCAAACCGTACCAGTCAGACCGTGAACCGTCTGTAAATATTGAAATCAGATCCTCTCCCATTTAATTCAAATGGATTTAATTCTTCGAATTCCTCAGACATTAGAAAATACGATCTGATCGTTTACAATTGAATACGTGTATAAACTAACTTCCCGGCTAACTATGTCTCGATCTATTTGGTCTCTAAAGCCAAAGTCCCCCATTGTTAGGTCTCATTATTCTACGCGACTCTGGAGGTGTGCCAGAATATTTTCCAGACTTTGCTATTTCCTCTATGATTTCATAAATAAAGTGCTAGCCAGCAATTCCAGTCACTTAATTGAGTTTTTTCCCCTCCGTTAACAATACGAACGGACGGACCGACGCAATGATTCATAATTCTATTAGACAATCAAATTCTAGCGCATAGAAAAAACAAATTCTAAAGGAATTGTTTCCATAGAAAACTGGTGCCGGTGCTGGTTGAACGTATGTTGTTGTAGTAAAATAGTGAATAGATCGGTCAGAACTGAAAGACAAAGAAGTGATGAAGAAGATGAGGTGGAGGAGAACAATAAATAAGTAATCAATTAGTTACACAATAACAATCTGACTGAGTTCTCTATCTATCTGTCTGTCTGTCTGTCCGGCCCTCAGTTTGTCTCGTTTGGTAATCGTTTGGAAAACAAAGACTAGACAGCATCGAGAGACGCGAAGAGACCATCATAAATTATATTTAAGATTGATCATGATCATGTTCAAGATCACAGTGTTTAAGATCGCCATTGCACACGTTACGGGTGTGCATAGACATCAGTTAAAGTTCAGACATAGTAGAGTTCGAATCGAAAACAATTCTGAAATTTTTTAAAATTCTAAAAAAACACAGTTGAGTGGAAAAGTATTTGACTAGGAGACAATTAGAGGGGAAAACATGTAGTTTATTTAATCCGGCCCGAATCCTTTATATCCTGCACCATGGAGAGAATTTTACAAAGGCGTTGATAACACCGGCCAAAAAAATGGCAATTCAATTCTGATGTACTCTGGACCTCTGAGTACAAAAATGGTCGAAATTTGTTTAAAGCGACTTTTGTTTAAATAAACATTTTTGGACAAATTTAAAGAAACCAATTTTCAGCCATTTTTGAAACCATAGAACATCAGAACTTTAGAGTGGTTATTCATTGTTGCCCAGAGGTCTAAACCATAATTTTTGGAAATTTTAGAAGATCATTTTTGTAACCTTACATTTGAATTACTTCAGTGGGTCTGAAACTCTCATAGACAGATCGTAAAAATAAATTGCAATGAGATTTAACTTAAGTCCATGGTCAGTATTAGTCCTGCCAACGGGCCAACTATTTGTTTAGCCAATGCATCTGTGTCCAAGCCTTTTTGTTGAGAAATAAAGCAAAACTAATTCGAATGGTCATTGAACGGGATCAACTGCTCAAATGCTGCTCTGAAGGGCTTATTTCTCCCATACTCGTAAACTCTACGGTATTTCACGACGGTTAACTGCCACTGACATTGGATAACAGTCAAATCCGCTTAATTGAAAACATCTAAATAAGAAGTAGAGAAGAAGAGAGGACTGAACCTTGTGGCCCTCCTGCGGTCAACCTATGCTCGTTGGATGAGAACCTATCTATAATAACACGATAGAGCGATCTCTGAGAAAACTCGATATGAATACAGAGATGGCCGACCTTTATAATCCACTGGTCGTTGTTAGACGAGTATGCAACCGCGACTATGGCATATCTATTCGAAAGTTGGGTAAGATAATCTGGCTGACGGCTAAAGGGTAGCGTCAGAAAGGACCGCTTAAAGATTTCATTCTCCACTCATTTACAATAAACATTGGCTTATTCCATTCACCCTCTTGATACACGGAAACAAATTGGGAAATTCGATCCAATTAAGAAATTCAAAAGAAATGGTATCAGCAAAGGATTCATGATGAAAGATTAAGGCTCTTCGAATTTCCCTGTAATGAGATCAGCAATTGATTCACGAAGGCTTTTCGATTTTCCCTGTGAACATCGGACATTTGACCATTAGCACATTTCTACTCTCCACACGACGAACACATTTGCCAGTGACTGTACTGTATTGACATCGATCGCAAAGGGGTTCATTTGTTCTCCGCGGACGACAGCAAAAGTGTGGCCAGGTTTTTTTTATGTTTTTCGGATTTACCACTTTTCGAAACCAACCAAAAGAAGACTGAGGAAGATGAAAAAAAAACATCTCAAAAAGGAGGCTTGACAAAGATTGAGAAGATGTGTTTTTAATGCTTACAATTCGTTGTTTATGTGTTTTGTCTTCCTTCGATGCTATTGTTGTTGTTGCGGGGAAAATTTATTTAGTGGCGACTGAGCGTCGAAGCGTGTACCTGTGTATAAATGCAGCTGTCTCAACGTAAACTCAGGTGTACGACAGGGCAGAGTACGGGGAAATCTTGCACAGAATCATACGATCCAGCCATGTGATTAACTGCCATATTTGCCATGACTCTGTCTCTGTCTCTCTCTATCTGTCGTATGCCTGCGTTTTTTTAAGATTTGTTGTTATTCCTTCGTTTAAGTGCATATTTCGGTTAGGAAATAGCGTTTTTTTTCGATTTCTGCAACTCGGCTGAAAATGACCATCTGTTGTTGAAATTTCAGAAATTTTGAAGTCTGAACAGCAGAAAAAAAACCATCAGCTTCAGCAAAAAATTCTTGAGAAAGGAAATTCTAGTAGCCACACAGAAATAAAAAAAAAAAACTACAGCAGTCGCGCACTGTGGTCTGGGAATCGCTTTTATTGCGGGAAATGTCTCTGTCGATTTCTCTGAACTTCTAGCCCTGACCATGAAGATTAGTTGACTGCACCCTTTGATGGTTGTGTGGGCAATTCTATAATTCAACTAATTAATAATGAATCCTATCCAAGAGATAGGTTTGATGCCATCGGCCTCCTCCTCGTCTACACTGAGTACACTGTACTCATTGGACGAGATCTGTACACTGAAAAAAAAGGCTTCATCAATTTAATCAACGAATTCTTACATCAATTTGATGAATTTGGATATCATTTTCCAACCTATTAGACTTTTTTTCCATTTGATGTAAAATTGTACATCACTTTCATGAAAATTGTACATCAATTTAATGAAAATTATACATCAATTTAATGAAAATTATACATCAATTTAATGAAAATTATACATCAATTTAATACCAAAAAAATTACATTAATTTAATGAAAATTGTACATCAATTTAATGAAATTTGTACATCAATTTAATGAAAATTTTACATCAATTTAATGAAAATTTTACATTAATTTCGTGAAAATTTTACATTTAATAAAAATGTAATGAAAATTATAAATGTAATGAAAATTGTACATCAATTTCGTGAAAATTTTATATTTAATAAAAATGTAAAGAAAATTATACATCAGTTTAATAAAAATTTTACATCAATTTCATGAAAATTTTACATCAATTGAATGAAAATTCTACATCAATTTAATGAAAATTGTACATCAATTTAATGAAAATTGTACATCAATTTAATGAAAATTGTACATCAATTTAATGAAAATTGTACATCAATTTAATAATAAATTGTACATCAATTTCATGAAAATTGTACATTAATTGAATGAAAATTTTACATCAATTATAATTTCAATATAAAAATAAAACATTTCTTCTAAAAAAAAATTAAAACATTTACATTTTGCAAAAATGTATTTGTTATCTATAAAGATTTTCATGCTAGATATTGTTGTTGTTAAAAAGCAACAACAGTTTTAAAATGACCCACTCTTTGATGAACATATAAAAATGGCATAAAAACTAAGTATGCACTTCAAACTGAAGAATTTATTCATCAAGTCAATGTATTTATTATCAATTTGATGTAGAACTATTGAAGAAACGTTTTCATTGATTTCATGTACACTCATATTACCCCTCTCCTGCAGCTTCTAAGCCTGGACTCAGTGTGCATTAGGAAAGGAGTTAGACCACGTATTCGCGATCTAGTAGAACTTGTATGGTTGTCTCAAGGCCAGCTGGTTCTCTGAACAATTCCTGTGTATCAACAGCCAAATTAGGTAGATGTCATCTCATTAATCGTGGCTATTGTTGGCTTCGTTTCTCTTATAGCCGAGAGAGCCTGAATGGATAACATCGGTCCTTCGTGGTAGCCCATAAAAAATAAGTCTACCGACGTCAATTCGCCGCTCCCATATTACTTCTCCCATATTACCCATTGCCATCGACGGGCAAATGATTGATGCTGACAACATTATGATTATGAGCCGTGTAAAAATTTTTCTAGAAAAGGCACAGCCCACTATTTTGGGAGAAGTTCCCTTCAGTTCATTCATGGACATCATCGTTGAACCCAGACCTCTGTTGGCCGAGCCTTTTTCCTCAGATCTTGAAAACTTGAAATAGTTTCGCGCATGGAGATTCCCGACTCGTCCCGCTGGTCAATTTCGTGTAAACACCGCAGGTGGTCTATTTTTCTTATCTTATTTTCATGTGTTCTATCGGAATAATGTCGAGCGGTACCTGCGACTGTTTACTCTTCCGTTTCACTGTGCAGTGTGCGGCACCAACAAAAACAACGCTGTAATCAAGACACTGCTGTTGTCTTTTGTAGTTGTTGCTGTTGTTCTGGGTATATACTTTAAGCTGTAGTTGTTGTTTTCTTTTTTGGTATTCCTGCACACCACATACGAGTACTTAAAACTCCGGTGTTTCAACACAACAACTACAGGTATATGTTTGTGTGTTTGGCTGCCTTCATTCTAACTAACACATGCAGGCAGGGTTAGCAGATACATACGGACAGAGAGACAGACAGACAGACAGACATGCATTAGTCAAGTATTCTATGTACATATGTATGGGTGTTTGTTTATAAACTAGCCAAGAATATTACATTATTTATACTGAAAACCGGTATTTTTGAGTTTTCCTTTGTTTATTGCTTTGTTTGTTGTTTTGTTTTTTTTCTCGGGTCGTCTCTTCTCGGGCACGTTTTATGTATAACTTTGGCAGTTGTGTTTCACTGTGTGTGTGTGTGTGCGTGTGTGGGTTATTTGGGTTCTCTTCAAGTTGGGTTTCATGTTGCTCGGCCCCGCTGTCGCCATCATTGAAGTTATAAGGTTGTGCTTGTTGACGTTTCTTTCGTTTGCTAACACAACTCCGTGTCGGTTTTTCTCTCTCTCTCTCTCTCTTATTCTTGGCCCATTCTTCATTATGGATTTCTTATTTTATTATTGGGTCCCTTCCATCCATCTTCCGTTCGTTCTTCGTTCCGAGTTCTGTCTCATTTACAAGACGCAAAACAAGAGAATCAAATAATTTGCTTTTCATTTTTGAAATTCCGTATAACGACGCCGACGTCGAACGACGATATTCATTATTGTCACGCACGCTCACGGTGTAAATTGGTGCATTAAGCACGTTTTGTTGTTTTACTACCTGTTGATGGTGATGAGCGATGAGGACGGTGATGGCGATCATGAGACTGATCTTTATTGAATGCAAATAATGAGCACCACAGTGCAGCCGAAAAGGAGTTGTTGTTCTGGTTTTTCGGTTTCATTTAGGCCATCTGAAAAAAGTAACGGTTTTCCACATACACACTCACTCACACCGGCACTGTTTGCCAAAGGTAAATACGACGACGTTCTTTTTATTGTATGTGCGGTAGAGTCACTCTTTTAGTGTCGACATGACTATTTTTGTTTTCTTCGTAAAACAAAATGCAAAAACCCAAAATCTTATCGGGTTGTTTTTGTTTTATTTAACCGAATGACTGACAAACGTTTCAAAGATCAAAGACCGCCCGTTTAGTCATTCTCAAATCTCTCAATGTTTCGTATGCTCACGTGTCACACGTAGGAAAAATGTCAGTAAATCTTCGGATTGTTGCGTTGTCTGAAAGTGTTGCTGTTCAGTGGACACAATAGGTGTGTTTTATTTGACCTGCATGCAGTTAAGCTCAACTCATTGGTCGTTCCGTTTGCAACACCTTGCAAATATTGATGTGCGACCAAAAATCCGAGCACACCGAGTGGTCTCGCATGTTTCAGTAGTTTCGGTTTAGTTGTCACTCACTTATAAGTGTCAATTTAAGTTAACTGTCAAAAATTCATAATTTTGGAAATTATGTTATTCTAAATTCTAGGCAAATAACACCGTGTTACAAAAAATTGATTTTTTTCTGTCCTATGAACCAAATGCACATAAGCTCGTAGTGGCCTGTGTGAAAGCCTTTGGACCGATTTTTAACCCTTTTTCAGTGATCCAATCGAGCTGATTTTTGGCAGGCAGACTCGTGGAAATGTCTGTATCACGTCAAATTTTTTAAAAACAATTTTTATTAATTCTCAGATTTTCCCCAATTTTTATTATTTTTGAAAAAAAAATATTTTTTTCTTAGCATAACTTGAAGAGACTCCAAATTTTTAAACTACTTAAGCGTTACGAAAAAAAAATGTTTTTTGAACTGAAACCTTTAAAAAAAAACGATAACGATAATTTTAACCCTAGAAAGTCATCCTTATTTTTTGTACACTAACGTCATCCTTCGTCATTTTGACTACGGCCTATTTCAAGACGCTATAAATAGCATTGTGAGCAAAAATTGGAACCGATGTTAAGTCTATTTTTTTATTTAGTTTAGGCCCATCAAGTCTAGGCCCATCAACAGTTTGCAAACGACTAACGCTATACGAAAAATGAGGTCAAAACAAACGATAAAAACACATGTTAACTCGAAAATAAAATTGCGCGTCGTCATTTTGACGAAGGATGACGGTGCAGGGTTAAAAAAAAATTTTTTTTTAGAAAATCTGAGAATTGATCAAAATCAATTTTACACGATACACGTGTATTTTTATTTGTTATCCCCTTTCCGAAAAAGTAAATTTGGTTCATAGGACAGAATGTGTGTAACACGGTGTAAGTAACTTCCAGCATTGCACTTTTGGTGCTTTTCGCACTGGTTTTTGTGCTTTTTCGGTATCGACCCGACATTTTTTTTAAATTAAAAATAAAAAAAACAAAAACCGTCTGTCAATTTTATTTTAAATTAGTGAAATGTAAAATTCATGAGAATATTTTCAGAAGACCTTCAATAACTTGTTGTATGAGATGGATCGCCATGTCCAGTAGGGTGGAGTGAAATTAAAAAAAAAAAAGTTAACCTCGAAAAGAGATGTAGTCTGGGGTCCTAATGAGGGGAAAATAAAGAAACAAATTTTAAACAATTTTTAGGGGTCGCGCCACTCCCTCGAAATTTGGAAATTATCGCTATTTTGGCGTTGATTTTAGAAAAATCCTAAAAAGTTTTTTGTCAATAAATGTTTGCAATAGCGTAAACAATGAAATAGGGGCATGAAAAAATTTAAAAAAAATTTTCTCATTGTTCAAAAATTTCAAAAGGTAAAATAAGTCAAATCGTCCCTTCTTGAGAAAATTGACTGAACAATGAAATCGCCACCAAAGCTACAAATATTAGTCGATTATCCTCATATTTGCCTCAAATACTTTTGTTTGGGCACTGAACAAGCTCAAACTTTTAAATTTCGAATAAGTTAAGTCGTTAATTTTTAGGATTTTTCTAAAATAGCCATAATTTCCAAATTTCGAGGGAGTGGCGCGACCCCTAAAATTTTTTTAAAATTTTTTTCTTTAATTTTCCCCTCATTAGGACCCCAGACTACATCTCTTTCCGAGGTTAACTTTTTCAAATTAAAAAAAAAACATGTTTTCACTCCACCCTAATGTCCAGCTCTTGCTCAAGATATCTCCATGGCGTTTTGTACCTTCTGCCATGGTGAAGTAAATGTTCGCTATAGTGATTTAATTCGGCTCAGAAAAACAAAAAGACATATAAAGGCAGACATAGAAGTCAGTTGCTCGTCTCAGCCGAAGATAAGTTATAAATCCAATCCAAGAACCAACAGAAAACCGTCGAATCGGTTTAATGGCCCGAAAATGTGTGTTTTGAACTTCTTCATCTCAATGTTATTAGAAAACCGTCGAATCGGTTTAATGGCCCGAAAATGTGTGTTTTGAACTTCTTGATCTCAATGTTATTACGCCTATATAACATTACACATGCGTACAATTTCTTTTCTCCGCTCAATAAAATTAATTTAAATTTAAAAAAATTAACGGTGCTTTTTACCCATTTTTTTTAATGAGATTCTATCCCTGTTTACCCCTTTTTTCAATTTGCCGGTGCTTTTTCGTGTTCGAGAGTTGAAATCACTGGTTACTTCTTTAAGTTCCGCTTGCTTACGTGCCAATTTTAGATGAATTGAAAATCTTGCATTTTCAAAAATCTCTAGCTTTAAACTTCCCTATCTTTGTAAAAATTGAAATGATAACTTGGAGAGGATATAAAGGGTTTTTTTTATGGCCAAGAATTTATAACAGGTGGCGCAAAAGTAATCTTCCGATGTTTTTTTGGCTGTAATTAAAAAAAAAAATGAAAAACTTTGATTCTTGTAGATTATTTTTATTTGGTCTTTTAATTTTTTTTTACATCAAGTCGAGAATATGATGTCATGTAAATGGCCGCCGCCAGAGTTGCCACTGACATTAGGGGCTAATCGCAAAACTTATAGCATTTTCTGATAGGAGGATTACTTTTGCGCCACCCTGTATTTATTATAAAGATAAGAGTTTGCCATTATGTTTTAGAAACGGTTTCGAGCCGCGGCCGCCTCGAATAAATTCCAGCTGAGAGGCCCAATTTTCGACCACTTTTTGCAGCATTCGGGGCCGTATGTCAGCAATATTGCGCCGAATATTCTCTTCCAAGGTGTCGATCGTGTCGGGCTTAGCTGCGTAGATAAGCGGCGTTACATAACCTCACAAGAAGTAGTCCAGTGCACGCCACAAACCCACTACGCTGAGATAATGCGCTCACCAAAAGTTTCCCTCAATAAATTGATTGTTTCGTTGGCTGTATGGCCGTGTAGCGTCGTCTTGTTGGAACCAAAGGTCGTCCACATCAACATTCTCCAATTCCGACACATACAAGTCTTTAACCATGGCTCTATAACGTTCCCCCATTGACTGTAACATTTCGTCATTTTGGGAAGAAATATGGCCCAGTAATTCCCAAACAGTGAGTTTTTGAGATTTTCATTTCCAAATGTCACAATGTTCTTGTGAAAATCGGAATTCGGGGGGTCATCTCGTGTTGGGCCCATTCATCGAACGTTGTTCCGGAGTAAGCACTAAAACAACGGGTCCCCGTCAGTGAGTTTACAAATTACATCGTAGACAGCCCATTGATTTTGTAAAAGTTACGCAAATACACATCTAAAGGGGGAACCTCCCCTCTCGATTCCAACGAATAAGATCTCCGACTATAGAAAACACCGAAATGTCTTCGTTCTCCACTAAGACGAGATCACTTTAACTCCAATCGGCCTGACTCCAGCCACACCAATTAATCCCTTGTGTACCAAACAAACTGACTTTCTCCTTATGCTGCGGCCTCCATTTTCGATTCTAATTATAGAGCGTTTGATAGGGCATATCTGCGGAGTCGAATCTTAAATGTATTATTTAACAGAGCATGTGATAAATTCCAGCATTTCCATTAAACACGAGCGGGCCAACTCTTCTGTTGGTTGCAGCTTTAATTAATTTGTTGATTTTTTCCACTTGTATTTTGTGTCACTTCAAAATATCCACAACAACAACAACAACTGCAACAGCTACTGGCTGCTATTGCCGCCAGCAAACGGAGCAGACTGAAGACTTGCTGTATCTTTTAATTCAAATTCATGGGGTTCATATCTAACCCGCCACTGGCACAGCCTGCCGGCTGGCTGCCGCTGATATCTTTCCATCCATCTCAGCCTCACTGAAGTGATCTCAACTTGGAATTGAACAAAAAAAAAGGAAAGAAACACAAAGATTGTGTCTCTGTGGACTACTGCGAGACAGACAAACAGTCAGTCCAATGGACGGACATGCGTATCGGTATTGGCGATCATACAATTGCAGCGACAGCAGCTGTTTTTCCAATTTTGTTGCGACAGCGACAACAAAATGTGCATTTCAAATGTTTTTTTTCCCCCTGTTTGACTCGAACCCGGTACAGTTGAGCGGCTCTCTGTGTGCGAGTGTGTTTGCATCTATTTTACTCTTATTCTCGATTTGTGTGTGTGTGTGTGTGTTTTTTTTTCAATATCCAATTCAGCTGCTCTTGTTTTCATTCCGAATTTTTTTTGTTTGTTCCTCCTCTGTGATGTTTTCCAATTGTGGCCGACTGCACTTGTTCGGCTGTTACTTTTACTTCATGATTGGCGAGTAGAGGATTGTTGGCTTCCTCCGTTCGGTTCGGTGGTTCAGTCTGGTCATCAATTTGTAATAAGAGCACGCGTGCAACATATACTCGACTTGATCGTTCGATATACGAAGTACGTATATTTGTTCATACCCCTAACGGCGGTGTGATAAGTAAAGTTACGTTTATTTACTAAAAGTATCATAGGTCGGAAATCAGAACCCTTTCAGTGCCTGAAAAAATATAGCCCCAAGTAGCGAAACAGTAAATGTTGCAAGTGTATATTTATCAAGTACAGGGTTCTCCAACAAAAGGTGTTATTTTGGTATTCAAAGAAAAATGGATTTTTTTGAGATAAATGATCATAATAAAGAAGAAGAGGTATGCCGTTAATAACGAAAGACAACATCAGCCAAATGGTCACCACGACCGCGCTTACAGGACCATATCCTTTTCATGAAATTGTCCATTACTAAATCGCCAAGTGGCTGCCCTATATCCTCGATAGCCTCACAAATTCTATCTTTGAGGTCTTGAATCGACGCTGGGCTGTTGTCGTAGACCTTATCTTTCACGTGGCCCGAAAGGAAGAAGTCGCCAGGTGTTAAATCACAATTGTGATCACCTCTTCTTTCCTCCTTACGATACCCTAATTTCCTTCCGCTAACACAATGCATTGCATTTATAGGGGGCATCCCCTGAGTGTTCGCGTTAAAAAAAACACGGTCCGGAAACTTTTCCCGTAGGTTAGGTTAGGCTAGGCCAGCAATTCGGCCTGTTGTACGCTCCTGGTTTCTTCTACAAATTCCCTTCTTCTTTTTTCTACGTTAGGAATTCGGTCCCCTCTATAAAGTTCCTTAAATTCCTTATGTCTATTGCTTTGACGACCGACAGGCCGTCTAAGGTGTCCTCTCCTAACTGGAATCTTTCCTGACCTGCGAGAAAGCAGGGCACTGGCACAGGAAGTGTTCTGCCGTCTCGGCGTCCTCTCCACATGACCTACATTCGTGGCTCTCGGAATATCCTATTCTAAATAGGTGTGCCCTTAGGCTAGTGTGTCCTGTGATGACCCCAACTAGATTACTTAGTGCATTTTTGTTTTCTTGTAATCGAGGTTTCCCCAGGTTTCCTTTGTGGTTCTTCCCACCTGTTGCCCTTGCCACCTTAAGGCATCAGTTCCTTTTTTGTCTCTAGAAAAGGTTTAGACAGTTGCAGAGTATTTTGGTCGGATTCCCTTCCCATTTTAGCCAGTTCGTCAGTCCTGACATTGCCCGGAAACCCTTGGTGGCCTGGTATCCAGTTTTAACTATGTCATTATTTCTCGATACGTCATTTATCGTTTCCTTACAGTACATGAGTGTCCTTGATTTGACATTATCATCTCTGAGGGATCTAATTGAGTTTTGGCCTGTCTATGAAAATACAGATAGTTTTTCCTGTGACCCTATTCCGCAGCCATTCTAGGCATTCTGTGATGGCCTTGATCTCTGCTTGTAGAATCGTTGAGTACTTTGGTAACTGGTATACTAATTCAGTCCCCGAATCAGTTAAGGTGATTTTTCGAGGGAATTCCGGATCATTTTCATGCATTTCAAGGACCCAATCGGCCGGCTTGAGTTCTTGTGTTACCTAAACTTCACAAGCCTTAAGACTCAAGTCTTTTTTGCAAAATACGGTGTAATGACGCCCGATGAAACTAAACCAAACAATGTTGCCATTTCCGAAAAACTTCCTTTTTCTGAACCAAAATCTTTCTGAGATGACAAATAAGTCACATTAGTGCTGCCTGGTACGTGAATAATCATACTGAACCTTGAGTGTGTGAGTCAATCAGTTTCCTTCTTACTCATTTCAAAACTTGTCTCAGTCCTCGACTTTTCGTCCCATTTTCACCTAGCATACTTCCCTCGTACATAGCAGCCTTGTTATTGCTATTGCCCGGTACTCATACGGCTTTGCCATAACTCAGCTTGAAATTAACAACAACAAAAAAATGCATATTTAAGTATTTTTGTTCGAGGCATAATACCCGCGTACTTGAATGCCACTGTCTGCTGCGACGGCTGCTGCTGTGGTCCAGAGTGCACAGTGGATGGATGGATGTGGACGACGCACCACTCGTTGTATCTCTTTCTAAGTACTTAAGTGAAATTTAAGTCAAGTGTTTTTCTTTTCTTTCATTTCATTTCGTTGTTGTTCATATCGTTATTATTTTCTCAACTCAAAAAGAAAGAAAATGAAAATATGCCCGCAGTTCTTCCTGGCGATCGCTACATTTTACAGCGATCAATGACACATGTGTTGGCTGTGTCGCATGGCACAACGAAAGACGGTTTGCATGCGTGTTGGCTACAGCAGGAGGAGTGGGTCGACGTTAAACGTAGGCAAGCCAATTCCGGAAATTGATTTCCAATTGAAGTGAATATTTCTGTCCGAATGTTAAAGTGTTGTCTAGAGTGGCGAATGGACGGTATGGGATGGAGAGGGTATGTGGTCATTATTTATGCAGTTGAAAACAAAAATTGACAGGTTCAAATGTTCAATTCAAATGAAATCTAAGTATTATGAGTTCTTCCAAGAGTTTTCCGCTAAAAAAAAGTGAATCATGGCGTTATTGGACAATAGACACACATTTACTATTTGTGTTGTTCCCGAGTGTGCATTATTTTCAATGGAATTTGAGTCTATGAAGAAAAAATATGAAATAATGAAAATCGTTGTTTTTTATTCAAAAAAAAAAACCAAAGATTTTGTGAAAAATGTTAAACTGTACGAAAATTTATATTTTTAATAGAAAAAAAAATAGATTTTCCGTTGGAATTTAAGAAACTGTTGTTGAAATTTTAAAAAATATACAAAAGTGTTTCTAATGAAATGTAGTTCCCTCTCTCCTACAGATATATATATTTTTTTTTTTGAAATTTTGGTTTAGCTATAAATAGTCATAACTCGAAAACGTATACATCGATTTCTTTGAAATAAATTTGAAAACAAATAATCACTACATTATTTTAAATCTTCACCTTTAGCTGTTGTAGACGTACAGTGTCAATTTATTGATTTGATCCACATGCTATAACTTTTTTGTCTGGGATTTTTCCTCTTGACAGAGCAGGAGCTATTTAGCAGGGGGTGCTAGGATGCATTGGGTCCATAATGATGCAGAATATTTTGCTGATATATATTTATTGGTACGTATATTCCTTAACTTTCCATGGAGGAACCTACGAGGATCTTCTGTCAAATCAGTGGTCTGAGCACGATATAATTGTGTATACTCAGCTGGCTCTGAACAGGCTAATGATTTTCGAGAGAAGTCTGGCTTAGAGATAACTCTCATACTTGGTGTAGCCAAAGATTATAATTGTTTAAGGAAAACCGTACTTACCATACTATTGATTCAAGCACGGATTACTTAATTTTTTGTATCAGTGTACGTGGAGGAAAAGTACTCAAGAGCGGTGTCCGGAGAGACTACACTGCATTCGTTGTTCGGAACAGACGTTTAGCAGATTATCGAACCGTATTACGGAGAATTTCCCCGGTAGGTCCTTCTTTTTGAAAACGTTCTGTGTGGTCCCATAAATTCTTTAGCAAACGTTTCTACTATAACTCAAACTCAGCGCAAGCTCACCTCTACTCACAAAGGCGTCCTTAACAAAAACTCTGCGTGCTCTTATTATTTGTAATTCTCCCAATCCCATTTCGAATTTCCTCACATGCCATTCAACCGTATATTCTGCAATCTACACGCAAATTGAAGTGTCCATACGTATTTTTAGATTTCCGATGTCTGAGCAACGTTGCACGTAAACCAGCAATCGTTAATTATCAGAATGAATATTTCCTGATACGCGCCCGCTGATATCTGTCGCCGGCGTGAATTTGTGTGTGTGTGTGTGTGTGTGTGTGTGAGTGCGTGCGTGCATTTGCCCCACTTTACGTTCCGATTAAAAGTAAATTGCAACAACAACACGGTCGTTTGTTTTTATTTATGACGTTTAGTTCTTCGTACTGTAAATTAAAGGGCCAGTGGCAGCAACAACAACAACAAACGCCAACAATCAACATTGCGTTATACGCAAACATTTCATTAGTTGGATTCATTGTTCGTTAAATGTTCGTCTTTCATTTTCATTGTCTCTTTATTTTCACTTTGTTCAATTGGAACCTAAATTCACATTGAAACAATTGATAAACAAGCGGCCGACACACGTTATCTCCACCCAAAACGAACGGTTAGTCAATATTGCTCCCTGGAGAGCCACATGAAGAGACACCAACAACACCAACTGACACCCAACAGCAAAAGCAAACCGAAAAAAAAAAATCGATTACATTTCATTACATTGCCACGCTGTACAGTGACTACTACTTAGTGTTAGTTTTCATGGGGAAATGTTGAGTAGCCAGTGAGAGCGTATGTATGGACGATTTGCTATCTGTCTGGCGGTTCATGTGTACTTACATACATACATATGGTGAGAGTACACTTGCCTGAGACGGGTGAGCATACATAGGTTGTACTCGTTAGTAACTTATGTACGTATGTATGCACAGATGATAAAGTAAAGCTCTGAGTCTGTGCCTTTTGCCGTTGTACTTTCATATTTTGTTGAGAAAGATCAAACGCCAACGATCTGTAATGCGATGTCATGCCAACGCACGCACATACACAATTGTGTTGTAATTTATTGATAGATTTCATGTGTTTTCGATTTTTCTCTTTGCGACTTTTAAAGTGTGACATCAGTGATTCGGTGGCATTCACATACAAGTGTACGTACGTGTGTCTGTGTCTGTATGCCTGGAAACTAACCAACAATTCGAAAAATCAACCATTTTCATCCATTTTTGGGTGAAGAGAAATAGGGTTAGATTACACATGATGTTTCCAATTCCATGATTAGTTTTCCTACATCTCTTAACAATTCTGGGACGATTTTCCTCTACACAAGTAATCACAGTGAGTTTCAACTTTGAGGAATTCAAATTTGTAACGCACTGTTATGTACCTCAGTCTCATAACATTGAGAGAGAGAGAGAGAGAGAACATATTAATGTTGGCAGAACTATCTTGAAAACACTATCGTATTTGCAACACATGAGCAAATGTGCAATATGATAGTGCCCAGTGGGTTCGTTTTTGTATTCCTCAGGCATAGGCGTAACTAGGCCTGTCTGAGGGTTAAGAAAAATACAAGCCCTCACCCAGAAATCTGCTCTGCCGGTTGCGAAAGAAGTACAATGAACTAGCAACGGTGCGAAAGCCCCCCAAAGAAAAATTCTAGTTACGCTTATGTCCTCTGGCTCCATGGAACACAATATCGGTTGGTCCATCCAGTAGTTTCTTTTTGAATCATATAGTGTTTTTAATTTCACGATTTTGATTTTCTTTATAAAATATAATGAGAAAATAGTATTTTTCCCAAACAAAAAAAAAACTTTAAAATTGTATTGTTTTTTTTTTACCCAAAATAAATAAATAGTATTGAAAAAAATGTGTCGGGAAGTAAAAAAGTCGTATAAACCCACAATCACAGTTGTAAAAATTGCGTTCACAGTGTAATTTTTCCGCTTGAGCAGGATGGCGCGCCCACAACACAATGGATCGCTTGGGCACTGAGTTCGATATACGTGTTATCAGCCGTCTCGGTGATATCAATTGGCCAACTTGGAGCTGTCAGGCCTTTTTTTTGTAGAATACCGTCAAGCATTGATATTTTGGTAACAATCCAATAACCATTCAGGGGTTTGAGGAGAATATCAAGGGTCATTCGTTGGAACAGAGACAAAAAACGTCAACAAGGTCTTGAAAAATTGCTACTGCGAGGCCAGCCGAGGCAGCCACTTGAATGATGTTATGCCATAAATACCGGGAAATGTTTACTTTTTTTCGAATAAACCAATAATGGGTCATTTCGTAAATTCATCACTGCGTAAAATCATCACATTTTGACACACACGTATTTAATATTTTTATATTCTACAGAAAAGATCTTTTCTATGTAGAGTACACACTTCTGATGTCCTTTCATAAAAAGTCAGTGTCACGTTCGTAGAAACACCCCATATCTGACCTCTATTGAAAAAGTTCACATGTGAGTAGATTGTTTTTGGCAAAGATAGACCCGGTCTAAGACGGATGGCACTAATTCCAGGTGGCGCCATTTAAATGTTTCGTTCCTGTAAAACCCTCCTACCGTCCAGTGAAAAAGTACACCACTACATGGCCTTTGTTTTCAAGTAGATCACCAATATCTTTCACATCCACTTACCCATTTGCTTGCTTTAATTTCGGTTTACATACAAAATAATAAAGTAACACCAAAAGTATTTTTTTTTTTGTTTTTGTAAATTTTAAAAATTTTCTTTTATTGATTTTTTTCGAGGATTTTTTGTTTTTTTTTCTTTTCAATATTTCTTTTTAATTTTGTTTTTTTTTTCTTGTTGTTGTGGTTGTTTTTTGATTGGCATGTAAAAATAAATCTATAGTTTATAAGATACTTAGCAATATGTATGTATATTATATATATTTATATGTATAGATATATATATATATATATTATTTAGGTATATAAGTATAGCTAACAGTGTTTTCCGTTTGTTTTTCTATGATCCTTTTCGTATTCATACGTGTACAAACGCAAACAAGGAAATAATAGTGGAGATGTGTGTAAAGTAAACTATTAAAAAAAATAATAATATTAATTAAAAAAAAAAAAAAAAACACTACGTTTTTTTTGTAAATAATATAAATGTACAGAGAATTATGAATACATATGATATTTTAAAGGGTTTGTTTTTGTTTGTTTAGAAACTAAGGTAAATTTAATATTCGCTTTCCATTTTTTCGTTTTTACTTTAAAGAAGAAAAACGAAACCCTATTTTTTTGATGAGTTCAGTTAGTTACTATTTGTTGTTAGCACTTTGCAAAAGAAAAAAACGTCTAGGAAAGTCGTTTTCTATATTTTAAATTATCATAATATTATTTAAATTAATTTATAAATTAACGTGTGATTGAATTACCTTAGCTAAACAGACAAGGAGGGACACAAACAACATTTCTTGTATACTTCTTTTTTTTTACAAACAAACATATTTTATTTTCAATGGACAGGTTGTTTTGTTTTTCTTTCATTGAATACGAGGAAATTTCTTTAGGTTTTCATGTTTTCTTTATCGATTTTAATTAAAGTAATGGAAATTTTCGTTTACTTAAATGCTTTGCTGTGTTTTGTTATCGTTAAAAAATAAAAATAAGTTTTATTTTTTAATTATAATTTTATTAATTCCATATTTTATCAAAAAATATAGTTAACAATTCTTAATTAACGTTAATGCCTGTTGCTGATTTTTTTCCCTTCGTTTACCTCTTACATACACATACTTAAATAAACCGAAAAAACTCGTTTTGAATAAATTTAATTTCATATTTAAATTATAAAAAAAAATCACTTTTCTGTATTTGTTTAAAAAAAATAATATTTTTTTTTTTAATAAAAAAAAACATAAACCAAAAAATAAAGTTTTTTTACATTTTCAATACATACTTTTTCCATTTAGAGTACATTAATGGAGGATACCCACCCCCTTCTCGTAATCAAGTCTTTTTTTTGTCGAAAAATTAAACTACACATTCTCATGTATTTCTTTCAGTTACTCTCGTTTTCTTTTCGTTTTTCTTTTGGAAGATCAATCAATTTTAATTAGCTGTCTGTCTAACTATCTCTAACTATACGTATGCATGTCTTTTCGTTTTTCGTTATCGTTTTGTTTTGTTTGTTCTACTCCTTCTAAGAAAAAAAAAATCGTAAGTCAAATTCTGTTTGCGTGTTGCTGCTTAAATTCTCCAGCCCTGATCGTCGTCCACATTTGAGTCTGTATCCGAGGGTTCCTCGCCGTACATATCGGCCAACTTACGGAAACGTGGCCCAAAGTTGGAGAGATAATCAAAATTGAGATCACCATCATCTGTGCAGGATGCCAAACTGGACAGCGAGCCATCCGAATTGCCATCCCCCTCATAGGCATAGTGCCGCACATCGTCTATGGGGAAGGAGCCGATCTCACGATCACAATTCTCCTTCTTGTCGCCCAGGAACCCGCCAATGTCGGGGATCTCTTGGGGATTTGTTGGCACGGCATGCAAACTATGCGGGTCCTTGTACAGCGTCTCGCCATAGAAGGGCTGTGTGGTGCGCAACACATTGAGATCGTAGTCGGTGTCACGTTCGCCGCCACCCTCATCCTCGTAGTTAATGATCGTTTCTCTGATGTCATCGATATCCTTTTCGTGCCAGCCGTTCTTCTGTTTCTTCTGTACCACCACGGCCAGTAGGATAATCAGCAGCAGGACTATGCACGATATGATGGCTATTAGGAAGTTCCGATCAATGCCAAAACTAACGGCCACAGCCACTGCCCTCTGGCAGCCAGAGTCGATATTATGCGAAACAGCCGGGGCGCCCAAATTGTACGTCTGATCGTTAATGGTTAAATTGCGTATGCAACCGAAGAATCCCTGTTGGCCCGGTATGTACGTCCAATTGAGCTGATGTCCCAGATTGACCAAATCCACGGGGGTGCCACCCAACTGCAGCGGCGCATTGACATTGAGGAACTCATTGGGCCCCTGGGGGGCGCCCAAACTCATGCAGGTCGACAGGCGGCAATTGTCCACGGTCATTTCGATGCTGGCCTTCTGCAGTACAATGTCCAGTTGATAGGATTTGCCGGCTTGCAGCTGGATGTGTCGATGGTCGATGCGTATGGTGCCCGAGCCATAGTCCACCGTCAACACGGGATAGCCCTTAACCAGTTCGAGGGCCAAAAAGTCCGACAAAGGCAACAGATGATTGTAATTGATCGGACCCAGGTACATAATCAAACCGTGATCGGTTTGTGGGGCAATTTCCAAGCTAATTCGGGTATTATCACAGGCGGCAATGGGCTCATAGAAGGCATAGCCATTGCCATAGAAACCAACCGACACCAGTTCACAGTGCGGTCCCGTAAAGCCATCAATGCAATCGCAGGCATCATCTTCACCCAACTTGGGGGTGCCATTATTCAGACAGTAGTTGCGGCTCTTGGCCTCACACACGCACTGGGCTTCGATAAACGCATTCACACCCACAAACGAGGTGGTGTTCGAGTAAATCATATAAGGCACTGCCGATTTGTGTAGGGTATTGGTGCAGGAACTTTCACACTTGTACTTTTCAATCAGACACTCGTCGATGTTCACCATGAGTATTTGCAAGTCCAGTTCGTTCTCCAGTTCATCCTGGTGCTGGGCCACGATGCCGTTCAATTTCTCGGGGGCATAATACGGCGAACCATGGGCCGAGTAGCGTACATCTAAGGTGTTGTTGGCATTTTGCAGCACAGTGAAAACGTCCACATTGGCCACGGACGTATTGAATAGTTTGGCCAAATAATATTGCAAGCGATCTTTTAGCGATAGAACTTCATCTTCCTGGGCATCACGTGGCACACTAATGAACTCCTCTTTGGTTACGTTATAGAAACGTATGCTGCCACTCTTGTCGACCGCCTCTTCGGGCAATTCTCTGACAACGACCGTAACATCGGCCACCACCGAATGGCTCGATATGAAGGTGGATTCTTCGGTGACCTTGAACTGCAAATCATAGGTGCCTTCAGCGGTGCCCTCCATAATGGTAATCATGCCCGAGCTAGGATTCAAACGGAAATTGTCATGAGGTATTCCCTGAGCCCACTGGAATGTCTTGTCATCCAGATCCCAGTCGTCCAAATCATCGACAAACACCCGACCGATTTCCGTATCAGGCGCTTCGCCCTTGTAATTGTAGAAGGTGATGCGTGAGGATCCCTCCGACATGGCATTATCGTTGACATCGCCAATAATCAAATGTAAAATGCTGACTTGACTCATCTTGGGCTGTCCCGAATCACTGATGCGTATGGGTATGAAGTATTCCTTCTGTTGTTCCCGATCAAACTGGACATTGGCAAACAGATAGTCGTTGTCGATGCTGAACTTGTTCTTAATGTCCTCGGAGGCTTCGCTGTCAATGCCAAACGTGTAGGGCGGACCATTTTGCGGTTCATCGTAATCGTTGGCCTGCAATTGGACGACTTGGCCGGGATTGCGATTCTCTTGCCATATGACGGGCATTTTATTGATCAAGAACGGTGCGTTGTCGTTGATGTCCTGCAGATTTATGGTAACCGGTGCCACGGACTTCAGGCCGGTGCCATCTTCGTCGACGGCCGCTATAAGAACCTGCCAAGACTTGTGGCCATGTGGCAAATCACGATCCAATGGTTGTATCAGTTTCAAACAGCCATTGTCGTCGATGCTCAACATTTTCTTGTGGTCATCCTTAACGACAAAGAATTTAATGTGCTGTTCCGCATTGCGATCCTTAATATCGGGATCGTACGCTTCGATATCCAAGATGCAGTGCTCGAATGTCTGCTCTTCGCGTATCGTAATCGAGTAGTTCTCCTTGAACATGGGCGGATTGTCGTTGACATCTTCGAGTTTTATAATGACCGTGGCATAATCATCGAAAATGCCATCGAACGCTCGTATCTTCAGCATGTACTCGGTGATATTCTCATAGTCCAATCTGGAGTTGACGGTGATCTTGCCCGTTTGCTCCTCAATCTTGAAGGCATTCGCCACATTGCCACTTTCGATGGTGTACTTGATCTGCGATGCATTATCCTCGTCCTCGGCCGTCACTTCAATGACAATGAAGTTGATATTGGCATCTTCGGGCAGTTTATCGGCCACATACTCGGTCATCTGGAAATGGGGCTTGTGATCGTTCTTGTCGGCAATCTCGATGCGAAACACTTGCTGGCCCCGATTGGGTTCGCCGTTCTTAATCAAACTCGACGGCGAATTGTCGCTGGCTATCACCTTGACATTGTAGAAATCCCTTTCTTCGCGATCGAACGTGGTGAGAGCAGTGATGTTGCCCGTTTGCGAATCGATGGTGAAGAAATCACGATTGTCGGCCAGTTCAAAGGACACAATATTGTTGGCCTCGGTGCCATCCATATCGAAGGCGCGCACCTGCATCACAGCTGTGCCGGCCGGCTCATTTTCCAAAATAGTGCCGGCCTTAACTTCCGTGAAATAGGGAATATTATCGTTGACATCCTCCACACGAATCTTGAGCACATGTTCGGCAACCAAATCAAAGGTATTGCGAGCACTCATCGTCAGCGTGTAATCGGTGACGGCCTCATAATCCAACGATTTGCCCAAACTGATGGACACACTGTTCTCCATTTGATTGAAGACAAACGTTTTCTTGCTATTCGTTTGCTCCGTTCTGCCGGTAATCAATTCGAAAATAACCTCCGGCTTATTCGGGACATTCGAGATCGCCTTTAGCGTTACAATGGGCGCCGAATAATCGTTGAAATTCTCCTTCATATAGATGATATCATCGCCGAGTTCAATGAACGAGGGCGGTTTCTTGGACGACTCCACCACACGTATACGCACTTCGATCTGAGCGTCCTGAGGTGTATCGGGAACGATGTTGTACGCCCTAACCGTGATGGTGTAATACTGACCGGGCTTCTTGTCGATGGGACGTGTTAGGGACACAATACCGGCCGCTTTGTCAATCTTGAAGTAATTACGATCACGTTCGGGTAAAATTTCATATTCGATAATACTGTTGTTGCCATCATCCAAATCACTGGCCGTAATACGCATAACAACCGCATTGGGCTGAAAAGAGAAGAAAGGAAAACTCAACATAAGGCAACTGTGGGCTGGTGAGGTGCTAAAAGACTTTGGTAAACAAAAAATGTTCCAGAAATGGTGGGTGACTCCACATTGAATGGGAGTTGTGTCCTTTTTTTTTATTTGTTATTGGGAGAATAATGATTTGATGTTTGTGGGAATAGATGAGGACTTGTCTGTAAATCAGTGAGCCTGTCCTACACAATTTGTTTACACACTGATGGCGACCTTCTATTTCACAGCCATCTTAGAACAACTAATGATTTTCCTACAGAAGTTTTACATTTTTAAAATCTGTAAACGAAGCGGTAGAGTAGCCGGCATTTACGAGGCGGGAACCCGCTGTGATGGCGGGTTTCTTCGCTTCAAAAACTCTCTAACCAGAAATGGCTTCTCGTCTTGTCTTTTCTTCACTTACAATCAAATTAATCACCATAAAACACATTAGCCGCACAACTTATAAATTTCCTTGGAAAATATTGATTATTTTTTCTTTATCGTTTAATTTTCTGTTGCCCGTTTCAACAGGCAAAACTTAACTTAACAACAGGGGCCGACAGACTACTGAGTATATTTACGTTGTCGTTGTTGCCTTTCTATCGCCCCATAATCTCTCAAAAGCTAAGAGGTTTCAAGGTTCCTCTTACAGTCAGCCTGTCCACTACTGTTGTCTTGCGATTTTGCTGAGAGCAGTGAACTCAACTGGAAATGGGAAAACTGGGAAAATGAATGAATTTGTTTTTCGTATATAAACTACAATAAGGTAGTGACACAAAGCGGTGACATGTGATAACGATGTAAAAACGGCAAGAAAGAGGTAAATGACTGGAATATGTGGGGGGTGGTCTTTTTTGGTTGAACGAAGGTAGAATTCATTCATTATCAACAGCTACAGTATGTCCACAAAGGAATTTGATAAACGATATGTGTTCGAGTACATATGAAATTGATAGTTTGTGACAAATGAAATACACACCTATAAGAAAGCAATAAGGATCTGCATATGAAATTGATAGTTTGTGACAAATGAAATACACACCTATAAGAAAGCAATAAGGATCTGGTTTCAATTGCTAGACCCCACCACTCTTGTTCGTTTGGCAGAAGGCCAAATAAAAAAAGGAATTTAATTTATAAGTCTCATATCAAAAAAATGTTGAAGAAGTTTTTGGACAAATAGAATACAGAACTAGCAAACGAGATCGAGAGCTAAAGGCTTTCGAGAGTGAAGAGTTGGTCCATTGTGATAATCTTGAAAGAAAATAAATAGGGAAGGAAAGCCGAGGCGAGAAGAAGGTAAAATAAACATGATTATTTCAAAATTTAGAACAATCTGATGCATTCCACAAATGCTGACTAGGAAGTCAGAGTCTCAATAGTCACTTGTTGGATGTTGTCAAGGAAACTGCTGCCCAGATAAGTGAGACGATGTACCTATAGACTCGCCGGTGGCGTAACAGATACTGCGATAGCCCTGTAAGAAAAGGGAAAGGGTGCGGTGAGAAGGAAACCAATCAAATACAGATAGCCAAGAGATGTTGAATACTTATTTTTAGAAAATTGAATTTAATAGGCAAGCTGGGCAGCTTTTCGCTGTCGTCAAGGGAACTGCTGCCATACGCAGATATTGTGATTGCTTTGGCAGAAAAGGAAAAGGGTGCGGTGAGTAGGATTACAATGAGAGATGCGAGAGGAAGGCAAAAGGAAACCGATGAGGTTACAATTAAGAACAATTTGGTGCTTTTGATAAACGTTGACAAGAAAGTCAAAGGGCAAATGTTGGAGGTCGACAAGGAAACTGCTCTCAAGGCAAGTGGAACGATGGTCCTCTTGGCTTAGACGGTGGCGTAACCGAAATTGTGAGAGCCTTGAAAGAAAAGGGAAATGGAGCGGTGAGAAGGAAAGCAAGCAAACAGAGAGATCCAAGAGAGATCAATACAAGTTTAGGCAAATCGAATCAGCATGAAAAATGTAGCAATTTAGTGTCAAAACCTCAAAATCAAAACCTCAAAAAAACAAAAAATAAACTCACTTAAGCGGTTGCTTGTGAAAGCCACTGATGGATCCCTGCATGCGCCACTACTGTAAGGACACGTAAGTCTTCCTATGTCAAACCCACTATATTGACTTCTTTTTTATTTCTGAAATCGCGATAATCAATAAAAAGAAGGGGGGAATACTCAGCAAGGGCAGCCAAAAGATGGACCCTAAAAAATCAAGTAGTTGCCCAAATTTCAGGAAATCGCATTAGGATGCAAAAAATAAATAAAATAAAAAAAATCTGGACGAGGCCAAGACCTAAAAATTCAAGTGAATGCTTAAACTTCAGGAATTCGCATAAAGATGAAAAAATAAATTAAAAAAAATTATGGACGAAGCCCTAGAACACTCCCTAAATTCGATTCGCCGCCCATTATGCAAGAGTGGGCACTCAAACTTCATACAATTGCGTAAGGACGAGTACAAGTGTTGTATTGTTGTACGAGTATTGTCATTAAAAAAAAATTATTAAAATTAAAATTAAATTAAAAAATCACTTTTATCCGGTATCCGATTTATTATTTCAGTTTGAGGTAATTGTTTTTCGGTTTTAAGGGTCTTCTCATATCATATAGGGGTTGGCATTTTCCTGTTTGGGGGGAGGGGGTGAAGTGTTATCGCCAGAAATCCAAAATTACCTATGTCCGTGAAGATAAATTTTAAAATTTAACTAGTCAAGACACAAACCGCCTTTTTAACAGAGCGGGTATAGGGAGTTAACAGAGCCATGTTAAGTGGTTAACAGTGAAAATGCTTATATATATTTACGATTTCTGACCGATCGGACGAAAAAAATAAAAAAAAAAACAAAATAATTTAAATAAAACAAGAGCATCCAACAGGGTATGTTTTGGAGTTGACCCTAAAATGAGCATTACTAAGAACATTTGTAAATGGGCATAGAGTGACAAAAGAAGGCCCACTCTGGCTGACTGGAAATAGATGCTGGGTCCACAGTAGTACCATGGATAGCTCTTGTGATTCCAAATCGATCTGTATATCACACTTGTCCAAAAAGTGTTTCAGAACCGATTTATTCAGATTTTTAACTTAAATTTTAATTTTTCTGTAAGGCCCACTGTGACGGACTGGAAATAGATGCTGGGTCCACAGTAGTACCATGGATAGCTCTTGTGATTCCAAATCGATCTGTATATCACACTTGTCCAAAAAGTGTTTCAGAACCGATTTATTCAGATTTTAGACTTAAATTTTAATTTTTCTGTAAGGCCCACTGTGACGGACTGGAAATAGATGCTGTGACGTGGGCCTTACATGAAATTTAAAATTTAAGTCTAAAATCTGAATAAATCGGTTCTGAAACACATTTTGGACAAGTGTGATATACAGATCGATTTGGAATCACAAGAGCTATCCATGGTACTACTGTGGACCCAGCATCTATTTCCAGTCCGTCACAGTGGGCCTTACATGAAATTTAAAATTTAAGTTAAAAATCTGAATAAATCGGTTCTGAAACACTTTTTGGACAAGTGTGATATACAGATCGATTTGGAATCACAAGAGCTATCCATGGTACTACTGTGGACCCAGCATCTATTTCCAGTCCTTCACAGTGGGCCTTACATGAAATTTAAAATTTAAGTTAAAAATCTGAATAAATCGGTTCTGAAACACTTTTTGGACAAGTGTGATATACAGATCGATTTGGAATCACAAGAGCTATCCATGGTACTACTGTGGACCCAGCATCTATTTCCAGTCAGCCAGAGTGGGCCTTCTTTTGTCACTCTATGCCCATTTACAAATGTTCTTAGTAATGCTCATTTTAGGGTCAACTCCAAAACATACCCTGTTGGATGCTCTTGTTTTATTTAAATTATTTTGTTTTTTTTTTATTTTTTTTCGTCCGATCGGTCAGAAATCGTAAATATATATAAGCATTTTCACTGTTAACCACTTAACATGGCTCTGTTAACTCCCTATACCCGCTCTGTTAAAAAGGCGGTTTGTGTCTTGACTAGTTAAATTTTAAAATTTATCTTCACGGACATAAATTACCTAACAATCATTTTCATAACTTTACAGGAGAATCCAAACACTGTTGAAAAATCTAAACACTCTTCTTGTTTTGTCTACAAATTCTACATTTTTTTAAAATTGAAATCTAAAATTTAGCAGAGACATGTATTTTTGGCCATTTTGCAATAATCAATCAAATACGCGATTTTGGGTTCTTTGATGTTTGGTCATGTTGGATTTCAGTTGACGATAGACGCACATTCACAACAACAAAATTTTAAATTATTCACTTGATTGATGTTATTCTTTTTTTTTTTTTAATAATAACCTAATCCGATTATCTGTTGCATTTCTTCGGATTTACATTTCCAATTATACATGCACTTATACGGCCACCATTATCAACATTATCATCATCATTCGCACATACATACTTATGTTGTAGATAATAATGTACGTCCAATTCATCATGGGGAATTACCCCTAACAAAATGTATTGCTGTGGAAAATCGTATACTCGGCACATGTAGTACAATTAAGGATTAGCCAACTCTCGAGGGTAAAATGTAATTAATCAAAATATTGTTCACTTTTTTAATGAGGACAGACGGGGGTTCACACTATTTGAACTACCTGTAGAATTGGTCATTTCAAAATCACACTTCGACTGGGTGAAATCAGTGTGGGGTGTAATTTGCTAATTAAGAAAGGATGGAGGCTATAAAGACCTTCTATAAGGTCTTCTAATAAAATAAATTCTAATAAAAGACTTTCTAGAAGGCCTTCAAGTAAAAGACATTCTAATACAAATAACTTCTATTGGGCCTTCTAGGAAAATGACTTCTAATACAAGACAATCTAATAAAAAAAACTTCTACTAAATGACCTCCGAGAAGGCTTTCTAGTAAAACTAGAACTTCTAAAAAAGGCCTTCTAATTAAATAACTTATAGAAGACCTTCTAGTAAAAGAACTTCTAATAAAAGACCTTCGAATGAAATCACTTATAGAAGACCTTCTATTAAAAGACTTTCTAGAAGGCCTTCTAGTAACAGAACATCTAATAAAAGACCTTCTAGAAGGCCTTCTAGTAAAAGGAATTCTAATACAAGAACTTCTAATAAAAGACCTTCTAATGAAATAACTTATAGAAGACCTTCTAGTAAAAGGCCCTCTAATAAAAGACTTTCTAGAAGGCCTTCTAGTAAAAGAACTTCTAATAAAAGATCTTCTAGAGGGCATTCTATGAAAAGGACTTCTAATAAAAGGCCTTCTAATGAAATAACTTATAGAAGACCTTCTAGTAAAAGAACTTCTAATAAAAAATTGTACCGTAAGCATTTTTTTTTCGAAACTCGTCTTTTTAATGAAATTCGATAGAAAACTGTGCAAAGCTCTTAATCACAAAATATAAAAAAAATTATATTTACAAAGATATAACAAATTCAATTACACCACTAGCCCTTTATGCTTGACCATACAAAAATCCCTCTCCTGTAAAGTTTTCTTCTTGGCGCTTATGTCTTTTTCGCGGTTAGGACTCGATATACCGCTTATGGGAGAAAGCGCAGAGAAGTTACCACACAACAGAGCTAGAACAGTTTTCATTTGGAAATCTATCGAAATTAACATATAAAATGGCCTAAAAGTAAAGTTTTCATTTGGAAATCTATCGAAATTAACACATAAAATGGCTTAATGTGGAAATTCCCTTAAACGACGAACGCATTTGCGGGGATAGATTTTTTTTAGCGAAAAAAGAAAAATTGCCACAGGGTGGGTGACTGTTTTTATCGTTTTTTCTTTTTTTTCGTATATGAAATAGCTATTACAAAAATGGAGTTCAAAAGCCATTTTAACAATCTCCGTTTAGGAGTTCAACAGCAGTTCTAAATTTCAGTTTATATGGGACATGTGACTCTTAACCGGAGATTGTGAACACTGACCGCAATTCACAAAACTATTAACAAAAGCAAAATTCAGAGAAGCAAAATCATTTTAAAATTCTTGAAGCATCTTTTTTACCTGGGCACTAAAAGAAGATACCCAAACTAAAAAAAACACACATGCTTGCAAATTTGGAATATTTGTGTCGTCAAAAAATAGACAATATAAAAAATCCCCAAAAATGTGGCCAAATAAACGATTCTTGGAAAATACAATTTTTTTTTTGCTCTCACAAATTTGTTTTTCTGTGATTAGAAAAACGTCCTGCAGAGATCTGTTTGGCTCCATTTCACGTTAATTAAAGAATATTTGTTATATCTAACATTCATTAGTGAATTGGTAATAGAACTATGTGGGCAATAAGGAGTGACCCTACAATCAATTAGTGGGCAAATTAGAGGGCACACTCACTAGACTTTTCTGCATAAAATGAAGAAATGGTTTGAATTACGTTGAGACGCTCGCAAAGAGTAATGACTTGGAAATGCTGACATACGAGTAAGAGAGTGATCACTCAGTCTTGTAAAAAGTTCCCTAGAAGAACATTAACCGTTCGGACCCGACTATAAACAGTAGGTCCCGGCCTCGTGCCGACTGATTCCAGAGAAGTTCCCTGTCTAAATAACTACTCAGAGTGATCTGATGCAATATTAAAGAATTTTATTAAAGCTCTGCAGCTATTACAAAAGAAGGCATATAAATTTGTGAAAAAGGTCTTTTAAATACAACAGCCACGAGTATTTCAATCAGGAGGCAAATTCGCCTCTGTGAACTGATTTTTAACCGCAAGGAAAAGAAAACAATTTTATAGAAATTTTAAAATGAGGAATACAACGCTGGGTATTTTGACTGTTAAATTCGGACATATAAATAGAGAACTATAACTATATTTGAAATAGTTTTGAGAGCCCCACGTCATTGCTTGGCTTTTTGTATTTTAATTTTTAATGCGAAAATGTTACCGACGTTTGAAGAAAAAGTAAACAAACAAACAATTGGAATGTAAACAATGAGTTTGACAATCAAACTTCTGTCGAAATGAAAATAATTGCAGTCAGCTGTTCTTCCTTCAACAAATTTGCCCATTTAATTTTTGTTTGTTTTTAAAAACCATTTTTACTGGCGTTACTTTTGCGTTACAAATTTTGCTTGGCACGAATAGGGTTAATGGAATGACAATTTCTGTCATGTCTTCTACAATGCCTGCAAATGTTTGTATGGACATTTTCAAAATGCATCCTTTTAAAACCAAAAAACAGCCCTTCAAAGATTTCTTTGTCAAAACCTTTTTTTAATAAGTAAAAAAAAAACACACACACGAACTAATTATGTTTGAGAGATTCGTTTAGAGAGAATGATTACACTGGGTAACAACCAAAAAAAAGTCATGGGTTTCTCAGCTGATTTAGACTAATTTTGGTGTTCTGAGTCCGAATATCACATTGATTTTGCTGTATCAGGTCAACTTTTTGAGATACAGCCATAGGCCTAAATGACCATTTTTCCCTGAAATGTAAGCCTTTTTATACGCTTCAATATGCTAATATTAGGGGTTTTAAGGGGATTATTCAGGACATATGAAAACTGTTATATACCCTGAAATAAATTCCTAATTTAATAATACGCTAATACCTAATTTAATAATAAGTCCATGAACACGTTAGAGTGCGCCGCGTGGAAATCGTTTGTGCAGGTGGTGAAGAACTTCCTGGGGAACACGAAGGCAGCAAACCACGCCAGACTCATCAGCAGCATGATAGAGGCCTTTCAAAAGCTCGGGTGTTTGATGAGTATAAAAATGCACTTCCTGTTCTCACACATGGAGAAGTTTCCTGAAAACCTTGGGGCGATGAGCGACGAGCAGGGAGAAAGGTTCCATCGGGACATGCGCCAAATAGAGGATAGGTACCAGGGGAGGTGGGACGCAGTCATGATGGCGGACTACTGCTGGATGCTGAAGAGAGACAACCCAGCAGCTGCTCACAAACGGGAATCGAAGAAACGCCGATTTATGCCGTGAACTCTGAACAAAAAATCCTGACCTGATAGAACAAAACCAAGGTCATTTTCGGACTCAGGGCATCTAAATTAGTCTAATTCAGCTGGAAAACCCTAGACTTTTTAAAAAAAAAATTTTTTGTTGCTCAGTGTTATCTTTGAGATGGATAACTCTATTCATATTCTTTCGTTGATTAAGATCACCGAAAATAAGAAAACCAAATGTTTGCTATGGAAAGTCTTCCAAACATCCCTTTTGGTAAGGAGTGTGAAAAACTACGCTGCAGGGGTCTTAAGCAGCTGCACACTTTTTTTAATTTCCAAGTAATATGAAGAAAACTATTTTTTTCAATTATTTTATCGAAATAATGCAATCGAAAAGGGTTGAAATTGACAGAAAAATAGAAAACAATAGCTGAGATTATTGAAGGATAAACAAGAAGAAAATGACATGAAGGCGGGCCATTGAACTGAAACAGACACATATTCTTAGGAAAGGGGGAAATTTTTTGTAGATTACACAAATGTATATGAGAATAATAAAGATCAACAGATACATATATATATGTAATTTAAATGCATTCGATTTTAAAACAACAAATAATGATATACATAAGTTTTGTTGATATTTATACAGTCTTTTTAAATTATTTATTATGGCTGAAAGCTGGAGTGTTAGTATTCTGGTTCAAGGCCTGTTTGAAGACTCTGTGAAAAACAAAACAACAATAGCCTTGAACCACAACAATGGACATAACTAATTTTCATTTCATTTATTAAAATTCAGTAGGTAACTGAGCCTCTCGGGCCTTATTTAGTTACAGAATAATATCATTAAATTAACTGTCTGTTTCCATAAAATGAATTGGTTCGTTCGTTCGGAGTTACACAAAAAATATGTAACAATACCCACGGTTCAACAAAAGGGAATACAAACTTTTGTAAAAATGTTTCTGTTCAATAACTGGAAGAATATGTTCTTGAGGGGGGTTTTTTTGGAGGTAATGCAAAGTTTCTTGTGAAAACTATTTAAAAGCGCAGACATACACAAGTCATCCTTTTGGACTGATGACAGGGCCTAAACTAACCTGCTACTAAACAAGAGGAAACCCAAAACACACTTTATATGTGTGTGGGAGTATATTGAGTTCGAAACGCGATGTTTTCCAAAATAAAGATAATCCTTTTTTTTTTTTTTGAAATTTAGTGAGTAAACAAAAGTTAGTTTGTGCTGTTCCAAGAAATGGATGAATATATGTACCTTCTACCTTCCGATAACTTAACAAATCAGGTTTCCGGTGTAATAATCAGACCAGGAACCTGATGTACAGAAACGACTTCTTTCATCTGGTTTTACACTGGACGGTTTAAAAGGTGATTAGGATAATCTTTTATTTTGGAAAATTTCCGATGACTGTAAAAGTGATCGTTAGTCTGATATGCCATAGATGCCATACAAATGAGACAACGTTCGACATCGGGTTTCTTTAAACATTTTCTTTAAATCATCAAAGGTAGACAGAAGAAATGGACAGAAAGCATATGTTCTGTGAGCAAAATTCTAGTGTTGTCATATCAAACGTCGACAGTAGAGATTATTTTGTCTGAAGAAACGCATGCCTTTATCTCAATTTTAAAGATCGGTTGTTTAAGAAGCTCTCTTCTGGTCTGCTAACAAGTTGATATATTTGTCAGTTTTTAAATTTAAAATTTATAACGGACATGGTGTCACTGATGGCTGTCATTGTTATTAATATCGACTGTTGTCTGTGCTGTCAGATCGTCTAGTAAAGCATGTGTTACTAACTAACTGCCTGTGTTCCCATAAAACCATGGCACAATAACTAAAGGTAGAGTCATGCAAACAGCTGATTAAAATTTTTTTCATTTTGATAGAATTTTAATTGTCAAAATCATTGTTTACATTTCATTTGTTGGTTTAGTTTTTTTTTTTTTCAAATATCGAATACATTTTCGTATTAAACATTCAATCAAAGAATACAATATAAAAAGTCAAACAATGAATTTTGGGGCTCACAAAATTAATAAAAAATTTCCATTTTATGGCGACTTCAATTATAACGATTCATAACGAACGATCGAAAACGTTTTACGGAAACCCGAACTAACAGCCTAAGCCACGATGTCGAACGACAATGGCACGACAACGTCTGATTGCTTTCCTAGCGACAAACAGCTGATTAGAGGCTTTGAAATCAGCTGTCGGCGGATTAGGAAGCATGCTAACGTTGTCGTTCGCCATCGTGGCTTAGGCAGTAGGCCATTCTATGAAAAAGAAATTTGAAAAGACCTGATATTTAAAAAAAAAAACTGTCTTACACTTTATATCATTAAGAAGAAGAAAAAAACCACAGTAACTTTGGCCCGCATTTTTCAGTCAAATCTTATCTGCATCATGTTTCACAGACAAATTTTTAAGTCATCCACAATATAACTTGATTATAACAAAAAAAATCGGCCCCACAGAGAACTGTTCAACTCTCAGCCTTTTCCCACCAATCAGCAGTAATCCAGGGGTCCGCACAATTGGCCAAGAAAAGGCTAAAGAGTCCGGCCTACACCCACTATAAAACAAATCATCTCACACAGCGTACACATACCTGGATGTCTTCCGACATTGATTCATCGTAACGAGCCTTGTTGAACACCGGTGGATTATCGTTGATATCTTCAATGGTTACCTTGAACGTACAGATGTCGTCTAGGGGAGGCCGGCCGTTGTCGGTAGCCTGCACTGTGACATAGACGGCCTTTTCGTGTATGGGTTCGTCGCGATCGAATGTATGTTCCGTTACAATAACGCCCGTTGTGGGATTTATGCGAAATTTCGGTCTCTCGGCAGCCGATTGTACCAAACTGTACTTGATTTCCTGATCGGGATCGGGATCTTCGGCCTGTACCATTATGACATAGGTATTCTCCGGTTGTTCTTCCTTAACCGATGGCTTATAGCCGGCGCAATTCTTAAAGGACGGTTTACGATTGTCCACCGAATGCAAGATTTCATTGGAATTGACATTATTATTATTCGATTGGCTAAAGTAGGCAACGGAGGGATTGAGGGGACCGCCGCGAGACGATGATGCCAGCGCTCCGCCGGAGTATAGCGTTGACACGGAGGAATCCCGTTTGGAACGCAGGAAATTCTCAAGGCTGTTTGTTGTTGCATTCGTGGCGGCGGTGTAGGAATGATGATTTTGCTGTTGCGGCTGATGCTGTTTGTGGCATAACACATGGGCGGGCAGAGAGGAGGTGAGACAGAGTGTAATTAACGTTGCAACAAATAGTGTTAGAACATTCTGTTGTTGCTGTTGTTGTAGTGGCAGGTATTTCCTTCTTCGGCTGTGTTTGTAGATGTGATCGTCTTGCAGGGTTGCCGCCGCTGTCGAACAAGATGACGACGTCGTCGATGCTGTTGCTGCTGCCGCCGCCGCCGACGCCGCGGTTGTGGCTGATGTTGTCGGTGTTGTTTGTGTGGTGGGTGGCTGTAGGCGTGCCATTGTTGTGTTGCTGGTAGACATGTTTACGGCCTTACCACTAGCGAGGACATTGAACAGGGAATGCAAAGGCATGTGTCGGGGAATTTCCATATTGAAATTGGCAATTTTCGAAAAGGAAAAAATTGCAGCTGCTGTGTTCGCGTCAGCGATCTCTGGGCTTAGGCATGTTTTTGTTGTTGGCATACATAAAATCACGACTTTCAGTGAGTCACCCAGTATTTCGAAAACCTGGTTGATTTGATTGTTGTTTTTTTAAAGCGACTTGTTTTTTTTTTATAACTTTCGCTTGATCGCTGTACTTGTAAAACGACACGACACTTTACACTTATTTATGTTTCTTATTTCTTTCGTTGGAATATGAACCAAAAATTTTCTTGGAGTTTTTTTTTACGATTGCAAGAAACCACCGACGTTTGTTAACGTCATCGCATTTTCATGGCAACCGGTACTAAACAGTAAAAAACGAAGGTAAGCATAAACTTTTTTTTTATCTTTCACTTGGTTGCTGGCAATTCTTGGTTTTTTTCGACTTTTGTTGGTTCACCGAAATTATGAAATTCTTATTTTTGATTTTTCTTTTTTGTTAAATTTGTACTGTTACTTTTTTGGACAACTACTCTTTCATTGTAAATCATTCACACTTTAACTCCATTTTTGTTTCGGTAACAACGTCAAAGCGTAATTTTTTTTCGTTTCGGTTTCTCTCTTTTTTGTGATTTCTCTTCGTCGTTGACTCGCTTGAATTTCAGTTAACGTATTTTCTGTGGTGCAGTAGTAGTAGTAGTGACTGACTCTATTGACAAAGCCCAAACGAGAAAAAAAACAGGTAAATCCAGGTAAAAATAGTGGTTTGGCTTCACTCACAAACACAAATTTAAACAATGGCCGATTTTGTTGGTAAATGCAAGCTAGATGTGTGTGTGTGTGTGTGTTTGCTTTTAACAATGGTAGTATGCTGGTAAGGCAGAGTATGTGTATTGGTTACCAATAAAGCAACCAACAACAATGCTTCTTTTTTTATTATAAAAAAAAATAGAGTATGAACTCTAACAATTTTCGCGTTCGCTTTGTTTTAGTTTTAAAAAAAGGCACAGTCACTTTTTCGTTCAATAAACATATGAATATTGGTATTCTTCTAATTGTGTACTCTCCGAAATTCTTTTATTTTTTTACAAACAAGTTTTTTCTCTTTACTTTTATTTCCCGGCAACAAGTTTTTCTTGTACTTGTCTTGTTTCTAAACGATCACGATCGGTTCTTTACGATTTTTGCTTCGTCCGCTCGCACGACCAACAAAACCAATTACTGAACTCAAACTAAAAGCAATGAGGGAAATGCAAAACCACTCAAACACAAAACAAACTGTTTGTTCAGTAATGCCAATCGTACGAAATCGAAAAACGCTTAAATAAAATTAAAAAACGTCAACATGTTCGACGAAATTACCAAACTCCAAACAACAGCAATGAGGGGAAAATAAAAACACTCAAACGAATAGAAATTAAAAAATTGCAAGCAGCGTTGCCGTTTTGGCCGTTTTCGACCAAATTTGGTCGGATGGGTTTTAAAAGTGTAAGATTTGGTCGGGTGGTCGGTTCAATTCTATATTGGAATGTTATTTCATATTCTTATCATACAGTGTAGCTATAATTACATTTTTATGTTGAACTTTTGGATCAAATTAAGAGATCTAATTTTGAACGTTAGGAAGTTATTAATTTGGAATTACTGTTTTGTTGACTGTTCAGTTCTGCAGCTGCAGAACGTAATTTTTCGTCACATTCTTTATTAAAAACTATGCTTAGAAGCAATCTAAACCACATACTATCAATAGCATTATGCTGTGCAAGGGACCCACTACGTATGATCCGCTAAAAGGGACATGAAGCATGAAAGTTACATCTCAATACTCTCAAAACATATGACTGAATTAAACTATGAAATATTACATAGTTTAGTAATAGAAAATACTGAATTCTTAATTTAAATTGAGTTTTGTCCCAAAATAAAACGTTTATTCAATACCATTCATGTTACGAGAACTTTAAAATCCATTTTGATTTATTTCAAAATTTCGGTCGGCTGCAAGGGGGTTTGATCGGTTTTTTCGGAAATTTTTGGTAGGCAAAAAATGTTTGTAGTGGCAACGCTGAGTGTGAGTGCGTCTCCACAGTAATGTCAATCGTTTGAAATAAAAAAAACAGCCAAATGAAAAAATCGTTTAAAATAGAAAACCGAATGTCGCGGTTCAGACGCCAGCGTTAATGCGCGTTAGCAGACTTAATGCAAATTAACTTGTGCATTATCTCCTCCCAAACTGCATTAACTCTAACGTAAATGCACAAAATCAAACTGAATTTATACTAAATTTAGATATTTCAATATGGCAACACAGTCATAATCAACTGTTATACTCACACGAAACGGCTGTTGTCAAATTGTTTGCCACTGTGACGAAATAAAATGGAATAAAGGCGCTACGGTGGGCGAGTTGGTAGCGTGCATGCCTATCAGCATGGCGGTTGTGGGTTCGATTCCCTCCAGAGGCTTTGGTCTATCGCTGCATCTAGTCAAAAATAGAATATAAATGAAATAAAAGGGAATAATAAAATAAAATGGAATAAAATCATCAAAGATAAGTTATTTTACTAATTTCAACTTTCTTTCTAAATGCAGAAAAGTGACGTCTGTCAGGGTAAAATTTTAATGCGCATTAATGCTGTCGTATGTCTAGGCTATTAGATATAAATTTTTAGTAAATATATATCAGTGTTTAACTTATTAGGGTAATATTAGAAATATGTGAAGGGTGAAACTAGAAAATGACTATTTTATATTAAGAATTAATAATACTTTTTCAAAAAAGAAAAAATATATTAGAAATATGAGCAATTTTCTTGGTAATATTATTTTACAATTACATAGTTCTTTATTGCTGTCAATATTCTTTAATACTCTGGTTTCTAGTAACCACATATCAGTTGAAAAATTCGGTACCCAGGATTTTACGCAAATGTGGGAAACTACCATAATGTCATCAAATTTGATTCCAAATAATAAAACCAAATGAATTATTTGTTATTAAATATGGGAAATATGGAATCCTATTGGACTAGTATTTGTACTAAGGTTGTGTTTACATTAGCAATTACAATCTATTTAATCGCTGTCACTATCACAGAGTATTGGAGCGATTATTTCAATCACAATAAAGCTATAATCGAAATTTAAGCGTTTTAAAGCTCTTCGTTCGCTAATTCTGTTCAGAGCAAAAGCTATTTATTCTTTAAAATAATGAAACAAATAAAAATTTATTTGTATTATATTTTATTTATTTCGAAAATTGTTTCCAAAGTATTCATGAAATACTTTGTCACTTCCATTACTTCTCCACCCATTGCAGCCATAAAAAGTCCGTTCACTATTTGACGATTTATAAATGTAGTTGGCAACACTGTGCCTGTGAGGCACAACAAATAAAAAGTAAACCAAATTTATTTCGAAAATTGTTTCCAAAGTATTCATGAAATACTTTGTCACTTCCATTACTTCTGCGCCCATTGCAGCCATAAAAAGTCCGTTCACTATTTGACGATTTATAAATGTAGTTGGCAACACTGTGCCTGTGAGGCAGAGAGAGCGTGTAACGAGCGTTGCTATCACAACTGTTTTTTTTTTTTTAATTTGACGTACGATTTTTTTATTGCACACTTTCGGTTGTAAACTATAAGCCGAGTCTCTCGACTTCAAAGACTTCAAGGTTTATTGTACGAAAACGCCACACATTTTTCATGAACACCAATTTAATATTTTAGCACCACCTCCTAATGTAAGAAGTTCATCAAGATTGTATTCCAGCGCCATCTAGAGTGCTGCAAATTCAGCAAAATTTGACTTTGCCGTTGCTAGTCGACTTCCCCAACGGCAGATGGCCTGGAATATAATCAAGATGAACTATTTTCCCTACACTAGGTGGCGCTGAATTGTTAAAGAAATCTGAACCGTTTTACCAACATTGTAGTAAATTGAAATCTAGTATGGCGACATCTTTTAGAAATTTGGTTGGTTAATTTATAAAAGATGTCGCCAGATTACGTTTTTATGTGTATTTTATTTTTACTCACAACTGCTTTTTTGTGGCGATTTTCAAATGCCGAAAACCAAGTCAAAAATCTGTAAAATAAATTATTCAAAAATCTGTAAAATAAATTATTTGATCATAAAATAAAATTATAATTTGAAATTCTTAAAGATATTTCACCCAACTAAAAGTGAGTTTAAACTTTAAATTGGTTTTTGAGTGCAGGGTGCTTTAGGCAAATAGTGTGGCAACACTATCAGCTTTATTAAGGGCTGGTTTCCGTAAAACGAATTTGATCGTTCGTTATGAATTGTTAAAATTTAAGGCGCCATAAATCGGATATTTCTCAGTAAGGGAACCTGGTTCTTTTGGGCGTACGTTCCTTATATCATTCTCTAACATATACCAAAGATTGAGAATCGGAATAAAGTCTAAAACCTATTTTATAACGCTTCCAATTTTGACAATTTGTACGAACGAATTCGTTTTATGAAAACAGGCAGTAAAACACATGATTCCAGAAAATTGTATAACAAAACGCAGACGCCTGGCATTTAGATGACTGACATTTTTATTTATTACAACTAAAATGGCAATAAACTACACCATAATGGGGACTAGCGGCAAGCGAAAATCATCCCTGCCTTATCTATTGTGTCGTAACTTCAATTTTTCAAATATTAAATTATTGATTTCATAATTTGAGGGCCAAAAAAAGGCCGACTTTTGTTCGAAGAGCAGCCATAGCCTGTTGGTGCACTGTGTGGTATGGCTTTTGTGTACCAACGGCATTATTGGACCCTTCTTCGTCTTTAAAGACGATGATGACCGCAACGTTGTGGAAACGAATCAAAGTATCGCCAGCTGATCATGGAGTTGGTGTCAGCAGGAAGGTTCCACACTGAACACGATACCAGATTAGCAATGAAGAGGCGAGTTTAATGAGCAACTAGGCCCAATAAATGAGTCGAGGTTGATCTTATTCGTTTAAACTTCTACTTCATGTTTTCAGCCCAATCTTAACGGAAGTTTAATCATCCAATATTAGGCGTATGATGGTCATATGACTGTGACAGCAATCACCGAAATAAGAAGCACAATAAAAATTATTTTGGTACAATTACATAAATGATGCAGCTGTGTAGTTTTAAGGATGCTGTAATTGGTTTCCGACCAATCCTGATTGAACTACGATCTTATTTATTGGATCTGAATATCATATTTTGGCACTGTCAATTGGCCGACTCGTTCGAGCGATTTCACACCACTAGACTATTTTGTGTCGGGGGAACAAGAAGTCTCTCGATTATGGGGAAAAACTGCCCACGAACACATGAAAGAGATTGCCTGTGTTTGTATTTATATGTCAGTCGACTGAAGAAGATTTTTTAAATAAAACATTTACCGTAGATAGTTCAAGCGATTCATTTTCTCACTACGCTACGCTGTGCATTAGGTCACATACTCTTGGATTTTTGTTTTCATCTGGCATCACTGGTGGACAGCGCCGAAGCCAACACAATCGTAACGACTTTGTTCTCGGACGAATCCATGTATTGCAGGAATCGACGAATCGCCGTTTCATTCCATTCAATTCCACTCCATTTGCAAGTAAGAGACGCGACGCGGCGCAGTGTTCACCTAGTTCAGTTGCAAAGTAAACGGCGGACGAAAGCTACGTTTTTGCTCGCATAAAGTGGATAGTAACGGTTAAATAAAAAAAAAAAAGTTGTTTTTCAAGTACTGGAGGTATAGTGTAACGTTCAACCATAAAGTTGCGCTTAAGTAATTAAGTACAGAAATAAAGTAATCCAATGCGAATGAAATTCAAGTGAAGTATGAAGGACAACGATAAAACAAACAAAAATTCCATGCAAATTGCTGCAACGACCATGAATGGCTTTGTGGATGTGTTCGAAGTTGTGCGTGCGTGCGTGCGTTTCTACGTCGTAATCTTCGCACAAAGAAGATGAGATGATTTTTCTCTTCTGCCTGCATTGATGTCAATTGTTCTGACTTCGACTTCTCTGAAAAAAAAACACAAAACAAAAAAGTTCACATACAAAGTGTGAGAAATACAAAATCTATTTTCAGCGTCCAACACAAAAATTATGAGGGAAATAATAAAGGCGGGATCAATGTACGAAGAGACAATTGCGGTTGGTTTTTCTTTTGTCGTGGATGTGGAAAGCGGAATTTTCTTAATCAACAAATGGATGAAAAGTTGAATAAACTTTGTCGTTGGTAAAATCATTAACAGCCACTTGTACCTCGCATTTTTCAGCGGGGTTTCGGTTAAATTTCATTCATTCAATTTGCTGCCAACAACAACTACCACCAGTTGAGCAGCATGGAACAGATGAAAGAAGGTCTATTTGGTTTATTCTGTAGAAGAAAAGGGAGAGACAACAAAACTACCACCACCAACAACTTGCACTCGAAGCAATAGTAAATGCGAATTGAACTCTAATCGCCAGTGATGCCAGCTAATTGTAAATGAAGAAAATTTAAAACGCATTTTAAATATTAGCAGTTTAGGAGACGTCCACAAAGGAAGTGCATGTGTGGTGGTCATACATTTATAAATTAAATTGGTAATGTGGTGAAACAAAGATTGGACTACCCCCAAAAGACAAAAAAAAAAATTACCTCAAATTGCTGTAGGTAAATGCATAAAAATTACACAGCATAAAAAAAACGAGTTAACAGCTCCCTCGCCAATTTACATTTTCCACCTCGGAGCATTGATTCGAAACCACCGTCACCATGTTCTAAAAAAATTAGGTTGCTTTTTGCAAACCTTTAGAAATATCGGTAACTTGGAGTGCAAAAGTCCAGTTTTTTTTATTTATTTATTTTACATGAATAACAATTTCCGCTGCGAGAATTGCTCGTTTTAGCGAACGTTCATTCATTTTCGAAATAATGTTCAAGTAAGCCTTTACTAGTGTACAACATGTAATTAAACTCAATTTATTTCTTGTCCGTCGCTCGGTTACTATGACAACAACAATAAAACTACTCAAACATTACATGGAATATCTACGTGATAACGTAATTGGTCCACCAACAAACAAGTTGGTCTTTCAAAGATTTTCTAATTGGGAAAAAGTCTCGTCTAGTCTTTCGGGATACACAAGAATAATGGAATGAACGCAATATAAAAAAAAAAACGAGGAATTTAAGAATAAAAATATGAATTGTTACAATAATCTCCGATTTTACACTACGAAGCCGTTTGAAGTGAACTGTAGGGAGAATTTGTAGACGACAAAGTAATCTTTCTTGGAATTATCACGATGTGCATGTTCCAATATGGCATGTGAATAATTGCACGATTAGTGGAGGGGTAATATGACATGCGATTAATTGGCGATTCTTCCTGGCGATCAGGGGGAAGATTTCGTCACTGGAAAATTAATCACTTGGACACAAGAATACGCAATGCAACCGAAATTCGTCTTATTGTGATTGGTTGGACAGAGAAATACGCGATGCACCCGCGATTCTTTTTGTCGATCAATTCCATTAATGGACAAACGGGTAAACAACGGGGAACATCTCTTACATCAATGAGCTATGTATGATGCAATTACTATACCCACCGATTGGGACCTCCTATTTAAAACCGGCTCCGATCGGCTAAATGCATATATATAGAGAAGGTTTACGTGGCGGCAGAAAGGCTAATCTCGTACTCGTAAAGTCGCCTGCAATAGAAACGGGGTGAAAACGCCAGCCGAAAGATTTCTGATGTTCACACACATCACCTACCACACCACGGATAACGAACAAACAAGCCAAAAAGTATTATGTTGTCAGTTTTGCTTTAGAAGTTGTAAATAACTCTCGAAGAGATGATCACAATTGGCGACCGAGCTCTTGTGATTGAACACCTTGCGACTTCTTCCTTTGGGGCCACGTGAAAGACAAGGTCGACCCCAACAGCCAGGGCTTCGATTCAAGACTTCAAAGATAGAATTCGTGAGGCTATCGAGGACATAGGACACGATTTGGTTGTGGAAAATTTCATGAAAAGGATATGGTCCTGTAAGCGTGATCGTGGTGACCATTTGGCTGATGTTGTTTTTAATTATTAACGGCATAATCCTTCCTCTTTATTATGAAGTAATTTAAATGTATCTCAAAAAATTCTATTTTTTTTAATACCAAAATAACACCTCTGGTTGGAAAACCCTGTAGTATACACCAAATGCCTGCCTGCTGTTTACTATGACAAAAAGCTTAACAATAACATTGAATTGAATATTCAACAATAGTTATCGGGGTGTAGCAATATTTCGCAATAACGATGCGTCGTAATCGAACTGAAAATCGTACATTATTTGCATACTATGTCCGAACGGATATTTAACCGTTCATTGTGTTGGTGGTTTTTGGGCCGATTGGGTATTTTGTGGAAACCGCACCGAGTTGTCAACTTAAACTCAAAACTGCGGTTCAGTTGAACGATATCGCGTTGGTTGGTTAATAAGGTTATGTTTGTTTTTGTAAATTGTGTCGTCGTACAAAATACAAATGTAATTAGTCTGGGAGGAACTATTTACTGACAGATAACACTGTAGCCAAATAAAGACAGTTGCGTCGCTTGGTTAGTACTTGCATGCATAATCAAAGTGTTTGTTGTCACAACAGGCATTATGGCGGTTTAGGGTTCATATTAACACAGCATCTTGCAGCGTGCTAAGTTTTGAAATGTTTTTAAATATTGAAACGTTTGTTTGAAGGGTAGGGGTATGTTCATCTCTCTAAACTGTTTATATTCGTGGTTTTGTATGTTTCTTTTTTAAAAACCATTTCATTGGTATGTTTCTCTGACAATTGAAATTGACCGGAAATTGGACTTTTTAGTTTGGCTATTAAAAAATAAACGAAAAATCAGTTTTATTCGCCAATTAGCAACAAATTTAACAAACTCATCTTCTACAAAATTTCTAACCAAGACCCTAACTAAAAAGTTTCTTGAAATTCACCAAATTTTAGCTTGTACGGTTGATAGGCAATATTACATTATAAAGTTGTTACAAGTTTTTATGAATACGTGGTAAATGTTTGTGAAAGAAAAATAAGCTACCTCCAAACATCCAATTAATTATCAATGCCTCAACATTCAAAAAGGACCTATTTAAATTCTTTAATAATTTGTAAAATCTAGTATTTAAATTTAATTCGTAATAATTTAATTGTCAAAACAAAAAGAGACAATTCCATAGCCCGCAATGAAAATTTCTAGTTTTGAATGTAATAGAAATACATAATTCATGATCTCATACTCGACTAACATAAACAAAATGTATGCCCTCATTTTGTAAAACGAAGACGTAAATTTTGTTTCTGTTTGAAACGCTACGTAATTTACGTTTTTAATGAAGAAATGATGGGAATGGAAAAGTAGTAAGACTTGTTCTAACATTTGAAGGCCCCAGGAGCCACTGCTGCGGAGCATGGACTGCCTAAGTGTCAGACATTTTGCTGCGGGATATTTCCTACGCAATCCGTAATACGACTAGGATTTCTGCTTGAGAGACGCTGCATTCATCCGCTAGTCTAAAGGATTTCTGCCTGCCCGCCTTTTCAACGGAGACACCTGCTGTTTGAACATCGCATTAACCTCGTGCAAGTTATTCACTCGTACCCATGAATCCCTATTAGGGATTTCTAAACTGGCCAGGCTCAGAAATTCTATTTTCTTTACTTTGTAGACCCAATGTCCCTCTAGGACTGTCCGTTGAAACAAAACTAAGATAGTAATCTCGGGTGATCTATTTGCATATGTTTGATCAGTGGTAGCGTGCTTGTCTATCAGCGTGGGGGTTGTGGGTTCGATTCCCACCAGAGGCTTTGGTTTGTCGCTGCAAAAATCAAGCCAAATGGTCTTTGTCACCCGGTTTACCATTGGACCCAAAATTATAATATAAATTTACTTTGTATTGTAATTAATAAATAAATAAATAGATGCTACTGGTTGCCTCACACAGTATAAAATGTACGATGAAAAGTACAAAACAGGCTTTACTAGATGTGACTAGTACAGAACACCTCAGCGGTTTTCAACAAGAGGTGTTATTTTGAATCACCCGGTATTTCGGTAGCTGTCACATTTGAAGCTTTTAGTCTTGAACATTTGACAAGTAGAAAGTACGCAAATTTCTAAAAATGGAACGGTACACGCTTCAACAGCGAATTGCCAAATATTAAAATTCACTACAAAAATGGTGAAAATTTTGCAGTCACAGTTCGCAAAACTACAGTATTTTTGGGTCGTCGTGAAGAACCTTGTCGGATCGCAATACAGAAATTGGTGGAAAAATTCGAGCTGTCGAAGAATAAAACCCGAGCACGTCGCTCAGGAACAACTGAGAATATTGCTGCTGTAGCCCAAAGTGTTGAAGAGACCCCAGGTTTGTCCATTCCTCGTTGTTCTTTGGAATTGAGCATTCCACAAACGTCATTACACCGTATTTTGCATAAAGACTTTGGCCTTAAGTCCTGTAAAGATCACTTAACACAAGAACTCAAGCCGGTCGATCATCAACAACGTCGTGTCTTTGCTGATTGGGTCCGTGAAATGCATGAAAATGATTCGGAATTCCATCTTGACTGATGAGATCCATTTCCACCTCGGTTGCTACGTCAACAAGCAAATTGTCGCATCTGGGGCTCAGAAATCTCAAGAGTTATTGTTGAGAAGCCTCTTAATCCTCAACGTGTGACTGTTTGGTGTGGTTTATGGTACGGTGGGGTCATTGGATTTTACTTTTTCGAAAATGAGGTTGGATCAACAGTTACGGCGAATGTTTAGATTATTTGCCAACGTTATTGACGTCTACATCGATTCATTTAAAATCACGTAGATGAATGTTACTAAATTTCATTCTAGATTTCGACCTTGAAAACCCTGGCACAGTGACAATAACATTTGATTGGTGGAACCGTGGTAAACCCAAGTTCAAAACGAACATTTTTCAGCGTCTGCGTTCCACCACGTAAATGCTGGCGATTTTACGAATACATACGAGAGTTATCTCCAAGCCACTTAAATCTTATCTGTAAAAGCATCAGCCGTTCGTTTAACTTTAATAAAAAAAAACTTAAGTTTTCGCCTTCTCCTGTAAAGTGTTTTTCATGAGTTAGGACCTTCTTAAGGTAACGTTAGTAATAGGTTAGCGCACAGCTAATTCCAATTACATTCACATTAATATCACTACATATGAATGGACATACATGAGCACTTAAATGATCGCTTCCTGGATATGAATCATTGCCAGATTACGCTGAGAGAGAAAGAGCAATATGTACGTTTAGTATCTAATGCTCAACTGAGCTAAATACAATTCTAAGCAATATCTGCTGAGCACTAAACGAACTTGTGTTCCACAAATGAATTGAACAAATAAACAAAGCAACACACCAGCTCAGATGTGTGTTTGCCTTTGAGAAAGCAACAACAAAACCGCTGTCACTCTACTACATCGGACTATTGCTAAGGTACCATTACAACAGCCTGCTGCCCGACTACCACCGAATACAACAATTTGTGCTTTTTTTAAACAAACAGCAGAATCTCGAAAACCGGTTTTTTGTTTTTCTTAAAACCTTCATACGAGAATCGTGTTATTTCATTAGAAAACCCCTCTCCAATGTAAACTTAATAGAATTCCCCTTTTTTTATTTTCAGATAAAAATCAAATCATGGATTGTGGTACGACTTTTGTGAAATATGTGCTCTTCATATTCAACACCATGGTGTCGGTAAGTTTCAACTGAATAAATTAAAATAAAAACAACATGCATAATAAATACGATTCCTTTATACCGTATAAGACGTAATATCGGCTAGATAATTACATGTGGCTGTTGTTGTTGGTGTTCTGTTGCATAACCAACAACGTAGAGAAGAAAAATGCCGGTAGGCCGACGATAACAATTTTCGATCACAATTTTCTTCTTAATTCAATAATTAACATACATAAATTGAAGTTTACAAAAACAAAACCGAAAAACAATTCAAATGCACCGACGCGATCATCCTCAGCGCCGTCGCCATCCATCTGAAGCAACCGCCAGTCATATGTATTTTTGTCGTTTCTATTGTGTTTCGAGTTGACGTTTTTTTTTTTTTTTTTTTCGTTTTCAAGTTTCGTGAGGAAACCGAAAGTCAAGACCAAAATAATAAATACGGTTCGGGTTGTTAAATGAAAAAAAATTACCTGCATACATAGGGAGTCATCACATGATGTTTGGCGTTTTCATATACCAGCAACACATATGTACATGTTCCAACGGGGTTGGGAGTGTTGAACCAGTTGGAAGTTTGTTAACAGACCTTGTGAAAACGGGTTAAAAGGTTGTTAACCCTTTTGCGGGTTTTCAATAAAGATAAACGCTTATAGAGCGTTATAAACATTAGCTCAGGCCAAGGTATTCCATTTGATTCGCAAACCTCGGAGAATTGGTATACATTTTATATTCGCCAGCTTGAAATGAAAAACCAATTAAAAAAATCAGGCAAGTGGACAGTTTTTTTTTCTCTTTTCCCTAAGAAGACTTTAACAGTGTCACAATTCAAACTTTGTTTAAGAAAAAGCTGTGCATTTGTAATTTAAGTTGACTCTGTTATATTTGCTAAGTAAGACATAATTGAAAACTTTAAGCCGTATCGATCATGATTTGAACTTAGGACGGAGGTCCCAGACGGACAATCGGACTACAAAGTCTGACATTGTCCAGGGGCCTTACCGCGTAATTCGAATCGAAAGAAAAATTCCTACTGTGTAGTACGATTTTCGACAAATAATTAACGAATGTTAGGAAATTTGTTTCTTTCTTCGAAAACAAAAATTTCCCTTTCGTTAGTGCAACCTCATCATTTTCTTTCATACATAAAAAACCAGAATCCATATTTCTTTGAATAATAACTTCGTTTTTTGTTTATTGTTTTGCGGTTTTTTCACTTTTTATGTCTATTTCGACAGAGTTTTACAGAGTATGAAATGCTTTTCGATTCGTAAATTCAGTTCGTACGAACAAAATAAGGCGGTAAAGGCCCCAGGCTAGAAATACCTGAGAGGAGGTATTCATGGATAGTCAGTACCATGCACGAGGGTTGGGCGGTCTTTACCGAGGAATCCAAAATGGACATAGTCACGTGAACAGCTGTCTACATAGAAAAAAGGCGAACATTCGGAAATCCTTCAGATTACCGGATGAATGTAGCGTCTTTCAAGCAGAAATTCTAGCGGTATTGAGGGCTGCAGAGGAAATTTTTAATACCGAAAGACGATAACACTACATTCTACTTCGACATTGAGGTAGCATTGAAGGCTATAACAAGCCATCAGGTTTCTGCTGGGGTAGTTAATATTAAATGCAGGCAGACCCTAAGTCTTGGTGCCGGGGCACTATGAACAGGCTTGGCTATGCATATTGAGGAAGCGCAGAGTTGGGTTATACTGCCAATCAGTATCCTAAATCATATCCTAAAAAGGATCATATCCTAAAAAGAAAACTTGCTAACTGGGAAACGAAAGTGGGGTGCAATGTACAAATGCAATGCGAGAACAAATACACTGATGGTACTAGACAGACGAAGTCTCAGAATGGCAATAGGAGTCATCACCGGCCACTGCTCAATAAGGGCGACAGTCAGCAGATGGGATAACAGATCTCCAGACTTCTGCAGAATGCGCGTGGATGAGTAGGAAATGGAGATAATACAATACACCCTTTGTCATTGTCCAAGTCAGAAACGCTACAGACTAAAATGTCTGGGGGATAGATTTTTGGCTGACCTAGTTGACACCTCAAGGATAAGTGTTGAAAACATAATTAATTTTATAAGGGGCATTAGATGGATGAACGGTAGTGGATGCGGGTACCCCATACACTGTGGAGTCTTAACACCAAACAGTACTCCAGTGACTCGCAAAATATTTCAACAATTAGTCTATACATCTTTACTTCATTTCCTATGACTCTACTTTCTTCAACCCTATAAAAAGGGATTCACAATGGCCCAAAGGATCTCGGAGTGTAGGTGCATCTTTGGATGTTCCACCGTTCTTAACCTAGATTAAACTTCCTTTAGGACGGATGATATTAAATTTGAATTTGAATTTTATTTCCATTTTGTAATTTAAAGCATATTAAGTAGAACTACCAACATATTTGTAAAGATGAATAGATTGTTATAAATACATAAAAAAAAAACATTAAGCAGTAATACCTACAAACGGTATTTAATACCTACAAACGGTTAATTTTTTCTGACAATTAGAATGCTCATGTACTGGAGACGCCAATTGATTCTAGTCCTGCAGCAGGACTCTCCGGCGAGTATGTTGACTTTGCTTGGGATTGTGATCGACGTTCGTCTAGAGTTTGGCCTAAGGAAACTCTACAATTGTGGTTTGCTTTTGTTTCTTACAGTCAGATACACTGTTTTGTATTGCTTTAAATAAATGATTATGATTTTCAGTCGTTGGATCGACTATTGCCTACCTCGGCTGGTGCATCCGGCCAGTCCCATTTCCCTAGACCTTGCCAATGGTTTCTGGCTTGCTGGATATATGCCTTTAGGGCCTGAATCGTTAATGGATTGTTCGCATAACAATGCAAAAACATTTTAATCGTGTCGTTAAAGGAGACTTCGTTTTTTTTACTTTCGGACAAAAGTGTTATTTAGAATTAAAGACATTCAAATGTGAGAACAATTTTTATTCATGTGGTGGAGTACAAGTCCTTGTCTTTTTGTAATGGACAGGAACCAAACAATTGGGCCCCTATTACAAATAAATATTGTTTTCCGTTTCCGTCGTTATATGACAAAGATTACAAATAATATGTGTCATGTATATTCGAGTCATATATTTCATATGTTTCCGGCCTTGAACTTATCGGTTTCTTGTTATTTTTCTTTTTGACACATCACTGCAATTTGTAATTTTCAACACAATTGAATTTCATTATTTACAAAGTACACATATTTATGAATGATATGCTGACTGATTCAATGCAGTTTTTAATGGAGCATTATTGAACGTTTTTTTTTTTTAAATCGTTAAAGATAAAAAGGCAATTTACGACGCCCGACGGCCAAATACTTCCGTTCCAACCGAGATGCGTATGTTTTTCTATATATGTTGTTTATCGTTAATCGTCAATACAGACGGCGGAAGGGCCGCCTGGGTTGTGATATATGTACAAGACGTACATTTGTGCTATGAAACCTATTAATCAGGAGTCTTCGAATGCATTTGTATTACGCACAAAAAAAAAATAACTACAGCATCGGATTTTTTGATAAAATATGAAAGCATTTTTAATAGGCTATAAATACAGAGTCCAAGTAGTCGAAGGGTATAGAATGACATCTTACAAATGTCTCCTCATTATTTTAGTGAAATCTTCGATGACTTGCGGCATAATTGAGGCTTTATCTCAACCATATCACGTCGCCTCTCAAGGCGGATTCAATTGCTGTTGATTTATTTGAATTAACTTTATCTCTGATATGACATTTAATTTCTTCAAAGTATATTTATATTTATTTACTATAATTTCATTATTTTGGTGATTGTGTGGCACGTACTAATTTAAGTAAATTTTACACATTCGACATGACAACGGTCAAAAGAAAAAACAAATCTGAAAATGAAAGCACAACTGGAAAGACAGACCCCGTACAAGTTTGAATCGCAAATACGGTTGGTGTGTTAAACGTTAATAACCACTATAGAACTGTGATGTACTACGGTCCCCTGGGTACAAAAATGTTCGAAATCATTATAACGCGAAAACGACTTGTCCGATTTCTTTGAAATAAATTTTAAAAAAAAATTCACAAAATTATCTTTAATCTTAACAGCAATTTTTTTTTTCGTACATTTGTTTTAACAATGCGTAGATATTCGAAAATGGCCAAAAATAGTAATTTTTAATAATTTCGCTTCTATTTCATTACCCTCTAAGCCACAAGAGTGCCTCGAGGTACATGACATTAAGAGGTACATTATTTTAAAAACATGGCGATTAGAGGGTTAAATTATTACTTGGACATTTTGAAAAGGAAAATTTCGTTTGGGTGGTTATAACAAAACATGAACATATATCAACAAAACTCCTTGGTTTCTGAATTTATTTTTATTCAATCACAAGAAATTTAGAAAAAAAGTCCAAGTTTTTCCCATTAATCTCTTTGAGAGGAATCTAGCTGTTTTTGTTAAGAGTGAGATGTTTGAAAATTGAAGAAAACACAAATGGAAAAAAATACATTTCACATGCCCCCACAAAAATTGTACTAGTGGAATCCAATCGCCTTTCAATTGATTCAAGTGTACGGTCCAATGTTGCCGCCGCACAGTAGTCCGGAATCAAATTGGCCTGCGCAATCAGGTAATATGAGGTATATTAACGACAAATGACCTCTGAGTTGATTATATTTTCTATTCTCTCGTTGTTTTCCTAATGTTAATGTAAACAAAGTAGTTACTAACGTTTTGGGAGTAGACAATCGGATTTTTCCCTTAACCGGAAAATTAATTACGTTTATAGGATAACATTTAGCATACGAAAAAAAGGAATTGACCATCTTATCAGTTGCGTACCTTTGTTTGAAAAGTGTTTGCACTACATGTACCGTCTTCCAAGGGGACAATTTCCCCAACTGGGGAAACTTTTCACCTTTCCAAATTGGTATCGTATTCTTATTTTTATTCGTATTCTTATTCTAGTTCTTATTCTTACAAGATACGGCTCGACAAAGAACACAATTTTTAATATGAAAACAAACGAAGTATTTGACTTTGGAAATATATAGTTCTAAAATATATCCGCGTTTGCTATCCTTTCCTACAAATGTAAGAGACACGACTTGAAAAAGTCGACGAATAAAATTAGTTTTTTTAAATTTTAAAGGATGAAATCAAAAGACAATAATACGAAAAGTAGCCAGCTTTGAAAATAGTTCTAAACTATATCCTGGTAGCAAACCTCAGTTATAGGCTTTTGCCGAATTGCATCGACCTGCACCAAACAATACATTTTTCGGGGTTGCATTGCCAGCTCTTGAATAGTCTCTGTTTATTTACATACCCACCCATTGATAATTAAAAGATCTCGTTGTTTAAAAGAAATTACAGAGTTCGAATTTTGCTAAAAAAAAAAAAAGAACTAAATTATTTGTAAACATTGTGGGTTGTATATCTATTCATAATGTAATGGCCAGGCAAACTGAATATCTTTGAAGCAAAGAGCAAAAAACACCCTATATTTAAAGAAGATGTTGACTATTTTACATTTATATTATTTTCTCTTGTTTTAAGATATTCTTTTTTCGACTGGCGTTGAAGTTCATGTGTGAAAAGTATAGAGGAAGTCCCATCGCTGAATCCTACATACCGCTGTATTGTATGGGTTTCAACATTTTTTTTTTTGGTCTGTTGGACGTTATGTATGTTTCTTCTTATACAAGTCATGTGCGTTGTATTGTTTCCAAGCCGGTTTTTCGATGATGTATGGAAAAAATCCAACATATATTTCGACATTATGAAAGCAGGTCTCTTTTTTTTCGAATATGTATGTGCATTGTTGAAAACTGTATTTGCTGTATTGTCAAATACTCGCCGTATCTTCCGATTATCGTGCGAAAATAAAACTAAAAAAACGAGGCTTGAAAACATTCGCGTGTTTTAGTAGTTTAGCAGTGCAAAACAAAAGTTGTCATTTAAAGCAACAACGACGAGGCATAACAACAAAACAATATTTAATAATTTGAATTTTATTACAGTGATATTTTCAAACATTTCATGGTTACAAATTCGATTCGACTGTACGACGATTTGCGTATTCGTACTTTTTTTTCACTAAACACCCATGCATGACTTTAAATTTGATATCGCATTGTAAGCACGTAAATGACTGTCCCACCTACGACGTTTTTTTTTTAGTATGGAAAGACTTGTTTGTTTTAATTTTGAACGTGTTTGAATTGAAACACTAATTCAGAAAAATTAGTATTGCAAAGTATTAAGCGTAATTTGAGAGCTTATGTGTATGTATGTATATGTTTAATTTGGTATACAGTGAAACCTGCGAATTGTAGACCACCTGAACTTGGCTGGAATCGATTTTTTTGATTTCATCATGAATTGACTTCGAAACGAACAAGCAAGGCTTTGCTTATCATGGAATCGTGCTCTGCGAAAACATAGTTACGTCCGAAAATGTATCTTCAGTAACGAAAAAAAAAACAGATTTTCCGAATCTGGTCCTAAGAGCAGACAGAGCTGGCAATGCATCCTAAAAAATATACAGTTTGCGGCATCTTCAGAACGCAGTGTCTCTTATAACATTGGTATTTCTTCCCAGATCTTGAGGTTCTCTCGAGTCTTGGAGGAGGTACAACTCCGACTGGTCGAAATTCGGATGGTCCCTCCGATAACATCCCAGCCGGAAGTGTTTGACTAACATCATGTTATGTTCCCGAAATGTGAGAATCATTGTATCCTCCTCATGTTGTTTGGGAGGCACGTCCACAGGGACAAGCCAACCACGATTGCTGCTTTGGAAGACAACATTAAACGTGTCATTGGTGAGATACCGTGCGAAATGTGCAGCCGTGGACAATATTTGCATATGATAACTAACTGACGCGCATGAATATTTCTTCTTCAATTATCAAAATACAAACCAAAAAATAAAACACGCTTTAATATCAGTTTTTTGCATTTGTATGACCCCGTCCGTTTTGCTATAAGCGCTTCGATTAAATTTAGTTCAAACATTTCAAACTATGGATTTGAAAATGACATAAATATACGTATTTAAATGTTAATGAAGTTATAGCGGCATCCAAGAAAGACGAAGAGCACGACACAAACATGGAATACTGAAAAGGAATAGGAGTCGACCTTAGTTAAACAATTCGAATCAGCTGCCCTGATTTTTTGCCATTTTGTTGTCCTGATCTGATCGTTTTAGTTGTTTTTTCTAGGAGTCCTAAGTTATACAATTCGAATCAGCTCAGCTGCCCTGATTTTTTGTCATTTTGTTTCTTAATCGTTTCAGTTTTTTTTTTAAATGCGCTTTATGTGATTGAATTCGTGGGAATCTGATCTCTCTCTTTCTCTCGTATATAAAAAAGTATCCCCATTGTCGAAAATGCAGATTTACAGAAGCTGAAATTTTTTATTTATTATAAACAACTTTTAATTCTATTGTGTCTGGCAGTTGTTTACAGGTTTCACTGTATATATTGCACACATATACATACACAACATACATTCGTATGATCCGCAGACATTAAACAACAACAGAAAAGAACGTGAAGACAATAAGTGAATCTGATTTTGTTTGAATTGAAATCTTTTGTTTTGAGAGTTGTGTTGTTGTGTTTTTTTTTTTTTTTCTTTCGATGAAATCATCAAAATATTCTCAAAACCGCTCTGAACGTCACCGTCGTCATTATTCTGTTGTTGATATTTCACAACCGGTTTTACTGGCTAACAAAACAAAACCAGACTTTTACTTTGTCAATGATTAGCGGCGTGTTGGGGTTCTCTGTAGATGGTTTCGTTTCCACAGAAATTTAAAAAATTCGCTAATGGTGAAATTTTTAGAAACAATATTTGTCCAATCTTCCTTTTGAGTTATAATTTTGGTGTATATTACACACTAGGGTGGAGTGAAATTCAAAAAAAAAAAGTTAACCTCGGAAAGAGATGTAGTCTGGGGTCCTAATGAGGGGAAAAATAAAGAAAAAAAATTTAAAAAATTTTTAGGGGTCGCGCCACTCCCTCGAAATTTGGAAATTATCGCTATTTTGGCGTTGATTTTAGAAAAATCCTAAAAAGTTGTATGTCAATAAATGTTTGCAATAGCGTAAACAATGAAATAAGGGCATGAAAAAATTTAAAAATTTTTTTCTCATTGTTCAAAAATTTCAAAAAGTAAAATAAGTCAAATCGTCCCTTCTTCAGAAAATTGACTGAACAATGAAATCGCCACCAAAGCTACAAATATTAGTCGATTATCCTCATATTTGCCTCAAATACTTTTGTTTGGGCACTGAACAAGCTCAAACTTTTAAATTTCGAATAAGTTAAGTCGTTAATTTTTAGGATTTTTCTAAAATCAACGCCAAAATAGCGATAATTTCCAAATTTCGAGGGAGTGGCGCGACCCCTAAACATTTTTTAAAATTTTTTTCTTTATTTTTCCCCTCATTAGGACCCCAGACTACATCTCTTTCCGAGGTTAACTTTTTCAAATTAAAAAAAAAACATGTTTTCACTCCACCCTATTACACACACACAATAATGTACCATTATTGATTTTGTTGAAGTGTCGTGCACATATTTGTTTAGTTTTGTGTTTATACGAATTTGTATGAATCAGCCCTGTTGTCATTTGATTCGATTTTACTTTTTCCTAATACGCTTAGCTATTTTTGAGTAAATCGTTTGCCCCTTCAGTTTGTATCAATCATTTTGCGACTGGGGGAGGGGGGGGTGTTTCCTATTGCAATTGTAAATCTTGTCATGTTGTTAAATATGTACATACATATGTACCTAATTGCATTTACAAATGGCAAATTGTTTTCATTACAATTACTTTCAAGTTATATGAAAATCTCGAACCCTGTGAAAATTCTCAGAATTCAGTGTTATTGCGCAATTATCGTGTTTTCTATAATCAATATGATGAGCTGTATTTTTTTTATGTGCAATAAGCACTACCAGAGAAAAAAAAGTGGCAGACTAACTAAATGAACCCTGCAGCAGCTCGTAAACACATACTAATGTCATAGAATTTATTTTTATTAAAGCTTACAACTGTCGATTCTTTTGGAGGAATTTTCGATTGCATTCCTTTGTCTTTTGGTTCAGGTTTATTTGAATAAACTTTCAGATGACCCCACAGAAAATTGTCCGAAGGCCTTAAAACTGGCAATTTTGGCGGACAATTGTCTTTAACCCATTAATGTCCAGCGAATTTTGTTCTTTCGTATTTATATGCGTCTAGTGTTTGATGGGTTAATAGTTATAACTTTATATCATTCGCAATCAATTTATTGTGTCGTTGCCTGTATGGATCAAATAGTCAAATCTCGGAGATACCTTGGGTTTAATGTGCAGTTGTTTTGCCAGAGTGGTAATAATACTAACATTGTTTGGAGGAATTGAAGGGGAACCTTCTCTCCTTCTGTCAAAAAATCAGTGGGTTGTTTGAGGTATAATTTTTAAAATCACTAATTTAATGGCTAATGTTTTTTCTGGATAAGTTTTAAATGGCTTAGAGAATATACTTTTACTCGCGAAGGCCATGGTCTTTACCAGCCCAATTTTCCGATTCAACAACAACCACAAATTCCGCTGAATGTGGTTTTCACAGATCCACAATTTGAATTATTTGTATACGGTTCTCGAGTGAATTTGTACTAATTTCGGTAAATTGACATGTGGCATTGGAAACCACCAGCTGCAGAAGAGTTTTTTGCCTTTTCTGGAAATTGCAAAATTTTGAATTGTGCCTTTTAGTTATATCCGATCATACACTTCAATAGTGTCATAACTCAAAGCACGATGTTTCCAAGAGAGTCGTTAAAAGTTCTCAATTGCGTCTTAGCTGGCAAATATAGGAAAAACCATAGAAAATATAGGAAAAACAACAAAAGTCGACTTAATTTTCAGAAGCACAGCTTTTTCTTGAAAAGAAAAACAAATGAAAATTTTGAATTGAGACGCTATTGAAGTAAATCGAGCGATGTTCGTTCTCTGTTCATTTGAGTCCACAGAAAACTACGCAAATGAAAAAAACCCCATTTTCATAACACCAAAACAGCCAAACGAGCATATTACAATTTCAATTTCTTTTTAAATCCAATTGAACACGATTGACAGTAGATTGTATCACACCCCTCATAACACATTAATGTGGACATTAATTATTTGAAATTCTCCCTCCCGTTCGACAAAAGTGAATTCCTCATAGAAACCAATAAAAATACATAAGTTTCTGCAGTTAGTACGGCTTCAAAAAATAAATAACGCAATAAATTGCGTCGTGTTGAGACAGAGAGAGAGAGAGAGGGAGGGAATGTTGTCCAGACAGTAGCATAATACACGTACATACATATATCAGCTGTTTAGGGATGGGAAAGCAAGGAAAGTCGTCGTTAACATCCTTTTCAGTAATGCAATGGATAGAAAGTGAAATTCCTTACACAATAACTCGTAACTCCAACACCAATAGCCATGCTTATGTTATGTATACTGGCAATGACGACTCCCCCAGTAAGCTAAGCACTGGGCAGATGGGGAAATGTGAAGGAGGTGACGACACGAATCCAAAAACAAGTTTCTGTGCGTTTAACACGACACTATGTGCGAGAGTAGATTGCAGCAAGTAGTAGTTGTTGCCACTTGTTCTAGATACATAAACAGTCCCATACACTTTTTTGCTCGCACATACATATGTACATTAGAGCGACTCAAGTTATGTGGAAGCAAAATTCGTGCAAGGTGTACCCCCTCCAAAATGAACATTGGTATTTTTTAAGGTGACATCTAAAATATTTTGGCTCCAGCTTTGATCTCTCGTGAGCTGGACCATTTTGAAAAAGGGTCTATTTTTGCATGTTTTGTTAATTTGAGAGTCTGTTGCATTAACAACATATACAATATGGATATCATAAGAAAGGTTTTTTTAGGACGCGTCCAACTATATATACAATTTGTCAAAGGACGATCACCCATGTCCTATTTTTAAGGATATTCTGCAAAAAAAAGTGGTTTTTGAATTTTTTGTTCGGAGTTGTTTGTAATAAAAATGGCAAATTAACATATTTTAATGTCTAGGCAATTTAAGTAAATACGGGTTTCGCCTTTTTTTGAAATTCGTGCTAGTTCGCGTTTTGACAGAAATGCAATGGGGTGGTAACTCTACGTATTAAATAGGGCAATATGGGTATCATTTTTTTTCTTTTCTTTCTTTCTTTCTTCTTTTCATTCTTTCTTTCTTCTTTTCTTTCTTCTTTTCTTTCTTTCTTTCCTATCTTTCTTTTCTTTTATAAGAAAAAAAACAGTTGTTTAAAAGAAAATTTTTTTACAGATGATTCAAGACTCATTTATTTCGATTTTGAATAACGTTATAAGGCGATTTTAAAAACCGTTACAACAAATCCTTGCGTGATTCTATTTTAGTATACTGCTTGCGCGACACGATCTGGTTCGCAATATAAGCCGGACGATTTTTATCGATGACCGATACTTTCGATTGACTGACAACGTTTACAAAACGCTCAGTGCTTTACATTAAATGGATACGCGAATTACCAGAGCATAAGCAAGATATAGTCCAAAGATCAGTGCAGATAAATGGATTTTTCGCCCATCCGGAAAACATAATTTTGTCAATGATAACAGATGAGAGCAAGGACATACGACTTCAAGCCTACGAAATAATTTTAAAATCACGTAAACGTACCACCCAACAAATTCGACAATTTACTGTGCCTAAAATAAATTTTAATTGTGAATCGCTCAAAGCCATGATTAATTGGAATGAAATTGAAACTGGTATAGAACCACCTTGCACACAGTTCTACTCACAAGAATACTTGTTGAGTCTTCAAAATTCTGATGAAATTATTAATATTCCAGGTGAAAAAATAACATACAAAAATATAAGTTTTATGAACGAATTCATTTCAGAATTTCCTTGCCATTCACAAAGCACTGAGCGTTTTGTACACGTTGTCAGTCAATCGAAAGTATCGGTCATCGATAAAAATCGTCCGGCTTATATTGCGAACCAGATCGTGTCGCGCAAGCAGTATACTAAAATAGAATCACGCAAGGATTTGTTGTAACGGTTTTTAAAATCGCCTTATAACGTTATTCAAAATCGAAATAAATGAGTCTTGAATCATCTGTAAAAAAATGTTCTTTTAAACAAGTGTTTTTTTCTTATAAAAGAAAAGAAAGATAGGAAAGAAAGAAAGAAAAGAAGAAAGAAAGAAAGAAAGAAAAGAAGAAAGAAAGAAAGAAAAGAAACAAATTGATACCCATATTGCCCTATTTAATACGTAGAGTTACCACCCCATTGCATTTCTGTCAAAACGCGAACTAGCACGAATTTCAAAAAAAGGTGAAACCCGTATTTACTTAAATTGCCTAGACATTAAAATATGTTAATTTGCCATTTTTATTACAAACAACTCCGAACAAAAAATTCAAAAACCACTTTTTTTTTGCAGAATATCCTTAAAAATAGGACATGGGTGATCGTCCTTTGACAAATTGTATATATAGTTGGACGCGTCCTAAAAAAACCTTCCTTATGATATCCATATTGTATATGTTGTTAATGCAACAGACTCTCAAATTAACAAAACATGCAAAAATAGACCCTTTTTGAAAATGGTCCAGCTCACGAGAGATCAAAGCTGGAGCCAAAATATTTTAGATGTCATCTTAAAAATGTCCAAGGTTAATTTTTAGGAGGGAACATCGAACACTTTTTTTGGCGAGTCGCTCTAATGTACATACATAAATCTAGGGCAATACGAATTCTGTTGTTGCCGTTTTTAATGAACGCAAGCCGCCCAAACATGTTCACACTGAGATGCTGATGGATGACGATGACGGCGGTGTGATGCTGTGTGTGTGTGTGCCTGAGTTGGTGGGTAGAGTACAATGTACGCGACATCGACAACTTTTTTTTTTTCCTTTTTGAGTTTTTAATTTCTGTGGCCGTCATCGTAAATCCAACATGAAATACAAGAAGATGAAACGTCTGAAATTCCCATAAAACATAAACGCAGACCGGCGAAAGCACACAAAAAAATTCCAAACTTGTTTACGAAATGATGACGTCAATTTTTCGCTATCGTGAGTTGAAAGTCTACGGCAGATGGAGGGAGGGGTCATCGAAATCATCAATCCCGCAGCATTTAAGTTCATAATAACATTTATTCCAGATTCTTGTTGGAAAGCAAGGGACGGATGGGTCAAAACTTAGCTGTAGATAATGACATATCATGAATTACAATATGTGCTGCGGCTCCGGAATGTATTCAAAAAAACCCCATCGAAAATGTACTCTATTGGGCAGTTACTTGCTAGCCAAATCACAAAATTGAGAAATTGTTATTACATACACGCAGGGGAAAAATAACTTAAAAGCAATAAGAACCATATTGAATCAATAAGAAACATTAATGAAAGTCTAGTAATAATGAAAATTCTTATTTCAATATGGAACAATGTTAATTTTAAATTATTGATTTCTTATAGAAACAATATTGTCGCATTATTGAAACAATGTGGAAACCATATTGAATTAAGATGGAAACAATACAAAAATAGGTTTTTCGCCATTGATTTAATATTGAAGCGTAATGAGATAGAATTTGACCTTCACTTACCATATTCTACATCCCTGTGAAATATGAAAACAGAAAAATGTATTCCAATACTAATCTATTTATTTTCATTTCATACATTTCCTTTGGAAATAATTTACAAATCTCAGTGACAAGAGCGTTGAAGTCATGAGGCCTAAGGTGGATGTCCTGACTGTTGGTTTCTTCAACAATTATGTTGATATAAGTTGAAGAGCAAGCTGCGCAACTTAGCTCGGATTCCTATGGGGAAATTGGAGTCCATAAAACGTAACCTGTGCGCCTACAATAGTATATTAACACTTGATGCTTTACCATAGTCAAAATGGCAACTTACCTTTTAAATAAGGGAATACATTAGACAGTCCAGCCTCTTTCAACCATTCAATTAATTTGTTGGTGTCTTCTTCATCTGCCGATGGGTGACTTTGGTGACTTGGCAGGACCATGTTGCCACATCCCCACTCTCAGTGTACAATACATTATCCACTAAATTAAATTACATCGACATTTTTATAGAAAGCGTCCGAAACACAACAAATTTCACAATCCAATAAAGATGGAAGCGGCTGATATGGTTTACATATTGATTTAAAGTGTCACCATATTGATTTTAAAACGTTTCTTATTAATTTAATAAGACGCAACTTAAATTTGAAATAACAACGTTATATCAATATGTTTTAACTTTAAATCAATGTCGATTCAATAAATGTAAACAACATTAATTCAAAGTTAAGTTTAATTGATTTAATGTATTTCACTATAACTTTTCTATTATAATGAACATTCTTGAATTAATATGACACGTTCTTGTTATTAAGTGTACTTTTAAAAATTATACTAAATTCAATTTTGGAAATACGTACCAGTAATTATATGGAGCCAAAACATGGTGACTCCATTCTCTCACTCTCCCTTTACTTATTCAACTTGAAACATGGGGTATCCTCAAGAAAATTAAAAGTTTTCATATGGAACAGATACTTTATTCCGTCTTTATTAATTTAACTTGTAATGTGTTGAATCTGGCGCTACTTGAGTACAAGATAAGTTGTTGATTATTTGTAGGCTCGAGTCAAAGGCTGTTCGGTAATTGCCCTCAATTGATTTCCGAAGAATGTGGACAATCCATCACGTTTCTTTTCTCCTTATTTAACGAGTTCGAGCTGTTTTTCTGTTGTACACCTATAAATCAAAACATCTCTCAGTCAGATATTTTAAAATCACATTCGGATACCTTTTCCATTCACAAAATTTACAAAATATGTTGCGATAAAAACCAACTTCGTAACCGATAAGCCATAAGGACTCTATATGTACCAGATATGTGAGCTCAATTTGTCTAATTAAAGAAAATTGTAAATATCAAAATAATACTTTTATTTAATATCTCATTAATTTTTGAAAAGTCGTTGTTTAACAAATATTCAGTGTTCCCCGATCATTGACAGCATTGGGGGTACCACGACCAAAATAGTTTTGGGAACCGCTGTTATAGACAGAGCTATAAACTATTCGAACTGGGACCTAATCACAGCATCCGTTATCGACAGTTTTTTGATCTTTAACTTCTGATTTTAGATCGCAGCAGTCGTTTTCGAGAATTCTGTTGATAGCTCAGCAGCTATCCGATGTAAAATGATATCAAACTAAGAGAAATTTCGATCGCAAGCCGTGATCCAAAGAAGTCAAAGCATCTACAATTATGTCGGCATGAAAATGTTGCCTATTAAATTTAATTCTGTTCAATGCTGAATATTGAGACAAATCTCGTAGCAAGCGAACGCACACAAACACCACTCGGATTAAAAAAAACCCAATAAGTTTTGTTCTTCTCTACGAAATTTGATGATATGGTGCTATTTACACATACTTACATACATACATATACATACAGTTACGGACAAAAAAATAGGGTCACTAGTTGGACAAAAGCCATTTTACCAACATAAGTCAAATGCGTAACGCTATACCCAATTTTGTTCATTGGAATTATTGTGAATGTTGAGTGTTTCTAAATACAAAAATGTGACAACAATTTCTTGTTGATATTTCTAAGACTGATCCACAATGATAAAAGTCACCTGAAACGATGGACAAAAATATCAAACTGAATAGAATATAGAAGCCACAATATATTTTTGAAAAATTTCAGGTACAAAAAAGTATGGACCAAGTGAACCGACGCCGATCGATCCATTATTACAAATTTGAAACTTACAGGCCAAAGCCAACGTCAAATTGCAGAAACAACTATTGACCGATAACAGAATTTTGTCTGTCAACGCCTTACATGAAAATATAAAGATATGTTAAGAGGTATACCCAAAAATCTTCTGTTAAATATGATATAAAGTGGGACCTATATATTGGACTAAAGAAACCAGAGATGCAAATCTGTACTCCCACATAATAAAGTGTAGCGACCTTACACAGAATGGAAAATGTCGCTCAAAGGGTACAATGATCCAAAAACACACTTCGGGTCTTTAAAATAAGTGACTTATCAGCGTTAGTGTTATGACGTGGCCACAGGCAATCTCTGGATCTAAATCCAAACAAAAATTTGTGGAAAATCGTAAAGAGCAAAACATTGAGTAATAAGAATGAATTGGGGACAACAACCAAAGGGGTTTGGTATTCTATTTCAAAGAGAACGTGTCGGAGTTTGGTGGAGTCAATGGCACGCAGATGTAATGCTGTTTTAAAAAATAAAGCCTGTACCACATAATATTAGCTCTTAAGCCTTATTCCGGTTAATTTCTCTTATTTTTTAATTTTTTTCCGCATATATCGATACCAGTTTTTTTGTTTGTCCACTCTAAATTAATGGACGTGACAACATTTTGTGATTTTTTGATTAAATCAAATAAACAATTCCGATTTATGTCTCTAAATAACAAACATGTAACAGGAAGTGCATTGTCCAACATTTGTCATTTTAAACTAGACTTGTTGCCATTTTTTTTTGTTTGGAACAAAGCCTATTTTTTTGTCCGTGACTGTATACTTAGCAATCTTGTATGTAAATAAGAGAATGTAGCCAAATACATACACAATTGGTTACATATAGTTTATATATAACGAATGTAAATAAGTGATGTCAGCTACTGGCGCCAAAAAGAAAATAATAAAAAAAAACAAGTGGTTCTTCTGCCAAAAGACAATCACAGCATGGCCAGACAATCCATAACCACCCAGCCGCTCGCCGTTTCCACCCACTTACATACCATTTCCGCGAGGACATTTTATGCTGTTGATGTCAGATAAAAGTGAAATTGTATGGCGACACAGAACGCCACGTCATGGTACGCATTGCGTCCCTTTGTGAGTGTGTGTTGTTATTCCATGATATGAACGACGCAAAACTACCTTCCGCATTAAACCAAAACAGAAGAAACTTATTTTACAGGGCGTAATAATATGGAGTTGTACAGGGAATATATTCGACAGACAGACATCACCACATCATTCCCTAAATAATAATTAAGCCAAGCCAAACTGCTGGTAATTATCATGTCAAAAGATTATGAGGCCACGGTGTGACCTTTTTATTTTTTGCGTTTTAATTACTCTCTTTGTTGAAGTTATTACACATAATTTCTTTAATTAAATTATAAATACACAAGTTGCAAGTGACGACCGTGCGTCCATCTCCCGGGGGAGGAGTGAGCCAAGTATGCCATTGTGGCGTGTCTCATTCTTTATTGTCCAAGTCAAGTGATAACAACAAAATGCATCACAGAATTTCCATTCGTTATCGTCTCACATATGAGTCAGTGAGTGTTTTATTTTATTTTCGAGGCGCGCACACTGGCTGCTCTTAAATTGTTTATCATCAATTGTTGGAGGCAGACACGTAATTTTTGTGGAATTGTCATTCATTTCAAATGAAATTCGCAATTATTTATGATGGCCTTTGATGGAAATCATTATACGAACGTGAATTGCATTTGATGTCGTTGTGCACATCAACTGCATTGAACTGCATGTTTTTCTTTAACAGTCCATCGTAATGGGTCAAGGACTCTGAACACCGAGAAAATATGGCTGCGCCACCTTTAAATGATGCATTTGTACAATTTATGCCAATGAAATGATAACAAAATGAACCTTGCAATTTCTCTCAAACTGAGGACAGTCTGTGTGATGTGCGCCTTGAACTTTGCTGTAAGGTTTACTTTTTAGCACTTTGTCCGTTTCATAAGAAGCGTTCAAATAACATATCTCAATATTTGTCGATTCTTTGGTTGCTTTTTTTTAAACGATCTAAAAAAAAGAAAAAAAAATTTGACGAATTTTGAATTTTCTGCCATAAAATAAAATACCACCTTTAAACTTTCTACCTAAATAAGAATTTTAAAAAAACCAAATTCGTTTTGAAACAGCACCACAAGCCCATACACAAACACTTGATTGCGCCGGTTGTTGGCAGTTGGCCGCAGTTCCTACAGTTGGAAATCGGCACCGACATTTTATAAAGAAGTGTTTTTGAAGGATCATTTCGAAATTTCACCATGAAACCGCAGTGCAAAATATCTGTTCTGTTCTTATCCAGGTCTACACTACCGTAAGACCACTAGCTGTCCACTAGATATTTCCAAACTGAAATTATTTCATTTAAAGCTTGTTCACTCACACACTATGTCTTAATGGATATTCCTTTCTCTGGGTCGCTTGGAGAGCTCTTGCGTTTTTCAAGTCTAATATCTGGGATTTCGATTATGTCGAGTCTAATCTACCGGCATAATCACAATATGTGATGTCATAGAACATCAAGATCCATATAAATACCTGGCTAAGAATGTTTTGACTCCTTCCAATCATTTAACATTTCAGTCCACGTGTTTGCTGTATTACAACACAATGATGACTCCTCTGTACAATTTGAATATGTTCAGAATCACGTAAACTGGTCGTCCTCCATATGTGACTTAGTCAGTATTTTGCTCAATGAATTTCTGTCGCTAAAAATATTTATTGTAATTCCTTGTGGTCGGCACAACAAGTAAGCAGTTTAGCGCCATTTGCGGTTTTGAATGTCAAGGAACGATTAACATGATATTTCAAATTGAAGTCGATCTTTGAGAGATATTCGATATTGGGAAAATTGGCATTTTTTTTGTACCTGAAAACTGTAAAGTTGACCTATTTTTTGATCTGATATTTCCTTTCGACGATCGCCTTTCTTTAAACACATTGGTTAGAAAGATTGGCTTTGCATTGAATCGATCACTCTGTACATATCGAGCCCTAACCTCGAAAAAGACGGAAGCTCCAAACAGAAAATTGTACAGGAGAGGGGGTTTGTATGGTCAGTCATAAAGGCGTGTGGTGCTTATAATTTGTGGTAAATATAATTTTAAATTTTCAATATTTTGGGAATAAGAGCGTTGGACAATTTTCTAACGAATTTAACAAAGAAGCTAGTTTCGAAAAAACGTGAGGAAAGATTTTATTAATGTTGTACTATGAGCAGTTTTCAAATTGTACTTTAGACGAGCGATTTATTTAAAATGGATTTGAAAAACTAGTCGACAGTAGGTGCCAACAACGGCTTCTACTCACCGTTATGATAAACTAACTGTAGGGTAATTCAGTAAACCTCATATGAAGGAAGCAATACTTATTTCGAATAACAATTAGTTCTTAACATTTTCATTGAGCAGTGTTGCTTATGATGTGTCGTTGCGTTGATTATTTCCGTTAAGGTGATCTCATTTCTGTAGAATGTTTCGCTGTTTGTTTTCACACGTTCGAAATGAAAATTACTAAACCAATTGTAAAGCGTTTAATTACTCGTGCTAGTAGCGGATGACGACTCTCCTCTCTTTGTGTGGTGGTTTTGCTTTAGCGAACACAATGGGTTGATCTGTATGTTTTCTAGTTCCATGAGGGTAATTAACATTTATCATAACTTTGTCTTGACTTGGCTATTTTTTGTTGCATACTGCTAATGGAAAATCTGGAAATTATCATCAATTGCCTATAAGACGTGAATAAAAAATAAATATACAGAATTGGAGAGATGCCAGGTCAGATAAAAAAATATTCTGTGCTGCCGAAACATGTCAAATTAGACATGGAAGACTACTTCTGGCTTTTACTTATACCGACCTGATCATCCATCTAGTGGTATATTTTTCGAATCTAACGTTATTTTGACTGTGACAGCTCTTTTCATAGAAAGTCGTCAGATTATCGTCCCATCTGTTTAATAATAGTTTATAATACTTCATACAGTATACGCTATTGTTTTATTGAGGGGACGATATATTTCTGTAAGGCAATCATTCCACGCTTGAACAGAGTTGACAAAGTTCCAACGTCAATACGGTGTGGCGCAAACAGTGCATTCACCCACTATCGGTCGTTTTTAGCACCAAACACCCAACAGTGGCCGATAATGGGTTAATTGAAAACAATGGGCGACAAAGCCACCCGCTGTCGTTCGTGGTGTACGCAAGTAAGTTTCGTGCAAAAAGTTCGTGGTCTTGGAAATGACATTGCTCAAGCTGATGAATTGTTCCCGCGATGTGTACGCGGTCCCACCTCAGCCTGTAATCTGGTATGGCGAGCTATCCCAAACCCCTAGGACTTAATCCGACCATCGGATCTTCGGGGAGTTGACATTGGCTGCGGATTACCACCTAAACTCAGGGAGAGTTCGGTTCGACGTGCAGTTGCCATCTCAAACGTTTGCTACGTCCCATAGAGTAGTAGGTAGGCCCCAACTAGGCCTGTTGATTGGGAAATCTCTGGGAAATCCCGTAATTGCAAGTACAGTGAAACTTCCATTACTCGAACTTCCATAAGTCGAAGTTTCTTCAAGTCGAAGCACTTCTAGTTAAGGCGACAAATTCCCTTACACCATTTTCATTTCATTTTTATTCATCTTTACTTGTAATTTAAAGCCTTACGGCCAATTTAAGATAAATTACAAAATGCATTGATAAAACAGCAATTCGCACCTACTCAGTTGAACTTTTCTACGGGAACTTTTCTAATGGTGGTTCGAGTTATGGAAGTTTGACTGTATTACGTTAAAGGAAATATCTGTAATGAACTCTAATTTCAGCGACGAGTTGAAAGAATCTCTCCAACTAGGCCTTCACGATAAACATGTCAAACTCACAAGAGTCTGCTTGCTAAACACATTGTGTAACTGGTGTAGGTTAGGCCAGCAATTCGGCCTGTTGTGCGCTCCTGGTTTCTTCTACAAATTCCCTTCCCCTTTTTTCTACGTTAGGAATTCTGTCCCCTCTATAAAGTAAATTCCTTATGTCTATTGCTTTGACGACTTTGACAGGTCATCTAAGGTGTCCTCTCCTAATTGGACTTTCCTGACCTGTGAGAAAGCAGGGCATTGGCACAAGGAAGTGTGCCGCCGTCTCGTCGTCCTCTCCGCATGCCCTAGATTCGTCGCTCTCGGAACATCCTATTCTAAATAGGTGTGCCCTTTGGCTAGTGTGTCCTGTGATGACCCCAACTAGCTTACTCAGTTCATTTTTGAGATTTCCCCAGGTTTCCTTTGTGTTTCTTCCCACCCTATTTTTCGACTCCAGACTCCGAATTCGAGCAAATTTGCCAAACGCAGCAACAATTCACTCACTTATTCCGCTGCACTCTGAGGGTGAGGGACCGACAAGACAAGTTGATTTGTTGTTGGTTGTGAGTCTGTTCGTTTTGTCTGCCTAGTTTTTAACCTTCAAACATACCTACACCCAATATGTATGTATGTATCGGACAATTTACAAAATATGAATTGCACTTTTAAATTGCAGTGGTCAACCAGTTTAGAGAAACTTGATAACGCCGAAATCAATGGCTGGCAAATGATTAATAAAATTAAATGAAAAAAAAAGATACTGGCGTTGAGACAAACTGAGATATCGAGTTGAAAATTATTCCGATCGTTTATATGAACGCCGAACGCTTGTCCGATTTGTCTTTTTTGCCAATTTTTGCCGCCGTAATTTGCCCAAACGACCAGAGCTTCTCTAAAGTTGTTGGCATTAAGCAACGACTCTGTAGTCCAACGGTGTTAAATCGCATGAGCGAGCTGGTTATTTCTCGAGGTTAGTGGATATCCACTTCAATACATGAATGCTTTGAGCAGCTGTCCATTTAGCTCTGGGCGAAAATACGCCCTTTTTAGCATATCGCAGTAGCGGTGCAGACTGTTGGTATCACTTATTTGACCACGATATATGGGGTTAAGAGTCATTTCGATGGCATATGAGTGCATGTAGAAATAATCATTCCTAAAGCCAGTCGCGTCTTGCCAGTCAAAGTAAATGACAGCGATTCTGCAGCGCCTAGTGTCTACAGATAATAACATTTTGTCATCCTTACATTTCAGAATGAAAACACAGTTCTTCTTAGGACCGCGTTAAAGGCGACGCATTAACCATACCAAACTAATCATTTAATGTGACCACACACAATGAATAGTTTTAATTAAATCAGATAGATGATAACACATTTATATATAATTAAGACTGATTATTTTTCTTGGCGATAAATATCGAACATATTTCCTCGATAAAAGCCTAAAACACATACAGACATTACATGTGTACCGGAAACACCACCAATACAAATGTGGAGCTGTATCAGTCTGTGTATACTCGTATACTTACAAAACTCACTACCCTCACCAACGCCATCATATCAGTCCAATGAATTTGAATATGTAACGACACATTAGTGACGTTTTGAGTATGTGATGGCACATTCGGACATTTATATGTCACGGCATTCGACTATTTTTAAACCTTGAACTGGAATAAATGTGTGCCGGAAAATGAAATGAAAAAATTAATTGTACGGAAAGCAAGAAAATTCAACAGGTTGTGTCTCGTCGTTATTTGATTGGACATGATAATGATAATTGCTTTCATAGTTCTCTAACACACACACACACGAAAAAAGGAAAACTTTTTACAGAAATATTTATTCACTTAATTGTAGATTAATTTATAGATTAATCAGTGGCGACATGGGTATTTTTTTGTTTTTGGCAGACAATTTGTAAAGACACAAATAATGAGTCGTGCCTTTGAACATCAATGTCATCATCAACGTCACAATAGAACTTACAACTTTACTGCAGAACTTGGAAATACTCAACGTACCATATCGCTCCTTAAATACAAAAGTCACACATTTCAAAAAATATCAAAAATATTTTTTTTTGCATAAAATGCTTCTTAAACGATAAAACTTTCATGTTTCGCTAAAACAGCCGTCATTTTATGATCGAAAACACCCGAAACGAAAACACATAGTTTTTAAAAAAAAATCATAAAATAATTAAAATTATTTTTAAAAATGACGCTCCTGTACAATTTGCTTATTTTGACTTGTGGTGCTTTTGTATATAAGGAGCGATATGACGTGAACATCGTAGTATCTTTTCCTTTGTTGTTGCCAATTGAACACTTTGGTCTTTGAGAAGTAGTTTAAAAAAAAAAAAAAAACACAATTCGCCTAATTAATTTCAAAATATTTTATTGTCCAAGTTTGTCTTACAGTTAAAAAATTAATGGATTTATTTAATCGACCTACATAATCAGCCCTTCTTTACTCACAGACTATTAAAGTAATGATTGAGACTTTGATGGAATATTGTCTCTGTTTGCTGGAGATTATGTGCCTTTAGTTTTTGTTTTTATTGAAACTTTTCCATGAAATCATTGGGGTGTCAACAATTTGCAGCTGTTATAAAATATGTCCATGCATTTATTTATATGTTTAGCGTAATATCAGTTCATTGCATAAGCTCCATAAGTGGATTTATGGTAACCTTAGTCGCCACTGGAATACACAATTAACTGCATTTTTTTTGTTTAAAATAATCCATATTCGAGTTTACCTAGTGGATAAGGACCGAATGTCAACAGAGCACCAAATATAATTAATTGCAAAATGGACAGTCTCCAAGAAATGTTTAAGGGAAAAGTAATTATGGCTGCCCCCTTACTTAGACGTATGCCAGTTACTACACTACTCTAAGCACACACATTATCTACACCAAGTGAAGACTTTTTTAAATTTATATCGTTTGCTTGATTTACTTACAGGTTCTCGGCATTTTGGCTATTGTCTATGGCGTCATTATTTTGGAGACTATTAAAGTCCCTGATGAAGTTGGTTTCCCACCCCAAGCCGCTCTATCATTTGGCTTGATAGCAATTGGTTCTATTGTTCTGTTCATTTCCTTCTTGGGCTGCTGTGGCGCCATTCGCGAAAATGTTTGCATGACCATGTGCTATGCTGTAGTCATGCTGATCTTGCTCATTGTCCAAATGGTTATCGTTGTCATGCTATGGGTCAACAAGGAGCAAATTTCCTCGGCAATGGGCGAAGTTGTCGATAGGGCCTGGGCTCGCGATGCTGGTGAGACCGGTGTATTTGAAGTCTTCCAGAAATCGGTAAGTACCAGAAGATGAGCAAAAGATGACTCCAATATGTACTAATTGTATATTTCGTTGTGCGTTTCAGTTCAAATGTTGCGGTGCAAATGGTTCGCTCGATTACGTTAGTATTGCAAAGATGTTCCCACCCAGTTGTTGCCCACCAGATCAAACCTGCCTCGTCCTTAATAACTATCCCGGTTGTAAGGGAGAATTCACGAAATTCGTGTCGGGCAGCACAGACAATGCCAAATACTTTGGCATTGGTCTCATCGCTGTTGAGGTAAGTGTTTCATACTACAACAACACATGCTCCTTTCTGAACATGAGCCACCATTAGCAAAAGATCTACCAAAACAGTTCGTATTTAAACACATTCAAAGTTTGTCCGAATTACCAGTAAAACCGTCGCATTACCAACACTGTTTAATTTCATTGTTTAATAGGATTTTAGCAAAAATTCTAAAAGAAAAAAATTCTCGTTCGTTTGCTGTTTGTCCTTTTTTTTTATCGACCTTCAGTTTAAATCGATAAATATTAACTGCAAAAATCGTAGGAGTAAAGTAGTCATGTTGGCATCCAAAAGCAGTGTGATTAATTTCATAAGAACATGTACATTTCTCTGTCTCATATGGTTGTTTTTTTGAAAACCTGTTCTGCTCTTATTACTCTGTACCACTCGATTTTTTTGTTTGGAAACAATCACCGTCACACTTTCAAAGTCATTTGCAGTTCGTGGAACTAGCGAATGACTATTTATCAGGAACTGCTCATGTATCAGCCCAACTACTCCAAATATATTTTATAGGTAAATTTGTTAATTTTTTATATTCAAAGAAACTTTGTACCACAATTTTTGCTAGACAAAGGGTTTGAGAAAGTCGTAATAGCATAATAGATAATAGCTGTAGAGCATTTTTTGCCATTTTCACTATTCCAGGCGAAGAATACGACATTTTGAAAATTATTTCAGGCAAATGTCCGTCTAGCGTTTTTAGCGGTCACTATTAGCTTTAATTTATGGGCAGTGGGCAGTTCATAGTGGAAAGTATTTCCATTTTTCCTCCACGGGCGCACTAAGTCCCACTCTAGAGCAATTTTGGCCATTTTGCTTCATATTGAATATTAGTGAAACAAATTTAAATTCCGAATTTAAGTTGTTTTCCATGAGCCAAAAAGCAATATTCCGAATTCTCATAAACCAAAAAGTTATATTCCGAATATAACTTGTTTCCTATGAACCAACAAAAAGAATATAACTTTAACTGAAAAAGAATATAACTTTAACTGAAAAAAGAATATAACTTTATTAACCCTTCAAGGACCGGAGGTTTTCGCCGAAAAAATAATATAAAAAAGAATTTAACTTCACTCACATATCTCCGTAACGGTTTGATCTATATTTGGTCTTAATAGTTTGAAACGTTAATAAGTTGTTTGCACAACATCGGTCCTTCATTGGCGTCACAGCTTCGTGGTGGCCAATTGACTTCGTCAAGATGGATGCTAACACGACGAACGAACTTGGTGAGCAAAATCCAACATAGTCAGGTTAATATCTTCTATCTCTGGCCACAAAAAAAAAAGTTTTATAATGTCTAGCGCATGCCATATTAACGCGGTAACGGAAATTGTCTTTCGAGCAGCAGTTCTAAAGGAAAATGGGCCAATGATGCAATCGCTCCAAACTGCTGCTCTCTCGATGACGATGCATTGGCTACTTGGCGATCACCTACAGTTTCTCCGTTACCCCAATGCGTGCGCGATAATCGTGTCTCTTCAATTGGGCCTTGTAAGCTGGCAAGCATGTCAGTCTAATGAACTTCTTGCACGTATTTTCAATAAACAAACTTTGTGGGCTACACAGCATTGTCCACAGAGACTTTGGGTAGACCTTCTGTCTAGATTTCGAGTGGGAAAAAGTTCTGTCAAAATAACACGAACCACACAGTACCGAAATCGCGCACTTCTCTCGGATAAATATTGCTTACCCAACGTTATTCAAGCGATTCATCTTGTCACTGTCAAAATAATGTAAACCACTAGATGTACCATTTGAGAGAAATTCCCCGTCTATTCGTTTATGGAATGTTAAGGGAAATACGTACGTATTGTGCTGGGCCAGTCACCGTTAAGAAGCTCTTGTAGGAAGTATGTACTTTAATTAATTATTTTCTCGAAATATCGTACGAACTGCGTCGTCGTCAATCAATCAGTCAATCGTCAACATCGTTTTTCTATAAATACACCATTCAATACTAATTCATATTTATTTGTTTGTCCATTTACAGCTCGTCGGATTCATTTTCGCCTGTTGTCTGGCCAATAATGTACGCAACAATAAGCGACGAAATGCTTATTAATTCAATTCCATCGAAACAACATTGTTTTTGCTCGAAATATTTAAATGCACACATTCTTTTCAAATTGTTGTTACAAATAATAAGTATGTAATTACAAAACGACCTACCTGCATACTATATACCATACACACACATACATAATAAAGATATATACATACGTCGTATTTTTTGTATTAGACTTAATGAGAAAATTAAAATGAAATGTTAGAAATCCAAAATATGAATTAAACCTTAAAATTTAAGTGCAGTTGAATGAATGATTTTCCTTACTTTTTTACACAAACATACATGAAACTTATTTGTATTAAATTTTGTACGTTTTTTTTTTTTTTTTAAAAAAAAAAAGCTATCTCCCTCCAATACTGAAAGGTGGATGCACAAAGATAATGTGTTTTATTATCCAATATTTTCTACTTTTTGTTGTTGTTTAACTGTTTCCTTATATTATTACCGTTGTTGTCTTATAATAGTAATCTCAATATTTTTATACCTACCATTTAATGTAATAAAAACAAGCGCAAAAAAATACCAAAATGTAAATGTATTTAAAAGAAATTCTCACCATTTTTTGTGTATTCAATTCAGTACATTAACAAAATCTTCTTTAATTTATGTATATTCAAACAAGGCAGCGAATAAATAGATTCCGAAATACAAATGTCCAATAAAATTTTCATTGACAGCAAATAAAAGAAAAAAAACCACAGGTGTTGTTTCCTTTTACCGTTAATTATGTTCACCAGACAGCAGTCGGACATACAAAAAAAAAACCCCTTGTTGTTGCCGATTGTATGAATTGCGGAGTTGACCTTACTTGCGATGTGTTCGTGCATATTCTTCACAATGGACTCTTAAAGGTCATACGTGTTTCTTAGTACAGTTTTGTTTATTTTCTGTTGCTTATTTGTTGTGTGTGTGCAATTATCTTAATGTGTTATTTACCGCAACGTATGTGTAAATAATTGGAATTAGCGGAATATTGTACACTCAGTCAGCTTATCTGACGTTCTCATATGTAGGTATTATAATTAGCATAAGTAGAAGAATCAATAATTACTCACTTTCACTTCCTACTCTGAAACAGATCTGTGTGTCTGTGTGACCCACTTTAACGATACCTATCCATGTACCGACTGACAACGATAAAAACAATCAAAAGATTGTATATGTATATCTTGTAAGTTTTGAAAATCATTAAGGGCAAAGTAAAATAGCCAATCATATACCGGGTGCTATTGTTTGCCTTGGGAATTATATGTCATACAGTTCTTTCGCCGATAGCCTATCAAACAACAACAACGTTGGGAAATAATGCAAACATTTACTGAAAGTACGTGTTGACTGACATGAGGAGGTGTATGATCTGTGTGTGAAATGGGTCTGGGGGATCTGTCTGTGAAATGAGGGAGTATATTAAATTATAAGAAAAGGTTTTAACAGAGGGTGTAGGGAGAGCCGCATATGAGTAGACAACATCTGAATTCATCGTTACAAATAGCGCACTTACACGTTAACGTAATTTTTGTCGAATCTCGCTTTTTAATTAAATTCGATAGAAAATTGTCCAACGCTCTTAATCCGAAAATATGAAAAACTCAAAGTTTATATTTACCAAGATATGAATTGTATCGTAAGCACCACACGCCTTTGTATTTGGCTACACAAAAACCCTCTCATGTTGGACTCGATATGTCTTGAATGGATATGTTTTTCATCTTGCCATGATCCTTTCGTTGGGAATATGAGCGTGGAGTTAGAATTGGAGTGAAACAATATACCCAACCAGTTCAATGTCGGTTTTTTTAAGTTATCTGCCGACTTGTTACGGATGGAAGATTCAATTTAGAGGGAACAGTTTTAGAGACAGAAAAGAAGGCCCTAGGTTGTGTTGTAATATCGGCAGACCATGGGAGATCAAATGAAGTGATGTCAACTACCCAGAAGTATTAATTCAGGATTGGAACATCGGTGTCCGATGACCGAATCGTAAGACAGTAAACACAGCTCTCAACGGAATAAATCTGTTATGTATAGGATAGGGTGTTTTTTTGTTGACGTGTGTTCTTCAAAAAGATATCAAACACATGATATTTAATGTTTTGGCCAAGATATATAATCTTTAGTATAAAAATAAGGTTCGAATAAATTCCAGCCGATGCCAAATTTTCGACCACTTTTTACAGAATTTTGGGCCGTATGTCAGCAATGACGCGCCGGATATTCTCTTTTTGAAGAAATTTAGACCCATGATTCCCTCTGTCCATAGAGCAAACACCAAACAGTGACTTTTTGAGGATGTAACGGCATCTCAACAATAACTGTTGGATTTTCCGAGCCCCAGTTCTTGTGTTAACTGAATTTTCTAAGACATGGGTCTGTCTTTATGCAAAATACGGTGTAATGACAGTTGTTTAATGCCCAATTCCAAAGAACGACGAGGAATGGACAAACCTGGGTTTTCTTCAACCCTTTGGGCAACAGCAGCAATATTCTCAGTTGTTCTTGGGCGACGTGCACGGGGTTTATTCTTCACATCAATAACTTGTCCCAACAGCTTGAATTTGTCCACCAATTTCTGTATTGCGGTCCGACAAGGTGCTTTACGACGACTCAAAAACTGTGACTGCAATATTTTCACCATTTTTGTAGTGAATTTTAATAATTTCAATTTGTTGTTCAAGCGGGTATCGTTCCATTTTTAGAAATGGCGTACTTGTCAAATGTCAAAGAATAAAAGCTTCAAAAGTGACAGCTACCGAAAAACCAGGTGATTTAAAATAAAATAAAAATACATTTTTTATTTGTTCAGTTTTTTTTTAAAAATAGAGAATATTTTTGGTGGTGGCAACCCTATTTGAGACCCTCAATTTGATTACAAACCAGAATACATGGCTTTTTTACTTCACCGCCAAATTACAACACCCGGCACATGGTTTACGGCATTAAAACGCATACATTACACGTCCGCAATCCAGTTACTCCAAGCAAAACAAACTTCTAACCTCCCTCAGTTTTGTTTAAACTGAATGAAATCTCAATTATTATTTGGTGAATATCATATGTCCTGTTGGGGAAGAAATACCGCTGTATCCTTTCATGTTTCAGTTAGAAAAGAATATCACCTTATCCTTTCCGGTTTGGGACATTTATAATTCGGTGTCATAAAGGTTTTATAACATTCTTGGCTTGGCTTTCCAAGTGTAAATGCAATCAACGTTAGTTAACTGGGTCATGTGCCACAAACCCCAACCAACGTGAGTGTGGTTGGAATGTATTTATCACCTTAAGCAAATATTAGTGGTATTCATGCAAGTGGTTATATTTACCAATTTCGTAGTTGCTTGAGTTGTTCACCAAATATCTGTGATTGACTAAAATGTTTTAATTTTTATTTTTTCGTCGAACGAACTCTGTGCTGTATCCCGGCCATATCGGTCGACTGAATGCAAATGCTCCGGCCACGAAAAGCGCAGACCGGAAAGACGGGTGGAAGGACCAAGTGGAAGACATGCAAATCGTTGGTATGACGAACTGGCGAAAGCATGTACAATACCGAAGTGTTTGGAAATCATTTATTAAGCAGGCCAAGACCAACAACAGGTTATAGAGCCAACTTAAGTAAGTAAATAAGCCTCCACCTCGAATTTGCTGGCGACTTTACGTTTAATCTCTCAAGCCATGTAAAACTTCGTCGGGAGCCGGCTTTAAACAGTTAGATCCCGGTCAGTGGGTATAGAAATTATATCGTGCACAGCTCACTGATTCGAGAGAAGTTTCCCGTTAGTTGCGTCATGGAATGTTAAGGGAAAAAGGTAATTAAGAATAAGTAACGAAACTGGTATTTTTAAAAATTTTAATTTTTAAAGAAAACATTTTAAAAGCCTTAATTTTTTTTTTCAAAAATTTACATTAATTAAATTAATTAAATTACTTACATAACTTGTTATGTTCTCCTTGATGTTCGTAAAAATCGCTCAGTGAACTTTTTCCTTTTCCATTTTCACGACCTAATCCGCTAGATTTCGCATGAACCTATGAACAAGATGCAAGAACGATTGTTATCTAACCGGTTTATCATTCAAAATGTTTTGAAATTTTGTAAATCTAAACTTATACGCAGAGTACGAGATATGTTCAAAAAATATCACGAATTTTGTATTTTTTCAAAAAGTATTCATTTATTTGTGATCATCTATTTTGTCACCTTCAAAGTAATCCCCCACACTTCTGCCAATGTTTTTTCCAATCCTCGAAGCACTTTAAATAATCATTTTTTGTGATCTTTTTCAGCTCCTCCTTTCATGGGCCTTTTCAGTTTTGGAAACAACAAATAGTTACAAGGGGGCTAGGTCAAGGGAGTACGGTGGCTGCGGCAGCATTACTGTGTTGTTTTTGGCCAAATATTCGCTCACAAGCAACGATGTGTTTGCAGGGGCGTTATCGTGGTGCAAAAGCACCAGTTTTTGTTCTTCCACAAATCCGGTCGTTTTTGGCGGATTGCTTTGCGCATTACTTTGATTAAAGGGGCGTGGTGCATTACGAGTAGTACGGTCACACACAGGGTAGTACGGTCAATAAAGAATATTATTATTGACCGTACTACCCTGTGTCTGACCGTACTACTCATAATGCACCACGCCCTTGCAATCAAAGAAAACTGTGAGCTAAACCTTTACGTTCCACCGAACATGGCGCGCTTTTATCTGGTCTTGGTTGATGCGGCTGCTTCCATTGGGATGAGTGAGCTTTAGTTTCCACGTCGTACCCATAAACCCATGATTCGTCATCAGTTCTGACCCTCTGGAGCAAATTTGGGTTGTCACGGACCGAGTCCAACATCTCCTGAGCAATTTTAACGCGATGCTGTTTTTGGTCCAAATTGAGCAATTTTGGCACGAATTTAGCGGCGACCCGACTCATGCCCAAAATCATTGGTTAAAATGGAATGGCACGAGCCAATCGACATGTTTAGATCCTCAGCAACTTCTGTAATGGCAATTCGTCGATTGGCCAATATTATTTTATTCACTTTATCAATGTTTTCGTCGGTTCTCGGCCCTCTAAGAAAAAAAAAAGTAGCTTTGGTCAAAGATAAATGTAGCTTTGGTCCAAGATAAACGTAGCTTTGGTCCAGACGTTGCTTTGGTCCAAGGTAAACATCCGGAATGCGTCAGCGCACTTTATCAGGCATGTCACAGAAATGTTACGAAAACGATTTGAATTCGTGTTTCCAAAACCTAACATTTTAATTTTGCTTCTTCAAAAATTCCTGGGTTTGATGAAATCAAGAAAAAATGGAAATCGAATATTTCTATTAAAAATATGGTAGCATTGAAATTAGAAACAGCTGGTTTACCCACCGCCGTCAAAAATGTCGAAACGTCTCCAGTCTTTGACTGTGATTTTAATTAAAAAAGTTAACAAACAAACAAATAAAAAATATAACAAATAAAATATTTTTAAAAATTAGCTATTAATTTTAATATTAACAAATACTTACATTCACTTCAGATATTCTTTTTTTTTTTTTTTTGGTTTGTGTTTTTTTTTTTTTTTTTGGGTTTAAGTGTTGTTTTTGGTTAAGGCTGCCAATTTTATATGTGACAAGATCACACAATTGAGGCGATGGCAATTCTTTGACATGCCTGATACTTTATACGTTAAAAAAGATGTTAAAATTATCATACTCAACGTATTTAGCATATTTTTTAATAAAAGCAATATTCATAATTAATTTTTAACAGAATTTCATTTAAATTTGGAGTTTACGTTGAAATTGATATCAATTTCACTTCAGATTTTGTCATGGGTTTCAAATCAATAATTTTTTTCGATTTCCTTCTTCTGTAGAAGCTAAAAACGTTTTGGTTTCAAAATTTGTCGATTTGGGTTTCTGTGACATGCCTGTATATTGTTTTTCACACAAAATTTGATGCAAATTCTTTGATCCATTTTCTGAAATAGATAAAAATCGAAGACAAGTTAAAACACAACCAAGCACAACAGCTGTCAAAATGTAGCTTAACATTCAAAATGGTTGATCTTGTCAGTATAAGTCCGGGACATGAGTACCAACGTAACGCTACAAAAATATCAAAAATCAAATACACGTAGCCGGCGGAAATTAAAAATTCGCGTATAAACGTATCCATGAATATCATTATTGTTTTATTTTGATTGAAATTGTCATGGCAACCAATTTTTTTCTTTGTGTACACCAACGAACCGATTTTGGAGGGGGTCATTTATACCAAGTCAATTCTTGAAAGGACTAAATGTAGAGAAAATATATTGATGTATGTTGATGACGAAACAAAATGTTTATGGGTGTCATCTTTGAAACTAACCAAAGCCGAAATTCTCTGGTTGAACACAGTTTTTTCCGTGCACCCTACGTAACAAGAAAATGTTTTTTTTTTTTTTTAAATACGTTGATGTCTTGTTGAGGGCTACTTTTGTTCCATGGCAAAGTGTACGATTTCTATCAACCGAGTACCGACAAAGTATCAAAAATCACAACATCCATTAGCGCTTTGGCGACTGTATTTCCGACTGAAGACAAGTTTGAAATAAAGGGCTACGCCACCATCCAAATTACAAGCATGAGTTTGGGTGTGAATTCGTGGTAAACGGGAGACAACAAACTATTCCATCTGGGTTCACCGCCCCACGGAATCCTTGGCGACGACACGACATACAAATAACGCTGGCCATAACGCAGGAATTTTATATACTTTTGATTAGATAAAGTTTTGAGAAAAAATTGGAATTCTAACTACGCCCCTTCGGATACCTCCCATAGAAAACGCCCACTTTGGATAAGGTGTACTCTCTCATAAGCGGACACCAAAGGGACTCAGAATGTTGTCCACTTATGAGAGAAGTACACAAAAGGACTGAAGCGGATTGATACTGAAAAAAGTGTCCGCTTATGAGAGATGTCCGCAAGGACAGTATACTGTAAATCTTTTTTTTTGTAAAATTCTTTATTTCGCTTTGGTATTATGACATTTTGTCAGACGTCAATTTCGAGGGCGGTGGCCATTTAAGATACTTTGGAATATGAAACTTGTATATTTTTATATGTCGGTTTACCCCGCTGAAACTTTCTCACTTGTTGTCAATTTTGTCCAACACTGTTGGTAAATCAGTTTTTTCCATTTCCATTAGTCTCAATTAGCCCTAATGAGACGAACAGTTACATTTACTCTCAGAATAGAGTAATTTATTTATATTACCCTAGGTGTCAGTTTCTGAAGAGAGGCTTCGTTACTATTCGTTTTCTTTTCAAGAAGATCCAAATGTGCCTTGTTAAAAATTTCTGAATAATGTGACAGAAGGGTATCCAACTCTATTGTCTCCCTACAGCATCGCCGGAATGTGGGTTGTATATCGCTGTTCTATAGATATTTTAACGGTGTCTGTTCATCAGATATCCGTCGTCTGGTCCCTGAAGTTAGAACATTTAGCCGGAATACTCGGCTATCCAGGGAGTCTCATCCGTCCATTGTTAAATGGCCGGTTAACCGGACGACGCACTATAGAGAAAATTCGTTCTTCAGCCGGACTGTTCGTTTGTGGAATAATCTTCCTGCAAGAGTTTTTTCTGCCTGTTATGACATTATCAAATTCAACCAACGTCAACAAACACTACTCCCTCTTTCCCCCCTCCAATAACCATCCTTCCTATCGCTAACACAGTGCATTGCATTTATAGGGGGCATCCACTGAGTGTTAGTCAAAAAAAAAATGCAGGCGCATTTAAAGTGCTTGGGATTTTTCATGTACAAGTAGGAGAACAAGAATGGTTTAAACTCCCATAGGGTCGAAAATATCTAGTCCTCTTGGGTCCATTCATTTCTTTGAACATTGGCAGTGATCATTTTATATTTCATTAATATTTTGATATTTAGAAACAACAACGAATGTTCTGTGCATATATGGAATTTTTGAATTTATGCCAAATTTAAATATAAATTAAAAAAATGTACAGTATTTGATTTTGGTTGGAGTTTAAAGCTAACCCTACGTTTACACTAGGCAATTGGCGAAAGAAAATTGTCAAAAAAGGGAAAAATTATTTGCGTGAAGTAGGTGTATTTTCCAGCATACTCTTGGGCGCGACTAAATATTTCCAAAAAAAAAGTTTTTTTTTTCCTTATCTCCTTTGTAAAACTGTCAAATTGTGCCCTGTGTATTACTGACATCTGTAGTGTGCTTCCGAACTAATGCATTAGAAAACGACTTGCGTCGTCTGCCCTCTGTATGGTTTTTGTCAGACGGTGAAAACAAAAGCGACCACTGCGGCACTGCCTGGCACTCACAGTCGATTGCCATATATATAAATATATTTCGATAATGAATCTAACACCAGTAAGTAGATGGAGACTTTCTTATTTCGATTACAATTAAAAACAAACTTATCGATAACCTGGGGAGATTATTCGTAGAACTATATTCGTCTTGTTCTAATACATGCGAAAATTTAAGTGGGAATATTTCAGAGAATAAAACGTATATGAACAGAGTGCATGTTATAACAGAAATGAGCGTACAAAATAACATGTATGCAGCGTTGCCGTGGACTTTTTTCAAAAAGTATCACAAAAAGTATCTTTTTCAAAAAAAAGTACCAAAAAAAGGTATCATTTTTAAAAAAAAGTATAAAACGTTTTAAAACGATTTTTTTATTTGAAAATTACTTCAAATTGGATAAAAAGTAAGCAGAACAATAAAACAAGGTAAAAAAAATACGAATTCATGTAAAGAAACAAAAAACACAATAAAACATTAAAACTAAAAAACAACTGTCAATGAAAATTTGGTACTTATGTACTTGGTAGTTATTTTTTTGTATTTTTTTTCGGAATTTGTCAATTAATTCCGGGTTTGGCATCCAAACTTCTAAATCAGTATCTACCAAATTAAGAGCTGATAGTCTCTCATTACAGGTCTGAACTTTGAGTCTATTTGTTAGCTTATTTTTCATAAGAGAAAACTCCTCAGCATCCCTAATTTGGAAAAGGCGCTCCCATGTTTTTCCTTTTGTTAAAGCCTCCAAAGATTGGTATTCGCTCACAAATTCATCTGCATCTTTAATTTTATAATTAAATTCAGATATTAAATCGAAATAATCTATATCAACATTTGATTTGATCATAGAGGGATCTAAAAACAAAAAGTATCAAATTTAGTATCAAAAACAAAAAGTATCAAAAAAGTGGCAAGACCCAAAAAAAGTGTCATTTTGATACTTTAGTATCATCAACGGCAACGCTGCTCACACACTACAACTTTTCAACCAATTTATTATCCAATCTCATTTGCAAACATTGTTCGTAGTGTCAATATGAACGCATGTTATTTTAATTTTTTTCTTCATGAAATTATTTATAACTACAAAACTGTTGATTATGTAGATAATGGGTATATGAATAGATTAAAGGAAATGTCATTCTAAATTTTTCTTAATTTATTTCAGTAAAATCGACCAAAGTCCTTCTCGAGTTACGCAAATCAAATTTGTTGGCAAAAAATAAAACTAAGGGAAAAAACGTCAAGATAAGGAAAAAATTTAAAAATCCATAAAAAATAAATTGGCCTTTGAACGCCAAACCCTTAGGGTGTTTTACTATACTGACCTAGTACTTTCACCTTGACTTTGAATTTCCCACAATAAACTAGAAGATTAATCTAATACTCGAAACGAAAAAGTGGCATATTTAGTATCAAAATAAAAAAAGTGGCACAAAAGTACCATAGCACGAAAAAAGTGGCAAATGTGCCAGTTTAGTGGCATAGCGGTAACCCTGCATGAGAGTATAACCCAAATACCCACATTCATAGCACTCAGTTTCTCTTTCGTCGCTTTGAGGTACTGTACTAAGACTGGGAGCGCAGTTTTATTTATTTATTTTTATAACGAATGTGTCGTGTTGGGAAAGTTGCAGGTCGTCGTTTCGTTGTAATAGAAAGAAAAATAAATGTTTTCGAAAATAATACAAAAGACAAAATAGTATTGATAACGAAACCGATAAAAAAAAAAAAAAACAAAAGTTACAAATGTGAAATGTGGTGGAGTGGATGGAGTAAAAAGAGCAACATGTTATGTTTTTGCGAGTTGTGTATGAAACAACCAACAAAACATATATGAGAGAGAGAAGATCATTTTTAGAGATACTTTCCAAGTGCTCCCATTTTTTAAATAAAAATTTGCCTGTATTCGGATAATTGAGAAACACAACAACAATAACAAATGCGAAAGAAACCCATAAAGAATTGAAGAACTAAATGGTTTTTTATTCCATTTAATTTCAAGAAATTCGTGTTATACAACAAATGAATATATATATATACGAACAAATTAGAAACACATACATATGCATAAGGAATGGGTGGCCCATTTGTCATTTCCTATTCTTTTGTTATAACTTTCCCGCTCGAAATCTTTACGTTGAAAAATAAGGCAAAGTCAATGAACTGTAGTCCAAAGAGCCAAACAGTGCATTTTTTGAAGAGACATTTGGCCGCTTCTGCTTTTATTTGGATCACCCTTTAGGTTGTAATAAATATACCAAAATGTGGTTGGCATTTGTTATCTCAAAGGTGGTTCGTTCAAGCACAACTACCATGCAACGATCTCAAAGATAGTAATAGTATAGTAATTTAAAAAAAAACTCCCAATCAAGCATAACAAAATTAAACAACGAAATACAATATAAAAACGAAAATAATACAAAATTTAACTTACAGTTTTTACGGTTACATCCGGCATACATATATATATAACGCAAACGCCTCACCCTGCCCGCAGAAAAACAAACAATGGCGTCCACACCGACGTTAAAGAAAATTATATATATTTTTGATATAATTTGTGTCGTAAGTAAAAAAAATCAATATTTACCTGTTTACAAAAATGATTCTCCAAATTTAAACAAACTTAAAAAAAAACATTGAAATGCAGTGTTTCATTTTGCACTGACAGCCCGGTTTACCATATATCGTGTTTTTGGAACGCTAATTCAACCCGCTAGCGGAAACGTGAACATTCTAAAACATGAAGGGCCCAGAAACGTGAACACCACATTGTCTAGACACAGGTCTCTAATAAAAGATAACTGACTTTTTGTTAATTATACAACATTTCCGTAATTGGACAACGAATTGTAGTTATTCTTAAAATTTAAAAAATAAAATAAAATAAAATACAACTCTGTCTTGTTTTAAAGTTTCAGGATTCCAAAATGTGAACGAAATACTAACTGCTGGTTTCGATAAAACGAATTCGTTCGTTTGTTACAATTCGTCTATATTGCAAGCGCTATAGAATCTGTTGCAGTCTTCATTCAGTTCTGATTTTCAGATATATTATACATATGGAACACACATCCAAAAGAATGACTTCTCATTCATAGGAAAATCTCATTCTATTGTGACTTCAATTCTGACAATTTGAAACGAACGAACGCATTCGTTTTACGGAAACCGAACGTAAATCCTATATCACAAAATCTGAAAAAAAAATTAAAAATACTTTACCCCATAAGCTTGGAAAAACCAAATAGAACTATGGAATTCGAAAAAAACCCCTCATCCTAAGGTGAACAATAACCGATAAATTAACACAATAATCTAAATTATGGCTCCATAACCCGACCATCTATATACATTTTATATATTATTTACACATTGTAAATGCGTGAGTCTGTGTAATAAATGTGTCTATATTTGTTTGGCGGTGCCTCCATGTCTATCTATCCGTCCGGCCGATTTGTGGTTAAAGTGTTTCCTACAAAAATTCATTCATAAATACCAAGCAATCACGATAGATGTCTTAACGGTTTTTATGAACTGTTATAAGGCTGCCTAAACACACGCACACTTCTGTCACAGTGTTTTTTATTTCCAAAAAACCCCTACCATTTATTCAATTCATCATATTGTTAATATAAATGTAAGACATTTGTAAGAAAAAAATCTTTCAATGTTAATACGAAATTTACAAATTCGTTCAAAATTTCACTGTATTCACGAAGCGTATAATTGAACATTTGTTGCCCGGTCGAATGAATATGCTCACATTCAAATTCTATAAATATAACCGTTTCGATTACTCCCTCGCCGTACTTTATCCGAACTTATGCAGTACTGCAAAATAGCGTAAGCCAATTTGGATATCAATGCCATTAAAATACTTTCAAGAACAAATCTAGGTCTGTTGCGAATATAAAATGTATAAATTGTGTGTGTATAAAGGTATCTGTGGCCAATTTTTGATTGCTCAACTTTAAGGTTAACTCACTAATCCAAGGATTAATACAAAAGACTTAAGAGACGAAATCAGACCAGATCATAACAAAATTACTCAAAATGTTTTGCTATTTATTATGCCCCAAGTAGCCAACCAATAAAGTAGGTAACGTAAAGTAGTCTTATCGGAACCGTAGAAGAACAAGTACTCATCGAACGTAGACGTATTTCTTGATTTTCGCTTTGTAGAATGATTTGCAGAATTCATTATTAAAAGAGTCCCAACGTGGTCTTCAAGGCGAAAGTTAGGAACTGTGATCAATCTCCGAAAATGTCATACAAAATATTCCATTATAATACTTACCTAAATTTGTTTATCTTCAATTTAAAAAGAAATTATCACTAAATTTAAAAAAAAAAACAGACACCATATCTGTGCGTTGGACGTCACATCATTCTGACCACCTATTAACATATTATTGGTGACAGCTATTAGAAAAATCAACTTATCTGATTGTTATTACGTACGCGTTACGCACTGTCATTACGAAAGGTCTACAACAAATGTGCGTACACCTGGCTTCACATGACACCATCTGATATGCTTGACAGGCAAATGACGAACATGCTGGCAATCCGCTGCAGATAATCAACATATGCGTAGGTCATGGATCGATTCTAAGGGGAATCCGCAAAAGTTTCGTTGTATTCCCCAACCACTAGTCTTGCTCGTTTATTGTGATCGGTTAGGATCTGCATCATTTCCTTTCCGTGGCTTTTGCGATACGTAAAATTTTTTCGATAGTGTGCACCCGGCTTAAAGCAATTACTTTTCCACTATGTAAAACTATGTAAGTACGAATGTGTGGTTAACAAATATGTAAGTACGAATGTGTGTGAAGAATAAATAAATAACAGTTTTGGTTTGAGTACGAATGTGTGTGAAGAATAAATAAATAATAGTTTTGTTTTACCGGCTAATTTTTGCAATAAAAATCTAGTGGAGCTTTTAATAAATAAATATCAGGAGCACGAGAATTTATATAACGTACGCCATCCAATGTATATGGATCGGAATAAGCGTTCAAATTCTTTGTTTGAGATATGCCGGGAACTTAAAGAAGTAAATAAAGATGTAACTGTGGTATATGCGAATGTCGTATTAAGAAATTCACTGAAATTCAATATGTTTCATAAAAAGGAGCAATTTTTAATTTTGGTACCGTAGAAAATATTAAGTACGTTTTGTTCCATTAAAAAGTACAAAAGCAAAAAAATACAACCCTGGGCCGATCAAATGACAAAAAGTAGCTTGAGAGTTGCAACAAAAAAGTTGCACCGTATAAACATGCGAGGCGATACGAAGCAACTCCAAAAGAAAATCCGATGACAGTTGCAGCGATTAGTTGCTTCGTGTGAACAGGGACTTTGTTTACTTCAGGCATCGGCAAAAAAGCCCCCATGGGCGCTCTCTCAGTGAGAGATGAGATAAGACTCTCACACGTACGCTAGCTCATGTAATGAAAAAAATAAATGAAATTCGTTTAGTCGGATGCTACAAGCGATTCACTTAACAAAATGTTTAATGATGAATATGAGTTTGATTTTTTTTCTTTACAGAATTTTTTTTTCGGTAAAGTTAAATGAGTTTTATATAAAAAATATTTCTTTAATATTAAACAATTACAACTTTAATTTGTATGTCTTAAAAATTAAGATTTGAATTATGTTGTGTTTATTTTATTTGATTGTTACATTCTCGTTTCCATACATATAGATGAGAAAATTACACAAATTTCCTTCGGTGCATTGAGAGAGCAACTCACTAATACAAACTTTTTTGATCCGCACTCTACAAGAATGATCCCTGCAAAAATTTTCAATCGCCGAATCTTCGCCGGCAAGTTGTGTACAATCGCGTGCGAGCCAAAAATTATATTCAGGCGATTCGCTAAAACGCTCGCTTCGCGCACAGCGATTCGCAAATACCGATCCGCCGGCGATTCGCAAATACCGCCGCAAATCGCAAATCCAGGTTTAAAATGTTTCCTAGCTTTGTAATGGGGAGAAAATGAAGATGACCACATTTTGGGGATTTCTATGTTCTGAAATATTAACATTTTCACTTATTTCTGCACAAGTATTTTCAACTGCATTTAAATTACAATTTCTCGCTATTATTTTAGCGGCTTCTCTCTTACTTTTCAACTGCAGTGCTTTGTTTGACAACATTTTTATCACTACTTATTTATTTATTTATTTTTGATATTTTATATTTCCGATGTATTAATGCCTGAAAAGAAAACTTTTCTAATTATCTCATTTATCACTTATTGTCTTTTTATCACACCCTTAACAGATCACATGCTCAATTAAAATGACAATTTTGGTAATTGATCTTGAAACCAAATATTTATTTTCCCGTTACCTTTAGAAAACAACAAAAAAAAATCCATCGAAAGTCATAAAAAACACTGATGACTCAACTCAAAACGATAAAGAATGCAAATATATTGACTATTGTGAGGAATATTCCCCGTTACTTGTGTGCGCTCGCGTATTCATCGCTTAGGTGTAAGGCGTAGGCGATGGTTAGCGATTTGCATTCCCTGAGACAGATCGCGTAATCATCGCCAAACAAACCATCGCCAAAAAATCTTAAAAATGTTTGCAGGGATAGAAAGAAAGATTAGACTTTTTTGATTTTATGTTGGTAAATATTATTTTTAAGGTGTAGTTGGACTTTTTTGGTGTCATTCTTTAATTGATGTTGTCCATGTAGTGAGACATTTCGAATCTGTTGATGCATAAATGACAGATTTGTATATCGTTGGTAATTTTTGGTTTGTTGGTAATCTCAACGACGCTTACGGTAATGACTGTATTGATAAAGTTAGAGACTGTTTTAACCCTTTTTTTAACCAGCTTTCGAAAAATCGAATACTTACGACAACATGTTAATGGTTTTTTTTTTATCATTTTCTAATGGTGTTTCGAATGAAGTCACCATTTCGAATAGTCATGGGTGAGTTCTGCCGGAACCAATTCCCTAGAAAATCTGTTGGAGGTCTATCTAAGACCTTTGCTGATCCTAGTTCGATGCAAATCTGCACCGAGCTAAAGTCCATGACAGTTTGCTATCAAGCTCAATTGTTGAAGTGGAAATCAATTTAATTATGGTAGTACAAGGTTTGGACATATATTTCTCGTAAAGAGAACTCATTCGCCTTTTTCAGCATTTACTCCTAACCCACCGATCTCTGTCTATACTTGTTTTGCAAGTTAAGCGCTGTTTTTTTTAAAGACCTTGTGGCGATCATTGTGATGCGATAGCCAAAGTGAATATTCAAATAAACTCAGTTATAATTGTCAGTGAAATGATAATCGCTATGCAATGGTAGGGGGTTGTCTTCTAAGACGCTATATAAACGTTGTCACAGCTAAAAATAATTCCAAATAATTGTCTCTTATATTCTATTCAAAGTGGCAAAGCCTTTTTTTTCGGATTGTTGCGACAATACAAAACGAAACCGGTAATTAATATTTAGCTACAAATAAGTTGAAACAACATTAACATTCAAAAGCAGCCGTTCAATCATGGCAACCAATACCAATTTTTATTCGGTCTTAGAAGAGAAGTAGCTGGAATTTCCAATCGATATCATGTATTCTAGAATGATGATTTATTGACATTTCAAGCAGTGCAAAGTTTCGTTGTTGTTATTTGAAATTCAATTCCACGGAAGATATAATCCACACTGTCATATTTATTTTTTATGTAAAACCATGTGGTTTATTTCAAAATACAAATTGTTTTTTTTTTGCTGTCAATTTAGCGTTTTCATCAAAAGATCTTAATTTGTCGGTTTTTGGCGTCACAGTATTTGATGCATTACTTTTTTTCTTTAACGATAACTCAGCTATTTTGAGAATGCTGTGAACATAATAAAGCAACAATTTTATTTTAGTTTGAATTGTTTTCTTTACTCCTTCCTTTCGCATATTTGCGGTTTAACTTCTTCAATTGTGGGTAGAGAAAATACGCAAAACAGCGAATGTAGTAATCGGAAATTAGAATATAACGCATGGAAGTTGAAGAAAAATACCTAATTGCCAATTATAAATCTCGACCTTTAAAACAAATACAATGTTGTTGGAAGTCGTCTTTGTGGTGACCTACTGTTCTGATCGAAAAATGCTGTTGACTGTTTCGAATACTTGTGGTGTGTAGTTTAGTTGGAAACGAAAACGGGCCAAAATACCTCATTCCATATAATATGACATCATACTTGTGTTATTTGGGAATTCTAATTCATGCAAAAGTATGTATTCTCCACACATGGCGAACAGCTGTTTTCAAATAAACCCAGACAGATATTGAAACAATGCAAAGTGCTGGCACTTGTACAAATTGGCTGGAGTATTTTCGTTAAACCATTCCTGCCAAATGGGTATTTAAATACCCAAGGAATCATAAAGTAATAGGTTAAACAATTTTGCTCCATTCCGTATGGAAACATTTGCTTTGTCTCATCTCGCATCACCGGCACGGCACGGCACCTACAAGGGCACAAATTGTTATCAAGACTTTTCGATACTAATGACTGGATACTGTTTGTTTTGATCTTTAAAACTATTTTTACAAAAACACACAATCTGTGTGTATGCTGTTCAGGGCAACACGTCATTTTATCTAATCTTTAGTTTTGAACACATGTATATATGTGTATGCAATATAAATAGATTTCGCTATACACATAACACACATAGTTTTATTTTCGTTTCATCTTAAACAGTGTCGCTCAAAATTATCTATAGCAATATGAATCTTAAAATTCCATCCCAAACACTAATCATTTCGTAGGGTAAATCATTTAGGCCCATTATCTCAATGTACGATTAAAGTGCCGGTTAATTAACCGGCACATTAATTTATCGACGCGATATAAACATTTTTATTTTCTCATGTATCCGTTAAACTAACTGGCTGACAAATGAAAAGTACGGCAAAAGTATGTTCATAAATGATAAAAATAAATGACATAACTGTGTATTCTTAGCTGTGCAGTTTATTATTAAATTCAATTCAATTTTAAATATTGTTGTGAAAGAAAAACAAAAAGAATGACAGAAAAGGAGTGGAGTCATCATATCAGCTGTTCATGGTTTTCGTTATGATAAACGACTAACCGGCAGACAAGTGCCGGTTATCATTTATCGATCGTATAAACGCTAAGTAGATACTGGGAAAGGTAAATTGTTCTAACCGGTAATATATCGTTACGATAAATTTTAATCGGACATTGAGATAATGGGCCTTAAACTCATAACTTAACATAAATAATATATCTAATTTAATATTTGTGGATATACAATTTTGTCGAAAAAAGTATCATTAAAATTTGCGCTGACATCATATTGAAATCTAAGCATTTTTATTTTTCTTCTTCTAGAAATCACTGTAATCTAGCCAATTGCCTATTTTATGAGTCATAGAACACATCCTAATAAAAGAAATATTTTTTAAACACAAAACAAGTGGACAATTTGTTACGAACGATTGCGCTAAGTTCAGCCGAACCAAACAAAATTTGGTAGCTTCATTTTGTAATTTTTACAATGTCGACAAATCAGAAAAAACAAAATCCTTGAGCAAAATATTAACTCACATCTTTGTAGATTCGTTACTTATGCAGACGATCTGGCGTTTGCAGTACAGGGGAAATTTTCCTCGACCTGCAGAAATGTACGCCAGAACTTGATCCTGAGACTCTTATCGTTGAAAAAACCGAAAATCGTCTTTAATAAGAACCATAGTTTTTTGAAAATTGAGCCACTGGCTCTTGGTGTTAAGAGAATGTGGCCGCAAGACAGCGCAAAGTCATTGTGGATGGAATCAGCAAAGCCAACCAGCCGGTCTTAGATAAACTCACTTATCTGAGATTTAAAAAAAAATCGAGGTACTACGTGGACTTCGCGCACTACCCCTACCACGAGTCTAGAGGTCACTCTTCAATTGATACCACTTGATGAACTGGCCAGGCAAATGTCGACAGCGCCTGCAATCCACCCTCGACAAACTTCGCACTGGTCATGGACCGATTTTACGAAACCTGCAACTACAAGGCAGGACTACCAGGGGACGTAAGCCCGGTAAAAAAAACTATATAAACTTTTAAACAGACGGTTGTAAACTACAGGCTTTGGATTCCAATCAAGCAAACTGACATTACAGCTTTCGATTAAACTGTCAGATCATTGCAGTGTTTTTCTGGCAACAACTAGGGCGATAACATCATAACCAGGCTGCGATAAAATCTCTGAAATCTATATTTCTGAAGAACTGCCCAAGCAATTTATGCCGGCCCACAGGAACATTGCAGGGAATGATAGAGCAGATTAACTCGCCTGATTTGGGACTACCTTATAAGATTACAGGGATTTTGAACATCGCGTATACGAACGCAAACTCAATCTCAGCTTATAAGCTCTCAGACCGGCGAACGATAGATGGTCTGGGTCCAGTAGACGCAGCCACTGAGTGTTGGCCTTCAAAAAAAAACGCTGAAAATCCCGCATATTACTGCGGATAACTTTTCTCGAATGAGCTAGCTGGGCACGATATCATTTGAGTACCCAGAATACACTCTCGCTGAAATAGCCGTTTGTTGTTAGAAAATAATGTGCACCTGTGCTTTTTATGTCATAGCTTAAAAATTAAGCGCTCAGAAATTGTCAAAAATACAACTCTGGGTATCCTGCAGAGTTTAGAGCCGATTTGGGTGAAACCGGCAGATTAAACACAACAGAAGTCGCACGACTCGTCTACACAAAATTGCTAGCGAACATTTGGGCACAGCCGCCATACATACAAAAAATACCGTCAGCATAAGGATAAAACCTACGAGGGCAGATCAACTATTCCGTTACTTTTCCCACTTTCCTCGTAGTTATATGAAATGTAACTCTTATCAAGTACCATCTGTCAAATTTTGAGAGAGTTCCGCCATTTAGTTTGTGTTTAACAACTGTTCAAAACATACAACCTCGTGGACTTTGTTAGCCCCCAGGCACTATTTCCAAACCTCCAACGATCAAACAAATGCCTACTCTATGGACCTCGAAAAATCCTATTTTTTGGAAGGGATACAAAAATTGGAGAAACGTTGGACTAAGTGTTAAAAGGAGGCTAAAAGGAGATTATGTTGAAAATTATGCCAAAAAAAAAATGAGTTTTATTCGAAAAGTCACGGTATTTTTGATCTTTACTTTTAGCTAATCAAAACGTTTACCTTCAGATCGAAGTATATAAATAACAATATTTACTTAGGTAAAATGCTATTTATCCCCGCGAATTCTAGTATACATTTAATGTGATTCATGACAGTTATGACAGGTTTGTTTATCTATGCAATTGGCAACATTTTCGGTTTTTCTACAGTGGAACATTTAGCCAACAATGACGTATCTAGTCGCCAAAACTCGGTGACTTATGTCTGCATTTAACGCTTTAACCGAATAACGCACACATGGTAAACGTTAAACTAGTAAATCAACTAAAATTCCGCCAAAGCGACAAAAACTTCCGTAAAAAAAAACTGTGTGAAAATGCTAAATTAGCACATAAAACACTAAAGTTGTTGACTATTGGTTGAACTGCATGACAGCATAGTCTAAGTCTGAACCTGTGTAGGAGGCCAACGGATGCTTAATGACAGTTTCGTTAGCTAATGTTTCAATTATTGCAGAATTCAAATGATCATGCAAGTTTCAGCACTAAATGTGAAATAAGAAAAGAAAATGTTCGCCACCACAGTACTTGCCTTGTTGCAAATTTCATAAACATTTTTTTTTTCATTGGTGTTCATGGCCAAGTGATGAGATTAATGCATTTATACAGACTCAAAGAAATAATTCAAAGACAAAGCAAGAAAATGTAATATTGCGTTGCTACACTTTTGCAATAAGTTATTTTAATATACGATTTCTTTATGGTTTTTGTTTTTTATTGATACGTGGCGAGCATGGACCTCATATGAACTGGAGCCTAAAATGAGCGACTGCGTTATCTTCTTCGTTTAATGTCTTTGAGAATAACAACATAAGGGTCAGCTGATAACAGAATAAATATACTAAATCTGTTGTGACTGGAGAAACGACTATAAATCTTCAAGAAAAAAAAACCGTTTCCATAATCAAAACTCTTTGAGATATCGAGACCGAAGGATATCCCTCGATAGCCACGGAAGATTTGATGTAGGAAGGCTGGAGGCCGTACAAAGTGTTGCTGAAATTCTGTTTCGGACAAGGAACAAATGTTTGGACCACATCTTTCACAGTAATATCCGATTCACATTGGGCAATTTTAATGATCCCCCTTTGAAGTTGCCTCTCGTGTTCGCACAAGGACTTTCAAAATACGAAAAACACCAACAGAAATTGCCCGTACGAGCAAGTTTTTTGCCTTTCGATTACATCTCATTCCTTCAAACTTAGAATTGCGTCTAATAAAATTGGATAGTGTGAATCGGGACTAAAGAAACATTCGATTGTCGTTTTCTAGCTAACCGAATTGTTGCGGTTGAATAAACTATTACGATTACATCAGCGCAACTGAATGTCAGTTGACATTTTCTGTACAGGAATCTAAGGTAATTATACGATTCCGCTTAATTAACTCATTTAAGTAATCATACAAATAATCTTACTCTGACAACGATGATCCAAAACAAACAATTTTTTTTTTTAAATTTTCTAAAAATTCTGCATTTATTGTAATTGCCAGATCTGTAGTAAAAACTTATAATAGAAGGTAGAGGCAATTGTACAACAACAAAAACTCAGATACAACTCTGGATATTTTGATTGTCAAATTCAGCTGACAGCTAAATGACAGACAGCAGATAGTTATAACTCATGACACAATAAAGTTATTTAAATTGGAATTATTCAGCCATGGTTACAAAGTAAAACTATTATGATGTTGATTTTTAGAGAACTATAACTTTATTTTTAATAGTTTTGAGTGGCCAAAAATGTTTGTTTAGTTCTTTGATTTAAATGTTTAATAAGAAAATGTATTCGACTACAATTCCCTTAAACTGTTAACTACCAGTAAGAATGTAAACCAACAATTGTAATGTAAACAATGAATTCGACAGTCAAAATTCGGTCAAAATGATAAATTGTATCCAGCGGTTTACATGTGCGAGAGAAATATGAATATGCGAGAGAAATTCAATTTCATTCCAAGGAAAAAAATTCGTTGGTTAATTAAACACAAAATTTATGGTATGAAGATGTTTTAAAATTAATAGAGGTTCAGAAATGAAGGCATATAAGCTAGAAAAACACATAATAGCATCAACGTTGCTGGGTATTTTCAATTAGCGTTACTTTAGACTACAAAGCCGACTCACTATTTCTGGCGGCGTCTTTTTCGGCATTCAAATGGTGCTACTTGTTCGTTTACTGTTTCATTTTTTTTTCCTCCTGTAAAAAATTACTACAAGTGCTTCACGATAGTAAGGACGTTTTATTCATTCACGATAGAAAGGATAGCAAACTAATTGGGCCTTAGATCATATATTTTACAAAACTAAAACTCTTCTTCGAACTGATATCCAGATCAAGTTGCAACTGACAGTTTCTACAACTATTAGTGCACTAAGACCAATCGAACAGACCTAATGTCTTGTCTTGCTAATATTTCTTTAATGTATGTGTATAAATACCGGTACAATATGTCACATCGTAATACGACAATGCAATTTAAACAATCGGCCATTGCAAAGCCCAATTTAAGTTAAATGTATTATATCGCCTTACTTCGCATTTTAGAAATATAAGTGTAAATTAAAACAGAATATATACGTATGGTGGGTGTTTGCCATATACAGACGACAAGTTTGCTACAGATCTGAGAACTGGCTGAGTTGTTGGGGGAGCCGGAGAAAGCGTTTCTTTTTTTTATTTGTTGGTTTGTTCTCAAGTCGCTATATGAACTGGTATTTGCTCTGAGTACGTGTATGTATTTCATTTATTTCAATACCACCAATTAAGTAACTTGTGCCACCCTCCATGGTCCTCCTCAGATGTTTTGTGTATTAATTTCGAAAAACAGCTCTTGTTCAGTAATTTACATATCCAATCAATTTTGCAGCCCGCTTTATTTAGCATGACTAGAATGGGCGTCAGCGAATTTAACTGTTATTATTCTTGGAATTGTCAATTCAATGATAAAATTGGATCAAATTAAGCAATGTGCGAAATGATATCCACAGGGGATTGATGAGTGGACAACAGGTCGGGTTACAAAAATTCCACAATAAAAACGGAGTTTTTGTTATGATAAGAATATTTAATAAATCTCCATAAGTTGTTTTTGTTATGATAAGAATATTTAATAACTACCTGTTTCTATAAAACGAATTTGTTCGTTTTGGATTGTGTTTCACATATCGATATCTAAAATATATCTGCAAATCACATTTCAATAATGTCTGAAATCCACTTCATAATCCTTTACAACGAAAGAACAAATTCGTTTTATGCAAACAAGCAGTAAATCTCCATTATTTGTTCAATCAACTACAATTTATTTTAATAGCGAAATAGTTTTGTTTACATCTTGATGGAAAATTACAAAGAAAACAATAATAGCATCGCATCGTATATGGCTTTTTCGAGTGAACTTGCCAAATTAACATTTCTATGAAAATTACCCGCATAGCCAGCGAGTTGTCTTAGTCACTTATCCAACGTGTAGGGTGTTATCGATCTGGTTTTCCTAAAAAGACAAAACTTGAATGTTTTTCGATAAATAATCGAAAAAAAATCATCTCACGTTCAGGTCAGGTTAGATTTGTTTGTTTTTTGTCACAAACGAAATTATATTTAAATCTCAGAATGAGTAAAATGTTTTCCCCAAACAGGATTCAAACGAAATACAGTTGTCGCCAAATGCAGTTACTGCAACGGAACTGTGTGATGTGTGTACATTAGGGTGGAGTGAAATTCAAAAAAAAAAAGTTAACCTCGGAAAGAGATGTAGTCTGTGGTCCTAATGAGGGGAAAAATAAAGAAAAAAATTTTAAAAAAATTTTAGGGGTCGCGCCACTCCCTCGAAATTTGGAAATTATCGCTATTTTAGCGTTAATTTTAGAAAAATCCTAAAAAGTTGTATGTCAATAAATGTTTGCAATAGCATAAACAATGAAATAAGGGCATGAAAAAAATTAAAAAAAAATTTCTCATTGTTCAAAAATTGCAAAAAGTAAAATAAGTCAAATCGCCCCTTCTTCAGAAAATTGACTGAACAATGAAATAGCCACCAAAGCTACAAATATTAGTCGATTATCCTCATATTTGCCTCAAATACTTTTGTTTGGGCACTGAACAAGCTCAAACTTTTAAATTTCGAATAAGTTAAGTCGTTAATTTTTAGGATTTTTCTAAAATCAACGCCAAAATAGCGATAATTTCCAAATTTCGAGGGAGTGGCGCGACCCCTAAATTTTTTTTAAAATTTTTTTCTTTATTTTTCCCCTCATTAGGGCCCCAGACTACATCTCTTTCCGAGGTTAACTTTTTCAAATTAAAAAAAAAGCATGTTTTCACTCCACCCTAGTGTACATAATTAAGGTGACTGTTTCATGAGTTATTGTGATTAATACGCCATTCTTTGGAAAAACTATATTTTTATAAGGAATTTGACTGACATTGCTATCTGGTTTGTCGGCAAAACTTATTACTCATGCATGTCGTTTAAAAGTCTGTCGGAAAAAAGGGACAAGAGTTGGGTAGCACTCATCGAACACGATTTCCTGACAAATCAACTGAAATATTCATGCCGTTTCACATATCGCTCATTTACTTCAATAGTGTCACAATTCATAATGGACTATTTATTCTGTTGCACAAGAGAAAGCTGTAAATCTGTAATTTAAGTAGACTTTTGTTCTGCAGTGTATATTATAGAAACATATGTCAGACCTCTAGTTTATTCGGTATCCCTGTGTAGTTTTTTCCCAGTATTTGCCAACTAAGACGCAATTGAGAACTTTAAACGATTCTCTTGAAAACATCGTGTTTTGAGTTATGACACTATTGAAGTAAATGAGCGATATGGTTTGAAGAATTTTATGTCGGCGAACGAGACTTGCGATGGCCTGTGAGCTCCTTTAAGAAATTGAGATTGTGTTTTTACCTTCAAAAATGACGAGGACTCTTTTATTTTGCTTAAGCTGTATTTTTTTCTGCAGTTGGTTAAAATGTCAAACAGAACTAAAAAAAAAATTTTCGTCCCTATTGAACACCCTTTTCCGTTCTGATATCTCTACAGGCTTTAGATATCATATCAAATATTTAGAAAATTGAAAACAGTGCGACCACTTGTTGCTTAAGTGGGTTCAATTAATTAATTGAGGACATTTGTGCGTGGCAGACGGCCTGTGATCATCTAAATGGGCGCGTAGTCTGATGCGTGTGTGCATGTGCATAATTGTTGCGTATGAAAACTTAATGCGAGACTAGTTTTAACCGAAATATTTATAAGAACATTAGAGTGGGTCGCGGCTAAATGATAGTGTTCTGACCAGGGCTGTGGAGTCGTGGCAACACCAGCATTTCTGCGGTCAAATTTGTCAGGCCTGACTCCACAGCCCTGGAGATTAAACAATAGAAAAAATTTGCTAAAGTTTATCGATTAGTTTTTTTTTTTTTTTTTTTTTTTTTTTTTTTTTGAAAAAGTTCATAATAGCAGCTCGATATTGTAAATTGATGATCTAAACGAAATCGTCGGAATCACTTCTCTTCTTCAGCCTCTTAAAAACAAGATCACTTATATAAAAGGTAATGGCAAAAGCTTTATTCGTTTCGTTGCTTGGACCATCACCCAATCTGATGTTTGTTTGTATTTTTTGTATACACCCATACTAATGACTCTCCGATTCGTTTAGGATTGACTTTTCATATTGGGACCATTGCAATGTTGACGCGTTTCTGAATAATTATCTTGACATTAAAAATTCTCATCACATTGTGACATTTACGAGACCAACCACATCCCCGCAACCATCCATCCATTGTTATAAAATAAAGTTATTGGTATGCAAATTATACAAATTACTGCAATGACTCTTTCAGTTCCAAGTACATGTCATATGCGAAACATATTTACATTGACGCACACATACCTTTCATATACGAGTATGTACATCTAAAACACTGTGCGAACAAAGTTCAAGTCCATTTAAATAATTTTCAATGGAATTGGATTTGCCGCATACTAAGCAAATGTAAGCAATTTATCGGACAATGGGCACTAAATATGGGAAATTTTAGACAATTTCCACAAAACAATTTGAATAAAAAAAAAATGCATGCGAATTTTTCGAAAAGATCTTTATTTTAATAAAAAACTGAAAATGACAAAGAATCAAAAATGTTCACATAATCTACTGATTTGTAAAATTCCTATCCAAATTGCAATTTCTTCCCTCAAATTTACATATTGAATTGATACCGACATCCATAAGTTCAACTGAATATAATTTTGCTTCTAACAGCTGTTTTTTGTCCCGTGAAACGGTGCTTCCCCAAACAATTGCAACCCTTCCATCTTGGGCGCAGAGTTGGTTCTGCCATACCAACTGAACACACGTAGTATAAAATGCTCCAAAGAGTATCTAGACGAGTAGATGAGTTGGTAGCGTGCTTGCCTAACAGCGTGGGGGTTGTGGGTTCGATTCTCACCAGAAAATTCTAGCCATATATTCCGTGTCAACCGGTTATAGATTAATTAGAATATAAATTTACTTTCTATTGTAATTAATAATAAATAAATCAACACAAAAACTCCGTATAAAAAAAAACCTTTTCCGAATATGTCGATAACCCAAAATGTTCCCATTGACAACCACTACAAATGCATGAGGCATTTAATATGGACCAATATTATTGGACCACCAGTTTTTTTATTTTTCCATCTAAGCCGTGGACTGCACAATGGTTCAGAGTCGAATTTCATTCGACTAACTTGACAAACAAATTTTATTTCGCTTTCAATTTAAAAGTTCCGAAATTCCGAAAAAAAAAGATTTGTTTTTTAAGATTGTCAACTATTTTAAATTTATTTCTGGTTTGTTTGATTCGAAGTCAAATAAAATGTTTAGAATTAAGAAAAATGTATGAAAATACAAATTTTCACACATTTTCCTTAACAAATTTGTATGAATAAGGTGATTAGTTTTTCAGAGTTTTACTTTGAGACAACATAACATAATTTGATGAGAATAACTAAAGGATTCCGCCAATTTTCCAGATTTCCACCGAAGATATGCCATTGAAAAACAATTCAGGGACACTGTGCATCGCCAGCTCTCCGTAGCATTAACGATTGCCGTCGCCGACTACATCGAAACAAAAGTTTTTACATGGTAATGGCAAAAGTAATATGGATTAGTTAGTTAGTTAGTTTATTTTATTGAGACTTTTTTCAAAAACAATGAAAGACATATACTAAATCTATGAACATGAAATTGCTTATGACTATAATGTATTGTCTAAATTACCAATAACGAACAGATAGCGGCACCAAGCCTTTTCTGTGTAGTGAGATGTGTTTCAATTGTGTGTGGATCTGATGAGTGAGTGTTCGCCCTTGCTCCCAAGGCTTTAGTATCTTAGGAGTGTATTATCCTAGAATTTAACTGAAATGTAAACTTAAAACTAGCCTAAAATTAGTGAGTGGAAGGGGAGGGTACAAAAAAAGGAAGGGAGGGGATGGAGGAAAACTAAATATAAAATGTAAGAAGAAAAAATAATATAAGAGATTTCAACAAAAGCTATTCAATTGCTTTAGCCTTAGTCCAATTAAATTGATGCTATCCTCTATGAGCACCCGGTACAACTTTCTTGTAGATTTTGTACAGTTCATCGCGTGGGAGTAGTTCGAGGTAAATACGTACCATAAGTAATGAAATAAATACGATTGTTTTTCACATTGGATGTCTTGGCGTGATAAACTTGAAATGAACATCAACAAATTATTTGATGACATTTTAGAAAATACAGACAATGGACTTACAGGGCAGACAAAGAAGTCGTACAAAGACATTTTGTAAATAAACTCAGCACATTGAACTATCTCACATCACAATGTTTTTGTGCTGCCTTCTTACAACCAGTGAACGACACAAAGAGAGTAGTCACAACAGCAGGGTTACCAGCTCATTGTCTTGCTTGGTGTACTGACGAAAAGTATTTGCAAATATTACACAATCATTGAGGGCCAATAAATGATATCGTAGTTAAACCACGATTATGTAAAACTCAGTTTCCAATAAAACTATGTTTAAACTTCAAATACGTTTTTGAGTGGTCAGTCAAAATAATCCACATTTTCGACAGTTGATGTGGCAACACTTACACTTTTATCAGAAAACATATGTTTCCCTATTACGCTCAAACAGTTGCCGAGTTGACTTCTCTCAAAAAATCAGACACAACAACAACTACCCAACATGTAAGATTTTTTTGGGTGTTATTTTTATTTATTTTCGTCTAGACAAAGCACTTTTTCTCTTCGCATTACAATTCATTTAAAGGGTGTTTTTTATTGAGGTATAGAACTTCGAATTGAAATAAAACACAAGAAAATCGTTTTAATGTCCATCAATTTGGCTTTATTGGAAGGATAATTTTGTGCCATTAATGTTCAAATATGATTTCGGGCATGTGGCCGCCGCGGCTGGCTCGAATAAAGCCAATTCTACAGGTCCAATTTTCAACCACTTGTTGGAACCACAACTCATCCACATTCATGCCATCCAATTCGGGAACAAAATAGTCGGTTATCATGGCTCTATACCGGTCTCCATTAACGGTAACTGACTCTCCAGCATTATTTCGGAAGAAGTATGGCCCAATGACTCCACCAGCCCATAGAGCACACCAAACAGTCAGTTTTTGTGGATGTAATGGCATAAAATGGACGGAGCTTGCGGTGAACTTCGCGAACTGAACCATTACTTTCGAAATAAATTTGCACGATTTGCAAGCGTTGTTCTTTTGTCAACCTGTTCATGATGAAATGGCAAACGAAACTAAATATTAATCACTTGACAGCTGACAAAATGGCCGCCAGTTAAAAAAGTGATGCCAACTTAAAGTTCTATACCCCAATAAAAAACACCCTATGTACATTTATTTTTCCCGCCAACAAAGAATGTTGGTTCTTCTTGGACTCTGTTGTAGTTGTTTTTTTGTAGAGCTCAAAGGTGACTAGCATTCAATTGGTTCGATTATTCAGGCGTTAGTCATGCCAACCAAACGAATTCAACACGATATCGCCTACACTGACCTACACTACTAACAAAGCGCACACATTCTACTAAAGAGGTACAACTCAAAATTTTTCTATTTTCTGTTTTTTGACAGCAACAAATAAATTGATCTCTTTTGAACCGCTTTAACAAGTAAACTTGAAAATGACATATTTTGAGTTGTGCCTGATTAGTAGAATGTGTGCGATATGCATGTTCGACATTACAGTGGCTGTTGGAAAACTATTTGTGTTGGTTACGAAAATATAATGAATGGTATAACTCTTTGGCTTTACATCAATCGTCTACTGTTTATTGTTGTACGTATGTACAACATGTATGTATGTGGCATGATCCAGTAGACTGTAACAAATCATTCGAGCAAACACTTCAGTTGGCCCCATCACCGCCAAATTTGCATGGATTGAAGAAATCGATGCAATTAATAAATTTCCAAGAAAATGATTTAAAATTGTTGTGTACATTTGAATTTGTTTTTCGTTTGCTTACATCAGCATGTGAGAAAAAGTCTAAATACTCCCATATGTAAACAAGAACGAATACCCCGTCGTTCATTCTGGCTAACATAATCGCGAACAATTTAAAGGTGGATTAAGGCCCAATACATGAGTCAAGGTCGATCTTCGTATTAACTGAAGTTGAACTTGAAATTAATTCCGAGTTAAAAACGCATTCTAATCGTCCAATATTGAGCGTTTAAACCACAGTTTAATAGCCATGTGATGGTGCCAGCAATCAAAAAGAAGAAGACTCAAAACTTTTTGGTTCAACAAATTTCACAAAGAAAAAAAAACACTGATCATTTAATAAAACGCAATAACAAAAACACATGATCATAACAAAAACCAAACAACTTCAAAATAAAAATAATTTGGTTGATGCTGGAATTGGTTTCCTACCACCACCAGTTCCACACATGCGTCTTTTGCCCGTCCCGAAGTTCATTTAGCAGAGGTTTTTAATTCTCATTTTTTCTCCTTCTAAAAATCTTGTATGACCAAAATCCACCGCAAAACTTTAGTAGTATCTGAATTATTTCGCCGGAACCATATGTTTCTGATAAAACTATTAGTGTTGCCATATCAACAGACGAAAATGTCGATAATAGTACAGACGTTTCGATAAAAAGAGTATAACACCAGAACTTGTAGTGTATTATCGAATACAATGTTAGATGATAATCGTGTGAACTGCACAATATGCTTTATGAAACGATTCGATTGTTTCGACAATGCACGTCGCGTCAGAGTATTTAGCGTCTCTTTGTAATTTATAAAAAAAAAAAGCGAAACAGACGAGGCTTTCTGGTCTTCTTAGAGTGCCGCGTATGTTTAAAAGACACTAATAGTAAACAGAGTTCTCGTACTGCACAGCTCTTTTTATTCTTTTATAGCGTTCTTGTCAATCCACAAATAGTCCATTGTAGTAAACGGCAGCATTCATTTCAAATGTCTTCTCTGTCTTAAACAGCTGATATACAGGGTTTTTCAACAAGAGGTGTAATTTTGGTATTCAGAGAATAATGGTATTTTTTGAGATAAATGATCGGATGTTTAGCTCATAATAAAGAGAAAGGTGTGCCGTTAATAATGAAAAACAACATCAGCCAAATGGCCAGCACGACCACGCTTACAGGACCATATCCTCTTCATGAAATTTTCCATAACCAAATCGTAGCTGCCCTATGTCCTCGATAGCCTCACAAATTCTATCTTTGAGGTCTGGAATAGACTCTGGGCTGTTGGAGTAGACCTTATTTTTCACGTGGCTCCAAAGGAAGAAGTGTTAAATCACAAGATCTCTGTGGCCAATTGTGATCACCTCTTCGAGAGATAACACGGTCCGGAAAATGTTCCCGTAAAAGAGCTATGGTTACGTTGCTTGTGTGGGACGTAGCGCCGTCTTGTTGAAAGTAAACGTTGTCCAGATCAATATCATCCAACTCCGACCAAAAAAATCATTAATCATCTCTCGATAGAGCAATCCATTAACCGTAACTGTTGATCCAACATCATTTTCGAAAAAGTAACGTCCAATGACCCCGTCGGACCATAAACCGCAGCAAACATTCACACGTTGAGGATGGCGAGGCTTCTCAACAATAACTCCTGGGTTTTCCGAGCCCCAGATGCGACAATTTTGCTTTGCTTAACGTAGCCACCGAGTTGTAGGCCCATTTACAACTCGGTGGTCAGTCAAGATGATTTTTCGATGGAATTTCGGATAATTTTCATTCATTTCAAGGACCAAGTCAGCAAAGACATGATGTTGTTGATGATCGGCCGGCTTGAGTTCTTGTGTCAACTGAACTTTATAAGCCTTAAGACCCAAGTCTTTATGCCAAATACGGAGTAATGACGTCTGTGGAATGCCCAATACCAAAGAACATTCGAGGAATGGACAAACCTGGGTTTTCTTCAACGCTTTAGGCTACATGAGCAATATTCTCAGTTGTTCAGAATTGAACATGAGTCTTTTTCTCTTTCCCTTTGTCTGTACAGGCGATAGGGTTATGACAAAACAAATAAGAATAACAACTTGGTCAAATAAGAAGAATATAAAACAAAAATATTTCCCTTTTATATATCGAGAATTTTCATAGTCACCACTCATTTCTACTAAATCGTTTTCATGTTCAACTTTTGAACTCTTTAGTGCTGGTTTATAGCCACTCTTGTTCACGATGACTATCGCCAAATTCTTTAGACGGAAGTATCTCATATTTGTGCCTGAAGTGCTTTCGTCTGAACAGTATTCAGTATGAGACAGTCTGGCTGGCCGGTGCTCCACCGTTAACTTATACTTGTTTGTTTCTAGGCGACAGACATTCTGTTTATCGTATTCTCACATTCTACTTCAATTCCTCATCCCGTGGAAATTTCTATCTATTTAAGGTTACTGGGGGTAACTCTATCTCTAATGTGCTCTGTCAGAAATTAAATATTATGGATATTATTTTGATGTCACTATCGCCTTTTAGATTTTGATTATATTGCAATTCGAGCATAACAGACCTTCTGACCAATATGGGTACATTCACCCACATGGCAAATTACGGGTAGAAGCAATTTAAATCTATGATAATGTTGCCAACCATCCCATTCCCCCCGGGTTCTTTAGCGCCGACTTTAATCACTTGCGAGTTGTTTGTGTCGTAGTTGTGACGCCATCCATTCGGAGGACTCGTTGGCGCCATACGATGAAGGACTCGTTGTGTGTTGTTAAACAAACCCCCTCTCAAGTTGGCCATAACCCACATGAGTGTAATTTGTTGCTACTTTTGGGGTTGCCTGCTCTCGCTTTAGTTATGGCTTGTTTTTTTTTTTGTTTTTTTTTGGTTTTATAGTTCGAAGGAATGGGAGATGATATCATACGGCGTCATAGAAATTGTTAGACTGTTTACTTAGCATACTATTTTTTTTATCGTAGTATTTGCTATTCCATTGTTACGGTGGGAAATACATGTGACATGTACAGTAGAGCGTACCAGGTTACAAGTAAAAAAAAAAGATCGCCGTACACCTTCGAATATGAAGTATTATTGAAAGGTAGTTTCAAAAAATTATTTTTTATTTTTTTATGCCGAACGTAGGGGTCGCGCTTTTACATTTTTCTATATAACTTCTGCATTTATAAACGGATTTTAAAGTGTGATACATCGATGTTTTTGTCTCGACGAGGCCGATTTTTTTGTCTTTGAAGTCATTGAGTTCAAGCACCCCCTTCTGGTACTTACCCATCATATCTCAGTTGCTACTACCCTAATGTACCACTATAATATCAGAAAATTAAAGCTCGCATAAAATCATGAAACTCTTCCTAAGGAAGTATGTCGATTTTCCCAGCAGAAAAAGTGTTAAACTAGTTTTTTTCTTATTTTACCGAGAGCATTGCATGTATTTATAAGTTGTTCTTTGTATCTTCGATGTTTACAGTCGGTTGTCAAAGTGTAATACATATATTGGTGTTTTTGTCCCGCCAGGTTTTCAGTTTTTAAAGTCGTTGACCTCAACAACCCCCTTCTACTATTTACGCATCATATTTCAATTCTTAGAACAATAAATATAAAAATTAAGGTACAATTAAAATTTTAATCAACCATATTTCGACGCGATTCAAGTTGGGTGTATTTTTGGCGGCTCTCAAGTTTAAAAAAGATGTGGCCCATGCGTTGCTCATCGGTGACCGCCATAGCTGATTCATGCACAACATGAACAAATCGCTCGGTGTTTTGAGAATGGCATGGATAATCTGTGAAAATAAATGAGTTCAGCAAAGAAAGCAATCAAATTAAGTTTTTCTTGTGCTAACCTGGTAAATCGATAATTTCGATTTATCATCAATAAAAATAAAATATTTCGAGAACGTGTGAAGTTCCGTAAGGAACCAAAAGCCATGCATGCAGTTTTTTTCGCAAGAACAGTTAGAAGCATTCCAATTTTCAGAAGAAAAATGTAAAAGCGCGACCCCTACGTTCGGCATAAAAAAATAAAAAAAAAAATTTTTAAACTACCTTTCAATAATACTTCATATTCGAAGGTGTACGGCGAACTTTTTTTTTGAGGTACGCCCTAATGTACAGTCGAAATAGCAGACGCTCGTTGTTATGAATGGGCGTCGTTCTGTGGAATTCGGTCATTCACGGTAGTAAATCAATAAAAGTGGATGATATCTTTACAGTGAAGGGAAATGAGTGATTGTTTATAAATAATTAACTTACACGTGAGAAATATTCTATAGAAACAACAGAGTAGGTGCGAATTGCTGTTTTATCAATGCATTTTGTAATTTATCTTAAATTGGCCGTAAGGCTTTAAATTACAAGTAAAGATGAATAAAAATGAAATCAGAAGTTGTAGGGTTACCAGCATTATGACTGAGTAGCTCTACAATTGTTAGTCTATACGTTGGAGCGTATGATCAGGCAAATCTGTACTTTGGATGTACAAATACAGGGTTGCATTTCTATAGGACATAACGCGGCCATTCAATAAAATACAACGCCGTTAACGAAAAAAATTAATAAATTTAATTTTGACGAAAATATTGTCGGTTAGTTCCTGTATTAGTTAATTTAGTGCCTCTTGGGCTCACAGAAGATATTTTCCTCAGTGTCTTAAGCAAGCATTGTTTGTCGACATGTTTTACTTTTTACAAATTATCAGTTTGTTAGTGAAAAAAGATACGATCGTTTTTCCTCACTGTTAGTGGGTCGCAAAACAGTTGTTTTTCGCATAGAAAGCAAAAGAACATTAAGGTGCGACATTGAGATGATTTCGAAAATGAGCACATTTACATAAAGAAGAGACATGAAAATGACATCGGCACAGAGTCCGGAGTCGATATGAAATTATTTTTTTTATTTATTATTGTTTTGTCGACGGGTATCCAAACACAATACACAAAATTGTTTTTGTGGTTTTCGCCGAAGACTCATTCAAAACGGAATACATATGTTGAACAAATTTTGTTTGTTTTCTTGTACGATTGCGTCATGCTCAATTCGAAGAATTCGCACAAATTGTAAAATCAAAAATCGATTACGTCAATTGAATAGGTTTTTTTTTTAAATGCAATGCACTGTAACTTAGGAAAACATTTGTCCATTAAAAATATATTTGTAATAGGAATTTTAAAAATATCATTTTTTAAAGTTGTTTGATTTTCACGACATAAAACCGCTATTCTCGTTTAATACTATGATTACACAGTTCGGCAACAAAACCCTCCTTTTGACGAAACCAACTGATCCTTATGTAAAATCCGAATCCGAATTGGGTGTCCGCATGCCGCCTGAGTTATAGCAGTTTCGTAGGAAAATTCTTGGAATAGGACATCATTTTACATAAAGATCAGTTCGTTTTATCTAGAGAGGCCTCAAAATATTTACTAGACGACATAGGGTGTCTGTGTATTAAATGGTCCTTGGTGCCAGCTGGGCAATGATTGTTTCACGGGGTCTACTTTAATTGCTACCAGTATATATTTCTATATTATTGTTACTAACATTGTCTATAGATATTGCATGAGTTCTAAAAGTGTGCTAAAGAGTACATTTATTTGTATAGCTCAATAAGGTGTATAGACATACGGTGGAATGATTAAAACTAAAGTGTGGAAATAAATTTTAAAATTTTAAATATCCGATTTGAATACAATTTCAAAAGATCAAGCTGAAGTTTCAATGTTTTATTTTGTGACTTATATGCTAAGCTCAAGGCTTGTACTCTTCGCCAGATCATCAACGACATACATATATATTTGTGGATCGGTTTATAACCCACACATATATACAAAACATGTTTAACAAAAAAAAAACAATGGAGCACAAAATATTAAAATCATTTAATTCTTCTTTCTCTTTCCTCTGAATTAAAAAATATCTTAATTGAAATAAAAATTTGTATATTAGCCATATCAAATCCGCTTAATTAAGACAATTTTATCATTGTAACAAATCTATGCAACAGTACGGTTTTACGTAGTCACTAATTTCACATAATAACAAGCCGAAATTCTGACGCCTCCGAACGTGATTTTGGTGCCGGCTCCATTTTCTGCTTGTGAACAATCGACCATGTCCTGACAATCGTGCGATTTGCCAATTCATTTTCTTCCTGTCACACACTTCATACTTTTTACCCCTTTATCAAATTTTTGAAAACGAAGAAGCTTCAAAAACAGTAAACATTTTTTAAATACACGTTTTTAATAAAAATTGGTTAAAGAAAAAAAATATTTTTTGTGGTCATATAGGGAGAAAACATATTAAATTGTATAAGTGCCTCGTTTTTTGATGCTTTTAAAATAAATGCAAAGCAAATAATATGAGTTCACCAGGTAGAAAGCATGCGATCGAATATTATGCGATTGCGATCACTGTGACACCAATTTTTCAAATACCCGTAATTCGTTTTTATTTAAAACTTCAGAATGTCTCTGTACTTTCCGGTTTTCAATTAGATCTGTAGTACGAGTAGACATCTGGTAACACCAAAATCTGACGATACCCGCGCAAAAAAAAGTAGTTGAAAATGCAAATTTCCATAGAAGTCTAAAACCTGTTTTGGCCCACAGTGCGCGATTGTGGACTTTGCTGTGCGAAGTTCAACAGACGCCGGTGAAATCGTCGTTGGTATGAACCTACAGACGTACGTATTTATTATGGACGTTCACGAACGTTTTCCTACGTATAAGGTCTATCTTATGGATACATTCCTAACCAACAGTATAATATTAAAAACGACCAAGTCCATTAACAAAAATCGTGGTTGTTGTTATTGCAACTTAATGTGTCTACTGTCGCAGAGCCACAAGTCGTTCGTTGTTTACTTACGATTATCATAGGTGATAAATACTATTATTATTATCGGTTGTGGTGTCAGCTATCTTAACAAACTAATGTAAACGTTAGTTAGTTAACTTTTGACAGGTTCGACAATCATTCACATTAAAGTGGATCGCGTAAAGAGCCGCTGCAGTAACCACGGCGAAAGTAAATTTTGGCTTGTTTTCGGATATCGTGCCGTCAAGCAAGCGAGACGTTTTTATATGCACCATAAATTCAGAATGAACCAGAGCTGAATTAGTATCTGCGCTAAGACCCGGACACTAGTCCATTAATTTGGAATAGGTGTCAGCTTGGAATTGTCCATTTTCGTAGATAACCACAGAATTCTAAAATGCGAACGGAAATGCCTTCATAACTATTACATGCCCAACGATAAGATTTTATATATTTGTTGCTGGTAAAAAAGGTTTTTAATTGAAAAAATCTATTTTTTTAAAAATAAATATTAGTAACGATTGTTTCGCTTAAACGAAAAATCCATTTTCTTGGAAAATCGTTTATGTGAAGTCGATATTTTTGTTTTTTTTTTCAACACATCTCTGATATAGGGTTGCCAGATACAGAATTCGGAAAATCTGGAAATTCGGGTATGAAAAGCGGGATATCTCTGGACGAGAGTGATTTTGTGTATTGAAAAATGTATTGCAAAAAACAAATTGCAGTTTTATCTTGGTAACCAGCAGTGGGATAAGATAGTTAGATATTTGCAAGTGATGGGAAAGTGAACAAATACGAGTATTTGTCTATAAAGAATTGTGAGAAATACAAAGTTAAGTTATATTTTCTTACTATCTCTTTTAAGCTGCCCTACAGTGGTTTTTTAACCTCATCATGCGACAAAACATTTGAGCTGTTTCAAACGCACATATAAGAAGGTCCATACGGCCAAGTGAGACCGCACGACTGTGCGGTACGGTGGAGTGAGGGAAGCTTAAAAAGGAGGGCAAGAAAATAGTACTTAATTTTGTATTTCTCGAAATTTTTCTTAAAGAGCAATGTCGGAATTTTCCTTCAATATTCGAGAGAAAGTCTGGAAAATCCCGAACGTCTGGAAACCACCCTAACATTGGATTAAAAAAACGAAACCTTCACTTGCATGTAGTTTCAAAGCATTTTTGACCATGAGCGAATTTTGTTGTCACTATAACGGTGACCCAGTCATATGTTCATATTGTTTTTGTAGAGTTTAGTGTTCAGCTGTCTACCAAGTACAACTCCGTGTATTTGTCACACCCTAAATACAAAAGGGTCACAACTCAAAATTCTAAAATTTTCAAGAGAGACGAAAAAAGGTTTATGTAGAAATGATTGTAATATTTAATGAATTAACTTAAATATAGACATAACTATATTTTCCCAGTTAACCAAGATAGTAATATGAAAGAAATGTTTGCAGTAGTTAGAGATGTGCCCTCTGAATTAATTTATAGAGAAAAGTCATTTTTGGAAAATTTCTAGTTGTGACCCTTTTGTATTTAGGGTGCGACATGTACTAACAAAGGTGTGTGGCTGTATGGGAGATACATGCATCGGAGAACATGGTGACCACGGACCGAAGTATTTATTCCGGTTCCAACTAAAAAATATCACAATTGTTTTAGATACCAGGTAGTGGTAGAGGACACATTTGCCCGATACAATTATGTGCCAGTTAATACGTTGAATCACGGATTTACTTTTTCACAACACAATAGAACGTACTCAATCAAACGTAGTAACGATTTTTTTTTTCTGTTTGGTTTTAATTATTCAATACACAGTTTCTACTAACCACAATAATTACCGCAGCCAATGTAATACGATTGATTTCCAATAATAGCACCGATAATCGCATTTCAAAATATGTTGACTGGTAGTGTTTACATTGCGTGTGTACGTTTTACACTGTTCGACAACTAATTCGTCCCAGCACCACATGAGAGGCTTTAGGAAAAACGCCCCAAAAGCAAAATGTCCAAAAAGAAAATAAAAAAAACCCAAATGAAGGATTCCGAAAAATAGATGAAATTTAAACATGCAAATTTTCCTAAAATTTCCCCAAAAAATGACTGATACATTTTCCAATAAAAAAAAACGGAGCTACGTCCACGGCAGCGCGGCACTGTCGCCGTTGGGACATAGATCTCCTAAAAATAAATGAGGAAGAGTCTATTCGAAAAGTGCTATACGATACGCACTGAAATAATTATTCTTTTCTTTTTTACAATACAAAACGCCAAGTTGACGGTTGTTTTGTGGACTGAAGGCGGATACGTTTACGTTTTCAAACAGGCAAGCATACAAAAAAATATTAATCAGGTGTTAATTCTGTTTACAGTTCTCTAGCGGTGTTTGACATGGCTTAGTAATCTCACTCTATTGCTCGTAAAGTCGCGAGCACTTACGGGGGGCAAACAACCGCTAAAAATGGCATTACCCTGGATGTGAACCTGGGTTCTGCTGTGTAATAATCGCACACAATCATATCAAACCATGACCGTCCATCTTTATTAACACAGTTGTAAATAATAGTAGTATTTTTTTATGTAGAGACCCAGCCGACTCCAACGTGGCACAGTGGTTGGAAATGAAAATAGTTGCTGAAGTCCTCTTTTACAAACTATTAAATTTGTTTAAGTAACAACTTCGGAAAATGTTTATTTTATAGGAGAAACATTGCTGCTACCTACTTTATTTTTTTTTTTTGCAAAAAGAGTTTCAAAAATAGCAGCGTCCACAAAAAATCTCATCAATCAATTTCAACCAGTTGTACTTTTTCGGTGTATTAGAAACAGTAAATGAGATTGTAGCTAAACTGAGTTTAAACTTCAAATAAAGGGTCCGCCATCTAACGTTTTTTTTTCAACTTATTTCGTTTTGTTTTATTACGAATTTGTGTCTATATTCTCGGATAATATTCCGTTTCGAGGTACGACGATTAAAGCTTGCATGTAATAGTACCTGCCTGAAATGAAGTGCATAGATCCGTATTTGCAAGAGTATTGTAAACAAATATGGAGTGATTTTTGAACTGTCTTTTTAAAGCACTGATCTATGAAACTCTTTGACCACAATTATTGTATGAGCAAGTAAAGCCACTACTACTTTTTTTATGCACACATATAGCAATTGATTTTTTCTGTTTTTTTTTACTTAATTTTTATTATTTTCACATTGAAAGCCACTGAAAACTGAAGAAAACAAACTTAATTTTTTTGATTTATCTCACAGTGCGACAAATGGTAAGGGTCAGTGATCGGTTAGGAATGAAACCACCGGGGAAAGTTATATTGGTAAAAAAAAAGTCATACGTGTTCCAGCGTTTCGCTGGGTCTCATCTAGGAATCGAGATATATCGATTTGAAGTTAGTAAGTATCGTATAGGGGAATTTGTCACGTTTTTGGTTCTTTTGTTTGACATAACTTGAGAACCACTCGTCCGATTTAGCTGAAATAAATTTTAAAAAACCAAGAATTACAATTCCCTTAATCTGTTCATATAAATTAATGTATTTAAAAAAAAAATAAAAAAAAAAAAAAAAATTTTTCTTCATGCGCTTATTTTTAAATTGGAAACTATTACTTGTAAAGGAAAATAATATATGAACAGATTAAGGGAATTGGAATTCTTGGTTTTTTAAAATTTATTTCAGCTAAATCGGACGAGTGGTTCTCAAGTTATGTCAAACAAAAGCGCCAAAAACGTGACAAATTCCCCTATACGATACTTACTAACTTCAAATCGATATATCTCGATTCCTAGATGAGACCCAACGAAACGCTGGGACACGTATGACCTTTTTTTGACCGATATAACTTTCCCCGGTGGTTTCATCCCAAACCGATTGTGGCTGTCGCACAGTGTCTTTAGCTAGACTGACCATATATTTTTTTGGCAGGAGTCGTGCCATTGAAAAAAAAATTCAATTTGGACATAAAGCAGAGTATGGCCACTCTAAGTATGACAGCGAGAGAGACATACTCTATACTTTAACTATAGGGTCCGCCATCTAACGGGTTTTTTTTCAACTAGTGCATATTTCGTTTTCGTTATTTTGTTTATGGGGATTTTTTTGACTTTTTGTTTACACAAATTGAAGAGAAGAATATTGGCAACATTTGGTTTCAACAGGACGGTGCTACGTGCCACACAGCCGAAGCTACACTCGATGCTTTGCGGAAAAGTTCTGAAAGAAAACCAGAGGCCTGAGAAACAGGTTACAGATCACACAAGATTTTTAGAAAAAACATGATAATTAATAAATGGCTGCTAAATGAACTTTGGCACAGGCAAAAGACACATGTATGGAACTGGTGGTGGTCGGAAACCAACAAAATTACGCAACAGCATTTAGAAAATAATTTTCTAGAATAATTTTTATATTTCGTTTAAGAGTATGTTGGTACTCGAATGCAAGCTTGTTGTTTCCTCTTATGTATTCTTTGTCTTTCTTTTAGTGTAGTTTAAACGTCCAATATTGAATGATTAAACTGCCGTTTTTCCACGAAAAACGATAATCAAGCTCGACTCATTTATTGGGCCTTAATATTTATTCAGTATTACTCAGATTATATTATGTATACAAGGAAACCGCAACATTTGCCAATGTTTGTTGATTAAATTGTTCTTATCTGCAATAACCGCACAATGACAGACTGTAAAATAATAGGCATATTTTTGTTAGAAGCTAGCGATTGTCGCTTATTATTGAAGAAAACCCCAAAACGTACATGCAGACCCGTTACGGATCGAACCGAGTGCTTCTGTAGTCTTTATCTTTGTCGTACGGCTGTGCTTACGGAGCCGGAAATATTTCCACAAAAAAATGCAAGGGCACTTGATATTTGAGAAAAACACAGAAATATGTACACGTATCGACAAATTTGCCATTTACTTTTTAAAGATTGTGGCATCCAAATGTGGCCCATGGACATGCATTCTGAATGTCCAATTTGGGCACACTTTTTATTTTTGGAATTGGAATTTGGTGAAACAAAACAATTTGGATTCTTCTTCTTTTTTCGTTGAATCATATGGCTACTGAACTGTGGTTTAAACACCCAATATTGGACGATTAAAATATGTTTAAACGAAAAACGATGATCAACCTTGACTCATTGATTGGGCCTAAGATCGTTCGATTGCAGTGGTTAAAGGGTTAAGTAAACTGCATTTAGTAAACAGCTGTTTGTAAAAAACTATTATCAACTATTTTTTTTTTGGGGAATTACATGGATATACAATGGATAGAAGGAAGAAATTACCATTGACAGCTATGCTGCTGCTGAAAAATCACTGTTTATCTGAAGGAGTGCTGAAATTAATAAAACAATTAAAATAACTCTTCTTTTTTTTCATTTTATGTCGACACAATTGCCAACAGCTGATTTGGCAACAGCCGTTGATTGTGAGTACAGCGGTTGATTGTGATAGCTTGTGACTGTGTTGCCATAATGAAAGGACCTTAATGCAGTTCGACTCAACGTTGATGAGCATTAAAACGGGTAATGAAGACGTTCATTTGAATTATATTAATAATAATAATCCGTAAGCAAGCGGTGCAAAGAAAAAACATGCCTTATGTATTAAACAATTTCACAATGCTTCCTAGTTTGTATCAAATGGGAATATGAATAAGTTGAAATGCATTATTAGTTAATAAGAATTTTGTAATTATAAGCACAATTTTGTAATTGTTGCCAACAGCTTTGTCCATAAAATCATCTCTTGATGATGCTGGAAAAAAGCCGGCGTAACGTCCAGGAAAAAGATGAAATAGTTTATTTTTATTTACATCACAAAAAAAAAAACCAAAACAAAATTTTAAATATCGCTAGTTTGGCGTTTTCATTGTTTATTTATAAGCAAGCGATAATCGCTAGCTTGTAGCCAAAACACGCTTGTACATATCGCTCATTTACTTCAATAGTCTCACAATTCTAAATTAACTTTCTATTTTGGTGCTCTAGAAACGGCGGCAAATCTCTTATTCAAGTTTACGTTTGTTCTGCCTGTATTATACATGTACATAGATCAAGATCGCAGTTTATTCGGGAAACCTATAATTTTTTCTCCACATTGGCTTAGTAAGACGCAATTGAAAACTTTCAACAAAGAAAAATCTCTTCCATTTAAGCGATTTTCACAATTAAACGCTTTTCAATTACCGGGAAACGTTGACAGTACAATTGACTCTACTATCGTTTTATTTATTGTACTGCATTTCATACAGTATTCAACGATGCGTCACATACTTTGAGAAGATTCTATAACCGACATTATGTAATGCACGATCAGCTAGATTTCTAGCATCAGAAATTACACACAATAGTACGTGTTCTATGGCTGATAATAGTTCAGCCTCAAATGGTCTTACTCCCGCGACACATCCGCTATGAGTGCGCATTTGTTCTGTTATTAGTTTTAATTGTTCCTTTTTTTGTTTGCTTTGTTGATATGAATTCATATTTAATTGAACTTTGGCAATTAAGCTATTGCATTTTATATGGCAGCCACTTCCAATTTGGAAGATATGCACTTTTTATTGCCTAATTGTCTCTTTTGGTATTCTGAATCACAACTACCGATGCACATATGTAGATTTGATGTGGGGTTTCTTAGGGTTGAGGCAAGTATTAATAAATCACTGAATAATACAAGTGTAAAATCAGTCAAAAGCAGAGTATGTATAAATTAAACAAGTTTATTGTTAGATAGCTTGAAAATATGTTTCCACAATCTATACAGAAAACATGTGTAACTAGTTTGAAAGGAAATACAGCTGTTTAGAAAAGACCTGGTTCAAATAAAGCAATTTAATTTTGAATAAATAAGACAGCAAGTTGGACAGAAAACACGTGTAAAAAACTATGAAAACCAAATTAACCCATTAACGCCTGACCCCCGATTTCCTTGTCCGATTTTGATGAAATTTCATACATTTAGTATTTAGAGTATTTAGACCGTAACTGAATTACAAGCAGAAATACATGGATGGACTAGTTACGAGGAAGACAATGCCAATAAAAATTAATGTTGTGATTACTCCGCCGGATAAGGTTGACGACATTAGCGACAATGAAGTAATCTTTAATATATATTTACCCTCGACACTGATTCACTGATTCACTGACTCTGTCACGCAGTACGTAGGAATTTAAATAGACATTCTATAATTTTCTATAAATAATAATAATAAAAAAAATAATATTTTTTTTTGTACAGAAATTGTGTTTTCCCCAAATTTTTTTTTTCCAAAATTTTTTTTTTACAATTTTTTTTTTTTTACAAAAATTTTTTTTTACAAATTTTTTTTTTTTACAAAATGTATTTTTACAATTTTTTTTTTCAACAAAATTTTTTTTTTCAACAAAATTTTTGTTTTCCGCAAAATTTTTTTTTTCAACCATTTTTTTTTTTTTTCCACAAAAATTTTTTTTTTCAACAAAATTTTTTTTTTCTAGATAAACTTTTTTTTTCAACAGAATTTTTTTTTCAACAAAAATTTTTTTTTCAAAAAATTTTTTTTTCCACAATATTTTTGTTTTTCAACAAAATTTGTTTTCCATATTTCAACGGGCGCCATAGGCGCATTACAACTTACTAGTAGATGATAATCTGCAAACATTTCACCGACAAAACTCAATTTGCTAATGAAATACCTGGTCCACTGTGATGTCCAATTTCTTGGGTGTCGAGCCAGAAGATTTGATCGAAAAAATCGAAAGATGGCAACGATTGATCAACCACATCTTATACATCAATACAATCACCGAATGGGTGGAGTTGATTTTTTCGATAATGCTATGAACAATTATCGAATTCAAGTTCGTGGAAAGAAATGGTATTGGCCGAAGTGGGTATTAAAATACCCATGCCATAAAATCGTACCTGTAGGCCAAAAGAGTGGACCTATCACCATATTTTTTTTCAAAAGATAGAAGGCATCAAATGCCACAAGACACCAAGACGGTTTCCAGAAATTTCACTCCCCAAAATGTCCACAACAATTTATATTAAAATTGTTGGCCTTTGTAAAATTTCTGACTTTTGACCTGCCAATTTTTCCCAAATACATGACCCTATATCACCATCCAATTTTTTTTCAACATGTTCCATCCTTCCTTTCAAAAAATTTTCTGTATAAATATCTTACCAGAAATGGCGCAATTTTCTGTAAATACAAAGTACAATTGTATTTACGTACTATTTGTTTAGACATTTAGAAATGTTATAAACAAAATAAACGGCTTTCACCTGCGGAAACGGAAAACATTTTATAATAACAACAATTTTATACACAGCCTTAAAACTGTACACGGAAAAAAAAAATTTTTTTACAAAAAATCGGGCGATTTATGGTAAATAAATATATTTCGCCCAAGAAGCCATTTGAGGGAAATAGAAAAATAAACAGTGTACGTATTAAGTAATATGTTTCAAAATATACAAAAATGACGGTATTGTTTTTCGTTTAATAATTTTTCATTCTTTGAAAAAAATACCCATTCACCCATTATTAAAATATGCATATAAAAAAAGCATTATCAAGTTGAAACAAATGATATTAACGATAGGAACATACATTAATAGTTGCCGAATAATAACACTAGTCAACAGTCAAAATGTACTCGGGATGCGATAATTTTTTCTGTGTAGATAACCTTGACATGAGCTCGAAAAACGCAATAAAATTTTTTTTTTTCGTTTGGTTTTTGTTTTATTTTTTTTTTTTAAATTTTAAAAATTTTTTTTTGTTAATTTGTTTCGTCCGGCGTAACTCGGGAACCACAAGCCCGATTTAATTGAATTAAATTTTAAAAAATTTAAAATTACAATTCCCTTAATCTGTTCATATATTGTTTTCCTATACAAGCAACAGTTTCCAAGTTAAAAATGAATATATAAAGGAAAAAACTTATTTTTTGCCTAAAGATTTAAATTTTTTTACCTTTACTCAATTGCGAATAAAAGCGAAACGCGTGCATCGATTTTCATGATCTTTGTCTCATTTTGCTCATAGGTTATGTGACTTTACGTAAAAGTAATAAGATTTGACATTTTTTTTCATTTTGGATTTTTTATGGATTTTTTAAAAAAAAAAATTTAAATCTTTAGGCAAAAAATAAGTTTTTTCCTTTATATATTCATTTTTAACTTGGAAACTGTTGCTTGTATAGGAAAACAATATATGAACAGATTAAGGGAATTGTAATTTTAAATTTAAAATTTAATTCAATTAAATCGGGCTAGTGGTTCCCGAGTTATGCCGGACGAAACATATTAACCAAAAAAATTTTTTTAAAATTTAAAAAAAAAAAAATAAAACAAAAACCAAACGAAAAAAAATTTTTTATTGCGTTTTTCGAGCTCATGTCAAGGTTATCTACACAGAAAAAATTATCGCATCCGGAGTACATGAATTTTTTTTCATTTTGTTGAGTAGTGTAATTAATGGACAAAATTCCTACAAATTTGCCACTGAATTTCTGCAAAATAATTAGTGACATCTGGAGTTTGCAGCCGAACTAATACGTCTAGAAACCGACTTCGGTCAATCCGTCCTCTACACAGTTTTTGGGGCCAGAGTTTATAATGGAAATAGGAGTGCTAAGCGACATTTGAGGTTATCGCTCAAGTCTCTATCTAAAGTAGCCACGGCATTGCCAGCCTAAAACGTAACAGAATGCCAATATATTAGGCGTGTTTTCGTTACAAGCCAGCTATTATCGCTTGCTTAATTCTGTGTGTTTTCACGAATAACCGCTTAAGTACATTTTAGGATATTTTGATTTATTGATTTTGTATTAATTTTCTTCTTCTTCTGCATTAAATCACAATGAATGATATCTTTATACACTTGGCACCATATGGGCATTTTGGTTTGTTTTATGCTGGCAATGCTCTGCCAACTTGAGACACAAACTTAAGCGATCATTTCTATCCACGCTTAATCTTGCTCGACTGCTGTATGAATTAGCTTTTATTTTCTTTATTAAATAATTGTATTCTACAAAAGAAGTCTTTTTTTTAATAAAAAAAATGGTTTTAAAAATTAAAATTCTATACTTTTTAAACAATTGGCCTCACAGGCGAGTTTTAGTATTTAATTGTAAAAAATATAGTATTTTTAATATTTACCCATAATGTAGATTTGTTCAATTTTGCATGGATAATTATCAAAATTTTTGAAAATTCGTTGAATTCCTAGTTTATAATATTTCCAAACGTTGTTAAAATGTATTATTTTGTTTATGAAAGGAACCCATCTTAATGCCTTCGGCGTAACATATGCAATCGTATTTATTTCGAATGAGAAAGCGAATACTTAAATATTTTATCACCATGCTCGTCCCTTTTCCTAAACATACCACGCCGTCTTATCACAAAAATGTTTACTGCCTGCTTATCGCAAAAAACCCAAGCCATAAAATAAAGGGTTTCCAACGAGAGGTGTTATTTTGAATCTCCCGGTATTTTGGTAGCTATCACTTTTGAGGCTTTTAGTTGAGGCTAAAATTCACTATAAAAATGGTGAAAATCACAGTCACAGTTCGCAAAACTAAAGCATTTTTGGGTCGTCGTGAAGCACCTTGTCGGACCGCAATACAGAAATTGGTGGACAAATTCGAGCTGTTGGGACAAGTTTGTGAAGTGAAGAATGAAACCCGTGCACGTCGCTCAAGAACACCTGTGAATATTGCTGCTGTAGACCAACGTGTTGAAGAAAACCCAGGTTTGTCCATTCCTCGAATGTTCTTTGGAATTGGGCATTCCACAAACGTCATTACACCGTATTTTGCATAAAGACTTGGGTCTTAAGGCTTATAAAGTTCAGTTGACACAAGAACTCAAGCTGGTCGATCATCGTGTCTTTGCTGATTGGAATGATACGGAATTCCATCGAAAAATCATCTTGACTCATGATGTCTACCACGGTGGCAAATTGTCGCATCTGGGGCTCGGAAAACCCAGGAGTTATTGTTGAGAAGCCTCGCCATCCTCAACGTGTGACTGTTTGCTGCGGTTTATGGTCCGACGGGGTCATTGGACGTTACTTTTTCGAAAACGATGTTGGATCAACAGTTACGGTTAATGGATTGCTCTATCGAGAGATGATTAATGATTTTTTTGGTCGGAGTTGGATGATATTGATCTGGACAACGTTTACTTTCAACAAGACCCAGCTACGTGCCACACAAGCAACGTAACCATTGCTCTTTTATGGGAAAATTTTCCGGACCGTGTTATCTCTCGAAGAGGTGATCACAATTGGCCACCGAGATCTTGTGATTTAACACTTCTTCCTTTGGGGCCACGTGAAAAATAAGGTCTACTCCAACAGCCCAGAGTCTATTCCAGACCTCAATGATAGAATTTGTGAGGCTATCGAGGACATAGGTCAGCCACTTTGCGATTTGGTTATGGAAAATTTCATGAAATAATGTGGTCCTGCAAACGTGGTCGTGGTGGCCATTCGGCTGATGTTGTGTTTCATTACCTTCCTCTTTATTATGAAATAAACATCCTCAAAAACTGACATTTTTCTTTGAATACCAAAATAACACCTCTTGTTGGAAAACCCTGTCCATACATTCAACGGAGCCAGTTCCAGTTTTATACTTTCAACAAAAAGGTTAAAAAACCCTGTGACGATAATCGCCAGCTTGTAAACAAAAACACACGTAATATGTTTTTGAAAATTTTTATTTTATGATTAAAAAACATTCGCCATTTTTTTTTTAATACATGCTTTCTACAGCTTTACAAACTATATTCCACCACATGTAAACCGCAGATTTGTAGAAAACTTTAATTTTTTTCTAGGGAAATGCTTTAACTTTCTGCGGTTTTAAAACCAATCTATTTTTATTGTTCCAATGTATGAGTAATGAATGTTTTCCCATATGGATTACACTGAACGGAAAATTCAGATTTGATTGTTTTTTTTTTTTGTATTTCTCAATAGCAAACATCTCAAATATGGTACGTCTTAGGAGCTTCAACTCACGATGGTCGCCTATTATGTACTCGTATGTATATTTGAAGTGATATCGTGGATTGAACTGAATTGCTGCAGCGCCTACAGAATTGTGATAATTTTTCACCGTGCTCCTTTATGGGTTAGGAATAAAAATTCAAACAATTGTCAAAATTGAGGGGCGCAATAAAAAGAACACTCGTCAGTAAACAGAGACCATTCTCTTCGGTCTGTGTTCCATATGTCGCTATCTAACATATTTCTGAAAAGCACAATCAGAAATCCATTTTATAACGCTTTCAATATTTACGACTTGTAATGAACAAAAAAAAATTCACAGCCTTCTCGTAGAATGTACCCCGGAATGGGTATGTGATTTTGGAAAACTGAATTACGAGTCCACTCGGCTGGCCTTCTGCCACACGTAACATAGAAATATGTGTGTGATATTTTTTGCAAATGCAAAGAAGTCCCTCGGGAATGGGGAAACAATATGTGTTGGGCTTAGGAAAAATACACCCTACAGAAGATCTGGCTGATTATCCCACAAGGTAATAGTGTTTTTCTTTTCAGTCTCAAGCATCCTCTAGAATTTAGTCTCACCTTTTACCTGTCACTATCTGGTATGCTTACATGTGCATTCAATCCGTCGTTGACCTCGACTGATTTGTAAACGCATTGGTTTCTGGAATATTGTTCAATTTCAGTTTTGTATACATTTGAACTTTTAATTATTTTCGTGCTATTTGATTCCATTGAAAATTTTATGGTTATTCAGCATTTTGTTATTTTCTCTTACAAAAAAAAAACAAACACCATATGGGTGTATATTTCGCAGTACACATTATTTTTGTATATACAAAATAACATTGACGTGGTTATAGTGTTCCGATTTCACAAATAATAAGCATTGGAGAAATAATTTGTTTCTTATTGTCGTTCGAATATATCGGATGAAGAATGTTATCGCAATATGCATTGGAGACATATTTTTTTTTTTAGGGTCGGATGAAGAATGTTTTGTGATTTAGAATTGAAAAACAGAAAACTTGGTTGTTTTTATTTCGCAGTAGTGAATGTCTAGATGGTTTGTTTATTGGGCCTTATTACGGTTGTCGAAGACGAAAATCGAGAGCAGTCGAAGTCGTTGTCGATTTCGATTATTTTTGGTATTACGTAACTTTTTCGACTCTTGTGATTTTGTAATAGATTGAAATGTAAAAGATGTGCTATACTGTCAAAACAATGTTTACTTTTTAATTGTCCGCCAAAGGCAACATTGAAATTTTCTCAAGATAAAATAAAATAAATATAATAAAAAAAAATATGTTAAGTTTGGGACATTTTTTTTCTTTGGATGAAGACGACGAGGCATACACAGTAGGGTGGAGTGAAAACATGTTTTTTTTTAATTTGAAAAAGTTAACCTCGGAAAGAAATGTAGTCTGGGGTCCTAATCAGGGGAAAAATGAAGAAAAAAATTATAAAAAATTTTTAGGGGTCGCGCCACTCCCTCGAAATTTGGAAATTATCGCTATTTTGGCGTTGATTTTAGAAAAATCCTAAAAATTAACGACTTAACTTATTCGAAATTTAAAAGTTTGAGCTTGTTCAGTGCCCAAACAAAAGTATTTGAGGCAAATATGAGGATAATCGACAAATATTTGTAGCTTTGGTGGCGATTTCATTGTTCAGTCAATTTTCTGAAGAAGGGACGATTTGACTTATTTTACTTTTTGAAATTTTTGAACAATGAGAAAAATTTTTTTTAAATTTTTTCATGCCCTTATTTCATTGTTTACGCTATTGCAAACATTTATTGACATACAACTTTTTAGGATTTTTCTAAAATCAACGCCAAAATAGCGATAATTTCCAAATTTCGAGGGAGTGGCGCGACCCCTAAAAATGTTTTAAAATTGTTTTCTTTATTTTTCCCCTCATTAGGACCCCAGACTACATCTCTTCCGAGGTTAACTTTTTTTTTTTTTAATTTCACTCCACCCTAATACACAGAATGTGATATGAGTGCCTTGCGTAAGGAAATAAGACAGAATTCGGACATATTTGCAATGCCCAATTCAAAGTAAGTTTTGAAATTGAGAAATGAGTTAAAATTTATAATCCCTATCTGCACTTAAGTTTCATTGGCCTTTTTAGATTGAATAAAGATGCTTTTAAATACGTCTTGGAAAACATATCGGGTAAATTGCAAGACCCAATAAAGTCGTCTGCTGTTCCCAAAGAATTGAAGTTGGCGGTAACATTGCGCATACTTGCTGAGGGCAGTTACCAAAAAGGAGCTGGCAACGACTATAATGTTGGGCTTTCACAGTCTTCTGTAAGCAAAATTTTTACAGAATGCATTGATGCAATGCACAGTGAAATTTGTCCAAAATGGATATCGGTTAGAATGACGGAAGTGGAAAAGTTTGAAATAAAGGATTATTTTTATAAAAAGTTTAAATTTCCCGGCATTATTGGATGCATAGACGTCTATCAAAATTTTGGCTCCAGGAGTTGATGAAAGATTTAAACGTCTCTAGTCGTATGGAAAAAATTGATCGACTGTTTTAGCCAACTTTGACAGTCGTTTTCGTCTTCCGTGTTACGAAAATTGTAACAGATTGTGCGTTTTCGACAACCGTAGTACCGTTTTCCAAAAAAATCGACATTCGACTACGTCTTCGACAACCGTAATAAGGCTGATTATATTTCCGGGGAGAATTTTAAACTGTTATCAAAATTACAGATCATTAACGAAAATACACTTGAAACTCAAACTGAAACTAATATTTTTGTATAAATCAAATTAAAAATTCAAATTTTTATGAATACGCCGTTTTCTGATCCATTAGTTCCGAAGCACACTCCAGAATGTCCGTAATACACATGGCACCATTTGACAGTTTTACAAAGCAGATGCGAGAAAATACTGCTTTAATGCTGACAATATACACATACGCCCGCCTTTTGGAAATATTTAGCAGACTACATAAATCGTCTATGTATTAAATGTTCTTTGCTATGGACATTGACATTATTATTGACATTATTGGGTCAGTCTGTGATCTCCTGTGTGTATATAGTCCCATAAATCCAGGGTACAGTAATCAGGGTTACCGTTATGCCACTAAAAGTGGCACATTTGCTATTGCTTTTTCGAGCTATGCTACTTTTGTACCACTTTTTTATTTTGATACTAAATCAGCCACTTTTTCGTATTTAGTGCCCCTTTGTTATACTTTCGTACCACTTTTGGAGTTTTAGATTAATCTTCTTGTTTATATTATTTTGACAACACTGATGATTTAAAATCACAAAGGAAAATTGTGAGTAATTCCAAGTCAGGGTGAAAGTACTAGGTCATTATATACTAGGTCACCTTAATGGTTTGGTATTCAAAGGCCAATTTATTTTTTATGACTTTGTAATGTTTTTCCTTATCTTGACGTCTCTTCCCTTAGTTTTATTTTTTTTGCCAACAAATTTGTTTTGTGTAACTCGAGAAGGACTTGTTCGATTTTGCTGAAATGAATTTAGAAAAATTTAAAATTACATTATCTTTAATCTATTCATACACTCATGGTACAATAAACAAGGTAAGGCCAAGCAATCAGCTGATTTAAAATTTTTTCTCGCAGCGCTCTAAATTGTCAAAGTTGACATTCGATGTTTTTGTTTACATTCAGGCAACTGTTGAAATTTCAAAAAACGTTTATTCAAATTATTGAAATTGTATCAAATATTTACAACAATAACAAAAATTAACTGTCAGTAACTTTATTTTATATTCTTGACATATACAACTTTGACAATATAGAGCACCAGAGTTGTATCTGATTATTTGTTGTTGGGCTAATGACCTTACCTTGTTTATTGTACCATGCATACACTCATTCTCTACATAATCTACATTTTTGTAGTTATAAATAATTTTATGAAGAAAAAAATTAAATTCATAAATTAATCTCATGAAAAAAGTCTTGAATCGCTTTATGAAATTGTCCAAAAATTGTTCTTTTTCTTGCTGTAGTTTTCTGAAAATAAGAACCAAAGTGTGCTACTTTTTTTTAAAGATATTGTGCCACTTTATTTTAAGAATTACCCTATTTGTGGTACTTTCTGAAAATACTCGGCGGTAACACTAACAGTAATTAAAAACAAATCCTGGCGTCGTTTTTGAGTTCGACGTCGACTCAATAATTGTGACGGCAATGAAATCTTTTCACCACAAATGCAACATTTTTGGCGGCGTCATTTTCGAAAATTCACTGGCACCCATTGGTTACAATGACTACGTTTGTCGTACGACTTACATTCGCCCCCTTGATTTTTGTATAAAATCATATTGGAATACTACGTTTGACTTAATTAACTGCCAACTTTGTTTATTTATTGTTGATCTATATTCTTCATTCAGTTTTGTTTCTGTTGGTCGAGTTCGAGATCATTTATTATTTCTATTTCTTTGCAAAAATTAATTAACCATCTTCGGGTTATAAGAAACATTTCTCCATTAAAACAAATCATATGCCGTCATTACAATAAGACAACGAATTACGATTTGATTTTTTCTGTTTCATCCGACTATAAATGAATGTTTGTAACCTGAATTGATTTCCATCGAATCTTCGGTCTTTTCATAGATCTGGTAAACCAACATGTGTCCGAGTCGTCGAACTATGATGTCAGATAGTTTTTTTTTTTTTTTGTTATAGTTTTATTGTCCGTTTGATCGGCATGCCGATCTAAATTTATATAATCGCTAAGGGGAATGTGTGTCGGCTGCCATATGCCTTTAATTGTATCTTAACGCGAAAACGAATCAATTTTACAGAGTTTTTTTTTGTTTATTTTTATTTCATAGCTTTCAATTAAAAGCAATTATTTGTTAGTTGGAAATGTTCATCTAGTACGGCGGGTCTAAAGAAATAAAACTAGGAGCTAAATGGACAGATTGGTGGGACAGTAATTCTTATAATTTTGCTACGCTCTTGTGTCCCGGTCGGTGGTCATATAAATTTGTCGGCGACTTAACTTTAGTTTAGAGGTAACGGACTCTTACCCCGGTCCGGTTAGTATTAGTTATTACCCTGCTCATGAATAAGCAATTCATAACACCTTATCAATAAACCGATCGTCCTCTTCTCTCTACTTTGCACTAATTTGGAACTAGATGGAAATTTGGAGAATACAAACTGAGTTTACAACTTTAGTTAAAAAAATCTATTTAATTTTTGTATCTTTCAGCTTTTGGCAGCAGTTCTAATTGGATTTGGAGCGTATATCCTCTGTACGAACAATACAAATGATGTTGGCTCTTGGGGAGCGTATGGTTATATATTTGTCGGTGCAGCGACATTTGTGGTTTTTATATTTTTAAATTTTGGCGCCATCCGTGAGAACGTCTGCTGTACGGTGACGGTAAGAAGACGTCTGTTCCAGCCAAAAGATGAATCAGTTTAATCTAGAGAATCTTTTAATGACATTGCGGTTTTTGTTCTTGATTACAGTTTGTCGTATTGATGTTTTTGGTCATACTTGTTCAGTTTGGTGTCGTTTTCTTTTTGACCACAGGAAGCGAACCGGTAGCATCGAATCTATCGAATACTCTGGACGCAACATGGGAGGAAGAACTCAAGAGTCCTGGTGCCATGTCAATGTATGAACACTGGGTGAGTTGTGTGGAAATATGTGGTCCATTGTGGTTATTGACTGCATTGTTTACGTTTCAGTTTGGCTGTTGTGGTCGTGCCAGTCCGCAGGATTACATTGTGAACGAACGTTTGCCACCGAACACCTGTTTCATCGATGAGAACTCAAAGTTGCCCGAAAATCTGTTAGAAAGTGGGTGCCGCATTAAACTGGAGGAATACTGGATAAATCTATTGCAAATTTTCAATATACTTGCATTCATTTTAATTGGTCTTGAGGTAAGTGGTATCATAGATGCGATTGTCTCGGCTGCAAGACACTTCAATCAAGCCAGTCAGAAATGACAGAATAACGAAAGAAAATTGGAAATCACATGACAGCTCTGGTTGGTCTTGGCCGTGTTGTTAAAGAAATATTTTATTCAAATAAACTACGGCCTTGGGCGGGCCTTGTTCCAGTTCGTAATGCCAATGATATTCATGCCATTTTCTACTTGGCCTTTCCAGCCTGGTGGTCCTTTCAGGAACCTCAACTTTAGAGACTTGTTTTTCAAAACTGTTACATTTTTTGCGCAATGTTTATTCAGCAAATATTCTCTTTATAATGTATGCCATCTAGCGGAAAAGAAAATCATATGCTTTTCGGTGCTGAACACCTGATTTTTGACGTTTATCAGAAAAACACACAAAAGCTTCAAAGTGAACAAATCGTGCTTTTTCAAATTGATTGAAATCAAAACTTTTGCTCCAAAAGAACCAAATAAAATTCATTTATATTATTTGTGCACTAGATTCAAACCATGTAAGTATCTTTTTAGCAATATAAATTTTTTTTGTTTGTGTTTTTCGTGTAAAAGTCCTTCGGTCCTTCAAAGAACCAGTAGGCACTCATTGGAAAAGTGAAATTCGTTAGTGCTTTAGCGTCTTTTTATAATTTTAGTGTAAATTTTTAATTTTTCATAGAAAAATGCCACGTAAATACAAAGATTTTACGGCTGAAGAGTTTGAAGCATTCGTCAATGATTTTGAATGGTCAGCAAGTGAAATTGGCGATATATCAGATTTTGACGACGACAGTCTAGACGATCCCGATTTCAATATACTGACAAATGATGATGCGAATATCACTGATCACTTGGAGGATGATGTGTTCGAAAATGTGAACGAATTAGATGCTGAACAAGTTGTGAGTGTGGAACCAACTGCTGATGAGAGTGTTCAAAATGAAGATATTGTTGTTACTGGAGATAGCACACGCTGGCATCAATATGCAACATTTTACAAAGATATCACAATTGACAAGGACTCTTCCGAGTTTAAAAAATGTATCTGGAAGAAAAAACATATGCAGAATCATGCAAGTTCGGTTCAATATAGCAGCAGCAAATGTTGTGGTGCGGCTTGCTCGTAAAGTTCCGCGTTTCAAGAACTACAGAATTTTCTTCGATAACTATTACACAACTATTCCTTTATTGGCTTATTTACGCACCCAGGGAATCTATGGGCTTGGAACAGTTCGACGTAACCGAATTCCTGGCTGCAAATTGCCAGAAAAATTACCCAATCGAGGAGACTGCGAAGAATATATGACCAGTATTCATGGTATAGATATAACTACTATAGCATGGAGGGACAACAAAGTTGTAAATATGGCATCGACTTTGCTTGGCATCAAGCAATTGAAATCGACAAATGCAAACGAAACTGATGACGCGCCTACGATTGCCAGGTATTTTATACTTTCAACAAATACTTACTGAATATAATTTTTGTTATTTTCTTTAGATTTGACAAAAAAAATAAGTGTACCGTAAATATTCAGTGCCCTGCGATAATCCACGAGTACAACAAGTACATGGGAGGTGTTGATCTTATGGATTCGTGCTTTGGTAGAAGCCGCATAAGAATAAAGTCACGCAAATGGACAAATCGTCTTATATACCATATGATGGACATGGCCATGATAAATGCATGGATTTTATATAAACGCCAATTCTCTTCATCTCCTCGTACAGATAAAATGCTGACTTTGAACGAATTTATCGTAGACGTCAGCAAAGTTTTAGTAAAATCTGGCACACAATCCATAAGGAAAGGACGTCCAAGAAGCACTGGAGGATGTGAGACCCCTGAAAATGTGCCAAAACGAGTTCGGGTAGTAATGCCGCCTAGTGACGTGCGGTTTGATAATGTTGGGCACTTCCCGAAATACCTAACAACAGGCAAACCTCGTTGTAAAATGCCCAATTGCACATCTAGAACAACAGTGTATTGCATTAAATGTGAGGTAGAATTATGTTTCCAATCCACAAAAAACTGATTTCTAGAATATCATACAAAACATTGAATAAATGAACTGAAATATATATAATTTAAATGAAAATAAAAAAATTTCATATATAAACCATATGCATTTTACTTGTCAAAGGAGTGCCTGGTGGTTCTTCAAAGAACCAACACACAAAACCTCCCCTAAAATGTCCAAAACTCAAAATTGTGAAAAGTCGTAGAACAAACGTTGTTAAGGGTGCTAAAATACAAAATATAAAATTTTTTCATTGAAAAAAAAAAGTCAGGCTATTAAGGGTTAAAATGGTCCAAAATATAATGTTGAGGCTAACAACAAGAGGAGAACTACAAGGAAATTTGGGCCAATGAGAGACGCTTATCTCGACTAAATGTTCTAACGTCATGGACCAGAAGACGGATATCTTATGAACAAATGCCGGCGATGCTGAAGGGTGACAATAGAGTTCGATAAACAACTATCCCCTATATTCTGCAATGACTTCTATGGAGTGCCAGCCCATATATGGGAGTAATATTCGATTTTTGGAGATTCAAAATGCCTAACAACGGGAGTGCTTCTTTCGACACATGCAAAATATGGCCAGCATAGCGAGCATCACCCTTCTATCATCATTCCCAGAACATCAGGATTTTCCGATTCCTTGATATCTGCACCACCCACCCATACAGATTGACGACAATGCTGAATGAGTGGAACGTTTGTGGGACAAAAAACTGCACGGGGTCTTTCGTGCATTAAAATCGACTCTGTACATTTAACCCCACTCATAAATAGTCGCCAAATCGCGATTGAGTGAGTCATTCATTGCTCGCCGTTTGTGCCCGACCTCACGAGAATTGGCCGATGGTAAACATTGAACACAGATTTTAAATCAGGAATGCTAATTTAAAAATCTGTATCCATTTGTGTTTTTGGGGGCTTTTTATGTATATACAACATTTATAATTGAATTCTTTAAAAAGTAAAGTTAATATTAATATTGCGACTAATGTTGTTTCAAATTTATTTCATTCCAGTTGATTTTATCCTTCATTTCAATCTGCCTCTGCAACAGTATTCGCAACGACCGGCGAAGGTCGTACTACTGAGTTACCAGAAATCGCCCTGCGGAATTTAAACAATGACCGGTCGCCCGGTCATGGTATACAGGACACATCAACGATTACAACGTACCATTTGAATTAAAGAATAGTTGTTAATCTTAATTTGATCGATTACGACGTATATCGATTACGATCATTAATTGTTTTTTGTAGTAAGTTTTTTTTTTTTTAATCTTGTATTATATGCAAAGTCAGTCAAGTCTCTTTCACTTTTCCCTAACTATAGTTTAGTTATCGTTTGAATTTCAAATTTAACGAATTTTAAACAATTTACCGTTTGCAATTGAATTCGCGCAGCTAATTATTAAAAAGTTATTTACCAGTGAAAACAAAGATGCTTAACTTTTTTTTTCTTTAAATTTTTAACGTTTCGAAAATGATTGTTTTGTTTCATACAAAATAATCACAAATAAATGATTTTCTATTTTGTTAAATTGTGTCTTTGTTCTCTAATGTCTTCAATCACGAACTTCAGAAATAGAGGCATCATAGGTAATTACAGTGTGTTTAAAGAAGGGGTACTTTGAGAGGTGTTAAACCGCCTACAAAAACGGTCAAAAAAATAAAATGTATTAAATCCAAGACAATGTGAAACTAAACCGGTCATAACGACATGGAGGGACCTTTGTGCCAACAAGAGCTCTGAATCACTGGGCGATCCCCAAATCAATTGCTTACGAACGCCAATTACTGTAGGAAATTGGCAAAAAGGAAAATATGTTAACGAGGCAACAACTGGATTTTATACAAAACTGCAAAGTTACAAGAACGCGCATGCCCAATAAAAAAAAACTCATAAATGTCTATAAGTCTACAGGAGTCTTTGCATGGCAATCGATAAACGGGATACTAAATCATATGTATGTATGGAGAAGCTTAAACGACGTATGCAGATCAGGAAGAGCCACAACATCACTCACTGTCCAATAGTACTGTACGCCGATTCATCTATCTTGAAAGCAGGTTGCCCGATTACCTTGAACAGTTAAAAAGCACTGGATGATTCTTAGTTCGCCAGTCATCACGCATCTCTATCCTGCCAAAGACTATGTAGAGGGCAGAGGACCAATGTCTGCATACAGTTTCAAATTGCCGATATCACTAATTATATTTTTTTTCATTACGATGTGGAACATAGGGCCATTACAAATGCATTCCATTCAGATCTATTATAAGCTATTAATTCCATTTCATTTCAGGTCATCCTGATCCGTGCCACTTGTTTCCTGCACGTGCGGACGGGCCTTCCTCTTCTTCTGCCACCAATTCGTTTATAGAAAGTAAATGGCACGTTCGGACTTACCTTTTCTACATCTGAAACTAATTGATGGAATTTATTGAAGTTAACTAAAGCTTTTGAAAAATACCCCATTGAAGTAAAGGGTGTTTTTTATTGAGGTATAGAACTTCGAATTGAAATAAAACACAAGAACATCGTTTTAACCCTTTCAGTGGCTTTGCCAAATATATTCGACACTTCATATTATGTTTAGCACGTAAAAAAAAATTAATTGCCACGGAAAGGGTTAATGTCCATCAATTTGGCTTTATTGGAAGGATAATTTTATGCCATTAATGTTTAAATATGATTTCGGGCATGTGGACGCCGCGGCTGGCTCGAATAAAGCCAATTCTACAGGTCCAATTTTCAACCACTTGTTGGAACCACAACTCATCCACATTCATGCCATCCAATTCGGGAACAAAATAGTCGGTTATCATGGCTCTATACCGGTCTCCATTAACGGTAACTGACTCTCCAGCATTATTTCGGAAGAAGTATGGCCCAATGACTCCACCAGCCCATAGAGCACACCAAACAGTCAGTTTTTGTGGATGTAATGGCATAAAATGGACGGAGCTTGCGGTGAACTTCGCGAACTGAACCATTACTTTCGAAATAAATTTGCACGATTTGCAAGCGTTGTTCTTTTGTCAACCTGTTCATGATGAAATGGCAAACCAAACTAAATATTAATCACTTGACAGCTGACAAAATGGCCGCCAGTTAAAAAAGTGATGCCTACTTAAAGTTCTATACCCCAATAAAAAACACCCTTTATATGAGACGTAGGTGCACGTATCATACGCATGTGTAGTCCAATTATCGTTCACAACAAATTAGTCAAAAGAAAAAAATGTTTTACAAATGAAAATATGTAAAAACAAAACAAAACAAACAGTAATACAGTAAGCGAAATAACTATATGTGCATAGGCTGTTTTTACATGATTAACTCTCCAAAGTTTTATAATGGTCCTAACGGTAAAATGTTTATATGCAAAAATGTTAACAGATTTTCTGTACATTGTTTTATTATATTATGCTAGTAAGTTGATCTCTTAATAGTGCCGTTATCAGCAGGTGTTCTTTGTTATCACTTCACTGTCAATAGAAATAATTATATGTGCAAAACTAAAATATTTTATTTCAAACCTAAATTACAAAATACATAAAAAAAATTATTAATTTTTATAAGCTAATATTTAGTATGACCTCCTCTGTTAATTTGCACACTAATTATCCGCCGTGGCATTGATTCAATGAGGCTGCGCAGGGTACCTTCGTCTAGTTTATCCCATTCATCTTCAATGGCAGTTTTCAGCGATTTTAAATTGTCAAACTGCCTTCCATTTTTGTAAACTCGATTGGACAATATGCCCCATAAATTTTCGATCGGGTTTAAATCCGGACTGACCGCAGGCCACTTCAATACGGGGATATTTCTCTCTTCAAAAAATTTGTTCGTGTGTTTGGCATTGTGTATGGGTGCATTGTCCTGCTGAAATTATCAATTATCCCAATTATCGCCATAGTTTTCACCTGCAAATTCAATAAGCTCTGAATCAAGAAGCTCAACATATTGTTCAGCATTCATTTTATTTGAAACAAAGCAAATGTTGCTCTTGCCACGATACCCAAATGCGGCCCATAACATTACCGATCCTCCTTGGAAGTTGCGAGCACATCGTGTTGGACGGGGAAACCGTAGGTCTTGCCAACTCATTTGGCAACCTTCAGGGCCATCTAAATTAAATTTTTTCTCATCTGAAAAATAACTGATTGCCACTCATCATCCCAAAATTTGTGTTCTTCTGCAAATTTCATTCTAGCTACTTTATGCTTCTGCGATAGTTTGGGTTTGGCCAGTCGTTTTCGATATATAAGATGTGCACTGGTACTTAATATTTGTTGAACTCTTCTTTTTGTTATATTTAGACCCAATTGGTGCTTTATCTGTCCAGCACTCATGTTTTTTAAAGCAGCTAAGCGCCGAATATCTCTTTTCGCCCTATCGTCAACAGTTGGCTTGCGACCATTTCGTTTGGCACATCCATAATTATTTGGATTTTTTAGGAAGTTTCTTATTGTATTTCTATGTCTTTTCATCCTCTCAGATATTGCATTAATATTTGAACCAGTGTAAAACAAAATTTTAATTTGAATCTGTTCAGATTTAGTCAATGTACAACCACGTGGCATATTCCTCTATATCAAATGGTAAAATTATAAAAACTCGATTCAATTAACATAAAATCATTATATTTTACCTTTTTTTTAGATTCACACTCACAATTTAAATTAAACAAATCTCGAAACCTTGTACTTGGACGTTCAAATATCAATGCACATATAATTATTTCTACTGACTACGAAATGATAACAAAGGACATCTGTTGGTAACGGTAATATTGAGAGATCAAATTACTAACACAATGTAACAAAACAAGAGAGAAATTCTCTCTCAAAGTTTTTGCATATATAAGTTTTACCGTTAGGACCATTATCAAACTTTGGAGAGTCAATCATGTAAAAACAGTCCATGCACATATAGTTATTTCGCTTACTGTATTTCAAATGCTGTTGTAGTTTGCGCCTTCCTTGCATTGCACCGGAAATGGTTCATCATGTGGTGCATTTGAATTCAAAACGAAATATTATTACACGTAACGGTTTTAAAATGTTGCAAAAAATACTTAAATCAATATCTCGAAAACCGTGAGCATTTTTTTTAAATTAGATTACAGATTCGTGGTCCGCTTATCAAATGTTCAAACTAAAAAATATAGGTGTGGACTACCGTAATTGGACGGAAGGTTTTCTATAGATTCGCAACAAGTATAAGTAAAATTCTGCATATTTCCTACATGGTATATATTCGAAAATGCTGCAAAAAGTGACTAGCCTAGATTATCGGCACAAAATGACTGCAGGTCAACCTAATATCAAGGATAGACGAAAGCGGCCAAGAAAATTTTACTGGAGAGGATATAATTTCTATTTGTAATATATTTTTGGATTAAGAACGTTGGACAATTTTCTATCGAATTTCATTAAAGTCAGTTTCGAAATAAATGGCGCCTACGTCTTATTCGCGTTAAGGGCTGGATATGTATGGTTTCAGCAAGATTGTGCAACTTGTCACATAGCTAGTCCTGTGATGACAGAATTACAGCGAAAATTCTCCAGTAAAAAAACGCCATTGCGTTTGCCCCAAGGTATCCTGACCTTACTGCACCTGACTTGATCGTGTGCGAATATTGCAAAAGGAAGTTTACTAAACAAACCCATAGAATTTGAATGATTTAAAGCAATGTATTCGAACAACAATTCAGACAATTCCCGCTGCAACTCTCCAGGGTGAATGCATTTTTTTACCAAGTAGTATTAGAAAAAAAAATCATTTAAAAGATTTAATAACTATGTATTAGTTTTTAAATGAATAAAGTTCAAATAATCAGCCACCCTGTATATTAATATTGGACATGCGAGGTATGTTCAAAAAATATAGCGAATTCTTAATTTCCGCGGGCTGCGTGTAGCGTTATGTTGCTACTCATGTCCCTTACTTATGCTGACAAGGTCGGCCATTTTGAATATTTAGTTAAATTTTGACAGCTGTTGTGCTTGGTTGTGTTTTAACTTGTCTTCGATTTTTATCTATTTCAGAAAATGGATCAAAGAATTTGCATCAAATTTTGTGTGAAAAACAATATAAAGTGCGCTGACGCAATCCGAATGTTTACCTTGGACCAAAGCAACGTCTGGACCAAAGCTACGTTTATCTTGGACCAAAGCTACGTTTATCTTGGACCAAAGCTAGGTTTATCGGTGGTGCAAAATGTCCTAGAGGGCCGAGAAGATGCGAAGGACGAACAGCGTGCCGGACGCCCGAGCACGTCGACAAAAGACGAAAACATTGATAAAGTGAATAATATATAATAATATTGGCCAATCGACGAATTGCCATTACAGAAGTTGCTGAGGATCTAAACATGTCGATTGGCTCGTGCCATTCCATTTTAAGCAATGATTTTGGGCATGAGTCGGGTCGCCGCTAAATTCGTGCCAAAATTGCTCAATTTGGACAAAAAACAGCATCGCGTTAAAATTGCTCAGGAGATGTTGGAATCGGTCCGTGACAACCAAAATTTGATTACGACGTGCAAACAAATGCTCAATCATCCCAATGGAAGCTGAACCGAGACCGAAAAAAGCGCGCCAAGTTGAAGTCGAACGAAAAGGTTATGCTCACAGTTTTCTTTGATTGCAGGGGCTTGGTGCATTATGAGTTCTTGACACAGGACTGTACGGTCAATAAAGAATATTACCTGCAACATTTTTCTACGATTAGGAATTTTTTTTTTCCAATTTTTATTCATAGCTCGTCACCTTGACTTGTCCGATTTTGTTAAAATAAATTAAAACTGAGTTGTATATTATCTTTAACCTGGTCTTTAATTGCATTTTAATATGCGAAACAGTTTCATTTATAAACGGATTTTAAAGTGTGATACATCGATGTTTTTGTCTCGACGATTTTTTTGTCTTTGAAGTCATTGAGCTCATGCACCCCCTTCTGGTACTTACCCATCATATCTCAGTTGCTACTACCCTAATGTACCACTCTAATATCAGAAAATTAAAGCTCGCATAAAATCATGAAACTCTTCCTAAGGAAGTATGTCGATTTTTCCAGCAGAAAAAGTGTCGTCGAGACAAAAACATCGATGTATCACACTTTAAAATCCGTTTATAAATGCAGAAGTTATATAGAAAAATGAAAAAGCGCGACCCCTACGTTCGGCATAAAAAAATAAAAAAAATTTTTTGAAACTACCTTTCAATAATACTTTATATTCTAAGGTGTACGGCGAACTTTTTTTTTTTACTTGTAACCTGGTACGCTCTAGTGCACACCTCTCATACGATCATTACCTACATACAGTAGAGTTCGGCTATAACGTCCTTTAAGGGAACGAAAATGTTCGTCATTATAACCGAACTTCGTTCTATCGAATATGTGTACACTGAAGGTTTCAATCAAGCTCAGTTTGCAATCACTGCAAACCATTAACAATAATCCGATCAAGCAGTGACAGCCGATGAATGATTTTAAAGTACACCACACAACTCCAACTAAGAGAGAAACCAAAACTACACAACGGGCGACACATAATTACCAACCACATCCTGCGAATTCGTAACGCAATAGTCCTTCGCTATAGCTGCATTTGTAGCATCAGATTATAGTTTCAGTAAAATGTCTGCCTTCTCTGCCAAATTCCACAAATATGCTTATCTACATATCTGCCGATCCCACATTAATGAATCACCATTTGAAATGTACAAGTTTCGGCTTGTTCAGAACCCAAATAGAAGTACTTGAGACAAAGAAGATGGTGATCAACCAACATGCGTTTGGTATCGACTAAAATACTACGAATTTGTTCGTTCGTTACAAATTGTCAAAACTGAAGGCGCAATAAAATTGATTCTAATCAATAATGGGTGCTTATTGTTTTTGGAATTGTGTTCCATTTGTCCATATCGAACGTATATCTGAAAACCAGAATCGAATCATGTCCGAAATCCATTTTATAAAGCTTCGAATATTGACGATTTGTAACGAACGAACCAAATCGTTTTATGGAAACAGGCAGTAAGTTAATTTTTTGCTTATTTAACTTTTTGGACAATATTTTTTCTGTTTTTTTGTTTTTAATTTTCCAATATCGGAATTGTGAACATTTATTGACCAGAAAAGTGCAAATATTTTAAAATTTAAAGGGCGTGGCGCGATAACTAAAAATGTTTTTCTTATTAAGGATCGCAAACTTCATCTCTTTCCGAATGTGACATTTTTGTTGTTGTTAAATTCTCACTTTAAAATCCATGGGCAACTGTTATATTTCGGTATAATACACACCACACAACGGTGGTTATCACCATTTCGAAAGCTTTTCAAAGCTCTTCAATGTAATCAACATTTCTGGAAAATAAAATTTTCGTAACATTTCCGTAAAATACAGTAACGAGAAAGTAAAACCAAAGACCATACAGAGGCCAGAGGTCGCAAGTCGTTTTCTAATGCATTAGTTCGGAGGCACACTCCAGATGTCCGTAATACACATGGCACCATTTGACCGTTTTACAAAGCAGATCCGAGAAAATACTGGTTTTATGCTGACATTATACACATACACCCCCTTTTGGCAACATTTGGCATTTAGCGACTTAAGGCGTCTGCGTAGTAAATGGTCTTTTCTTTAACGATAAAGTAAAATCGCAGCTGTCTATCACTATACTACATTTAAATTCTGCGATTACAATTTGAATATTAAAAGCTGTTAAAATTCAAATCTCACTGATGTTACGTGTGGCAGTAACGTTGCCACATTGTACGAAAATGACTGTTGAAAAGCTTTCGCAAAGTTGTTGGATTGCGTTTCGTTTCCATTGCGTTGCGTTTGAACAGCACACACGAGAGAATAAAGAGGAAAAACGCTAGAAGAAACAACCAAATGATGAACTATTCATACGCTTTATTAGTTTATTTGCAAGCGGCGAACGTTACGGTTAAAAAAAGACAAAAACAAATAAGCAAAGAACACAAAACGACAAAACGCGTCCAAACCAATTTGACCGTTTGAGATTATTTTTAAAATTTTGCCAATAGCAAAACAAAAAAAAAAAGGAAAAATATACGCAAACGGAAAATATCGGGATCTTTGAGGGTTATCGAGTGTATGCGTGAGTGAATTCAAAATTTACAAACCTTTGTGCCATAACTGTAAACTGGAACTACCGAGAAAAGTGTATACAAATTTGAGTGTTCTTTACTTTGAGAACATTCTTTCGATTTGTTTGGCCCCATCTGTGACCACACAAAGTGCGTAATCTCCTACCGAACGATCACCTCAACAAGACGCACCGAAGATGGCCTGTTCGACGAGAACACTGAAGTTTTTCGCCATCAAATGGGATGTGATTTATGCGGTAAGTATCCACAGTTGCAATGAAAAGTGTACGACCTAAACTAAAATCCAAATGCAATGTGTTCATCATTTATTTATATTCGTCGGCGTCCATCCAACCATTTGGGAAATGTGCCTTTTCACTGATCATGCCCACTTGGCCATAATGTTATGGATGGTTTGTTGTTCGCTGTAGAGCGTTTTCAAACAGCAGCCATAGTAAACTATCATAAATTTGCAAATTCAATTTTTATTTAATTTCTGTTGCCATTTGCCATTACATTAATAGACCAAGAGACCTAGACACAGATATGCCTCAGCACTTACTTCGTAACGACTGAGTACAAATATCGAAACTGAAGATTTGTTAACATTGGAACGTGTGTTAAAATAACTCAAATTTGTTTTTGCGAAAAGTTCACAGTGGGTTTGTTTGGCCATGTTGGTGCTGACAAATATATTTACAAATGGCTAAAAGTTGGTGAACACCTGGAACAAGTAACTGTTTATATATCTCCTCTCAGTAGTAAATTTAAAATGGGTAGAGTGGGGTCTTAAAGCCCAGAATAATCACTTGATGGTCACCCTGTGTGAATAAATTTATGGGGATTGTTTACCTACATTTGAGAAACCGATTCAACAAATCACAGTGAAACTTCCATAATTCGAACCACAATTATTCCGTAGAAAAGTTCGACTTGCGGAGACTTTGCGTTATGGAATTACTTATAAAACAGTTTTTAGGGGAAGTTATTATGGAAGTTTCACTGTATATGCTGTGTTAGTACAGCAGAAGGTAGTCTTTCCGAAAAATCCTGGTGGTCGCCCTGTGCCAAAACAGGGTGCAATATTACGATTACTGAATAAATAACTTATAATGAATAATAACTTATCGATAGCCTGAACATTTCATAATTTGTAATTTAAGTTGCTGTTTTTGTAATTTATTTTGGTTTGTTCTGCTATTAGTTTTAAGAGATACAGATTTTAGCTTTAAGGAGATTATAAACTTTGTCTCAAAAACATAGATTTTTAAATAAACATAAAAGCAGAAATTGAAAATATTAGAAAACGGACAGGCGTACGAACTGATTGTTGGCGGAGTAGTGCATATATACGGTGGATATGAAGAGGTTTATAAAATCTTTTTAAGCCGATGGAACAAATCATATACATGTATGTACTGTGTTCGTAGATGAGTAACTACACTTGGGGCCACCCTGTATCAACACAATGCTTTACATATGAACTATAAAAGCGAGATGTGCTAATAAATATAGATTTTTAATAATTCTGATAAGTTTATAGAGAAATTCATAAAGAAAACATAGTGGTCACCCTGTATTAATAAAGGGTTTTCCAACAGGAGGTGTTATTTGGAATCACCCGATATTTTGGTAGCTGCCACTTTGTAGCTTTTATTCTTTGACATTTGACAAGTAGAAAATATGGCATTACTAAAAATGGAACGATACACGTTTTGAAATTCTTAATATTCACTACAAAAATAGTGAAAATCTTGCAGTCACAGTTCGCAAAACGAAAGCATTTTTGGATGGTCGTCGTGAAGCACCTTGTCGGACCGCTATACAGAAATTGGTGGACAAATTCGGGCTGTCGCTCAAGGACAACTGAGAATATTGTAGTCGAAAGTGTTGAAGAAAATCCAGGTTTGTCCATTCCTCGTCGTTCCACCAACGTCATTATACCGTATTTTGCATAAAGACTTGGGTCTTAAGGCTTATAAAGTTCAGTTAACACAAGAATTTAAGCCGGCCGATCATCAACAAAGTCGTGTGTTTGCTGATTGGGTCCTTGAAATGCATGAAAATCATCCGGAATTCCATTGAAAAATCATCTTGACTGATGAGGCCCATTTCCACCTCGGTGGCTACTGGGCTCGCATCTGGGGCTCGCAAAATCCATGAGTTATTGTTGAGAAGCCTCTCCATCCTCAACGTGTGACTATTTGGTGGGGTTTGTGGTAAGGCGGGGTTATTGGACCTCACTTTTTCGAAAATGAGGTTGGATCAACAGTTACGGTGAATGGATTGCGCTACCACGTTTACTTTCAACAAGACGGCGCTACGTGCCATACAAGCAACGAAACGATTGCTCTTTTACGGGAAAAGTTTCCGGACCGTGTTATCATTCGAAGAGGTGATCACAATTGGCCACCGTGATCTTGTGATTTAACTCCTTGCGACTTTTTCCTTTGGGGGCCACGTGAAAGATAAGGTCTACGCCAACAGCACAGCGTCGATTCAACACCGCAAAGATAGAATTCGTCAGGCTATCGGGGACATCGAGGGCAGTCACTTGGCGATTTGGTTATGGACAATTTCCTGAAAAGGTTATGGTCCTGTAAGCGTGGTCATGGTGGCCTTTCTCTTTAAATAAAATAAACATCCGTCATCATTTATCTCCAAAAATCTCATTTATCTGAGAATACCAAAATAACACCTCTTGTTGGACAACCCTGTACAAAGTGTTGTATTAAATTATAAATAGATCATATTGCAATATATCAAGTGATCGTTCAATTCACGTATGAGTTTTCAATTAACTGAATTTTTCGCCGAATTCATTTCCCTTCGATTTAGCGTCAATTTTTTTTTTTATATCTTCTCAATGAAACATCCCTCAACCCAGCGTGCAGCGTGTTTTTATTAGTAGACACTCGTACACACAAAAACAGTCAGCGTCGATAGTAAAAAATGTTGTAATGTAATCGCACTTCGAAGTGCACCTTCCTTCTCCACATTACGTTTATTTACAAATAAATACAATATTTTCATTGAATTTTATTTAAATATCTGAATTTTGTTTTATCCACATTGACTTGGCGCAATGAAATAGCAGAAAAAATAATCGAATGAATTAAACTAAGCGAACTGTAAACCAACAGGTATTTAAATGGAGTAACCGCCGGTTTTTGAATTTGTTTTCCAATATTATCGTGTAACTACACTGTCGCATAAAACTGATATTGCACAGCACTGCTGGACACCGGATCTACTGTGCGGGTGTGTGACCCAGTAACAACCATAGGCGAATATTCAACAAGTGGAAGCCATCTCAAAAATATTCACTTGCACCACAGACTCAACACCTCTCCACTCATTCTCAATCGTGTTTGGTTGCTAGGCTGCGGTGCGCGATGGTGTTTTCAACATAATTTATGTTCAATTCAAAGTAAATAGAAATATTCGGTATTTATTTTTCTTTGTCTTCTGGTTTTCAACGTCACTTCTTGTGTTTTGATTTGAAATATCGCACGATTCTAATGTTGTTTTGGTTTGGTCGATTGGTGGCAAACATTTTGATTAGTTTCGTGAGTTGTGGGAATTTACGATGAACTTTGAATTGGATTTTGTAAACACAATAATTCCTTACATAATTACCACCAGATACCAGATATAATTCAAAACATATGGATCAGGGATGCAAAATGACTCTCTCCATTTTGTAACATCTTGCATATTAAATTGTACTTTTTCGACCTCAATTGTACCAACAAAACATAATTTTTTTTTTTACATATTTTTTATTTAGTAACATTAAAAAGGAACAAAACAATTCATACGTTTTACATATATATGTAAAATAAGGTACATAGAAAGTATATTTAAGGAAACAAATTATTTGTTATTTCAAAATTAAAGTAATTAAAACAAATTAACAAAAACCATGTAGGTTATAAACATTCAGTTGTATACTAAAGGAACAAAAAACAAAAATATCCATACGTGGGATTATCTGCAAAACGAACTAACTTTTGACATAGTTCAGATATTTCGACGCGTGAAAATGCGTTTTCGTCGCCGTAAATACAAAATGCATTCATTTACGAAATGACAGCAACAATGAGTTGCCATAGTAAATCAGCCCATGTCGATAAATTAGGAAAATTTTAAATTGTACCAAATAAGTCATTGGTGTACCATTGTACTTTTGAGCTCTTCATTGTACCAAAAATGGTACAATTGTACCAATGTTCGCATCCCTGATATGGATGTGTATTTATGGTCTGTCCTGTTATCGAGTAATGTTTTAAATAAATTATCCACATTGTGAATAATCTGCTGTTGAACCAAATACGACGGGGTCAAAGTGATCAAAACTAAGTGGAACAACTATGTGGCCTATATATTAGTAGTGTTGTTGAATGGTGGTTACTGCATTTGAAATGTGGTTACTTAATACGACATTTCGTAGGCAATAGCTGAGTCAGGTGGCAAGATGACCGTGAGGAGATCGATCGATCGATCACTGTGTAGAGTGTTTTAACAGTTCATCTTAACATCTCAAAGGCAAAGAAAAGAACACACATAAAGGGTGTCACAATATTCAAGCAAAATACGAGCATCGGGACATTTTTGGAATACACCTGAGCTACATATCCGGCCGCCTGGCGTGCATATATCGATATTCGGGAAAGCCGGGAAATCGATATTCAATTTAAAATTTCTTGGGTGTGCGACTATTACACGGTAAAACCAGGTTCGAAACCTGGTAAGACCCTCTACAGCGGCGGTTTTCACCTCGGAAATACTGGCAAAGCATTAGCTGTTGTGAGCCGGCTTTAAATAGTTGGGTCGCTCTCTCTCAGTGATTATACAAATTATATTTTTTTGGGGGCATTTTCTATGCTAGAGGCTTTATAAACTGTACATGACCGTAGGCTTCATACAATTCCTTCCATATTCTTCATTTTCTTTTTAATTCTTCATGTAACGGAATCAACATGTCTATCGACCCACTCTCATGTTTATTTACGCTCAACCTACTCATTGTCACACTCATAATAGGGTGTGCTATTATACCAAATATAGAATTAGACAACTCTTTGCCGATATTCGTTTATTTAGCAAAACTGCTCAACTCCCACAAATGTCACAGCACTCAAACGCAAACCTGTTGTGATTTCTTGTCAACATTTCGAATTGGAATAGTAAAACGTTGCCACCTTCAATTAATTGTTGGTAAGTATTGTTGATGATGCTTTCTCAATGAGACGTATGACTTGAATGAATTTGTATTTGATCGATCGGTCAGAGGAAAAGGAAACATTTAATATGGATATGGATATAGGAATAATATTTGTATTAATAGCGATAGTATTTTTTGTTTATGGGAGATCACACTATACAAGGGTCATCAGTGGATCAAGTGTCATCAGTTGATCTTCATTGAATTGATTTGACATTTCATTGCTTTCATAGACATTTTCGCTGTGTATTTTTCTCATTTTTTAAACCTATTCATGAATTATTTCATGCCATTTTTTTTTTGGGAAAAAAAATATTCTCTGAGAGTTAAGCTGTCCGAAAAACTCAGAAATTGCCAGAATATGCACTCAACATATGCCCCCAAACGAATAAAATGAAATAACCCCCAACAGATTATGAAAAATCCATTTGGGGATTGTAACATCTTCTCTCTGTGTCATTTCGTTTCTAGTTTTGGCAGTTATTTCATTATGTAATAACGGCCAAACAAAAATCAAACAAGTCCCCAAAACATTTGAAAGTTCTTCAACGAAAACTTTTGGGGCTTTGTATAACGTAAAAACTGCCAAAACTAGAAATGAAATGGAGTTTACAGATTTCAATGAAATTTGGGTTTACGTCATTTGGGGTTTATTTCATTTTGTTTGGAGAGAGAGCGAGACCCAGGATTTCCTTCCTCCGCTGGTATTCCTGTAATGAGTTGCAAACTTTGTTCTATGACAAAAAAATGCCTCGAAAATAAAAACGAATGATGAACCAAAAAAAACCCATTCGAACTTGTGATGAAAAATAATTGGGGACGTTTTTTTTCATAATTTTTAGAAAATATTTCATTTTTTGTTTTAGGCCAATTTTTTATACACAAAATAATCCAAAATTTAAACAATGAAAAAATCGGAAATATTTCACTTTGTAACGCAAAGTTTACTACCGAAATCCCCAAAATCAGCTCTGGAAATATTGAAAGCTTTTACTAGGGAAAACATATGGAATCTGTCGTTTCTGCCAATCACTTTTCGTTTTGCAACTATATTTTATTCAGATGTCATTTTTGATATGATGTGATTCTGAGGAATGAAATATATATAATTCAAACAACTTGTCGTCCTTTATGTTGACTACTTTGAAGGTAGGTTAATATTTGTAAAGGTTGCAGTGTGGGTGGGCGGGACGTCGGAGTCGCCTTCGACCGGCACACTACGATACCGCGCGTCATTTTTATTCGTAGCGCAGATTTTACATTGGGTACGTTTTCATAAATAACTTGGGGCAATTTTTATGTTGGGCTTTTTGGGGAAGTTTTCATCTATTTGTGGGCATTCTTCGTTTGGGGTATTCGTCATTTGTTTTGGGGGAATTATGCAGTTGGGTTATTTTTTAATTTTTCAAGCCTTAAAAAATACTTAAATGCAAAATGACGCTGAAAAAATTGTATTTTTCATTGGGGAATTATTCATCCATTACTTGGGGGGATTTTAAAAAAAATTCTTTTGGCTTTTTTGGGAATTATTCATATATTTTTGGAAATTCTTCATTTTTTTTTTGTGGTGAAATTTGCATTTTAGGAATTCACAGAGTTGGGCCTCTGACTGAGGCTGCTGTCAATCGAGACCGATGTGGCTCTGCTTTTATGAGAGCGGTTCTCACACAATTATTTCTCTACTAAGGTTTCACTATCTGATCGATATTGATAACAATATTATTCATCTATTTTTGGAAATTCTTCATTTTTTTTTTTTGTGGGGAAATTTGCATTTTAGGAATTCACAGAGTTGGGCCTCTGACTGACGCTGCGGTCAATCGAGACCGATGTGGCTTTGCTTTTATGAGAGCGGTTCTCACACAATTACTTCTCTACTAAGGTTTCACTATCTGATCGATATTGATAACACACTAGTTTTCTATGGCACTAAAGATGGTTCAGCGGGGGACTAGGGATACATTTCTGCTAGTTTCCGTGGCATCACCAAGGCGTCAGAGTCTAAGTGAGACTGCTTATCTGTCAATTTCCTATTCCATTCACTTCTGAAATCTCGATTCGAGTGTTTTTCAAATTAAATGTTGTCCGGCAATCTGACAAATTCGTTTGTCACTACGTAACACATCAATCGTCAACTGCAGTCTCATGCCATCGCAAATAACAACACATTCTTTAATCGCGAACAAAAATTAAAAATCATTAAAAAAAACAACTTCAACGTTTGGTTTTTTTTTCTGTGTGGACGAAATGAGAAGTTTCTTGAATTCTCTAAATTCGCGCCTTGCGTTTAGTACGGCAAAACAGGGACGGACAACGTCCGTGCTTACGACAACACATATAATCAAATTCATTGTGCCGTACAATAACCCACAGATAACGAAAAATGATCAACCCAATTTCGAATTCTATGTCAAGACTGATTTAAACATTTCGCAAACACTTTGCAACAATTTCAAAACAAACAACAGCGTGAAATTAGTTAGCAAATAACTACACAAATGTTACTAAATATGAATTGATTACTAGCTGCTCCGGCAGACGCTGAAGACGTCTAATGGCACTGCTCCCACTAACTGCTGATAAGATAAATATTTGCCAGCTCAATAGTACAAGTATAAGTGCGGTGGGTACACCGAACACAATGAGTGGGGCCCACGTAACAAATTATGTCATCCACGTACTACTCACATATATTAGTACCCTACCAATGGGTATGATTAAGAAGGCCCAGTCAAGTGGTTCCAAAGGTGACACAGTGGCTGCAAATGTAGAGATTGAATGGATGATAGACGACAGCGTTTGCATTAGCAGTCCCTAATTCAAATTAACTTGTGCATTATCCCACGCTCAAGCGCATTAACCTTGAAGTAACTGCAGTTAGGTATTTCAATGTGGCAACACAGACACAACTATCGAAATCAACCGCTGTACTCACACTCAACGGCAGTTGGCACCGTTGCGGGCAAATTTTAATATTTCATCTCTGCCCGATTGTGTGGTCATTTGACAAAAATGTCATAAATTCTAAATGAAAGGCACTAATTCAAGTTTAGTCAAATGCGTTTGTCATTGAGACCTACCCAAACGTACAGTTCGACTAACAGCGACTCTGAGTGCGTGCGCCTGTGTGGGGGGGAAACCATTTGACGCGCAAAACGCTCACAATGAAAATGCTGTCGATCTATGAAGGTTAACCGTCTGTCGGTTGGCCCGCGTCTCTACCGCCACGCGATTATGTGGAGCAACACGCTGTCGTTCTCATTGTTTTTGGTTTTTATTGATTTTATTTTTATGCGTATATTCCATTAAAAGTTTTTGTTTTTTTTTTTGGTTTTTGTGGCTGTTGTCGCGTCTAAGAAAAACATATTGTTTTGTTTGGAATTAGAAGGCATTTCCAAAATATACTCATCATCATAAATCAAATAACAACGATAGATACATACATACATGGGGAAGCATTTACACGGGCCAATCAAACCGAGCAAGGGTTAACTTTTTTGAGGCACGCAAAAATTCATAGTCGCACAAATGAATGTAAAGCCCCAAAATACATTCGAATTGTTGCTTAGTTCCCCCCTAAAAACTGTTAAGGCTAAATGAACACCATGCTGGGTCGAAGGGACGAGGGGGGAAGAAAAGTTGTCATTGTCTAGACGTTGTTGCAAAATATATTGTTCAGTTCATTAGAAGCGTGTAACGCACTTACATACACACACATTATATGTTGCTTCCACATGTGTGTTAAGGAATTTCAAAAATTGCTTCTCCACACAAAATTAGAGTTACTCAGAACCAATAACAGCTGATAACGAATTTAAAGTTTGGAGATCTGTTGCTGAGTCGTCTGTGATAAATCAAAAAATGTTCACATTAAAACGAATTAAGTCTGTTTGAGCCGTGTCGGCCCGCCCGTCTTAGTTAACTCGATAACTTATTCAAATATGTCATAGATAGTCTTGTCTTGAGTGCAATGAACGGTTATGAAAACTAGACTTGGGACGTCAGCCCTCTGTACGGTCTTTGTGATAAACAACCCAGACACATCGTGCTGATATTTACCCCTCACGTTGGAAAGTTGACTATGTTCAGCCGATCCTCAAAAAAGGAGAGGCTTCAAATCCTGCCAATTGCAATATGTTCTGCGCTCTCAAAGGTTATGGAGAGCATGGCCCATCATCATCTGGTAAAGTGGTCCACCGGCCTTTTGAATGATCAACAGTCTGGCTTCCATAGAAATCAATCTGCTTGAGACCTGATGGCGTTACTTTCGCCGCCTTGGTGAAAGCAAGGTCATTCCAAGGCGTTGGATCTGGTCTGGCACGGAGCACTCATATCAAAACTAATTGAATTTGGTGTCGGTAATACCTTCTCTTGATTTTTATCGAGTTTTCTCATCTAACAAACATAGGTTGACCGCAGCAGTGCCACAAGGTTTCGTTCCCTCTCCTTCTCTATTTGTTATTTTCATTACCGATCTTTTGGATCAGACTGTGAACCCGATCAACTCCTTTTGCGGACGACAGCAAACTCGGTCATTCCTACTCATTTGACCGTCGACAAAGACCTCTGGAGGTCGGGGGGAAAAAGCCGAACGATAAATGACTCACTCAACCGCAATTTTATGAGTGGAGTCAAATGAACCGTCTAGATTCAAATGAACGAAAGACCCAGTAATGTTTGTTGTCTCAACAAAGTTCCACTGATCGTCAATCTCCATGGGTCGTGTGAATATTCACAAATCACACCCTCTTCATGTTCCGGGCATGAGATACAGGCCGATGCTTGCTGGGCTGGCCATATATTCGAAGTGTGGAGAAACACATTCTGGTATTTTGGATTCTTAAAGAGGGGCAAGTAATACTTCAATCCAACTGGTCTTGTAAAAATGTACTACATTTATATTGGCCAAAAATGGAAACAACTCCCCGAGTTCAGGGCTACATAGGCGTCTTTGAAGCTCCTGGACCGTGTACAGAGGAGAGCGGTGGTAATGATAGGCGATACACAGTTAGGGAAAATGTTTTGGAAATAAATCTGCCATTTGAAATGAACTTGTCCGTTTTGATTGACATTTCACACAGACCTAGCTGAAGTGTGTTCGAGCTTATGTCTGGAAGATGGATCAAGTGAATCCAGTCAATAATGCTCTATGTGGAAACCTCGATTCTACGAAAAAATCTAAACTTCCGCCCCATTTTTATGTATAGTCAAATTCGGTTGAGCGGAAATGAAGAAAGTTTTTTTCACTTATGCGGTATTTCCAATAAAAAAGACTTCGGATAATTGAACCTTCTTTCATTTAAACGAACTGAGTGTGTACCTTTGAAATTGTTCTATGATAGAAACTTGTGGCACAACTATTAAAATACATATGTGTACAATTAAAATTCAATATTAATTGGCTTGGATGAAAATAGTCACCTATTTCCATTTGTTTCAGTGGTCTTAAATGTGGTTGACACAAAATTGTTTGAGATCATTTGTTTTGGCCGTTTTTGTCGCCGTTACATTCATCATATTTCTCTTTGTTTGTGTCTTTTGCATTACCAAATATGTTTCACATAAACGATTTTTCAATAAAGCGGATTTTCGTTTAAGTGAAGTAAAGAGTTTTCCAACAACAGTTTATATTTTGAATCGCCCTTTATTTCGGTAGCTGTCACTTTTGCAGCTTTTATACTTTGACATTTGACTACGCCATTACTAAAAATGGAACGACACATGCTTCAACACCGCATTGAACTTATTAAAATTCACTACAAAAATGGTGAAAATCAGTCACAGTTCGCAAAACTAAAGCATTTTTTGGGTCGTCGTGAAGCACCTTGTCGGACCGCAATACAGAAATTAGTGGAAAATTTCGAGCTGTTGGGACAAGTTAGTGATGTGCAGAATAAAACGCGTGCACGTCGCTCAAGAAAGTGTTGAGAAATTAGAAAGTGTTGAAGAAAACCGAGGTTTGTCCATTTCTCGAATGTTGTTTGGAATTGGGCATTCCACAAACGTCATTACACCGTATTTTGTATAAAGACTTAGGTCTTAAGGCTTAACACAAGAACTCAAACCGGCCGGTCATCAACAACGTCGTGGTCCTTGAAATGTGTGAAAATGATCCGGAATTCCATTCCATCGATCCGGAATTCATCTTGACTGATGAGGCCCATTTCCACCTCGGTGGCTACGTCAACAAGCAAAATTGTCGCATCTGGTGCCATTGCTCTTTCACGGGAAAAGTTTCCGGACCGTGTTATCACTCGAAGAGGTGACCACAATTGGGCACCGAGATTTTGTGATTTAACACCTTGCGACTTCTACCTTTGGAGCCACGTCAAAGGCTATCTAGGGCAGCCACTTTGCTATTTGGTTATGGAAAATTTCATGAAAATTATATGGTCCTGCAAGCGTGGTCATGGTGGCCATTTGGCTGATGTTGTTTTTCATTATAAATGGCATACCTTCCTCTTTTTTACGAAATAAACATCCGAGAATTTAACTCAAAATAATGCCATTTTTCTTTTGATTATCAAAATAACACCACTTTGTTGGAGAACCCTGTAAATAAACGAATCTTTTTCTATAAGATATTCGGCCAATATTTGTTTTTCGTCTGCCAAATAGGAAATCAAACAAGACTATTGGCGTAAACATGGATCTCGGTTTGACATGATATTTTCAAATTCTTGGCAGGAGAAAGGCTTTATATTTTTGCGTGCAATAAAAAAAAAGGTTTCATATTTTTGCGTGCAATAAAAAAAAAAATGCATTAGTCCCTAGCTACACTGGTGGAGTGTCGAAATAAAAACACTTTTGTCATGTGCCCCATTGAACGGAATACATTTTATGTAACCCACGAGAATGGATCTTGACCTAACCAAAGTTGGGCAATTGCGTGCTGTGCTTTAACGCAAATGCAAGTAATGGGCATTTTTCATGAATCTGAGGTGTAGACACAGGACGACCTCGAGAATTATTATTTGTCATTGTCACGCCTGACACAATATTTAATTAAGTTCTCTCCGGCAATTTGTTTAAATTAATGAATAGTACATTTCATCTCTCTCTCTCTCTCTCCGTTCCGCACTTTTCGCAATCCTTCACAACAGATTAGCTCATTAGGGCACTGCAAGTGGAATGACGAAAAGTGTTTCGTTAAACACATGCAATTTAAAGTGCGATAATGCCAAAAGGAAGGGATTTAATTAATTTGGTCTAAGGTCATCACGATACAACACAATATACTTTCACCAGTTTTTTTTTTTTTGATTGCAATGGGACCGTGTGCCACCACTTTCCCGCCCGATATGTTTTTCCATTTTCCACGCACAGTTATTTTTATGCGACTACTGCGGTTGCTGGTTTTAGTTTTTTCTTGTTCCCTTTTCTTTCATTTATTTAAATATATTTTCTCATACAAATTGTAGATTTTCGGACAGACACTCGTAAATAATTGTGCGTATTTTTTTTTTGTTGTTGTTGAGGGCCACAGAGCATTTTTTCATTTCGAATTCGTTGGCTGTCATTGAAAATCGTACGTAATTTTTCCGAAAAAGAAAACAAAAATAAACAGATCGACCAGGAATGACATCAACTAAAGCGGCATTTCCCCCCCCCCCCCCAAATATTCAACAAAATATTTAAAAATGTTTGATTCCAATACACACACACACACAGAGTCTATATCGAAATGTGTACAAACTAAATTGTATGCAAAATTTGACGTGGGTGAAATACATTTTCCATGCCCCCTCCACCGGGGGTCTGATTTTTGAATCTATTTTGGAATAAAATAAACAACGGCATCGTCAGCAACATTTGCAACTATTTTGGTGGTCGATAAATTCAATGTTGCAAGACTTTTATGGCTAATTTTTGCATTTCGAATATGTGTATAAGGCGCTATTTGGTAATCAAATAGGAAATATCCAAATAAATTCTTAATTATTACAAAAAATTTAAAAAAAAAAACTGTTATCGATATATTGGATTTCCTTCAAGGCTATCAACAATTTAGAAGTAATCATATCAAAGACATTTTACAAACAAAGCACTTTGTTAATTGTGAATTACGGCATTGAATGCTGTTATGGATGTGATTACAAATCAATAAGAGTGTAACAATATGCATGCCAAAGACAATCTAGAAGGAAGACGACCAAAATCTACTTGCAGACGCATTTGTTCAACTGCAAGCTCCAGATGTGAATAATTTCTTTATAAAGAAATTCAAATTCATCTGCCTGAACTTAGGACGCATTTGACATAGGACGTCTGCACATTCGTTATACCGAAAATACTTTTTTTTTAAAAGAAGTATTCCTTACATTTTTTCTTATAAAAATCCCATGGACAAAGTGGCTGCTACAGGTCTGGCAACTTAGAATTCTTTGAAATTTAAAAATTGTTTTGTTTGAAATTAAGATATTCACTTTAAAAAAAAAACATATAAACTATTTTTAAATGAAATATTTACAAACGTTGTATTTAATGGCATTCGTATAATTACCCAAGTGAGGTAATTAAGCGGGGTCCCAACCTCGTTAAGTCATCAAAAAGCTTGAGACTTTTGGGGTTTATCAACACTTTGGATCCATTGGCTGACTAAGAGTTTGGTATTTATTTACATTAAAAGATTATTAAGGAAGAATTAAATAAATTCCAAACCTTGTATTTCCATTACAACTTCTTCACCCAGGAGACAATTTTGACTAGTGCCTCCAGTTATCCGATTGACAACCACTCCCCTGGAAGTGTTTAGTGGAATTCTAAAAATTATATCGACTAATAAGTCGAGTTGCCGGACTTATTTTCCCACAAAGAGTTACACTCGACACCCTGTTTCCATAAATAAATATCATGTTTTATCTCTCTCTCTCTTTTTTTAAATAGAGATTCTTGAATTATTTATTATATGTGCTATTAAGTGCTATTTAAAAAAAAAAAATACATGAATTGAATTTAATTAACAACCTGTACATATGAGTGCCAGGCTTTCAAATTAATATTGCTCATACGCTTTAAAAATTGGCTAATGCTATTCTAGAAAGCAAATGTGAATTGATACGATTTTAAGAATCATTCCCCGGAAGTTCATATCGCTGATTTACTTGAATAGTGGCATAACTCAAAATAGGATTTTTTCCGGAGAGCCGTTTAAAATAGTCAATTTCGTCTTACTTTCCAAATATAGAAAAATAACTGCAGGCTATTTCAATAATATGGAGACCTGTCATATGAATCCATAATACTCAGTAGAACAAAAGCCAATTTAAATTAGAGATTTACAGCTTTTCCAAGACCAAAAATATATAAAGTGAATTTTGAATTATGCCACTATTCAAGTAAATGAGCGATATGTTCTACAAAGTTGTTTATTGAGATCTTAGGTACATTTTTGTAGTTGTTTGTTTTCTTGCATTTTGAACCGTTTGCTACCTATGGAACTGAATGGGGGAAAAGAAAAGGTAAAAGATAGTACGTTCTTTACGACAAGAGCTGCAAGTTTGCCTCAGTGAGTAAATCAAAATTCCAAATGGCTTGCAAGATATGAGCCTGAGAAAATTGTCATTTTTTACGATATAATTTTTACACTCATTGACCGGGACCTGCTGTTTAAAACAGGCCCCGAACGGCTTATGCTTCTTCTAGAGAAGTTTACATGGCTAAGATATTACTGTCTCACTCGTAAAGACGCCAGCGTTTACGAGTTTGGCAACAGCCGCTGAAAAATGTTTGATGGTCTTACCAGATTTCGAACCTGAGTTCTGTTCTGTACAACTATTAACTTAAGTCTGTTATTTACAAATAAAAATTCGTAATGGTATTTTTTTTTTTAAAAATTTACATTAATGAAAATCCCTTTGAAATTGTAGGACTTTGGTATCAATAATTCAAATTTCCCCAAAAAACGGAACGCTGAATTAAGAGATTGTGGTGGCAGGGAAAACAAAATATTTTTACAATTATTGAGGGAATTTCTACGGCATTCACTCCGGATATTTCGTTTATCATCTATTAAAATTAATACGATCGTACGGAATGTTTTTATTTTGTTTTATTACGACAATCCGTTTAACATTGTTCTCAGCCACTGTGCTTCTTTCTTTTTTTTTGCTCAACCCCAAATAGTGTTCAGCTCGTTGGAATTTCATTATTGAAGTTGACATTGAACCAACGAAGTAACCACATGTCCCCCGTTGGAGCTGTGTCAATTAAAGTCTTTTAAAAATTGTCAACATTTATCTCTGTAATTCCCAGCGCGTGCATTATGTGCGGTCGCGTTAAAATCTTAAGTTTTGGCACCACAAAATCTCCGATAAGAATCCATTAAAGCGATCACATGTACAGAATTAAGTTTATCGGTGTGTTTGTTGCTATGAGCAGAAGATTTCTAGTTTTTATGTTGTTGGAAATTCACATAAAAATCTTATCAAAATATGTCTTTCAAAGTGATCTTAATTCTTCCAAGTGACTGCGACGAAATATGAAACCCTCAAAAAACCGAGTAGTGTGATAGTCAATGAAATTATTATTACAATTTGGTGATAACATAATGTTGTCACAATAAAAACAAAAAACAAAATTACGGAAACAATTAGACACTTTGAGACTATTGTGGGGAATGTGAACATTTGAAGCTCCATCCTTAAAGAAAAACTGTGTGCACACTGAACAAATTTATCACCACTTAAAAAAGTAATACAAATGGAGCCAGACAACAGGGAATCGGATTAAAAAATTGAAGAAAACATTAATAACACTGTGCAACACGGTGGGACAAATGATCGTTTATTCATAACTTCAGTTTTGTTTTTAGAATTTTTGCCAGTTTCGAAAATTCGCGATTCCAATTTAAACAATAAATCAAAATTTTAGCTCTCTGTCTTACACCGGCTCTAAAGAAACAATGTCAGATATGGTGCTGACGAAAGTTCGGTCTATAGTTATCGAAAATTACATAATTTTTACTGAGACTTTTAGTTTTCGAGATATCACGAAATAAAGGGTGTTTTTCTAAGAGCTTGCTGATTTGAAATTGAAATAAAACACATGCCAAATTATGAAATGGCAAAAAAAAAATTATTTGGTAGATAATTTCTTGTCATTTAACATTTAAATATAATTTCGGGCATATGGCTACCACGACTATTTTGCACAAAGGTCATTCTGGAGGTCCAATTTTCGACCACCTTTTCAAGCATTTGAGGGCGTATTTCAGCAATGACACGTTGAATATTGGTTTCCAAAGCGTCAATCGTTGCTGGTTTATCCACGTAAACCAATGACTTCATGTATCTAGACCAAAAATAATCAAATCACACGAACGCGGAGGCCAATTCACCGGTCCATTTCTCGAAATAATGTTGTCGTTGAAATGTTCTTTCAATAAGTCCATTGTTTCGCCCGCAGTATGACAAGTGGCACCATCCTGTTGAAACCACATTTCGTTTACATCCATATCTTGAAGTTTTGGCAACAAAAATTCAAATTCAAAAATTCTGCGTTTGTAAGTATTACTCATAACTTTAAACTTTACAATTTAATTTCCAACTTATAAACAATTTCTGCGCGCAAATAAACAGCTGAGCGGTCTTGACGGTTGACGGTAGATTCTACAACATAAGTCCACCGTCGTCTACCGTCAATTTTAGTTGTCTCTCTCTAACACATGCAAAATGCAACCCCAACTCAAACAGCTGATCGTCAACCGTCAGCCGCCAAGACTAATTGGACCTTAATTCACCCATACGCTAACGTCGACACTTTCGTATCAATTTGAAATACGTTGCGAGCCTTTTACGTAGATGCCGGCATACGATCTTAGTAATTTAATGTTTCCTATCATCTTATTGATTTCTAACGGGAAGAAGAAGAAATTGAGTTAGGAAACAAATTATTATTCTCAATCGATAACATGTTGTTTTATTACTATTCGTCTTAAGATCATGAAGCGGAACAAAATTTAAATAAAATAAGAAGAAAAATTTTGGCCACTAGCATTTCCCTTTTTTATTACTGGCAGCCTCTTAAGCAGGCTGGGTGTGAGATTTCTTTCATTTATAAACACGGTTTTGATTTACACAGTTTTCCAACAAGAGGTGTTATTTTGGTATTCAAAGAAAAATTAAATTTTTGAGATAAATGATCGGATCAGACAGATAATTATTGCATTCTTTCTAAATCCACATGTTAGCTTTTGGAATGCTCTTCGACCAAAGAAATCATTCTGTTGCCGTATTTTTGGATGCTGATATATTTTTATATTTATATATTTTACTGTGCGTACTTTCTGGGGTTGCTGGACCATCAGCAAAGACTTTTATATAGGATTCTCCAACAAAAGGTGTTATTTTGATATTAAAATAAATAAATGATCGGATGTTTATTTCATAATAAAGAGGAAGTTATGCCGTTAATAATGAAAAACAACATCAGCCAAATGACCACCATGACCACGCTTACAGGAGCATAACCTTTTCAGGAAATTGACCATAACCAATCGCAAAGTGGCTGCCCTCGATAGCCTGACGAATTCTATCTTTGAGGTCTTCAATCGACGCTGGGCTGTTGGCGTAGACCTTATCTTTCATCTGGCCCCAAAGGAAGAAGTGTCAAGGTGTTAAATCACAAGATCTCGGTGATCACCTCTTGGAGAGATAACTCGGCCGGAAACTTTTCCCGTAAAAGAGCAATGGTATCGTTGCTTGTGTGGCACAAAGCGCCGTCTTGTTGAAAGTAATCGTTGTCTAGAACATCCAACTCCGACCATAAAAAATCTTCTCCGACCATAATTAATCTTCGCTCGATAGCGCAATCAATCCACGGTAACTGTTGATCCAACCTCACTTTCGAAAAGTAAACCGCACCAAAAAGCCATAATTTGAGGATGCCGAGGCTTCTCAACAATAACTCCTGGGTTTTCCGAGCCCCAGATGCGACAAATTCGCTTGTTGACGTAGCCACCGAAATAGAAATGGGTCTCATCAGTCGATGGGATTCTGGATCATTTGACAGGACGGCGTTGATGATCCTCCGGCTTGTGTTAACTGAACTTTGTAAGCCTTAAGACCAGTCTTTATGCAAAATACGCTGTAATGACGTTTGTGGAACGATAAGGAATGGACAAACCTGGGGTTTCTTCAACACTTTGGGCTACAGCATCAGTTTTTCTTGGTTTATTTCTTCACATCTCTAACTTAACCAGTGGAAAAGTTGCAGTCGGGTAAACCGACTTATATATACCCTCACCCTCAGTAAAAACATACAAGTCTCATACTTATAAGTATCGGAAAGTCAAAAGTGACCGTGGCTACCATCATTTGATGTAACATCTGATGAAAAGTCATAATAGCAACCTAAAATACCGAATGCTATAGAAAAATATTGGATGGTACATTTGTATGGGAGGTACCAGAAGGGGAGTTGCCAGACTTCCAAGTTTTTGTCCAAAACTTTGTCTAGCTATAACTTTACTAAATACAAAATGTGGGTAAGATAGCGTTGGTTATACTGATAGTATTAGAGGGTTTATCAAGGGCGGGATGGTACATTTGCATGGGAGGTACCAGAAGGGGAGTTGCCAGACTTCCAAGTTTTTGTGCAAAACTTTGTCTAGCTATAACTTTACTAAATACAAAATGTGGGTAAGATACCGTTGGTTATACTGATAGTATTAGAGGGTTTATCAAGGGCGGGATGGTACATTTGCATGGGAGGTACCAGAAGGGGAGTTGCCAGACTTCCAAGTTTTTGTCCAAAACTTTGTCTAGCTATAACTTTACTAAATACAAAATTTGGGCAAGATCGCGTTGGTGATATTGATAGTATTACAGGTTTTTTAAGGGGTGGGATGGTACATTTGTATGGGAGGTACCATAAGGGGAGTTGCCAGACTTCCAAGTTTTCGTCCAAAACTTTGTCTAGCTATAGCTTTACTAAATTCAAAATTTGGGCAGGATCGCGTTGGGCATATTGATATTGATACACTATTTCTAATGTAGGCGATATGGTACATTTGTATGGGAGGTACCCGAAGGGGTGTGGCCATATAGCCCATATGCAATCCCATAAGCAGTTTTGGGAAAATATTAACCCATGCCAAATTTCAGAGCGATTGTTTAACTCTTTCGAAAGTTATCGTGCGTACCAGCAGGACAGACAGACGGACAGACGGACGGACAGACGGACATGGCTCAAACGATTTAGAAAGTCATGAATCGAATTTGGTTCAAAGAGACTTGGGTTCTAATGTGAATATTTCTAGGTGGTACACTTTTCAGCCGTATCAAATGATATATACCCTCCTACCCGTAGGGTGAGGGTATAAAAAGGGCTAAAATTGTTCCACCAATTTCTGTATTGCTGTCCGACAAGATGCTTCACGACGACCCAAAAATGCTTTAGTTTGGCGAACTGTGACAGCAAGATTTTCACCATTTTTGTAGTGAATTTTAATAATTTCCATGCGTTGTTGAAGCATGTATCGTTCCATTTTTAGTAATGGCGTAGTTTCCACTTGTCAAATGTCAAAGAATAAAAGCTTCATAAGTGACAGCTACCGAAACACCGGGTGATTCGAAATAACACCTCTTGTTGGAAAACTATTAAAAAAATTAATGTTTTTTTCATTTCCGCTTAACCAAATTCGACTATATTAGTATTAGTTGTAGTCTGTGATATTTTCAATAATTTCTTAATTAAATAATGATCTGTTTCATAAATTAATTAGTACTGATCTAATGAGTTGAAAAAATAATACAATTTATAATAACTACAACTCCTGAAGAAATTGGAAACGTTGAAATAAATTATGTGTACAGTAAAACTTCCATAAGTCGAATTTTCTTTAAGTCGAAGTTCTTCTAGAGGCGGTTAAGCCTTTAACCACTAGGACCGTCTACAGGCGTTCATCGCTAACAGCCATTTCTAATGGTGAATGGAAATGAATTTAAAAAGTGAAAAATATAATGAATATTTTTATATTTGTTGATTTCTTCTGAATTGTATGCGATACACTATTTTGTTATTACAGTCGGATGTCCGCCACCATTTTTGGAAAAAGGCGCATAATTATGAAAAAAAAAACTCGTGATTGTAGTAAAACGCCCGAAATGGAATAGGGAGCAGAATTGTAAAATGTAATAATTTAATATGTATTAATACTCGGTGCCATTCATGGAATCGATACCTAGCCAGTCCCTTGCCATATTTGGAGTATTTACACTAATTGCTACATTCTCGATGTCATCATCATCACCTTTTTTTTGCTGTTGAATTATGAGCAAAACTTCAAATTGTGTTTAAACCATTTCATCACGTTTCAAGGGAATGCAATGATTTCATTCATTCTTTTTATTTAGCTTTGTTTATTTTCAAATGTTCAACTTGAACCGAAAATGGTAGATTTATAGTCTGTATAAAATAAATAAGTGTAGACGATGTAAGGAAATCAAATGAATGAAAAACTAACAAGCGCACGTCTTGAATACTCAAGCGAGTTCACATTGGCCGCTAAGTACTTGGATTGCTGTGGCCTGGAATACCGATGACCACTTGGTTAAGCAAATGTTCGATCAGTGGCTGATCTGTGCGACTGTGGCACACGTTCATTTGCGAGGCACACTTTGTGAGCGTTTTCACAAAACCACTCCAAATTACTAAGGCGTAGAGAGTCCCATGTCGAGGGGTAACGACATTGCCTTGGTGTGAGCGTGTTTACCATTCAATGGTAATTCAATTATCACCCATTATCGTTTAATTTTATTTAATTAATTATTCATTGAATGTAGCACAAAATATGATCACAATCTGCTGGGATGTCCGTCCGTCCGTCCGTCGGTCGTTCGGTTGTTTGCTCGCGGCCCCAAAAACGGCCAAAAACAACCTCAACATCAGCAACTACACTTTCCCTTATCATAGTAACCGATTTTTATTTATGTAGAACGTATTAGAGTATTTTCATTTGTTTGTACATATGTAAGCAACCCTAGTCCATAGACCGAGTCGTTCATTCGTTACTACGGTTACTCTGGTTTGTTGGTGTGTCCGTCCGCCCATCCGTCGGTCGTTGGGTTGTTGTCAACATGTTTGTTGCCCATGTTGACACCTAAACGTGAACTACTTCAGATGTACATAAATACACGCTAAAAAATGACAATTTTAACAAATTTTTGCAAACATATTATGCATCAACCATATATATATTTGACCGAACCATGTTTATATGTTGTAAATATGCGATTGTTTTCTACGAAGTGAGCATTTACTTGCGTATAACAAACATTACTTACTTAGTCGGAAGTATATACATTAGGTAGGGTCAATTTTTTTCTCGACAAAGCGGTTGTCAAAATCGTAATCTACGACGAATTCTAAGAAAATTTTTCAAAGAAACCATGTGTCTAAAATCAAAATCGAGCTTCCGATTTTTAACGACAAAGTTTTCGTTGTGATCTTTAAAAAAAAATTTAAATATTTATGAAATTTTTGTATTAAAAATATATTTGCCACAAAATTTGCGTGAAATTGTAAATAATGTTGTTCAAAATAACGGATATTTTGCCCACTCAGAAAATGTGCTTCTAACAATGATTTTTGACAACAGAAAGGAAGTGCGCGGAATGGCTTTAAAAAAAATTTTACATTATCGTGAAAATCTTTACGACCCAACAAAATTAAGAGTTTACAAAAAGCCCACTATAAATTTTAACTGCACTAAATACTTCGACATGATAAACTTAGATAACGATGGCATTTTATCGGAGCCCCCATTCACTGCAAGCATACCCTATGAACACTTGCTCAATTACATAGAATTTGACGATCCACCGCTTCCGGATCCACACATTCAAGGAACCGAGCGGTTTGTGCAACTACTGACTAAAGTCTCACGTCGAACTATTGAAAAAAATCGCGATGGTGTTATGGCAGTCACAGTTAAAAGTCGAAACGTAACACCTAGGATTGATAGCAAGAAAGACCTTAAAAATAAGTAATGTTGAAATAAAAAGTGTGATATTTTCAAAACATCGCAAAATTGTTTATTTTAATTTTAATGAGGCGAGAGGTAACATAACTTAAAATACAAAGCCTTCCAACCCGTTTTCGAACTTGACCTTACCTTCTCAGCAAGACATCTTTCTGTAAAATGTCAGCTCTCTAGCATTATTATTGTGGACTATAGCGTGTTTTCCACAGACGGAAAGACGTACGAAAACTTTCTCGTTAAAAATCGGAAGCTCGATTTTGATTTTAGACACATGGTTTCTTTGGAAAATGTTCTTAGAATTCGTCGTAGATTACGATTTTGATAACCGCTTGGTGACTTTTTTTCGATCCATACAAATTGACCCCCCCTAATATACATACTTTCAATATATGGCATCTTGCCATCGGTTCCTGTTTCTGCCTTCAACGTCGTGATGTGCTGAAAAGTAAATTAGTTTACAAAATGCATGTAAATCTAATTATGTATGTACCTTGTACTCCCGTATGAATCCGAAGGCGTTTTCTTCTTTACACTCGATGCGCACATCAATATTTTATTTCTCCACATTTTATTTCACTGAATGAAATACTGACTGTTTTTCTTTCTCTTGATTTTTGTTGTTGTAAAAACAGTAATTCTAACACTTCCCGCACTTTTAGGACTATACAGCCCAAATCCTGATTGACGACTGAACGCTTGAGAACAAAACGAAATAAATCAAAAGAAGAAGAACATGTACATCTGGGATGAAAAATCAGTTTCCTCGTTTTGTACTTTCCGTTCTTTGAAAATGGTCGTTTGCCAGTAAATAATAACTTCTTTGGCAAAAGTTGGAAAATTGCTTGCAGTTTTCACACTATTTATTAGCCGCGAGAGATCTCACGACATTGGCTGAAAAGTTATTTTTTACCTGAGATTCTCACATAGCACGTCACTTAATGCGACATTAACGACATATTATTGAAACATATTTGTTACACTCCATTCCACGATAAAAAAAATTCTATTTGCATAGCATTTCTTCAAATTACGTACATATTTGTAAATAGTATCAACTTAGGCCAAATTAGTACTGTTCATGGTACTTTCGATCACGAAAATGTACGAAAAAAGTACAATTGTTTCGTCTTTTGCATCCCTGATGTACACACATGGACAAAAGTGATCGTCATTTCACTTCTTCATCGTTTGAAGAGCTGCCACGCCCAGAAACTACTAGAAACAAAAAATTTAAGATTTGTCGCAGAAATTATAATACATTTATTTCATATTAATGCAAGAAGTAATTAAATCTAAAGGAAAACAAACTAGTTAATCACAATTATATTTTTTTATGATTTCTGATGTAAATTAGTAGGTGACGATCACTTTTGTCCACATGAATTACGGGCTATTTTTGTTTTTCATTATTTATTTATAAGCAAATAAACCTGAAATAAGTTGTTTTTTCATTAAAATTAAATAAACGCATTATAAAATATGTACCAAATCTTAAATTTTTTGTTGCGGTTATTTCCTGGGCGTGGCAGCTCTTCAAACAGTGAAGAAGTGAAATGACGATCACTTTTGTCCATGTGTGTACATTCACCCTGTCGGGCTTTTATGAGCTCACTCAAATTCAAGTTAACTATTTGCTAACTCATTTACAACTGACTTCAAGCTAACTCAATAATTATGCAGACTTTAGTCATTTGTTTTTTTATTAATCGAACTTCTTCTCCGTAAGGAATGAACTAGCCTTTGACTCACTCAAAGCTGATGCAGATGTAAGTAAACATTAAAGAAAACCAGTGAAAAAGTTGCAGTCGGGTAAACCGACTTACATATATATACCCTCACCCTCAGTAAAAACATACAAGTCTCTATTCCAAAGTATCGCACCTCCTTTAATGATTGCAACAAATGTTGTCAATACTGGTACGAATAATTAATGATAAAACTAATTTCAATATCAATATCAGTGAGAGAAAGGCGCAAATATCTAATCATTTAAACTGCCTATAATAGTGTCCCAATCGAGTTTCACAAGTTTCTTTTATACATACGTACAGTTGTTTTTAAGAACCGAGTTGACGACGGTGTGCGTAATGAAAAAAAAGAAAGCAACTCAAAAAACAGTAATATAATTTCATTTTAAGGAATTCTGTATTTTAATTTTGAATTTAAAACAGAATTTTACTTCCACAATAAAAGTACTAAAAAATATGCCAACAAAAGCAAGCAAAAAAGTTTTTCTAATTTTCAAATTATAGTTTCACTAACTAGCTAATTATAAGATTTTAGTCAGCTAATCTTTAGTCAGTCTGTTAATAGCTAACTCGTAGTGCCCTCCGATATTATGCGCCAAAAACTAACTCATAGTGAGCTAATGCAGAGTGAGTGTGTACTGACTCACTCTGATGACAACACATGTAAAAACTGAATAGGAGTTAACATGGGAAATGACTTAGCTTTTGAGTCACCTGTAACTCAACTTTGACTAACCATTTGTTAGCTAAAAGTTAACTCAATTCCCGACAGGGCATTGACAAAATTGCACACATTCTCATGTGTATGGATGTGTAATACACATTGTGTGTATAAAATGGGGTGTTAATCCTTTTTGGTGTTATCTCTCTCTCTCTGTGAATTTTTCTTATTCTCTTGGTTATTATTACTCAGAGAACAGAAATACAAATACTTAAATATTTCAACGCAAGTATTGTACTTTGTAGAAATGTACACGTTCATTGCGTGGTTTTTGACAAACACGCAATTGCGTATATCCGAATACGTAATATTAATAGCAAATGAGTTGTATTTGCATTCAAATAAGCTTTTGTGTACAAGGAAATAAACTTTACTTGCTACATGTTCCAAACGCGCGTTTTACTTCTGTACAAACATTTTAAAATGACGGATATTTCAGCGTGTACATACATATGTACCTATTAATCTAAACAAATGAATCGAGATAGTTATTAGCCATAAGATACTCGTATATTTACAGGTATGAACATACATATTGCCAAGATTAGACCATAGACTAGCAATGAGGGTCGTCTGAAAAGTCTTGTTAAATGAAATGTTAAATAGAGAAGTTGGTTTGGGTATATCTAACATTAGGAATGACTGTTGCGTTGAAATTCTCTGAACCCAAATCTCCAAGAACTGGCTCTAACTTACGAAGGGCTTGCTCCATATTCGGCGTAAGATCTTGGATCTTTAATGGATTGCTTGCATAACATCGATCGCTTGGAGACGGCTGATACGCTGTGTGGAATGGTGCGCCATCCTACCGAATGTAAGAACGTTCAATTCGGCGTCTTCAATCTCCCGCCACAAAAAAAAAGTCTCTAGCGCACAACGATAATCGAAATGACATCTGCAGTTGGATTTTCAAAGAAAAATTTGCTGATGATGCCAACGAAATAGTATTTCAGCAGCATTTTCAAAGAAAAATTGGCCATCTCCAAACTGTCACTCTCTCTGACAACACATGGGCTTCTGAACGATCATGTGTGGATTTTCCGTTTTCCACAAACGGTTGTTTTGCTTGTGATTTTCCGATTAAAATCATTGCTCGAAGGCTTAAACCGGATGTGACAACGAAGTGGATGGTTGTGTATATCATTTGGTCCTCGTACGCGAATAATGCGGGGAGGCTGGTGCTGGTGCTTGAAATGTTGAGCTGTTGAGATTCGATGACGTGTCGATGTTCCAGGACTGAGTCATTTGCTAATACCCTATGCCCTGTGTAATTGATTGGAAGCATGGTTATTTTAAGGAGTGAGGTTGATGTTTGTCTGCAATTTGGGCTGGCATTGACTAAGATACGTCCCTGTCAACATATGATACAAAAAGAAACCTCTAGATGGATCACCCGGATCATCATGTCTGTTGAATACATGACATACGGCAAACGCGAAAAGCCAGATCATTTTATGCTCAATCCCGGTGATTGAGTATAGAATGGTCCAGCTACCGTTTTCAATGTCGTTTCCCAAATGCTAAATGGGTTTTCTAGAAATATTTGACATGGCTTATAGCGTAGATAGACGGCAGAGTTAATTTGCATTAAAAATTCATTAATGCAAATTAAAATTTTACCCTGACAGAGGATAATTTGTGCATTTATTAAACAGCTGTTTGTCAACTATTTTCACAATAGTATTTTGAATAAATGGAAGAAATGGATAAAGGGAAGCAAATGTGGTTATCATCTACGCTGCTGGTTAAAACATTCTATTTATTTGGAAAGAAATCTGGAATTACTAAAACAATGAAAATAACTCATATTCAGGCATGTCACAGAAGTTTTACGCAAACGATTTGAATTTGTGTTTCCAAATCGTAACATTTTAATTTTGCTTCTTCAAAAATTCCTGGGTGTGATGAAATCGAAAAAAATGGAAATCGAATATTTCTATTAAAAATATGGTAGCATTGAAATTAGAAACAGCTGGTTTACCCACCGCCGTCAAAAATTGCGTTACGTCTCCACACTTTGACTGTGATTTTAATTAGAAAAAGTAAACAAACAAACAAATCAAAAAATATGCCTGGTGTTTCGATTGTTGCTGTGATGGAAGAAGAGAGAAAGGCACATTCTCAAATTAAATTGGATCGCCGACGTCTAAGGGATGCATCGGATCCTTTGTCCGGCCACCTTGTCTCCTTTCACGTAACCTCTCGCAATATCTTGGTGGCATTCCATAAAATTTATAAAAAATTTTGCCTGAGCGATATTCTTGTGCTTGTCCCTTTAAATGTGTAACAATTAGCTATTAATTTTAATATTAAAACAAATACTTACATTTCTTTGCGGAGTTTCCTTCAGATTTTTTTTTTTTTTTGGGTGTAAGGGTTTGTTTTTGGTTAAGGCTGCCAATTTTATATGTTTTTGACATGCCTGATACTTTATACTTTATAAAAGATGTTAAAATTATCATACTCAACGTATTTAGTTTATTTATTTTTTAATAAAAGCAATATTCATAATTAATTTTGAACAGAATTTCATTTCAATTTGGAGTTTAAGTTACTTAAAATATCAATTTCACTTCAGATTTTGTCATGGGTTTCAAATCGAAAGATGTTTTCGTTTTCCTTTTTCTGGAGAAGCTAAAAACGTTTTGGTTTCAAAATTTTACGATTTGGGTTTCTGTGACATGCCTGATTATTTTAATTTTATTTGCTTGGACGCTTGTGGTTGTTGAGTAAAGTCATAAACGAAGAGTGAAACCCCTTCTCTGTGGTAGCAAAACATTCTTCTGAAAACACTGGACAACCCGGTCTATGTTTGTCCAGTGGATTCAGAAGAACTGCTGTCATGCATATTACAGGACTAATTCTAAGGAGTTGGTCGGCTTTGTCAAATGTTTACTTGTCATCCGCGAGTACATCAAAAAAAAAAAAAAAAAAAATTGCCGTACACCTTGAAATATAATGTAATATTATAGTCGCATCTGAAAGTGTGATACATTGATGTTTTTGTCTCCAATTGAAGTCATTGACCTCCAGTACCCCCTTCTGGTACTTATCTCATACTCTGTTGCTACTACCCTAATATACCAGCCTAATATCACAAAATTAAAGCTCCCACAAAATCATTGAACTCTTGCTAAGGAAGGTTTTTTTTTTTTTTTTTTTGGAAAACCGTATTTTTTTTATTTTGTTTTCAAAAGAAAATCAAATCCCGAGATATCTGGGGAAGACGTCTAAAAAATTTCCGATGCCCGGGAGTTGAAAAAAGTCGGGAAATTAAAAACCCACAAGTGGGATTGAAGGCTAAGACTAGTGACTCCATAAAATCTGTATTTACCCTGTCCTGGAGAACAGGCGGAAATCAACACTGGGTTTTTATTTCTTTAGGCTGATATTCAAATCTTTTTGTTTCTCTCAGGATGTTTCAATCGGAGAAACTAGGGATATGTCTTTAGCTAGTTCTATGGTATCAAAATGTACACACAATGTGTAAGCGATTCTAATTTCTCATCTTCAACCTAACGTATACCGACTTTTTCACCTTTTCAGCATTCGGAAACTGTTAAATATAAATCACACAATATACGCGTACAGAAAATAAAAGTGTGCCATCTTAATATATATTTACCCTCGACACTGATTCACTGATTCACTGATACACTGATTCCCTGATTCACTGATTCACTGACTCTGTCACGCAGTACGTAGGAATTTAAATAGGCATTCTATAATAATTTTATAAATAATAATAATAAAAAAAATAATATTTTTTTTTTGTACAGAAATTGTGTTTTCCCCAAATTTTTTTTTACCAAAATTTTTTTTTTTACAAATTTTTTTTTTTTACAAAATTTTTTTTTTTTCCAAAATTTTTTTTTTTTCAACAATTTTTTTTTTTCAACAAATTTTTTTTTTTCCAAAAAATTTTTTTTTTCCACAAAATTTTTTTTTCCACAAAATTTTTTTTTCCACAAAAATTTTTTTTTTCAACAAAAATTTTTTTTTTCAGCAAACATTTTTTTTTCAACAAAAATTTTTTTTTCAACAAACATTTTTTTTTTCAACAATCATTTTTTTTTCAGCAATAATTTTTTTTTCACAAATTTTTTTTTTCCAATTTTATTTTTTTTCGAAATTTTTTTTTACAAAATAGTTTTCTCAAAATATTTTTTACAAAATTTTTAAAATTAATACTTTCTCAAGCAAATTAACGGGCGCCATAGGCGCATTACAACTTACTAGTTTGTTTATACGCTCCAAACGGTACTGAGCAAATCTTAACTTTTGCCGGTGTTTTTGTTTTTCGCACCCATATCGATGATGCAAATGACGCTAAGTGAGTCATACCCGATACGAAGTGAAAATTTATTAGTGCAAATAAGACCATAAATAGTCAGACATACATAGACACACACAGATGTATGCAGTTGTGAAAAGTTAATAAACTTCGAAATATATATGCATATGTACGTTAAGGTGGGTCGATTTGTGCGGAAGATGTCAGCACCTTAAATTACACTCCATTTTTCCGCCTATTTAATTAGAGTAGAAACAACTGAAACCGAGTTTAAATATAAAAATCAATTAAATGCGCTTTAAATTAAATTACAGTGTACTCTCTCCTTAAGGACTTTAGGAGATTACATGCGAAATACCTTGTGTTCAGATTTCTTTAAATCCTCATATGGTGTTTTATCCTTTTTGGTTGAAGGTATAAAACTGTACTGGATTCGGTAATTGAATGTATTCAAATAATGTATAAAACTGTACTAGAATCTGTAATTTGTAAACATTCAATACATGTATGTGTTTTGTAGCTGGGGTTTTAAGATAAGCTGGCAAAAAAATCAGTGTCTTGTAAGCACTCAATACGTAAAGAGTTTTATTTCTGATATTAGGTCTTTATATTTTGGCCTTCGATCTGATCCTCTTTACATTTGGTCCTTCGAACCGGATTAATGTTTTATACCTTGTATATTTTGAATACATACAAACAGTCACTTCTTGTCCAACCCCACCTAATGTCTACTTGTGTATCTGATAAGCCATTGGGAATTGGTTTTCTGTGTTTGACATGAGATAATTTGCGTACACATTTCATTTTTGTTGTTGTCTTTTGCTTAAACAAAATGAACATTTAATTGCGCCAAGCACTGCAAACTGATCTTCCGAAGTGCAGTAAGTCAAGAACTCGGACTACTTTATTCTAAAATTGTCAAATATATTTGTGCGAATACAAACTGTATTCAGTGCGATGTACTCAGATGTATATTGAAAAGTATTCATTTGATTAATATTTTTATGAGATAACGGGGAGAGAAGCGGAATTGTTTGATTTTCATAAAACTGATTTCAGTTTTTAATATCGGAGTTATCAGTTTTCGCAAAGTTATAGCCATTTTTCAATAAAATGAATTTAACCTTAAAAAAACAAACGGTGCTTTTTACCCTTTTTTGTACCCGTTTTTACTCCTTTGCTAAATTTGCCGATGCTTTTCCCCAATCGAGAGTTGACATCACTGCCTTCGAATAACAAGTGTTTCTGCAAGACAGTTTCGAAAAAAACATTTTGTTTGTAATTTTTTTGCCGAACGTGGGTTTTGAGCTTTAACATTTTTCTTCATAACTTCAGCATTCCGATCTTAAAGTGTGACAAATCGATGTTTTTGTCTCAAAGAGACCAATTTTTCTGTGTTTGATGTCATTCACCTCAATTACCTCCTTCTGGCCCATCATATCTCAGTTGCTGATAGCCGAATGTACCACCCTAATATCAGAAAATTAAAGCTCCCACAAAGTCATTAAACTCTTGCTAATGTCAAGACTTCAAAAACAGAAAACTTGGTAATTTTGAGACAAACACTTGATGTATCAAGCATTGCACATATCACATGTAAACATTTGTCCACAAAATGTTTGCAGATTTTTGAAATTAAGTGGGAGACAAATATAAAATCCCACAGTGCGGCATGACAAGCCTCCATCAGACAAAACTATCGTCGCTCTCCATGATTTGGCAAACTTCAGAGATTTATAGAAAAATAAAAAGTTTTACATAATTAGCAGATCAACATTTCCAAGTCTGACTTTGGAACATTCTGGACACTTGGGCAAAACTATCGCCGCTCTCCATGATTTGGCAAATTTACCAAATTTCAGAGATTTATAGTCAAAAGAAAAATAAAAGGTTTTACATAATTAGCAGATCAACATTTCCAACTCTGCCTTTGGGTCATTCTGCACACTTGGGCAATTAAATTTGCTTTCTCTTTCGCCGGAATAGTGGCAAAAGCTCTATGGCTTACTTTGTGCCTATACCCTTCAGTGCTGTTGTCTGGGCAGCATACTTAGTTTCTGAGGCTATTTGGACATCATATGTAGCATGTAACGATCATGGCTGATAGTAAAATCAGCATCGTCATGAACGGACGACAAATGGCTGCAGCACGCAGATGTTTCGGCCTTATTGCTCGTCGGTGGGTTAGGATCTTGCCATTGTACATTTCGATTGGCTAATATAAAACTTAAAAAAAAGATAGTATCGCGTGCTTGGTTTGTGGTAAGTGAAGAAGAAGAGGAAGAAAGGAGGATAATAGAAGAGGGGATTCGAAAATAATAGAAGGTGTGTAACCTATTTCAATACCTGACGGATTTATGCATTAGGTGTTTTGTGCACAAATCATATCCTGTTTATCCTGTTTATGTACCTGGTGTTTACTTCCGGCGCTTTTGTATTCAAACATCATCCGAATACTTAGCATATAGCTGTGGTATACATGATTTTATTAGAAGAAAGTTTTAAATCCAATTCACTTTAAGTTGTGTTTGAATTCATTCATAGTAAATTAAAATTTCTATCTATTTATAATTAATAAAAATAAAAAAATCTGCATTACAGCTAACATTGAGTTAGATTCGAAACTCAAACATCATTATGAAGAAAATATACAAAAGAAATCACAATGATTCTCAAACTGTATCGTTCCTACCACCTGTGTGTGTGTTGTTATAACGAAAATGACTAACACTACTACACAACTACACAACCGTGTCGGGCTTAGTTAACTAACTAACACTCAGCTGTTCACGTCGGCAGGTCGTTAGCCTTTTTAATTTTTCTTTGTTTACTCGTTTCTCGTGTTCTCTCCCTTGTTGGAGTAGTCCAAAAAGTAAGAGCAGCGAATAACTCGGTAAGTTAATCGGCACGGCACGCAAACAGAATTTAGAACGAATCGTTACGTATCCTTTTCCGTAGCAATCAATAAAAAGCGAATTAACACTTTTCTTTAGAAATTGCTATGATTTTAAATGCAAGACTAAATTAATTTAAAGTTAATATCAATTTAGTTATCTGTCTCAGAGAGCAGCGGTATTCGCTCTCCTTGTAGTGAGAAAAGATTTGTTTTTTTTCACCATAAGATTGCTCTCTGAGTAGTTATTTAAATGAAATTAAACAAAATGACAAAGAAGAATATAAAAATGAAAAAAGATCTTACCTGGTTATGCGATCCATCTATGAAAGGCCTTCCATTCCAAGACGCAGGGAGCGGATTTCTCTCTTTGTATTACAGGCAATGTCCGCTCAGCGCGATTTCGTTATTTCTCTCGTTTTGTTTTGCGGGAGACTTTTGGTTTCTCTTTTGGTGTCTTGTTTGATGTTGCTTTGCACATGTTCACGAATTTCTTTCTCTTTTGGTTACACGTAAAAAGATAATTTCGATTAACGCGAGACATTGCCTGTACAAGTAAACATCTACTCTACTCTTTAAATTTTTTTTCTCACACTTGGTCAGACACAATTGAAAGCGCTGTAGAATTGGTTTCATATTTTCTGCAATTCTGGTCTCCGGATGTATGTTAGAAATTGACATATGGAATGGAGGTCGAAAAGAATGAGCTTTGCTTTCTGTTTTATTGCGCCTTCGATTTTGATAACGAATTCGTTTTACGGAAACCGGCAGTAAATATTTTTCGTTTTAGGAAATTGAGAAGAAAAAAAATTATTGAGTCAATAAAAAAAATAAAAGCGGCACACACACACTACCGCTTGGACGAATATTTCAATTGCGATTTCTTTCCCGCTTTCTTTAGACGTTTCTTTTTTTTTTAGAATTCTTTAAACTAGAATTCGATTTCTTTTGTGGCAATTCTGCCTGTGCTCAAATGAAAATAATCATCAAACACGGAGCGAATTGCAGCTTCTGCAGTTTATTTCAGGGCGCCGGTACGTGCACTGATCGTTGTTCTGCGGCGTATGTCTCTCTGCACAAGGAGAGCACATAAACCTGAGAGAGAAAGAGAATGGAACAAAATGTTCACCATTTGATTCGGGATAAATAACAACAACCAACTATATATACAGGGTCCGCCAAATATTTTTTTTTTTTTTTAAATTCTATAAAAAAATATACCGGATATTTTCTCAAAGTACAATCCTTCCGATTATTAATGGAAAAAAATTTCATTGAAATGGCTGCCATGCAGTAGCCTAACGACATTAGCTCTGCGGATGATAATGCGATCTTCAAAAACAGGACGCAAAACATCGAGTAAAGCTTCGGTTGTGTGGCACGTATCGCCGACCTGTTGAAATCAAATGTTGCCAATATCCTCCTCTTCAATTTTTGTAAACAAACATTCGTTCAACATGGCCCAATAACGAAAACGAAATAAGCACTAGTTGAAAAAATAAACGTTAGATGGCAGACCCTTTATATATTCATATATATAGAAATGAGTACGCTCCAAAACAATTCTCATCGCTATTAAAAGACGAATGAACATATCGCACCTTGTTCACTTTTTATTAAAAAAAACCGATACATAATGATTAATTCCAATATAAAATCTCCCATTATTATACACTCCATCATAGGATGGAGTATATACTAAGTTTGTCATTCCGTTTGCAACACCTCGAAAGAGTGATCTGCGACCCTATAAAGTATATATATTATCGGTCAGTGTAACATTCTAAGACATTCTAGCGATGTCCGTCTGTCCGTCCGTCTGTTGTCTGTTGAAATCACGATAGAGTGCGAACGACCAACGCTAAAAAGCTGAAATTTTGTAGGAAGATGTTTTTTGCCTAAGCATTGCAGGTTAAGTTCAAGAATGCCATATCGGACCAAAGGGGAAAAAGTTCCCCTTTACGGGACTAAATATATTCCGGCCATAATCAAATTTTTCAAATATTTTTTTTCACTACATCTAAGTTCTAAGTTTATATAATTTATAGATGGGGAAAAAAAATCCCAAAAATGGGCGTGCTCATGGGTTCCGTGGACCCTTGGGGCCCATGATAAACATGCGCATATGGGTATCGAAGTGCAACGAAATTTACTCACGAACCCAAATATGCCTTTATTTTCACGATTTTCCTAAATTTTTTGATCCGGTTTCTGGGACTATCTGGTCACCAGCGGCCCAAAAACCGTCCCTTGACAAACATGGACATATGGGTATCGAAATGCAACGAAATTTTCTCGCGAACCCAAATATGCATTTATTTTCATGATTTGGATAAAATTTGTGATCGGGTTCCTGGGACTATCGGGTCACGAGCGGCCCAAAAACTCAGTTAGTTTTCTTATTTATTGACTTTTTAAGGATCCATGATGGAGGGTATATAAGATTCGGCCCGGCCGAACTTACTATTTGTCCACTTGTTTCTACTCTTTCGTCAAAAAAAGAACGTTTGTCACTCTTCATGTCTTAAGAGTAACTACTTATGTATCAATAAAAGAGAGTTATTTTTAGATGCGAATTTTCAGCAAAATGTTAGTAATTCGAAAATTGGTTACATTTCTACAAATAGTTCTACAAAATAAACAAGAAATCCGGTGTTGTAATGTACTTAAAAAAGACATCTTTGCGATGGTATAACTTTTTTGTTTGTTTTTTTGTCTGTATTGAAGAATAGAAAATTTTGCGTTACTACCCTTTTGTTGAACAGGTGCGATATGTGATTTAAGCCAGATTTTATAAATCAATAAATTGTATAAATTGATATTGACATAAAGATTCCATGGAGAACACCAAAACACATTGAAAAAATGGCCAAAAATGGCTACATTACTCCAGCAGCAAAAAAATCACTTTCATGCAAACACTTAAAGATTTTGTACTTGGAAATAAAATAAACAAAATACCAGAATTTGTTGGAGTTAAGAGATGCGTACAGTCAGACAGCTTGTTAAAAATGGTCAAAATGGCTGCCGTAGTTGCGCATACAACCATAATCAATATCATCTCCAAGAAAGGAAAGAAAGAATAAAACAGAACATAGCGCACATTCCAGCAGTACATTGTATTCATTCTGACTCATACCCCCGGACAACATGCAACAAATTAAACCAAAAGCCTATTTTAAGGATGCCAAATACATGGTAAAATTAACATTGGTCATCGGTGACGACTGCATACCCAACTTAACATGTCTATGTTATCGACAGCGGAGGTTACTGCTGGCCTACTGCGAGATGTAAACTCACACATACAAGCGCCACAACACATACACATGGGTTTTCGTTAGAGCTTTCTTCTGTTCTCTGGCATCATTAAGTTGCCACGATTCCATGATGCACTAGTGAGTTGTGTGTGGTTTTGTTTCGGAGCTAATGGAACAGATACGTGGAGAATTCACACCGGTATCTTCTGATTGTGGTCCGATCAAGGGGAAAATGTAGAGGAAAAAGCCCGATCTCTGTCTCTGCGCAAAAGTTTATAGTAATTAGACTCCAGCATCCACTCAGACTGTGAAAGAATTAACCTAAAGAACTTGACAGAGTTTCAGATAATTAACAACAAACCTGTGACCTTTTAACAACATATGTATGGCTCCGGCGATGACATTATACATTCCTAACTAATCAGTGCCTTCATTCTTTTCAGATCCTTTCTGTAGCTGTCCTCGTTATCGGCTCCTACATTGCGATCAAATTCAGTAGCTTCGATACAGCCGGATTCACTTTAATCGGCCTGGGCATTGTTGTCCTGCTATGCGCCCTATTTGGCATTGTGGGTGCGGTACGCGAAAGCAGTCGCATATCGAAAATTGTAAGTAGTGTCCGAAAAATAATTCATGTCTAAAGTTAATAACATTTTAATGACTTGATTTGTCCGAATTTGGAAAATCTTTGGCGTGAATCTTTTGTAGTTTGCCTTGATTGTCGTTGTTATGGCCATTACCCATGTCTTTATTGTGGGCTTCTTTTGGGTATTCAAAACATCGTTCCTGATCAATGTGGACAAAGCCTTCGATGAGGTATGGCGCGAGCAGCCAACGCCGATAAGACCCGAAAATGGCAGTCACATTGCCGGCATCGAGCGTTGGGTAAGTACAGTGTGCCTTTGATATTTGCCGCCATTCACTTATGGCATTTTTTTTTTTTTTTGGTTTTTCCCCATTTATGCACGCGTACACGTTCGAGCAGTTGAGTTGTTGCGGCAACACTGGACCCAAAGATTATGTGTTGGTGCCCAACAGCTGCTACGATGAGACAGACAAAATGAGCCTGGAGGGCTGTCGTCAGAAATTTGTGGATTTCATTTCCGATAGTTGGACATATTTGAATATTTTCGTGCTGATTTTTGTTCTTGTCGAGGTAAACATGAAATAACGCAAATCGAAAATCAAATCAAAACAACACCCGACCAGATGAATCATCATCTTTCTCAGGGTGGTTGTTGTGGTGACGACATTTGAAATTCGTGTGTGCTTTTTTGATTTTCTGTTGTTTTTTTTTTCTTTTTAGCTACTTTGTGCCACTTTTTCGTACGTTTTGGCCAACAGCATCGTGAATCGCTGGCGTCGCTCGAAATACTATCCCAAGTAAATCTGTGCACATTTTAATCATCATCATCGTCGTCGTCGTCGTCATCATCATCTCCAACGAGATCATTATGATTGTGTTTTTCTTATTTTGTTTTGAACACTCTGGGGAAAATAGTCAAAGATTGTCTCAACTCTCGAAAATAGACCAAAGATAAACAGTTTCCATTCTCACCGTTTGCTGGCTGCCGCGGCTGCTGCAATTGTTGTTGTTAAAAAGATTTCCTCGAGATTTTGTTGTCTGGTGAAAACGATAGTCTGTCTACCTCATAATCGCCATCGGAACCGCCCATAATTATCATTAATGTTTATTGAAATCTTCTGGTTCGAACTGTGCCAAAAACAATACAACAAATCTAAGCCGAAAAAAAAATATTTTATTGGCGAACGCAACGCAACGAGAGATGTTTGCTAACAATTGAGAAGTTGGCATTGTTTTACTGTCGTGGCAGCAAAAATGCAGCTAATGTTTTGTTTTTCTTGTTTAAGAATTATAATATTTTTTGTTTCTTAAAGAGAAATATTTAATAATTGTTTAGACCTTAAGTTTTATGAATATTTATTTTGCAATATCCAAATACATACACGTATAGTGCTTAATAGATTTAATGAGATTTCCAATCTATACACTTATGTAACTAGATTTACTTAATATTATTAACAATTTTACAAAAGAAATAAAACAAACACCAATTTACGCATTTAAACACACTCCCACAAATGTACGAACGAACGAAATTATTTAAATTGTTTATTATCAAATATTATTATTATAATTATTATTTACAAACAATAAACTAGCTTCTACTTTAATAAAACATAAAGAGAAACGAACTAATAAATAAATAATTAAAGCCACCATTAATAGTATAACGATATTAAGCTTATCTCAAAATGGTCCGTGAAAAAAATAATACCGGACAATAAAATGAAAAAAGTTTGTTCGGAGAGTACTCATATGTCACTCTATTCTCAGCATAAAAATACCAACATAAGAACAACATTTTTATCTTTAAATATAAATATTATTTTCTCAAAGATAATTATTTTTTGTCGTGAAAGTAATTTGGAAAAATGTAGAGAATAAATGGGGTTTACCTGATGAGATATTATCACCAACACAAAGAATTAAATAAAAACACACGCAATAGAACGGAAGTGTTTCTTCTTCATCAGAAGTTGTCGTACTGAAGCTCTGGTTAGTTCACTCTGTTTACTTTCTTGATCAGCATTCTGTAGCTCTTTCTTTCTTGGCTCTTTGCCAAGTTGTCTGTGTCCGTTTTGATGTTGGTGTTGTAATCAGTGTTACCACCGAGTATTTTCTGAAAGTATCACAAAAAGGGTAATTCTTACAAAAAAGTGGCAGAATATTTTTAAAATAGTGGTTTTTATTTTCAGACAACAACAGCAAGAAAATAAAAGGTTAATTTTAGACAATTTCATAAAGCGATTCAAGACATTTTTTCATGAGATTAATTTTTCAATTTAACTTTGAAAAATTACATTCACTACATTGTAGTCAAAGTGTATATGAATAGTTTAAAGGAAATGTAATTTTCAATTTTTCTAATTTAATTTCAGCAGAATCGATCAAGTCATTCTCGTGATACGCAAAACAAATTTGTTGGGGAAAAAAATAAAACTATGGGAAGAAACGTCAAGATAAGGAAACAATTTAAATGGTCATAAAAAAAACAAATTGGCCTGTGAACGCCAAACCCTTAGGGTACTTTCACCCTGACTTAGAATTTCCCACAATGACCCCGACAATGTTCCACAATGTAATCATAACGTATGACGCGTTTTCATTGTGATTTCAAATCATCATTCAAATCAAAATAATATAAACAAGAAGATTAATCTAAAACTCGACAGGTGGCACAGAACTATAACAAAGGGGCACTATATACGAAAAAGTGGCATATTTAGTATCAAAATAAAAAAGTGGCACAAAAGTATCATAGCTCGAAAAAAGTGGCGAATGTGGCATAACAGTAACTCTGGATGTAATTATAGTTGTTCTCACACTGTAACACTCTCACTCTCTCTAGCTCTGGATGATGTTCCGCTGCAACACAGTGGATGACTAATGCTGTTTTTGCAGTTAGTTTAATGTCTAACTTATGTCCAGACAGCCTCGTTCTTAGTTTGTTCTTTGTCGTTCCAATGTAATGTTTCTCGCATTTTGTCAATTTATTTCCATTACACTGTATCTTGTAACTAACCTTAGACTTGTCAAGAGTGTCTATCTTTGATTTTAAGTTTGCAAATACTATTTGTAAGGTATTGTTGGACTTTGGTGTCGTTCTGTAATTTATGTTATCCATGCAGTCAGACCTTCGAATCTTTCTGATAAATGTGGTACATAGATGACGGATTTTCTTGTTTTTTGGAGTTTGTATTGTGCTCATTGGTAAGCTATTTTGTTGCAGTATATTCCTAATTTTTTTTTTTGATGTTATGTTAATGGAACTCATCGTCGCTTATGGTCAAGACTCTATTGCTAAAGTTGGAGGCGATGTTAATAACTATTCCTTTGTGGTGTTTTGAGTAGAATTTTACCAATCTTCCCGAAGCGGTTGGTTTTTGGTACAAATCTATTTTAATATTGTCGTTATCTCTAATTATTGTGTCTAAATAGGCGAGTTTTCCATTGTTTTCTTTTTCTATTGTAAACTTTATTCGTTGGTTGAAGCTATTAAGGTTTGTCAAGATATTCCCTATTGCACATGGTTTCATAATCCCGAAAAGGTCGTCCACATATTTTGTCAAGATCTTAGGTCTAGTATCACAGTTTTGCATGCCATTGTCCAACAGCTCTTCCATTAGAATATCGGCAACTACTGGAGATGCCGAAAAACACATAGGTAATCCTCTCTTTTGTTGGTAGATCTTGTCTTTGTATTTAAAGTATCTGATTTCTTGAATGCAGAACTTCACAATTTTCACAAACAAAATTGTTGTCATTTTTGTCAATTCAGATATTACGGTCCATTTGTTTTCTATTATGTTTAAAGCTAAATCTACGGGTATACTAGGGAATAGTGATACGACATCGAAGGAAACCCTTAGCTCGTCATATTCTATCACAGTGTTTTTGATCCCTTCTTTAAATTGCACGAAGTTTTTAATATTATAATTTCAGTTCTCTGTAATTTTGGTAACATACTTACAGAGATGACTATAAAAGGGGAATTTATTGAAGAAAAGATCGGCCTAAGCGGAAAGTCTTTCTTGTGTATTTTAGGTAGTCCATAAAATAAAATAACAAAAATTAAAGAGGTTAAGTGGTTTGTAAAGTGGCCTTTGTCCTTAGGCAATTGTTTAGCCCGTTCTTTGCCAAATAAAGATTAGTAAGATCTTTTCTCTTACCCATCAACCATTACTACATTTAATATCAAACACAATCACCAAACTTGTACAAAGAAAATGTCGTCAGCTAAACTATTGACAAAATTCTGGAAGACAGACAAGTAGTTTCTCGCAAAATGAAACTTTCGTGAAAGTATTTCATTCACAAAAACTACCAATTCTGATACACCATAGCCCCGATTACCGACATTTTTTTCTATGGATAGTTTGATAGTTTCTTTTGTAAAAATTATTTTTTTTTTCTAAAAAATTAAATTCTACTGTAACGCCCCTGATTACCCACAATTTGTTTGTACGGATGGATTTACATCAATTTTTTTTTTAAAATAATTTTTTTATTTTAAAAACTTAAATTCTGATACACCGTAGACCCTGATTACCGACATATATTTACTTTAACTTAATTTTTTTTTCCAAAGAATTAAATTTTTTAAATTTTTTTTCTAAAAAAATTTAATTTTTTTTATAAAAATTAAATTTCCTTTTCTAAAAATTAAATTTTTTTTGTAAAAATAATTTTTTTCTAAAAAAATAATTTTTCTTCTAAAAAAATATTTTTTTTTCTAAAAAAATAATTTTTTTTCTAAAAAAATAACTTTTTTTTTAAAAAAAATAATTACAATTAAAGAATTAAATTTTTTTCTGAAAAATTAAATTTTTTTCTGAAAAATTAAATTTTTTTTTGAAAAATTAATTTTTTTTCTGAAAAATTACATTTTTTTTATAAAAATTAATTTTTTTTATAAAAATTAAATTTTTTTCTATATATTATTTTTTTTTTCTAAAAAAATTATTTTTTTTCTAAAAACATTATTTTTTTCCTAAAAAAATATATTTATTTTCATTTTATTCACAGCCGCAGATCTGATGTCGTAAGGCTACTGCATGGCCAGCCGAGGCCGAGCCATTTAAATTAAATTATTTTCTATTATTAACCAGAAGTACAATCCTTTCAAATAAAAAAAGAAATTTGCGAAAATTTCCAGAAGTTTTTTTTTATAGAATTTTCAACAAAAAAAAAAAAGTTATTTGGCGGACCCTGTATGACAGTAACCAGTGATGCCAACTCTTGTACGAGAAAAAGCACCGGCAAATTTAAAAAAAAGGGTATAATCTTTACAAAAAATGGATAAAGAACACCGTTCATTTTATTAAGTATAAATTAATCTAAATGAGCTGGAAAACAATTTTACACATATATGTATAGACAGTGTACTCTCTCATTGCGGACACCTCTCTTAAGCGGACACCTTTCATGAACACCTCTCAGTACCAATCTTCTTCAGTTCTCTCGTGTACTTCTCTCATAAGCGGACAAAATTCTCATTCCCATAGGTGTCCGCTTATGAGAGAGTACACTGTACACTATTGTCAGGCCATGGTTCTTTGACTGATTCCTGATTGCATTGCCTTTTTGTGTTACTGTGCCGAAATAAATGACTACAGCGAACATTTACTTCACAATGGCAGCAGGCACAAAATGCCATGGAGATATTTTGACAAACCTTTTTTTGTATTTTTAATTTCTGTACCTTGATACGCTTTTAGTTTTTAAATATAAAGTAAATTCTAGCAGTCAAAACACACAGGTGTATGGGAGTGCAATAAACATAGAGTGGTAGACCTAATTGAATGCGTATCATACCAAACCGAACACGATTTTCACTAATAGCGAAACGTGTATTCGCAATCACAAATGGCACTAAACTCACCGTGGGGAAATTTTAAAAGCACACTAAATACCCGTTTAAAAAAAGGGTATTTTAAAAAATGCCGGGTACCGATACCAAAAAAAAACCAAAAACGGTGCGAAAAGCACCAAAATGGCAACGCTGACAGTAACTCTCTCTTAATAATGCTTTTGTGATATGCCCGAAACTTTTGTAGAAGACAATTTCAAATTATCCTGAGAATACGATAATTTTGTAATATTCACAAAAGTTTTGTACATTTTTACGAAAAAAACTTTCGTATTTTTATGCATGAACATTTTTCAGTGTAGTCAGTGTCGGCTTCCTTCCCAGCTTTCGCAATGGATGGGTAAATTGTGAATGATGTTGCTCGGCTTCGACTACATCAATAACATTTAGCTCCGATTGTTGATTTTCCAGGTCGGAATCCATGTCGTCTCCTTCACAGACCACCTATAGTGCTCATGGCTTCTTCAATACGTGCTTTCATTAGTGTCTCTAGCAATTTCCCTGCTGCGTCCAGCATACAGAGTGGTCTGTGTGAGGATAGTGAATTCAGTTATCACTTTCGTTAGGGGTTTTCCAATATCTTTGAATACGCCTTCTCTTTGGTAGGTTTAAAAGTAGCTCAGGTCTTTGGTTGGCTATTTCCTTGATTACTTCCATCGGGGCCAGAAGACTTTTTGTTTTTCAAACTACATGCAGTTGCTGTGGTTCCTCTGGTATATGCGGTCTAGTTGTGTTTGTTTCTGCTGCATATGTGTTCTGTTCTGTTCTCTTACATCATGTGTTGGAAACAGTGTTTTTAACAATGTTTTCCATCATCCGAGCTTCTTCATCACTATTTTGTATCCCATACCTCGTAGTTTATTTTTTACAAGTATATGTTTTTTTTGTACCGTTCAACACCATCATAGCTCAGAACGGAGCAGAGCCAACATTTTGACCATTTATTGTGGCTGCTCATGGCTGCAAAGATTGCGACTTTCCAGACTTTCCATAATAATATCTATAAAGATAAGAATTAATATGTTTCTGTGTGAAATGACCAAAGTGTTTAAAATCTCATTGTTTGTTTTCATATCGTATTGGTATTCCAAATTTATCTTGGTTGCCTAAACCATCCCACTTTATGCTAAACCGAAACAAAGTTTTATGGCAGCAATTATCCGGCATTTGAAGTGAATGATCATCGGTTGATGGATTTGTACGTTGCCACGGGTCGGTCGAATGCCTTTTTCGACGGTCTCCATATTTACATTTCAAACTGCGGTTACCCGCAGTATCCGCATTAATTTTCTGCTTTGTTTTGTGTTACAACGTCCACGGATGAAAATGATAATGATGCTGATGTTGGTGAAGATGACGACGACGACGACGATGTCTCTTCTGTGGACGTTTTTTTTTGTTTTAATGACCATGTCGAGTGTAGGAGCGCTCTTAATGTGTATTTGGTTAGGGGCGCTTTCGTCATGTTTCTCTATTCAGACATGAACATTCAAACAAACGGATTTTTCACATTCAATTCGATTTTCATTTCGTTTATTGTTCGCTCATCTGTTTGTGTTTTCTTATTGCATTTCATCTGCGTTGCACAGTGGGTTAAAAACGACCAAATATTATTAATTTACGAATAGGTGGAATGACAAATTGCAGTCATTTTTTTTTATAACTTAGTTGTTAACTAAAATGGTAGAGACAACTAAAAAAATGCTATGTGCTGAATTGTTTGTTGCTGCAACCGAAAAACGGTTCCTTACGACAATGTTTGGCCAGCATCATTTAAGAGTAGTCCATAGTCTATGTTCTCAATCTCCGACCACAAAAAATGGTTTATTATGCCATTTGGGACTTTCCTGATCCGTTTACTAAACTTAAGATCAACTGCAGTTCATTTTCGATGTTAGGAGAGCGTCCTAAAAAACAGCTCTGATCATGATAATTATGGGGCAAACAGGAGACGTACAAAAAGTGTAAAAGAATTATCAAAAGGACCCAAAAGTGGAATGGTGAGCGAATGATGAATAAAATCAACAGAAATAACACCGAAAGACCAAAAAGTGAGAAGAAAGCAGTGTTGCCAATAGTAGGGGAAATTCCCTACATGTAGGTTCTTTTTGCTAAAATTTAACTATGTAGGGACGTAGGGACAGATTTTTTTGTGTAAAAATTTTTGTATGAAAATGTAGGTACTTTTTTAGATGTTGTCCTAAAACTCTTTCAAAATGCGAACTTTTATGATTTTGTATAATTTGTGACCATAATTTTTTTGCAGTGTAAAAACACTCATTTCTAATAAAAATCTAGCATCACATATATTATTCGTGTTTACCAAACTCTGCGAAAATCTGGCATTTCGATTTGTTTCTGCTGCTGCCGGCACCAAATGCAAATGCTGACGCTGAGAGAATATTTTCAATAATAACTGATGTACGCACCAAAAAAAGGAACAAATTATCCCACACACTTTTAAATTATATTTGCACTATAAGGTCATATATGCAATGTCATGAAGTTGACTGTGTAAGTTTCAAATGTGAACCTAGTCATATAAAAAAACTTTTATCGTATAAAGATATCTACAATTTAACAAATTAATTATAATACATATCGAACCAATTTTTTATCTTAATTGAATTTAAAGTACAAAACTTTTTTTGTATACTACGTGAAATATGATTTATAATTTTTAAATAAAATGTTATTTTCTTTTAATCTGATGTTTTATTCAAATTTAACTGAAATGTATTGTAGGGACAAATGTGGGGAAATATTTTTGGGAGTGTAGGGGAAGGTAGGGAATTTTTCAAGTTCATGTAGGGACAACATGAAAAATCTATTGGCAACACTGGAAGAAAGGGACACGACCATGACAAGAACGAGAAATACAAGATTCTCCAACAAGAGGTGTTATTTTGGTATTCAAAGAAAAATGGAATTTTTGAAGATAAATGATCGGATGTTTATTTCATAATAAAGAGGAAGGTATGCCGTTAATAATGAACAACAACATCAGCTCAATGGCCACCACGATCACGCTTACAGGACCATATACTTTTCATGAAATTTTCCAAAACCAAATCGCAAAGCGGCTGCCTTATGTCCTATGTCTATCATTGAGATCTTGGCCCCAAAGCAAGAATTCGCAGGGTATTAAATCACAAGATCTCGGTGGCTGATGATTTTTCAATGGAATTCCGGATCATTTTCATGCATTTCAAGGACCCAATCAGCAAAGACACGACGTTGTTCATGATCGGCCGGCTTGAGTTCTTGTCTTAACTGAACTTTATAAGCCTTTTAGACCCAAGTCTTTATGCAAAGTATGGTGTAATGATGTTTGTGTACAATTCCAAAGAACGACGAGGACTGGACAAACCTGATTTCTTTAACAATTTCTCAGTTGTTCTTGAGCAACATGCACGGGTTCTGTGCTTCACATCACTAACTTGTCCCAACAGCTCGAAATTTTCCTCCAATTTCTGTATTGCGTTCCGACAAGGTGCTTCACGATGACCCAAAAATACTTTAGTTTGTCGAACTGTGACTGCAAGATTTTCACCATTTTTGTAGTGAATTTTAATAATTTCAATGCGTTGTTGAAGCTTGTGTCGTTTCATTTTTAGTAATGGCGTAGTTTCTACTTGTCAAATGACAAAGAAGAAAAGCTTCAATAGTGACAGCTACCGAAATACCGGCTGATTCAAAATAATACCTGTTTTTGGAAACCCCTTTATTATATTCCTTTCATTCAATTATCTAATTTCCCTATCGCCCAACCCATTGTGCGGCGGTGAGCTAATAAATCGGGCGACATTATATGAAAATATTAAATAGTTAACAACGAAATGTGTCTCTGTGTCTTTTCGTTTCGTTTTCATTTTCTTATTGTGAGATTTATACAAAACAAATCGTTTTCAGCATTTGTAAATCAAAAAATACTCATTGGCGGGAGGTTCACGTAGACTGACTGAACATTTGACTGTGCGTCTTTAGTTGGTACTGCGCGCGAATCTTTAACGGATGCTTTTTGTCCGCGTCTCCGGCGATTTCGATTGTGTTCGATGTAAAAGTTTGTGCGGTCAAAACCATAACTTGCAACTGATGCGAAAGTGAATTTTAAAAAAAATTACAAAAATCAAACAATTTACAGTGTAAGGAATCGCCTCAAAATGTACCTTACAACGCGTACGTGTAAAATCATTGTGATTTTCATCAACGTAATCTGTGCGGTAAGTGATGACGGATGATACGGCGGTGTCACTCAACCACTCACTCTCATTGTGATGCACTTTTGCATGCCGAGACTTTGTGTGTGTTTTCATTCTTACAGTGGAAAGTGTTCAATTAGTCATTTTGCTTGGAGATCATGTTTAAAAATAAGTGGCAAGTGCTCATGTTTTTATATGCACACACCGACAGAGACAGATAGGCGGGCGGACAAATGTTTATATGTTGAAATGCCGAAGAAAACATTTATTGTTTGACATTTGCGCGTGTCGCCAGAGAAACCACTGCAAAACTAGCAGTTTTTTGAATATAAAAATGAAAATATTTTCTATGCTGACCCTATTTCGAAATAGGGATAACGGATGACTCGACCAGTCTCCGGTTGTTTATAATAAAATTTCGGATTATGACAAATCATTTTCAGATTTCTTGATATTGTTTTGTTCCCGTGTAGGTGTATGTAAACAATTCAGAATCGCAAGATTTTGGCACATTAGTTGGTGGCAAATAAAAAGTTGCAGATTCAAATTCCATTAGTGAAATGAAAGAAATTTGAAAAATATATGGGCGAATACGGCAGGGTAAATGTTTTATAGCCGCCTCCATTAAAGATTTGTCTTATTTAGTTAATTTTTGGGGTTTTAAATTTGTTTCCATCTGGTGCAGCGCTGTAATTCAAATGGTATTTTGCCGCTTAACTTCTCGTACAAATTTCCTTATTGCGAATTGGCGTTTTGTCAGCATTGGAATTCAAAGGGCTTAGGTTACGCCACATAAAACAAGTCGAATGATCCGACGAAAAATAGAGGAATATTTTTCGAAGATAAATTTTGCACAATTATTTTTTGAAAAGAACCTCAGAGAGTAAATTAACAGGGTTTGCAAGATATGCCGAGAAAATTATCACTTTCTTGCAAAAATTACACCGAGGACCCAAATCTTTGGGGACCCATAAAAAAGCGCATGACTTTGGGAAAAACTGGTGTACGCGGACCTTTTTTTTGTTTGTTGTCTTTTATCACGTAGTGTTCTTTGTATATGAATATATATTTTTCGAGTAGCACCGTGTTTTTAAAAAAAAATGCGATTTTGTATGTTCCTCCAATGAACTTTCGCACTTTCTGCACTCACTCCAGTCGCAGTGTAGAATGTTACATCGTAAAACAGCTGATGTCTACGGGTTATCATTTACAAAATACTCAAAACCAAATTAAACGCGTGCATTCAAATTGTGTGTGCAAACGACGTAGCGATTGTTTAGGTTGGAACGCTTCGAAACCTCACAGCTGATTTTTTTCCGATACTGTGTTAATAAAGTAGTTATCATTTATCGAGTACATCAACGCAGTGAAGCTAACAAAAATTAAATATATAAAAACAAAATGAATAGCAGTGCATTTTTCTAGACGATGCCAAGGCTTTCCTCTTCTTCTGGGATCCCTGTGAAGAAGTTCTAAGCTGATTTTCCCATGACGACGTTCAGTAAATTTATACATTTTTTATAATGTGAATGAAATTTGCTTCGTTGAGGTAATGACGTATTTTAAATGAAAAATCGCATTTTAAGTGAAATTCAATAAATATTACCAGGTTTTTTTTGAAATTCTACCAGAATTTCTCCCAGGTACTTCACTTTATCAGATATTCAATGAAGTGAATCTTTGCCATCCTCCTAAATGTAGAAATTTCGTAGGGGTTCTTATTTGATATGTCAAGTGCCTTTGAGGCAATCCGACAGGGACAATCCTAGCGAAGTATTAGCCAATGGTCTCCGTACGAGACCGGACTGAATCCATCATTGCTGGCGATTCTTCATTTGCCATTGGCGTGTTCAATTTGAGTGAAATTACACACAGACCTAGCTGAAGTGTGTTTGAACTTAAGTTTTGAAGAAGTTTCGGGCCTAACCAGAGATAATCTAAAGGGTGTTTTTTTATTGAGGTATAGAACTTCGAATTGAAATAAAACACAAGAAAATCGTTTTAATGTCCATCAATTTGGCTTTATTGGAAGGATAATTTTATGCCATTAATGTTTAAATATGATTTCGGGCATGTGGCCGCCGCGGCTGGCTCGAATAAAGCCAATTCTACAGGTCCAATTTTCAACCACTTGTTGGAACCACAACTCATCCACATTCATGCCATCCAATTCGGGAACAAAATAGTCGGTTACTAAGGCTCTATACCGGTCACCATTAACGGTAACTGACTCTCCAGCATTATTTCGGAAGAAGTATGGCCCAATGACTCTACCAGCCCATAGAGCACACCAAACAGTCAGTTTTTGTGGATGTAATGGCATAAAATGGACGGAGCTTGCGGTGAACTTCGCGAACTGAACCATTACTTTCGAAATAAATTTGCACGATTTGCAAGCGTTGTTCTTTTGTCAACCTGTTCATGATGAAATGGCAAACCAAACTAAATATTAATCACTTGACAGCTGACAAAATGGCCGCCAGTTAAAAAAGTGATGCCAACTTAAAGTTCTATACCCCAATAAAAAAACACCCTTTATAAGGATCCTAATTTGGAAACCTCGATTCTCTGACAAATTTGTACTTCTGCCTAGTTTTGTATTTATAGTCCTGTATTTGAATTCAAATAGAATTGTTAAAAAATAGCTAAAACTATCAAACAAAATCACTTGAAATTTGAAAAAAAAAATCGACGTTTTTGCTAAGCGCCCTTGTAGGTGTGTTGGTAGCGTTCTTGCCTATCAGCGTGGGTGTTATGGGTTCGATTCCCACCAGAGGCTTGGGTCTCTCTCCCTCTCTGCAAAAATATGGTCTATGTCGCCCGCTATACTCTTGGACCCAAAATTACAATATAAATTTACTTTGTATTGTAATTAAAAAAATAACAAAAAATAGATATTTTTGTTGTTTTTTTTTATGAACATAAAAAATAAAACTTCGTTTTCTTGAACATATCTAAACGTAGATGAATTAAAAGAAATCTACGGTTACCCCTATACTTTTTCTCCTAGTCCTCTTTGAAGTTGACAATTTAATTGATTGAGTTTGTAACCTGAGTAGTTTTTTTTCAATTTGAATTCAAATACAGGACTATAAATACAAAATTAGGCAGAAGTTCAAATTTGTCAGAGAATCGAGGTTTCCAAATTGGGATCCTTATAGATCATCTCTGGTTAGGCCCAAAACTTCTTCAAAACTTAAGTCTGTAGTTGATTGAAATCGGACATTAAATAGTTAAAAGCAGAAACTGGTTTAAAATGAAAGAATATAAAAGTAAAGACATATCTTGATAAGTCTTAACCATCACCTTATTATTAGGCATATTGGCCTATAAATAGAAATTTGACGAAAGTTTTCATTTTTGGAAGATCCGATATTTCCATATTTGTGGTCGCATAGCTCATCTCTGGCTAGACTCACTGAGTCCCTCTTCCGAACTTAAGCTCAAAAAGACTTCAGCTAGGTCCGGAGCTAGGTGAAATCGGACAAGGCAATTGCAAATGACTGACTTAATTCCAAACATTTGTCGAATTCTTCCACTGTGCTATGTTGCCTCAAATCTGTCTGAGCTTGTGACTTCTAGAAATGTAAACCGATTTTAATAATCTAAGACTTTTTGAAAACTCTATAAAGAAGCTAACAGTATTATATTATAGATTACGCGGCTCACGCGTGATACACTCAAAACAAAAAAATACCAAATTCAAGAAAAAAAAGGACTAAAATTGAGTAAATTTGGTCTTCATATGGCAATATTGTATAAATTAACTCAATTAAACAAAGACGTACATATGTTCAGTACGAATATTTTTCAAGCATACTCAAATCTAGTACAATTTACTTCCCATAACTACAAATGCACACACAAACCGAATTCTCATTTCACCTCAATTAATCATAAATCTGACTGCAAATCAGTGTTAATTCATTAGACTTGGATTGATTTGACAGACAGTGAACTTGTTGGGCCTTATCACTTCATGCTCTCGTACAAATCGAAATAGGGATTCACATTCAAATCGATATTGACGTACTTCAATGGAATACAAAACTTATTATGATTAATGCGCATAAATCAATTTTGGCAGCAATCATGGTTTACGGAAATACACAAGGATTTGCACAGAATAACAAAAATAGAAAATATTATAATAATCAAAGACTAAAGTCGACCGGTGAATGACAACATCCAACACCCATCGCGGAATTATTTTGTAGCATATCCGATAAGATCTCACATCGAAAAGTCTGTTTCCTACCAACCGACTTCTAATCATTAGGGCGACTCAGCCTAATCAAATTGTTTTTTTTTCTGTTTGACCAAACTTGTGGAAATTTGTATTTCATTTGTTTTAATTAAATAGAATATGCTAACGGAAGTGCTTGAACGCTGCGCAATACGAGCCACCTCAATTTGTGGGTGTGCTTTTTTCATTGTCAGTTTTCTCTGGAATTATTTCCAAATCATAAGTTTCATAAAGGGTGTTTTTTATTGAGGCATAGAACTTCGAATTGAAATAAAACACAAGAAAATCGTTTTAATGTCCATCAATTTGGCTTTATTGGAAGGATAATTTTATGCCATTAATGTTTAAATATGATTTCGGGCATGTGGCCGCCGCGGCAGGTCCAATTTTCAACCACTTGTTGGAACCATAACTCATCCACATTCATGCCATCCAATTCGGGAACAAAATAGTCCGTTATCATGGCTCTATACCGGTCTCCATTAACGGTAACTGACTCTCCAGCATTATTTCGGAAGAAGTATGGCCCAATGACTCCACCAGCCCATAGAGCACACCAAACAGTCAGTTTTTGTGGATGTAATGGCATAAAATGGACGGAGCTTGCGGTGAACTTCGCGAACTGAACCATTACTTTCGAAATAAATTTGCACGATTTGCAAGCGTTGTTCTTTTGTCAACCTGTTCATGATGAAATGGCAAACCAAACTAAATATTAACAGCTTGACAGCTGAAAAAAGGGCCGCCAGTTAAAAAAGTGATGCCAACTTAAAGTTCTATACCCCAATAAAAAACACCCTTTAGTATAAATTTGGTTGCATTTTTTTTGGTTGCCTTTTTTGAATTTATGTATTTTATGAAACCTACGGGGTAAAGTCAACAAAATGATGTAATTTCTTTGATATCACATTAATGTCGACGTCAGAATTGATGTTCATTCACTTTGTTTATTTTTCCTTGTTTCGTAGTCTGGCGCGTAAATAAACAAAGTTGAGCGACAGTGATCGCGAATTCTTAAATCTTGTTTATTGCCATTGTCAAGCATTCAAAGTCGAATGACCGGACGAACGGAATCATTGGGATGCGTAGTTGATACTACGTCTGATTTCAAACATATTATTAATATCAGAAAAAAAACACGAAAATAGCAACCCTTAAAAATATCCGGGATTGACATATTTTTCTCTAATGAGTGGACAGTGAGACATTGTGTTCAACACTGAAATCCATGCAAGAATGATAGCAAAAAAAGATTACGCCATGCGCATGATTTCCCCTTAGATGACGTAGTTTGTGCCTTGTTAGGGTTGCCAACTCTATTTGTATGTACAACGAGTGACAAGTTTCAGATTGAAATACAGCGTAAGAGCTATTGTTGGCAACCCTGCAATTGAAATCACTTTGACTATCAGCCCATAGGAATACACTACGCTTGACGTCATTCGATCAACCTGCGCAGAACATTTCTATCGTTTTTGAATCCATACATGTATACAGTCCCTGCGTACAATAATGGTCTAGGGATCATAGGTACATAATAAGGGTTTTTCCCATATACCCCATCTTCTGTCTTAGGTCTGACTTGATTCCACTGTAGCCGTACTCGGACTAGTTCGGTTGTCATTTGACGTTGCACACGGCTGCTTCCCCGGAGATTCCATTATAAAGCTTCTTTGGCAATGTCTTCTGCTTGCTTTCGAAAAGTGTGGCTGACCATCCATGACCATTTATGCTTTCTTATATCCCTTTGTTTCTGTCCAAAGTTGGTTGTTGGATATAGTTGCGGGCCAGAATACACGTTAAAGTTTCCGCAGGCACTGTACTGGCACTCGGGGTGCCATATTCCAGGTCTCGCATCCAAACAACAAAGTGGATCTTAAGCAAAACTTCGGAGAAATGTGTTAACGGGGTCTAAAAATGTGGTCAATATCGGACAGTGGCAATACGTGGCCCATGGCAAAAATTTCGGAAAATTCTGTATTTTATGCAAGAGATGTGGGTTATTTTTAGCGGATTTTAATAAGAGTGGGTAATTATTAACCTGTACAAATTTGGGAGGAATACGTCAATGCTAACATGTGCCAAAAAGCGGTCATAGGTCAACTTTCAGAAAAAAAATTATATGTATATCAGCACAATTTTAAGTCTAAACACATGCATTTCCATACAAATCGTATGTAGGTCTGCACAGACCTGGTTATACCATTTAGAGCCCTAAAAACCCTTTAGCCTCCAAGGGTTAACAGTGTAGATCATCCGCAGAGGAAGTGATTCAAAGTTTGTTCTTCGTCCGCATCGCCGCAGCTACGGCAGTGGTCGTTGTATTGTAGATTTAGGGGTCGTGCGTGGTTGCCGAATAGCCAGTGTCCTGTGACTACGGATATCAGTCTAAATAGGATGAGCGGATAATTGGTCCGCCGTAACCTTTTTTTATTTACATTTATCTAAGCGGAATTAAAACCCTTCTCCTTACCCACTCAGCACCCGTTCCCTTAATTTAAAATTAGCATTTAGAAGGTTGTTCGACTGCTTAGGAGTTCGTTCTGAATATATTCTGATTTTTTTTTGTCATTTTAACCTTCTAACTCCTAAATTTTTAAAGTCTATAAACGAATGTGCCTCCAAACGAGTGCCTTGAGGCACTCTTGCGGTTTAGAGGGTTAATATTCTGATGTAGTCCCCTGTTCTTGGAATATTTGCCGTTTAGATATTTGACATTTTTGTAGATTTTTTCTTCTAGTTTGTTATATGAAGTTTTACTGATGATTTCATGTTGGTTTCCTTAGATTCTTGGTTGCCTACTGGCAGGGTTTGGCGTATGGCTCTACCATAGCGTGGATGATTCTAGATTCGATCATGGCGAAGAACTGAGTTCCATTCTTATAATGACACTGGGCGCAGTTCTCATATGCACAGCCATCTATGGAACTGTGGTGGCGATTCTGGAACATAAGGGCATGTTGATTTATGTGAGTATCGCCGCAAACATCCCCCGGGGATCGGATAATTTTGGATGTCAATCTTTTCAGTTTGCCGTCGTTTTAATCGCCCTATTGGTCGTGCAAATTGTAATGGTGAGCATCAGCCATACAGCAGCCAACAATGGCGTCTCGGAAAAGCTCAGGCAAGGCTTCGATGAACTCTGGGATCCTTTGAATCAGCAGCCCAACACGGCCTTGTCGTTTTACGAAGAATGGGTGAGTAGTCCGGCCCAATATTCACATACTTTCATCGAAAAGGACCGCATGTCATGTCTCTAACTTACAGTTGCACTGCTGTGGCAAAAATAGTCCCGAAGATTACTTTCTGCTGGACAAATATCCTCCATCCAGTTGCTGCCGCGATCACTATTGTGGCAATATTTACAATTTGTACAAGGATGGCTGTGCGGACAAATATCGCCAGTATGTCAAGTCCAAAACCGACAATTTCAACATTCTCAGTTGGGCAATCATTGTAACGGAGGTAGGTCATCTCGAGCATACACGATGTTTTTTTGTTTGGCATTAAATTATTGTTTGCTTCATTGCAGTTTATTGATTCGATATTTGCCTGTGTTCTGATTGACAGCATTCGAAATCACCGGGATCGTCAGCGATTTTATAGTTGAACTGGTTGAGATAGTATTTAGAAATTAGTAGCAGTAGCAGTAGAAGTATTTGAAATATTGACAACAATCAAAACAAAGAAAAGGAAAGGAAAGAAAACACAAAACAAACCAAACCAAACATTTCAAATTCATTCATGGCCTCCGCCAAAGTCATTAATACTTTATTTATAGTCAAATATACGTATTTAAGTTATTATTTAAATCTTTACATCACCGGTCTACCTACAGGTGTATGCATGCATGTGTATTATTTTATTATTGTTAACAATGTTAAAAAAAACTACAACAACAAATAATTCTAACTCGTCATTGCGTCGCAATTCTTTTCGAATATGGAGACAATATTGAAACCTGTTAAGAAAACGTGTATATTTTTGTATATTTTGTAGTTTTTATGGATTTTATTATGAATGAATGGCATTTTCGTTGTACACCGAAAAATATACGAATTTATTTATAAAATTGTCAAAAATAATTCATTGCAGTTGCTTTAATTCGGGGCATTTTAAAATATTTTGGACATGAACGTTTGCTTATTAAAATTTAAAAAAAAAAACAGTGAAAAAGTTGCAGTCGGGTAAACCCTCACCCTCAGTAGAAACATACAAGTCTCATACTCATAAGTATCGGAAAGTCAAAAGTGGGGAGTTGCCAGACTTCCAAGTTTTTGTCCGAAACATTGTCTAGCTACAGCTTTACTAAATGCAGAATTTGGGCAAGATCGCGTTGGTCATATTGGTATTAATACACGATTTCTAAGGGGGCGGGATGGAACATTTTTATGGGAGGTACCAGAAGGGGAGTTGCCAGACTTCCAAGTTTTTGTTCAAAACGTTGCCTTGCTATATTTTTACTAAATACAAAATTGGGGCAAGATCGCGTTGGTCATATTGATATTATTACAGCATTTCTAAAGTGGACGAAATAGATGATTTGTATGGGAGGTACCCGAAGGGGTGAGGCCATATAGCCCATATGCAATCCCATAAGTAGTTTTGTGAAAATATTAACCCATGCCAAATTTCACAGCGATTGTTTAACTCTTTCGAAAGTTATCGTGCGTACTAGCAGGACAGACAGACGTACGCACGGACATGGCTTAAACGATTTAGAAAGTCATGAATCGAATTTGGTTCAAAGACACTTGGGTTCTAATGTGAATATTTGTAGGTGTTACACTTTTGGGTCGCATCAAATGATATATACCCGTAGGTTGAGGGTATACAAAATTGCAATTATGATTTAACTGAGACTTTCGTGTTACAAAAACGTATTCACATTCGTTTTATAAAAACAGACTGTAAGAGTTAGGTTAATTTTGTTAGTTTAAGTAAAAACGGAAAATTAACGTGAACCAAATACAAAATTAAAAAAAAATATTTTTTTACATACGGCTTTAGTTTATTCGAAAAAGCAAACATTCCCATTATTTGAGGAACACGATTTCAGTCATGTTATAGACAACCCTGGCTTTTTTTGGAGTTCAAAATTCGGTCAACCCAATTTAACAAGCCCTTGGTGACGGTTTCTAGCTCGAAATTCTCCTTAAGGGAATTTTCGCATAACACGAGTCACTCACGGTACCCTACAGAACAAGTTTAATGGCATCAAATCCCATCGCAGAGGCGTCTGATAACCCGATTACCGAGCATTTTGATTGTGTCAATTAAAAACTAAGTAATTTCTTCATAAAATATGATCGTCGTATTATATAATAAAAGTTTTTGCATTATCGTGTATGGAAAAAAAACAAGAGCAAACTTCCAACTTACCGGATATGTGTACTTGTAAATCAGTTGGTTGTCGGGTTAATGTTCCCCTTTAAAAGATTAAATTAATCTTTGTGAATATTTAACTTTTTATGTTTCCGCATTATTAGACGCACTGTGGTTGGAAAATAATTCTCATCTTTTTCATTTTATTTATTTATTTATTACCAGAATATTTTATAAAGTTAATTTACAAAATATAGCATTGTGGGTGCCGGGTATCAAAGACGATATGCTCCCGTTGGTGTTCATTTTGTAGACTGTTGTATTTTGTGAAGTTTTTTGTTGATTTGTTCTATTAAATTCGATGGCACAGAACATGTGCTTCGCTGTTGGAAGTTTTTTGTTGTAGTATCGTACTGCACTTTTGTAACTGTGTTTTCATTCGAGACGACTCCGCACTCAAGAGAAACTGCAGCGTACATGACCGCACTCTGCAAGTGTTTCTCATTTTATTTCAACACAGTTAAGGCTCAATTAGTCTTGACGGTAGACGATCAGCTGTTTGAGTTGGGGTTGAATTTTGCATGTGTTAGAGAGAGACAACTAAAATTGACGGTAGATTTCTGCAGGTTGCAGAATCAACCGTCAACCGTCAAGACCGATCAGCTGTTTATTGTTATTGATTTCACTTCGACACTTTGCGCGCGGTAATTATTTATAAGTTGTAAATTAAATTATAAAGTTATGAGTAATATACTTATAAACGAAGACAAATTATATTTTGTACAAATACGATCAACTGTTTTTGTTTTGTATTGTCTTACCGTCGTCTACCGTCATAACTAATCGCACAATATTGAGCCTACCGTCATCCATCAACCGCCAAGAGTAATTGGGCCTTTACAATCAATTAGACAACAGCTGATTTGGCAATAGTCGTTGATTGTTAGTACAGCGGTTGATTGTGTTGTCATAATGAAATACCTAAATGCAGTTTGATTTCGTGCATTTACATCAGAGTTAATGCAGTTTGGAATTAGGCCTGTTAATGCAATTTAACGCTGTCGTCCGTCTAGACTATAACACCCATAAGCTGTTTCGTAGAAACGTGCCTAAAAAAAACTACATACAAGTAAAATCTTAAAATTTGAATAAAATATTAAATTTTCCAAAAAACTAAAAAAAAAACCTGTCTTAACTTCAAACAGATGTAACTTTTGATTGGATTATAATTATGATTCCCAGATTCGAAGCAATTGGACGCCACATTAATAATAAATACAAAAGACAAAGATGGCTGAATTTGGAAAATTTCTTTCTAGATTGCCGATAACTCTTGTCGTGTAGAAGATAACCCAAACATATCAGAATGTTTTTTGTACGTCTGATCAAACTTTAGATAATTTCGGGGGAAAAAACTCTGATATCAGAACACTCTGAAGAAGTTGTGCCCAGCCGACTGATGTGCCCCTTCTAAAAAGGCTAAGATAATTGAAATCGTATCACGAATCGAAGTTCTAGAATTATTTCCAAAATATTTTGGTTTCCAACCACTGTCTAATAAGTCGGAGAGGATGATGGATCATATGCCTTTGAAGCTCAACAAAATTCTTCCATATGACTCAGAAATTGATAGGAGTGTCGTATGAATTTTTTTTAATTTTGTTTCCGGATCCACTTTTCCTGGGTAACGTAACATATTCCCCACTATTTCGAATACTTTGGGCTCGGACGCGTCGGTCGAAGAGGACAATGATCATAAGGAAGTGATTTTTTTTCCAGCAATCCTAATATGGCCAAATTGTAGGTGGACTTGTGGTTCCACGGCCGCTGCCTACAGGGTATGCGGATGTCTGTATGTTACTGAGAGTCCTAAAATGTTTCTAAACATACCCACAAGCGACTCGCTAAGTTTTAAACGCTTGTGAATTTTAAAGTTTTTAATTGTCTGACTTGTGTTTAGATCCCTTTTCAAGTAAGAATGTTTGATGAAGTTAAAAAAATATCAGACACTCACAGTAAAAATGAATTAGACCTTATAAATATTTAACAACCCCTTTTTTTCTTTCAGTGTATCGAGCTTTGTTTTGCGGCCGAAACGCGTAGGTTCACATTGGCTGTAATTTATCGCTCAGTTTTTGGTTGAACTTGCTGCAGAAAAATATGGTCAGAACAGAAACAGCAACAACAACAAACACACACATTGCTTGGATCGGAAATGTAGTGGGAGGAGGCGAGAATAGTCCAAGATCACTGTCAGCATCTATGCGACTGCAAGCGAGATGGCGATAACTCAGTGCGGCCACAAACCGACCATCGACGGCATCAGCTCCATGCTAATCGAGATAACAGAATAGCCAGCGAGGTCTAGAAAGCAGAAACAGTACAAAAAAAAAAAAACAACGCTACAATACAAAAATATAAACAAAACAAACATTTCTATTTTGAAACAGCGACGAAGAAAGCAGCAGAAACAAACAACAGCAACAGCGTTTTGTATGAAGTCAAAATATTTTTCAGTTGAAATTCGTGTGCGAAACGGAACAGTTTGTTTTGATTTATACCTTTTTCCAATTTTAAACGATCCGGTAATACAATTTGCCCACAAGTCATTATGTACTTGTAGTACATACATATATACATACATATGTGCATTTTTATTATTGGCTGAGTTTTTGGTTAATGTGATTGTGAGAGTTTATTGAATTTTGAAAACAACAAAACGGATAAACGGCAACAAAAACATCATCATCATCATCTTTAATTGCATTTTACGAATATTTATGGAAATGAAAACAACAATTACGTCATTTTTTAATTTTCTGTTGTTTCTTTAAGTTATTTGTGAAAATTAACAGCCCCAACGAGTGAGTGATTAGTGTCCCTGTGGGAAATATGAAAAGGATTTGAAACAACCAAACAAACAAAAAAAAAAAGTAAAAACAAAACTACCGAATTCGAAATGGGTCTTGAAACCTCAACGCTGAAGCACATTTTACTGTTGCTGAATTTTGTATTCACCGTAAGTTTCATGAATCATTCACGCATTGAATCAGTCATTAATCAGAGATTTTATTTATGGTGCATTTGTTACATTGGTCAGTTGCGCAGTGGGTTCACAACAACAACAAAAACGAGGGCCGTTTGGTTATTCATATCTTCGGAGACGATTGGAATAAATACTGTCTTTTGAACAAGACATCGAATTCGGGATTATAAATTGCAGCCTAGAGCGATAGCGTTAATTTGCATTAACAGATTTAATTTAAATTAACTTTTGCATTATCCTCATGGAAATGCACAAAATCAAATTGCATTTAGATAGTTCAATGTGGCAACACAGTCACAATCAACCGCTGTACTCACAATCAACCGCTGTTGTCAATTTGTTTGCTAGTAGGTCGAAATAAAATGGCAGCAAAGATGAGTTATTTTAAGTGTTTTAGTAATTTCAGCTGTCTTTCAAATAAAAAGTAATTTTCTTCTCCAACAGCATAGCTGCTAATCGTACTTTCTTCCTTCTATCCATTTTATATCGAAGTAAATGTCAAACAAATATCTTGATCAAAATTATCCATATATTTTTTTAAAACCACAATTCATTTCGAAAACACCGAAACAAAAAAAATATTTTTAAATGAAACGTGCCAAGTTGTTGTTTGACACATTAGTTCGGCTACACACTCTAGATGTCAGTAATTGGCATGACAATCTTTCAGCTTACCGGATTAATGTAGCGTCTTTCAGGCAGAAAATTTGAAAGGTTTTTAAAGCAAATAAATTATTTTTTTAAAAACAAATGCCTACTTTTTTAAAACAAAAATACTGTTTAAATACCCTCTTGGAAATATTCAGCAAACGACTTGGGACGTCTGCCTCCTGTGTGGTCTGTGCTCTGAGTATAAAAATTGTCGGAATTTTTCTATGGTTATGATTTTTATTTTATTTTTTTTATACAGTGTGTTGGAAGATAAAAAGTGTAGATAGTTACTACAAAGAACTAGAAAATGAAGGCTATAATAAGCCATCAGGTTATGTCTAGGGTAGTTAATGAATGCAATCAGGCCCTTTCTAAGGCCCAATTCTAAGGGACTACAACGTAAGCCAGGGCACTGATACATTGAAGGGAATGAAATCGCAGATGAGTTGGCTCCAACAGGCTTGGCTATGCATATTGCAGAAGCGAATAGATCGGTTAAACCGCCAATCAGTCACTTTTTCAAAAGGCAGAAGAATCATATCCTACAAGTAACTCTTGCTAACGTGGAAACGAAAGTGGGTTTCAATGAATCGAAAGACATGTACCCTAAATGTAGGAAGAACAAGCGCACTGATGGGACAGGAAAGAAGAAGTCTCTGACTGAGAATAGGAGTTATCACAGGCCACTGCTAACAATCGCTGATGACCATTAAACGGGATAAAAGTGTGCGACTCAGGCCTGGAACATTGACACTCGCATCCTCGCACAGTCTTCTGCATAATGTGCAAGGATGAGGAGGAATTGCAGACATTAGAACACATCCTTTGACATTGTCAAAGTTTGCAACGCCACAGACTAAAGTGTCTAGTGGATAGATTTTTGCCATACAGTACTCCAGTGACCCTCACAAAATCTTTCTACAGCCAGTCTTTACATCTGTAAATGTAGATAAGAGTGGGTTGAAAACGTTATGTTTGTAATCAAATTTATGTGAACAGGTTTTGCTAGAGTTCGACTTTGTTGGGCCTCCCATGGACGTAAATGAATTTCTCTTACTTTTGGGAAAGAGAACAACGAGTATTGTATATCACAGTGAATAATAAAGGGTGTTTTTCTAAGAGCTTGCTGATTTGAAATTTAAATAAAACACATGCCAAATTATGAAATGGCAAAAAAAAAAAAAATATTTTCGGGCATATGGCTACCACGACTATTTTGCACAAAGGCCAGTCTGGAGGTTCAATTTTCGAACACCTTTTCAAGCATTTGAGGGCGTATTTCAGCAATGACACGTTGAATATTGGTTTCCAAAGCGTCAATCGTTGCTGGTTTATCCACATAAACCAATGACTTCAGGTATCTCCACAAAAACTAATCGAGTGGCGTCAAATCACACGAACGCGGAGGCCAATTCACTTCTCCATTTCTCGAAATAATGTTGTCGTTGAAATGTTCTTTCAATAAGTCCATTGTTTCGCCCGCAGTATAAGAAGTGGCACCATCCTCTTGAAACCACATTTCGTTTACATCCATATCTTGAAGTTTTGGCAACAAAAATTCATTGATCATGATTCTGTATCGATTTCCATTCACGGTAATGCGTCGTCCTTCCTCATTTTTAAAGAAATAAGGACCGATGATTCCACCAGTCCATAGACCGCACCAAACAGTACATTTATCGGGATGCATTGGTAATTCTTGAACGGCGTGTGGATTATCTTTGCTCCAAATACGGCAATTTTGCTTGTTGACATATCCATTCAACCAAAAATGCGCCTCATCACAAAAGAGAATTTTGCGGTATAAACATTTTTAATTGAGCACTGTTTTTGAAAATAAATTTCCACGATTTGGAAGCGTTGTTCTGGCGTTAACCTATTCATTATGATTTGCCAAACAATACTGAGTAGAGACGTCACTTTAAATTGTCAAAACAGCTGTCAGACAACAGAGTGATTCATATTAAAAGAAAACCTCTTAAAAAACAACCTGTATATGTTAGAAGCTTTTAGTCTATTTTCCCATGTTGATAATGACGTCAATATTTTTTTTGTACCAAATGTATTTTGGTTTTTTGTTGGTATTCCATTTCCATTTCTAGAAAAGTTTAAAGTCCAGATATTTTGCCACTTTCGATAGCTGAACCGACGCGCTGTTTAGTCATGGGAGCGTGAAGGTCGGTTTTCTTACGGTTGATCCCTAGATAATTTCTTGTCTGATCTCTTCCGATTATTCTTCCAGATTTCTGTTCGACTTTTCTGAGGGATTTCTGCGCTACATGTCTGAGAAATATTTTTTAATTTTGTCCGGAAACGTCTGAAGAACATTTGGTTCAGACATGTCTGAACGAATTCTGAGCTATGTGTCTGCGGAATATTTTCTGATTTTGTTCAGGCACATCTGACCGAAGTCTGAACGGTTTCTGATGGATGTGTCAGAGGGTTATTTTTGCAAGTAGCATCACATCGTAGGCATAGGATATCACCTTGGTGCCATTCTCTTTGAGATTCACCAGGTTTGGAGTTATCACTATAACTCATGAAACCCCCTTGCGGGGTCCTCTACTGATCTCTCTTCGTTTTGCCTTTTATGTGACTTGCTGAAGTTGAAATTCACTACAGAAATGATGAAAATCTTGCAGTCACAGTTTGCAAAACTAAATCATTTCTGGGTCGTCGAGAAGCACCTTGTCGGAACGCAATACAGAAATTGGTGGAAAAATTCGAGCTGTTGGGACACGTTGGTGATGTAAAGAACAAAACCCGTGCACGTCGCTCAAGAACAACTGAAAGTATTGCTGTTGTAGCCCAAAGTGTGGAAGAAAACCCATAACACCGTAGACTTGGGTCTTAAGGCTTAACACAAGAACTCAAGCCGGCCGATCATCAACAATGTCGTGTATTTGCTGATTGGGTCCTTGAAATGCATGAAAATGATCCGGAATTCCATCGAAAAATCATCTTGACTGATGAGGCCCATGTCCACCTCGGTGGCTACGTCAACAAGCAAAATTGTGGCATCTGGGGCTCGGAACACCCAAGAGTTATTGTTGAAAAGCCTCTCCAACCTCAACGTGTGACTGCTTGGTACGGTTTATGGTCCGTCGTGGTCATTGGACCATACTTTTTCGACAATGAGAGATGATTAATGATTTTTTATGGTCGGAGTTGAATGATATTTATCTGGACAACGTTTACTTTCAACAAGACGGCGCTACATGCCACACAAGCAACGAAACCATTGCTCTTTTAAGGGAAAAGTTTCCGAACCGTGTTATCTCGCGAAGTGTTGATCACAATTGGCCACCGAGATCTCAAAAAATTCCATCTTTACCCTTTCATCCGCTTTTTATAATTTTCGGCATTTGTGGATATTTTCAACCCGATTCAACTATTGATTTATTTTACCAGTCTTGGTGTTTTTTAGGGTTAATTAGTTGTGGCCTATATTGTCTCTCATTCATGTGAACCACTGTGCAATCTGCTGGACACATACCACAGTTTTGTGTTTATGCCCCATCGGCAGAAATGATAATTTCTTGATTACGTTTCCTTTAGGTTTTAGGCATTGCTCTAATTGGATTTGGCGTCTTCGTATTGTCCAATTCGCCCGACAACAAAACAGTCGTCCGGGGCCAGGAAACCACGGTGGATATTGGTGAAAATCTTGCTGGCGGTCTCATTATTGCGCTGGGTGCTGCCATACTCATCATATCGATATTTGGTTGTCTGGCAACCATACACGAATCCAAGCGGAGAATCGTAATCGTAAGTAAAGTCGATTTGATAACTGAACAGTCTACAATTCTTAATGTGAACTATGGAATTTATGTCTGAATTTCAGTATGTTGCAGTCGTGGCCGTTTTGATTTTAATCCAGATGCTGATGTCCAGCATGGCGTCGCAGGGCACACGAGACGGTTTGGCGGGCAGTGTGGAAAAGGGTTTCGCGGATCTGTGGGAGGAAGAGCTAAAGGTTCCGGGAGCTTTGGCCTACTATGAGAAATGGGTAAATGGGCTGCGCTGTGCAATCGCCACTGGGTTGTTTGAACATTTAAGTTTTTATGTTTCAGTTGCACTGCTGCGGTGTTAATGGTACCGCCGATTATGTGGCCATCAAACATCCGGTACCGAAAACCTGCTGCCTGGACGAGCAGTGCTCTCTGGCCGAAAATCTCTTCACCGAGGGCTGTGAAATGAAGTTCAACGAATATTTGGCACATAAAATGCGAGCCTTCAACATTGTCAACAGCCTGTTAATTGTGGGAGAGGTAATAATATTTATGAACATTTGATTTGACTTTAATTTGTACTGTTAATTTCTTAGATTGTGGCAGCGGTCTGCGGTTGGTTCCTGTTTAGCAATTTAAAAAACGAAAGTCGGCGCTCAAATCTTACATGGATATGAGGCGACAACGCCCGTAGATCAATAAGTATTAATTGTTTAATTTTGAATAATAAAGCACTGAATAACTAACAATGGGAGTACACGCACACGTCAGTCAAAAACATATTTTCAATAAACGGATTGTTTGTGCTGGACAGAGTTGACTTTGGAAATAAGTTTACATTATTTCCCAACATTGGTCAACCAAAAAGCGCTTCATTTTTCCGAGATCTGATACTGACCTTCTGACAAGATGGCGTGCAAGAGAGCTCTGTCGAAATACCATTTGATTCAAAAAGAAGAAACCAACCACCCGATATTTATTTTTATTAATTAAATATTAATTCTATTGTATGTAGGTTCCGATCTACTAAAGTTAATTTTTCAACTCTATTTAGGGCAAACCTATAAAAATAGTATTTTTCCACTTGGAAGAGATGGTCAGAGTTCCACGGCGAACATTGTGGTTCGACAGGAAAGATCGCCACAGAATCCAATACTAACGACCTGACCCACGCCACGATGTCCAACGAAAGCCAGTCACTGACTTTCGCATAGAAATGCGATCCACTATCTCTTGACGGAAATATTTACCTTGTCTTTCGTTCGCTTTGTCTTGCTGATCGCAGCTCAGCTGTTTGTTGCGTGGACAGCAAGCGAACGTTAACGTTCGACATTGTGGGTCAGGCCGAAAATGTGGACTTTGCAACGGTTATGTTTAATCGATTTATTTTACGAACAAAATCCAAAAATAGGAATTTTTGTTCCTAATCTCACATGTTGGTTGCTCATTTAAGTTCTACGAATACTTGATGGTACCTTGGGTGTTCGGGTAATTCAGGATTTTTACACTACCTGTTGAACTGTCCGTTTTACCTGCAGTCGTTATCCAAAACAAGATTCCGAAAAATGTAATTACCTTCTTGTGCCCAGGAAACTACCTGAATATCTCGAAATTCTTCATAAAATAGTGTGGCAATGAAATGAAACAGTTTACATTAAATCGCCGAACAGGAAACATCTTCAACATCATATCTCTAAATAAATAAAACCTTTGGAATGCATCAAAAATCAAGTGAGTTTCCAGATTAGCAGTGTCGGGAAGTAAAAAAAATTCTGTATTTTTCACGCGTAATGGGTTAAGTAATTTTTTTTTGAGATTTTCAATTATTCATAGCAAAGTGCTGAATAACATTTACAGGTGCATAAATTTAATAATTTGTTTTCGCTCTCCCGAAAGTATACTTTTAGAACATATTTGTGTAACCCACAGAATTGATCAACTATTTTTGAGAACATGAGACTCTAGGTTTGTTAAAGAGTGGATAGTAATTAGTAGATATCAATGCCAGCCGATCGGCAAATATTCAACAACTAGTGCTGTGGTAATCTTTTTTTAAGTAAAATACAGAATGTAGGCCAGTCCTAAAGAATTTTGATATTTAAATATATTTTGAAAAACTATTCAAAGTTGAATACAATTTCTGACATAATTGTTCATACACGGGCAGTGTCGCAACTCTGTTGCTTTTTTACATTTCCTAGTATGTAATCAGTTAGTTTATGTTTGATACCCATTGAAATTATGGAAATAATATCAAAATTCGAAACGAAGCAAATAATATTTTCATTAAACGCTGTGATCGTATCAGCATAAATAGCACTGTGGGTTTAGCTGGACATGCGGGGCACGCGTTCGGCGTTATGCCATCAATCCTTGACCAATAAGAGTTGAGGCGGCAACACCATTCTGATCTCAGCTGAGCCAGAATCACTGTGGTTCGTCGCGGCATAGTTTCCTCCTCCAATGCCACAGGAGGGTGGTCTCAACTTACTTAAGCTGGAGGTTCATACAAATCCAAGTTGGGTCTCTCGTGTATTTGTTGGGATGGTGTCTGTCACATCGAAATTATTCACGACAATGCACCGTCAAATTTCAACCCCAGTGACCATTTTCTATTTCCAACCCCAAAAAAAAAATGGCTCTGTGGTAAGATATCGTGTCGAATTCCAGGACCTTTATAAAATCTGCTTTGTGGATGGAAGATCTTCTTATAAGAAGAAATAGTTCAATATGTTCTTAATAAAACTATACGCCTAAAAGTATGTAATTTCCCAACTGAACGAAAAAATATAAGAATAATTCTCTTTATAAAAAAATTGCTATTAAAGGCTTTACAAAAAACTGTTAATTATATACGAGACAAATCTGATTAGAATTACAGTTTGACGTTGACAGTTTTGGAAAGAGAGCAAGAAAATAAATCGAATACAAATGATGGCCCTTTTAGAACCATGCCATAGAGTAGATGTGCTACTATCGAAAGGGGAAAAAGAAAGTTCTGGAAACCCATTTTTTAAAATTTCGAAAATTGACCGAGATATTTCGAAAATATCAAAAAAGTGCCAGAAAGTGTTTGAATCCGTTTTTCGAAATGATTCGCCTGTCATCAAAAAATTATAGCTTTAACGGTTTTGGAAAAAATCATATGGTTTTGCGTTTACGCGATAACTTTTCGAAAAATCTAAATTTTTTAAATCTGTAACTTGTGCTATGTTGTACTAGCCTAGCCACCAGGTTTTTGCCATGCTTTCAGCAGAGTTTTACAAAAATTTGCGTTTTCCATTTTTAATACCGAAAAAAGGTTCAATTTAATATTGGTGATTTCTTTAAATCTGGAATTTTGTAGATTTTTTTTCGCAAACGGCACAATCACCTAGGTCGAATTCTCCTATTCAGTACAAATTGAATATTTCAAAAGAAAAGACAGATGGCTGCAGACACAATTTGTTGCACTGAAGTACTCGCTTTTCAATTGAATGTCTTGAATGTCGTTTCAAGACATTCATTGCAGAGGTTTGAGAGAAATCTCTAAATCTAGCTAGAGAAGGCAAATCGTGATCTTTATATATTACAAGTCAGCACAACCCTAGCACAATTCAGAACAACTGTCCATCTACGAATTTCGAAAGCCGGGACATGTAAAACTGAGATCATCTAGAAATCTGCGTTTTCAAAAATCAAATAGACTTTTCAAATTGTTGAAAAACTCGGTGGGTTTTTCGATACTAATCGCGAATATTTGAAAAATTTTACGTGTTCAAAGACGTATTTGGATTTTAGGACCTCATCAAACGTTAAAAGTTAGTCAAATCTTCAAAAATGAGTGTATATAAAAATATATAAGAACTTTAATGTTAAAAAAGGACCTGTTTTCGTCACTTGTGACATTGCGGCCATCCATGCGAATGCCCAACAATGAGGGTACAGGGCTGCCGTTGATACATTTGCAAATCAGCTCATGAGATTCAAGGCCTGTGTCATTTGACTTTGAAAATATTTTGAGGCCACTTGGGGAAAACATCGGTGCTGTGCTGTGTACAATCTGCTCGAGGACATTATCCGACATATAGACGAGCACATTACACATATGTTGGAGGTATGTTGGAGTGGGTCGTAAAGAATATATTTGCTCTCAACATTCCAAAGTAATGTACGAACATATTCTGATGACGTTTTATTATCAATGGATGGACTGGAAATTATGTAAAGTTCGTAAAGTCGGGTAAATAATCGGGCAATAAGCCGGGCATTTATAATTCCTTAGTTCGATTTAGATGAAGAAACACCTAGCCCCGGCTTTAATTGGCGGTTTCTACTACCCATAACATGTTTAGGATATACAAGTTTAGTCTTGAGTTTATTTTGGTAAAAAAAAGACTTTCGAAAGCCGGGCGCACTTTTTTGTGATTTCTTATATAAACGCTGGGAACACATCAGTGTGAGAGCAGCAAATTCAAGCGACAAAGCTTGGCCTTACACCCAGAGAAAAAACAACTTAAAATCAAAAATTTCCACCTTAAATCAATAAAAAACACTTTTGAAAAGCAACCAAAGTGGGAAATTATTAAATCAAGAACGTGCATTATAAAAACAACTTTAACCCGAAATCAAAGTAGATACGTCATTGATTTGAAAGTGTTCATATTTATTTCAAGATTGGCCGACATTAAATCAAAAAACTTATGTTTTTAAATCAAAAATGCGCATTATAAATTGAAAAATTATCCACTTTGATTTAAAGCCAAAAAAAACTTTAAATCAAAAATGGACGTTTTTGAATCAAAGTTGCGCGACTTCATTTTGAAAACGTCGCTTCTTTGATTTTAAAACGGTTAATGTTGATTTAAAGTTGTAACCATGTCACCACAATGGCACAGTGGTTTTTGTACCCCCATAATAAAATATCCAAAAATAATAAATTTTTACATGGGTTTATTGAAAACGAACTTAAAATAACATTTTTGGGCGAATATAAGTTTTTCCATTGTTTAAAGAATATGAATGCATTGGACTGCAAACAGGATTGTCCTTTAGAGGTGCGGTTTAATATATCTTGTAAGTCCTTAAAGATAAATATATAATAATTTAAAATAAACTTTAGTATTAATGTATGAAATAGAATAATAAATTATTACTATATCCAAAACACGTTTCACCGATCAATTGAAAGAGAGTGGCGAAGAAACATTTGGAGAAGCCCTGTTGAGCCAGCCCTTAATTGTGCTCGGGTTCGATATAGTTTCGTTATCGATTCCAAACTACAACGGAATAAAATGTTAAATTTTAAAGGAATAAAGTGTAAAACGCAGAAAGTACCTCTTTTTTACTTACGCGTTCTGAGCTAAAAAGATGGGCGGCAGACGCCCATATCACACTATGGAATAGTGAAACTATTGGGAAAACGACAAGAATCTTGTGGGGTGAACCAAACGAGGATAAAACCAAAACATTGCTGAAACTGAGCAAAACAGAAACCAGTAAGATCATGGGCATTCTAACAGGGCACATAGGCTTACAATCGCATCTACACAAAATAGGAGTTGTAGACAATAGCGTATGTAGGGCATGCGAGGAGGATGACGAAACTTTGGAGCATTTCCTCTGTCACTGCCCAGCGTTCGCAAACAATAGATCCCGTTTCTTGGGAAATGACACTTTAACAGACTTGACCCATCTCAGGGGCGCAGACTGGAAAACAATTAAAGATTATGTCAACAGTACAGAGTTCTTAAAATAACTTCTCAAGGCCTTTCCATGTACAGTTTAGAGCGCACAACAAGCCGAATACTGGCTTAGGTGTATGTCTAAGGACATGAGGCGGAGAAAAACCGCATCCTCTTCTCAACCTAACCTAACCTCTTTTTTACGCCACATACATAAATAATTTCTCTCGAAACTCTACTCGCAGTCCCAAATGTGGGATAGCTTCTACAAGATCTTCCTTTTGTATATACGGCAAACATCTGTATGTCACATTAGCACGTTTGAATCAACGAAATATCAGACCAAGCCAATAATAATAAATAAAAAGTTTACTTACTTTGTAGTGCAGGCAGGAGCTGAATCAAATTGAATTCACTTAGTAATGTTTTTAATTTATCAATCTGAGGTATTTAATACACTCATCTCACCATCATTATTACTTACAAGTATATTGCTAACAACGTTTTCCATATTTTTAACTTTTATTTTCACGTTCCGCGATGTTATACACTGTTTATTTCACTTTTTCCTTTACAAATTATTTTTCTGACCGATATGACACGTGATTCACAAACAATTACTGCTTGTAGGGTTGCCAGATGCCAAATGCAAGAAAGCGGGACATCCAATAGTAAAAGTCGGGATTTCTCGGGATTTCTCAAAAAGGAAAAAGGGTTTTATTAACAAAAAAAAAACAGTTTCAAACTGAGTACTAATATTCACCATTTCAATTTCACTTCGTTTTCATTCCTAAAGCCCAGTGCACACTTGCAGATATATCTGACAGACCGGAGTGCTAAACTTTTTACTACTACGTAAAATGCTCCGAATTGCTTATGCATCTGCTCACTATTAATCCCAATAAGTGATTGGCATGTTGAAAACAAATAATTAATTATGTGTAAGAAGGACTGTGGAGCATTTAATGTTCCGAATTGGACGATCCGTCTGCTAGTGTGCACTGGACTTAAAGGGGGGCCTACACCACACCACATTTTGCGCAACAGAGCTGTTGTGTGTGATCCGCCTGTCGCCATTCAGAACTTTAACTTTGCAAACTTGAAAAGTCGGGATTTTCCCCTACATTATTTCAATACTCGGGACAATCATAGAAAGTCGGGATAATCCCGACGAATCCCGAGCGTCTGGCAACCCTAACTGCTTGCGTTGTTTACGTCATGTATTGATAATGCTGCCACTTCGCTTCAATAACGTTCCACTTTGATGTAAAGTTGCACAACTTTAAATTACAGATGCACAATCTTAAATCAAAAACGAATCACTTCAAATTAAAAATGCGTTTTTGATTTGACTACGAATCACTATTAATTAAAGGTTGTTTCATTATAAACGCATATTTAAAAATGCTCATTATAATTTCATAAATGCGTCCACTTTGAATCAAAAATGTTCCTTATTATTTTTAAGTTGTGCGTTTTTAAATTAATAACTTTGTTTATTTGAACTGATAGTGAAACATTTTCTATTTAAAGTTGATCCAGAAATCAAAAATGGTCATTTTCAATTCAATAAGGAAAGTTTTCACATCAAAAAAAACATTTTTGTTTTGAACACGAACATCAATTTCTATGTTGTTTTTTGTTGATTTAAATTGTTTTTACTTCATTTCAACGTTGTTCATTCTTAAATTAAAGTTGAAATGTTCAAAGTTGCAAAATTTTAAAATCAACAATGGTTCACTTTGATTTTAAGTTGCGATTTTTCTCTTAGTGTACATGCCCGTAAACTGATAATACACGACTGACATGATAGATTGTGTGTGCGACAAACACGCTTATCTCCGGTTCAAATACGCTTAAGAACCTTTTAACTTTTTCCAGAAAAGAGCTAATTTTAGAACAAGAAATAATAATAACAATTCGCTCAAAATATAGAATACCGACGAAATGTTTTTTACGCTTTTCTCACTGATTCAGAAAATGTTTTGTTTTTGTTTTATGCAGACTTTTAGGCGTTTAAGAAAAAGTTGTCTGCCATGAAATGGGATGACAGATTTTTAGGAAATTTGAATCATCATATCAAGCTATGCAATTTTATAAATTTCCATTTTTTCAACAAATGCCACCACTAAGCTGCTATGTAAGCAGGCAAGAAGATCGTGTGCCCCAGTACTTAGGCGCGATAAACATATTCACGTCTTCTCATCCAACGAGCATAGGTTGACCGCAGGAGTGCCACAAGGTTATGTCCTCTCTCCTTCTCTACGGCTTATTTTCAGTGACGACCTATTGGGTCAGACTGTGAACCCAATCTACTCCTTTGATGATGGCAGCAATCCTCTGTCACTCGTATTTATTTCACCATCGGTCTAGTCAACCGCGATTTGGCGAGTATTTATGAGTAGGGCACAAAGACCTCTTTGAAGCTTCCGTACCGTGTACAGAGGAGAACGGTGGTGATAATTGGAGATTGTCGGGTATTTAATTCTAATGTCTCCCTCCACCATCGCCGGAGCGTGGGTTGTATCAGTTCCTCAGATATCCGTCGTCAGCTTCTTGGCGTTATACGCGTCTATTTAGGGACTCACATCCGTTCGCTGTCAAGTTGCCGGTTGATCGGAAGAAACACTATAGAGAAAATTCGTTCTTCGGCCGAATCGTTCGCATGTGGAATATTCTTCCAGCAAGTGTGTTTCCTGTCAGCTGTGACATTTTTAAATATTTCCTAACTCAGTGCATTGCATTCGTAGTAGAAAGCTTTTTTTTTCTAAAAACGTTTCTTTTGGGAGGGCAGTTTTGCACTTTATGGTAAACTTCATATTTTCCATTTTCCAACTTTCCATTATTAAAGTTACGTCTAAAGCGGTCGTGGTGGGGTAAACAAAATATGCCAGAATATGCGGACAATTTCCAGAAAAATCATGATGAAGGGCGCTCGGGTCTGGGGGGCCAAGAAAAAACATGGATTTTGCGTTACAAGAACTCTCAAGGAGTCGCGGGGCCCCTCACTTTCATATAATTCGTATATAGGGATTCATTTTTTTCTCATATATTAAGGGCGTTCATGTCGGAGGGCCCTCAAGTCCATTTTGGTCACCCAAATGACGTGAAATTGCGAGAGGATTGCAAATATGCAGAAACCAGTGAAAAAGTTGCAGTCGGGTAAACCGACCCTCACCCTCAGTAAAAACATACAAGTCTTATATTCCAAAGTATCGGAAAGTCAAAAGTTAGCATTGCTACCACCATTGTATTGAACATCTGATGAAATGTCATAATAGCAACCACAAAATACCGAATTTACAGAAAAATATTGTATTACACGTTTTACAAAGTGGGCAGTGGATGGTACATTTGTATGGGAGGTACCAGAAGGGGAGTTGCCAGACTTCCAAGTTTTTGTCCAAAACTTTGTCTAGCCATAGGTTTAGTAAATACAGAATTTGGCCAAGATCAAACTGGGTGTATTGATATTATTACACGATTTCTAAAGTGGGCGAAAAAAAAGATTTGTATGGGAGGTGCCCGAAGGGGAAAATATTAACCCTTGCCAAATTTCAAAGAGATTGTTTAACTCTTTCGAAAGTTTTCGTGCGTACCAGCAGGACAGACGGACATGGCTCAAACGATTTAGAAAGTCATGAATCGAATTTGTTTGAAAGACACCTGGGGTCTAATGTGGATATTTCTATGTGTTACACTTGTGAGCCGTAAATACCCTCCTACCCGTAGGGTGGGGGAATAAAAAGGGTCGGCCCCCGATTAAAAAAAATCGCACTTCTTTCAAAGTTACCCCAAAAAGTCATGTCATTTTCCAAGTGGAGATTTTGCATTGGAGTTATTTTTCAATTTTCATTGCAGCGCAACCCCATCTAATGTACATATAAATTACATTTTTTACTTACCTATACACAACGCTTTCATTACTCGCTCTCCCTGGTAAATCGAATACTTTATGTAGTATTCAAAAATATGTCCGTGTTAATTCGTTCAGAAGAGTCGTGGTCAAAATCTCCCCAAAACAAGAAATTTGGACACAAGTGCAAGTGTGTGCGTTGACTGTGTCTGTGTGTGTGTGTGTGAGTGATTTTTAACATTTCACCATTGACACGGTTGTGTTTTCCGTTTAAAAATCGACAACAACAAAAGTGGCGGAAAAACTATGTCAATAAAAAAGAAACCCATCCCCACCCAACGCATGTGATTTCGTTATGTTGTTGTTGCCGCCATCGCTGAGCACAAGTGGTGGGTTTACTTACACACATGCAGCAGAGACATTCATTCAGCGGCATCGATGAGTGAGGGAAAGCATCTCATCTTGCGAACGAACGAACGTGCATAAGATACTTCTCACAGCTTTTCGGTTTTTCACCTCAGTAACACTTGTTCCTTAAGACTACAGTGGTCGGGTAAACGGAAAACACATCGACCGGGCAACACAAATGGCATGTGGAAATCTGAAATCTAACTGAATTCGAACGCGTGTGTGCCTCCAACATAAACAAAAACGGAACGGACTCATCGTCATCATCCGCGCAGTTTGCCACAGTACATTTGTTGTGGTTTCGGTTTATTTTCAGACTCAGATTCCACCGAAACAGATTCAAAAATAAAACAAACAAAAAAAGCGGAAAACTCAAAAATATCAACAAAAAAAAAAAAACCAAATCATCACAAGAATTTTCTTTGGGTACGCACAGCACAACTTCTTAGAGCGTCGGTGAATATATTATTTTTTTTTCCTTCTGTTGTTCTTTTGCGCTGTTCATCGATTCACGCTGCTTGTTTTTGAATAATTATTTCAGAATCGAGTCATATTTTGGGTTATTTTGAATTAACACTATTTTCATTCATTCTTACTTTGCATGGAGGTTTTATGTAATAAAATAAGGACTGCATGAATGGAGGGACGGCGGGTGGAAAGGACGGACGGCCTGAAGGACAACGGAGACAAAATAACGTGACTTTGTTTTTGTTCGTTTGTTTTCATTCTTATGTTGTGTGCTTTCAGTTGTACTCGGTGGCTGGGAAAGGTTCAAGGAAACGGCCGTTAAGATGAAAATGTCATTTTCGGTTTCTGTCTGGAAATATGCTCTGCTAACCTTGAGTGTGGTGATTTCGGTAAGTAAACCAAAACAAAAACAAAAAACAAGTACATACGAACGAACGAACGAACGTGTTTAAACAAAATGTAGAACAGCCACAGCAGCAACCGCAACAAAAAGACACCCCAGCAGTGCCCGTGGCCATACCGACATTCGGTGTGAAAGTAAAGAAGGCCAAAAGCATAAAACAAACACATCTACGGTGGCCCTGAAATGGTACAGATGTACTGCAAAAGGATACGTATGAGTGTGTGTGTGTGTATGGACATGAATGTATATTGGAATGGGTCGCCACTGGAGGATGTTACCTTCGTATTGGTGAACATTATATATTTGAATTGGATCAGATTTCAAAATTACACCTAAAAACATTTGGGAGTGGTGTATTTTTCCCGTATCTGTAATCTAGATAAGGCAGACTTAGTGTAATGAGAATACCAAAAAAAATATTTGCCTTTGCCTTCCAAAAAATCAAAATCAGCCTTTCTCATTTAAGATGATTTGTATTCCGTATGTGAATTAATTTGATTGATGTGGATACGATTTCCTTTTTGAATTCCAATCCAATCAATCTGAATTCAGATCTACTGAATTCAGATTAAAAATTTAATCCAATTTCTTTTCGGTTCCAATCATTCACATTTGTTTCTTCAAATCAAAATACTCTGCAATTGAGAAATACCAAAAAAGAAAAAAACAATTTTTGTTTAAATAAAAACTCAATTTCAAATTACGATTCAGATAGAAACCTCATGTGAAATATATATAGAGAATTTGGATGCTAGCTGCTTCAAAAGCGTTTCCCGACTTAACATTTCCATTACGAATTTCCTACGTTTTCCCCAACAAAGGAAATAAATTCCTCATTTCTGTTTTGTTCGAAATACGTTTTAAATGTATCGTGGAAAATGCATTCACTGCTGCCGCTTTGATCATAAAATATACTAAATTTAGACTCTAAGAAGTTTCAGTCCCAGAGTTTTGTTTCTCCCACTGGCCGTGACCCAGATGAAATTACATTCATTCCGACATATTTACACATGCAGTTCAGTTTGACTTTACGTACGTTACTCTACGTATGTGTCTGTGTGTTACCTGCAATATACATACATGAGAGATAGACAAAGAAGCAGTTCAATTTGAAATTTTTGTCATTTTTGAACGTATTGTTGTTACTCATACGTGCCCTGCAAATGTGTCAGATTAGAAATGTGTATATTAGGGTGGATACCAAACCTTTTCCAAACACAAAATTTAATGCGATTGGATGAGAAGTTTCCCCCAAAATTGGAAATTTCGCCCAAAATTTGTTTACTTGGTTACTTTGGAAATTCAATTAAAAAATTAACCTAGGCCACGATGTCGAACGACAACGTTCGCATGCTTTCTCAGTGACAAACAGCTGATTTCGAAGCCTCTAATCGCTGTTTGTTGCTTAGAAAGCCTGTCAACGTTGTCATTCTATATATCACGGCTTAGGCTGTAAATCAATATCTATGTGTACGACTTTTACACAACAACAAACCCAGTTTCAAATACGTATAAAAACATCAGTCATCTGTCAATGGGCGATTCAGCCAAATGCCGGCGATGCTAGACCATGTAAAACTTCTCTCGGCTAGCCACTGTCCACATGTCCCCATCAGTATTTAGGTGATCGTGGTGTGATAGGTATTGTGTGCGACTTTAGCACAACAAAACTAGGTTTGTATTCTGGTAACAAGATCCAAAAAAAAAATGTTTTTCGGCTGCTGTCTTGTTATTGCCTGCGACTGTACTTTTAAGACAGCCATGCCAAATTTCCCAAAAAATAAAGCATTTTAATTTCATTTATTTAGTCTATGGAAAGAAATTCCTTACTGACAAGCAAATAACAACAATTTAAATAAATTTAAATTATAATTTTTAGTTAATCAAATTAATTTAAACTCAAAACTAGGTAAACTAAAATCACAAATACAATTGCAGAGTATCATCGATTTAAGTAAAGGTTCATTTAGAGCATAATTAGTTAAATGTGTATCAATAGAAAAGGCAAAGTAGTGTCTTAATGCTTGTGGTGGCGTATTAAAACGAATGAGGGATAACAATTCCGAGCAATCAGCATTTCCACAGATTAAACCATACCAGAACATTAGAGATTCAAAATCTCTTCTGGATTTCAGTGATTTTAAGGAAAGAAGCTAGCAATGACTGTGGTATGATAGCAGAAGGTCCCCATCAGTGAATATAACAATTTTATTTTCAACGATATGAGTGAAATTGATTATTTTGTTTCTTTCGGAAGTTAAAAAATTTTCTATATAGAGAATTTGGCCTAGGTTTTTGTGTGCCATTGTCAATAAAAGTTTAACTCTGGACTTTTTTGAGAAAATTTCTACACCATTTTTTTTTGATATAGGAAATTGAACTTAAAATGTTTCTTTTCAAATGTGAAAATTGTTCTGGACTTGTCTTGCCGAATTAAACAGAGGTCTTTCTCTTTCACTGAGGGGTTTCATGCTAAACGAAACCTTTTTCCATTATCTCTATATTATAACCAAAACTGAAAACGTATACACGCTGGTAAAAAATGGTAATTTTAACAAAATTTGCATCAAACACATATGTATTTTTTCATAGCACACATTAACTTGTTTGTAGGTGATAAATATCAAATATATATGTCTACAGTTTTGTTTCACTTTTTATTGTTTTCAATTTGTAAATCTCTCTATATCAGTTCATATTATTCTCTCATTTATTGCTTTTATTTTAAAGAGCGTAGAGTCAAAACAAAAATTACGAAAACAGCTGCAAATACACACTTATTCGCACTCAAATGTTGTAGTTTGTTGAATTTATTAAGTTTATTTTCTGTTTTTCCCAAAAACGCTAATGCTTGTGCGCAAATACTTAATATTAATAGCAAATAAATTCTATTTACATCCAAATAAGCTTTATGTAGAAGGAAATAAACTTTACTTGAGCCAAAGACCAAACACGCGTTTTACTTGTGTGTAAACATTTTTCAGCGTGTATACTCAGCATTACATTTCCTACTCTCACTTTTATTGCTGTAAAAGCAAGATAAATAAAATATTTTTACAGGTATTTGCATACGGTTCGGGAATTTAAAAAACTACAACGTAGCAAAAATACTCGACAGCTAAAATTCTAAAAATTCCTAAATATGATATGGTCCACTACACGCTGAAAAATAAGTCTTTTTTTAATGGTTACACACAATAAAACGCGTGTTTGATCTTTGTAGTAAGTAAAGCTTATTTCTTTCCACACAAAACTTATTTGAATGTAAATATAACTGATTTTCTGTTAATATTACGTATTTGTGTATAAGCAATAACGTGTTTGGGAAAAAGAGACAACGAACTTATTAAATTCAACAAAGCACAATATTTGAGTGCGAATAAGTGCGTATTTGCAATTGTTTTGCAATTTTTTTTGTTTTGCATCTACGCTCTTTAAAACAATTGCAATACCGAGAGAATGAGATGCGAACTTGTTTGCTGAAATTAGTTAAAATGGCCAATTTTTTTTTTTCAGCGTGTAGAACGTTTACCGTATACAGCGTACTCTCTCCCTCATAAACGGACACTTTTTTCAGTACCAATCCGCTTCAGTCCTTATAAGCGGACGCCCCTTAAAAGCTGACAAAATTCGCAGTCCCTTAGGTGTCCGCTTATGAGAGAGTACACTGTATTTCCCTTTTTTTAAACAAAACGATAAGAGTCATACATATAATTACGCTCTCTGAGATTACTACTCTGTAAGACTCTAAAAAATATGTTCTCACATATTCGCAAAACTATGTTAGTATACAAGCAAATGTTTTTTCAATATTCCAGAAGAGTTCAGGTTTTAATATTCCATTCGTTTCAATGCAGAACAAAATGTAAAAGAAAGCAGTGTGTTTTTAGAAAATAAATCTTTTTTTTTTTTTAAATTAACAGAAATCCATAATAAACCTACAATACTTACTTATTTTCCGTAACGTTCCATGAAGGAAGAAACGGGGAACTTTTCATTAATCAGTGAGCTGTGTCCGATATAATTGTGTGTACTCACTGACCGGAACCTACTGTTTAAAGCCGGCTCTGAACGGCTAATGCTTTTCTAAAGAAGTAAAGTTCCAGCCAGTGGAAAACAGCCGCTGAAAAATGTGTGATGGTCTTACCCGGTTTGGAACCTGGGTTTACACACTACCTACCGCATCACGGCCGTCCACATAATATAATAACATTCTAATTATTTCAATCTTGTAACTACTTGGACTATCTTCGATTGTTGCGGGAATTCCCAAACATGATTAAGGTATTTTAGAATCATGAAATGATTATTAAAGCTTTTACTAAAATTCCTATACAATTAATATTCAGTTAGTAAAAAAATCGTCTAATTTCACTGTTAAAAACACAACCACAGTTGGAAAAAGTGCGTAAAATCGTACAGAGTTGCATTTTTTGGTAGTATCTTATTCCCGTGAATTCCGAACAATAATCCCGGGAATCGGGAAGTAATAAAACGGCAAATTTCCAGGGAAACACGTTCCGGAAATTTCCGGGTTAAACACCCTAATGGCACCCTGCTAAAACCAAAGACCGTATAAGTACATGCCATCAATCTCCGGCCAGAAAAAACATGTTCATTAGCGCTCAAGGTTAAGCGAAATTGAGCTTCCAGTGGCATTTCAAACAAAAAAAAAATGTGCCAATGATGCCACCGCCTTAGAATTCATTGGATTCTCAACGATAGCGTGCGGGTTTTCCGATGCGTAACTTTTCTTTGTCAACATAGCTCCCGAGATCATCTAAATAATAAAACTATTTGTATCGATCTCTATCGCAACTCTGCAAAATAAATTATTCTCGTATATCCGAATCGAATTAAAAGTTTGAAGGATTTTTAAAATTATTGTGGAATCGTAATTCTTTACATTTGAGTGTGGGTTCATCTTTTGGTATTTTCGAGTTGGTTTTATTTTCAAAAGTTATGGAACTCCTCTCAAAGGATCAGAATTCAAGGGGCATTTGTCCTTAGGCTGAACTAAGATTCGCACTGATTTGATCGGTTTATATTGTGTTTTGTACGTTGAGATCAAAAATATATATACGTTGAGACCAGAATATTATTTTGGGTACACTCAGAGAAAAACCTTCATCATAGTGAAGAAAAGCTTCAAACATATGAAAATTTTGTTCATTATTTTGACTCCAATGAAGACTTCATAGAATTGAAGAAGTCGGCTTCATCAAAACCAAAATTGATGAAGAGGTTATGAAGTGTTTATGAAGTTTCATCACATTGAAGAAGAAAGCTTCATCAAAGTTTATGAAGTTCTTCATAAATATGAAGAATGAGTTCTTCATAAATATGAAGAATGAGTTCTTCAAAATTTTCTTAAATTTTTGCGAAATTTTGAAGAAGCTTTTCATCAATGTCTATGAAATGGTTCTTCAGTTGTATGAAATCTTCTTCATATTGAAGAAAAAGTTCATTGGAGTCAAAACAATGAAATTTTTTCTTCAATATGAAGAAGTATTTCATCAGAATTTATGAAGAAATTCTTCAATTTAATAAAACTTTTTCCATATGAAGAAGCTTTCTTCAAATTGAAGAAGAGTTTCATCAGTTTTTATGAAAATGTTCTTCAAATTAGATTCGTATAAAAATCTTGTAGTGCACTACAAGTACATACATATTTTGTTAAACAAATTAGGGGGAATGTACTTATACTCAGTATATTGTATCAGTGGGGGCCACTGTGTGCAAATACCTCACAGTAAACCCATGTTCAAAACCTGGTAAGACCATAGAATATTTTTTAGCGGCTTTACGAGTAAGACACTAATCTCCAAGCCAAGTAAAACTTTTTAGAAAAACATTAACCGTTCGGAGGCTGCTTTAAGCGGCAGGTCCCGGTCGGTGGTTTTTCAAATCATATCGTTCTCGTTAAATTATTCTCACTCCAATTACTTACTTTGTTTGTTTTTCTAAACATTCCACGAAGGGACAAACGGGCTGCTTTTCTCGAATAAGTGAGACAAGTAATATTTTATCATTGCGAGAACGCTTTTACTCATACTGATCCACCCTAATGTCGATGTATATACCTACGTTATACGTACCGTATTATAAATATCACTTAATGTATATATATATATGTTCGATATACATGTGTAGTACATTTAATATATAAAATGTATGCACATGAATTATAAATTTATAGTTTACATCAGTTCAAACAGTAAATTTGATAATTCTTATAAACATTTCACTGGCGTCGCTAGCACAAATTGCATTCAATGCTGGCGCGAGTCTGTCCCAGTCCATCGCGGAAGCTGTGGCGAAATGCTGAAAATCATTTCACATGAATTATTTCCCCTACGTTAGTTTAGATGAACGTTGCACAGTGGGGCTTTGGATAAAATGACAACCAAAATTAGACTGGGCAATAAATTGAGCCATGTTTTGCAAGTCCATGATTTCAAAACACATGACCTTTTGAATCCAAATCGGTTTTAAAAATGTTGAAGATTGAAATGTGAATTCAGTATATTTTCTAAAACCAAATTGTTTTCTAAAACCAAATTGTTTTTCCATGAAATTTAGTCACTTCCGGCACAGACAAACGTGGCTAAAAATTGTCGAAAAATGGGTTATTACAGTCGAAAGATTAAACGATCCACGACGGGCAAAATACGAAATGGTAATTATACGAATTCAAATAAAAATACGTCTTTTAAGTTCTTATCCGTCTAGGGTAAAAGTGCGAGAATCATTTCTAAATCAATGGAATGGAGTTTGAAAAAGGCACTTAAAAAACCAAAACTAAAGAAATATTGGAAATGGGATAATGAAGAAAAAAAATGGCCAAACGGATAGAATACTGAAATGTAAGAAACCGTTCATTAAATTAGAAGAAAATGGGGATCAAAAAGTAGAAACAATTTTCCAAAACGGGGAAGTATAAAATGTTACTATAAGAACACAATCGGTTTGAAAAGGGGAAAACGTAAAACATCACAACAAAAAAGGCAAAACAAATAAAATACTAAAAGCTAAATGTGAAAAAGGAAACAAGCGATGCAAATGTCAATAAATATCGTAATGCAACATGCTGCTCCATCTTTGAGTTCTTATACGGCTAAGGTTATTAAACCAAGTCGCTTAATTACCTCATTTGGATAATTATATGAATTTGATAGCAGAAAAAGACGTTTATGAACAATTCTTTCCGGGAGTTAAATTCGGCTCGTATATCACAATTCAGCTCCAGAATTTAATTAATTATACCCGGTAATTAAACGAACTTGCTTAATTTCCTCATTTTGGTAATTATACGAATTTGGTTACATAAAAAGACGAGGGAGTTAAATTTGGCTCATAAAAAAGGTACATACAAAAGATAATTGAGCGAGTTCGTTATTAAACCAAGTCGCTTAATTACCTCGTTTGGATTATAATTATATGAATTCGGTAGCATAAACAGACCTCGACGAACTCGCTTAATTACCTCATTTAGGTAATTATACTATAAACAATTATTCAAGGGAGTTAAAATTGTTCATATACATATATCATCTGGATAAGTATGGTAATTATACGAATTCAGTTAAATAAAAAGATGTCTATAAATATTTTTTCGACGGAGTTAAATTCCGCATGCAGCTCCATCTATTAAGTTCTTATCCGGGTAGGGTAATTAAACGAACTCGCTTAATTACCTCATTTGGGTAGTTATATGATTGCGGTTACATAAAAATAAGTCTATAAATAATTCATATTTGGTTCGGTTGACAGCGTTTTGTTCTTTGGAGCCATTAAGGCAAAACATTTAATGTGATTTTCTTTAATTCATGCACACACACAATTCTCTAATGTATATGTCAGAAATACCAATTATGAACTGATCTTTAGTCAAAAGTAGACATATGCGCAGAGTTGGGTATTTCCCGAAAAAATCCCAATCTCGATATTCGGGATTTCCCGAAATGATGAAAATGTCAATTCTCGAAATGCGGAAAATTCAATTCTCGAGAATTGTCGAAATATCGGGAAAATCTGAAATCAGTGTAAAAACAATGTATTTCATAAAATATGCTTTTTATTTATTTTTATTTATGCTAAAATTTCAATTCTCGAAATTCGAGACGGGAAAATCTGGAAAATTTCTCGAGAATTCCCGTCGGGAAATTCCCGAAACCCAACTCTACATATGCGGGATGAATTCAAAGTCAAGTTCATTTCTGAAAAAAAGTTATTTGGCTTTTCATGTTTTTTTCTAGAAAAAAGAGAGCCAAATGAACGGGGGATTTCGAAATTGAAGCGAGAAAGGAGGCAATTAAGTGAGGGACACCATATGTGTTTCCCCGAACACAATACAATTAGATGGTAATCTACTTGAGGATTTTTGTTTGAGAGTTTCTGAGAAAACCCATGAGTCCGTTCCTATCTTTATTTATGAGCCATCCTTTGTCCTTGGCATGACATGAAATATCTTCGGTTCGCTTATAACTACTACAAGTCGAAATGGAGCGACAATGCTGACCCCTTAACTGTTGATGCATATCTTTGTCGTCTAAATTTGTCATATGAGACCAATCACATATTTATCACAATCACATTTACGTATATTCTTCAGGACTCAGCTTGAGGTGTAGGCTTTGAAAATATCGAGCCCTTAACGCTAAAAAGACGTCAGCGCCATTTTTTTTTTGCAAAACTCGCTTTTTAATGAAATTCGTTAGAAAATTATCCAACGCTCTGAATTCCACAATACTAAAAAAAAAATTTTGTATTTACAAAGATATAACAAATTCAATTGTATCGTAAGCACGACACGCCTTTATGCTTGACCACCTACAAAAAACCCTCTCCTGTAAAATTTTCTTTTTAGCGACTACGTCATTTTTGCGGTTAGGGCTCGATATTATGCCTTGAAGCTTAGTTTTGTCTGTAACAAGTGCCTGTACATTGTGTACCTAAGAAACTCCCGAAGTTGATGAATAAACATAAATTTGGGCAATGAAAAAGGTTTTGATTGCGATTTTTTACTTCGTCACGATGGACGACCACAATGAAATTCCGTAAACCACAAACTTTTTATAGTTTTTATCAAGACTGTCTTTGATTTTTTAGGGAAAACATATTATTTTCTTCTTCTTTGATCAAGTTGGTATTCTTATTTATTTGTGTCTTATTTGACTGAGCTGATTGATCAGGTTCCTCCTTATGAATTAAATAAAACTAATTTATTTTTATATTTTTTCCAACGTTCCATTAGCTTTGTTATATTAGGTTATCTATCGAAGAGGTGGTCACAATTGGCCACCGAGATTTTGTGATTTAACACCTTGTTAGTTCTTCCGTTGGAGCCACGTGAAAAATAAGATCTACGCCAAGAGACCAGCGTCGATTCAAGACCTCAAGGATAGAATTTGTGAGGCTATCGAGGACATTGAGGGCAGCCACTTTGCGATTTAGTTATGGACAATTTCATAAAAAGGATATGGTGCTGTAAGCTGATCAGCCATTTGGCTGATCTTGTTTTTCATTATTAACGGCATTTATCTCAAAATGCCATGTTTCTTTGAATACCAAAATAACACCTCTTGTTGGAATACCCAGTGCATTTCATTCGTTATATGTGTTAATATTAAAAAAAATCAAAATCACGAGGTTCCGTGCTTTAAATGTCTATCAAAATCAAATCAGCCAGCTTGTTTAAAATTTAATAGGTTGTATTTTAAACGAGTAGAGTGGATTTTATTGATTAAATACGAGATTCACTTCAGAAATGTGATTAACTGCGAGAGTAGCTGCAAAAGTTGCAGCCATCTGCAGAATATTCTATAACTGTTATTTCAGCACTAAGTAATACTGCGGCTCTAACAGCCTCTGCCGAATTTTACGACATTAGAATATAACAAATGAATTAATCGACAGATTCACTATCACAATTTTCTGTATGTAATAAATCAGTTCTGTGTACGATATACCAAATATACCAATTTATCTTTCAATCAGTTTGAGTAAAACTCGAAATGTTTTTTTTTCGGAATATTCATAGATCTAAACTTTCATTTTAGTTGGGAACATGGTCTGCGTTTTTTGTTGAAGCCAGCTTAATATCCATTCTGTACTCGCGTGTACAACATTTTGCCATTAATTCCAAATCATCTCGAAAATAAGACCTGATATGTCGTAGTACTATTTTGTTCTTTGTCTACTCTGTCTGATACTAAGTAATAAAATGCTGCCATCACAAAACGATCGCTCTGCGGTGTATGAATACATGTATATACACATATATACAATGTATTCTACATGTACATACATATATGCATAAAAATATATTTTATAGACTACGATGAAAGATTGACCCACATTTCGTTGTACTCGTTTCTTTGTAATTGACGAAATATCAAAATTTGAATATTTCTACAAATGCCCACAAATAGGTAAGTGAACGATGATTGATTGAAAAATCGTTAGGTTATGATATTTATTTAGTAGTCATTACATTTAAATACAATGTAACCGTTGGGATTTCCAATCAGAAGTTCACCGATCGGTAATCGATAACATCTGGATTGTTTTGTATCGAATTTCCGAGAATCTCTGTTGGTTTCTTTTGGAATCACTGTGCATTTATCGAAATGAAGTTTTGGGCGCATTCTATACGAAATTTGGTAAAACTCTCATGCTAGTGGACAACACTGACTGGAATATAAACATCTCAACATATCACGCACCAGAGATATGTGAATTAGTAATTTCCGGCGACTTTACGAGAAAGAGAGTAATCTCTAAGCCATGTACAAATTCTCTGGAAAAGCATTACCCGGGATTTTCAGTAAAAAGGACTTGGGATAATTGAACCTTCTTTCATGGAAAAACGCACTGAGTACGTACTTTGAAAATGGTTCTATGAATCCAAGGTAGGAACTTGTGGCACAACTATTAAAATAAAGGGTTTTCCAACAATAGCTGATATTTGGAATCACCCGGTATTTCGGTAGCTGTCACTTTTAAAGCTTTTATTCTTTGATATTTGTCAAGTAGAAACTATGCCATTACTAAAAATGGAACGATACACGCTTCAAGAACGTATTGAAATTATTAGAATTCACTACAGAAATGGTGAAAGCAGTCACAGTTCGCAAAACTAAAGCGGACCGTCGGACCGAAATACAGAAATTAGTGACAAGTTAGTGGTGTGAAGAATAAAACCCGTCTAATTCCGTCTAAGCGAAGTACAGAACATGGAAATGCATCCAAAACAATCGTTACTAATATTTATTTATTAGTATTATTTTACTATATTCAAATTATATCAAGCACAGCTCTCCGTCTGTGGAATGTTAACCGAAATTCGTAAGCAGTTCGCATTATTCGCTTACAAGGTCTAATTGTCTCAACAATTAAAAACACTCGGCCATCCGCCCCGAAATCGCTTTTCAGTTTGGGCCTTAGGGCTGCTCGAAATGCGCAATGATTTTGCGCAAAAATCCTTTCTGGCAAAGCGTGGCTATTTTAACATTTTAACAAGCAAATCTATTGTACAAGTATTTATTCGATTCGCATGTGATCGAATAGATGCCAATGCAATGAAAAAATATCATTAAAATGGAAGTTCAAAAATCATCCTCCACCCAGAAAACAGAGTGAAAGGAGGTTTTGAAATCAGTTTCAGTTAGAGCAATGGAAGGCAGTTGTACATTCTCGCTGTTGTAATTACAAAAAAATATCTTTCAAAGCTGAGCAATAATCTGAGAATTCCCCATTGACCTCATTAAATTTGGAGACAAGATCAGCCGGCAAGCGATTTCTAATAGTCTTAGTTTGACTATTACTTTAGAATACACCAGAAAATATTATTGTTTTCTATAAGTCATAATTGTTTTATCTAGAGGGTGTTCTTTTTTAGACGTGTGGTTTTTAAGAAGAATTTATCCTTATTATAGAAATAAGAGTTTGCGATTATTTTTTAAAAATGATTTCGGGCAAGTGGCTGGTTTGATCAAATTCCAGGCGAGAGGCCCAATTGTCGAACACTTTTTGCAGCATATGGGGCGATATGTCAGCAATAATGCGCCGCATATTCTCTTCCAAGGCGTCAATCGCGTCGGGCTTGTCTGCGTAGACAAGCGACTCTACATAACCCCACAAAAAATAGTCCTGCGGTGTTAGATCGCACGATCTTGGAGGCCACGCCACAGGCTCACAACGCCAGATAATACGTTCACCAAAAATTTCCTTCATCAAATTGATTGTTTCGTTGGCTGTATGGCCGTGTAGCGCTGTCTTGTTTGAACCGAAGGTCCTCCACAGCAACATCCTCCAATTCAGACATTAAAAAAGCATTAATTAGAGTCATGATTAATAGCGTTCCCCATTGACTGTGACATTGTTGTCGGCTTCATTTTTGAAGAAATATGGACAAACACTGACTTTTTGAGGATGTCAGGGCGTCTCAGCAATGTTTTGTGGATTTTCATTACTGCAAATGGGACAATTTTGTTTATCAACCTGCCCATTTAATAAAAATTGAACTTAATTGCTGAACAAAAGTTTCTTGTGAAAATCGGGATGGCCACCGATTATTTTGGTAATAAATTTGCGTTGTTCGGGAGTAAGTCTATTCATTGTGAAATGACAAACGAAACAGACCATAAATCAAGTGACAACTGCCAAAAAGACCAACTCCGAAAAAGGTGTGGCCAGATGGAAAACCTCACGTCTAAAAAAACACCCGGTATAAGAAAATCTTATAAAAATTCCTTGGACAAAATGACTGTTGCATAGCGCAATTCACAAAAGCTTTTTGTTAAATTTGTTTTCCAGGTTTAGTCACAGAGGCTAAACACAATTAAAGACGCTGGCGTCGTCCGGGCATTTCTCATGTGATTGGGCGAAAAATCACCGCGTCTGGCGAGTACCCGCTTCATTAGAATTGTTTCATTTTCTTAGCAGCTCAACCTTTATTGGGGTATTTCAAAAAATGTTATTTCCACACATATTTAGGTGACAAATATAAACATCTCCAGTGATTCTGGATGTTTTTTTGTGGAATTTTGTGTTGAAAATGCCTTTGGTTTCTTTCAACATTGGCTATCCGGTTCACGTGGTCCTGATGGTCCCTGAGTTGAGGGTCATCTGTACGGTTCACGTTCGTTGTCTTGCAATTTTAATTTACCGGGATAGGGAAATTATTTCAAACATTTCCAGATACAAAAAATGTGCACCATTTGTGTAGCACCATCAATTACTTTATGGCGACGTACTTGGAATTCTTCGTGAAAACGTTAATTTCCAATCAATTATTTTTATAATTTAAATACATGAAATATCACAAACATGCACACCCAATTTTTTGTGTATACATTTGGCATTTTATTTTGCAATTTCAATTTTGTCGGTGTGTGTGTTTGAATTTTGTTTTCAAATTGAATTCTCATCATAACAAAAATATGTTGTTGAAAATTTCTTTGGAAAACATTAAACCTTTTAAGATATCTATTGCGGATATTGACCTGTTGCAGGAACACACCGATTATTGAAATTATGATGTTTAATAGCATCATAAGGGGGTGTATTAGGGTGTACTGAAAGATATGTTTTGTGGAGGCACAAAGTTTCTTTGTGAAAAAGTGATAAAGTTTTTTATGAATTCAAAGCCACCACTTTTTAATATATTGTCGGTATATAGCAAAAAGATCTCAAGACACATAATTGTGTTTCTGAATTATTGAGGATTTTAAGTGTATGAGTGTTTTGGCCATAGAATGAGTTGTTTTGATACAATAACTACAAAACTAGTTTAAATAGATATGAGACATTTTTTGAAGGGTCTTGTGTTCATAAGAGTTTATAATAGCTTCATAAACCTTTATTAGGAAAAATATGTGAAAATTGTTTTTGTATTTTCAACACATGTTTCTTCACAAAGTTTTATCAAGCTGTTATACATTTTTATAAATACGAGACTTGTGTGATACTTTTGCATTATTAAGCCAAATGTGGAAATGAGCTCTGTTTGCAGCACACCGACGATATATTTCAGTTTACACTAATCTCGTCAATCTCGAGTCATAGCAACCTCAAAGAAGAAAAAAATCTGTCCAATCATTTAGCAAATTTGCAAATGTATAAAAAAAAAAATATTTATATGTAGATACATAGAATTTTATATACATATGTATGTATGTACATTTAGTACGAATATTTTCTGCCAAGAATTGTCGTCATACTTTGCTGAAGTGGGAGGCTGAATAAATTGGGCATTACGCACAATATTACTTTTTTTCTTCTTATGTTTTTAAACCAGGAAATAAAAAGATTTTAGTCGGATGGTCCAAATAAAGAAAATTCCCATTATTTTTGTAACACGATTTCATTCAGTTGTCTGTTTCGGCTGGCTTAGCAGTAGCGCATCCTGTCAACCCAGATTTTCAAGGTCCTTAGTCATCCGCCGCACAGTGGTCAGAATGATAAAAAAAAAGTTGTAGGTAAAATCTTTGAATATCGAACAATTGGATATATGTCTGAAATAGGTACTTTCAAAGTTTACTTCTTTTCATATTCAGCGACCTAGTTTTCCAAGACCTTGCTGACGCTTTCTGGCTCTATCTCGCTAGTAGCTTGTTGGATTTTTTGCCTAAGGTCCTGGCGGACTCTGACAAAAAAATATACCGCCCCACTGTGGTCCAGAATAATAACAAAGTTTGATATATTTCAGAAATACATATTTTCGTATTCTGAGATGTTATGTGGGAGACATTTTTATACCCTCACCCTGCGGGTAGGAGGGTATATATCATTTGATACGGCTCAAAAGTGTAACACATAGAAATATCCACATTAGACCCCAGGTGTCTTTGAACCAAATTCGATTCATGACTTTCTGAATCGTTTGAGCCATGTCCATCTGTACGTCCGCTGTCCTGCTGGTACGCACGATAACTTTCGAAAGAGTTAAGCAATCCCTCTGAAATTTGGCATGGCTTAATATTTTCCCAAAACTGCTTATAGGAGTGCATATGGGCTATATGGCCACACCCCTTCGGGTACCTCCCATACAAATCGTCTATTTTGCCCACTTTAGAAATCGTGTAATAATATCAATACGCCCAACGCGATCTTGCCCAAATTTTGTATTAAGTGAAGCTATAGCTAGAGAAAGTTTGGGACAAAAACTTGGAAGTCTGGCAACTCCCCTTCTGGTACCTCCCATACAAATGTACCATTGCATCCACTTTAGAAATCGTGTAATTATATAAATTCGCTCATCGAATCTTTCCGAAATTCTATATTTAGTAAAGCTTTAACTACATGCAATTTTCAAGAAAAAACTCTGCTTGATTGCAGGCAATATATACGGATCCATTTTGTATTTGTTGCATATTGTGATGTTTAAAATATTTTTTTTCATATTTAGAATTTCCGACTATTTTCGATTTTTGAAGAGCATTTGATCAAATCAAGTTGAAATTATTTACGTTTTAATACTTTACTAGTTTCTTTGCTTATCGAATTGAATGAATTGACAAAATAAAATGCAATACATTGTTAATATTTATAGTTGCCAGTTTAAAATGCTGTATTTGGAATTTCAGTCAGATTTCTCATTAGAAGGCCACTTCACATTTTACATTTTGCGACCTTAGAATACCAAGATTTGAAATTTTTTTTGGAAAATTTTCCTATATATCTTATCCTACTATAATGGGTATAAATAGAAACAGATTAACTAATAGTGGTTGAACAAAACTAATGACTTCTAAGAACTATAACATATTAAACATTGATGTTACGTTTTATCAAAACTATTTACTTTGGTTGGCAGTTGAAACCTTATCGCGATTTGTCGATATTTTCATGGAGCGTATGATTAATATTTTTCTAATCCTCAGAACTCTCATACGCCACGGTGACACATTGTACAATGGAGTTCAATCTTTTGCAGTTGCATGTCCATTCAGTGCTGCCGAACAATATTTGGGGAAAATCATCAAAACTCAAAAACACGTATTTTTGTTTAAAATCAGAAAACAACGAATTTTTATTTGAGAAAATATTACATTGAATTCATAAGTAGTAAACCAAATTCGGTACGTACGTGGTTTTTAATCTGGCCACACTTTTTTCGAAGTGGGTTTTTGTGACCGTCACTGTCACTTGATTTATGCTCAGTTTGGTTTGCCATTTCATAATGAATAGACTTATTCCGTAAAAACGTTTGGTCAATGGGCCCAAAACCAGATGGCCACCGATCCCGATTTTCACAAGAAAATTCTGTTCAGCGATGAACCGTGAATGCGCCGGTTAAAAATTTCCCCATTTGGAGTAATAAAAATCCACAATTCATTGTTGAGACGCCGTTACATTCTCAAAAAGTCAGATTTTGATGTCCATGGGCAGAGGGCATCAGTGGTCCATATTTCTTCAAAAATGAAGTCGGCCACAATGTTACAGTCAAGGGGGAACGATGTTGAGACATGATTAATGACTTTTTCGTTCCTCAATAGGAGGATGTTGATGTGGTCGACCTTTGGACCAACGAAACCAAATTTTTTTAAAAATAATCGCATACCCTTATCTTTATAATAAAGATAAATTCTTGGTCATAACATTATATATACGTTTGCTTTCAGATTCAAAAAACACACGACTAAAACCAACACCCTTTATAATAAAAAGAAAAATTAATCATACAAATTGTTGGAGTTCTGTAAATTTTTTTAAAAATTGCCACACAATTTTTTTTTTATGACTTCAGTGATTTTTAATCTGATTGATAGTTACAGAGTAATAAATAAATTAAAGACGATTTTTTTTGACGAATCATAAAAATTCAATATTACAAAAAAGTGCAAATTTTCAAAAGTTTATTTATTTAATTGAAATTAAATTAAAAACTACTTTCCATATAAAATTGTTTTGACAAAAATGGTAGGCATTTTTTTTTAAACGTAATTTTACGAAACATAAATTTTCATAATGAATAGTTCGATTTTCTCACAAAATAAGTTTTAATCCAAGTGCTTTTTAAGCTGATTGATTCAGAGTTATAAACAAATTTAAGTCAAAAAGACAATTGTTCCTGAAATTTTTTTTGTTTTTAAAAAAGAGTTAAAAATTTAAAAATTACAAAAACTGTAAGTTTTCAGTAGTTAATTTCTTTAATTGAAAGAAATTTTTTTTTTTGAAAAAATTTGCCACAAAATTAGTTTTAATCCAAATGTTTTTTAAGCCGATTGATTCAGAGTTATAAACAAATTTAAGTTGAAAACCATTTTTTTTCGTTTTGGTTTATTTATTTAATTGAAAGAAAAATTTTTTTTTTGAAAGAGTTTGCGCAAAATTTTTTTAGTATATGACTTTAGTTAGTTTTAATCTGAGTCAGGCCCAATAAATGAGTCAACGTTGATCTTCGTTTAAACTGAAGTTAAACTTCATTAATTTTTTCACTCAAAGCTACGTCCAATATTGGGGCGTTCAAGAGCCTTAACGAAAGAAGAAGAAGAATCAAAAATATTTTAGTTCATCAACTTCCACAAATAAACTAAATCACATAAATGAGGCAGCTGCATAATTTAGTTGATGTTGGTTTCCCACCACCACCACCAGTTCCATACATGTGTCTTTGGGCCGTGCCAATGTTTATTTAGCAGAGTTTTTTCATTCTCATATTTTTCCTAGAAATCTTATGCTACCAAAATCCACTACAAAAGTTTAATATTATTTTTGAATTATTCAACGGAAACATATGTTTTCTGATCCAGGTGTGAGTGTTGCCATATCAACAGCCGGAAATGTACATTATTTTGAGTGACTACTCTAAAACGAATTTGAAGTATGAAATCAGTTTTATTGGGAACTGAGTTTTACATAATTTTTGGTTTAACTACGATCTCATTTAGTGGACCCCAGGATTATAAACAAACATGTTTTTGTAAAAAAAATGTTTTTTCGTTTTAAAAAAAAATTAAAAATTCGAAAAATGCCAAAAAAAAGGGTAAACTTTCAACGGTTTATTTATTTCATATTATTGGGAGATTTTCGATCTAAGTCTACAAAAACTAATTTAAAAAAAAATATTTTTTTTTATAAGAATTTTTTTCTTCTGACCATTTTTGTATTTTTTACTAATACACACCCGTTTTTGCTACTGTTTCCCAACTTATTTTATTTTGGTGACAATTTATGGTATAATTTTTTTCCGTAATTATTTTTGAACATTAACTGCATGTTTCCATAAAACGAATTTGTTCGTCCGTTACATATTGTCAAAATTAAAGGCGCAATAAAATAGATTTTTGTCAGTAATGAGAGGTTATACTTTTGGGATTGTGTTCCATATGTCGATATCCAAGGCACATTTACAAGGTAGTCTTGACAATCAGCTGATATTTTTTTTTTCTTTTGGTCTGTAAGCGAATGTGTCATTTAGAAATGACGTTTTATTTCTATTTTGAATATGACGTTTGAAAATTCGAATTCATTCGTTATTGGTTTTTTATTTTGAATTGAATTATAAAAATTCAATTTGTGATATTTTGTAAGTTGAAATTTGTGGAAAAATAAAAATAAATAAACATGAATATAGATTTGTTGACATTTTCATAACAACTTCAATCAGATGTCTCTGATAGTTCCGTTGTCTAATCAAAAACAAATTGCATGTTGTTATTGTAGTGTTGTATTTGTTGTACCTGATGCGATAACCTTGTAAATGTGCCTTGTCGATATCTAACATATATCTGAAAACCACAATTGAATAATATCTGAAACTCATTTTATAATATTTCCAATATTGACGATTTGTAACGAACGAACATATTCGTTATATTGAAAGAGGCAGTATATTCTTTTCATTATTGTGAATATACACGTATTGAAGTACATTTTCGCTATTTTTTGTTTCGTTTCAAAACGAAAAATGTCTGTTTTCGTATGGAACTATGAACATGCCTCGTACATTCAGCGACAATCGCTTTTCTATCAAAACTCTAATGGTGTTAAATATAACAAAGAACTAATCCCTTTTATACTACGCCCCTGTGGTGGTCAGCAAACACATTCACCTCCGTGCTAGTGCGTCGGTATTGCCTGAATGTGCATTTGCATTTCTATACATGATGTCTGTACTCAGACGCGCGCGCGTGTGTGTGTGTGTGTGTATGCGTCCCAAATACTATTTTACAGATATGAAGAAATTTAAATTGCATTTTTCATTCTCTTGCATTAACGAATGGTGCAAATTAATTATAATGGGATTTTTGTAAATAAATAATGAATTTTTAATTGTGTTCATTGCAGATGGTCGGAGTGATACTGATATCGGTCGGCGTTATTACACTGGGCGGTGCGGGATCTCCATTGGGTGCCTATACCATAACAATACTGGGCGCCTTGGTCTTGACCCTATGTTGTGCTGGAAGCTTTGCTGCATTGCGTGAATCCTACATGTTGTCGATGGTGGTGAGTATAAAGAAATGTCAGCCATACTTTCAGAGGGAGATGTCAATCGTGTTTCATGTGTTCATACAAATACTTTTATTAATAGTAATAGTTTTACATTCAGTCATTTCGATTTAGGGAGTTTATTTGCAATTCATAGTTTGCGCCCTTAAACCTGTTATGATTACGGACTTCAATTGGACTTTGGAATCACTAATCCTGACGTCTGTTGGTCAGGATTAGTGATTTCCCCCTGTCCAAAGACAACAATTCCATAGACAACCGTTCGGATCTTCCATTTCATTTGCCCAACAATGTTTTCAATTGCAAAATAACCCTTTCACGACCATGGACCCCGCTCCACTTTCTGTACGTGTTTGCCTAAAAAGAAATTGATGTATGGGTGACCGTAGAACACATGACTGTATAAGTAATTGCTTCGTAGGGTAATTTTGTATGAAATTTAAAAAATGCTATCATCTTCATTGGTTCGCTCATGAGTTGCAATTTCAATTCACCCGCTCCATGGCATTATCAATGAAATCACATAGCTGGTTATCTAGGAACCAGACAAATGTTCCTGGACATTAGGGTGGTGTGATAAGGTACTTTTGGCACATGTGACGTTTCAATTTATTTCCTGCTGATTTCCGGCTGGGTTACAGACGGTCATATTTCTCAAATAATCCGGGTTATCCGGGTGAAATAAATTTGTCTACGTCATTTTTTCTTTCAAGAAAGAGAATTGTTTTCGTATTATGAAAAATACCGCAGGGGTGGAGTGAAAACATATTTTGTTTTTGAATTTGAAAATTTCACACTCGGAAAAGGCTGAAAAATAAAAAACAATTTTTTTTTAAATGTTTAGGGTCCTTCAAATTTTGAAATATTTGCTAATTGGTTAAAAAATTTAAAAAAAAATATTCTCAAAAGTAATGAATCAAAATTTACATCTTTGAGCTCGTTCCGTAAACGAATAAAAGTAATTTGAGGCAAAGAAGAGGATGATGGACCAATATTCGTGGCTTTCGTATGGTTAATTGTAAAGTTAATTATTAAAAAAAAAAATGTTTTACTTATGCGAGACTTTCCATAAAAAGGACTATATATAATGTAACCTTCTTTCATTTAAACGAACTGGGTGTGTACTTTTGAAATTGTTCTATGGAACGAAGAACGAGAAACTTGTGGCACAACTATTAAAATACATGACTGTACAATTTAAATTCAATATTAATGAGCTTGGATGAAAATAGTCACTTATTTCCATTTGATTGAGTTGTCTCAAATGTGGTTGACACATATTTTTTAGGGGTCGTTTGTTTTGCCCAAGGCTTCAGAGTTGACTCAAAAAAATCTTTTCATAACATAAATTGATTCGAATTGATTACAACTGGTTGTAAAACTGAGTTGAACAACAAAGTACAATTTTATAACCAATTTCCTATCCCATCTCAATGGCGTCAACATGATAGTCTATATTATTGCCTTGATTCTAGACAAGACTAGCAAAAGCCAGCTACTTCGTAGGCGTACATTTTCCTTCCCAGTAAAACACAAAATAGTTTTTAATTGCATTGGTTTACAAAAAAAATGCTTAATTCCGACTCAGAACCTTTATCGCATTTGTCAAATTTTTGGCGGTGGATATTAATTTTGAAATACATGTTCACACTTTTTTAATGTTCCCCATTCCCAGTCCCTTTTTCTACATATTGCAATTGCTGTTATCAAACTCGGAACAATTTTCAAACATTTGTTTGAAACTTCGACTTCTCGCCTTGTATGATTATTTTTAAAACGTTTTTCCACCTCCCCTATATTTTACCCATCTTGGACCATTTTATCCAGTTTTGGTACATTTTGAAACTCTTACCAATGAGTTGTTGCAAAGCGTACTTATGGTTTCGAATGGTTTTGGGGATAAATTTTTCCCCTTTTGCCATTTTTATTCCTTTCCTATCCGAATTTCGAAAAATCCGTTCATAGCAAATTTCATGGTTCTGGCTTCAGCCATTGACAATGCCAGTCAGTCAGCCACTCAAGTACAAGCTGGCGCAAAAGTAAACATCCGATGTTTTTTTGGCTGTAATTAAAAAAAAAATGAAAAAATTGATTCTTCTTGTGGATTATTTTTATTTGGTCTTTTACATTTTTACATCAAGTCGAGAATATGATGTCATGTAAATGGCCGCCGCCACAGTTGCCACTGACATTAGGGGCCAATCGCAAAATGTATAGCATTTTCTGATAGGAGGATTACTTTTGCGCCACCTGTTATTATATATGCATATATATATACTCATTTCTGCCGATAACGACTTTTTCACACACATTTTTATTTTTTCCCCTTTGGTACCTTTTTATCCCGTTTTGGTACTTTTTGGACACTTTTTCGACCCTTCTCCAACTATTATCCACTTTTTTTTTTTTGCAAAAAATCGGTTTCAATCGATTTCCCACCTTTTTATCCCATTTTGGCTCATTTTCCATTAAATCCAATTTTGGGCCCATTCCTGTCGATTACAATTTTTTTTTACACTTTTTTGTTTTCCCCTTTTTTGCTTTTTTTTATACCGTTTCGGTACGTTTTTGCCACTTTATCAACCCTTCTCCAACTATTATCCAATTTTTTGCCAAAAATCTGTTTCACTCGTTATTATTTTATCCCCTTTTTGGTCCTTTTTTATCCCGTCTTTGCCTTTTTTCGTCCCACCTCTGCCTCATTTCTACCTGTTGTTGATTAGTTCTCATTTATATTATACTAGTTTTGGGCCCGTTTTGGACCCTCTTACATTACATCCAATTTTGAGACGATTCCTGTCGATTACAATTTTTTTGTTCGCCTTTTGTACTTTTTTTATACCGTTTTGGTACCTGGTGACCACTTTTTCGTCTCTTCTCTACCTATGTTTTTGCCAAAAATTTGTTTAAAAATAAAATCCACCTTTTTCAACCCACCTCTAACTCATTTCCACCTGTTTTTGCCAATCCTAATCATGGACAAATTTCCAACAAAAAATACAATATTCGATTATTTTGTATTTTTGCGTATTTCGATGGGTTTTGGAGACTCATATTCCCGTTTTCCCCAACCGGCGACCAACTTGATCTCACACGTTACAATTGGTTGTACAATTTGAGCAAGTTGTACAACCAAGTTATACAATTTGAGGAAGTTGTACAAACCAGTTCAATAGAATTTATCATGATGATAAATTCTATTGAACATACTACAGCATTTTCAGCGTTCTAATTATGAGATTTTTAATTAAAAGTCGTGCGTTTAACCGAATTGGACTGTATTTCCGTTATTTTAATTTTTGCAGTTTTGCGACCATCTCTTTTTTTTTTTAATTTTACTTTAGCGTTTTTTTTTTTGCAAAAATTTACAAATTTGAAATTTTCCACCTTTTTTTTTTTTTTAAATATTTTCCTTATTTCGTATCGAAAACTATATTTCATTCAGAGTCACTTTGTTATCATATTTTATTTGACTCCACCCTACTGGACATGTCGCATGTCCAATTACAATTCCTCACTTGTAGCAGGTTTATTTTGTGTCCTTTGGGCTTCTCTTTGTTCGAAAGAAAAATGGTCTTCAAGTGTTCTAGGTTGAATTCATCTAGCAAAAATGCCTTAGTTTGTCAGTTTCACATTTTCATGTTTCAAAAGGAAATCGTTTTTAGATAAATCCAGGATCTCCAGTTTAGTGAATAACAAATAAAACCTCTGTATTCCTGCGATCGATCGACAAGTCTTTGTATGTTGTTGTATTTATTGAAACATTTTCTTATTTTTACAGTTTGTTGGTCTGGGCGCATTTACCGTCGTCTGCGAAACCATTTTCATGATCAGCTTCGCAGCCATGAAGAACGATTTCATGGAGATGACCAAAGAGCGCGTCGACAATGCCTGGGCACAGGAACAGATCAAACCGGGTGCCATGTTTGATATTCAAATACAGGTGAGTCATCGTCGTAGTCGTCGAACCTTCGGATAAGCTAATTGCATTTGTTCTCCATTCTCTTTGCAGTATGAATGCTGTGGCATGGACAGTCCTCAGGATTATTTAAAGGATGACGACGATATACTGCCTTCAAGTTGTTGCCGTTTGGGCGATTGTTCCGACAGCAATAACATTTTCTCCAAGGGCTGTGATACAATGGCTATCAATTTCATTGATAGCCAAAGTGATAATTTGATTTTGTCATTGGTGGGTCTGGTGGGCCTCGAGGTAAGCACCGAACCCTGAATTGCATTTAAGCTCATTCTCACCGTATTGTCCATTTCAGGCCCTCGCCATTGTGTCGGCCTATTATTTGGCCAAAGTCGTCCAGACTCGAGTACAAAAATCGGAACAAATTGTTATTAATGAATGATGGATTCATTGGTGCGGCGAACACAAAATCTTGTTGCAATTTGAAATTGTTACTTTTTTTTTACGTTAAGAAAATTTTCTCATTGTAAGAGTTAGTTTTCATGGTTCAATGAGTCAACAATACTTAATTATGTTTTAACGTTTATAAATGCAATTTTTAATACAACTCAAAGCAAAGAATCCCATTGACCATTGGAGCTTCTTTTAGACGAATAAAATTACGTATTGAAATCGATTGGAAAGATGCCACGCATTTGTTTCTCATGAGTATTCGTTCAAAGGAGGTTCCATTGCATGTTTCATTTACAAAAAAACCTCAAGAGACTACAAGACTTAAATTAGTCTTGCAAAAATTGTGGGAACTACATTATTAACGAAATGAATCAAAAATAGGTCAGGGCGCGTAATCAGTTACTCATACTAGGGCACCGCACAAATTGCGGTAAAGACATCATGAGTATAGAAATAATTGACCACAGAAAACCAAATTTATTTTAAGGTTCCATGAAGGAAGGAACTTGCTGAAATACGTGAGCTATGCATTCCATAATTTGCATACTCACTGATCGAAATGTAACACCAAAGTACAACCAAAATATAACACAGACTGATTGCAGTGAGGCAAATTTTAAAATGTCAACAACTAGATTCGTATATTAGGGTGAATACATTTTGTTCTACGAATTCTATGATGATTTTGAGCTAATTTTTTTTTGGCATATGGCCAAAGTCCTTCTTTTTTTAAATTGAAATCTAGAGGATTTTCTGTGCATGTATTCCAAACCATTCCAAGTAGATAAAAATTCCAAACCATTCCAAAGTACATATACGAGCTGAGTTAAAATATTTATATCAGCGTTTTAAATGGAATTTATGTTTCCTTAACAGCAATTTCGATGCGCTTGCTTGAATGGTTAGGAGAATACTTCTTCTTGGTATGAACATATGTATTCCCTCGAGTCCAATAATTTCCATTTGGTATTAATTTCATTTTGAATGCACTATAACAAAATATCAAAATAAGAAAAAAAATATTTTCGGACAAAAAACAAGAAAGGGGTCTTTCAAAAATTTGCAAAATTTAAAAAAATAGATTTGTTTGAAAATTTGCTCATCGATAGACGTTGGAATTGTGATGCTGACACTGTGGTACTTTTTTTTTTCACATTAGAATTTTCCGAGTTATTGGACTTTTAAAAATCGTATTCGGAGTGGACGTTTTTTACTCATATCTTGAAAACCTGCTAAGCAATCCAATAATTTCCACTTGGTATTAATTTCATTTTGAATGCACTAAATAGCTACTATAACGAAATACCAAAATAAGAAAAAAAATATTTTCGGACAAAAAACAAGAAAGGGGTTTTTTTTTTTTTTTTTTTTTTTTTTTAAATTGGTTTATTAACAATGAAATTAGATAATACAAAATAATAATTATGCCTCTGCGCCATATTGGCTTTTTAGAGGCTAGTAGGCAACTATAAACTCATTTCATATAATAATATTATCATATAGTAATCTATATATGCAATTTGTATATTTCAAATTTTTATATTCAAATTTTTTAAATAATCAAAGAAAAAATAGAATCAATATATTAGAAGCATTTCCACATTATCAATTAAGTATTGTTTTAACTGGTTTTTAAATGTAGATAAAACCTCGATTGTTTTCAAACTGGTTGGAAGTCTATTGAATTCAGTAGGACCAGAAAAGGTAATGCGTTGTTTAGTTAGTTCTAAACGACATCTGACAGTGCTTAGGTTTGAAGCTTGCCTTGTCACCCGTTGCGAGTGAAAACTATTTTGCTGAAAAGATACGGTGTGCGATCCGATTCCTTTAATTGACTTATATACATGCATATTTATTTGCTGTTTGTAAAGACCTCTCACTGGAAGTATATTTCGCGCGTAGTTTCTGAACAAAGTCAACGTACTAAATCGGAGGGGAAGGTTAAAAACCACTTTTAATGCCTTATTTTGCGACGATTGCAGCGATTTCAAAGCATTGTTTGATTTGCACGCATATACAACAGGCAAGTATGTCAAATGTGAATGGATAAGTGATTGGTAGATCAGCATCTTTAGGTCTACATTTAATTTATTCCTAAATTTACGAAGGATTCCAATTCCCGATGATACTTTGGACTTTAATCGCGAAATATGATTGTCCCACTGTAGATTATGGGCCAACTCCATTCCAAGATAAGATACACTGTCTGATTCAGCAATCAATTTACCATCCACATGGACACTCATGGCAACGTCATTTTTAGAGTCATATGGCCTAAATCTTACAAATTTAGTTTTACCTGCATTCAACAATAGTTTATTAAGCCTCAAAAACTCAGCCAATATCGAAGAATCATATTCAATCTGTGTTTGCAATACTTTTGCATGACTGTAGCCGTAAAGTAAGCATATATCATCGGCATACATGAATAATTTCCCCATAAAATTAATATTTTTTATATCATTTATAAAATTTTTGAATAAAAGTGGACCTAGAACGCTGCCTTGTGGCACTCCACACACACACTCCTTTCAAAAATTTGCAAAATTTAAAAAAATAGATTTGTTTGAAAATTTGCTCATCGATAGACGTTGGAATTGTGATGCTGACACTGTGGTACTTTTTTTTCTCACGTTAGAATTTTCGCTTTCAAAAATTTGAAAAATTTAAAAAAAATAGATTTGTTTGAAAATTCTCACATTAGAATTTTCGGAGTTATTGGACTTTTAAAAATGGTATTCGGAGTGGACTTTTTTTGCTCATATCTTGAAAACCTGCTAAGCAATCCAATAATTTCCACTTGGTATTAATTTCATTTTGAATGCACTAAATAGCTACTATAACGAAATATCAAAATAAGAAAAAAAAATTTTCGGACAAAAAACAAGAAAGGGGTCAGCCTTTCAAAAATTTGCAAAATTTAAAAAAATAGATTTGTTTGAAAATTTGCTCATCGATAGACGTTGGAATTGTGATGCTGACACTGTGGTACTTTTTTTTCTCACATTAGAATTTTCGGAGTTATTGGACTGTTAAAAATCGTATTCGGAGTGGACTTTTTTTACTCATATCTTGAAAACCTGCTAAGCAATCCAATAATTCCCACTTTTTATTAATTTAAAAAAATAGATTTGTTTGAAAATTTGCTCAATTTTTTTTAAAAATCGTATTCGGAGTGGACTTGTTTTGCTCATATCTTGAAAACCTGCTAAGCAATCCAATAATTTCCACTTGGTATTAATTTCATTTTGAATGCACTAAATAGCTTCTATAACGAAATATCAAAATAAGAAAAAAAATATTTTCGGACAAAAAAAATTTGCAAAATTTAAAAAAAATAGATTTGTTTGAAAATTTGCTCATCGATAGACGTTGGAATTGTGATGCTGACACTGTGGTACTTTTTTTCACATTAGAATTTTCTGAGTTATTGGACTTTTAAAAATCGTATTCGGAGTGGACTTTTTTTTGCTCATATCTTGAAAATCTTGCTCATCGATAGACGTTGGAATTGTGATGCTGACGCTGTGGTACTTTTTTTCTCACATTAGAATTTTCGGAGTTATTGGACTTTTATAAAATCGTATTCGGAGTGGACTTGTTTTACTCATATCTTGAAAACCTGCTAAGCAATCCAATAATTTCCACTTGGTATTAATTTCATTTTGAATGCACTAAATAGCTTCTATAACGAAATATCAAAATAGGAAAAAAAATATTTTCGGACAAAAAACAAGAAAGGGGTTAGCCTTTCAAAAATTTGCAAAATTTAAAAAAATAGATTTGTTTGAAAATTTGCTCATCGATAGACGTTGGAATTGTGATGCTGACACTGTGGTACTTTTTTTTCTCACATTAGAATTTTCCGAGTTATTGGACTTTTAAAAATCGTATTCGGAGTGGACTTGTTTTGCTCATATCTTGAAAACCTGCTAAGCAATCCAATAATTTCCACTTGGTATTAATTTCATTTTGAATGCACTAAATAGCTTCTATAACGAAATATCAAAATAAGAAAAAAAATATTTTCGGACAAAAAAAATTTGCAAAATTTAAAAAAAATAGATTTGTTTGAAAATTTGCTCATCGATAGACGTTGGAATTGTGATGCTGACACTGTGGTACTTTTTTTCACATTAGAATTTTCTGAGTTATTGGACTTTTAAAAATCGTATTCGGAGTGGACATGTTTTGCTCATATCTTGAAAATCTTGCTCATCGATAGACGTTGGAATTGTGATGCTGACGCTGTGGTACTTTTTTTCTCACATTAGAATTTTCGGAGTTATTGGACTTTTATAAAATCGTATTCGGAGTGGACTTGTTTTACTCATATCTTGAAAACCTGCTAAGCAATCCAATAATTTCCACTTGGTATTAATTTCATTTTGAATGCACTAAATAATATCAAAATAAGAAAAAAAAATTTTCGGACAAAAAACAAGAAAGGGAACAGCCTTTCAAAAATTTGCAAAATTTAAAAAAATAGATTTGTTTGAAAATTTGCTCATCGATAGACGTTGGAATTGTGATGCTGACACTGTGGTACTTTTTTTTCTCACATTAGAATTTTCCGAGTTATTGGACTTTTAAAAATCGTATTCGGAGTGGACTTGTTTTGCTCATATCTTGAAAACCTGCTAAGCAATCCAATAATTTCCACTTGGTATTAATTTCATTTTGAATGCACTAAATAGCTTCTATAACGAAATATCAAAATAAGAAAAAAAATATTTTCGGACAAAAAAAATTTGCAAAATTTAAAAAAAATAGATTTGTTTGAAAATTTGCTCATCGATAGACGTTGGAATTGTGATGCTGACACTGTGGTACTTTTTTTCACATTAGAATTTTCTGAGTTATTGGACTTTTAAAAATCGTATTCGGAGTGGACTTTTTTTTGCTCATATCTTGAAAATCTTGCTCATCGATAGACGTTGGAATTGTGATGCTGACGCTGTGGTACTTTTTTTCTCACATTAGAATTTTCGGAGTTATTGGACTTTTATAAAATCGTATTCGGAGTGGACTTGTTTTACTCATATCTTGAAAACCTGCTAAGCAATCCAATAATTTCCACTTGGTATTAATTTCATTTTGAATGCACTAAATAGCTTCTATAACGAAATATCAAAATAGGAAAAAAAATATTTTCGGACAAAAAACAAGAAAGGGGTTAGCCTTTCAAAAATTTGCAAAATTTAAAAAAAATAGATTTGTTTGAAAATTTGCTCATCGATAGACGTTGGAATTGTGATGCTGACGCGTGGTACTTTTTTTCTCACATTAGAATTTTCGGAGTTATTGGACTTTTATAAAATCGTATTCGGAGTGGACTTGTTTTGCTCATATCTTGAAAACCTGCTAAGCAATCCAATAATTTCCACTTGGTATTAATTTCATTTTGAATGCACTAAATAGCTTCTATAACGAAATATCAAAATAGGAAAAAAAATATTTTCGGACAAAAAACAAGAAAGCCTTTCAAAAATTATTACTCATATCTTGAAAACCTGCTAAGCAATCCAATAATTTCCACTTGGTATTAATTTCATTTTGAATGCACTAAATAGCTTCTATAACGAAATATCAAAATAGGAAAAAAAATATTTTCGGACAAAAAACAAGAAAGGGGTTAGCCTTTCAAAAATTTGCAAAATTTAAAAAAAACAGATTTGTTTGAAAATTTTCTCATCGATAGACGTTGGAATTGTGATGCTGACACAGTGGTACTTTTTTTACTCACATTAGGACTTTTAAAAATCGTATTCGGAGTGGACTTTTTTTTGCTCATATATTGAAAATCTTGCTCATCGATAGACGTTGGAATTGTGATGCTGACACTGTGGTACTTTTTTCTCACATTAGAATTTTCGGAGTTATTGGACTTTTAAAAATGGTATTCGGAGTGGACTTTTTTTTGCTCATATCTTGAAAACCTGCTAAGCTATCCAATAATTTCCACTTGGTATTAATTTCATTTTGAATGCACTAAATAGCTACTATAACGAAATATCAAAATAAGAAAAAAAATATTTTCGGACAAAAAACAAGATAGGGGTTAGCCTTTCAAAAATTTGCAAAATTTAAAAAAAATAGATTTGTTTGAAAATTTGCTCATCGATAGACGTTGGAATTGTGATGCTGACGCGTGGTACTTTTTTCTCACATTAGAATTTTCGGAGTTATTGGACTTTTAAAAATCGTATTCGGAGTGGACTTGTTTTACTCATATCTTGAAAACCTGCTAAGCAATCCAATAATTTCCACTTGGTATTAATTTCATTTTGAATGCACTAAATAGCTTCTATAACGAAATATTAAAATAGGAAAAAAAATATTTTCGGACAAAAAACAAGAAAGGGGTTAGCCTTTTAAAAATTTGCAAAATTTAAAAAAAATAGATTTGTTTGAAAATTTGCTCATCGATAGACGTTGGAATTGTGATGCTGACACTGTGGTACTTTTTTCTCACATTAGAATTTTCGGAGTTATTGGACTTTTAAAAATGGTATTCGGAGTGGACTTTTTTTTGCTCATATCTTGAAAACCTGCTAAGCAATCCAATAATTTCCACTTGGTATTAATTTCATTTTGAATGCACTAAATAGCTACTATAACGAAATATCAAAATAAGAAAAAAAATATTTTCGGACAAAAAACAAGAAAGGGGTTAGCTTTGCAAAAATTTGCAAAATTTAAAAAACATAGATTTGTTTGAAAATTTGCTCATCGATAGACGTTGGAATTGTGATGCTGACACTGTGGTACTTTTTTTTTCTCACATTAGAATCTTCGGAGTTATTGGACTTTTAAAAATCGTATTCCGAGTGGACTTGTTTTGCTCATATCTTGAAAACCTGCTAAGCAATCCAATAATTTCCACTTGGTATTAATTTCATTTTGAATGCACTAAATAGCTTCTATAACGAAATATCAAAATAAAAAAAAAAATATTTTCGGACAAAAAAAATTTGCAAAATTTAAAAAAAATAGATTTGTTTGAAAATTTGCTCATCGATAGACGTTGGAATTGTGATGCTGACACTGTGGTACTTTTTTTCACATTAGAATTTTCTGAGTTATTGGACTTTTAAAAATCGTATTCGGAGTGGACTTTTTTTTGCTCATATCTTGAAAATCTTGCTCATCGATAGACGTTGGAATTGTGATGCTGACGCTGTGGTACTTTTTTTCTCACATTAGAATTTTCGGAGTTATTGGACTTTTATAAAATCGTATTCGGAGTGGACTTGTTTTACTCATATCTTGAAAACCTGCTAAGCAATCCAATAATTTCCACTTGGTATTAATTTCATTTTGAATGCACTAAATAGCTTCTATAACGAAATATCAAAATAGGAAAAAAAATATTTTCGGACAAAAAACAAGAAAGGGGTTAGCCTTTCAAAAATTTGCAAAATTTAAAAAAATAGATTTGTTTGAAAATTTGCTCATCGATAGACGTTGGAATTGTGATGCTGACACTGTGGTACTTTTTTTTCTCACATTAGAATTTTCGGAGTTATTGGACTTTTAAAAATCGTATTCGGAGTGGACTTTTTTACTCATATCTTGAAAACCTGCTAAGCAATCCAATGATTTCCACTTGGTATTAATTTCATTTTGAATGCACTAAATAGATTCTATAACGAAATATCAAAATAGGAAAAAAAATATTTTCGGACAAAAAACAAGAAAATTTGCAAAATTTAAAAAAATAGATTTGTTTGAAAATTTGCTCATCGATAGACGTTGGAATTGTGATGCTGACACTGTGGTACTTTTTTTTCTCACATTAGAATTTTCGGAGTTATTGGACTTTTAAAAATCGTATTCGGAGTGGACTTTTTTACTCATATCTTGAAAACCTGCTAAGCAATCCAATGATTTCCACTTGGTATTAATTTCATTTTGAATGCACTAAATAGATTCTATAACGAAATATCAAAATAGGAAAAAAAATATTTTCGGACAAAAAACAAGAAACACATAGAAATATTCACATTACACCCCAGGTGTCTTTGAACCAAATTCGATTCATGACTTTCTAAATCGTTTGAGCCATTCCGTCTGTATGCCTGTCTGTCCTGCTGGTACGCCCGATAACTTTCGCTTTGAAATTTAGCATCGGTTAATATTTTCCCAAAACAGCTTACGGGACTGCGTATGGGCTATATGGCCACACCCCTTCGGATACCTCCCATACAAATCTGCTATTTCGCCCACTTTAGAAATCGTGTAATAATATCAATATGACCAACGCAATCTTGCCCACATTCTGTATTTAGTATTGCCAGACAAAGTTTCGGACAAAAACTAGGAAGTCTGGCCACTCCCCTTCTGGTACCTGGTTGAGAAAAATTTAAATAACAAAATAAAATCAGAATCCTCGCAGTTTAATAATTCCAAAAAAAAAATTTTAAAATTATTAAAACTTCAAAAATGTTTCCTAAAGTCCCCAATTGAAGACATTTCAATTACTCAAAACTTTGGAAATATTGTTTGTCTTGAGCAACGTATACATTATTTTCCAAGGTACAACATTGGTGAAAGCTTACACCAAGCGAGCTTTACTTTATTTAAGTTTAAGTTAATGTTCAGACGCTGTTAATGAACAAAGGCGCTGTTTACTTAACAGACACGTCAGTGTTGGCCGGCTGCTTGGCTGTAGAACAGACTGGCTATTCGCCGTATTTCACGGTAGCCAAAGACGAAGAAAGAGAGAAGTCAAAAATAAATATCGATACTCGGACAACTTCAGAATATCTAAAGCGACCGTCGACAGCAGACGTTGTTTCTTTCTCGAGTGTTTTGTGTCGTGTTTCGGAAAATATTTGAATAACGCATCGTTGTGGCTCTTTAATACTTTGACAGTATAAAATTGAATAAATAAAAATATATACGAGTAAACGAGTATATACCAACCGACACCGATAGATATACAGGCAGATATTTTCAACAAAATACTACCAGCGGTAAAGTGTTCGTTGATGTTTCGGATTTTTTTTTTTTTATTTCTGCCAAACAGCAAGACCGAAACATAAGTGATTCAAAAGTGTTAAAATTAACTTTAACAAAAACAATTGTGGCAAATTGAATAATAATAAATACGACAACACAATCCAAAAAAAAAATGTATCAGAAATTAAAATAAAAAATTTCACTTTTTTCTCTTTTTTGGATTTAGTTAAAATGGGTTGCACATCGGAGTGTATGAAATGCGTTTTGAATTTATTCAACACGTTGTTTGCCGTAAGTACTGCCAATGCACTAACAAATTTAAATATAAACAGACATTATACATATCAGACAACTATCACCGATATCTGTCATTTGTGCCTTTGTCTTCTGCGGGGGGGTTGGACAGAGCAAACAACCTGCCTGTAGCTAAGACTCATCATCGTGATGCTGATGATCATGATGATATCATCAGCAGACCTTATGGAGAATCTTTTTTATATTTTCAATAAAAAAAAGCACACACACACATTCTCACGTATATTTTGTTTATAAATGTTAATCATTCCATCATGGAAGAACATATTTCGTATATCTGCATACATACATAATATATGTAGAGAAGTGTGTACATATGTACATAGATACAAAAATTATGTATTCCTACTTTAAGTAGTTCTGTGGTGCGAATTATCCAAACTATGACTGTACATACATACATATGTATGTACACAAATAAGAGTACATATGCACCTGTTCATGTTAGACTGGGAATTTCGTTTATGATGATCAAGAGTTAGTATTGACATTTTTATTACGACCGAGCGGGACATATTTTTCTCTAATATTTCAGACTTAGTGTGTAGATATGTATTTACTGCCTGTTTCCATAAAACGAATTTGTTCGTAATAGGTTTTTATCAGTAATCAGAGCTTACTCTTTTGGGATTATGTTCCGTATGTCGATATCTAAAATATATCAGAAACCCTCAATTATGTCTGTCGTTTTATGGAAACTGGCAGTTAGTCTTTTTAGGTCAATTGAAAATGTATTTTATAGCTGACACACATAATTATGGATTAGGGCGTGGTATACATTGGGAAAACGATAGTCTTTCATTGGCACAGGAGAACCCGATTTTTGCATTAAATTTAATTACTTGAACTATTAGTAAAGTAGTTCAAGAAATTTGCATTTTTTAATAAATTTGAACTTTTTTAAATATTAGTAAAGTAATTCAATGCCATCATTTTATTCGCCCTCAACTGTATGACTCCAATAAGTCCAAGACTGGCTGATCCAGGATGTCGCACGTTAACGTTTACTTGTTTTCTATGCGACAAACTGTTGATGTGCGATCTACTAACAGTCACCAAGACCACAAAGCGAACATAAATCCATGCGAACGAAAGAAAACGTAAACAAAATGCTGTACAAAATACAGGGCCACCAACATTTTTTTTCTGGCCGCTATGCAAGCGGTTCTATGAAAAACGCCCCAATAGAATAATGAAAAATTCCCCAAATAACGAATTCCCAAAAATAAATGAAAAAATAAATCACCAAAAGGCCAAGAAGAACATTTCTTCCAATAATTCTGAAAATTCTGACGGCAACTACAGAAAGCGCTTCTATGAAAAAAGCCCAAAAAATAAAATGAAAATTTCACAAAACTAAATGAAAAAAAATCCCCAAAAAGGCCAACAAGAAAATTTCCCCCAAAAATTCTGAAAAATCTAAAATTTTGTTTCTGTCAGCTCTGCGAATGCAAGTGTCAAAAGCGGTTCTAAAGGGTCCGCCAAATAACATTTTGAAAATTCTATAAAAAAAAACTACTTGATATTTTCTCAACTTTCTTTTTTTATTTGAAAGTACAATCCTTCCGGTTAATAATGGAAAGTAATTTCATTCAAATGGCTGCCTCGGCTGGCCATGCAGTAGCCTAACGACATCAGCTCTGCGGCTGATAATGCGATCTTCAACAACAGGGCGCAAAACATCGAGCCGAAGCTATGGCTGTGTGGCACGTAGCGCCGTCCTGTTAAAATCAAATGTTGCCAATATTCTCCTCTTCAATTTTTGTAAACACAAATTCACTCAACATGGCCCGATAGCGAAAATAACGAAAACGAAATACTAGCACTAGTTGAAAAATAACGTTAGATGGCGGACCATTTATAAAAAAAAGCCCCAAAAATAAAATGAAACATTCCCCAAATGAAGAAATCCCAAAACTAAATAAAAAAATTCCCAAAAAAGGCCAACAGGAAAATTTTCCCCGAAAATTCTTAAAATTCTAGCTTTTTTTCTGTCAGCTCGATGAACGCAAATGTCAAATGCGGTTCTATGAAAATTACCCCAAAAATAAAAGTAAAAACTTACAGAAATGAAAAAATTCCACAAAAAGGCCAAGAAGAAAAACACCCCAAAAGTAAAATGAAAAATTCCCCAATAAAGAATTCCCAAAACTAAATGAAAAAATTCCTCTAAAAAGCATGCGAACACAAATGTCAAACGCGGCTCTTTGGAAATGAAAAATTAACGAAAACCATTGAACAATTTGCAGTCGGGTAAACTTAGACTTATATATACCCTCACCCTCAGTAAAAACAGACAAGTATCATATTCCAAAGTATCGGAAAGTCAAAAGTGTGCGTGGTTGCCATCATTGGATGGAACCTCTGATGAAATGGGTCAATTTTTCGTTTTTTGTTTTTCGGCCATTTTTCATATAGCCGTCAAACGCGAGTGTTTGTTTTTCGTTTAATAAAAAAAATGCAAAATGCTCTTGGTGTCTTGACACGGCTAAATAAATAAATAAATAAGTTGGATCAACAGCTACGGTGAATGGATTGCGCTATCTAAAGACGATTAAAATAACCCAAAAATACAACAGTAGATTTTCGTAATTAGGAAGAAGGGTATTTTCAATTAAGAAATCTGCACTTTCAATTACTTTTTTATTCAAACTTCCTCCGAACAACAAAATTGCATATTCAATTACAAAAATGCTAGACGGTTAATTGAAAAGTTTTCAAATAAACTATTTGCAAATTTGAATAAAAAGTAATTGATTTTTTTACACTTTTTCAATTAAAATGTTAATTGATTCAATTAACGGATTGTTTGATTTTGGCTAAAAATTTAAATAAACGATTAATTGTTTCAATTGAACATTTAATTGATATTTTTGAATATTTTCAATTAATATATTAATTGAAACAATTAACTCTTAATTGAAATTTTGCAGTTTATCTCAATTAAATTTTTAATTGATTCAATTAAATGTTTACTTGATGTCGTTGCCTATCAAAAAAGGTATCTAAACAACTTGTAATTTTGTTTGTTTTTTTTTTATTTATTTATAACAAAACAGTAAAACTTCAATAAAGAAAATTGAATGCTATACTAACAGGAACATAAAATATGAATAGCTTAGAATATTCAGTCATTTAAAGGAACATTGGGTTGAGACACTTACATGAGTAGCAAACTTATAATATTTAGTCTAATAAACATATATTACGATGGTGCTCTAATAATAGCTTAAAAAATTAAAGTGATGGATGTAATTCAGTAAACAAAAATGCAAATTTAATATGTAGTAGTGTTTTTGAACAAGCCTCGATAAGTAACCCTAAAGAGAAAAAAATGCAATTGCAATTATGTATACAATGTATACATTTATGGGGCGATTTTTAATTTTTGAATTGTGGTCATTTTCTATTGGGGCCACTGTTCACAAAGCCGGTAGCTCCCTGTGGCAATACTTTTTGGAATTGTTGACCTGGCAACATTTGCCATCACTCACAAAACATGAGGCTAGAAGTCGTCCGAAGTCGTTTGCCGAACATTTTCAAGAGGGTATTTAAACAGTATGTGTTTAGAAAAAGTCGATATTTGTTTTAACACAATTTGCTTTGAAAACCTTTCAAATATTGCCATGCCCCAATTACTGAGATCTGGAGTGTGCTTCCGAACTAATGTATCAGAAAACGACTTGCGATGTCTTCCCTCTGTATGGTCTTTGCCGATAGTCGTTCGCTTTTATATGCTTAAGTAAGTGCATAGCTTTCGTTCACTTGGATTTTTTATTTTTGATCCCACTTTCGTTTGCGATTTAGGGGCATTTTACTGTGGCCAATAATCATTCCGCCAGCCTATAAGCGATCTCCTATAATCGGAAGTGCCTTTCCTTGGGAAAGGGGACCCGGTCAATGAAAGGTCTGATCAAGTCCGTAGGGAAAATCCTTCTGAAAGATATAAATTACACAAATTTTAATCAGTTTTTGAGATTCGTATTTTATTCAATGTATGTATATGAAATGAAAGAATTAATATGTCTGAAGGCCCGTCTATCTATCACACCCAAGCCGTACACATGTATTTACCTAAAATAAAGCTTTATTATCATTGAGTTGTAATAAATTGGGGTTTTCCACATCAATCGACTGCGGTTAATAGTCAAGCAGTATATTTCCAGTTCTTTTGTAATTACAATTTCCAGCTAAGAATAACTGATTTGTTAATGCTGCTGTATTGGATAGTATAGTGTGGTTTATATTCGCATATGTACACGGTGAATAAAATGGGCATTTTAACAAATTTCAGCAAACAAATTCGCATCAAACATATCTACATTTTGTACATACCACAAACATTAACTTGTTTGTAGGTTATAAATATCAAATATATACAGTGGTGGTCAAAAGCGGACACATGAATGCAAATTTTTACAAAATTAAATATAACTGAATGGGATCATTGAGTCTTTTCCAACAGTATTCTATACCATCTGATTGAAACCTATTCATTTTGGTTTCGTCAGACCCAGTCAGCCGTTTCCAGTCATCTACCCAGACTAAAAGTACAACGATTTTTTTAACCATGTGTCTGGTTAATTTTTTCATGGTAAATATTTGATTACAAAGTCAAAATAACGTTATATAAGGTCAGATTTGCTGCAGAAATCATTGCAAATGGGTAACGATGAAGAACTGTAACAGATTCCGAAGCCTTGCCTGCAATCAAAGCAAACACAATTCGTGAAGGTTTTTTGGAAAATTTTTATTTCTGCAAAGAAATAGAAATAAATCAACGATCTCGAACAACAGAAACAAACACTGTAGTATTTAATAATATTAACGATTTCGTTGTTAAATTGAGCATGCATTGTTTCAATAAATTAACAATGAAATTTTTATATTAACAATTTTCATGGCTAAAAAATTCAACAATGCATTGTTAAAACAACAATAATTATTTTTATATCAACCAGTTTCATGGTTAAGAATTTCAACCAGGGAGTAGTTAAATTAACTATTATTATTGTTAAATACCAGTCAACAAGAAGATGTTCAAATTAACCATATATAACGTAGACTCCAAATCATGTTTATTTATGGTTAAGTTAACCTTATATACGGTTAATTTTTCTCTCTTTGTATAGTCCAACCTTTCTGTGTTTTACAGAATTGTAATCGAGCATTCACATTATTCTCCGAGAGTGCGGGTTTCTTTTTTTTTTACAGCAGAAACAAGTCCAATTCGGTGTACTGCTCTCCTTACTGTACGATCAGATACCGTTTTACCCAGAGATTCTGCAGCCGCTTTTGGTGTTCTGGCGTACTTAGTTACCAGATTTCGTTCCACCCAACGAGCATCTCCATCAGAGAGCAATCTTGGCCTACCTCCCTTATTAGCAGCCATTACCACATTTCGCCGTTTTCATACTAGGCTGATAGTACGATGGCACAAATTTAGTTTTTTCCCTGTACTGCGACATGAATCACCATTTTCGCTAAGTCGAACGATTTCATCTTCCAGATTTTTAGGTATTTTTCTTTTTCTTTGCTCTCTGGATTTTTGTTAATATGGCACTAGAAACTGTAATAACTTTTTCACTTTTTCAACTACAAATTAGACAAAATGCAATTCTTTCAATGCCGCTGCCGTTAAAATCTCACTTATAACAGAATAATTCGAATATAACGGGACTAGGCATAGAAAAACAAACAAAGGCGCACAGTGGACAAATGTGGATCAAAGCTGTACAAAAATATTTATGTTATTTTCTCTCCGGGTTTTTAATTACACTTCGTACGATCATATAAAAAATACCAAAGAAAATAAATTACTTGGATAACGGAGTTTCAACAAAAATATCCGATAATGTACACGCTAAAAAATACGTCTTTTTTTTGTTTACACACAAGTAAAACGCGTGTTTGGTGTTTGTAGCAAGTAAAGCTTTTTTCCTTCTACAAAGCTTATTTGGATATAAATATAACTCATTTGCTATTAATATTACGTATTTGTGTATAAGCAATAGCGTGTTTGGGAAAAACTGACAACGAACTTATTAAATTCAACAAAGCACAACATTTGGGTGCGAATAAGTGTGTATTTGCAACTGGTTTCGTATTTTTTTTTTTTTTTTGCATTTACGCTCATTAAAATAATATCAATACCGAGAGAATGAGATGGATTGTTATATAGAAATTCACAAATTGAAAAAAAATAAAAAATGACTCAAAACTGCATACATATATATTCGATATTTATCACCTACAAGCAAGTTAATGTTTATTTTTTTCAATTTGTGAATCTCTTTATATCAATTTAGCTATTCTCTCAGTTATTGTTATTATCTAAAAGAGCGTAGGGGGAAACAAAAATTACTGCTGCAAATACACATTTATTCGCACTCAAATGTTGTACTTTGTTCAATTTAATGAGTTTTTTTTTGTCTGTTTCCCAAACACGCTATTGCTTATATCCAAATACGTAATATTAATATCAAATAAGTTATATTTACATTCAAATAACCTTTGTGTAGAAAGAAATAAGCTTTGCTTCCTACAAAGACCAAACACGAGTTTTACTTGTGTGAACACATTTAAAAAAGATGTATTTTTCACCGTGTACGTATATATAGATATTTATTTAAAATATTAGGCACATACTTTAGCCGAACTGTTCGTCTGTGGAATAATCTTCCAGCAAATGTGTTTCCTGCCAGTTGTAACATTCAGAAATTCAAAACAAATGTCAACAAACACTACTCTCTCTTTCCTCCTTCCGATACCCTAATTTCCTTCCGCTAACACAATGCATTGCATTTATAGGGGGCATCCTCTGAGTGTTGGCCATCAAAAAAAAAAAAAAAGTTAATTCGCTGTATGGGCAAATCGCGCAGTTGATGCCTCTACCTAACACCTCTGCCTTTCTTTGGGAACGAAAATCCCCGAACGGCTGCATAGGAGAAAAATCCTAGAGGTTCCTGGTTCCTTACAGAACTCAAAAACATTTACTGGATAAAAAGTTACAGACTTTTAGCCGAGTTGAAAATGGATTCTGGCCCACTTATGGTCTAGTCCGTATATTCAAGTCAGTGTCTGTCTGCCCACTGACTGTTTCATTAGTTAAAATGAAGTATGTTGGTGGAGCAGTTTGAACGAAATACATGACTATGGAGATTTGCGTAAATCTTGACTTCATCCTGTACGGCTGTTGCGATTCTCCTTCCGTAGTGGATGTTTAGCCTCGATTGACACACTCGAGTTTCGAACAGTTTTTCATAATGAAAAGTTAGACCGGTCTGTCGGAGTCAGACCTATGTCTGGTGTCAAGGTCTGGTGGTATCCCTTGAAGATCATTGACTTGCTAAATAACAAGTGTTGCGAAGTACGCTCTCTATTCAATTCATCTTCGTTTTGAATTTATTCACATACACAACAAAATGTATATTCGATAATTTGCCATAACAAAACTGAATAATCTTTTATTTATTTATTTGCTCAGATACTATTTGAATATCAACAATGTCTCCAGCCAGCTCGATGCCCTGCTAGCGTCAGCTGATTTTCATTAGAGTATCAAAACTGTGCATACAATAAACTTAATAAAAAAAATTGCCAGTGTTTGCACTTTAATTCGCACTTCCGATTAGTAATCAATCATCGAAAGATTGTTTACATCAAATAGCGTCTTCAGCTCGAGGCTATCACGTTTCTGTTCGAACTGCCACAGTAATTATTTATGTAGATAATGCCGATACAAATATTAAACATTCAGAGCACGGAAAGTGCATATGCAACTGATTGTCGTGTTCAAGAGCATAACACAAACCCATTGTCAGTCAATACACCCCCGCGAAACACTCACGCATTGAACACACGAGAAACCATATTTATATATATATTTTTCAATTAATTAATTACTTAATTGTTGTCTCATGGATTAAATATAAAACAAAGACGACAACGTCATGTAAATTAATTAAAAGTTTACAATTCGATTCGTTTGGAGGGGCATCCACAATGAAGGAGTAAAAATACATGCCCAGAGATATCAGGTGTTCCGCATGGAACGATAATCTGCAGGATACGCTCCATTTCAAATATAATTCCAAGTCAGATTGGTATAAATTGTATCATCTGTTAACGGACAGAAATGTTTAACCCACAATATATCACAAATTTCAACCTGGGCTGCTTAAAGGCCGCCCAACATGATTTTTAGAGAAATGAACACATGTATCACATTCTATGAGATTTTTCCTTACTGAATTGTATTGCTACATTTCCCAAATAAGATTTTTTTGAGGTATTCCTTTCAGTGCCAATGTCATATCTATCAAATCTCAGCCTTACACCTATAACAGTTCATGATAAAGGGTGTTTTTTATTGAGGTATAGAACTTCGAATTGAAATAAAACACAAGAAAATCGTTTTAATGTCCATCAATTTGGCTTAATTGGAAGGATAATTTTATGCCATTAATGTTTAAATATGATTTCGGGCATGTGGCCGCCGCGGCTGGCTCGAAGATAAAAAAATATCTTAAATTTAAAACTTCTGTAGAATATAATGTAAGATTTTATCTCCAGGCAAAGACGCTACTCTTTTTCTATTTTACAAATGTCAAATCTATAAATTTCATGGAATTGTTGTCCGGTGTTAATAAGAAACAATCCGTCAAAACTTCAGACAAACCAGAGACTACTATTATAACATAACTGACTGATATTTCGAAGATTGAAAATATACCGAATCGATTAAGAGTCAACAAAGACTGAACCAATCTCTGTAAATTTCGGGGTTTTACTTCTTATGCCGAAATCATCTTTATACCTCAATTCTTTTGAAATGTCTATTACACTATGCTACATCCATTTGTTTGGTTTAATATCTATTATCTACGAACTAACTCTAAAAGAAAAATGTATCTACATTTTTTTTAAAGAAATTTTCTATAATTTGTCTTTTTCCATGGATATATTTTGATTATAAAAGTTCTACAACAAGGGCCACAACTTACACATTTATCCATTGGTTATGGCTTGTTTTCTGCAATCGGAAATGAAAATTAGAATTTGTTTTCATAATGTCATGAGAATTCCATGTATAATTTACCCCTGACATTTCACAATAGATTACCTTCGACCAGGTTATGATTGGACTAAAAAACGTTACATTGACCATACAACATATCATATTTAAGAAACTAACTTTAAACTATGAGAGCAAGAGGAATGAGATTTGGCATGATTGCTAGTGACATACAAATAAAAACGTCATAGAAAGAAAATGGAAGATGTCACGCCCCATTTTCTTTGAAAACGTTACCTAGTCAAAACAATACAGGAATATCTCGCATAATACGGTTAATCGGTTCCACCATTTCGCCGTACTATTTGAAACCGTACTAATCGAGTCACTCGGGCCGTTTGATACTATTTACAGGCCCCATACTCCAATGAAGGGGGTAAAAGGATGTGATGATGATAATCGAGTCAGCAAACGATAATTTATTACATATCAAATTTAACGATTTCTTATAAAGGGAAAATACCAAAAATTTTATTTAAAAAACAAAAATAATTTCCAAAAATTTCAGTTTATTATTTTTTTTAGAACAATTTTTTTTTTTGAAAATCGTACTATAGAAATACCGTACTGATCGACGCAGTAATATGCGTGGCATTTCTGTACATCGGTAGTCATAGAATTTTGAACAGAATATTAAACATCACGATTGAACTCAAGGTCCTGGCAACGTCCATACGTAACGCTCGTATATTTTTTTGTGGAACAAAAACAGTACATTTCACTGAATTTTTATTCAATATATAAAAAAATGTAAATAATCATTTCCATCAGAAACAGCTTCTGTGGTTATTTGGTATTTGTCGTTTGAAGCAATTTGACGAAGCAATCAACAGATCCAAAGAAGATGCGTTCAGAAATTGGCCTTTGAATCAAAATGCCAATACTGAGCTGCTATGCAAACAGGCAAGATCATCGTGTCCCATGGTACTTAGGCGCGAAAAACTTCTTTACGAATAGCGTCTTCGTGCTAAAGTTCTTTCTTCTCCCAGGGGAAGTAAGAGCTTTTGGACATTTGTTAAAAGAGAAAGGGACAATTTTTCGCCTTCTATTCCAACTCTCGTTAACGATGACCAAATTTTCATTGACCCGGTTGACAAAGCTAACCTTCTGGCTGAACTATTTGCAAAGAATTCATCATGGAGAGCATGGTTAACCACCATCTTGTTAAGTATTTAGAGTCTAAAGGCAAAAAAAAAAAATGAAAAATTGACAAAAAAAAGTTAATTTCTTTCTGTAACTTTCACAATTGTTATTCGATCTTTTTATGAATTAGGATTTATATGAAAAATCGATATCTTCCTAAGTTTTAGGCCGAAATTTTGGCAAATTAATGAAAAAAGTCACGATATCTCGAAAACTATACGAGTTGGGAGCAAAACGGACACTCAATTCGCATTCAGGAGATCATTTTACATGAGGATCAGTTGGTTTCCTCTAAAGGATGATTATGTCGCAGAACAGTGTTCTTAGTTGAAATCAATGTGTGTCTATCTCACTATTATTGTAACACCCTGTATAGTTTTCCGTTTGAAGTGGGGCACCATGGCCGCGTGCGAGTGAACGAACTACATACGTCATTTCATTTAAATATCATCTTAAAATAATTAACCTTTTGAACGGAGTAGACTAAATGCGACAAAGTATTTTAAAGAATTTTACCAAAAAACAAAAAGAACGCTCAAGATTATCAAGTACAAATGCAATTACATGCACGTATACAGACGAGTATATGTTTACAGTAATAGACATTTCTACTGATACCCATTTGGAAATTGCAAGAAATATGTTTTTTTTTTTGTTATTTTTAATGACAACATTTTTTTTTTCGGTCTGGGTCGTGTTTTCAATGAACGCCAAACAACAACAACACAACAAACACACACTCACTCATACACATTCCGGTATACAAATTTACCCAGTCCGAGTGTTTGTATGGTCGAGTTCATTCCCGAAATTATTGTTATGACCGTCGCCGTGTTGTTGTTGAACTTGATCGTCGGCAGAAGAATGGCTGTCTTAAGATCGCTGTTTTTTTTAAAACAATTTGGAAATGATGAAATTTACCAAAACAATCGCCTTTGTGTGTGTGTGTGTGCGTGTGTATAGAATACCCATACTACCGTGTGTGCTGTCGGAGATAAACTTGTTTTGAACGATTGAATTGGAAGTGTGGATGGAATACATCCAAATTCTTTAGGAATTGTAAACAAAATCACCCCGACCAACAACAACGACAGCGTCCGCCCCTCGATGATACTACGTCTTGCAAAGGTGCTTTGTTCGTTTTTTTTTCTTTTTCAAATTCAACTTAAATTTCAATATTTTCAAGTATTTTGCGTTCTCTGGGAATGCATAAGGAGAGCAATGAATTGACTTTGCCACAGTGATGATGACACGTTATTAGCTATGTAGGTTAGTATGTATTGTGTATTAGAGCGGAGCGACTCATGTTTAACGTTTGTGTCCATGTGTACATAACTGAATTCTTTAGAAAATGTCGATATGAGTATTTTGATTGATATTGTATTATAGGTTGGGTTAGCGCACTTAAGCCCCATTAAATGAGATCGTAGTTAAACCTCGATTATGTAAAACTCAGTTTCCAATAAACTTAAATTAAGTTGTTCAGTGGTCTGTCAAAATAATCCACATTTCGGCTGTTGATATGGCAACACTAACACTTTTATCAGAAAACATATATTTTGCGGTGAATAATTACAATAATATAAAACTTTTGTAGTGGACTTTGATCACACATGATTTTTAGAAAAATATGAGAATTAAAAAAACTCGGCTAAATTAACTTTGGTACGGGCAAAAGACACATGTATGGAACTGGTGGTTGGAAACTTATTCCAGCATCAACAAAATTACACAGAAGCTGGATTTATGTATTTTATTTTATTTGTGGAATTTGGTGAACCAAAATAATTTTGAATATTCTTCTTCTTTGGTTGAGTGCTGTCACAATCATATGTCTATTAAACTGCTAAGCAGGAGTTAAACTTTGACTGAAAAAATTAATTTGAAGTTAAACTTCAGTTTAAAGTAAGTTATTGGAAGGAGGAAAGAGGGAGTGGTGTTTGTTGATGTTTGCCTTGAATTTGATAATGTCACCTGAATTAATTGAACAGATTTAATGAGGATTTAAAAAAACAACCCCCCATATTGCCAAGAAATAAGTTATTTTTCATTAAGATAATGCAAGGGTGCACACGTGTGCAGCATCAATGACAAAATTGCATGAATTGGGTTGCGAATTGATACCATAATCTCCTGACATAGTCCCCCGTGACTATTTTCTATTTCCAAATCTAAAGAAATGGCTTATGAACGGCCGTGGTATCGTAGCTAGTGTGTGACTATAACACAGAAGAACTCGAGTTCGAAGCCGGGTAAGACCAACAAACATTTTTCAGCGGCTGTTTCCACCTCGCAATTATTGGCAACTTTACGAGTAAGAAAGCCATGTAAAAATTCTCGAGAAAAGCATTAGCCGTTCGGAACCGGCTTCAAACAGTAGGTCCCGGTCAGTGAGTATACAAATTATATTATAAGCAAAATTTTGTAAGCTAATTCACTTAGACTCTGTGGGCCACGACAAAGAACGTTTCCCTATACCCCGTTGATTCGATCAAAGTTCCCCGTAAGTTTCTACATGGAATGTTAAGTAAAGAAATCGGTGGAAACAGATTCAGCTCCAACGACGAAATTATTAATCAAATAAATGTCTATTTTATAGATCTCGAAAAATCTTATTTTTGGAAGGTATACAAAAATTGGAGAAACGTAATTGAGCTAAAAGGATATTATGTTGAAAAATAATTATTTTTTTTCGAAATGTCACGATTTATTTATCTGCCCTCGTATATCAATATTATGAATGCCCTTAAGGTGTGAGTATAAGAAATATAAATTATGTTTGAGGTTAGGTTATGCTAACAGTATTTATAAGCTAATTCGGAGCGTCTCAATATGCACCATAGCCAACCAATAATAATATCGGCCAGAACGTCTAGGTCCCTTAATAAATTAGAACCCAATATTGATCTCCGTCTGTTCTCCTCTAAGGACTCCTCTCCATCAATGCCACATCGAATATATTTTAACCAAGCCGTGTTCGTCACCAATGAGTCAACGGATCTTGATAGCGACGGCATTGTGTGAGAACTTTTCTTGTCTAATCGGTTCCAAATCTGTCTGAATTCAGTTTGTATATAAACTCTCCCTGCAAACCTTTTTTGATCGCGGATCAATTATCGGCGAATCATCTGGAAGATTAACTGAATCGTCGAGATTATACGAGGATTGTTATTAATATTCCCGTTCGTGGCAATACCTTTTAGTGTGACTAAACGTTCTGAGCGAAGTTATGCTAAAAGAAATGCATCTGGCAACACGAGACCCGGAATAGCAGTACTCGTACTTTTTGGCTTGTTTGTTCGTTTCGACAAAAAGAATCACAAATGCTTTTGCTCAAGTATTCTTTTGCCCAATCGATTAGTTTTCCAATGATCGCCGATGCATGATGCATTCCATGAATCGCAAATTGTTCGCATGCCTATTACACCTCTAGTAATCTTCCAATTGTGTGCAGAGTGATCACGCAGTAGGTAGGACTAGATAGTCATATAAAACTCTAAACAAATCCGTCATACATGCCTAAAATAAATATAATTTTCCGCAGCTACTGAACCGATTACAGTAATATCTTTCCGGGATTTGTATAATAGGAGCTAAGCTGACGGAAAGGTTACCTGAGAAAATATTAAAATCTTCGTGTATAGTTCGAAATTGTCGGTAATATCATTTTCATTTAATTTTCTTTCTCGTTTTCCCACATCCTCTATATTTTAACCGTCTTGGACCATTTATGTCGTCTTTTCAGTATCCTCGAATTGTCACCACATTTTTTTTTTTTTGCGAACATTTTTTGGATTTTGCCCTTTTTTGTCCCGTTTGGTCACGTTATCGGTATTTACGTTGCATTAAATTGTAATTGTTTTATAAAATGAGCTGGTGCTTGGATTAAAATAAATTTCTGTTTTCAAACAAAATACAAAATTTTGATCTTTGACATTTTTTGCGCTGGGCGAATGATCGTACCCTACTCCGTTTCGCGATACGTATTTTTCACTCTGATAATTTAAAAAAAATAATAATTATTACAAATTAAAAAAAAATTAATACCGTAGAGGGGCATTCCCATGGAAAACGACCACTCGCATGAAAAAAAATAATTAACATATTTTTAATAAAAAACGGTCAATCCATGTCAACAAGAAAATGACAATTATGAAAAAATTGTTATCGTTTTGACAACGCTTTGAAATGAGCATATTCTGTAAACTCTCTTCTACATCTTTGAACGTTCGGCGTTTATTTTCCGTTTTTTTTAAACCTTTCTCGGAATTAATAAAAACTGTATCTCTGGAAAGAATATACTATTGCTTACTTTTTGTTGAAGTTTCGACTTTGTATATTTCATAATAAAAGTTTTGTGGATTAATTTTAAAATTAAAAATTTCAGTAAAATTTGAAAGAGTTTAATAAATTTGTTATTTTACATAATAAAAGCTTGATACTTTCCAACAATAACAAAATCAGTTCTAGTAATAATATAAATATATTTGGTGAACCACATTTTTAATATTCGAGTATTTAGTTGTAGGAACTATATGGTCACACCCGTCACACCATGGATAAATACAATGTTTTCAATGGAAGCCAGAAATAGAAAATAGGTGCAGGGGAAGAAATTAAAAGAAAATAAGGAAAAATATGGACAAAATTTGGCTTTAGAAAGAGAAAGGGATCGAAAAAGAAGAGAAAAATATGATAAATAAGAAATCATTGGAAGAAAAAAGAAAAAGTTTTCGAGAAAAAAAAAACAAAAGAGCAGACAACGGAAAAACGATGAATGCCAAATTTTTAAATAAATCAATATTGTCAGCGATAAAGCCATGGATTATTATTTTAAAAATCTAGTAGAAAAAAAAATAAAGTTCACCCTCGGTTTTTACGCTTCTAAAGATGAAATAGTGATGAATAGTAATTTATTAAACAAGAGGAGGGAAGACGTCAAAATAAAGCATAAACAAGTGGACAAATAGTAAGTTCGGCCGGGCCGAATCTTATATACCCTCCATCATGGATCCTTAAAAAGTCAATAAATAAGAAAACTAACTGAGTTTTTGGGCCGCTCGTGACCCGATAGTCCCAGGAACCCGATCAAAAATTTTATCCAAATCATGAAAATAAATGCATATTTGGGTTCGCGAGAAAATTTCGTTGCATTTCGATACCCATATGCGCATGTTTATCATGGGCCCTTTTTTTGGCCCCAAGGGTCCACGGAACCCATGAGCACGCCCATTTTTGGGATTTTTTTCCCATCTATAAATTATATAAACTTAGAACTTAGATGTAGTGAAAAAAAATATTTGAAAATTTTGATTATGGCCGGAATATATTTAGTCCCGTAAAGGGGAACTTTTCCCCCTTTGGTCCGATATGGCCCATTCTCGAACTTAACCTGCTTATGGGCAAAAAACATTTTCCGACAAAATTTCAGCTTTTTAGCGTTGGTCGTTCGCACTCTATCGTGATTTCAACAGACAACAGACGGACGGACGGACAGACGGACATCGCTAGAATGTCTTAGAATGTTACACTGACCAATAATATATATACTTTATAGGGTCGCAGATCACTCTTTCGAGGTGTTGCAAACGGAATGACAAACTTAGTATATACTCCATCCTATGATGGAGTGTATAAAAAGAGCAGATGTACTGTTTGTTTGCTGTACATATTTATCTGAATTTACAATAATTGCTTTAAAAAATACTGGACAGGACTATTCTTCTGTCGATGATAGTACGGATAGCGAATAAATTTGCCATATTATTTTGCTTCTGGGTTTATTTTCACATTTATTACATTAATTAATTCAATAAAAAGCTTTTGTACCTTCAAATTTTTCGAGATTTCAAAAAAAAAAAAAAAACATTTCTTTAGGAACAAATATTTTTTTTCCAGACAGTAGGTACATAATACAATCAAAAATTAAGCGCCCCGGTAGGCGAGTTGGTAGCGTGCTTGCCTATCAGCGTGGGGGTTGTGGGTTCGATTCCCACCAGAGGCTTTGGTCTGTCGGTGCAAAAATCTAGCCATATGGTCTTTGTCACCCGGTTTACCCTTGGACCCAAAATTAGAATATAAATTTACTTTGTATTGTAATTAATTAATAAATAAATAAATAATAAACAATCAAAAAACGTTGAACGCACACAAAATGTGTGTGTGTGCTTTCTATGGAATGTTTACAGAAACTGTCCTAAAAGCCATAACTCTCTAAAAAACTGAGTTTTATAAGGTCACAGCCTTCTGATGACCATTCTGAACAGAAATCACGTTATTTCAGTGTGGACCTATTATTAAACGTTTTTAAGTGTAACATCCTTGGGAATCACATCCTTTTTTTAAACGATAAACTTTATTATATTTCTGAGTTATAACAAAAAATGGGAGTTAACTGGACACCCAACAAAGAAAAACTATAATCTACACATTCTATTATTTTTTTAAAAAAAAAGAAGTCATGCGTCTCCGTAAAGTAATGCGGGAAATTTGCAGATTAACTATTTGCGTTCGATCATCATACTATTTACCGTTACCACCACTCTCTTCATTCCACGCCACTCACAATATATTTTTAAAAAATACAAATAAATTTGTGGAAAATACAAATAAATTTTTAGAAAATACAAATATATATTTTTAAATATACAAATACTTTTTTAAAATATACAAATGTATTTTTTGAAAATTAATAAATATATTTTTAGAATGTACAAAAATATTTTCGAAAAAACATTTTTTGAAGTTTGATTTTTTTTTGTTCCATTGTCTCTGAATCCTGTCTAATGTTCAATTGTATGTAGACCAGTTGCATATTAACTATTTAACGTCACCCATCACTCCATCCAACACCACACAAATCACACTATTCAAATGTATTAATTTATGTATAACGAATAATTCAAAATGATTTCCGTTTTTTGTTTCTCCTTAGATCACTGGTATTTGCCTAATTGCCTTGGGCGTTTTGTTGTTGAACTCGGCTCCACCCTTCTACGTTTATTTCCTGTTCATTGTGGGCTCCTTTAATTTGGTGGCCTCCTTGTTCGGTTGTTGCGGTGTTTGTCACGAGAATGTTTGCATGACGGCCACGGTAAGTACACGATTGTCTTAATATATACATGTCTGTATCTCAAAAGTTTTATCTTATTTTTCTTTTTTGTTATCTTGTTGTCAGTATGCGATATTCATTTTGGCTTCATTGGTAGCCCAAGTCTACATTAAAATCAATCCAACACCACTATCCGAATTCACGAAGATCTCCCGCGATATGGTAAACAAATCTTGGGAATTGGAAAAGACAAATCCCGGTGCCATGGATCAGACACAACAAACCGTAAGTGGTATTTCTTTTAGGTTATTCGGCGTTAACACGATAAGTGATGGGATCCCCGTTATTTTAACTAATTCACAACTGAACAAAGACCAGTTAATACACAGTCGCCCCAAGTCGTGTGCTAAATATTTCCCAAAGAGGGCGTATGTGAATATTGTCAGCATAAAACCAGTATTTTCTCTTGTCTCCTTTGTATAACTGTGAAATGGTGCCATGTGCATTACTGACATCTGGAGTGTGCTTCCGAAGTAAAGCGTCAGAAAACGGTTTGGGACGTTTGCCCTCTGTATGGTCTTTGGTCAGCATAAATCATTTTTAAAACTTCATTAAAAATTAATAGGCTTATATATATCATCCAGAATATTTTCTATATTTGCTTGATTTTTTTTCTAGTTCGACTGCTGCGGTGTTGATGGTCCCAACAACTACTACCAAATCGGCCGTTTGGTCCTGCCTGCCAGTTGTTATGAAGATAACAACATCAACCAGATCAATGGTTTGTACACAATGGGCTGCTTGAAGAGCACCGAAGATCACTTCCTGTCACTGTTCAAATATGCAGCTTCTGGTGAATGGGGCGTAATTGCTGTCACCGTAAGTTCATTTAGCCACATGTAAATCATTTTATTTTTCTAATTTCACAACTATTTCCCTTCGTATTTGCAGTCGGTAATGCTCTTCTTCGCAATTTATTTGGTGTTCCGCTTCCGCAACAGGGATAATCGTTATCGTTATTAAGCTACTACCCCTGCCACTAGTTTTGGACGACAATCACAACAAATTATTTAAGAATTCTACGTTCGAGTCCAAGTTTACTAATTTCAAACATATCTATATTTTTGTACGAGTATATTTGTTGTTAACTTTAAAATATTAAATAATCTTTTCTTTTTTTCTAAATAAACTCCGACCTATGTGTATTGTAATTGTGTGTATAAAAATAATAATATAGTAAATAAAAAGAAAAACATTAGGAGGAAACGACAAAAATGTTAATTAATCTATAAATATTAATTGTTAACAAATATTAGATTTCTTTTCATTATTTTTATAATAAGTATTTAAATCTTAAATTCTTATATCTAAAATAAAATAAAATAAAATAAATTAAAATAAAATAAAATAAAATAAAATAAAATAAATTAAAATAAAATAAAATAAAATAAAATAAAATAAAAAAAAATAAAATAAAATAAAATAAAATAAAATAAAATAAAATAAAGTAAAATAAAATAAAATAAAATAAAATAAAATAAAAAAAAATAAAAAAAAAAAAAAAATAAAATAAAATAAAATAAAATAAAATAAAATAAAATAAAATAAAATAAAATAAAATAAAATAAAGTAAAATAAAATAAATAGAATCGGGTCTCAAAAACTTGATGTTTTTTTTTTAAAAAAAAGTAACAAAAAAAAATGTTAGTCCATTTTTTAACACAAAGGACTACTGAATTATATACATAGTCCATGTTTTTTGCTTATCTTTGCTTGTAGTGGGACTTTGACATCAGCCTTAAGCTAGGTTTATATTTTGCAAATATTTGACAAAAGATGTCAAATATCTGCTCGTTACAATCAAAACATCAAATACTTTTTAGGGACAAGAAATTAAATTACTTGCCAGAAAACAAAAATTTTAAAAGTGAGAAAATGTCAAATATGCACCTCTATTTTTGGCAAATATCTTTGCTCTTACAAACTGGCGCAAGCCGTGATCCCTAGCAGTTGAATTAGGACGAATAGGAACAAAAATTCACTTAAATGTTTTATGTCTCCTCTTCGGAATATCGGCAGTTTTTTTTTTTTATTATTAATTTAAATTTATTTGTACTCAAGATTATATTCATTACAATTTGGCCTCAGCGCCATAAAGGCATTATTGAGGCAAGAAGGCAACAATTGAATTCATAATAATACAAATAAGTTTAGAAATAGGATTTCACAATATTATTTAAAAAAAAATATAATTGAATTAAAAAAGTAAAGTTTAATTTAATTACAGTAGAAGCGTTTCAATCACTTCATTGGAGTGATTTTAGTAAACTGCTATTTTTATTTTGAATGCCAGAATTTCAAAAATCAGAAATCAATACCTGGGGCAAGTGTCAGAAAAGTTCATATAGGATCAGATTCCAAAGTACGAGGGACTGATGTACGAACCGATAACGGCGTCCCCTCTCTGCCAGTAGTGAAAATCGTAATGCTACCCAACCCCGAACACGACTAACACGTATTTTTTTTGCGAAGAAGATTAACTTCAGAAATTTCTGCAGAGGCCCCCGCTGAATTCCCTACTAAGGTGTTGTCGGAGTCAGCCGTTCTCTGTCGCACGTGCTGCGACGATGCCACCGATTCCGCGCTATCTACTCTTTAAAACGACTGGCAGCAGCACAAATACTGCATCAACTGCTTGACCCAGTCGCATTTTCTTAGGGACTGTCGGAGTCGGCACAGAGACTCACCATATGAGGCAGCCAGGTACCGAAAGCTCTCCCAATAATCGGAACAACAACTCCCAGCGACACCGGCAACACCAGGAGCAAAACCAACAGACCCAGCAATGTCAACCGACCCAACAACAACAGCGCCAATTACAATCGAAATATAAATTTAAAATTATTGAAAAAATAAAATACAGTCGAATTCGGATAAGCTTTTAATTGAAAAATCGTTTAATTGAAAATAAATATTGAGAACGATTGTTCTGGATGATTTTGCATGCTCTGTACTTCGCTTAAAAGAAAATCCGCTTTATTGAAAAATCGTTTATGTGAAACACATTACAAACTAATAAAGGTTTATCCATTACGTGGTTTCAAAAGTATAGGGATGGAATTCGACATCAATAACCCTTGACAAGTACGCCATTCTAAAAAATGGAACGATACACACTTCAACAACGCATTGAAATTATTAAAATTCACTACAAAAATGGTGAAAATCTTGCAGTCACAGTTCGCAAAACTAAAGCATTTTTGGGTCGTCGTGAAGAACCTTGTCGGACGGCAATACAGAAATTGGTAGACAAATTCGAACTGTTGGGACAAGTAAGTGATATGAAGAATAAAACCCGTGCACGCTCAAGACCAACTGAGAATATTGCTGCTGTAGCCCAAAGTGTTGAAGAAAAGCCTGGTTTGTCCATTCCACATCCTTCTTTGGAATTGGGCATTCCACAAACGTCATTAAGGCTTATAATGTTCAGTTAACACAAGAATTCAAGCCGGCCGATCATCAACAACGTCGTGTCTTTGCTGATTGGGTCCTTGAAATGCATGAAAATGATCCGGAATTCCATCGAAAAAAATCATCTTGACTGATGAGGCTCATTTCCACCTCCGTGGCTACGTCAACAAGCAAAATTGTCGCATCTGGAGCTCGGAAAAACCAAGAGTTATTTTTGAGAAGCCTCTCCATCCTCAACGTGTGACTGTTTGGTGTGGTTTACGGTCCGGCGGGCTCATTGGACCTTACTTTTTCGAAAATGACGGCGAATGGATTGCGCTATCGAGAGATGATTATTGATTTCTTATGGTTGGAGTTGAATGCTATTGATCTGGACAACGTTTCCACAAGACGGCGCTACGTCCCACACAATCAATGAAACCATTGCTCTTTTACGGGAATAACAAAATAGCACCACTTGTTGGAAAAGCCTGTAGAACAATCTCAAAATTACATACTTAGGTCGTTTAAATGAATGTCCTGTTTATTGAAAATCCCGCATAAGTGAAAATAATTTCGTGATTTTGGTCATTTTCGTTTAACCGAATTCAACTGTATTGTTTTTGAGGTTGTTTGGTTTTTGTTATGATCAGTGGTTTTTCTTGTCAAATGGAGAGAAATGATGGGTCAGTGAAAGTGCACTATACACAACCATAGGTAGACACGTTTCGTCGTTGGTTAAGCAAAATGTTTGATGGTCTTACCCGGTTTCGAACTCGGGTTCTTCTGTGTGATTGTCGCACACACTACCTACCACACCACGGCCTTCCACAAAAATGTGAGACTGCTTTCCTTTATTTTACCTTTATTTTATTTAAAAAAGAAATGATTGTGAGGAGTGTTTTTATGGCAGAACGTGACAAGCGCCGAATGTGAACAATTTTGTTTTAAAATTTAATTTTACTTCCCTGAACAATTAATTAATTGTAAATCGAAATTTCCCCATGAAATGAAAATGGGCCCCAAAAACATTTTGAGGCTGATTGTCCAACCAATAAGCATACCTGGATTTACAAACCTGGATGTACAGCCAAATCAATTTGCAATAGATCTACTAACGCCTGCCCCAATGGTGGTCACAGCCTTTACCGCGAAAAAGACTTAAGCGACATTATTTTCGAAACATACTTTTTAATATTAAAAAAATATATTAACAAAGATATAGTAAATTCAATTGTATCTTAAGCCCTAATGATAGACCACACAAAAAACCCTCTCCTTTAAAATTATCTTTTAGGCTCTTATGTCTTCCTCGCCGTTAGGACTCGATATACGAGTAAAATCATTAAAACAGAGGCAAATGATGCAAACAATTCAAATGCTTTTTGGTAAACTAGTGTTGGCTGGATTTAGAAAATTCACAGTGCTAGTCATAACAATTGTTGACCCACTTGTCATAGTTTATTTTGGTAAATGCTGCAAAACAATGTTAGCGCACTTAATATTTCGTCACGCTGCTTCGGATATTTAATAATAGAATGATTACGAAAATGAAAACAATTGTTTCGTAAGATTTCAATCAGAATTAAAAATGAATCATTTGAAACATGTGAGCTGAGTGCAATCCCTGTGTCTCAATCGTCATACAAGCTTAACTTAGTAAGCCATACAAGTTCCAGTAACAGAGTCGATACCTGTCTCTCTCTCTCTCCCTCTCTATTGCTCACTAGTGTGAATGGGGAGAGTGTTGTCGTTCTAATGATTAGAATCGAATGCCATTAGTTCAGGCTAACTCAAGCCAGTGATGGCATATCAATTGTACCAACATATCCACAGCATTTGATTTAAAGTAAATATTTGATATACCCGCAGAAGAATTATTATAACTCTAATCCGAAAGCGAAGGATTGTGCCGCAAATAGACGTTACCTTGGGCTAGGCAGACAATTCTAAAATACCTACATACACACCTCTGTCGACGAACTAAAATCGCACTGTTTATTCTACCTGTGCTTCTTTGTATCGCCAAAGCTGTTAAGCGCATGAAAATACAGCGATTGCGCCGGCTGGGTCATTTCAGACGGATGAATACAAAAGCTGTAGCCAGAAAAACTATGGATGCCAACTATCACGTAAACCGCAGACACGCAAGTCTGAGATTCGGATAGAAGGATCAAATGGATGAAGCCATGTACATCTCTGGTTAACAAACCGGAGAAAACACTCACAAGACCGAAGTGCTTAGAAATCGTTTAGTAAGCTTTGGCCTTGTATAACCCAAAACTTACAGGCACAGCCACTGCCCTCTGTCAGCTAGAGTCCGTTTTAGGCAAAACAGCCGGGGTGTCCCAAGTTATAATTCTTTGATCGTTAATCGGATCGGTTCTATGACCGAGCTTATGTCCCGAATTCATCGAATCCCGGGGTTGCCACCATTTAGGAATTCATTCGACGTTATTCGGATCGGTTCTATGACCGAGCTTATGTCCCGAATTCTTCGAATCCCTGGGTTGCCACCATTGAGGAATTCATTCGACGGCAGTTGTCCATTGTCATTTCGATATTACCAATTCCAATGTAAAAGAGTTCAACAAATCAAACCATGATCGGTTTTTGGGGCAATTTCCAAGCTAATTTTGATATTGTCACAGTCAAGCCATCCCTGCAATCACAAGCATCATCTTTACTCGACTTGGGGCGGCCTAGCTGGGTAAAGAACACTTAAAGGCCCCCTCACCAGAAATTAGCTCTACCGGTTGCAAAAGAAGTCCAATGAAAAAGCAACGGGGCTATAGACCCCCCACCGGCCAGGGGACATTTTCTAGTACAGCTAATGCTTGAGGCTGCCACCGTTCAGACAGTAGATGCGGCTCTTGGTAGAATCAGTTAACTAATTACGCATTTTGTGGTTCTTAGCCGCAGCTCGCTGAATTTTCATGTTGTTGGTGGTACGAGAGAGACATACAAATATATGAAATCCGGAAATACAATGAGAAAGAGCAAGAGGTTTCAGGAAGCTACTCAGTATCCCCATGCTTTATTACGAAATAAATTCTTTGAGACGAACTACCAAGGAGAATCTATTTACATTATGGAAAAAATTCTGGAAAAAAATACCTGATAATCACATTTAACACAAGTCAACCAAATGAAAATAAGTGAATAGTTTCATCCAAGCTCATTAATACTGAATTTAAAATTTACGTAAATCTATTGAAATTGAAAAGCGAGAGACATACAAATATATGAAATCCGGAAATACAATGAGAAAGAGCAAGAGGTTTCAAGAAGCAACTCAGTATCCCCATGCTTTATTACGAAATAAATTTATTTAGGAGAACCACCAAGGAGAATCTATTTACATTATGGAAAAAATTCTGGAAAAAAATACCTGTTAATCACATTTAACACAAGTCAACCAAATGAAAATAAGTGAATACTTTCATCCAAGCTCATTACTACTGAATTTAAAATGTACGTAAATGTATTGAAAGTTTCCATCTTCGTTTAATACAACAATTTCAAAAGTTCGTTTAAATGAAAGAACGGTTTTTCATAGAAAATCCCGCTCAACCAAATTCGACCGTAGTACAAAAATTAGTACAAAACATTTTCCATCACTTATTCAAATGCAAATCGAAATACTGGTTTTTCAATGCGAGCAATTCACACAGTACGTCTCTGACATCATTTCTGTACGTCACAGCAAAAGAGAAAAGGTGCAACGCTCTCAGATCGGAACAGTGAGAGCAAAATACATGCTCGCACAATGCAAGGGAATGTGGATTGAAATATTGAAATGCCAACATTGGAACTGGGGATGTGCGTGAACAGGCGATTGTGCGACATGAGTACATGACAATTTGTCGTGTACAACTCGACGGCGCGACGTATTGCACTCACTCAAAATCGTGTGAATGTAATTCATAAAATTTGTACCAAACGAGAAACAACAAACGGACTGACAGAAAACAAAGCGTTTTGATTTTGCTGCGATAGAATCGTGGGGTAACATCTGGTGTTGTTGTTGCTGCTGCTGCCGACGGTGCCGTCTATCGTGGCTTGGCTATGTCGCTGTTTATTTGCTTTGCTTGGTGCTGGAGCTTTTTTTTCGGCCTTTGTTTGGAAATTTAATACGAAAGCAATACGTTATTCTCTTGTTAGGGGAATAACAAAAGCAAAACAAAAACAAACGACGGACACGGTTAGGCATTCAACAGATACAGCCAGCGAGCGTCAACCACAGACAAACACAGACTTCGACCACTCCACTCCATTCACCACTTGGTATGTGGTGTGTTTACATCTCTGTCCGTCTGTCCGCCTTCTTTCCGGAGGGGCATTTCCATAGCATATTAACCATTTCCACTTAGCATACAAATTATGTTTGCTAAAGCCGTCCGTCACATTTATTTACCTCTGTCAATATCACAACCAGAGAGTTGCTCATGTGGCCATTACGATAATTATGTAGAACTCCCTCTCTGCTGGTGGGTTTTTGTCACCTGAGTGTCGTATCACTGAAAGAGTTACGAAAATTGTAACGGTTTGAATGAGTTTGGAGTGGAGTTGGAAATGTTATGGGGGGCCAAACAGATTTTTCTGTTAACCCAAAAATGGATTCAAAACTTAGAAAAACACGGAAAAGCCGAAAAAATCATAATTTAGTTTTGAAGTGGACACACTCATAACACTGTCCAACAGCATTTTTGGAACAGAATAGCGACCCTATAATTCTGAAAGGGTATGTTGAGTAGATCATTTTTGTAGAACAAACTTATGGTCCGGCACGTCTGAGTTTTTTTTTAACAGTGGGTCAAAGTTTTCATTTTTGGTTCGAAGTGAGCATTATACTATATGAAAAAAATGCTGTATGTTAATGTCTGAGAGAATTCTTATGGTCAGAGTTGTATTGTGGAATTGTATGAGGATTATTTTTGTGGAAGATCTTAACCCTCTAACTGGTCTCTTTATGGGTTAATTTGACCCTTTTTTTCGAGAAAATCAAAAAATATCCTTTAAAAAAGGACATTTAAGGATTAAAATATTCTACGAAAATGTTTGCCGGAAAATTTCAGTGGGGTTCACCAAAGACACCAATGTTGTAAATAAAGCTCTTCACGCTTAATTAGTAAAATTAAACACCAACATATACAAAACAGGTAAAAACGGCGTCAAGTTCGGCCGGGCCAAACACTGATTATAATTAAAAAAACTGCTTTCTCTAATCATAATTTCATAGAATGCAGTTCGACTTCTTCCTACAGAAATGGTGAAAATGAAGTCGACTTCTGATTACGAAAAAGTCGAGAAAATCTTTTTTTTTTTTGGCTGATTTAATAGTTTACATGTCATTAAAAGCATTCTATCGGTCAAGAACTGACTGACTATTATTGACAATAATTATCAATGGATTTTTAGTTTCTTACAGGATTTAAATATAAGAACTTCGCAACGATATACAGTGGAACATCCATAAGTCGAATTGTCTTTAAGTCAAAGCACTCCTAGTGGCAGTGGCGTTAAGTAGAGACATTCCCTTTAATTGCTCTTCTATAACGAGAATTCCCCTAACTTTATAACTCGAAGAAAAATAATGACACAAACTTCCATAAATCGCACTTTTCGGAGAAATCAACCAAACAATAAAGTTATGATGACATCCAAAGGTGTTTTGAGGTTCAACAAAAAAAAGAAATACATTGCTCAGAAATATCTCAGGTTGATAATGAAGAAGTTCATTAGACTTTTTGCGGATACTGATATTGCTGCTCCGAATCAATTACTTCGCAGAACGCGCAATATATGGAGGTTTTTGGGATAAATTATCGGATGTTTATTTCATAATAAAGAGGAAGGTATGCCGTTAATAATGAAAAACAACATCAGCCAAATGGCCACCACAACCACGCTTACAGGACCATTTCCTTTTCATGAAATGTTCCATGCTTGTTGACGTAGCCACCGTGGTGGAAATGGGCCTAATCTGTCAAGCTAATTTTTCGATGGAATTCCGGATAATTTTCATGCATTTCAAGGACCCAATCAGCAAAGACACGACGTTGTTGATGATCGGCCGGATTGAGTTATTCTGTTAACTGAACTTTATAAGCCTTAAGACCCAAGTCTTTATGCAAAATACGGTGTAATAACGTTTGTGGAATGCCCAATTCCAAAGAAGGATGAGGAATGGACAAACCAGGCTTTTCTTCAACACTTTGGGCTACAGCAGTAATATTCTCAGTTGTTCTTGAGCGACGTGAACATCACTAACTTCTCCCAACAGCTCCAACTTTTCCACCAATTTCTGTATTGCGGTCCGACAAGGTGCTTCACGACGACCCAAAAAGTGCTTTAGTTTTGCGAACTGTGACTGCCAGATTTGTCACCATTTTTGTAGTGAATTTTTTTCAATGCGTTGTTGAAGCGTGTTTCGTTCCATTTTTAGCAATGGCGTAGTTTCTACTTAACATTTCTTGTTGGGAAAACCGTGTACAACCTTCCGACAACTAATGAGCATTACAAAGTCCTAATCAAACTGGAGTTACTTTTTATTCAGAACAAAAAAATTACACAGATTTGCAAGTAATTAGAATTGTATACATAAATCAATGAGTAATATAAGTAATTCCATAACTCAAAGTCTCCGTAAGTTGAACTATTCTAGGGGATAATGGTGGTTCCAGTTATGGAAGTTTGACTTTATTATTATACATTATAAAAGACACTTGTTCAGCAAAGATATTTTTTAGAACACGTGGAGATAACAGTGTTATTGCAGATCTCAATGTAAAAAAAAAACTCCGGGCCCGGGTGGTATTTCACCATTTGACCTATGAAAGTGCTCTTCGGTGCTAGCTAGTCCATTGCGTAATCTGGTCAAAATGTCGTACCCTGCTGGTATTTACATTTCACGCTGGAAAGCCGATCCCTAAGAAAGGTGAGGCAACAAATCCAATTGCAATAACATTGCAAGGATTACACCAAAAAAAAAACGGTCTAAAAAATGTCTATTTAATATAAAATTATTGCAAATATGTCTTATTTCGAGAGAAGTTGTTTTGTCAAAAGTCCACAGATATGTTCTGCGCTCTTATGAAGTTATGAAGTATCTACAGCCTAACGGCCCTCTGAGTAATCCGCAGTATGTCTTCCGTAGAAACTGATCTACCGATGGCGTTCCTTTCAGAACTATAGATTCGAGGTTTTCGCCGGCTTAGGGAAATTAAGGTCGTGGCTCTGGATATTTCCAAGTTGTGACACAGGGTATGATACGGTGTACTCATATCGAAACTTATTGCATTTGGTGTCGGTAATAACGTGATTCATATCGAGTTTTCTCAGAAATCGCTCTATGCGAGTTGTTATGGATGGGATCTCATCCCACGAGAATAGGTTGACCGCAGCAGTGCCAGAAGGATTTGTTTTCTCTACTTCTAGTTTTCATTGACGACCGGTTGGGTCAGACTGTGAACCAAATCTACTCCTTTGCGGATGACAGCAACCTCTGTTATTTATACCCATTTGACTATCGGCCAAGTCCTCTGGAAGTCGGGGACAAAAGAACGAACGAAAAAGGGCTCACTCTACCGCGATTTTAATGCACAAAAGACCCAGTGCTGAATGTTGTCACAAAAACGTTCCACTGATCCAGCATCGTCGTCAATCTCTATGGGCAGTGTGGATATCGACGAATCAGACACTCTTGATGTTCTGGGCATGAAGATACAGGGTGACGCTCGCTGGACTAGCCATATATTCGAAGTTTCGAAAGAAGGCTTCAAGTGTTTAGGCTTTGTGAGGCGGTGCAAGAAATACTTAACACTAGCGCGGTTTACGTATCTCTATTCTATAGATATTTTAAAGGCCGAAGAGCTTGGAAAAGATGTATTAAGCCGGCTAGGATCCACAACACAAACCCCTCCCCTGTAAAAATTATCCTTTTGCGCTTACGACTTTTTCGCGGTTAGGGCTCGATATAATTTATCTAGTTCATAAATGTGTTTAAATGTTATTGTTGAAATGTGACATACACTTGTGCTCATATAATTAAGTCAATCAGAAAAAAATACAAAAACATAAAGAAATAATATATTTTCTTTTATTGAAATTAACAAAATTGTTTTACGAAGAAATAAAAAGGACTCAAATTAAGTAAATGCATCCACTTTCAAGTTTTAATATAATAAAAAATGTTTACTTCTAAGCAAAAATCCAAATTATTCATTCATTTTACCCTGCTCACATAATTAAGTCAACCGAAAAAAATGTGTTTTTTTAAAAAAAAAAACATGGAATACATGACATGGAATATCGGTTTCATAAAGTGTGACATAAACTGATTTCATCTAATATTAACGAGGCCTATGGTGCGCTAGTAGCAGATTAACCTAGCAAACCGTTGTTGCACCTAGGTGAGGCACGCAGTCTACTTTTTCCAGCATTGGGTTACCACAAAATTGCCTTAACAACAAACAATATACACATGTCAGCAAACAGACACGAGGGGGAATCTTCAATGCCCAAAAATCGGCCAGTATTGATTGATATTCAAATGGCAGTTGAGTGTATTGGCCAACATACCTATTTACATATAATAATAATAATAATTATATAGGCATATATTTGTATTATACATAAATCCAATTAACACATTTGCTGTGGTTGTACCATTTACGCGATCGATATAGATCGAACTCAGTAACCGAAATATTTTTGTTTCTTAATCAGAACAATCTCGTATTTCGAATGCAGGGTTTCACAACCTGCAAACGAAATTTCAGTTTTAAATGTTAAAACAAGGAACTCGAACTTGAACCGGTACCCTCACAGAAGTCTACCTGAAATGGCCTGGAAGTCTGTAAGTTACTTCAATGGCTGACCCACTCAAATTTGACACAATATATGGCTGAATATTTACACTATTTTTCAAGAACGAAATGCGTAGAAAACATTTTTCCAGGCGGCCATGATCGACGACAGGTTGAAGATCCAAAGAATTTTGAAGATAGAGACGAATAACGACCAAATATGTTGGATTTAGCAATTTCACCGAAAAGACAGATTTAGTGTGAATAAGATTCCGAATTTATTAAACGATTTCGTTTATTACAGATCCGACGTATTTACATTGGCGATATATCGAGCCCTTACCGCGTAAAAGAGCTCCAAGAAGAAATTTTTATAGGAGAGGGGTTTTTGAAATAATTGAATTTGCTACCTCTTTGTAAATATAAATTTTTAATATTTTGCGATTAAGAGCGAGTTTCGAAAAACATGGCGCTGACGTTTTCTTCGCGGTAAAGGTTCGAAATGGTACGAATTTCGACAAACGACTATTCAAAAATCACACAAAAAACCTCATGCTACATTCTTCTAAGGTCTATATCGTCTCCTGAAATTCAAAATGACCAATTATCAAAATGTTGTTTTTGATTGATTCTTGTAATATGGCGTAACATACATATGTGTCTGCAAAATTTTACACTTTAATATCCAAAATTTACAATTTTATAGGCGAATTCTTAAACGTGACGTAACAAGAATAGAGTTTAGATTTTATAGACGTCATAATCGATTTACCGAACAGGTTATTCAAGCCATTGCGCACAACTTTCACTCTGTCCCCCAGCCCGTATTCCTAGAGGAGAGCATTGCAACAGTCAAATCTGATAACGAGACGATGGTGGGATTCTGGACCAACTTGCAGAAACCCTAAAAGGACTAAGTCGCTAATGGGCTTTGCCAGAAAGAGACTCAGCTATCTTACAGGAGTCATCACAGAGCCCTGTGTTATAGGGAGCTTGCAATCACGCTGAAGAAGAAGAATCAGTTAAGAACACTTGTTATGCCACGGTCCAGGTATGCAGGAACGTAGACTCACTCCCTCACCTCTGAGTAGCGAAATTTATCGAACGTACCAAATGGTTCTAGCTGAAAGGACCATACTCCAGCTTCCCCTTCGTCAATCCTATATCTCTTCGCCCCTCCTCTGCAATTCAAGGGTATCACAACGGACCAACTTATGGACTCCGAGTATGGGTTTGAAGCTGGGACAAATTTCCGGTATATCTGCCCATTTTTAACTTTCCTATTGGGATTCCCGTGAATAAAATACTGGAACAAATTTAGGTTAGCGAAAGTTAGGTCGATTCTGAGAGTGAGGGGTGAAAATATAGGCTAAATTAGAAGAAAGTAGCTTTGAGTTATCGATTATTATGTTCGGTAAGGTTGAGAACCGGAAGGAAGATCCTTTTACATACACATGAGCCAGTAGCGTTAATCCAGCTTACAGACTCTGTAATTACTAGTATTAGGGTCTCATACTCAACAACTGTTGATGTTTCGGGTATTCTATCGGATACTGATACTAGGCGTTACAAGCTAGCCATGCTTAGTTGTAAAGAAAACGCCAAACTAGCGAAATTGGCGATTTGACACAAACTATACATTTTCATTTAAATCTGCAAAAATATTCATGATAAGTGTTGTGAAAAAAAATATTACAAATACAATTATAAATAAATTCGTCCTTCATTTTTGAAATAATTTTGTATTTATTTTCTTCTTCTTCGGTATTAGTACGCGGTAAATTATATCTCTGTTCACTGGGCTCTGGGTTAATATTGGCATTTTTTATGCTGGCAATGCTCTTAAGCGATAATTTCTATCCACGCTTAATATCGCTTAGCTCTCCATACAAATTAAGCGATTATCTAAGCTAGCGGTGTAATGAAAACACGCCAGCTACGTTCGTTAAATCCCCACCTCAGTTATAATAATGTCAGACTCTTAAATGAGAATCCCTTTTCTGTTTGTTGACAGATGTAGAATGTACAAGTGTGATAGGTAGGATGTATGACTTACAAAAAAAAAAAACAGTTTCATAAGAATTTATTTCCATTTTCACCTCGTAATTGCTGGCGACTTTATGAGGAAGGGAGTAACACTGCAAATAACCGTTAAAATTCGGATTTTTCTGCGTTAAATGTACACTGATAAAAAAAAACTAAGTAAAGGCCCATTTAGTCTAGACGGTTGACGGTGGACGGTAGACGGTTGACTCAATATTGTGCGTTTAGTTACGACGGTAGACGACGGTAAGACAAAACAAAACAAAAACAGCTAATTGAAGAGCATTTGTACAAAATATAACTTGACTTCGTTTATAAATACATTACTCACAACTTTAAACTATAAAATTTAATTTACAACTTATAAACAATTTCCGCGAGCAAAATTTCGAAGTGAAATCAATAACAAAAAACAGTCTCGACGGTTGACGGTTGATTCTGCAACCTGCAGAAGTCTACCGTCGTATACCGTCAATTTTAGTTGTCTCTCTCTAACACATGCAAAATGCAACCCCAACTCAAACAGCTGATCGGCTACCGTCCACCGTCAACCGTCGAGACTAAATGGGCCTTAATCCGTACTTGAATTTAGCCGTAGCGGTGTATGGGTGTCCTTAAACCAAATTAAAAAAGTACGGATTTCTGTAGCTCGCAATTCTTAATATTATCCATAGTTTTATGTTCGTAATAGAATAGATTTAAGTTCGAAATGATCTTATATGTAGATTAATTTATGAACGAATAAATATTTTTTTATGTAAGCTTTTAGTTCAAATTTAATATATTCAGCTTTAATTCAGAATGCCACTTTTCTCTCTGTGTAAGCCAAGTAAAACTTCTTTAGAAAATCATTACCCGTTCGGAACAGGGTTTTTTTTTCACTAGGTTCCTGGTCAGTGAGTTTGTCGGGCTCAGCTCTCAGATTTGAGAAATGCTCCCTGTCTAGTCCTTCAATTAGTACAATAGGTAATTTCACATATTCCGTGGTAATTGAAATAATTGCCCAAGTAACATTTTGTATACCCTCATCCTACGGGTAAGAGGCTATTTAGCATTTGATATGGCTCAAAAGTGAAATAGAAATATTCACATTACACCCCAGGTGTTTTTTGAACCAAATTCGATTCATGACTTTTGAAGTTGTTTGAGCGATGTCCGTCTGGTACGCACGATAACTTTAGAAGGTGTTCAACAATCACTCTGAAATTTGGCAGGGCTTAATATTTCCCCAAAACTGCTTATAATATTGCATATGGTATATATGGCCACACCCATTCGGGTACCTTCCATACAAATCTGCTCTATGCGATCTTACCCAAATTCTGTATAAATCTATAAACACGTAACTCTCCAGAAAAAATTAGACCCCTAGTCCGTCCCCTTCTGGTACCTCCCATACAAATGTACCATTCCACCCACTTTAGAAATCGTGTAATTATATAAATTCGCTCAACGAATCTTTCCGAAATTCTATATTTAGTAAAGCTTTAACTACATAAAATTTTCGAGAAAAAAACTCTGCTTTATATTCCGCATTTTTTGTAAAAATATGTAATATTTACACCCTCACTCTACGGGTCGGAGGGTATATATCATTTGATGAATAACAAAAGTACAGTCGAATTCGGATAAGCGCACGACTTTTAATTTGATAAAATTGTTTAATTGAAAAATATATATTAGTAACGATTGTTCTGGATGATTTTCCATGCTGTACTGGACTTCTCTTAAACGAAAATCCGCTTTATTGAAACATCGTTTATGTGATACACATTATTAATACAAAGACACAAACCTATATGATCGCTTACGAGAAATATTATGAATTTAATGGCGACAAAAACGGCCAAAACAAATATTCTCAAACAATTTTGTGTCAACCACATTTAAGACCACTCAACCAAATGGAAATAAGTGACTATTTTCATCCAAGCTCATTAATATTGAATTTAAATTGTACAGTCATGTATCTTAGTAGTTGTGCCACAAGTTTCTCGTTCTTCGTTCCATAGAACAATTTCAAAAGTACATACTCAGTTCGTTTAAATGAAACAAGGTTCAATTATCCGAAGTTTTTTTTTTATTGAAAATTCCGCATAAGTGAAGAAAAATTTCATAATTTGTGTTTCATTTCCGCTTAACCGAATTCGACTGTAATTGAATTCTATGTTTGATTTCAATTAAGAAAGTGTATCTGTGAAAAAATGAAATGGTTATCTGGGATCCCAGTTGCCAGCCAATCACATATGCTCTCAACAAAAAGCATATGTTTTTGCGACGCCTTCAGTGCTTTTTCGACTTCTCGAGTGCTGAAATGACTGCCTGGTTTTCCTTGGCTTCCCATTTGAGAAGCACTGTTCTAATGTATTCGTACCGAACAATTTCCCAAATAAATTTTCAATTCAATCTGGAAATGTGTTTGTAAACGCTCTAATAACTTCTAGCCCCCCACCCCTGTGAAATTCGTTGTACACATTCAGATCCATGTGTTGCTGTTGAGTTGGTTTACGGTTGGTGTGCTCATTCCGCTGTGGAATGGCTCTAACGCAACAATGGCAGCAACAGAGGCAGCGGCAGCTGCAGCAACAGCAACAAACAAATACTCGACACTCGGCGTTTAGAGATTTGTTTGATGCGAGTCTCAGAACTCAACGTTTGCCGTTGTATTGCTGTGTGTGTTCGTCGTACGTATGAGCGTTTTATTTTCAGCAGCTTTCTGTTTTTGTTTTTGTTTCTGTTTTGTTTATTTTTCTGTTTCTGTTTTCGCAGTAAATGCAAATATTAACAGCGTTTTGTTGTTTAGTTTACTCGTGGCCGTGGCCCTTGACAGTTGTTGTCCACATTTGTTTTTTATTTCTCGTGGCGTTACGACGTCTCTTTCGAATATTTTACGCGCCTCCGTTCGCGTCTATTTGAAATTCAAATCAATCGAGTTGTGCGTAAAAACTTAACATTTCAATTTCTTTCAAATATTCTAGAGAATTATTCACACGTGAATACATAACAAAATCCCAATACTGAAAGTTTTGAAAATAGAAACAAAAAAAAAAAACAACAACAACAATAATGGGTTGTGCTACAAGAACCATCAAATGTACTCTGCTGCTCTTCAATACGCTGTGGGCTGTAAGTGATTGTGTTTTGATTGATCCAATTTGTTTCTATCGACGATGACTGCAAAACTGTAACCTAATACAAAAACAAATACACATTTATTTTCATTTAGTTGAATAATTAGAAGAAGAGGAAAATAAATATTTGAAAAACGGATTTGCCTGAACTTTCTCTGGCACTCGTAGTTGTGGTTAAACAAAAAATGCCTTTATAGGAATTTTCTTTCTAAGGTTTCCATTTGAAGTGGATGATGAGGTCGTCGTCATCGTCGTCGTCGTCAACGTCGCTAGTGTCATCAGTGTCCATAGATGGGGATATCAAATGTTCCCACAGCCACTGCTACTGGTTTTCAAACGTGTCGTATGTGTGCTGCTGTTGTTGCTGCTGTTGCTGTTACCTTGGAGGATGATATCATCTTAAGCTCACTCATTCTAGTCGCTTTCCGCTGTGCCGCTGTTTAGTCAGTCGTCGGCGTCAGCCAAGCACACTTGGAAAGCATGATGTGCGTGTTAAGTCACCGCATTGTTCCATTACGCTCTACTATCGTACTTAGAGCCGAGTGTCTCGGTGTCTGTCCATGTGGGTCTATCACCTGGCCCATTAGATGGTTTTGCGTTGTGTGTTTTTTCAACACACGTAGCATAGCGTAGCGTGGCATGCCAGCTGTCACCTAACGTCCGTCTGAAATATTCGTTATTGAAGTCACAGACAATAACTGACACTTTATTACAATTCAGTGTGTGCTCTTTTAATTAGAATGTTTCTATAAACCGACCGACCCGACTATAAATCAAATGTTGTGTTGGCTTTCCGTTTTAATGAAATGGAATACGAATACGAATACTCGTATATGTCAAACCCAAATTAAGTTGTTGTCATGTTGTATGAAACGGAATGACCCCCACGGAGCGTACTTGCCGCTGTAGTAGATTATCCTTCAGGCAAGCGGTAAATTAGGGAAGGTCCATGAGCAAAACAAATCAAAACAGAAATTACTTATTTACCTTAAGATTCCCTGAAAGAACGGACGGGGAACTTCTCTCGAATCAGTGAGCTGTGCACGATATCATTTTTATACTCTGATTACACTGAGCGGGACCTAATGTTTTAAGGCGGCTCCGAAGGGCTTATGATTATTCTATTGAAGTTTTTACATGGATTTTATTCGTAAAGTGGAAAGGTGGAAAAAACCGTCAATAAACGTTTGATGACTGTCGCCCACATTACCCACCATCCGTCTTAAGAAAACACCTCAGCAAAATTCATAATAATAACCACTAAAATTTTGATGCATAAGGCGGTTTTTAGGAGCTTAAAATGATAATACCGGGTTTTTTTTATAGACGTGTGGTTTTCAAACTGGCCACACTTTTCTCGGAGTTTGCCTTTTTAATAGCTGTCTTTTGATTTATGCTAAGTTGCCATTTCATAATGAACAGACTTACTCCTAGACATAATTTGCAAATTTATTACAAAAATAATGGCCACCGATCCCGATTTTCACAAGATAAATCTCACTTTTGGTTAAATGGGACAGACGTCTCAAGTCGTTTTCTGATGCATTAGTTCGGAAGCACACTCCAGATGTCAGTAATTGCCTGGCAATATTTGAAAGGTTTTCAAAGCACATAATGCTTTTTTTGTTTAAAACAAATACTATTTAAATACCCTCTTGGAAATGTTCAGCAAATGACTTGGGACGCGTGCCCTCTCTATGATCTTTGTGGGCAGGTTAATAAACAAAATTGTCGCATTTGGAGTAATGAAAATCCTCAAGCCATTGTTGAGACGCCGTTACATCCTCAAGAAGTCAGTGTGAGATGTGGTCTATGGGCAGAGGGAATCATTGGTCTATATTTCTTCAAAAATTAAGCCGGCCAATCAATGGGGAATGCTATACAGCCATGATTAATCACTTTTCGTGCCTGAATCGGAGGATGTTGATGTGGGCGACCTTTGGTTCCAACAAGACGGCGCTACACGGCCATACAGCCAACGAAACAATCAATTTATTCAGGGAAACTTCTGGTGAGCGCATTATCTTGCGTCATGCGATTTAACACCGCTGAAATATTTTTTGTCGGTTTAGAAGTCACTGGTCTACGTAGATAAGACTGACACGACTGAGGCCTTGGAAGAGAATATTGTGCTCATTATTGCTGAAATGCTTCCCCAAATGCTGCAAAAAGTGATCGATAATTGGGCCTCTCGGCTGGAATTTATTCAAGACACCCGCGGCGGCCCCAAATCACTTTTAAAACATGGCAAACCCTTATCTTCATAATAAATATGAGTTCTTGGCCATAACATTAAATTATATTTGTTTTATGTCTTCTTGAAAACCACACGTTTAAAAAAAAACACCCTTTACATGACAGAAATATTGCGGGAAAGAAATTTGGCTTATCATCCTTCAGGCAAGTGGTAAATCATTTTTTGGCATTTATTTTTTACATACAATTTCCAACATATGCCGTTGCGGCTACGAGTCACATGGTCCATTCGATCAGTCGAATTTTTGACTATTTTGGCCGGTATCTCGCCCATGACAAGTGTATTTTTGTCTTCCACGCCATCAATCGATGTTGGCTTGTCTCTATAGACAAGAGACTGCACGTGAACTCACAAAAAATAGTTTAATGGGGTGAAATCGCAACGAAGGACACGTATCGCCGTATAAATAGGAAAATGCTAACTGTGCATGAGGATCAAAACTCATTAAAAACGCATCTAAAAAAAATACGAATCCTACAAACACTTGGACTTGGAATTGTTGAAATAAATCACCCAAGAGATCTTCAATTGAAAGTCTGTTCTAAAGATTTTACAAAATTTGAATAAAATCGATTTTTCCAATTTTATTCTAAAATTAATTCTTCGCCAAACTTAAGAGTTTTAGAATTATTAAATGAGAATGGTAAAAAACACATTTTTTAACCGAAATTTATAAAAAAAAAAAAAAAATTAAAGGTAAAGATTGTGAAAAATTGTAAAAGAAAAAATATTTGGTTTAGCAACTGGTTGGTAAAAGCAAATCTTGTTTGAATAAAATACGTGATTTCTTAAGAAAAGCGTTGCAATAGTTTGCAAATTATTCAAAAGTTCTTAAACTCTCATAACCAAATAAGTTAATTTAAGTTAATTTCACAAAACTACCAGCCTAAGCCATGATGTCGTGAGGCTATCGAAGACATCGAGGGCAGCAACTTTGCGATTTGATTATGGACATTTTAATGAAAAGGATATGGTCCTGTAAGCGTGGTCGTGGTGGGCATTATTATTATTAACAGCACACCTTCTCTTTATTATGAAATAAACATCCGATGATTTATCTCAAAAAATTCCATTCTTCTTTGAATACCAAAATAACACCTCCAAATTCTTTCTAGATTACACATTGGTAATATCTCCGAAAGTCGTACTTACTTATTGAATTTGGATGATCAACCTGTTGTTGGTCCTGCCTTTCAAATGTTCAAAATGTCAAAATAATCTGCAGCCAACTTCACGCTACGGAAAACAGAGAAGGAAGTGGCAGTATGAGCAAAGACCATACAGAGGGCAGACGGCGCAAGTCGTTTTCTGAACATTTCCAAGAGCGAATTTAAGGAGTATATGTTTTAAAAAAGTAGGTATTTGTTTTTAAAACCAAATTATTTGCTTTGAAAACCTTTTAAATATTGCCATGCCAATCAGTGACATCTGGAGTGTGCCTCCGAACAAGTGCATCCGAAAACGACTTGCGACGTCTTCCATCTGTATGGCAAGTTTTTCCATTCACCTTACCTATCTCTCCTACAAGCTGATAATTGTGACAATTAAAATTGTCTAGTATGAATCGGGACTTTTTCAAAAATCTGAAGATGCTGTTAAAATATTTTCCTTAGAATTTCAAACTCCAACTTTTTTTTTTAAATGGGGCAACCCTGGGCGCAATAATAGAAGATAGAGCCATGGAAACAGCTGATTTAAATTTTTGCATTTCATTGTCATTGTTATTATTCCAATTGTTCGTTTACTTTTTTTTCAAATGTCGAATAAATTTTGTTATTAATCATTTAAATCAAAGAATTAGAAAACAAAAAGCCAAATAACGAATTTTGGGGCTCTCAAAACTATTAAAACTAAAGTTATAGATCTCTAAAAATTGTGCTGCTGTCTGCACATTAATATTTTAGAATTTGACAATAAAAATACCCTGGGCTGTATCTGAGTTGTTGTGCCATGGAGGTAACCATACAAAATTGTTTTTTTTTCTATTTTGTTGTAATTTTTAATACAATCGGAAGTTCGGATGACGAGATTGAATAGCAGCTGTCCGTTTTCTAATATTTCTTTTGAAATTAGTTTAAACTTCATGAATCCACTATTATGTCATGTGTTTACATCAGACACTGGAAATGTGTTTAACGATCATTACCACTGTGACATCATCTCTAATCGCATTTTAATCTTTTTATACAAAAGAAAGAAAAAAACACAATTCACATAATCCGTTTAAAAATATGAGAATCTATTTAAAAATAGTGACATTGGATGAATTTGTACAAAGTTTGTCAGAGATGCATTGGTTGGAGGGTTCATAAATTATATCGAGCTCTGAAGAGCTGTACAGCCTGTTTTGGAGAAATCTTCTGCAAGCACTTTTTCCTGACTCTACTTTGTAATGCATTGATTACGGGTTTGATTAGTTTACCCTAAATTATGAAAGATATTTTTTCAAGGCGAATCTATGAATTTAAATTTCTTTTAAAGGGTTATAACAATTGTTGGCATTATCTTCGTGTCAACACACCATTGCCCGTGTGTTAGCATTTTGTGGTAGCGCGTATCCTTCAGATACTGTCAACAGGTGAGCGTGTCAAGGCTCGTCTTGGTATGAAAGTGTTTTGCTTATACTTACGGGTATTTTTTTTTTATACTACACCTTGTTAACCATCACACACAGATTTATTGCACATGGTCTTTCATGTCGATTTGCTTTCTTAGTAGTGTTTTATGGATTTTGGTCAACTTTGTTTTGCGCATGAGTTCATCGTTCATCAGCAGACTCATCTTCGCGGATTCTTACTAGATCCTTAAACAAAATTACTATATCATTCCTATCGTCCACATATGCAAGGAGAATGTGGTCTTTGCGATTCACCAATTTCATTAAATTCTGTTTTTTTTTTTTAATATTTTCTTCACCATCAAAATGTTGAAGATGTTGCTGTCACTCTGTCGAAGACCTCTTGTAGTGGCGAATGGTCCTCAGCGGTCTCTTCTAATTTTTAAAGACAGTCTAGTGTCACCCAGAGTCCTTCTACAAAGGCGCAACAATTATGCAGGGATTTCATACGCAGACATGATTTGAAACCAGATGAACCACTTCCAGTCGTAGTATCTGTTTCATTATCGTGTCAGAAAGAAACTCACACTTGAAAGACCCTGTAAAACCTTCAGCAATCTTAGCAGGAACGAATTAAAAATTTTGCAATTTCCCCTTTTCTTATTTTTAAATAATAGCTTTTAGTCAGCCAATCTTTAGTTAGTCTGTTAATAGCTAACTCGTAGTGCCCTCCGATATGATGCGTCAAACACTAACTCACTGTGAGCTAACAGAGTTAGTGAGTACTGACTCACTCTGATGACAACACATGTAAAAACTGAATAGAATTTAACATGGGGAATGAGTTAGCTTCTGACAAACCATTTGTTAGCTAAAAGTTAACTCAATTCCCGACAGGGACCTTCTGAATATACTGCTGGATAGGCAGTGTAAATTTTCTGAAAGCTACTGGCCCCCCGTCCGCACTGCCGACGAAACACTTTAACTTCTCTGGCATCCATCAAAGATTCTTTGTATGCGATGTACGTGCTGCCAACAGACAGCCAATCCGCGGTACTCACTTCTCATAAAAGCACAAGTCAAAAATCCTAATACACACACTCACACGCACATAAGATTGCCTCTCGTAAATCACTTGAAATGTACACTATTGAAAACCACCAAATTTGTAAATTGTTGCATTTGACGGAAATTAGATTTTTCTATAACTTTGGATATTTTTAGTTTTTGTTTTAATTGCGTAGGAAAATGAATTTCTACAAAATGAGATTTTGAGTATCGTCCGTATGTTTGTGTGTCTGTGACTATGTTGTAGTGTGTGGGCATCGTTTATGAAAAATGCATATGCTCCGTCAAGTATTTGGTCCATTAGAAAGTGTGAGTGTGTCTGGTGTGGCCAACAACCAACCCCCAACCACCAAAACCACAATGAGAAAGTCTACCACATATACAATGAGACTTAAATAACCAGAGCGGTTGCATGTAGTACCACAAAAACTTATTAATTCGTATGCATATTCTGCTGTTGTTGTTGTTGCAAACATTATTTGAACATTATTTGAACATCATTGACATGAAAACCAAATTACTTTTCAAATGACCCTCGCACATTTACGGAGAAATGCATAAAACATGTGTTGAAGTGAGCTCCATATTGGATGTCGGCCCCTTTTTAGACTTTTTATTTTAATTGATATGCTTGCAAAATTCACATTTGCAGTGTCTGAATGGAATTCGGTATTAGCAAAATTCAAACTACACTGTGCGACAACGAACTACTATCAGAAGGTGCATTTCTGATTTCTGCTGGCAAAAGTGAAAACCCAATTTTTAATCAAATCAAATATCCCATTCGTTCCGAAATATTTAAAAAAAATTTTTTTTTAATTTTTTTTAAAAGAAAATTTTATGGATTTTTTTTAAAAGAAAATTTTATGGATTTTTTTTTTAAAAAAAATTTTATCCGTAATTTTTTTTAAAAAATTGCTAGTTCTTTTTTTTTTAAAAAAAAATTGATGGGTCAGATAGATACTAGAGTGGGTTGCCACGTAGCAAAGGCCATATGGCCCAGGTAAGGTAGCGGTGACCCTGTTAGGGGACGCACTTTTTCCATTAACCCTTTTTTTTTAAATAAAAATTACCGGTAATTTTTTTAAAAAATTTATGGATAATTTTTAAAAAAAAAATTTGATTTATTTTATTATTATTTTTTTTAAAAAAATTTTATTATAAATTTTTTTAAAAAAAATATTATTTTCTTTAAAAAAAAATTTTTATTATTATTTGTTAAAGCCAATTTTCATGGGAAGTTTTTTCTTAAATTCTTTTAAAAAGTTTTTTTCCACACTTCATTATTGCAACCCATTTGCAATGATTTCTGCTGGAATTATTGGTCTAATATATGTCATATTTCTCGCAAGTGAGCGAAAACTATTAAACTAGACTCTTTTGGGGATATCCGCTACTAAACAGTAGTTCTCCGTCAACAATACATAAACAAACAAAAAAAATAATTTGTTTTATTAAAATTTTTATTGGTAATAATTTTTTGTATGAATTATTATGTTTTTAAAAAAAAAATTTATTATGTTTTTTAAAACAAAAATTTAATAATTTTTTAAAAAAAATATGTAATAATATTTTAAAAAAAATTTTTAATTTTTTAAAAAAAAGAATTTAATAATTTTTTTAAAAAAAAACTTGTAATGGATTTTTTTAAAAAAAAATTTATGGAAAATTTTGATTTAAAAAAATTTAATGAATTTTTTTTTTGAGAAATTGGTATTTTTTTTCAAAAATATGTATGGATAATTTTTTTTTTAAAAAGGTCAAAAAATTAAAAATCTGTTTTTTGTTTTGAAAAAAAAAATAATTTTTTGGTGGCACAGAGACAAATCTGTACCGAACCTATTTGTACGTGGCGTTGTTAACTTGCACAATGAAAGTGTTGCTTTCAATTCATCCTCGCACATTCTACAAAAGTCTGGAGGTCGGTTATCCCATTTGCTGATTCTCGCCCTGGTTGAGCAGTGCCTGTGATAATTCCTATTACACAGCCTGTGGCTCATTCTATCTAGTTCCGTAGGTACACTTGTTGTTGCTGTATCTTTACTAGGTCATAGAGTCAAACATCTCATAAGCTCGCTCCCAAATCTCTCTCTGGAGAGATTTAAGTTTCTAGGACCATGCAGAAATACAGGAAATCACAATAAACGAACTCTGAGGTTTATGGATAGCTCAAGTTTGTTTAAAGGGACTAATATAATCCAAGGAGACAGTCCCTCGGAAGCACGACGTTACGGAACTAACTAGGCTCATAACTGTATAACCTATAAGGGTCTCCATAGGATCTAAAGTTGGGTTGCGACACAACCCAATGATCATTAACCTTTTAACCACTGAAATCAAACCCTTTAACCATTAGAAATGGATGTTAGCGATGACCGTCTTAGTGTCTCAAGTGTTAATGGACTAAGTGCGTCCACTAAGAGAGTCACCGCTAGCTAACCTAACCTATGCCAATTGGCCTTTGTTACGTTGCAACCCACTCTTGTATCCCATTTCTCGAGTGTTATTTTTAGGATTTGATTCTTCTGTATTCTATCTATCCGATTCTTCACTATACATGGGTAAGCAAATTTCAGCTATCTCATCCAACGCCTCATTTCCTTCCATATCACAGTGTCCTGGTATCCAGAGTAAGCCTACGTTGTAGTCCCTTGAAAGTAGGCACAGAGTTCGTCTACATTATTCAACTACCCTAGACAAAGCCTAGTGTCTTGCTATAGCCTTTAGTGCTCGAAGTCAATTCCAAGGTACCTTTAATAGAATTTTTCCTCCTTTCAGTATTGTACTGTCGGACATTTCCTTCGCTGCCCTTAATAACGCTATAATTTCTGCTTGAAAGACGCCGCATTCATCCGGTAGTCTAAAGGATTTCCTACTGCTTGCCGTGAAAATTATTTTTGTATTTTCATACATTTTTCTTAACAAAGCTGTTAAATTATTATGAATACGGTGGTTAGTCTTTAATTGTTTTCCGGTCTGCGCCCCCCCAAAGATGGTCTGTTAAGGAGTCATTTCCCAAGAAGCCGGATCAATTGTTTATTAACAACATTTTTTATTAATTTGATTTTCATTCTTTATTAATTCTAGATCTTTGGAATCCTGTTGCTGCTATTGGCTGGATTCGGTTGGGATGCTATGCCGCAAAGTTATGCCATCGGCATTATTGCGCTGGGCTGTGTGATCCTGCTCACATCCCTATTCGGATGTTTCGGGGCAGTAAGGGAATCAGCTCGCAGCTTATGGACGGTAAAGTAGAATTGTTATTAGATTCTCCTTCAATTTTGGCTGAATGTCTCTTTTTGTAGTATGCGGTAATGCTGCTGGTCCTGCTGGTGCTCACGGTGATATTCATTTGTCTGAATACACGTGACGTATTCAAGAACTTTGCCATCGAAGAGGTCAATCAGCTGTGGGATCAAGAAATTGTCCATCCCGGTGCCATGGACAATAAACAGGTTATTGTGAGTATACAAGGATCCTTAAACAAAAGCTCTGAAATGTAAACGGTTGTTTTCGTTTTCGCCTGCTTAGTATGAATGTTGCGGCCGCAATGGACCAGACGATTACTTCCTCATGGGTCGCCAGCCGCCAGCCAGCTGCTGCAAGGGAGGCAATTGCATCAATCCCAAGAATGTCTATGACACCGGTTGTCTGGCGAAAATCGAACAAGCCTTTGCCAACGAATCTCTAACCTCACAAATCTCCGAATGGTGTCTGCTGGGTCTGAATGTGAGTACCGTGAAATGAGTTCTATGCCAAAGTTTCGATTTTATTTGTTTCGTTCTGTTTGCAGGCGGTTGTTCTTCTCATGTCCACCCTGTTGGCCATTCATTATACCAACCAAAGACGTCGTTTCAATTACTAACAATCGATTTAGATCGACAGAGTTTCTTCCAAAAAACTAAAAAAAAAAACACAGCAAAGAACAAAAACTTGCCACTACCTCTACAACAAATTGAAGTCACGCGTACCTAAAACAAAAAGAATACTTACAATTTTATACAATTGTTGGACAACACATTTTTTGTAATTATTTTACTAATCTAGAATATTTAATAATTGTAGTTATTTTTTTAATTTGAATATAGTTTTTTTTTATAGATTCTAAAACAATCGAATAAATACTTCGTATAATGACAAGTTGTAAACATTCGAACATTTGAAACAAATCATTAGAGGAATTGCAATGAACTGAGTTTCTGAGAATTCAAATACTTAGCAGTTGTGTATATACACTGAGAGACATTTCGCATTGAATCAGGAATATAATTGCATTCAATTGTTCTCTAAAATCTGAAAAGCAAAACGTATACGAGTTTACAAAAAAAAAAAAAATAGAAATAAAATTATCACAGCGTAGAGAGACGACAGTAGTTGATTTGCATTAGCAGACTTAATTCAAATTAAGTTGTGCATTAGCCCAATGTTAATGCGGATTAACGTTGGCGGAAATGCACAAACTCAAACTGCATGTAGGTATTTCAACATGGCAACACAGTCACAAATCAACCGCTGTACTAATCAATCAACGGCTGTTTGTCAAATTGTTCGCTATTATGTCGAAATAAAATGAATTTAAAGTCGGCAAAGATGAGTTATTTTAAGTGTTTCAGTAATTTCAGCTTTCTTTCATAATAAAAAGTGATTTCTTTCTCCAATTCTATCCATTTTATATCGATAAAAAATGTCAAACAAAGTAATTGACGAAGAGTTGTTTTCTAAATGCAGGGTATAATTTTAATTAGTTAGCTTTTAATGCCACTTAAGCCTGTCGTCTATTACACGCTCTAACCGGGGATTTACACGAAACTGTTTTGCAAAGTCAATCGCAATACATTGACACTTTTTCACTAACACATATACACATTGCTCATTGCCTTCGTCGATGTCTCTGATTTTTTGAAAACAGTAATTCGTCTAACGTAAACGGATAACTCGATAAAGATTGGGTGTAATATGTGAACAAAAGAAAGCAAAACAATCGGGAAAGATCTTAAAAGATACGAACTACGGTTGCTGAAAAATGAATTGTCTTCGCACACATAGTTTTTCCCTTTTTTGACAAGTAATACATATCACCAATTTTCTTTCGCCAATTGCCTAGTGTTAACGCAGGGTAAGGCACAGTTATCGATCCAGAAATTACGACAAACTCTCTGGGATCAAACACATTGAATTTATAGATAAAATTGTGGAAACCCAGCACCTTCTGAAATCTTTTTCATAAAGTCAGACTCTTACTGATTTCGAAAACCAACTGGAGTTCTGTTGAACCTGTTATTGCAAAAGCTATATTGGGTGTTTAGGATAAAATTTGGCGCCCCGGTTGGTGAGTTGGTAGCGTGCTTGCCTATCAGCGTGGGTGTTGTGGGTTCGATTCCCACCAGATGCTTTGGTCTGTCGCTTTGGTCAATGACCGGTGTAGTCCTCTCAAATCTTTTATTATCCGGCTATTTCTCCTGGTTTGGAGATATAAAATAACCACTGGATGATTTTCTGGTGATTAGGGCGGATGAGGAAGAAATTCGTAGCTCAATTTTATGGTTTTTGCATGGGACGACTGAGACTGGGCTATGGTTGTCACTGTGGAAGATCAATTTTGCGTGTATGATAACGAAACATTTGTGTTAAAGTCGAATATATTCAATAGCTGTAGCCGCGACAAAGACCCAACCGCCAAAACGAATATTTTACAGGATATGGTATTTTATGTGGTCAAACAAAAAGGCGTGTGCTGCTTACAATACAATTGAATTTGCCATATGTTTGTAAATATAATTTTTTAGTTTTTAATATTTTGAACAATTTTCTATTGAATTTCATTAGAAAGTGAGTTACGTCTTTTTCGCGATTAGTGCTCGATTTGTTGGACAACAAACATACATTTTGGCCTTTTTTGGTGCACTTTTAGTTTGACCGTTCCATGGTCTCTGTTGTGTTAGTTTAGCGCTAAACATCTTTCGTATTTCGTTTTCACTGTTGAAAAATTTTGTGTTTTTCGATTTTTATATCGAAAAAAGTGTAAAATTTAAATTGGCGATTTTCTCAGAGCTTTATTTAGATTTTTTCGTTAATGGCACAACTATATACGTCAAACACAAATTTTAGTTTTAAAAAAAAAAATGGCGGTGCTGACACTTTTTCGAAATTAGCGTTTTTTTTCGATAATGGCTGCAGATAGAATTTTCAGTAAACGGCACAATCATGTACTCGCATAGCAGAACGCAACATAACTTTTGTATTTTTCGTATTTGTGAAATATCTCGGTCAATTTTCGAAAATCAGCACAATTCAAGACAACTTTCCTTTTTTCGAAAGTGGCGGTGCCATCATCCTCCACATTAACTTCTAGTTAACCTAAAGATAGAGGTCTAGTTAACCGAAGAATGGTTGGCGTAATGTGTTTTACACCCCGAAATCTGAAAACTGGTATACAGAACTACTGAACAAAATCTAATATAACAAGGGAGAGTACCGAGACAGGAGTAAGATATCTTCAAATTACCAGACAAAAAGTGAGTGGCAAAATCAAAGTCTGTTTTCTCCTGAACGTGTACAATTGTTTATTTCTTTAAAAGGTCTTTATGCTTCGCCGGACACAATAGCATTCAAATTGAAAGCGGGAATCCGATCAACATTAATTTCGGCAACATTGCGATTTTTTGCCAAAGGATTGTACCAGCTGATTAATGGAAACGACTTTAATTTGGGACTGACACTGTTAGTTGTTTACCAGAAACTGTCTGAGACTCTGGATGCCTTAGAAAGAACACCGCTTTCTCCGTCGGATTGAGAGCAATTTGCTCAACTCTTCTGCCACTGGTGCTTAAGCGAAGGATTTTTCTTTCCAACTCTTTCCACACGTTTCGCAAATTGGTTTACATTTGTTACTTTTTTTTTTTTGTTTTGAAGCACTCCAACTATTCCATGTCCTTAGCCAAAAACCATGACCACAAAATACATATGTCCGCCACGATTACCAGTTGCATGATCTAGTCGATCACTCCAATTTTTGACTTTCCAATAAATCTGGCTTGAATATTGAGCAGCTGGTTTGTCGGCATAAACCAATGACTTAACATGTCCCCATAACAACTAATCCAGAGGTGTTAAATCGCACGAAGCAGGCGGGCCAGTGAACAGGATCACTTCACCAAATTGATTTTTGTATGGCTGATAATTTGACGCGATATGGATGTATTGGAAATTCATTGAATGGCGACAGAATCCGAACAATGTGCGGTATGAAATTCTGCCGATTAGATTTAATGGCTCAATGTTGTACAAGTGATACTCAAAATATGCCCCCCTGAAGTCGTCAGTGTAATGCGATCCGATCGCATAGCCTTAACGATCATGGGTTACCATAGCCTGTGTGAGAACGCGATGCTTGCCTCACTATAGTATGGCGTAACTGGCTCTTTGAATATTTATACAAAAATAAGAACGAAAGATGTCCGAAATAGACCCACAGAAAGACAAGGCCAAATTATATAATTCGTAATAGTTCACTAAATTCGAAAATTGTTATGAGAGTCAAAAAAGTATCGCAGCGTCAGATTCCATTTATTTTAATAGGGACACAATCTATAATTCAAGAAGGTCAAGGATCTTCTTGACTACCCAAATGAAGATTAGTCGATTGGATGAGGTGGATGACGCTCACAGACATGCGTTGTTTATAATAAATAGACAGTCTGTAGTCTTTCAGTTATCGCCAATCGAATGAATCCTTTTATTAATGTTTCGGTATAATAGACGCTTACATAGTTATTGTTCAGAGTTACAGGCTATGTTCAGTAAATCCTAGAAAAAGCTAGCAAAGTTGCATTCGAATAGTACAAACTTTCAATAATTCTAAACTATTCTACTACAAGTTTCAAACTATTCTACTACAAGTCTCTATTTAGTTTCAACCAAATACAAAAACCCCTCTACAAGAGCGACCAGAGATAGGAAACGACTGTTGGTGTATATGAAGGGAAGAGTCACACACCTGTAACTAGCGTCTCGACCTTTTCCGATGCACTCGGGTCCGTATAAAATATCAACGCTGTTAGGGGAAGCTTTCAAGAAACTATTGCAGAATCTATAATTCAAGAAGGTCAAGGAGCCTCTTGAATCCCTTCATGAAAGTTAGTCGATTGGATGAGCCATGCATTATTTATAATTAATGTCCAGTCCCTAACGTTTCTCATTAAATCTTTTACAAATACAAATAAAGGGGAACAAAAGCGAAAAGAAATACGAACCGAGAGGCAACAAATGGTTGCGTTGGTGTATCTGTAATGGAGAGTCACATGTCGTCAGAGCCTATTGTACATCTGGATGTAACTAGCGTCTCCTTCATTTCTGAAGATCTACAAGAGGGACAAGTGATACGAAACGACTGTTGGTGTATCTGAAGGGGAGAGTCAAACATCCGGATATAGCGTCACGTCCTTTGCTTGTTTCTGCCGTGGAACAGGCTTCGTGAAGCCATCTCTCTAGCAGAAAAAGTCATTTTGTCATTCCAAATCAATTGGCAGTAGGTGTTGTGGACAAACATTACAAACATACTAGTACCATTCGTCCGTCATTTTTGAAAGAATTTTGTATTTATTTTATTTATTTTTTATTTTATTTAATTACAATACAAAGTAAATTTATATTCTAATTTTGGGTCCAAGGATAAACCGAGTGACAAAGACTATTTGGCTTGATTTTTTGCAGCGACAGACCAAAGCCTCTGGTGGGAATCGAACCCACAACCCCCACGCTGATAGGCAAGCACGCTACCAACTCGCCTACCGGGGCGCTTAGATTTTGTATTTATTATCTTCTTCTGTATTAGTTCACAATGCATGATATCTTTGTACACTTGGCACCATTTAATATTAGCATTTCGTTATTTTTTATGCTGGCAATGCCTTGCCAACTTAAGACACAAACGTAAGCGATAATTTCTATCCGCGCTTAATATCGCGTAGCTCACAACACAAATTAAGCGATTATCTAAGCTAGCGTTGTAACGAAAACATGCCTATTACGTACTTGTGTCTAAGCAATAGTCTGTCTGGGGGGAAAAAAAAGACAATAGACTGATTAAATTCAACAAAGTACAATATTTTAGTATGAATAAGTGTATATTTGCAGAAAGACCCTGTATTGTTGTTCAATCAATTTATATTTTTTTTTCATTTTGGGTGTCTGCCGTGGAACAGGCTTCGTGAAGCCATCTCTCTATCTCTTTAGCAGAAAAAGTCTACGTTTGTCATTCCAAATCAATTGGCAAAGTCATGAATGTCTTAGTCATTGTGTTGACCCAGTCTAATATACAGTATTGTTTTCTATTAATCCCATGTTATTCCATCATCACGAAACACATAAAGTTATCCAGAAAGGCACAGCAGATCTAATTCAAATAACAGGAGACTTCAAATGATTAATAATGTTTACCCATGAATATACATAATTGATAAAACCAACAACAACAACAAAAGCAACAAATGGATGTTCAATGCCTGAAAGGAAACAATTAAATTCAGCTGACATTCACATATTCGTCTATTTGTCATTCTGGCTGTTTATTTGTTTAGTTTTTAATTACTATCATCATAATATAAAATGTAAATTACTTTTCAAACGAATCCACTTCTTGCTGCCTTCCGTATTCAAGTGGTGAGCGCAAATTTTAGCATAAATGTGCAAATTTAATTAAAATTAGACTGACACACACTCACACACTCGGCAAACAAATGTGCAAGTCCACACACAAAACACACTTGCACGCATACATCGTATTTAGCATTAGTTTGAGACGAGTTTTCGTGTGATGATTCGTTTTTAAATCAATTGTCGGAGTGGTCGTTTCGTGCGATGGACAGTTTGACGTAAATTCTTTAAATAACTCTCAACAGTCATTAGACAACAATTTCACACACACACAGTGTAGATTTGTAAGATCTATATCGTCTGTAGCGAGAGTGCCAGAAGTAACATAAAACCCCCCACCAACACCGCCTACTGCCAGCACAATCGCCTCGTGGAAAGTGTCTAATAAATAACAGGTTTCGGGAAAATATTCAAACGAGAACGGAAAGAGAGAATAAGCTTTCGAATGCTTCTTCTTGAATGTCACTGGTTCGCTTGTTTGTTTCTATTCGTTGACATCAATGAAGAAATACCGGCCGGCAAAGTCACTCGATTTGTTTACATCTCTATTCAAGAATGTTGTTGTCGTGTGATGTGTTACATTCGTTCTTGTTGTTGTTGTTGACAACTCATTTCAAAACCCAACAACATACCAATGACTGTTACCACCATCAATGACACACACATACCAATCTAAAGTAATGCTGTTGTTGTTATTGCTGCTGCTGCTGCTGCTATTCACCATTCGTGTACGGACAAACAAGTAATGGCTGTGTTTTATGTGTGATAGCAACGGAAAAAATGCGAGGGCGGCGGCTGTCATGACATATGCAGTGAAATTCTAAACTCACTCACCAGATTTAGTTTTTGTCACCGGACCATGAACCCTCTTGCCACGACCTGAAACGGAGGGCGGATGGTGAGAGGTGCCAGCGAATGGCTCTTTACAATAATGTGCGTAGGAGTGTGGAACAAATGTCCGATGGCAGCGATGATAAGCGGGACAGGCAGTGAGGGAGGCCAATGTAATCCTATAAGTCAAAACAAACATGAGCATTGGAAAGAAATGTAGAAATGTTGTTAGATCGTCATTTCGGTTCGATTAGCATAAGTATGTAATTAGATTAACATAACGAGACACCTTTTTCGACGCCTGTGTCTTGCAACACCGCTTGAAAGAATGAACATCTCGAAATTGTATTGCATTTGAATAATAGATCGAACATTTGTCACTGAAGACTTAAAAAAATATAGAACGAAAACTGGTATGCGCCTGTTCTACGCCTTTAGTTGTAGCGAAGAACTGGCACCACGAAAATACACCCCAAACTTAAAATGAAATTAGGCCCCAAATTTAAAAATCAGTCGCATTAAAATATTACTTCAGGTTTCGCTGATATCAGTGTGTAATTTGTTTGCTTTGAGAGCCACTTCTGTTTTTGTTTTGCAAATTCGAGTTTTAAAGGGCGATTTTATTTTATTGGACACTGAAAAAAAAATTAGGTAATCCGTACTTGAATTTAGCCGCAGCGGCTTCAAAAGTATGGTAAGTACATATTTTCCAAGTTAAAAAAACATACTTAATTTTATACACAGTTGAGCCCCGAATGGGCTTGAAAGACAATGGAAAGATTTAAGTTCATTATAGGATAGAAATAAGTTCGAAATGAACTTATGTGTAGACCGCTTGGATTTATTTGAGCCCGAATAAATAGTTGATATTATGGGAAACTGGGATTGATTTAAGGAAAATATTAAATCTTAATTTTCCTTGATATCATATAATTCTTGTTCTAAGAATATTACATTCATAATGGGATGAGTTCGAAATGGATTTAAAGGGAGTACATTTTAATTCGGTCTCAGTTTTCTCTCTCAAAAATAGTTCTACGAATTTTTTTCTTACCTCACTTCAAATTGGTCTTACTTTTTCTAATCAATATTTAAATACATTTTCAATGATTTCTTCTCCAATCATTGGTTTATTACACTGTGCGACAGCCACAATCGGTTTGGGATGAAACCACCGGGGAAAGTTATATCGGTCAAAAAAAGGTCATACGTGTCCCAGCGTTTCGTTGGGTCTCATCTAGGAATCGAGATATATCGATTTGGCTCTTTTGTTTGACATAACTTGAGAACCACTCGTCCGATTTAGCTGAAATAAATTTTAAAAAACCAAGAATTACAATTCCCTTAATCTGTTCATATATTATTTTCCTTTACAAGTAATAGTTTCCAAGTTAAAAATAAGCGCATGAAGAAATTTTTTTTTATTTTTTTTTTTATTTTTTTTTTAAATACATTTATTTTCGTTTGTTTGCTCCCTTTTCTTTCTTCTTAATTTTTCTAAATTTGTTTCAGCTAAATCGGACGAGTGGTTCTCGAGTTATGTCAAACAAAAGAGCCTAAAACGTGACAAATTCCCCTATACGATACTTACTAACTTCAAATCGATATATCTCGATTCCTAGATGAGACCCAGCGAAACGCTGGAACACGTATGACTTTTTTTTACCAATATAACTTTCCCCGGTGGTTTCATTCCAAACCGATCACTGACCCTTACCATTTGTCGCAGAGTGTTATCAGCGTTGCCGTTGATGATACTAAAGTATCAAAATGACACTTTTTTGGGTCTTGCCACTTTTTTGATACTTTTTGTTTTTGATACTAAATTTGATACTTTGTGTTTGAGATCCCTCTATGATCAAATCAAATGTTGATATAGATTATTTCGATATAATATCTGAATTTAATTATAAAATTAAAGATGCACATGAATTTGTGAACGAATATCAATCTTTGGAGGCTTTAACAAAAGAAAAAGCATGGCAGCGCCTTTTCCAAATTAGGGATGCTGAGGAGTTTTGGGGGAAAGTAGGAAAAATGAATAATTCCTACAACGAGCCCTTGTTCCCTACATTAAATAAATTTGTGTCATATATTTTTACACTGCCACACAGCAGTGCTTGCGCTAAGCGTATTTTTTCAAAACATTCTCTTATGAAAAATAAGCTAACAAATAGACTCAAAGTTCAGACCTGTAATGAGAGACTATCAGCTCTTAATTTGGTAGATACTGATTTAGGAGATTGGAAGCCAAACCCGGAATTAATTGACAAACTCCGAAAAAAAATTACAAAAAATAATTACCAAGTACATAAGTGCCAAATTTTCATTTACAGTTGTTTTTTAGTTTTAATGTTTTATTGTATTATTATTTTTGTTTTTTGTTACTTTACGTGAATTCGTATTTTTTACCTTGTTTTATTGTTGTGCTTACTTTGTACCTAATTTGAAGTAATTTTTAAATAAAAAAATCGTTTTAAAACGTTTTATACTTTTTTTTAAAAATGATACCTTTTTTTGGTACTTTTTTTTTGAAAATTATACTTTTTGTGATACTTTTTGAAAAAAGTCAACGGCAACGCTGTTTATTATGTGCTATAGTCTTCTGTAATTAAACGAGAACTACCGTTTACTTAAAAATGACAAGCAATAAAGCAAAAATCAAGTATTTTATTCTTATTATAAGAATTTTTGTAATTTATTTTAAAACTATACCATTTATACTAAACATAAAAATGTAATTTAACCCTCTAATCCCCAATGTTTTAAAATCGAATGTGACTCTAAAGGAGTGGGGTTTCAGAAATCTAGGAGTCAAGATTGAAAAAAAGATTATAAAAGATTATATAAACATTTAAATTTATATTTAATGAATTATTTAATCTGGAGATCTGAAAATACAGGGTAGGCGATTTAATATTTAAAAAATATCCATCGGCCATAAAGAATGTACTGGTATTTTTTTCAAATTTCTTTATTTATTGAAAACTTTGAACATTGTCATTTAATAATGGAACACAATATCAATCGTATGACTGAGTGGATCGGCAGTATCTCATCCGATCCACCCAATTGTTCAGTACATTTTCGATTGTTTCGGGTCAAATCCCTTCAATGGCAACTTCGATGTCATGTTTCAAAGCTTAATGCTTTTTATCCTTAATGGCTCCCCGCAGTAAATGATCCAAAGGGCTCAAATCACAGCTCCGAGGCAGCCAATTGGCATAACAATTTCGGATGATTTTCAAAAAACAGCCGATAATATAATCCATATTTCTGATAAATATAATAAAAAAAAATCCCCAATACAAGACAAATGGAGTAAAATTTCATCTTATTTTACTAAAAAAACGTGTCGAGTTAAAGCCTCGAAAGGCTGTCAGAAGTGTTTACCTTATTTTTACGCTCACACTAACTTTGTAGGGTCACAGATCAATGTTTCAAGGTATTGTAAATGTAAATACGTAATGTATATACAGTCCATTCCAAGGCAGAAGGCAAAAAACTTCTTCTTTTCTATTTTCTAAAATAATTTATTTTGTCTTTTTGCACATAATTCGTTTATTTTTACTGAAATGTTTCCCCTGATTACGTGTAGTCGTTCGAACAACCAGTGCTCTTAGTAAAGCGTGCCAAAATATGCTTGCATGTTCATGGTCAAGGACGCAATATATTTTGGTTGTTAGTCCCATCCAGCAGAGAATACACACACGTGGCGTCCGCAGCTTAGTCGAGTAGTGGCATATTCCATACGATTTGAATATTATCAGAACCGATGATATGTGTAATCGGCTTCACACCTAAGCGTCGGGCGCCACATGTGTCTTGTCAGCGGGATGGAATTCAAATGTAAAACAATGCCCCTAATGTACGATTGTTATAGACAATCTTTTGATAACGGCGTCCAACACATAATATATATTTAAATGTGAACGTATTTTATTTCCAATTGAAATAAAATATTTTTCCACGAAAATTACTGGTACGCAAATAAGTTAAACTGCTTTATGTACAAATGAAATACGTTCACATAAACATTGTTTGATTTGGATGCAAACATTTATTTTTAGGGGAACAGGGTCACAGATCTTAAAAATAAATATGTACCTACAACAGGGGGAAACGGGAGTTGGTAATTCTTATGGCACATTTCCCCCATGGTAATAAGAGAATATCATTTATTTTAATAGCAAAAAGGGTCATATTGCATTTTTCTATATCCTTTTTCTACATTATTTCTGACAGTAAGAAAGCTATGGGAGCTATCCGACAGGCCTGTATGGATTTTAACACCTGCAAAAGACTCTCTCCTAATTGAGGTTTAAAAAAAACTGCGACAAACGTAGAAATCTGCATATATGGCAACCCTAGTGTTCAGTTGAATGATATTGGTCTGGACAACGATTACTTTCAACAAGATGGCGCTAAGTGCCACACAAGCAACGAAAACGTTGCTCCTTTAGGGGAAAAGTTTCCGGACCGTGTTATCTCTCGAAGAGGTGATCACAATTTGCCACCGAGATCTTGTGATTTAACACCTTGCGACTTCTTCCTTTGGGGCCACGTGAAAGATAAGGTCTAGGCCAACGGCCCAGCGTCGATTCAAGACCTCAAAGATGGAATTCGTGAGGCTATCGAGGACATAGGGCAGCCACTTTGCAATTTGGTTATGGACATTTTAATGAAAAGGATATGGTCCTGTAAGCGTGGCTGTTTTTCATTATTAACGGCATACCTTCCTCTTTATTATGAAATAAACATCCGATCATTTATCTCAAAAAATTTCACTTTTTCTTTGAATACCAAAATAACACCTCTTGTTGGAAAACCCTGTATATATATATATATATTTGATTAATAATTGGTTTGCTGAAATTTGTTAAAATTACCATTTTTTTTCAGAGTGTAGCTCTCACTGTTATCCAAAATGCGGTTTCCAGCCGGATGTTAACATAAAAATAGACGAATAATGCCGGCTTTAAAATTCGCTCCAAGATGAGACATTCGGTCTCGTTCGGGTTTTCCGATACCCAGAAGCGACAGTTTTGCCCTTCGTCTGCAAAGGGTAATTTTTTGGGTCGAAATTGTTGTCCACTTCGAACTTTTCTATGGAATCGGATGGTCGTGTGTCTTGCTGTGATGCCAACTCTCCACCGCGAAAAAACAAATCGGCAAATGGAAAAAAGGGGTAAAAACTGGTTAAATGTTAACAAAAAAATGGGTAAAAAGCACCGTTAATTTCCTTAAGGTTTAAAAAATGTTACCTATACGTAATGTTATCGTTATGCATTGTTATGTATATATAATATCATTAAAGTTACGAAGTTCAAAAGACACATTTTTAGGACATTAAGCCGTTTTGGCTTTAAAACTTATCTCCGGCTGAGACGAGCAACTGTGGGCATATAAAGGAAATATATGCTTTTTGGTTTTACTGTGCCGAATTAAATCACTATAGACAGCATTTACTTCACAATGACAGCGGGCAGAAAACGCCTGTGAGATATCTTTAGCAGGTCTCAACCATTTATTTAATGCTGCACATGGCGATCTATCCAATAAAACAAGTTATTGAAAGTCTTTGGAAAATATTCTCATGAATTTTGAATACTTACATTTCATTCATTTTAAATTCAATTTGTATTGACCCTTTTGGTTTTTAAATATTAAGTAAACTCTGGCAGGCAAAACACAGAGTTGTATGGGAGTGCAATAAACATTTTAATAATAATATTTTAATAAAAAAAAATATCGGGTACCGATACAAAAAAAGCACCAAAAACGGTGCGAAAATCACAAAAATAGCAAAGCTGGTGCCTTCACTTGCAGAGTCAATTGGACCGATGTTCAAGGACTGAGATACACACTCAGGTCACCGGCAGCCACATTCTCTGTTGAAGCGTAATGTGATGCATTTCGCTCCACGGAAATATGACCAGGGCTGTGGAGTCGGAGTCGGTGTCTTTGAGTCGAAGACTGTCAAATTTGCCCGGAGTCTTGAGTTACATTTCCCATAAAATAAATAAAATGTATTCAAGTTCAGTTAATCAGTTAATATTTTTTAAAATTTGAAATATTTTCGAATATATGAACTTTTATCTTTTGTAATACAAACCCACCTCAGTTTAATATAGACTATAGGATTTATGGACGGAAATTCCCTTTTTGAAATTATTCGAAGTTATTTAAAAATGCTCGAGACAGAGTAGGGGATAAACGAATGAAACAATCCATGTTACCGCTCGAATTGAGAATTCTCTGTAAGAAATGGGTCTTAATTGACCAACCGATGTTTAGCATGCTCCATAGCTTCAACGATGCTAGTTGTCACCATTATTTCTCGAAGATCAGTGGAGATGGTACATGTGAACACCGAAATTCGGTTCTATTTTTTGTGTCCCATCACTTAAGTACTCGCAAGTATTTTGTGGCCAATTAAATTCAAACACTACGACAGTGTGTTATTGAATTTCCATTTAGTACGCTAAATGCTATAAAATTCATTGCTCTGTAATTTCCAAATGTTTATTTTAAAAACCGTATCTCATTCTTGCGTTCGTTCCTTCGTTCATTTTGCCGCCACATCAGTTGAACGGAGTGTTTGGGATATTGGGATACCTCGCGTCGATTACTCGTACTTAACGTTGTATTATCTTCCTCCGCGTTGCCCGACATGGAAGGGATATGCCCATTGAACCATTAAATCGGATAAATAAAATCGTTTTTTTCCGTATCAAATACGTGTATAAAATATAAGTATGAAACATATGTGTACCATCCGTTCGCTGGATGAGAGAATGGAACGCTATGAATTTTTATTGCCTTTATTATCAAATGGATCGCTAAGACTAAATAGATATTTTGGCGATCTGCTGTAATAATGCGTGTAACTTACGAGATGTGTGTGAAAAGTCGGCTAAATATTGTGAATTTTACACTGTTTGCGTAGAAGGAAATCGTATATTGTCGGTATGCAGCAAAAACATCTCAAGTCACATAAGTGTATTTCTGAGTTATTGACAATTTACTGTCTGTTTCCATACAACGAATTTGTTCGTTCGTTACAAATCGTCAATATTGCAAGCGTTATAAAATGGGTTTCAGACATTATTCAATTCTGTTTTTCAGATATATGTTAGATGTCGACACATGGAACACAATCCCAAAAGAATAAATGATAAAAATCAATTTTATTGCGCTTTTAATTTTCACAATTTCTAACGAATGAACAAATTCGTTTTATGGAAACAGGCAGTTAAAGTTTACTGCCGCTGGAAAGGTAGTTGAGTAGGTTCGACTTATTTATTTATTATTAATTACAATAAAAATTAAATTTGTATTCTTATTTTAGGTCCAAGTGTAAACCGGGTGACAAAGACCATATGGCTAGATTTTTACAACGACAGACCGAAGTCTCTGGTGGGAATGGAACCTTCAACTCCTACGCTGATAGGCAGGAAACGCTACCAACTACCCTACCGGGGCGCTTAAGTTTCAAGCGCTTACCAATAAGATTAATTCCAAAAAAAGTAATTCAATTTCATTTATTAAACTTTATTTTTATGGCCATGGGTTAATTTTTATGAAAATGTTTTGTTTGTAATTTTTATTTTAAGTTTCTAAATCAGCATTTCCAGCGGATTCTGGGGCCTCATTTCTTGTAGTTTTTTTGTTTTTTTTCAAGCTTTAGTATCAGTGATGAAACTCGTCCTGGATGGCTCCTGACTTGCAAAGAATAAGAAAATATGTTTAGCCCTATTCTAAATAACAATTCCCCGGGATTTTTTTCCCTTTTCGCTGTTCTAAATAAAATCTCCTTAGGAATTGTTTCCCTTTTCTCTGTTCCCCTATTCTAAACAAACTTCGAAAATGGGAATTTTTTCCCGGGGGGAAAAAATTTCAATAAAAGGGAGAATGTGATTTTTTGGGAATTATTGCAAGGGAGTTCGGCATTTGTAAATTTTTTTTGAAATTATTAACATTGTTTTTTTTAATAAAATACAGAAAAAAGTTTAATTTGAAATTTAGTATTCCAAATTAATGAGTTGTGACACGCACAGGGATGCGATGCGTTCACGTATTGAATCCTCAGCTCTTGATCATAGACCTATAATTTTTTTTTTATTTTTGATTACAAAGTAATTATTGATAATTCCGATGAATATTTTGAAAATGATGGCATCACGTAACTTTTTCCTTTCTATCCTTTGCATATTCTTCTCCATCAGCGTTTTGTGCTTCAGCTATCATCGCAAACGCAGCACTGAACATTTCTGTACGGTTTTCTTTATATATTTGTTTTTTTATATTCACTTTATTAACTTTGTACGCTTGAAACTTCATAAAAATAATTTGCAAATTGTTAGCCAAACAAAACATCTGAGGCAAAACAACTGACTTCGAATATTCGAAAGTCTCTCTCTCTCTTTTTCTCTCTCTCTAGAAAAATAAATTCCCCGCGAATTATCTCCCGGGGAGTATTCAGGGCTGAGTATCGGGCTGTTTATCTTTTCCTTTTCACATTTTTATGGGCAGAACTTTACCGGAAAATATCCCCAAAAAAATGAAGAATGCCCCAAAATGAAGAATTCCCCAAAATAAATGATAAATCGCCCCAAAAGCCCAATGTGAAAATGTCCCCAAAAATTCTGAAAAAACCCCAAACAATTTATGAAAAATTGCCCAGTGTCAAATCCTCCAAATATTATGAAAAATACCCCAAAAATACAACAATAGATTTTCGTAATTTGAAGAAGTGTATTATTTAACAAAAAAAAAACGAATGTATACAAAATCGCCCTAAATTTGGGTTGATTTTTCATTATGCAATATCACCCCAATCTAAAATGTGAAAAAAAACCAAATAAAAATGTAAAAAACTCCAAACAAAAGTGAAATATTCATATATCGCTCGCGTCCCCAGACCATATTGTTTTTATAATGATAGATCTTTTGGTGACAATTAAACGCCCTAAAACTACTCTGACTTGCTCGACCATTGAAAAAGAGATCAGTGAGTACATCTAGATTGCAATGGAGCCTGAGTCGTCGACAGATTTTGCGAAGATACTCAGTAAAAGAAATCTACAAACTACGTTTTTTATGCCGTACTAAGAGTTATGATCATAATAATTATCCAAGTCGTATAACTAGTTCTTCACTGAGCCATTAAGTCCCATTAATTACATTACAAAATAAAACAGATGTGCAAAATAAATTCAGATTGCCCGAAAATGTGCAAAAACTAATTGAATCATGTGGCGAAATTAGTCAGACTTCGAGGATGCATCACTGTCTGCATTAATGCTTAAATGGATATTAACGACGAATGAATCAGTCAGATTCGTGGAATGTCGCAGAGATTCCCAAGAGTACAAAATACACATTTGATTCAATATTTGGTCAATACGAACAACAGTTCGGTGGAAATATCATTAACGCCTAGACATTATTCATTGAGAGTGCACCATATTAGCCACACTTATTGCACCGCCCCCGTATTGGCAAAGATTTTTCGGATTCATCGGATGATGATGATGATGGTGTTGTTGTGATGTATTTAGTTTGAATAAATAAATATGACTAAAAGTTTCTACTAAATATGTAGTGTCGAATATTATTTTGTCATGTGCACACGTCTATATACATAGATATATATACTCGATATTAGAATAATAGACTGGGTAAATAAAAAAGATTAATTCAAAGCAAATGAGGTTTATAGTTTCTCTAGTAGGTAAACATTGTGAGGTGTGCTTTTCGGAGCAATTAGGATAGATAGGTGAACATCGAAAAATCAAAATAAAAATATAAAGTGTGGTCGTAACAGACAAATCATTGGACAGCCTGCTTCGCATACGCTCGCTTCGCACTCACTCTGACAGCCTCCAGCTTTGATATTCAAGAAAAATTTTTACTGCATCCGGCCTAAAATGGATCACAGCTCCCACATATGGGTAGTGACTTCAAAGTCATATTTGCAGCTTCTGGACCGTGTACAGAGAGCGGTGGTGATGATAGGGGATAGTAGGGTATCGGAGCGTGGGGTGCGTATCGCTGTTCCACAGATATTTTTAGCGTATCTATTCACAAAATATCCGTCTGCTGGTCCCAGACGTTAGAAAATTCAGTCGCGTTACAGGAGTCTCATCCGTTCGTTGTCAAGTGGCCGGTTGATCGGACGAACTATTCGTATGTGGAACTAGCAAATACCCGCTACTTCGTAAGCGTACGTTTTCCTTCCCACTAAAATACAAAATATTTTTGTTTAAACTAATTCTCAGCCTCAGAATCTTTATCGATTTTTTCAAATTTTTAGTGGTAGACATTAATTTGAAATAAATTTTCACACTTTTTTCATTTTTTTCACACATTTTAATTTTTCCCCCTTTGTAAGTTTTGTTGCAAAGCGGACCAATTTTCCAACAAAAATCCCAATATTTGATATGCATGTTTGGCTAGTTCGAATGGTTTTGGGGATTTGAATTTCGAAAAATCCGTTTATATCCAATTTCAGCCATTGCGAGAAAAGGATCATTTATATTATACCAGTTTCGAAGGATTTTAATTCCCATTTTTCATTACTTTCAATTTCTGGCTCATTTCTGCCGATAACAACTTTTTCAAACACATTTTTATTTTTTTCCATTTTTGTATCCCGTTTTGTGACGTTTTGGCCACATTTTTGACCCTTCTCCAACTATAATCCACATGTTTTTGCCAACAATCTGTTTCACTCGTTTTTACTGTTTTTCTCAATTGTTTGGTCCCTTTTTTAACCCGTTTTAGCACCATTTTCGCCCATCTCTAACTCTTGGCCCCTTTTCCGTCCCACCTCTAACTCATTTCCACCTGTTGTAGATTATTTCTCATTTATATTATACCAGTTTTGGGCCCGTTTTAGTCCCATTTTCCACTATTTTCATTTTTTGGTCCATTCCTGTCGATTACAGTTTAATTTTTTCCCCTTTTGAACTTTTTTATCACGTTTTGGTACGTTTTGGCCACCTGTCCGTCCCTTCTCTAACTATTATCTACAAGTTTTTGCCAAAAATATGTTTCACTCGTTTTTATTTCTGTCTCCTTATTTATCCCGTCTTGGCCCCTTTTTCGTCCCACCACTAAATCTTCTCCTCCTGTTGTAGAATATTTTTCACTTATATTATACCAGTTTTGGACCCTTTTAGTGCCCCTTTTTCTATTACTTCCATTTTTTGGCCCATTCCATTCCAGTCGATTAACATTTTTAGAACAAAATATTTTCACCACAAAAAAATGAAAAATTTGGTAAAAATTCAAAATTCTCCATAATTTTGCTTGTTGACAGATGATATAAATATAAACCTGATACTGTGATTATTTTTTTGTCTCACATATTATTATTTTATTTATTTATTGATTGCCAATATAATTTATAAAAAATAGTAAAAAAAAGGACTGCTAGTGCCTTCACCCTCAAGTGTGTGACATACGAATTTTCCAAAATAGTCGACTTTCAGAAATGATATAATCCCGATTATCGATGTCAGTTTGACAGTGGCGTGGTTATCTCAATCACAATAGAACGGTAATCAGTATTAATTTTCAAATGTTAACATAGCCTTAGTATGATCTGTGGAGAAATTTAATAGAGTGTACAACGTATGTAAATCATTTCAAATATCTTGATTTACCTGTAAAAACTATGCAATAGCATGTAAATGAGCGTGACTTCAAATACCTGGATATTCAGCCCATTCCAGCTTGACATCTACAGTGCGTACCGTACGACACTGGATCCGTGAGTGTTTTCCACTACCAACAAAACCGGTGCCACAAATTTTCCGCACAAACTTTGGTACATCGATTCAATGAAAAAAAAATGAAGAATTCCCCAAAATAAATGAAAAATCTCCCCAAAAGCCCAATATGAAAATTTCCCCAAAAATTCGGAAAAATTCTCCATACAATTTATGAAAAATTACACAATGCAAAATCACCCAAATATTATTAAAAAAAAAAACCAAAAAACAACATTATAAAAAAAGACATATAATTGATATATGTTATGAAAATTCCCCCAAAAAAAACCAAAAATTCTACAAAATTAAAAAAAAATTTGAGGATATTTCATTTTCCATTTTTTGGAAATTTTTCATATGAAAAATGCCCTAAAAGTAAAATACTAAATGTTACCCAAAAATTTTGAAAAAATCCCGAATTTTGTAGGAGATTTTTGTGGGAAATTCTTCATTTTTCATTTTGGGGCATTTTTCATACAGCCGATTGCTTCATTATTGCTCAACCGGAGTAAAAAATGACACCACATAACGCCAATGCCAATGACTCCCCCTGGCGGAAGGTTGACCGATTTGATGTGTACTTATAATTCGACTTGCTTGGAAATGGGTGTTTTCGTTGGGTAACCAGCTGCACCACCAGACCTGACTCAAGTGATTGAAAAATCTAAGGAAGGAAATTGAATTCCAAAATATTAACGTCCATTTGTATCTCATTGTATTGTAATGTTTCATCTAATCATACATGTCCGTGTGTAAATTACATATGTGATTAACAGCTGATTTAACTGTACTGGGGATGACTGAAATCAGACAGTCTACGTAAAGGGTGTTTTTTAGACGTGTGGTTTTCAAGAAGAATTTATCTTTATTATAAAGATAAGGGTTTGCCATTATATTTTAAAAACGATTTCGTGCAAGAAATGTTTTCAGCCGAGATGCCCAAATGTCGACCACTTTTTGCAGCATTTGGGGCCGTATGTCTGCAATAATGCGCGCAATATTCGCTCCCAAGGCCTCAGTCGTGTCCGGATTATCTGCTTAGACAAGTGACTTCACATAACCCCACAACAAATTGTCCAGCGGTGTTAAATCGCACGATCTTGAAGGCCACGCCACAGGCCCACGACGCCACATAATGCGCTAACCAAAAGTTACCTTCAATAAATTGATTGTTTCGTTGGCTGTATGTCGGTGTAGCGCCGTCTTATTGGAACCAAAGGTCGTCCACATCAACATCCCCCAATTCTGGCACGAAAAAGTCGTTCCCCATTGACTGTAACATTATGGTCGGCCTAATTTTTGAAGAAATATAGACCAACTAGTAAGTTGTAATGCGCCTATGGCGCCCGTTAATTTGCTTGAGAAAGAATTTGTTACTTAATTTTAAAAATTTTGTAAAAAATATTTTTAGAAAACTATTTTGTAAAAAAAAATTTCGAAAAAAAATAAAATTTGTGGAAAAAAAATTTTTGCTGAAAAAAAAAATTTTTGCTGAATTTTTCTGTACAAAAAAATATTATTTTTTTTATTATCATTATTTATAGAACTAGTAAGTTGTAATGCGCCTATGGCGCCCGTTGAAATATGGAAAAAAAATTTTGTTGAAAAAAAAAAAATTTTGTTGAAAAAAAAAAATTTGTTGAAAAAAAAAATTTTTCTTATAAAAAAAAATTTTTGTTGAAAAAAAAATTTTTGTGGAAAAAAAAATTTTTGTGGAAAAAAAAATTTTTTCTTAAAAAAAAAAATTTGGTTGAAAAAAAAATTTTTTCCTGAAAAAAAAAAAATTTTTGTGGGAAAAAAAAAAATTTGTTGCAAAAAAAAATATTGTGGAAAAAAAAAATTTTGTTGAAAAAAAAAAATTGGAAAAAAAAATTTTGTAAAAAAAAAAATTTGTAAAAAAAAAATTTTGAAAAAAAAAAATTTTGGAAAAAAAAAATATTGGTAAAAAAAATTTGGGGAAAACAGAATTTCTGTACAAAAAAAAATATTATTTTTTTTATTATTTATTATAGAATTATAGAATGCCTATTTAAATTCCTACGTACTGCGTGACAGAGTCAGTGAATCAGGGAATCAGGGAATCAGTGAATAAGGGAATCAGTGAATCAGTGTCGAGGGTAAATATATATTAAGATGATTACCTTTGCCATAGGGCACATCAAACTCTGACTTTTTGAGGATGTAACGGCGTCTCAACAATGGATTGTGAATTTTCATTACTCCAAATGGGAAAATTTTTCTTATTGGCGTACCCATTCAACCAAAAGTGAACACAATTTTCTCGTCAACATCGGGATCAGTGGCCATTATTTTGGTAATCAATTTGAAAATTTTGTTCCGGAGTAAGTCTATTCATTATGGAATGGCAAAACAAACAAACAAGTGACAGGCTGTCTAAAAGACCAACTCCGAAAAAAGAGTGGCCAAATTTAAAACCACACATCTAAAAAAAAAACAACCGGTATGTTCGTATTTCCCATTGCATTAAGATACGAACGTTATAACTTCTAGGGAATTTTCTCATGTCTTAAGATATGTGTCAATCTCTTACTCGTAAATTCATCGGCATCTACGAGTTGAGAAACTCGGCCTTTTTGAAAACTCGGTTTCAGAGTTTACTAACGGTTATTTCCACAATCTCCGTTGATAAATGTCAGTTGGCAGGAAATTAGATCACTCCCTAACCGGTAATTGTGAAAATAGTCGTAAGCCGTAGTTGAGAGAGAATTTGTTTCTCAATGTCTAAACTTGTACAAGTTTGACCCAGTCTAATGTGTCTGTATGTCGTGGGCTGGGTGGTGTGGGGTATGTCTGCTAATAGTATTTCTTTTTGACTTTTTGTTTTGTATTCTCTGTTTTGGTTTTTGTTTGTCTGTTCAATATCAACCACGTTCTTCTGCTGTCTACTGAGACCGTTTGCTTGTCAGTGGTCTGGCGCTTGTGCCTCCTCTCCTGTGTGGCGTGTGTGTGACGTCATTGTTTTCATACCGACCAGTCAAATCGGTCGTAGTATATATCAGGTTTATAGACTCGTACACACAATTATTGTCGCTGTTGTCGTCGGCGGCGTCAACGTCGCAGTTGCCATTGCTGGTGTTGCCGTTTTGTTCCATTTCATGCGATTCGTGTGTCGTGTGTGTGTCTCTGAGCTCATCCAAAAGACGCTCGTCGAGTATCATCGGTGGAAAAAATAACAAACTGTTGGTTCCCATTTAGTTTGTAGGTGAACACGAAACGTGAACGTTTTAAAATCTTTCGTGTACCGTTAACGGTTTACTATTTCAAACGAAATTTCGAAAAAAAAACAAATAACTCAAAATTTTAACGAAAACCCTAACAAGACTGACAAAATTTGCGAGAACTCAAAAAGAAAAGACTTAATTGAAATTGTATTAAAGTGAGTGCTGTGAAAAAATTGGAGATTGAAATTTTTTAAATATTCCAAAGAAAACGAACATTTAATTTATTAAAAAAAATAATTAATAATCTTGTAAAATTTTGTTGATTTTAGTTACTTGGAATTTTTTGTAAAAACAAAAGTATAACAACAAAACCAACATGGGTTGTGCCACTACCACCGTTAAAGTTTCCTCAATCATTTTCAACATAATTCTGGCGGTAAGTTCATCAATCAGATCCGATTGCTAGCAATAAGGCAAGAGACAGGCAATATTTCCGAACTTGCTAAATGATAAACTAGCATTTTGAAATATTATTTCAGTCATGAGGTTTTCATTGTATTTCTGTATATTCGAAAAGCGTAAAATTATAGTTTATTTTTTTTTTCTATTTTATTTTTATTTTGATAATTTATTTGACATTGAGCATGATGTCATATTTAAACGAAAACTGAGCAAGCACAGCTGAAATGACAAAAATAATTTCAAGAGCAAGTCAGAAAATTAAAGTTCCCAACTGGAAACTCTTAGGACTGTCCAGGCTGCGTTGAACGGAGAATTAGGTCAGCCAGCAGGTGCTGACAAAGCTGACACAGCAATAATTGTGGTTTGTTTTCCTTCGTTTTGTTTTTTATTTTTGTGGATTGAAGTCGTACATAATTCAGGGGGATTTGTTTTTCGTGTACAACATCCACTATCCCCAAATATTCCACAAAAACATAGAAAGCATACATACATACATACATATAGACATATGTATTTGTAGAATATGTTATTATAATGACTAATTTCACGGCTCCGTGTGTCACTCATTCAATAAAAATCACTAAATGAGTCGTCCTTTCTTCCGCCCATAAAATAGTGGAAAATATTTATGCGATTTGTTAAATGTCAGAGCGTGAGAGACGGACTTATGAATGTTCCAAAAAAAAATAGTTTATAAACATAAAAATAAAACTAAATAACTACAAAACAGACATACATAGATGTAGGCGCGTATGACTGTTTTGTATATTAGGGTGTACTGAAAGCCAATATCTAAGTATTTGGATATTTGCCGGCACTGAGCCGGCTTATAAAGCAATTGTTGGACTTTCAATTGATTCCTGCGCAGTGATTATTTAACACCTACATGAAATTTGTTATAAATGTAGATCTCTGGCATTAATAAACATATGGCAATAATGATCCATTTCTATAGCGCACACCATTTTGTGCAGAAATCAATTGAAAGTCCAACAATTGCTTTATAAGCCGGCTCACAGCCGGTAATGGTTCATCACAAGTACATATTTTAATAGATTTTATCAGGAAATCTGATGACTGCATATTTCTAACAGTCGACTCCGAATAATTGCAATTCGCTTAACTGAAAATTATCGGATAACTGAGACTTAAAATGCAAAATACATAACTCAGGTTTGTGTCAATTTCAACCATATCACTTCGCTTAATTGAAAATATCGCATAATTGCAAAATTTTCGATTTTTTATAAACATTTCTGCGTTTTACTGAAAATATTAAACGAGTTGCAGTTTTTCTACACGAAATTAGTCTCTCTGAGTAAGCTAAATTCTATGCTATGGATTGTCACAAGTTCGTGTGAAAACAGGAAAAGTGTCAATCGACCACTGCACGTTACATTCAGATCATTTAACTGAATCATATCTGAGTTATGCGAATTACGCTTTAGAAAAAAACAACGGATAGCTGAAACACATTTTTATACCCTCACCCTACGGATATGAAATGACCCCAATGCAAAATTGCCCCAAAGCAAAAATATGAACCAAATTTTTGTATCAAGGCCAGCAACAAGAAAATTGGAAGTAATTTTTCCAATTCATTGGTGTGTGCGACAATCACACAGAAGAACCCGAGTTCGAAACCGGGTAAGACCATCAAATATTTTTCAGCGGCTGCATTCACCTTGTAAATGTTGGCGACTTTACGAGTAAGAGAGTAATCTCTAAGCCATGTTAAACTTCTCTTGAAAAGTATTAGCCGTTCGGAGCCGGCTTTAAACAGTAGGTCAGTGAGTATAGAAATTATATCGTGCAGTAGGTCCCGGTCAGTGAGTATACACAATTATATCGAGCACAGCTCACCGATTCGAGAAGAGTTGCCCATCCGTTCCTTCATGGAATGTTAAGGGAAATAAGTAAGCAAGTAAATTTGAAACTATTTTCCACTAAAAATTAATTTTATTAAAAAAAAATAATGAAAATTTAGAAATTAATTTTATTGTTCGTATTGGTTTTGGCTAAAAACATTTGTGGAACTATTTGTCATATGCAAAGTTATTTTATTTATATTTCTTTTTTTTTAAATTTTTTGGGGCATTTTATCCCTTTTGATATTTTCATTATCAAAATTACCACAAATGTCAATTCCCAAAACTATTTATGAGATTGATTGCATATGGACTAAATTTCAACGCCCCTTCCAGTAGTTCCCTTACAAATGCACCGTGTAATTGTACAATGTTCTCCAACAAGAGGTGTTATTTTGAATAACCCGGTATTTCGGTAGCTGTCACTTTTGAAGCTTTTATCCGTTGACATTTGACAAGTACAAACTACGCCATTACTGTAAATGGAACGATACACTGTGCAACAACGCATTGAAATTACTAAAATTCACTACAAAAATTTTGAAAATCTTGCAGTCACAGTTCGCAAAACTAAAAAGTTTCCGGACAGTGTTGTCTCTTGTAGAGGTGATCACCGAGATCTTGTGATCTTACTTCTTGCGACTTCTTCCTTTGATGTCACGTGAAAGATAAGGTCTACGCCAACAGCCCTGCATCGATTCAACAGCTCAAAGATAGAATCCTTGAGGCTATCGAGGACATAGGGCAGCTATTTTGCGATTTGGTTGTGGAAAATTTCATGAAAAGCATATGGTCCTATAAGCGTGGTCGTGGTGGCCATTTGGGTGATGTTGTTTTTTATTTTTAACGGCACACCTTCCTCTTTATTATGAAATAAACATCCGATGATTTATCTCAACAAATTTCATTTTTCTTTGAATACCAAAATAACACCGCTTGTTGGAGAATATTATTTCTCTGAAATTCGCAATGTAGCGATACTATGAAAAGCACAAATGCCACAAAAAAAGGAGGATGCCCTAATTGAAGAATTTCCCATAATAAACGAAAAATCCCCCCAAAAGTCCAATATGAAAGTTTCCCCAAAAATTCTGAAAAATCCTAACAATCCTAACAATTTATGAAAAATCTCTCAAATATTATGAAAACTATCCCCAAAAAAATTAAGAATTCCCCAATAAAATCTCATACGCTAAACTTGGAATGTTTATACAGGGTCTGCGAAATAAGATTTTTTTTTTGAAAATTCTATAAAAAAAAATACTGGATATTTTCTCAAATTTATTTTTTTATTTGAAAGTACAATCCTTACGTTTAATAATGGAAAATAATATCATTCAAATGGCTGCCTCGGCTGGCCATGCAGTAGCCTAACGACATCAGCTCTGTGGCTGATAATGCGATCTTCAACAACAGGGTGCAAAACATCGAGCCGAAGCTATGGCTGTGTGGCACATAGCGCCGTCCTGTTGAAACCAAAATGTTGCCAATATCCTCCTCTTCAATTTTTGTAAACACAAATTCGTTCAACATGGCCCGATAACGAAATAAGCACTAGTTGAAAAAAACGTTAAATGGCGGACCCTTTATATCGCATTGCCATTCTGACATTTTACATGATAAAACTCCTGGTGGTGGTGGCCTCGACCTCTTTTGGAATGCGCATACTGTGGAATATGAAAATCGGGATTTGATTTGAGCATTTAATATTCATTACTATATTGGGTGACTTCTCCAAAACGAATAACCTCACAACCGAGTTGGTCTCACCACTATTCTCACACAGGGTAACCACCAAGGGACCTTTCCCATATCAAAACATTCCAAGCTCATAGTTTCAGCCGTATCCCACATTGAAATACCAAAATTCTGTCCACCCTAATACGTATATAAGCCATTTTGCAGAATTTGTATATTCAAATATTTAGTTAAGAAGCTCACGAAATACAATCGTAAAACAATCTAGAAAAGCACAGTCAATAAAACCGTCAATATTTGTTCTTAATATCCATATGTATGTATATGGATACAGTCTCGGTGCAAACCATAGGTGTGACCTTATTTGTTGGTGCCATAAACTGGGATTCTGTATTAAAAAATATGAAATTTTATTGGATTCGCAAAAAAAAAATGTATTCACAAATGCCAGAAATAAATTAGTCGGCGAGTATATGTTAAATATCATGGTCCGCTCAATTTGAATGCAATCGCTTAGAGCCGGCCTCGAATGACTCATGTGTTTTCTAGAGAAACTTTATATGACTATAAGAGCAATGTGTTGGTGGATACGATGAGAAAATGCTGCTGAAAAATCGCACATAATCACATGTCCAGGTGTCAACCTTAGTTTGTACCCGTTCAGTCTGAATAACTAGGTAGTTAGTGGGAATTGCAACAAACTACTTACGTTTAAGACCCCTGCACGTCAGCAACATAAATACTTCTATAGTTACTATTTACAGTACTAACTCCCAAATAGTATTGAAGAGGATTAATTTACAGATTTCTGTATCGTGTTAGTGCAGTAGAAAGTGGGTTTATACACATTTCTAAATTCCCTCAAAGTCTCACCGTTAAAAAAAAAAATGAAAACAATTCGTGTGAAGAGTATCATTGCTAGGCCTACTAGACTCAAAGGCACCAAAAAGGAAATACTGTTTTTCTTTTTAAAAAAAAAAACAAAATCGATGTGGTTCTTTTTCCAAACAAGGCCATTTGGCCAATATGAGGTAGTGAACGAACACCACTTGGGGAGGAGTCTGTCAAATGCAAGGATGTCGGACTGTGGTTCTTAACAGGATGATACCTAGTGTCGGGAATTATCGCTCATTGGATGGACCGGTAAAGCAACTCGTTCAGTCTTTTCGTATGGCTCCTTCGCCCAAAAAGACATTCATTTGGTCAAACGTCACATCTGTTTATCGTTCAGTCTTTTATTTCACTCCGAGAGCAGAGTACTCGTCGTCTCGTAGAAAATCAATAGAATTCATCCAGCCTTTAACTGTACATTTTAAAATGTTTCATCAAAATAGATTTATATTTGCGAATAGCACTTCAATTACAAACACTCTTCGGGCAACAACTAAAAATCGGTTTAAAAGTTATAAATGGTAAAATGAATGAAGAGAAATACATGCAAAAGAATAATGGAACGAAAAAGCAGGAACCAGTTCCAGTCGTTTCACCAAGGGAATCCATCAATTGAACGAGTTCGTTCCGGAACGACCCAACTCTAATGATAGATCAATAAGAACTACTTGTTGTTTCGATACAACTGTTTATCGATAACATGATGATCGTGTGAACGGCCCACAAATAATAATCTCCATATTAGCGTTTATTAGAGCAAGATGCCTATAGTTCTAAGTAGAATATCAATATAATTGTCTTTGTAAAATATTCAGATGTCATTGTGAATGAAAAGAAAGTCTCGAATAAAAGAAAAATTACAAATAATGTTACCACTGTCATGTTTTTCTTTGCCATTCAAGCAATTTTTCAAACATTTTCTTTCAAAGACAACTGCAAATATTTATTTTGTGTCAAGCATTTATCCAAACTTCCAAAAAGTTATCAATAGTGGCAACCATAGTTCGGCATATTTCCTGTTTGTTATAAGCGATGTTATCAATTCTGGTAATTGTCTTCATTTTGGTAACAGAGAAATAGAATTTGTACCGGAGACCCTCAAACTATTTCTTTGTCAGAGCAAAAGTGTTCTCTATGTTCCAAACAAAATTAATACATTCTTTTTTTTTATAAACTTTTGAACCCATTTCTCAGTGCCGAATTGTCTCATAAGCGCAAGTGGAACATTTAGAGCCGGTGCTTGCTGTGCGCTTTAAAATTCCAATTAACTTCGGACGAATGGTCACAAAATAGCAGAAAAAAAAAACTCAACTCTTGCCAATTCTCATTCGCATTGTTTTTTGTTTTTACTTTGTGTTAGGGCTGACATCATCGGGGGAATTGTAGTAATTAAAAAACATTTATCATTCGAAATTCGGAATTCTGAATCAGTGCAATGATTTTAAATGCTCTGAAGATGAAATTTTTATTTCTCCCATGATAAAGTCGTTAAAAAAAGTCATTGATGTGTACCGTATGTGTGGGCAAATATATGTGGAAATCTAAACAATTTACAGTCGAATTCGGCTAAGCGGAAATGGAAAAAAAAAATCCAGAAATTTGTTTCACTTATGCGGGACTTTTTTTTTTAAACCTTCTTTCATTTAAACGAACTGAGTACATTTGAAACCAAGATAAAAAACCTCTGGCACAACTATATTTTCAAGGAAAAATGTATTCGAAGAAAAATAAAATTTTTTGAGATAAATGAGCGGATGTTTTTTTTATAATAAAGAAGAAGTTATGCCGTTAATAATGACAAAAAAATATCAGCCAAATGGACACCACGACCACGATAACAGGACCATATACTTTGGTCTTGAATCGACGCTGGGCTATTGGCATAGACCATATATTTCACTTGGCCCCCAAAGGAAGAAGTCGCAAGGTGTTAAATCACATGATCTCGGTGGCCAATTGTGATCACCTCTTGGAGTCCGGAAACTTTTCCCGTAAAAGAGCAATGGTTTCGTTGCTTATGTGGCACTTAGCGCCCTAAAAAATCATAATTCATCTCTCGATAGCGTAACTGTTGATCCAACGTCATTTTCGAAAAAGTAAGGTCCTAAGACCCCAGCGGACCATAAACCGCACCAAACAGTCACACGTTGAGGATGGAGAGGCTTCTCAACAATAACTCTTGGGTTTTCCGAGTCCCAGATGCGAGAATTTTGCTTGTTGACGTAGGTGGAAATGGGCCTCATCAGTCAAGATGATTTTTCGATGGAATTCCGAACCCTATCAGCAAAGAAATGACGTTGCTGATGATGGCCTAGCTTAAATTCTTGTGTTAACTGAACTTTATAAGACTTAAGACCAAATTGTTTATGCAAAATACGGTGTAGTAACGTTTGTGGAATGCCCCATTCCAACGAACGACGAGGAATGGATAAATCTGCGGTTTCGTCAACACTTTGGGCGACAGCAGCCATATTCTCAGTTGATGTTGAGCGATGTCCAACAGCTCGAATTTGTCCATCAATTTCTGTATTGCGAAATACTGGGTAATTCAAAATAACACCTCTTCATAGTCACACGTTTTCCACATTCTCTAAGGTTTTTGTTTGCTCTCCCGTGGAATTTATATTTTGGTAATACGGTCGAATTCGGCAAAGCTCACGCCTTTTAATTGAAAAAATCGCTTAATTGAAAATAAATAAATAATAAATACATACCCATTTTACCAACAATGTACATGTTGACAAAAATTAGTGCAAACGAACATAATTTCGAAATTCCGTTGCTTGTCAGGTTATGGAATTACATTGTAAAAATGTCAACGGAGAAGGTACATTTATATCAATTCATTGAAATATTTTCTAATTTTCGATAGTTTATGCCAGAGATTGGGACACAAACTTATCGCTCTACCATTTGCAATAAAATTGACAATTTACAACAATTAAAATCTGGCAATTTGCAATCAATTCAATTGTGGTCCATCAACCCTCACAAGAATTACAAAAGATAAGGATGCCCGTATAAACATCGCACCACAAATCAAAAATATTGCAAAAAAGCAAATGAATAAAGAAGTTTTCAATTGAAATTTCACATACACATAGGTGTAGAAAACTCTTGTTTCAAATAACTTAGTTTCAACTTCGAAAAGGTTTTTGAGTGGTCAGTTACACATTTTTGACATTTCGTGGAAGTTTGATTCTTCTTGTTCTGCCGTTGAGTACTGTCACACTCATATGGCTATCATACTGTAGGTTAAAAACCCAATATTGGACGTTTAAAGTGCAGTTAAACTTTGACTGAAAAGTTTAGATGAAAAACGAAGATCAACCATGACTTATTTATTGGGCCTTAGGGAGTAAATTCAAAAAAGGTCTGGAGTTTACAACTAAAACCTGCAATACTGGAGACTTTAGATATATGGGAAAATCCCGGGCGTCTGGCTAGATGGCGCCCTCTTGTTGCAAGCCTTCACGGTGATAATCATGTAAAACTGTCGACAATCTGAGAGTCTACGTTTAAATTCTGTAAACTTATAAATCACACAAATTTTGAATGGAGCCAATGTTTCACAAACATTTCCTTGATAGAATTTTGTTTACAACGCGGATGAACCTCGTTGTAAAGATTTAAAGGATCGGCCTAAGTGCAAGTTTCTTCTTTTTAATATATAGAAGAGATTACTCATTAGATGTACCAGAAACTAATAATTGTTTCAAATAAAAAATATCCATTCAATAGCCATCATCTTTCCAAAAAATGTCTACTCTGGACGTGTCCATAAATATTCGTTCTGCGAAAGTTAGTCATCGTCTGTGTAGTGACCATTTGCTGCGGTTTCCAAGAACGCCACTTTAACACTATCCGGAAAGTGTGCCACATTAGCAACAGCTGTGCGCCATCCATTTGCCCCGTAATTGGTAATGGATCGGCAACATCATCGCCTACGATGACCGATAGTTTGTATCCGATTCAATAACAGCAAATCTGACATACAACAACAAAAAAAACATACGGGTAAAAACATATGAAATCAACCGAAAATTTAACATTTCTGACCACATCATCTGCGAATTTGATAATATTGTTTATACATGATCTATGGAACAAAACAATAATACTTGCCAACTTTCAGACATATAGCCCTCGTACTTTCAGATTTCTGACCATTTCAATTTGAAAAAAATCAACAAAAATGCACTGAGGTAATTTAACATATTTGTAAATATCTCGAAAAGTATTTAATGTTTGTAAATAATCAAAGGCTCATTTTACAGATAAAAATATGAGCCATTAAAAACATTTTTTTAAAAAAAAAATCGATCAAGGATAATGTAAATAAAAAAGGACTAAAATTTCAAAAGGATATATCTCGAAAAGCGATATTTTTAAAAATTAAAAAAAATGTATATTAATCCTTTTTCTGTTTTCTACACGTCTGCAAACTCTTGGTCGTGGATCGTCATCATGGAATGAGTTATAATTAAATTCCCAAGAAAAAGTTATGATATTTCATAAAATCTTTAATTTTGAATGTATTTTTTAATATATGCAATATAAAATATATTAAGAAAGTAGTCTATGAGAATATTGTCAGTTTGGTAATGCTGCATTTTTCATTTAATTGTGAATTCTTCGGGTGCGGTATTTTAAAAACTGTTTCAACAAACTCTGTGACCGTGAAAACATGCCATTCAATTCAAGATTTTGCTGTAATCCTTTTAATAAATCCGGACACACTACGCGCGATAAAAGTTTAATACGAGTTCAAGAATGGATGCTACGGTATATTACGGATAAAAACATCACGACCTCAAATACAATTTGTGCGGCATGTAGAAAAAAGCTTTCCAATTTAAACAAATCTAGTTTAGACGAAGGTTCGGACATAAGCGGAAATTTAGATACTTTCGATGAAATTGCATCAGGCACGGAAGATGTTGCTATTTCCAAATTAAACGAATCTTTACCATATCTGGAACAAACTCCAATCAAAAAGAAAAAATTACATCATAAACTGTACAGAGATACAAAATTCAAAAAAATAAGTGAGTCGATTAAAAATACAATTTTCCCTGGTTCAACACAATCACCTTATCATATATGCCCAGAATCCGAAATAATACAACAATTAAAAGAAAGGTTTAAAACAATACCAACAAATAGTGAGAAAATCCAACTGCTAACCATTTTACCAAAAAGCTGGTCAGTACATAAAATTGAGGAAGAATTCCAGGTAACAAACTATATGGCGCGAAAAGTTAAGCATTTGGTTGAAACGAAGGGTGTGATGAGTACGCCCAATCCAAAACTGGGATCGCCAATTTCACCAGAGACGAGTTTTTTAGTAAAATCCTTTTACGAATCCGATGATGTTAGCAGATGTATGCCCGGATACAAAGATTTCGTGTCTGTTGTTGAAAACGGTACAAAAGTCAGAAAAAATAAAAGACTGTTGCTGGGGAACTTAAGAGAAATGTATGCTTTATTCAAGGAACGACATGATACAACAAAAATAGGTATTTCCAAGTTTTGCCAGCTTCGTCCGCGGAATATAATTCTAGCAAATGCGAGTGGATCTCATAACGTATGTGTATGTACAAAGCATCAAAATGTAAAACTTATGATTGATGGTATAAATTTAAAAAAATTAACTGCTGATGCTCCAAATTATAAGCTAGAATGTTACAAAGATTGTTTGAAACAAATGACATGCAATCCAGCTTCTTCAAAGTGTCACCTACTTAAATGTATCAAGTGTCCAGGAATGAAAAATTTAAAAGCGAGACTGCATCAATTACTAGAAGAAAATGATATTGATGAAATAACATATAAACAATGGATAAGTGTAGATAGAGATAATTTGGAGACTATGATTAGCCAAGCCGACGTTTTTGTGGATTCCCTGTGTGAAAAGCTTCAAATTCTATTACCTCATTCATTTATCGCAAAACAACAGGCAGCATATCTGAGCGAAAGAAAATCCAATTTGGAAGAAAATGAGTACATAGCAGTTTGTGATTTTTCAGAAAATGCTTCTTTTACAGTTCAGGATGCAGTCCAGGGATTTCACTGGAACAACTCTCAAGCCACGTTATACCCAATTGCTATTTATTTTAAATCGGACGGAAAAACACAACATACAAACATTATAATAATATCTGATTGTCTTATACACGACTCTGTAGCTGTTCACCTGTTTCATCGCCACTTGAATGTATTTTTGAGGAACAAGTTTAAAACAATCCCGAAGAAAATTACGTATTTTTCAGACGGCAGTGCAGCCCAGTTTAAAAATAAAAAGAACTTTATCAATTTATGTTATCATATGGAAGATTTTGGATGTAATGCTGAATGGCATTTTTTTGAAACAAGTCATGGAAAAGGCCCCAGCGACGGTCTTGGAGGTACTGTAAAGAGAGAAGCACGACGAGCCAGTTTACAGCGTCCATTACAAGGTCAAATAACTACTCCAAGACATTTATATGACTGGTGCCTGGGTAATCTTTTGAACTGTAACTTCGAGTATTTAACAGTAAAAGATTACGATGAAGAAGTACGATTCCTCCAAATACGCTTTAAACAATTGCGTACTATTCCTGGGACGCAAAAACTGCATTCTTTTGTACCTGTGGGAAAAACTAACATTAAAGTAAAGCGTTACTCGGCAGATACCGATTTTGTAATTGAAAGTCTTTACAAATAAGTAAATATAATCTAGGTTTTTGATATTTTTTATTATTTACTAGTAGCTGAATGAATATAACTGTAATTCACTGGTATGATATGAAATATTATTTTAAAATACTAATTGAAATTGTTTAAAAAATACAAAAATTTATGAATACGTAAACCTTTGCGAACTATTTTCTTAATAACTCATTCCATTATAAAGATCCACGGCTAAAAGTTGAAAGACGTGTGCAAAACAGAATAGGGAATAACATATATTTTTTTGAAATTTTTAAAAATATCGCTTTTTGAGATATATCCTTCGGCAATTTTAGTCCTTTTTAATCCACGATATCCTTGTCCGAAAATTATCTATTTAATATTTCTATTTAACGGTGCATAATTTTAGCTTCAAAATAAGCCTTTGATCATTTATGTACGTATAATACTTTCAGAGATATTAAAAATTGTGTTAAAGCATCTCAGTACATTTCTAATCATTTTTTTCAAATTAAAGTCGTCATAAAATTGAAAGTAGAAAAGCTAGGAGACTGAAAGTTGACAGATGCTATTGTTATATTGAACACTCCCTTCGTACCAACTTTCAGCCAATTCGGAATTGGTGAGGGAAACTCATTGGTTGACTTCATATATTTTTACCCATACAATAAATTATGGTATGCCTGCCAAAAGATAAATCATGTTGCTGATGATGCAACTCGCCTTAACTGTTGTTAATTGGTTTCAAGTGTCACTCGTAGATTAATTTAAATAAATAAATTGATTACCTGTGTCTGAAAGACGCCAATTAAGTGGTATAATTTTCTATACAATACACACAAATTGAATGATTCTATATATGTGTGAGTACACCGAATGCTGTCACTTGTGTACCCAACGAACAAGTGGTCAATTTGTCTTAAGGGGTTCATGGACTATGTCCATGTATGGCATTGACAGTATGGAGGATGCCCGTTCAGAATAATAGTATTTGCAAAGATCTGGCAATTGGTTATCCACAACATCAACATTATACACATTATAGAATTACGAGTTTTACATGGATTCGGAATTTTAGTATTTTTTCCAGTAAGTGGACTTCTACGGTTTGTCAGAGTTGTGTGGCTCCAACATCCATACTTTTTGGTATGAATGTAACAATGACAGGAGCCTTTGAATTTGTACTCGGTAATCTTGGTGGGGTTTTAACCCGGGAAATCTCGTGACGTACTACTCGGCAAATTTGCCGATTTCTTACTACCAAAAAACGCGGGATTTTTGATCGGGATTCCCGGGAATAAAATACTACCAACAAATGCAACTATGTAGGATTTTAAACACTTTTTACAACTGTGATTAAATGTGAAAGCGAAATAAATCGAAGAAACAGACATACCACGAAAGTTGATGAACCGTCAGGCTGAAAGAAACATGGAAACGAACGTATTACGAAAGCTAAATTGTCGTCAAATCGCCATCATTCACCTGGTGCCAATTTTCAGATAGGACCAGCGACGGGTCCTATGAAAAATGCCCAAATTACCCAAAAAACATGTCATACAAAACTGGGGAATTTTTCACAAACAAATTCTCGAAAAAAATTGGTTATTTATTCATAATTAGTAGGTAATCTTTGATGTAACATTGACCACAACAACACGTATATTTTGGGTGATAATTAGGTTCGCAACCTCAACACATTATAAAAACAAAATCGGGCGCCATTTTTCATACTTTAGATGTTTTTTTTTTTAAAAAAAAATACACTTTTTTCAAATTACGAAAATCTATTATTGTTTTTTTTTTTCACAGAAACTCTATAAAAAAACCTCCAATAAGTTATGAAAAATTTCATCTGAAATACATACGGACACTTATTATTTCATTATCTTATTCAGTTTATACCGCACGTGTCGTGCTGAGCATAAATCAGCATGATACCTTCAACAATTTCCGGGTTTCCGTTTGTAAAAAAAAATCGCTTAAAATTTCCTCGAATGATATTTTCCAATTGGGTGCAAGAAACGTGAACTTAATTATACCTACATATATATTTATATGTACTTGTATATGTATGGTCAAATATTTAAACATAGAGGTAGATAAATACTTTTCTCTATATGTATAAATATACATTAGGGTGTACGGAACAACGTTGCTTTTTTGGAGACTGAAATAGGAATTCAATGAGCTGATGAATTCCCCAAACACTGCTGAAACAATGTTAATAAAATTGACATTAATGAATAAAAAAGGTACCAAATTCAGCAAACTTTCCAAAGAACCTACCAAAATCCCTTGTGGCGGACCAAAATTTTCAAAATAAATCAGAATGCACTGTAACGATCTTGTAACATTAATTGAATTGAATAATCGTTTTTTTTAGGACAAACCCAAAATTAAATCAAGAATTTAGTTTTTTCCATTACCAAAATATGTACAATTTAATAACAGATGTTTTAAAATGAATAACAAAATATAGTACTTGAACGTGCAACTTACGATTACGTCCAAAATCTACCAAAATCGAATTGGACCGAATCCCCGACCAAATCTTAAAATTTTAAAAACCATCGGACCAAATTTGCCAGAAAAAGCCACGGCAACGCTGACAAAATCTCCTCATTCGGTTTAAAAGTAACAGAGTTTTGGCCACCAAAAAAAATATTTTGACTAACTGAAGAAAATTTCCTTCAGTCAAAATTGAGAAACTTTGGATTTAGTAAACATTTTTGAGTTCTGTAAACAAATTACGTGTACAAGTGGACCATTGGTTTTTTTTTTAGAAATATTTCCAAATTTGCCTATTTTTCTTATTTTTCGATCCTAAGAGGTAATACAATTTTATCATTTTTAGATTTTAGTTTTTTTTACTCATGTTAATTGTTCATGTAATTGTTAATAATGCACATACAATTTTTTTTTTTCTTATTAAAAATGTGGAGTTTTTTTGGATTTTGAAATTTAAAAAAAATTTACTTTGATTTTTAAGATAGATTTTTTTTTTGTACTCAACTTTTTTTTCCATTATAAAGTGCGTTTTCTTATCATTATTAGCATTTTATTCATATCACGTATAGTTTGGTTGTAACAACTTCTTTAAAAATATCGATTTTGAAAAAGAAATCTTGACTTTGGCCAACAGGAGTTTTTAGATTCAAAAAGGTGTTAACAACTTCAATACCAATTTGAAAAGGGGTCAGGGTCACCCTTCTTTAGTAGGATAAATTTAGTTCAAAAAACCCTATTTTCTATTCTATTTCAATCGCAGTCCATTTTCCAGTGCAATTGCCAAACAAATTTCGCAATCAAAAGTCCCAGTTTTGGCGGCTCTATGAAAAATGCCACCAAAAAAAAAAAGAATTCCCAAAAAAAAATCTAATGCATATTTTCATATACGGCTTTTATAATTTTCCATTAATTTTGGGAATTTCTTAATTTTTTTTGGGGCATTTTCCATTTGTGTTATTTTTCGTAGAGTCATTTTTGCCATGCAATTGGATTATGGAGGATCTATGAAAAATACACCAAATGTAAAATGCCCAAAAAAAAAAAATGAAGAATGCCCCAAATGAAGAATTCACCAAAATGTAAGGGACGAATATGAAAATTTCCCCAAACAATTTATAAAAAATTAAAATATGCCAAAAAACAACAACAGATTTTCGTAAATTGGAAAAAATGTATTTTTTTACAAAAAAAAAAACCATTATGCAATACTATTCCGCCCGCCCACAATAATTTTTCGTACCCCTGAACATTTGTATACCCTCACCCTACGGGTAGGAGGGTATATATCATTTGATACGGCTCAAAAGTGTAACACCCCCAGGTGTCTTTGAACCAAATTCGATTCATGACTTTCTGAATCGTTTGACCCATGTCCGTCTGCCTGTCTGTCCTGCTGGTACGCACGATAACTTTCGAAAGAGTTAAACAATCGCTTTGAAATTTGCCACGGGTTAATATTTTCCCAAAACTGCTTATGGGATTGCATATGGGCTATATGGCCACATCCCTTCGGGTACCTCCCATACAAATCGCCCACTTTAGAAATACTGTAATAACATCAATACGCCCAGTTCGATCTTGGACAAATTCTGTATTTAGTAAACGTATAAGTAGGCAAAGTTTCGGACAAAAACTTGGAAGTCTGGCAACTCCCCTTCTGGTACCTCCCATACAAATGTACCACTTTTTCATTACACCCCAATACACATACCAACGAGTATGCTACTTTTATATTATATGTGTTATTTTTTTAAATTTATGATCTCAATATTCTTGTTTCTTTCAATCATCTGAGATGTTTTTTTTGTTTTGTTATTGTTTTATGTGTTCTTCGTTTAATGTTGTTTTTGTTCTTTGTATTCTCTCTGTTGCGTTTTTTTTTTTGTTGATTTTGACATTAGTTAATAGCAATAACATTTTATTATTTTCAAATTGAAATGCCACAAACGTAAAGTGGAAACAAAATTAATGCGTTTGTAGTTTTTTTTAGTTTCAAATGCTGTTGGCAGTCATTAAATTTGGTAGTGACATGAAGTCATCAGCTGTTACATTGTACACGCCGTCAATTGGCCAAGTGCGACGAGTACCGAACATTCACTTGTTCACCACTTCAATGGAAATGTGAAACAAATTTCAAACAAAAAAATAAAACCAAATGAAATAATTGCAAGTGAGTCGTTACTGGGTGTCTTCTAGAAGGTGACATGATGTCATAATCCTTGTCGTGTCTTTTTTTTAGGTCATGTGAAAAATGGAAAGGATGAACATATTTTATGTTAATAATAAAGACTAACGGTCGACTTGTTGTACCTTGCACGACAATCGACAGCAGGAGCGGATTAGCCCGTAGGCGGCATAGGTTAGTGCAAAGGGGCCCTTTAAGGTACTCGAGTGCGACCTAATAAGATGAGGGTTTGTTTGTTGTCAAATAGAGAGAAATGATGATGAAACAGGAACAAATTAGGGCCCGATGATTGCTTATTTTCGCCCTGTTAAAAGGACAATCTGAGGAACGTATCACAACTACACGCATACACACACGCACACATTCGACTGCGTCTACAGTGAAGGACAGAATTTATTTGCCCGTTCTAGCCAAGTCTTCGCAAGCGATCTTTTCGTGCAATTTGTTTGCTGTGGAATGCAAATAAATATTCGCTAATGACACTCATGGCTGGCTGAAAAGCACGCCAACATTCTGCAGCGATTCGTTAGAATTGTCCAAACGTGCCTTAGACCAGAATAGAATAAAAACGTTAATGAATGAAATTCTAGCTAGATTAGATTATATGGCCACATTATTTAGGTGGTGCTGTTACAACTGTGAATGGTGATTATTTCTATGAATTTCCTCCTTCCTTTCTTGTCTGACTACCAACAATAAAGAAAAGGCTTGGCTATCCTACATGATTTATGTTAAAATTACATTCATACTTGAAGATGGTGGCAGAAATGGAACAAAAACTTTAAATAAATCGCTTGCAGAGACCAGCGGTAGACGAAAGTGGCGCCCAACGCCACCTCACCCTACGGGTAGGAGGGTATATGTATATCATTTGATACGACCTAAAAGTGTAACACCTACAAATATTCCCATAAGAACCCAGGTGTCTTTGAACCAAATTCGATTCATGACTTTCTCAATCGTTTGAGCCATGTCCGTCTGTCCTGCTGGTACGCACGATAACTCTCGAAGGAGTTAAACAATCGCTTTGAAATTTGGCATGTGTTAATATTTTCCCAAAACTGCTTATGGGAAAGTGGCGCCCAACGCGTTCATGGCATTGAATGTCATCCATGCCGCCGACGCTATAGCGGAACCAGTCGCTGTTAGGTTTCGTTGAGGAAACGAGGAGAAAATAACCCAAAAGTACAACAATAGATATTCGTAATTTGGGAAAAGTGTATTTTTTTAATGAAAAATAAAAATGAAATGTCTAAAGAGTCCCCCTAATCTCCCTAAAATGAAACAGCCCAAAACAAAAGTGAAAAATGCATATATCACGCATGTGCTCTACTTTTTTAATAATGTATTGGGGACCCTAATTATCACATTTGAAAAATGAGCCCCATTTTAAAATGAACGATTGGCTCCAGCAAAATGTAAAAAAACTTTTCCAAATTTACGTGTTGTTGTGGTAACATTATGGGGCGATTTTTCAGTTTTGAATAGGATCCATTTTTCAAATTTGTTAATTAGGATCGTAACCCAAACATCACATTTTTTTTAAAAAAATATCTCAAAAAAAAAAATTCTCTAAAATTTGTTGTTAAATTTTTGGGGAATTTTTCATATGAATAACGAAAAATGAAATATTTCCCAAAAGTTATGAAAAACTCCTAAATTTTTTTTGGTATTTTTTCATAATGTAAAATTACCAAATTTTGTTTGTGATTTTTTTGGAGGCATTTTGCATAGAACCACGCATGATTACCCAAAAAATCTCATACAAAATTGGGTAATTTTTCATTATAAAAAATACCCAAAAAAAATTTAGGAGTTTTTAATAATTTGTAGGTAATTTTGGGGGGGGGGAATGAAATATTTCCCAAAAGTTATGAAAAACTCCTAAATTTTTTTTTTTTGGTATTTTTTCATAATGTAAAATTACCAAATTTTATTTGTGATTTTTTGGGGGCATTTTGCATAGAACCACGCATGATTACCCAAAAAATCTCATACAAAATTGGGTAATTTTTCATTATAAAAAATACCCAAAAAAAATGTAAGAGTTTTTAATAATTTGTAGGTAATTATGGGGGGGGGGGGGGGACGTTTTCATAGAGCCGTCTTTGAATGGGTTTCAGGGCTTTTACTGCTCATGAGTTTATCCTGTTATTTGAGTTCTGATAGTCCCAAGGTCCATGACCCTTTGTCATGTTGGTTTGCCCTATCTCTTGTTTGCCGTTTTCCTCTATTACGTGTAATTATGAAAAATTTCCATTATTTCAAAATCGCCCCGAATATTTAAGCAAATCTATAAATAGAACAATTATGACTCATCGTAATGGGCAATATGGACACCAACAAGTGAACGACAGACAACGCACTAAAATATCTTATTCGTGCCCCTTAAAAAAAAAAAAAAACAACAACAACAACAACAAAGAAAAGGAAAAGGCGAGGACAATAATATTGAATTACGTTGTAACAGACAAACGGCTCGATTAAATTATAGACAACATTTTGGTTAACTTTTTAGGCTTTTCTTGGTTAATTTGTTATGCAAACTCCCACCCCCTCCACAACATCCGCCCCAATTCGACAGTCTCAATTATTTTGGCGCCAATACTTTATCGATACAGGCCCACATGCATGGGCATAATGTCAAATGTCTGTCGCATCATAGCACGTGGACGACAAGTGACGCCGAGAAATGGGTTCAATGTGTTGGAGTGTGAACCTATCAGAACAACCGAAACAAGAAAACAAGCAATACAATTAAGGTGTGATAACACTGAACAAGCGCCGAATGATAAGGAAAATGACAAATATTTCATCTGTTTTTTTTTTTTGAAAAAAAAAAAATATATACAACCGAACAGGTTCAATGAATTCGCAGCCACATTCAGGAAACTGATCTGATTATAGCCCAATGATGTCGCAAGATTGCTGATGGCATTTCACTGTAATAGCGAAACGAAGGTTTCGCTGTAAGCTTACGTTTGAGATTAGGGATAATACCGCCCCCATTCTTAACGCATTACGTTCCTTACCCAAGCAACTTGTATCGCAATGAGAACTGACTCGCACTACATCTTCTTTTGTTGTCTCACACCTTCTCCATATGCGTCCATTCATTAAAAAAAGGAACTTGTGTTGCGCCGAGACTTCGCAGTACCCCTTCTTCTTCTTCTTGCCATATTTCACTGTCTAAGGCCAAATAATCGAGTTACGGATGATACCCGTTTTCCATTAAATTGAAGTTAAACCTATAATTATTTTTTTCAGTCAAAGTTTAACATCGGTATAATAGAAGAGGAAGCATCAACATTAATTTGGTTCACCAATGTCCACAAAAACGCCATGTATATTTTTACAATGGTGCTCATAACTCTCGCCCTACGGGTAGGAGGGTGTATATCATTTGATACGACCCAAAAGTGTAACACATAGAAATATTCACATTACACCCCAGGTGTCTTTGATCCAAATTCGATTCATAACTTTCTCAATCGTTTGAGCCATATCCGTCTGTCCTGCTGGTACGCACGATAACTCTCGAAGGAGTTAAACAATCGCTTTGAAATTTGCCATGTGTTAATATTTTCCCAAAACTGCTTATGGGATTGCATATGGGCTATATAGCCACACCCCTTCGGGTACCTCCCATACAAAACTGCTATTTCGCCCACTTTAGAAATCGTGTAATAATATCAACACGCGCAAAAAATAGTGGTAACAACATTATATACTCTTTTCTATAAACGAAATTATTTTTTTTTGTCATTTTTTTTACTTCCTCACGTTTTCGCCAAGAGCTGAAACAGATTGAAAAATTACCATTATTCTGGGAAGACAGAGCTACCAACAGTTGAAAAAAATTAGATACATTTTATTGGGAATATTTTTTTAAATTTATGAGCTGATATTTGTAATGATACTTTGATGCACCGTCGGTCAACAAAGGTTTAACTACGACCTCATTTAACTGATAAGGAATTGTGGAGATGGCTGCCTCCTCATTCTTCCATAGTCGAACGTAGGTGTAAGAACAAAAAAAAAAAAGAAAAACATATTCGAATGGGATCAAAGCGGACCAACAACGCTGTGACAAAACGCGAGATTAATTGCTCCTCAAACCCCCCTCGCAATTGGTTCATGGTATAGCGTCCACTGTAAAATATGGCACCGCCCTGTTGCAAGTAAAATTTGTCTATTTTGGGCAAAACAAAAAAAGCCCATGGTCGTCGAGCGATACGTTGATTTATTGACCGTCAGCGTCTTTGAAGAAGTGAGGACCAATTTTTTACCTCCGGACGTTTACCTGTATACTCACGCCACCTTGAGGCAGGGGTGAAAATATGGTGCTGTCGAGGTCATGGTCCTACCAAAAGCCTCTGTCGTATGTTGTGGAGCAATTCGATTTTTTTTGGAACTAAATCTCTCATTTGCAATTGTCTTGTCCAATTTGAAGATTCGAAGTTGCAAACAATTTCTGGTGCAATGTGTATAATGTTTTAGGTGAAAGGTAGCGAGGTGTCCAACTCCCTGGTTAGATCAACTGGTAAATGAAGCTTCTTCCCAACATAAGCTCGAATGCACCTCAGCTAGATATGTGTGGAATTTCCATCAAACCGGAGAAGTCAATTGCAAATGCCGGATTTATTTCCAAAACAAAGTGGTTCAGAATCGTTTTTTACTGCCCAAAACTCTGTAACTTTTGAACCGATAAAGATATTTTAGTTTTTTTCTTCGACAAATAACTTGTTAAGCTTTTCTCAAGTTTCAATTTCTGTTTAGTAGTTATTTTTTTGCGTGTTTTTTTATCTTCTTTATTTTTTAAAAAGGTCATATTTGGGGGGATTTTTCAGAATTTTTCATTTAGGGCATTCTCAACTTTTTTGGGGGTCATTTTTTATTTGGCATATTTCTCATAGAGCCTCATTTATCCCATAAATGACCAAGAATTTTTGTACACCCTTCTTTTAAATGGACTACTTTTAGACTAGTTCTTTTTTCGTAGGCATTTGATTTTTATTTGAGATCAGACAAAAATAAATATATTGTGTTGTATTTTTAAAAAAAAAAATTTGGCATGAAAAAAATAAATACATTTCCATCGTTATAAGCGATCTGTCATTTCAATTTGCATATAATCTTTTGTTATTATTGATTTTGCAATGCGTAATATAAAACAGGCCATTAGCATGATCACATCCGGCCAGAATTAAGACAGGAGGTTGATGTCATCGCGAACACTGCAAGCACACAATCAGAAAAATTACACATTTCATGTGGCACAAATGATCGATCAACGTTGATTGAAGCACCACCAATTGTGCTGTTCTTGGTCTCATTCACACACACACACACACTCACACCAAATGTTGGTCGTTTCAAACTAAAAGACAAAACGTTAAATGGATTTTAAAGCTCCATTCCACACATCCATTGTCAGGTTCACCATTCGCGTGTGTAGGCTTACGAGGCCTGCGTCAACATTCTTCGTCGCTTGTCATTGGCAACGACGACGCATCCGTTTGAAAACAGTAAACAAACAAATAGATGATATTTTTCAATTAACAGATACTTTGAAACAAATTATTCTTTGTCATTATCAGAAGTCAACCGGGTCAGTTGATGCAAAATAGTGAAAAAAAACCAACACAATAATTGTCTGTATTCACGGAGGCGAATGAATGCAGGCATATGCTGACGAATGTGAATCATTTGCAAATATGACTCAATTTAAAAGAGATTCGGTGAAAAGAAATGATTCAAGTTTGACCATCTCGATTTATTACAAGGACGGCCGGGCCAAAGTAGAGCGGGCATCGTTAATGAAATTAAACATTAATAGAATGTCCACGTGAATACTGAGTGAGATCTAAATGAATTGGCAGCTAGTAAATATATTTACAAAATCTGTCACACTTCAACACTTTGGGCTACAGCACCAATATTCTCAGTTGTTCTGGAGCTACGTGAACATCACTAATACTTTAATACTTTAATTTTGCGAACTGTGACTGCAAGAATTTCACCATTTTTGTAGTGAATTTTAATAATTTTTTTAATAAGACTAAAAGCTTCAAAGTTGACAGCTACCGAAATACCAGGTGTTTCAAAATAACATCTCTTTCAAAGTGTGTCTTTTGTTTAATTTTTTTTTTCACTCCCCCCTAATATATACATATATATTATTAAAATATTGGAAAATGGTTTGATCTCGAGATGGGTTCTAATCTTTCGAAATATTACATTTTACAATTTCAATTTTATGTTTGTTTTTTTTTTTTAAAAAACTCCCTTTCTATCGATAACTGTTATCGGATTTTTGTGATCACTTGCCAAAATGTCAAAACAAACCATAACAAAAACGTAACGTATAAGCAAAAACGTTGCCAGACACTGAAACCCCTAATATGGTGATTACTCTTTATTTGGATTTTAGCTAGACAGATCTTTTTTCGTGTTTTTCCATATATAAATATTTCATTTGAAAATAATTCGTTTATACGTAAATGTATAAAAATATGGGCAACGCGTAATACATCCTTCTTGTGGAGCCTAACCTTAGTCGGGCTTAAAGATGTTCAGCTCAGAGACAGTTGCAATGACGACTACACGAAAATGTCTTTCATTGTGGAAGAAGATAAGAAAAAGAGACGTAGAGAGAACATAACCTTGCCCCCCATCTATATAACAACAACGTATAGAGCGACATCTGAGAAATCGATCGATATAAATCGAGAGAAGAAAGTACCGACCACCAAATTCAATAAGTTTCGATATGAGTGCACCGTGCTGGAAAATATCCCGAGCCTTGCTTTCACCACGGCGGTGAATGAATCGACTCTATCGTCAGGTCTCCACTAGATCGATTTCTACGAAAGGCAATGCTGTCGATCATTCCGAAGGCCGTTAAACTCCCTTCAGATACTTTGCCAGATGGTGGTTAACCACTCACTCCATAACCATCGAGAGCGAAAATATTGCAATTAGGCGATAGTCCGCATGATTTGTAGCCTCAACTTTCTTGAGGAACAGTTGAACATTGGCAGCATTACCAACAATTCTGGGGTGCTGTAATAAATCTTGCATTCGTCCACACATGTAATTCTAAGCACTTAGCAGACTTTTGGTATGCGGTCCATGTGCTCTTCAACATACACACTTTCCCATATGCGAGTGTACTCGAACAGTAAAAATTGTATGCTTCCAAATATACTTTTGTTTGACACACACACACACTCGCACCCCCATTGTACTTGTCGATCGTATTCGTATTGTTGTGTACTTTTTTATCGGTGATCATACGAACTAATTGAATTTTGGGCTGCTTTAGCAATTGAGCCATTGAAATTCTATTAGCCAATCTCGTCATCGTTCCATATCAATGGGTAGCTGGTGCTGGCTGATGGCTGCTGTTTGCTTTGAATGGATGATTCATTTGAAATGAATAGCACAACAATCGGCCAACGCCACATAATTCAGTCATTATTCTTTTCCAACTTCAAAGGTATGTCATTGTGTCAGATATAGAGGGAAAACAAAACCACTGATCAATCAGGGCAATTGCGTTGACTTGAATCACCCATCCAACAATGGTGTTCTGATGACAAAACTAAAGAACAGCAACATTTCGGATCGAATCACATTAGTCACGATATGACCGCAAGTTTTATGTGCACATTTTCGGCTGTTGTTTATGGGCATTAAATGATGTTTTGTTTTGTTAGACGATAAACGATTAAAAATGTGTATTAAATTGTATCCGAGTAAACACACAAATGTACATAAAAATATTTAATTTTATGTACGTTTTAAAAATGAGAAATGTTTGCTTTGAACACAAAAGATACAAATTCGATGAACAGGGAATCAGAAATCAACCATAGTTTTTCAGTTTAGCTATTCGAGCATCTCGAAATGGACAACAATTTTGGCCGCACATTTCATTTCGACGGCACAACTCGGGATAAGAAAATCCTCACGTGATCCTCGAGAAGCCAATGCATGCTCAGAGTATGACGGCAGGCTGGGCTGGAGACGCCATTCGATTAACGGGGAACGCTACAGAGGCTTGTCGTGTTAGTTTTCTTAGCCTGAGATTGAAAGGGAAATATTTGGTAGCGGGGTCTGTCTTAATAGACGCACTTAGTCCATTAGGGACGATTGTGAAAACACAGGATGATGCGTCGCAAACCTCTCAAGTCGTGTGCCCGAGCGCTGGCAGATATAGTCAGACATTAATGCCGTCTGTGATTAGATTTGTCCCAATCTGAGCTTTGCAGGAGGGCTCTGAAGTTATCTCCAGTATTCGGGAAAACTTAAATCTCGTCAAACAAAGAGTTAGACATGATCATATGAGCATTCGTCGCTATCATCTCTTTCCTTGTCTCCGGAGCTTTTGTTGTGGTCATAAACGGCGACTCCTAGTCTGACAGTGCCTGCCAACCCGGGATAATGACCAACAGCATAGATATATCTAAAGGGTTTTCCAACAAGAGGTGTTATTATGCACCTTTTCGGACCGCAATACAGAATTTTTGTGGAAAATTCGAGCTGTTGGTGATGTGAAGAATAAAATCCATGCACGTCGCTCAAGAACAACTGAGAATATTACTGCTGTAGACTAAAGTGTTGAAGAAAACCAGGTTTGTCCATTACTCATCCTTCTTTGGAATTGGGCATTTCACAAACGACATTACACCGTTATTTGCATAAAGACTTGGGTCTTAAGGGTCATAAAGTTCAGTTAACACAAGAACTCAAGCCGGCCGATAATTAACAACGTCGTGTCTTTGCTGATTGGGTCCATGAAATGCATGGAAATCATCCGGAATTCCATCGAAAAATCATCTTGACTGATAAGGCCCATTTCCATCGCGGAGGCTACGTCGCATCTGGGGCTCGCAAAACCCATGAGTTATTGTTGAAGAGGCTTCTTTCACCCTCAACGTGTGACTGTTTGGTGCGGTTTATTGTCCGTCGTGGTCATTGGACCTTACTTTTTCGAAAATGATGTTGGATCAATAGTTACGGTGAATAGATTGCGCTATCGAGAGATGATTAATGATTTGTTATGGTCGGAGTTGGATGTTATTGATCTGGACAACGTTTACTTTCAACAAGACGGCGCTACGTGCCACACAAGCAACGAAACCATTGCTCTTTTACGAGAAAAGTTTCCGGACCATGTTATCTCTCGAAGAGGCGACCACAATTGGCCACCGAGATCATGTGATTTAACACCTTGCGGCTTCTTCCTTTGGGGCCACGTAAAAGATAAGATCTACGCCAATAGCCCAGCTTCGATTGAAGACCTCAAAGATAGAATTCGTGAGGCTATCGAGGGGAATACCTACGTGTTTCAAAACCGATACGTGTCAAAAATCGGACCAGCTCATCTGCTCTATCAGACGCTGCCGTATTCCAGTGCCCCCCGCACCCAAATTAGGATTATGGTCACAAGATTTTTAGAAAAAAATATGAGAATGAAAAAACTCTGGTAAATATACTTTGGCACAGGCCAAAGACTCATGTATGGAACTGGTCGGCATCAACAAAATTACACAGCAGCCTTATTTATGTAATTTATTTCATTTGTGGAAATTGATGAACCAATATAATTTAGATTCTTCTTCTTATTTCGTTGAGTGCTGTCACAATTATATTCAGCTACGTTTAAACTTTGACTGAACAAATTAATTAGATATTTAACTTGAGTCTACACGATGAACGAATATCAACCTCGACTAATTCGTTAGGCTTTACCCAGATTTGGCTGTGTAACTCAACTCCCATATAAAACCGAGGAAAATAAGAACTTTTAAAATTAAAGAGAAACATTTGAAAGTCTTTAGAGATTGAGTAAGACCCTTATTTTATGTCTCACCACATAACACAGGTTAATGCGTTATTCTTGTTGGGTAATTACCAAGTTTTTGTTGGGTAAATCAACTACCGAACATTCATTAAACATTACCCATGCCTTTACTGAAAGTTGCATCCACCAAACCATCCCATAAAACTATCCCAATTTTGATAGTTACACTAATACTTGTTCTCTTTTAATGTTGTCATTTGCAGATATTTGCCGTTGTTATTATTGTGTCGATCTCACTCTATCCGGGTTCGATGAGGGAACAAATCGCCATCGCTGCCTACATCGCCTGTTCCCTTATTATCTTCTTTGCTCTCCTGGGATGTTTTGCGGCCATACGCGAATCGGTGTGCTTGACAGCGACCGTAAGTATAGAATAAAATTGTTCAACTTCTAGAATGCCATAATTTCCCTTTTGCGGTCGATTTGTTTATAGTGCGCCGTTTTCCTATTGGTTTTGGCCGCCTTGCAAATTGCACTTACCTGCATTGCCATGAGTAATACCGGGATCCGAAGTGCCATCGATACCGTGAACAACGCCTGGGAATCGAATGACATGGACAGCATACAACAGAAGCACAAGTGCTGTGGCAAGGTCAGTCCCCAAGATTACATTTCGCTGAACAAACCGATGCCGCTCAGTTGCTATGAGGACGAAGATGCCACCAAGGAGACAAATCTGTTCCAGGACGGCTGTACGAATACACTGCAGACAGACTATGACAACGAGTCGTATTACTTTGCCATCGTATCCTGGGCCCTGATAGCATTCGAGGTAAGTTGTAGAATGAGATGTGCCCCCTTACAAAAGACACCGAATGAAATGTTTCTTCCCTTTTCAGATTTTCGGTTTCCTGTTGGCCCTCTTCCTGGTCATTAACTTCCGCAACACTCAAAGACGCATGCAGTTTTAAGAATTCCATTAGACGCTTTAAATTAACTTAAATTTAGGACCAGCAAATTTATAATAAATTTGGCATCATTTTTAATAACTTTTATCCTAATGTCGACTATGTGTATTTTGTATTTGTATTTATAATAAATTCATCTTCGAGACCACCACCTCCACCTCCACCTCTACGTACCCCCTAAAACTAAATACATTTAGTTACAATTTAATTCTTATGACAACAAAAACACACACACACAACAAAATTCTGGGAAATAAAAGTGCAATTTATTGAACATAATCGTCTGTCTAAATATTTAAGTGAAATGTCTGTATGTATTTGTTTGTTTATATGTAATTTTTATTATTTTTTTTTTTATGAATATATATGTATTACTTGTCTGTTAACTATGTTGTAAATTATTAGCTATTTATATAAACAATATAATAAAACAAAATCCGGAAAAAAAAACACAAAAAATAAATCTCAATGTTTAAACTTGAGCTACATCTATAGATTTCAAATTCAGTGCTGTGAGTGATCTCGCATGGCCACCGACATTAACTAGGCTAGAGTAAACATCTCTCATGATAAGACTACAAAGTAAAATAAATTTCAAACAGGTCATCTCATTAAAACCGCTTGGGGATTTTCAAAAATTTCCAGGATATTCACGACTTAGTATTTCAAAAAGCAATGGACTTGCATCGTTTAGGAGTTTTGTATTCTAGAATGGCTCAGAAGTTCTATACAATGTACGTACAGTCGAAACTCTCTATAACCAATTCCCAGCGACTGGATATTTACTTCGCTATAAAGAAAATTCGCTATAAGAAAAAAAATACACTCAAAGTAGAACCAAAACACAGTGTTCTTATAATTGCTTCGTAATAAAGAAAACTTCGTTATATAGGAGTTCGTTATAGAGAATTTTGACTGTATATCAGCATGTTTGTTAACCAACCCACATTGCACTTACTCAAATGCTTCGATGCGCTTAAGTAATTGTAGAAAAAATTGAATTTCTGTTTGAAATTAAAAGAAAACGTGAAAACCAAACTTCTTAACACGATCATAATAATGAAGTGAAATGTGATAGATTGGGTCAGAAAGGGTGGTAAGTCGAATTCGGTTAAGCGGAAATGAAAAAATCAAGAAATTTGTTTCACTTATGCGGGATTTTCAGAAAAATGGGACTTGGGATAACTGAACCATCTTTCATTTAAACGAGCTGAGTACATTTGAAACCAAGATAGAAACTTATGGCACAACTATACAGAAATATGTGTATGCAAAGTTTCAATTGAAACCTTCTTTACTGGCTCCAACATTCATTCGCTTTGTTGTAATATTTTCCTTTTGTTGTGCTATTTTTTAAGAGCATTATTTTCCGTTTGTAATTCTTGTGATGGTTGATGGACTACAATTGAATTTATTGCAAATTGCATTTCGGGGAATGCCAGATTTTAGTTATTGAAAATTGTCAATTTTATTGCAAATGGTAGAGCGATATGTTTGTTTTCCAATCAAAAATATAATAAAAATATATAAAATATTTCAATGAATTGATGTAAAATGTAAAATTTTTAAATTTTTATATTCCATAACGTGACAATTGTGAATGCCTTCTTTATAGACGAAAGTTAGAAAGTTGTTAAAGAAATTAAAGACATCTACAGAGGTTTCCAATACGAAAGTGTTACTTTGGTATTGAAAGAAAAATTATATTTTTTGAGATAAATGATCGGATGTTTATCTTAATATATATTTACCCTCGACACTGATTCACTGATTCACTGATACACTGATTCCCTGATTCACTGATTCACTGATTCACTGACTCTGTCACGCAGTACGTAGGAATTTAAATAGGCATTCTATAATAATTCTATAAATAATAATAATAAAAAAAATAATATTTTTTTTTTGTACAGAAATTGTGTTTTCCCCAAATTTTTTTTTTTACCAAAATTTTTTTTTTCCAAAATTTTTTTTTTTACAATTTTTTTTTTACAATAAATTTTTTTTTTCAACAAAATTTTTTTTTTTCAGCAAAAATTTTTTTTCCGATTTTATTTTTTTCCGAAATTTTTTTTTACAAAATAGTTTTCTCAAAATATTTTTTACAAAATTTTTGAAATTAAGTAACAAATACTTTCTCAAGCAAATTAACGGGCGCCATAGGCGCATTACAACTTACTAGTTTCATAATAAAGAGGAAGATGTGCCGTTAATAATGAAAAACAACATCAGCCAACGACCACGCTTATACTCATATACTTTTCATGAAGTTTTCCATAACCAAATGGCAAAGTGGCTGCCCCATGTCCTCGATAGCCTCACGAATTCTATCTTTGAGGTCTTGAATCGACACTGGGCTGTTGGCATAGACCTTATCATTCACGTGGTTAAATTACAAGATCTCGGGAGATAACACGGTCCGGAAACTTTTCCCGTAAAATAGCAATGGTTTCGTTGCTTGTGTGGCACGTGGCGCCGTCTTGTTGAAAGTAAACGTTGCCCAGATCAATATCATCCAACTCCGACCATCAAAAAACATTCATCATCTCTCGATAGCGCATTCCATTCACCGTAACTGTTGATCCAACTTCATTTTCGAAAAAGTAAGGTCCAATGAGCCCGCCGGACCATAAACCGCACCCAACAGTCACACGTTAAGGATGGAGAGGCTTCTCAACAATAACTCATGGGTTTTGCGAGCCCTAGATACGACATCAGTCATGATGATTTTTCGATGGAATTCCGGATGATTTTCATGCATTTCAAGGACCCAATCAGCAAAGACACGACGTTGTTGATGATCGGCCGGCTTGAGTTCTTGTGTTCATTGAACTTTATGACCCTTAAGACCCAAGTCTTTATGAAAAATACGGTGTAATGACAAACCTGGGGTTTCTTCAACACTTTGGGCTACAGCAGCAATATTCTCAGTTGTTCTTGAGCGACGTGCACGGGTTTTATTCTTCACATCACTAATTTTTCCCAACAGCTCGAATTTGTCCACCAATTTCTGTATTGCGCCCCAACAAGGTGCTTCACGACGACCCAAAAATGCTTTAGTTTTGCGAACTGTGACTGCAAGAATTTCACCAATTTTTTAGTGAATTTTAATAATTTCAATGCGTTTATGGAGCGTCTAGTAAGGGCGTAGTTTCTACTTGTCAAATGTCAAAGACTAAAAGTGATTCAAAATAACACCTCTTGTTGGAAACCCTGTAGTTAGTAGTTGAGTGAAATAGACTAATTGTTGAAACGTAAAGTGAGAATCATTGGACTACTGTGTTGTGTCAAGTTCGCTGGCTCTTCAGTCTATTGTGTATCCGCATCCCCCGCCGTTCTTACAATTAATGCTCCTTATAAAGCTAATTATGTTTTCAACAATTATTCCTCTGACGTTCCCTAGTTCAGTCAAGAATCTATGCCCTAGACATTAGGGTGGAGTGAAAACATGCTTTTTTTTTAATTTGAAAAAGTTAACCTCGGAAAGAGATGTAGTCTGGGGTCCTAATGAGGGGAAAAATAAAGAAAAAAATTTTAAAAAATTTTTAGGGGTCGCGCCACTCCCTCGAAATTTGGAAATTATCGCTATTTTGGCGTTGATTTTAGAAAAATCCTAAAAATTAACGACTTAACTTATTCGAAATTTAATGAAATTTATTAATGAGCTTGTTCAGTTCCCAAACAAAAGTATTTGAGGCAAATATGAGGATAATCGACTAATATTTGTAGCTTTGGTGGCGATTTCATTGTTCAGTCAATTTTCTGAAGAAGGGACGATTTGACTTATTTTACTTTTTGAAATTTTTGAACAATGAGAAAAATTTTTTTAAATTTTTTCATGCCCTTATTTCATTGTTCACGCTATTGCAAACATTTATTGACATAAAACTTTTTAGGATTTTTCTAAAATCAACGCCAAAATAGCGATAATTTCCAAATTTCGAGGGAGTGGCGCGACCCCTAAAAATTTTTTAAAATTTTTTTTCAAATTTTTTCCTTATTTTTCCCCGCATTAGGACCCCAGACTACATCTCTTTCCGAGGTTAACTTTTTTTTTTTGAATTTCACTCCACCCTACTGGACATTTTTATCTGTGGCGTTGGAAACATGGACAATGACAAATAATGTGTTTTACTTCTCCATTTCCTCGCGAGGATGGGAGTGTCGATGTTCCAGGCCTGAGTCGCACACTTCCGCTTGATCTGTTATCCCGTTTACTGGGCATCGCCCTTATTTAGCAGTGGCCTGTGATAACTCATATATCAAGTCTGAGACTTTTTCTATTCTGTTCCATTAGTGGGCTTGTTCTGGCTAAATCTTAGGCCACATGGCTTTCAATTCATTGAAACCGACTTTCGTTGCCCACTTAGCAAGTGTTCTTTTTTTTGGATATGATCCTTCTGCCGAGCCAGTTCCATCCAACTCATCAGCCATTTTAATCCCTTCAATATCACATTGCCCTGGCACCCAACATATACCCACGTTATAGTCCCTACGAAGTAGGCTTAGCGCCTTTCTGCATTCACTAAATACCCTAGTCGAAACGTTATGCCTTAGTATAGCCTCCAGTTCTGCCTGACTGTCGAAATAGAACGTGAAATATGTTATTTGGAGGTGTTCACACGATACGATTAATCACCTGGATAGGCCTGGGTGACTGCGTTGAATGTTTACCAGCGCATCATGTCATCCTGTTGCTCTGGATCTAGCTCATGAATAGCTTGCTCGGTGTTGGCCTTAACCCTATTCGTACCTATGCTAAATCTGTAACGTAAAGAAACACCAGTAAAACGCAAACGATTTTCTATTTTTGGATTTAAACTGACAATTAATGGCTGATCAAATTTGATTTTCACAGTTTCCCATACTTTTAAAAGGACGGTGGCGCCAAGTGGGTTAAGTAAATTATTTAAAGGAAAAAACTTAAACTTATGGGACGATAATTATTAATCTAAAATAAAATGCAATAGTTACCCAAAGTCAATGCCTGGTACGAATAGACCTGAATTCCTAAGTTTGCATAAAATCGGTACTTTACGGCTGAAATATTTGCAAACGGTTCACCATTGCCAGAAAGCAGTCAACCACGATCCAAATCGTATCCTCCGTACGATGCCTCCGATATTTTTTCGAACACTTGCAGTTAAAGAGTTTTTGCAGACAGTGCTACCGCTGAGAAGTCGCAAAAAATAGGCTTTTTTAAAAAAAAAAATGTAGCAATATTTCACATAATTTTTTGTAAAAAAGTTATTTATAAAGTCGCAGACCGTCAAAAAATCGCAAATTCTTTAATCGCACAACGGTAACTTGCAGATCTTAAAGTAAGCAAAACTCCGAGCCCGGTGGGCATTTCAGCACTTGTCCTCTGTAAGTGCTCTTCGACGCTAGCTCGTCCATTGCATATTTTTTTCATCATGATGTACCGTGCTAATATTTACCATACATTCACCACCGTGGTGAAAGCAAGGTCGTGGCTCTGGATATTTTTCCAAGGCATTCGATAGGGTCTGGCACAGAACTCTCATAACGAAACTAATTGCATTTGGTGTCGGTAATATCTTCTCTCCATTCATAACGAGTTTTCTCAGAGATCGCTATATACGAGTTGTCTCATCCAACAAGAATATATTGACTGCAGCAGTGCCAGAAGGATCTGTACTCTCTCCAGAACCCAGACTGTGAACCCAATCTACTCCTTTGCGGATGTCAGTAACCTCTGACATTCGTACTCATTTGAACTTCGGCCAATTCCTCTGGAGGTCGAGGACAAAAGGCTGACTAACTCTAACAGGAATTGGCGACGATTTATGAGTGGGGCCAAATGAACAGAGTAGATTTCAATGATCGAAAGACCTAGTGCTGTTTGTTGTCACACAAACGTTCCACTGATCCATCACCGTCGTCAATCTCTATGGGGAATGTGGATATCGAATTATGAGATTCTGTTGATGTGCTGGGCATGAAGATACAGGGTGATGCTCGCTGGTCTAGCAAAATAGTCGTAGTATCGAAAGATCATTCTAGTGTTTAGCTTTTTGAAGCGATGCTAGAAATACTTCACCCCATCGGATCTCGTAAATATTTACATCACCTACATCCGGCCAAAAATGGAATACAACTCCTATATATGGGCAGGAGCTCCAATACCATCTTTGCAGCTTATGAACTGTGTACAATGGAGAGCGGTGGTGATGATTGGGGATATTAGGGTATCCAATCTCCATTCAGCATCGCCGAAGCGTGGGTTGTGTATCGCTATTTTTACGGAATTTTTTCGTCGGATATCCGTCGTCTGGTCCCTGACGTTAGAAAACTAAGCCGGAATACACGGCTATCCAGGGACTCATCTCTTCATTGTCAAATGGCCGGTTGACCGGACGACGCACTACAGACAAAATTCGTTCTTTAGCCGAACTGTTCGTATGTGGAATAATCTTCCAGCAAGTGTGTTTCCTGTCAACTGTGACATTCTCTAATTCAAGACAAACGTCAACAAAACTCTACTCCCCCCTATCCTTATTTCCTTTTGCTAACACAGTTCATTGTGTAGGTATCACACAGAAGAACCCGAAACCGGTTAAGACCATCACACACTTGGAGTAGAGTGTATAGCAATCGGTTGATTTTTGCTGCATATTAAAAAATTCTACGCAAGGTGTTCTTAGGGAAGGCCTTCTGCAAATTTCTCGCTGGGTACACAGGCACACACACAGACACCCACACACATTCATATTTATACAAATGTAGCCACATATTTATATGATGTGGATATATTAAGCTATAAAAGCAATTAAGCGGAAAAGCTTTTAATAAAGCTGTCTGAATTTGTCGATAAATACATTGTTTACATTGGAAAATGGCCACGAGAGATGTCAAGAAAGTGTTGTTTGTTTTCATTAGCAAATCGTGGAGAACAACATTTTTTGTTGTTTGTATACAAACATTGATTGAGTGGCTGAACGGGAAGCAGACTGAACGCCAGACCTCGACTAAGGCAGTGTTGGAAAATATGGGACATGTGAAGACTGCTTGGCAGTGTTATCACTATGCAACAATAAAAAGTGATTGTTCTGTATTGTACCGAGGTCTTCTTTTATTGGAAAATTCATTTTTTCGATACATAAATTGACATACATACATTGAAAACGAAATGTCCAATTTCTTTGAAAGACTTTTTAAAAAAAGGATCCAACTTAATACAAAGTACAAAAAAAAATGTTGTAGTGCCTGTTTTCAAACGACTGATTTTTTTTACTTTTATTTTTCAGATATGCAAATTTTATTAACTGGAGAATGAGTTATCCGATTTATTTTATTTTTTTTTTAATTTAAATTATTTTAAATCTTTGTCTTTATTACATTTGAGTTTCAATGGCTTTCGAGTGTAGTGAAAACTGAAGCAAAGACTATACAGAGGACAGACGCGCCAAGTTTTTTTTTTTTTTTGGACTAACACTCAGGTGATGCCCCCTATAAATGCAATGCACTGTGTTAGCGATGGAAAAGAAGGGTATTGGAGGGAGGGTAGAGGGAGTAGTGTTTGTTGATGTTTGTCCTAACGTCAGGGACCAGATGACGCATATCTGACGAGCAAATACCGTTAAAATATCTCTAGAACAGCGAAATACAACCCACATTCCGGCGATGCTGAAGGGAGACAATAGAGTTGGATACCCTACCATCCCAATCATCACCACCGCTCTCCTCTGTACACGGTCCAAATGCTGCAAATATGTCTTTGGAGCTCCTGTCCATATATGGGAGTTATATTCCATTTTAGGCCGGATGTAGGTGGTATAAATATTTACGAGATCAGATAAGGTGAAATATTTTTTGCACCGCTTTAAAAAGCCTAAACACTTGAATGCATCTTTCGACGATTTGAATATATGGCTAGCCCTGCGAGCATCACCCTGTATCTTCATGCCCAGAACATCAAGAGTGTCTGATTCGTCGTTATCCACATCACCCATAGATATTGACGGCGATGCTGGATCAGTGGAACGTTTGTGTGACAACAAACAGCACTGGGTCTTTTGTGCATTAAAATCTACTCAGTTCATTTGGCCCCACTCATAAATCGTCACCAAATGGCGGTTAAGTGAGTCGTTCATCGTTCGCCTTTTGTCCTTGACCTCCAGAGGACCTGGCCGATGATCAAATGAGTACGAATGACAGAGGTTGGTGTCATCCGCAAAGGAGTAGATTGGGTTCACAGTCTGCCCCAACAGGTCGTCAATGAAAATAAGAAATAGAGAAGGAGAGAGGACAGAGCCCTGTGGCACTCCTGCGGTCAACCTATGCTCGTTGACAACTCGTATAGAGCGATCCCTGAGAAAACTCGATAGGAATCGAGAGAAGGTATTACCGACACCAAATGCAATAAGTTTTGATATGAGTGCAAGTGGGCGGTAGTTTGCAGGATTAGTAGCGTCACCTTTCTTGGGGATCGGCTGAACATTGGCAACTTTCCAACGTGTAGGGTAAATACCAGCACGATACGACATGTTGAAACGATTGCCCAATGGACGGGCTAGCGTCGAAGAGCACTTACATAGGACAAGTGCTGAAATACCATCCGGGCCCGGAGTTTTATTTACGTTGAACCCTTTTCAAAGCAAATAATGTTTTTCTTTTTTAACAAATATTGTTTATATACAATCTTGGAAATGTTTAGCAAACGAATTGGGACGTCTGCCATCTGTATGGTCCTTGACAGAATTATCCTTCTAGAATCTCTCATACAAATCGACCATACCGCTTTTTTTTATAACTCAGACATAACCAATAATTTGTATGGAAGGTTCCAGAAGGTGCATTTACTAAATTCTAAATACATTCGATTTCAGTGATCTATAAGTCATTATAATTATAAGATATGAACCCTTTTCTGAAATGTTTATGAATTTTTTGATAATTTTTTTGATAAAAAAAATAGACCGTTTTTTTGTTGTAATTTTTAAGATTTTTTTTAAATTGAAAGAAATGTTTTCTGAATTCATTTTGTTAATAACTCCCAAACGTTTGGAGCCTCGTACTCATATATTTTTTTCGATTTTGGCTAAATTGAAGATTATTGTAATCCCTTTGAATGGAGATTATGTAGACGGAAACTAATGGGACTTTAACGGATCATGGCTGAATCGTTCGCCTGGTACAATTGTTTCGATTGTATGCTGAAATAAAACCCATGGCCTGAACTACACTGACTAATATGTCTAATATCAGCTATAAACTCCGATCTACTTGCTACTAGAGTGCATATCCAAATATTCTTTGGATAATATTAAGTATACGTTAGACTATGTGCATCAAGTAATAATTAATATCATGTGTACACACCGATGTACTGCCTAACAATACAGCAAGCTTTACAAATTAATTAATATTACGTATACGTAGCCTATATTTAGAGACCAACCATCCTCATTTAGACAAAACCAACTGATATTTATGTTAAATCGAACAGTGTAAATTAAATCATGTATTAGCACCAATGTCCTTACCCCTAACTTTTGTAAATTTAATAAAATTACTTATACGTATGAGTCGGCCAGGAAATTTAATTTTACCTTTATTTACTTGTTGTTTATTTATTGTTTATTTATAGATTTGTATTTTTGTTATTTTTAAAATTTGTTTTTTTTTACATAATTTCTGATTTCCATTATCTTCGCACAAGTCGAAAAGTCTGAAAGTTCTTGAAGCTCAATATAACCTTAATATTCATTGTAAATTTGAGAATGGAAGTTGATTGGACTCTATTTTTTCCCCGATTTTTTTCTGGAAACATATTTTTTATTTTTTTTTTCTGGTAAACTATTTTTTAATGAAGAATGTGTACTAAAATTGAAAGATATCGGAGTTATCAAATGCCTGATGTTAATTTGTTTACTAAAAAAATTTTAAATACGAAATTTTGGTTGTAGAACAGCTGAAGTCAAAGTTGAGCTTTTTAAAAAACCCGGATATTGAAGACGATTAATTTGTACTCGGCTGAACATTCCTGGTTCCCACTCTTGATTTCATGTCCTTGCTCTTAGTCAGTTGCTTCTGTTCACTATTACCTGTTGCTCACGCCCCTGTACCAAGTTCGTCGTTTGCTCCTGCCTCCGATCTGTTTCAGTTTCAATTTGTTCCATATTTAATCAAATTTAACATCGAAAATATGAAGGCATCAGTCTGGGCGTATCTCTATCGGCAGCTTATGTTCCGTATCCTGCGTATCAGTTGCCGTTGTTAGACGCAGTGTCAACTCATCTCAATGCTTCGTTTGTACTTTCAGCAATAGTTCCTGCTATATTCATTATTTCTATCTCTTACCCAATTACAATTGCTTACACAATTGCTGTTATTTATCACAATGCCATGGTCCCAGTTTTTTGTCATTAGTACATTTCCCAGTTCCAGGCCGAATTGGAAAACATATAGTTTAAAGCAGTCTTCTTAAGGACAATGTTTTTTTCTCTATTTTTTTAATTTTATTTCTGTTACAATTTTTTGCTAGAATTTAAAAAATATTTTAAAATCCCATCACTGACACGAACCCCGATGCCATCATGTACATTGGGGGGGAAATGGCCAGCAACTTGTTGCTTGCGAATGAAAACACATGCATCGTCAAACCTCAACACACCAACACAAAGGTTCTTCGTGTCACACGAGATGGGTATGAGCTGAGACGACAACTGACTGACTGGAAAATCGTACCTGAAATGTCCGTGGTTACCTAATGTTTTCAGCTCTGAGAGTGTCTTTCTAAGCCATTCGAACAGTACTACGAAATGTACTCCACTGCCAACACTCTCATCTGTATGAAGAGTATTTTATACTCGCACACACCCGCATTCACCGAATGTATCGCAATTCGTGTGTTTACACGAATACTTAATTAACAAATGATTTACCAATGGCCACAGTGCATACATTAGCGGTATGAGCTTCGTGGTTACATTCCAAGGAATACAGAGGGAAATCCTACTAGCGCACAAAGCGCGAGGGGCCGTCCATGTGTTGTGCCTGTGTCGCTTAAATGAAGATACCAGAAGTAACTGCTGGCGTGTAATTTGAAACACCCTCGTCTGGTAATAATTCATGTTTCCACCAGGCTGGGGTATTTTAACAAATAATTTCACTTTTCAGTCAGACAGGATTATACAGAGGAGACACACACACACATACATATTCTTCGTGGTATTTGGGTCAAAAGCTTTTGACCATAACCTTCGTAGTAGTACGAGTATATGTATGGGTGTGTTGTTGTGTGTGTGTGAATAAAGGAAGACTGAATGAGGGAGGTCCTGAATCCTGTCACAAAGCCAACAATAGTTGTGTTTTGTTTGAAAATTTGTAAAAGACGTGGGAATTATGTTCAAAGCCGCCGCAATGTGATTCCGAAAATAAAATAAGAGTCGAATTTGAATTGCACCTTCTATCTCTCCCCATATGAAACAAAGTCTCTATGAAAAATGCACAAAAAAAATGAAGAATTCCCCCCTCGCCCCGGTAGGCGAGTTGGTAGCGTGCTCGCCTATCAGCGTGGCGGTTGTGGGTTCGATTCCCAACAGAGGCTTTGGTCTGTTGCTGCAAAAACCCATATGGTCTGTGTCACCCGGTTTACCCTGGGACCCAAAATTAGAATATAAATTTACTTTGTATTGTAATTATATAAAACTAGTAAGTTGTAATGCGCCTATGGCGCCCGTTAATTTGCTTGAGAAAGTATTTGTTACTTAATTTTAAAAATTTTGTAAAAAATATTTTGAGAAAACTATTTTGTAAAAAAAAATTTCGAAAAAAATAAAATTGGGAAAACAAAATTTGTGGAAAAAAAATTTTTGCTGAAAAAAAATTTTTGTGGAAAAAAAAATTTTGTTGAAAAAAAAATTTTTTGTGAAAAAAAAAAATGTTTGTTGAAAAAAAAAAATTTTGTTGAAAAAAAAATTTTTGTGGAAAAAAAAAATTTTTGTGGAAAAAAAAAAATTTTGTGGAAAAAAAAAATTTTTGTAAAAAAAAAAAAATTTGTAAAAAAAAAATTTTGGAAAAAAAAAATTTGGGGAAAACACAATTTCTGTACAAAAAAAAATATTATTTTTTTATTATTATTATTTATGGAATTATTATAGAATGCCTATTTAAATTCCTACGTACTGCGTGACAGAGTCAGTGAATCAGGGAATCAGTGTATCAGTGAATCAGTGAATCAGTGTCGAGGGTAAATATATATTAAGATAATAATAAATAATAAATATCATCAACGTTTGTGAACAATTGTAATGTGTGGTATTCTAAAATTAATTATCAAAATAAGGTAGTTGCAATCAAACCGTGTTGACAAATTTGGAACATCGTTGACGATTTGGCCACATCCGTGTAATGATAGACTTTCGTGCCCGTTTGCTATCAGTTCATGTACGTTTGGTCACACTTTTTCTATGAGTGAAATTAACTATTTCAAAGGGAATGAATGACAAACAAGACAGCAAAATATTAAAAGTTAAAGAAAGGGCCAAAAATGTCCAAACCTTAGGGACAAAAGGTGGGGGGAAACCCAAAAGTTTAATCAAATTAACTAACATTTCGAGGATACTGAAAAGATGACAACAGTGATCCAAGACGCATAAAATATAGAGGACGTGGGACAACCTTTTAAAATAATCATAAAGGGTGAGAAGTGCAAATGAAATAAATGTTTGAAAATTGCTCCGGGCTTGACAACAACAGTTGCGATAAATGTTCTAAGCCGGTATACAGAATTTTTTTCAAAACAAATATTTTGTGTGTTTACTGCGAAATTCGCTAGTATTTGCATATTTTATTAAAAAGATAATAACAGATTAGTAAATAAAACACATCTAATGTTAATACGGTCCGCTAAATCATAACAACAACATTTCACAGGAAAGTTGATACGAAAGTTCAGAGAGCTTAAAACTTCCCTTTTTAAATGATTTTTCAAACAAATAGACTTAAGCGTAATGAGATCATAAAATGTGAACACAGCGTGTATTGCAAACATGAATTGCTTTTGTAGATATTCCATAATAAGAAGCATATACATACACACACATATGTATGTACATTGTTTTGTATTTAAAAATGCAACATTTATGCACAACACAGTCATAATCTGTTGCAGCTAAGCAGATTTTGAGGTCATACGGCTGACTGAACACAATTGTCAGCATTTATGAGTCATCTCAAGTTTTCCCGTCAGAGAGAAAAGCAAGTGTTTGATTTGTACCACCACAGGTTCTAGAGTTATGGATTATAAATAGATCGATATCGGGAATTCCTAGGGATGATAATTTTACAAATACTTTTACTAAACAAGAATTAATGAAAATGAAAAATCCAGATTCTCATTCCAGATTCAAGCAAATCTTGTTGCGTTTGCTATTAAACGAATAATAAATTGTATTTTCAAACATTTGCCTTAAGAATGGTTTGTAAAGCTGTTATACATTGAATAGTGTCATTTGTATAGAAGGTGCCTTCCAGTTCGGGACTAAAACTGTATTTTTTTTTAAATTCCAGTTTATCTCACAACTGACACATGTCATGAAATTGTTTTCATGCGGAACTATCTTGGAGTTCTCTCACACGATTCTTCGGTATACTATGATGTGGTAGACTCATGTCCCATTCCTGTTTATCAAGCTAAGCTTTATTACAGTGAAACATCTCCCAAAACTAGTGTCATCATCATAGCGTGGCTTTGGTTCATTAATGAGCAAACTAGGCACCCTTCTTCCGTGTAGCGTTTCATAGTGTTTGTGTGATAATATGCGGTGGCCGCTACTTTTTTCAACTGTCTACTGTATGAGCAAGATCGGACACTGTTAGTTGGCGCACAATAATCCAGAATTCAATATCATCGGTCAAAAGTTAGACAAAGTCAAAATGTCAAATTAAAGATGTTTACGGGAGTTCTCGCGACTTGTGTCCCCAAAAGACTTAGGTTGAAAATTGGACCACAACTACGACAGATGGAAATGAGTTAGAGTTGGGATGAAAATGGGACCAAAACGGGATAAAATCAGTGAACAAGTTGCAATCAGGTAAACCGACTTATACATACCCTCACTCTCAGTAAAAACATACAAGTCTCATATTCCATAATAGCAACCTCAAAATACCGAATGTTATAGGAAAATATTGTATTACACGTTTTTACAAAAACGGCGGAATAAAAAGCAGAGATTTTTCTCAAAATTGTATATAATCAAAGCATTACTAAATATAGAATTTCGGAAAGATTCGTTGAGTGAATTTATATAATTTCACGATTTCTAAAGTGGGTGGAATGGTGTATTTGTATGGGAAGTACCAGAAGCTGCGTGGCCAGTCTTCCAATTTGTTGTCCGAAACTTTGTACAGTCATAGGTTTCCTTAATACCGAATTTGGGCAAGGTCGCGTTCGGCATATTGATATAATTACACGATTTCTAAGGGGCGGGATGGTACATTTGTACCGGAGGTACCAGAAGGGGAGTTGCCAGACTTCCAAGTTTTTGTACAAAACTTTGTCTAGCTATACCTTTACCACATACAGAATTTGGTAAAGATCGAACTGGGAGTATTGATATTATTACACAATTTCTAAAGTGTGTGAAATAGCAGATTTGTATGGGAGGTACCCAAAGGGGTGTGACCATTTAGCCCATATGCAATGTGAAAATATTAACCCATGCCAAATTTCAAAGCGATTGTTTAACGCTTTCGAAAGTTATATAGCGTACCAGCAGGACAGACGGACATGGCTCAAACGATTCAGAAAGTCATGAATAGAATTTGGTTCAAAGACACCTGGGGTGTAATCTGAATATTTCTATGTGTTACACTTTTGAGCCGTATCAAATTATATATACCCTTCTACCCGTAGGGTGTGGGTAAAAAAAGGGGGAAAAGTGAAAAAATTTGAAACGAATTCTTAGCAACAACAGGTGGATAATAGACGATACGAAAAAGGAGCCAAAACGTAACAAAACAGGATAACAAATTTACAAAAATGGGTGAACAAATTTTAATCGACATTACATTTTAGGGAACACAAATACATATAAATGAAAAGCAATTTCATTAAAAACGGCGAGAAGTAGAATTGTGCATTACAACTGCAAAGTAAAGAAGTAAAAAAGGAGTAAAGGAGGAAAAAAAAGTAAAGAAACGACAATTAAAAATGTGTAAAAAACCACTTCAAATAAACATGAGATTCGAAAAACTGGACAAAGAAGTAGTCAAGACAGTTACAATATAAAAAGTTATAGAAAGGGCGATAAAGTTCCGAAGCGTGCCAAAGCGGAATAAAAAGGGACATAGGTGCGGAAGCCAAAAAGCTTCATAAAACGACCTAACAATTCGAGAGTACTGAAAAAATTACAAAAAATGCTCCAAGACGGATCAAATTGGAGCATTGTTCCGGGCTTGACAACAGCAAGGGCAAAAGGGCCCAACACTACCTACAACTTCAGAGAACTTTTCTCTTATGGGTAGATGTAAAATTGCCAAGGTTTCCATTTTCTTTAAAAATCCAAGACGACAACTTTTGGTTTGTAGCAAGATCAGAGCTCGCACTCACACGTTGCGAAACCGTCGTGAGAAGCCCTCAAACTTCGTTTTTCCTTGGCTTGGTCTGTGCTCAACTGACGATCGTTTTTGATCGCATGCAAATGGTTTTCTAAGAATGTTTATGTGTTGCGTTTTCGAATAGGCAAGATTTACAGCAACGCATACGCACACAATTGAGCTCCCTGTCCACTTCTCCCTTGCCCTTTAATGCTTTGTCTATGACAAAATATCTAAGGCAACAACATAAGGCAAACGAAACAACAAAAATAAAGACCTTTTTTGCGGACTGTTTCCTTGTTCTGTTCGTATCGAACGGTCGATTCGTGTGTTACGCTCAACCAACAACCCGAGACGGAGAACACAAACGAAGCGAAAGAGAAGGTCGCAGTTCCGACACTAAGCAATTCTGTTCCATTTTTGTCCGTCTTTTCATTGAGGAGACTGCCCAGAAAAATTTGGTTGAAATATTTTGCGAGCTCTGAGTAAGACAGACATTGGTGAGTGAGTCCCTGTAAAATGTATTGAATACTCAGGAAATGAATTTGGTCTCTTAACCCATTCATAGCCACAGAAAAAAAGGAATTCCTTAAGGTTTAAAACATCAAGTGTTTCAAACTCAGTACGAATGGGTTAATGGACTCCTTGGATGTGTTAGACTTTGTGAGTCAATACCCGGGAACATGCTGTAGGAATTGTCCGCTGCACATCGTCTTGCATACACTCAAGGAAACATCATATTCCGAGGGCCGTAAAAAGTGGCACAGTTGTTATGATTTGTTATCCGAGTTTACAACTTGAAATAGATGTCATACGACAAACCTTAGGGTAGGACCAATTCTAAATGTGTGTGCTTGAATGTCGACACATCACATGGAGTTATGTGTGTGCTTTGAGGATATGTATGCTTCAGCCAACACATTAAATTTATTTTTAAACATTTACACACATACTGACGCACAGACATACTCTCACTCGCACACTCACACACACCACTGACACCAGTTGTTGAGGGCGAAGGAAAGTTTAGACAACGAAATCAAGTCATAATTTTCGGATAAATGGAGGTTAACAACAACAATAACGAAGACAGAATCAAAAAAAAAAAAACCGAACACCCCAATGTCATCGGCAACAGAGAACAGAGCGAAAGGGAGTGGTGAGGTGTAGAGAGCTGCCAACTGTAAACAGTGAAAGGAAAGCTCAAACCATGACATCATTACATGGCAAACCCCTTAAAAGTAATAGAGAGACGGCGAGAGTGAGAGCATGAAACCAAAACAAACCAGACAAAGGAACAAAAACAAAAGCAGCCACAAGAGTAACTAGAAAACCTTTAGACAAATAAAAACGCAGAAAAAGGAAACCATTATACAGTGAATTGTATCGAATATATGCCACTGGCATTAGTACTTTGTTGGCTGTGAAAGCAAGTGGTGGTCAGTGAGAGTGAAACAGAAGACGAAGAAAAAACGAAAAGGAAACGAAACAGAAAGAAAAGTGAAATTTATTAAACAAATTACTAATTATTTGGTGTATTTTCCTTCCTCCGAGTAAATACAATAAAAAGTAATAAGTGTGTAATTGGTGAAAAACCCCAAACGACACGACGCAAAAACCGCAGTCATGAGTTGCCAATTGTCCTTTTACAAAGTGCTGCTGAGCATAATAAACACTGTGCTATCGGTACGTATGAGCAATTCCAAGCTCCTGCTGAAGTTATGTATCGTATCAATATACAATTTATCTCTTGAATGTGCAGCTGCTCGGCATTGGGCTGATAGCATTGTCAGTGTACGAACTGAATTCCTCTACGCCAGGCACATTCGAGCACATCGCTGTGGTGGTGCAGATATTCATTGGTTCATTTGTTATACTCACCTCGTTTATGGGCTGTATCGGTGCTTGTCGTCACTCACTGAGTCTCGTGTGGAGTGTAAGTATTCCGAACTCAACGTTGTAACTCGCCTGTTTTGACACTTGCCTTGTTTGTTTTCATTTTCGTTGACGCCTCCCCATCGCACCCTATACCCTCGCCCATTTGCCTAGTATGCCATGTGTGTGGTATTTCTGTTGGCATTCCAAATCTACATCATTGTGGCTGCCCACTCCACAGATTACATTTTAAATGCCCGCAATGATTTCAATAATTTGTGGTCTAATTACTCGATGAATGAGGAGCGAATAACTGCCACCGAAAAATGGGTAAATATCGAATGTACAAATCGACCAAGCAGAAATGAAATATTCATAATTTTTGTGTTTTTGAATTTGAATTTTAGAATCATTGCTGTGGTCGCACTGGTGACGATGACTATCTGGCCATGGTCGGAACGATACCCAAAAAGTGTTACCTCAACGAAGAGAGATCGGACGCGAACCTATTCAAGGAAGGTTGCCTGGCAATAGTCGAGGAGAACGCTTCGAAGAATGGTCAAATCGGTTTGACGGTCAAATGGATTCTCTTCTTCCTGGAAGTAAGTATGCAACAACAAACAACAAATGTCATACTTCATTCCCTTTCCGCGTTTGTTTGCCCGTTTTTATTTATGAATATGAAGGCGTCACAACTCACTTCCGTGGCCTGGTTTTATTTTTACACATTGATGATGTCTGCTTCGTGTGGAGAATGGACGTTGCGCCAACAATTTGTTTGTTTCCAAGAGGATGTCCTTCAGTTTGGAATAGATATGCCAACAGAAATTAAGGGCAACCATTTATGTTTTTGTTTTAATACAATGCTAATGCATTGAGGGTGATTGAAGGCATTCAATTAATGGGGCGTTGAAAACCCGGACTTCTCCGGAGACCCCTTCTCAGGTTTATCAAACAGTCCTGGAATATTGATCTCAACAACTCCACGCTTAGCAAGGTCCATTTGAGTTAGAAACTGAAGCTACACGACCAGCTTAAACGATATTGGCTTTCATCAGGAGAGTGCACTGTGGCACACAGGCCGCACCACAATCGATCTGTCGTGCACCTAGTTCGATAAACACCTCGGCGATGTCAATTGACCATCTCGGAACTGAAGTTTGACGCCATTCGACATTTTTGTGAGGTACCTCGAAGAAACACCCTTTAAACTTGTCCTTCCGAAAATCCATGCGAAAGTCCGATCCTTGCCCAACAAAAAGTGGTAGCAACTCAACCCTTTAACCACTAAGACCATCTAACATTCATTTCTAATGATGGCTTTATGTTTAAAAAAAACTTAGGTTGGGTTTAGAGTAGACAGACATTCAACTGAACTTGTTGAACTATGTTCGTTGAACATCCGATGGAACACCTAACCCTTTTACCACTAAGACCGTCTACAGGCGGCCGTCACTAACAGACATTTCTAATGGTTCAAGAGTTTGATCTCATTGATTAAAGTGTTAAGCTCGTCTTATTTTCGATCAGCTTAGACAATCTAGCGTTTTCTGGTATGACACTGAATATTTGGTGGATATCTTAATGAAATGTATGGATGGTTCATTAAGAAAGACGATTATTAGGTAACGATATCATATTCCAAGAATTCACAGCAAACTGTGACACGTTGAGGGAGTATTTCGTTACCAGAAGTCGAAAATGACTTGACAATACAGGGTTCCCCAACAAGAGGTGTTAAGCGCCTTGGAGACGATCAAATAATTCCATCAATCGGTTGTGTGTGTGCCTCTAATCGGGTTTCGTCGGCTACACGTACACGACGTCGGCAATGATTGACATAAAAAACAAAATTTTTTGATATTTTCGTTGATGGCGTTTTCGTTGATGGTCTCCAGTTACGCTTGTCAAGCATGACTCAATTAGTAGTAAAAAATTGTGCGAGATGGACAAGTGCGCGGGCGAAAAAAAATTCATTTTAAAATTTATTGAATGCTATGAGAGCTTACCGGCTCTGTGGAACACCAAAGTGGATGCCTACAGCAACAGGGAGGAAAAAAGGAAGCAGTATGAGCTACTGCTGGATGTTTTTAATGAGGAAAGTTATGTTTTTAAGTATGAAAATTTCAACCGAACACAACGAAGTCAAACACAAAGTGATGATTGCCGTGTTTTGTGGTGCGTTTGCGGGCAAAACACGAAGGCACACACTAATACATATGCACGCGATTGATGGAATTATTTGATCATCTCCAAGGCGCTTTATTTTGGTATTCAAAGAAAAATTGCAATTCTTGAGACAAATGATCGGATGTTTACTTTATAATGAAGAGGAAGGTATGCCGTTAATAATGAAAAACAACATCTGCCAAATGGCCACCACGCTTACAAGACCATATCCCTTTCATAAAATTGTCCATAACCAAATCGCAAAGTGGCTGCCCTATAAGAGGAGAGAAACATGAGGAAGCCCACCTTGTGTTCTTGGCTACTCATGTTCTCAACACCCAACTAGCCAGAGTGCTTTATGGCCATCCTTCAATCCTCAATGCCTCCGCTGGTTTGGCACAGATTTGATGGCATCAGCACCAAAACGTATATTCTCGATCATTTCGTTTCTTATCCACAATATGATGGCAAGATGCATTCGGATCTAAAGCGAAGATGACACACTGGCTACTTATCGGTGGTAGCACTTCATTCATTATACCCTCACCCTTCGGGTAGGAGGGTATATATCATTTGATACGACCCAAAAGTGTAACACCTAGAAATATTCAGATTAGAACCCAGGTGTCTTTGAACCAAATTCGATTCATGACTTTCTAAATCGTTTGAGCCATGTCCGTCTGTCCGTCCGTCCGTCTGTCCGTCTGTCTGTCTGTCCTGCTGGTACGCACGATAACTTTCGAAAGAGTTAAACAATCGCTCTGAAATTTGGCATGGGTTAATATTTTCCCAAAACTGCTTATGGGATTGCATATGGGCTATATGGCCACACCCCTTCGTGTACCTCCTATACAAATCTGCTATTTCGCCCACTTTAGTAAACGTGTAATAATATCAATATGCCCACTCCGATCTTGGCAAAAATCCGTATTTAGTAAAAGTATAACTGAAGAAAGTTTCTGACAAAAACTTGGAAGTCTGGCAACTCCCCTTCTGGTACCTCCCATACAAATGTACCGTCCCGCCTACCTTAGAAATCGTGTAGTAACACCAATATGACCAACGCGATCTTGCCCAAATTCTGTATTTAGTAAATCTATAGCTAGACAAAGTTTTGGACAAAAAGTTGGAAGTCTGGCAACTCCCCTTCTGGTACCTCCCATACAAATGTACCATCCCGCCCCTGATAAACCGTCTAATACTATCAGTATCACCAACGCTATCTTGCCCAAATTTTGTATTTACTAAAGTTATAGCTAGACAAAATTTTTGACAAAAACTTGGAAGTCTGGCAACTCCCCTTCTGGTACCTCCCATACAAATGTACCATCCAATATTTTTCTATAGCATTCGGTATTTTAGGTTGCTATTATGACTTTTCATCAGATGTTACATCAAATGATGGTAGCTACGGTCACTTTTGACTTTCCGATACTTATGAGTATGAGACTTGTATGTTTTTACTGAGGGTGAGGGTATATATAAGTCGGTTTACCCGACTGCAACTTTTCCACTGGTTTTTCAATAGGATTGGCCTAATATCAAATGTTACTACCCAATTCGTGTTGTCTGGTAACATACCGACTTCATTTCCATAGACGTGTAATACAAAGTGATGTCTGGCTTGAGGTATCTCCGCCAGCTTAATTACCATCTAATACTTCGAGGTATTTCGTCTTTAGCTCGGCTCCATTTAGTTTAAGTCTTGCTTATTCCACTTAAAATTAAATGAAGAAACTGACGGGCAACTTCTCTCAAATCAGTGAGCTGTGCAGGATCTAATTTGTATACTCACTGACCGGGACCTACTGTTTAAAGCCGACTCCGAACGGCTAATGCTTTTCTAGAAAAGATGTATATGGTTCAGAGTTTATTCTCTTACTCGTAAAGTCGCCAGCATTTACAAGGTGGAAGCAGCCGCTGAAAAATTTGTTGATGGTCTTATGAGGTTTCGAATATGAGTTTTGCTGTATGGTAAACTGATTTGGAGCGGGTAGTTTTTCACCAATAGAACTAATTCCCTCTTCCCTGCTATTATGTCTAGACTGCTGGCCACTCTAGAACTGGAGATTTCTAAAGTCGATTTCTAGTCCATATTCCTTTCCATTTATCAATGACATTACTTTCAAATGACAAGAGTAAAATTAACAATTTTTGTTTCAATGAATCCCAATTCACACTAGGCAATTTTAATTGCCGTAATTCTAAGTTTTAGGTAAGGGGAATGGAAATTGAAAAAAATTCCTCGTACTTTTGTGTTTTTCGTATTTTCATATTTTGAAAGTCATTTGTATTTGAATAGGCAAATAAGAAAATACAAATTGCCGAACCAAAAAATGTCCTTGTGTAAACACAAGAGGCAAGTTCAAATAGGAATCATGAAAATTGCTGCAAGTAAAATTGCCTAATGTGAATCGGGACTTACTTAGAATTTTACCGCCTTTCAAAGGGCATCATAAGTTTTTTACACTGCCATGGAATTTTTATGAAATGAAATTTTTAAAAGTTATGAAATGTTTCTTCATCGATTGCCATAACTGCAGCGAATCTGTGACTACAAAGACCATTGAAGACCATAACTTTGAAACGCAATCGATACTTTTCTGTTTAAATTACTTAAATACCAGCTTTAAAACTTTCAAGAAATTGTTTAAATTTATTTAATGTTCCATCTGTTGTTTATGTACAATTTCTCAAAAAATTCCGTTTCACCAGTTGATCGTGGACTGATATTTGCTCATAGCATAGGCAGACCCTGTCAGATTAGGTGATTCTTATCCTTAGTTCCCATAAATACATCCAACTGGCCTACTTTGTAGGCGTTCACAACACATTATTTATGTTCCCGTCATCTTTGGAATATAACCCCAAACAATTTCTAAGGTCATCGACAGGATGTTGTGAAAAATAGCGAATACTACAAACTGCACATTCAAATAATGTAAAGAATCTGTCGTTGATGTGTTTGTTTGTTCTTCCATTTATCGGGTTTCGTTTACGATGACGCAATTCAATTTAGAAATATGATTGGAACGAAAACACAGCCATTTATGGACATGTTTAACAGTCAAAATGCACTAAAATACAAAAATAAATAAAACAACTTTTCGAATGGTCTATTGTGGTAACCAGCTGAATAGATTTGGGACTTATGGCAAGGAAAATAAATTAATTTTTTAATGAAACCATTGAAGTGGGGGCAGCTTAAAAGAGATCATGGGAAAATATTATTTAACTTTGTATTCCTCCATCAGGAGTGTTTTTCAGAGAAAAAGTATTCAGCCCTATTGCGGGCGTCAACGTCGACACAAGACGACGTCGTTTAGTGTCAACTCTTGTGTTTTCTTATTGCCGTTGTCAATATTGATGGTTATCGACTACTTTATATGCCAATGGTTGGTATTGCCAACCAAATGTGATATTGATATTGTCTTGAGACGACTCTGTTTTTTGTCGTCATGGTTTTTGGTAACGACAAGGAAAATTTCAAAGTAAAAAAATTTTTAAAAATAAAGAAATATTAAAGTAAGACGTGCAAACCAATTTGTGAAACGTGTGGAAGAGTTGGAGAAAAAAACCTTCGCTTGCCAGAGGATTTAGTAAGGCCTCTGTTCCAAGTAATTTTGACATACCAAAGTTGTTAAAATATTTTCCCTTACCCAGGAGAGTGGAAAAAGATAAAGATATGGTGAATTTGTAGGGTGCATTATAAAAACACAGCAACAACAAAGGAGAATGTAATGCCCACCAGTGGCAGTCGATTTAAGCAATTTGTTCTCAGCACCGAGGAGGAGGCGTTGGCGAATCTGCTACAAAGGGATAAATTGTGCTTTCCAAGACATCCAGAGACTCAGACAGATCCTGCTGGCAGTGTCAGTTACAATTCAAAGTCGATTCCATTAATCATCGGGGCAAAAATCTCAATCACAATGAATGTTGATCTTATTCCGGCTTCCAATTAACATGTCATTGTGTACTGCACCTGTATAAAGGCTGCTTTCTTAACTCTCAATCCTTTTAAAGAAATAAAAAACTATACACCCTGGACTTTGATTTTGCCACTCACTTTTAATTTGTTATTGGACGATATCTGACTCCTGGCTCGGTACTCTTCTTTGATATATTTCATTTTGTTTATTTTCTTCATCACTCGATTGATTTATCGATAAACACGCGTCGTCGTTGTCGCATTCATTCAAAATGCCATGTTTGGATTGAATTGATGTCGACGTCGACAAGAAGTGACGTTGACTCAAAAATGATGACGACGTCGACTCCCGAAATAGCGCTGATAATTTGTAATAATATTTTTTTTTTATACAGTGTTCTCCAACAAGAGGTGTTATTTTGAATCACACGGTATTTTGGTTGCTGTCACTTTTGAAGCTTTTATTCTTTGACATTTGACAAGTAGAAACTACGCCCTTACTATAAATGGAACACGCGTCAACAAAGCATTGAAATTATTAAAATTCACTACAAAAATGGTGAAATCAGACACAGTTTGGAAAACTAAAAAGTTTCCGGACCGTGTTATCTCTCGAAGAGGTGATTTTGTGATTCTTTTGGGGGCCACGTGAAAAATAAGGGCTACGTCAACAGTCCAGCAACGATTCGAGATCACAAAGATAAAATTCGTGAGACTATCGAAGACATAGGGCAGCCACTTTGCGATTTGGTTATGGAAAATTTCATGACACGGATATGGTCCTGTAAGCGTGGTCGTGGTGGCCATTTGGCTGATGTTTTTTTTTCATTATTAACGGCACATATTTCCCCTTTATTATGAACTAAACATCCGATCATTTACCTCATAAAATTATATTTTTCTTTGCATACCAAAATAACACTTCTTGTTGAAAAAAATAAACTAATTTGCACATCCTTAATATATGGAAATTACATACAGACAGATGAAAAAACCCTTTAAACTAATCCGAAATGTGTTTACGTTTCTATCATTTCAGCTATGTGCCTTAGGGATCGCATCCTTGCTGGGAATCAATCTGCGCAACAAACGACGAAGGGAACAATTTGAAAATTAGTTTAATCGAATTATTGAACCAAATCCCCCTTGACCTTAATTCATTATTTGTTAAATTTTATTTGTTAATTTATAGTTAAACCGAAAGATGAGCAAAAACCAAAAAACCAAAAAAAAAAAAACGAATACACACCCAACCACAGACCATTTACCGTGTACCTAACTACATATATTTATGTAGTATGTATGGGTCCATGGTTAGGATCATATACATACTTACATACATGTTTATACAGATATAAAGTTGTTTACATATACCGAGTATAAGAGTACATACTACATACATATTTATTATACCATTTACGTACATACACACAATAAATATATCACTATATTTTACAAAAAAAAAAAAAAAAACGAAAGAAAATAAAAAAAGGAATTCCAAAACAAATGGAAATTTATTAAAATGGCAATTAGGGAAAATGTACGCATGTGAAAGTGTCGAGAGTTTTGAGTTTCAATTTTCACACCTCGCCCTCTGGGCAGTTAAACTTTGGTTAAATCAACAAATAATTCAAATTAAAAGAAAATATAAAAATAGGTACATCATCATAGAAAGATGCTCCCGAATGACTCTGCTGAGCATTTAGAAATATCAGCTTTACCGTTTTGCGTTTTTGCAACACTGTAACATTTTCTCTCCCCTACAACTTACATCCTGTTTTTATAAAACGAATGGGTTTTTCGTTAAAATAATGAACAGAAATTCTGTTTTGTCAATTCCATAGTTATAATATTTCTTTAATAAAAATAATAGTCTTACAGCCTGTTTTTATAAAACGTATACGTCTGAGACGAACAGAAACGTCTGTAGCCGAAACGAAACTGAATTGTGTTTCAATAACTCCAACAAATTCAATTAGACAATACATACAAAAATACATAAGAAACAAATTTCAATTAGAATTTAACTGAGACTTTCGTGTTACAAAAACCCAAACTGACGAAACGGAATTTCTGTTCGTTATTTTACCGAAACGAAAACCCCATTCGTTTTATAAAAACAGGCTGTTAAAAACAAAGAAAAAATCTTAGAAAAACAAATTTAAAAATACAGTCAACTCGCGGAAACGTAAACTAACAGCCTGTTTTTATAAAACGAATCGGTCTTTCGTTTCGTTAAAATAACGAACAGAAATTATATTTCGTCAGTTTGGGTTTTTGTAACACGAAAGTCTGACAGCCTGTTTTTATAAAACTGACGAAACAGAATTTCTTTTCGTAATTTTAACGAAACAAAAAACCCATTCGATTTATAAAAATCCACTTCATCATTTTTTCACTATTTTTCAAATTTTTGAAAATACAAAAAAACTAGTGCCAGATATTATATGGCGTGCATCCCTTGCATATTCAACACAAATGTCCATGGAAACCCATTGCTACGTTTTTTTAAGGAATACGATTTATATTTTTTCATTCTTTAATGTTTTGAGTGGGTGACAAGTCCCATGTTGTATGGAACAAAAACTGGGAGTAACTTCTTGCTTATTAGCATTTAGTTACGAGGTCTGACCGGAGACTTCTGGTACCTCGGGTGGTTAAGAGCCCTCGGAACTTGTTCCGGCTTGACCAGCAGGTGCGGCCCCTCGGGGAGTATCGTGGTGGCTGTGGTTTATAACCAAATCGCGGGGAGAGTTTCGGCTCGAAGTGGTGTTGCATTGCAACTGGGTGCTGTGACCCATAGATCAGCAGAGGTGTTAGATAGATCTCGACACCAAACCAAGAGGGAAGTCATAATCCATATATATTATGCTTCGAATTGTCTTTGCTGATTGGGTCCTTGAAATGCATGGAAATGATCCGGAATTCCATCGAAAAATCATCTTGACTGATGAGGCCCATTTCCACCTCTGTGGCAATATTGTCGGGACTCGGAAAACCCAAGAGTTATTGTTCTCCTCAACGTGTGACTGTTTGGTGCGATTTATGGTCCGGCGGGGTCATTGGACCTTACTTTTTCAAAAATGAGGTTGGATCAATAGTTACAGAAATGGATTGCGCTATCGAGATATGATCAATGATTTTTTATGTTCGGAGTTGGATGATATTGATGTGGACAACGTTTACTTTTAACAAAACGGTGCTACGTGTTTCCGGACCGTGTTATCTCTCGAAGAGGTGATCACAATTGGCCACCGAGATCTTGTAATTTAACACCTTGCGACTTCTTCCGTTGGGGCCACGTGAAAGATAAGATCTACGCCAACAGCCCAGCGTCGATTCAAGACCTCAAATATGGAATTTGTGAGGCTATCGAGGACATAGGGCAGCCACTTTGCGATTTGGTTATGGACAATTTCATGAAAAGGATATGGTCCTGTAAGCGTGGCGGCCATGTGGCTGATGTTAATTTTCATTATTAACGGCATACCTTCCTCTTTATTATGAAATACACATCGGATCATTTATCTCAAAAAATGTCATTTTTCTTTGAATACCAAAATAAATCTTGTATTTACAAGAACTTCGAAAAAGTAAATCCCCTCGAATCACGTAGCGCCATATTTATTGAAACGGGAATTTAAAAAGTAATGCGGATTCAAAAAATTGGGGACGGTAGTTTAAAATGCTTCGTTCTTCCTTCTCTTAAGAATGAGATGTATATTTTTTTCAGACAATTTAAAAAAAAATCTATTTTTTTAACTTGCTGGGTAATAATTACACAACATAAGAACCTGGAAAAAATCTAAAATTACTAAAGAACAATTTTGTAGTTACCATAAAATTGATTTGTCCACAATTGTCAACTTTAATAAGCCATAATTCAGCACCGACAATTCCAAACACTCAATTAATAGGCTGAACACATGTTATTTAAATTATTCGATTATCTTAATCGGTTCAAAAGATGTGATTTTTGCAACGACAAAAAACTGAAGTGGCGCCACTGTGCGACGGTAGGGCATATTCTTATGCAAAAATAAACGAGACACGACATGACGGATACTGAAAAAACACTTTTCAAGCTAACCATATCGGCAATAAACTGCCCTCCCCATGATAATCGGTATCGACAGATATTTGTATATTTACCTTGACACACTTCCCCCGCTGCTGGTATTTTCAATAGAAAACTCACGCATTGGCTAAGCAGTAGTATCAGTTTCAAAGGGGGAAAAAAAAATACAAAATGCTCGTGCAATTTACTAACAAACTAAGCGTTTTTTTTTTTGAAAATCAGATGTGACCGACATTAGACGTACTTACTTTTGCGGGGCAATAAAAGTCATGGTTTTTGTATAACAAAATAAAAACTGAAGTTTATACAGTTTGATATTGTGTATGGGCAATTTTAATACATGGCAAAGTTATTTCTCCTTTTTCAGAATAGACGTTTTTCTCACCACTCAATACCTTTTCCCCTACAGCTCTCGCAAATACACTCTACATCCCGAAGTGTTGCGTTATGAGCAACATTGTTTGATTGTCTTGGTTTCTTACACTCATCATCGTACTAGGGGAGAGTTCTTCAGTTACTCACGTTTTCCTTTGGCTGCTGTCGACATTGCATGGGAAATACAGGTTCGAGATTCGTTTTCAGTAATGATTTCTATCTTTATATAGGGTTATCCATTTTGTGGTTTCAAAAGTATAGGGCTGGAATTCGACATCTGTCAAACTAAGTTGTTAAACCAATTTTTTTTTCTTTTCAGTCGCAAGTCTGACATTGACGAAAATGGATCGCGATCACACAACGCGTAAAAATTATTAAAACCTACTAGAAAAATGGTGATTATGGCACAGCCACATATCGTGCTTTAAGAGGAGATTATTTTACATAATCGTCTAACTACGCAAGCAATTGGCAAAATTGTGAAGAAATTTGAAGAGACTGGAGCGGTAAGGCCTGTGCATTATCGTTTCGCTGAAAATATCGCTGCTGTAAGTGAAAGTGTTGCGGAAAACCCGAATGTTTCGATTCCTCAGGAATTAGGACTGTCTTACGGCACATTATGGCGTATTTTACATTTGGATCTACACCTACATCCATATAAAGGCCAGCTCACACAACAGCTGAAGCCAGCTGACCATTCACAATGTCGTAGATAAGTGGAATGGATGCTTGAACAATCGCCATCCATTTTTCGAACAAAATTTTCTTCAGCGATGAAGCACATTTCTCACTCACTGGGTATGTTAATAAACAAAATTGTCATATTTGGGTTTCTGAGAATCCTCAAGTAATTGAAGAGGGTTCATTCAATCCACAAAAAGTCACTGTTTGGTGCGCTCTTTGGTTGGAAGGTGTGATTGGACCCTACTTCTTCGAAAACGATGATGGTACGACAGTCACCGTCAGTTCGGAGCGTTACGGTCGTATGATAACCGACTTTTGTTGCCTGCTATTGAAGAATGGTTTCAACAAGACGGTGCCACATGCCACACAACTCGAGCGAATATGGCTTTATTGCTAGAGACATTTCCTGGTCGCGTAATTTCACGTTGTGGCGTCATCCACTGGCCACCAAGATCATGCGATTTGACACCATTCGACTTTTGTTTGTGGGGCTACGCGAAAGACCGTGTTTATGCAGATAAACCTTTAACTGTTGAGCACTTAAGAACCAACATTCGTCAAGTTATGGCTGAGATACCGCCCAATATGTGTCAAAAAGTGGTCCAAAATTACCCCAAACGAATCCATGCTTGCAACACTTCGCGTGGTGGTCATTTTAATGATGATTTACCGACACATAATGTCAACGTTCAAACTTTATAATATAAAAGAAATATCATGAAAAAAAAAAATATTTTTTATGTGTTTTATTTACGTTTACTTTTGAAAACGCAAAATGGATAACCGTTTATTTTATTACACCCTCACCCTATGGGAAGAGGGAATATATCACTTGATACGACCCAAAAGTGTAAGACATAGAAACATTCACATTAAACCGTAGGTATCGTATGTGCACGGCAACTTCCGAAAGAGTTAAACAATTGCTTTGATATTTGGTTTGGGTTAATATTTTCTGAAAACTACTGATGGGATGGCATATGGGCTATATGGCCACACCCCTTCGGGTACCTCCCATATAAATCTGCCATCCCGCCCACTTTAGAAATCGTCTAATAATATCAATATGACCAACACGATCCTGCCCAAATTCTGTATTTAGTAGACCCATAGCTGGATAAAGATTTGGAGAAAAACTTGGAAGTCTGGCAACTCTCCTTCCGGTAGCTCCCATACAAATGTACCATCCCGCCCACTATACTGGGTATTGAATTTATTAATAGAAGTTCTTTTCAGTCATAAAACAGAACTGTCTTGTTACAAAATTTCAGTATTCGAAAATGTGAATGTCCTCAACAATAATTAGTTCACGATTCTGCGATTTTTTTAAAAAAAAAAATAAAATCTATTTAATATTATGTTCCCATGTGAATATTCTAAATCTCCGTAACTTAACATAGCTGACCATTATTTTGTATTTATTAGTTCGTTACTTCGTTACTGCGCCCCTGAACGAAAATAATACACGCAAATGGATTTGGAATAATTTTCCAGAAAACGGCAACACTGGCGAAATGTGTTTCAAAAAAAAAAAAAAAAAAAGCGAAACTCATTCATGTGAATGTTGATGGAAAATACTACAATCACTCAGTCACTCACTCATTCGCTCACTCTTGCATGTGGTGGATTTGGGTGTATTTTTGGAAAATCTTGGCATATTTAAGAAAAAACCAAAAAAAAAAAACGAAGGAGAGCGTTAAAAGAACAAAACAAGAAGAACAGCAAAACGTACGTTTATGCAGAAGCTTCGCAGTTTTTCGCCTTCGCTCGGGTTGAATTGTTTCATTTAAATATTCGCTCGTCATACGTTTAGACGTGCCGTGGCGTGGCGTGGCGGGTTCATTTGTTTTGAAGAAATTAAAAGAATATTTAACAAACAATTATTGGCAAAAATAAAAGTGTTGCATGTTTTGAAATCGGTGAAAGGTGTTTCGGTGAAAATGCAATTGAGTCGCACCTGTCTGCAGTGGACGATAATCGTCTACAATACTTTGTGCGTTGTAAGTTGTGCGAACGAACAAATCATGATGAATTGATTGAATCGAGTGGGAAAAAGTCATCTAAAATTAGCAACAATTAAACTGATGTCATACATACATACATACGAATGCCTACTACGTATGTATATCTATCCGATATACATGCATATATAGAACAAATGGAGAGAGTGTTCTTTTCTTCTTTAAAAAAAAAAAAAAAACATAAACAAATAATATTTGTATAGTCTACATGGGATGTTTACAAATTGTTTAAATAATTGATTGGCAAAACAAAAGATCTAAATCAAATCCGATCCGATTCCAATGGGAGAAAATTCAAAATGTGTTCAATGAAATTTCGTGAAAAACGAACCACAACAAATATGTGTGCAACACGTGACGGATTTCCAAACAAATCGATTTATTCTTTAAAGATTTTCGTATAGCGGCAACAATACAGAAAATATTGCGCGAAAATAAATGGAAAACTTGTCCGCCCTCTCTAAGCCGGGCATTGTGGATTATTTTACATTCTGTGGCAACTCAAATCAGTGATATTTTAAGAATAGAATCCAGCGGACGTTCGTTCCTCTTCCAACAATTAGTGGTCTACACTGAGGTACAGATAACATTTCACCATTCCGCCGGCTCGTGAACAGATGCCAAAGTGATGTTAGCTGGAAATAACAAGTCATTTTTAGAGAGAGCTTTGGTTTCTTTAGTAATTCGTGTTACTTGGACCCTCATATTAGTCAAAGTTTAATTCAAGCATCGGTGGATCACCCCTCGTCAGTGTTTGTTATGGATTTTTTTTTTTTTTTGCTGCCATAATCATTGGCGCCTTTTTCTTTGAAGGTCAATTTTTGTTGTCGTCGATTTAATTAGGTTGTTAGTATTTCCGTTAATTTTGTATTTTTTCATTCTGTTGTACAAATTTTACTGAGTAATTTTGCAAGCTTGAGTTGTTTGTATATTCTCATGGAAATATCAGTCATTACTAAAGTGGGTACAAGAAGATAATGTTAATTGGTTTTTAATATTGGCACGTATCACTGGGCGTATGAGTTATTTATACAAATATTTCATACGCCCCCTTATCTGTCCAGATGTAACTGAGAGGCAAGTAAAATTGTTTAACCGCCGACGGTAAACAGTCGAATTAGGGAAAGCTCACGTCTTTTAATTAAAAAAACGCTTAATTGAAAATTAATATTTGTAAAGATTGTTCTGAGTGACTTTCCATGTCCTGTACTCCGCTTAAACGAAAATCCGATTGGTCGAAGAATCGTTTATATGAAATACTTTTTTAATGCAAAGACACAAACTCATATGATACGAACACTGCTTTAGACATATATGAGGAATGTAAAACAAATGATCTCAAAAAATCATATGTCAACCACATTTAAGACAACTCAACCAAATGAAAATAAGTGACTAATTTCATGCAAGCTCATTAATAAATTAATAAAGCTCAAAAGTAAAACACATAAAAAATATGTTTTTTCATGATATTTCCTTTTTATTATAAAGTTTGATCGTTGACATTATGTGTGAAATGATTCTTTTGAGGTAATTTTGGACCACTTTTTCACACATATTGGGCGGTATCTCAGCCATAACTTCACGAAAGTTGGTTAAAGAGTTAAAGGTTTATCTGCACAAACACGGTCTTTCGCGTAGCCCCACAAACAAAAGTCGAATGGTGGTAAATCGCATGATCTTGGTGGCCAGTTGATGTCGCCACGATGGGAGATTACTCGGCCAGGAAATGTCTCTTGCAATAAATCCATATTCGCTCGAGTTGTGTGGCATGTGACACCGTCTTGTTGAAACCACATATTCTCTAAGTCGTATTCTTCAATAGCAGACAAAAAACAGTCGGTTATCATACGACCGTCACGTTGCGAATTGACGGTGACTGTCGTTCCCTTGTCGTTTTCGAAGAAGTAGGGTCCAATCACACCTTCGGTCCAAAGAGCACACCAAACAGTGATTTTTTGTGGATTGAATGGCCCCTCTTCAATTACTTGAGGATTCTCAGAAACCCCAAATACGATAATTTTGTTTATTAACATACCCAGCGAGTGAGAAATGTGCTTCATCGCTGAAGAAAATTTTGTTCGAAAAATGGACGGCGATTGTTCAAGCATCCATTCCACGTATCTACGACATTGTGAATGGTCAGCTGGCTTCAGCTGTTGTGTGAGCTGGCCTTTATATGGATGTAGGTGTAGATCCAAGTGTAAAATCCGCCATAATGTGCCGTAAGACAGTCCTAATTCCTGAGGAATTCGACGAGGAATCGACACATTCGGGTTTTCCGCAACACTTTCACTTACAGCAGCGATATTTTCAGCGAAACGGAATGGTACATTTGTATGGGAGGTACCAGAATTGATGTTGCCAGACTTCCAAGTTTTTGTCTGAAACTTTGTCCAGTTATACCTTTACTAAATGCGGAATTTGGATCGAAGTGGGCCTATTGATATTATTACACGATTACTAAAGTGGGCGAAACAGCAGATTTGTATGGGAGGTACCCGAAGGGGTGTGGCCATATAGCCCATATGCAATCCCATAAGCAATTTTGGGAAAATATTAAGTCATGCCAAATTTCAGAGTGATTGCTTAACTCTTTCGAAAGTTATCGTGCGTACTAGCAGGACAGACAGACGGGCAGACATGGCTCAAACGATTCAGAAAGTCATGAATCGAATTTGGTTTAAAGACACCTGGGGTCTAATGTGAATATTTCTATGTGTTAATACTTTTGAGCCGTATCAAATGATATTTACCCTCCTACCCGTAGGATGACGGTATAAAAATGGTGAAAATCTTGCAGTCACAGCAAAACTAAAGCATTTTTGGGTCGTCGTGAAGCACCTTGTCGCACCGCAATACAGAAATTGGTGGGAAAATTCGAGCTGTTGGGACAATTTAGTGATGTGAAGCACAGAACCCGTGCCGTCGCTCAAGAACAACTGAGAATATTTTTGCTGTAGCCTAAAATGTTGAAGGAAACCCAGGTTTGTCCATTCTTCGTCGTTCTTTTGAATTGGGCATTCCACAAACGTCATTACACCGTATTTTGCATGAAGACTTGGGTCTTAAGGCTTATAACGTTCAGTTAACACAAGAATTCAAGCCAGGCGATCATCTACAACGTCGTGTCTTTGCTGATTGGGTCCTTGAAATGCATGAAAATGATCCGGAATTCCACCGATCATCCTGACTGATGAGGCCCATTTCTACCTCGATGGCTACGTCAACAAGCAAAATTGTCGGGACTCGGAAAACCCAACAGTTATTGTTGAGAATCCTCTCCATCCTCAACGTGTGATTGTTTGGTGCGGTTTATGGTCCGGCGGGCTCATTGGACCTTACTTTTTCGAAAATGAGGTTGGATCAATAGTTACAGTGTATAGATTGCGCTATCGATATATGATTAATGGTTTTTTATGGTCGGAGTTGGATGATATTAATCTGGACAACGTTTATTTTTAACAAGCAACGAAACCATTGCTCTTTTACTGGAAAAGTTTCCGGACCGTGTTATCTCTGGAAGCGGTGATCACAATTGACCACCGAGATCTTGTGATTTAACACCTTTTGACTTCTTGCTTTGGGGCCACGTGAAAGATAAGGTCTGCGCCAACCACCCAGCGTCGATTCAAGACCTCAAAGATGGACGATTTGAACATGGAAAATCTCATGAAAAGGATATGGTCATGTATGCGTGGTCGTGATGGCCACTTGGCTGATGTTGTTTTTCATTATTAACCGTCCTCTTTATTGTGAAATAAACATCCGATCGTTTATCTCCGAAAAAAGTCTTTTTTGTTGGAAAACCCTGTATTTTGATATTCATCCAACCGACGACCAACCTAAGACGTTACAACTGGTTGTAACGTGTCTGGACCACATTAACAATAATGAATCAACCTTTTCAAAATTTACATGTTTGAGCTTGTTCAGTAGCCAATTAAAAATATATCTCAAGCAAAGAAGGGGATGATCGACAAATATTCGAAACTTTGGTATGGATTTAAATGTTAGGTTGCTCTTTCGGCGTAAGCGGAGCAGTGGAGACCACATCTAACAGCGCATTTGCAAATGTCCAGCCAATAGAGATACAGATTAGATATGAAGTTGCCCACACAGCAATTGTATTCAAAGCGATGGGCGAATGAATCGAAAGCGATCACAGGTGATATCATCAAAAAATAATTGAGGAAGCGGTAGGGAATTTAACTCGATGGAATACCCTAATAGGTGTTGAGTGTGAGACCCCAATAACAGACAGACAATCTTGGATTGATGGAACCCCAGCGCAGACACCACCTGAAACTTGCTGTTATACAGATGGTTCGAAACTAGGGGAAATGACGGGACTGGGACTTTATATCAAAGAAACGGAACATTTAAAAAAGATGGGCCACAAATGTCGATATCACGCTGTGGAATAGTGAAATCATAGGGAAAACTACACGAATCTTGAGGGGGGGAAGCAAACGAGTATAAAACCAAAACCTTGCAAAAATTACGAAATAGCGGGTATTTGCCAGTCTCCTATGATTTGGGAGAATACTTAAATATATTTCTTTGTATAGCTTACCACGCCCATTAGCGTGACGGTAGAATGACAACCAAAAAATCAACAAATTTTCTCATTTTACAGGTGGTCGGAATTTTGGGTGTTGTGGAAAGCGTTTTTGAACTGCAAAAGTACTCATACGGAAGTCCAGATTTCACAGAGAAACTCGTACAGATTTGCATGGGATCCGTATTGGTGATATCGGCATTCGTTGGATGTTGTGCAGCCGTCAATGGATCCGTGAAGATCTTGTCATGCGTAAGTATCTCACCCAACCTCACCCATAGAATCCCCAGTAGCATATGGGTATATATTAACTAATGTGGACCAACCAGTTTACCGTTATGTTAATGGCACTAATAGCAGCTCACCTATGGATGCTCTGGCGACACGATGAAGAACGAGTGCGCACCTCAACCGCGTATATGGTCAACTACTTTTGGTTAGCGGAAACGTATGAGCAGGGTGAGATGAAGTACCTGCAGGAAACGGTAAGTTTAGTAACAATATAAGTGGATCAACTCGTTCCAATTACCTGGGTTTCTTGGCAGTACGATTGCTGTGGCATTAATGGCTATCTGGACTACAGCAATGGCATGAAAGTTCCCGAAAGTTGTTATTACCGTGAACTAGACGACAAGTCCTTCTATCTCCATGAGAATGGATGCTTGTCGGCCGTAGAGACTGCCTACCTATACATATACCGCATGGAAAAGTGGGCGCATGCGTCCTTAATTTGTTTCGAGGTGAGTACTGTCGTTTGTCCGAATCGAATTGGAGTTGTTGTCAAATAAATTATTTTCATTCGACAGGTTCTTGGCATCAGTTTGGGTTTTGTGCTGATATACAATTTGACAGCGGATAATAGAGTTTATACTTATTGAAATTAGTAAATTTAAAACATTATAATAAACAAAAAAAAATGTGTAGTATAGAAATTAGTGCCTTTTGCAATTGAACAGAAAGGGGTGGACTAGAGGAAACGACAAGTTAATCCTTTGTCAGATGACAAAAGTCATGAGGGTATGGCCACGTATCGTGTTGATAACAATCGCAGTGACGCATATACAAAATGAAAATTTATTTGTCAATTCTGACACGAAGCTTCCTGCTGTCCTGAGGGCTCTCCAGAAATCTTAAATAAAGAAATTTAAGACAAAATCCGAAATTTCTCATATTATGTACACAAGATACAGTAAGTAACGATTATAAGCACATCCCTTATAAGGGATTTCCGCATATAAGAACGTTTTGTCTTAATTTCTTTTAAACCAGTGTTTCTCTACTCATTCAGGCTTGCCCCCCATTTCAGACCAACCAAACAAAATAAAATTTTGTTTATAAATATTTATTGTTATCGTTTGGTAGAACTTTGTGGTAGTTGTTCCTCAGCAATGATTATAAATGAGAATCCAAATTTTAAATACTCTTCATTAAGAAGACCCATATTTTTTATGGCATTTTTATTAAAGCGAATGTTTATTTCATAATAAAGAGACCACAACCACTCTTACAGGACCATATCCTTTTTATGAAATTTTCCATAACCAAATCGCAATGTGGCTGCCCTATGTCCTCGATAGCCTCACAAATTCCATCTTTGAGGTCTTGAACCGACGTGGCCCCAAATGAAGAAGTCGCAAGGGGTTAATTCACAAGATGTTGGTGGCCAATTCTGATTACCTCTTCGAGAGATAACACGGTCCGGAAACTTTTCCCCACCAGAGGCTTTGGTCTGTCGCTGCAAAAATCACCCGGTTGACCCAAAATTAGAATATACATTTACTTTGTATTGTAATTAAATAAAAAAAAATTGCCGAACCCGAATTGCCTTGGGTGGACACAAGAGGCAGGTTTAAAATGGAATCCTACAAATTGCCATACATACATATGTATGTAACAATTGTATTTACAGATTTTAGTATCCCCTACTTAATTCCATCATTCTCGCTTATTGACCTCACTTTCTGAGTCCGTTAAATGTGCTATCAAAAAATGTTTCCCCGGAATGAAGATGACTTTGAATTTTTCTGGTTTTCTGAAATAACTAAAGGGTGTTTTTTATTGAGGTATAGAACTTCGAATTGAAATAAAGCACAAGAAAATCGTTTTAATGTCCATCAATTTGGCTTTATTGGAAGGATAATTTTATGCCATTAATGTTTAAATATGATCTCGGGCATGTGGCCGCCGCGGCTAGCTCGAATAAAGCCAATTCTACAGGTCCAATTTTCAAACACTTGTTGGAACCACAACTCATCCACATTCATGCCATCCAATTCGGGAACAAAATAGTCCGTTATCATGGCTCTATACCGGTCTCCATTAACGGTAACTGACTCTCCAGCATTATTTCGGAAGAAGTATGGCCCAATGACTCCACCAGCCCATAGAGCACACCAAACAGTCAGTTTTTGTGGATGTTATGGCATAAAATGGACGGAGCTTCCGGTGAACTTCGCGAACTGAACCATTACTTTCGAAATAAATTTGCACGATTTGCAAGCGTTGTTCTTTTGTCAACCTGTTCATGATGAAATGGCAAACCAAACTAAATAGTAATCACTTGACAGCTGACAAAATGGCCGCCAGTTAAAAAAGTGATGCCAACTTAAAGTTCTATACCCCAATAAAAAACACCCTTTACTTATTTTATTTAGAGATTCCAGTATCACCCGCATAATTGCCCGCTTATTGGCCTTAGTTTCTGAATCCGTTGAATGTGCTATCAAAGAACTTTCCTCCGGAATGGAGATGACTTTGAATTTCTATCGTTTTCTGCCGAATTGTATTTCTAGCTTATGGGCTTCAAGTTGTGAATCCCTTCAATCCGTTTTTAAAATTCAAAGAATTTTTTTCCGGTGAGAGTTGCAGGGGCATGATAAACTTTTTTTTTTGTGGCCGGAAATTCAAGACTTGGGTATCTCCACAATATATATTTTGAGCACCACCCGTTGGGGAGAATTCAATTGAACACTTTGGAACTGCAATTTGACGCCGTTTGATATTTGTGGTAGACCGGTCGCTCTTAAGCGAATGTCGATAAAGTGCCATAACTAGTCAAAGCCGTCAAGATCTTGGAAACTTCGATTGACAGAATGCGCTACTGCGAAGCCAGGCGAGGCAGCCATATGAATGTTCCTAAATAATAAGAAAGTTTGCTCGTTGTAATAATAAGCGAAGACAAATACACGTTTTTATACACAAAGAAACTTGTGTTTGGACCACCCTTTAAAATTTGTGGTTCATTCTAAGAATTCAACCCAACACCGGTGAACGTAATTGACCAGGGAAGTCAGAACAGGACCGTAGCCCTAATAAAAATTATGTTTTCTTAAAAAGATACAGGAATTACGGATATAAGAACATCTCTTACAAGAAAGTACTTTCTTTTACACAATAATTTTTTAAACGAAAAAATCGCTTAAAAAACTTAAAATTGGTTATAAGAAAAAATCGTATATAAGAAAGGAATTTGTGATATTTGTTGAATTTCTTATATGCGTTATCGACCATCTTTCCTTTCCTTTCTCATTTCTGCCATCAACCGCAGTTGGGCAATACTAAAACCACAATACAATTTCTTCATTGAATTGTGTTTTATTTTTATTTCACAAATATTGTTGGAGAGCTCTGTCCAAACGATTGTTAGTCATTTCCCCAAGTTCAGTTGAATAAAAAACACCCAACAAAATGGTCTTTTCGAATTTTACCATAAAATCGGTTTTAATCATTGTCAATTGCTTTAATATCGTAAGTTTGGACATGGAACTACAAAGAGAGTGAAGTGGCTACTTTTGAGATCACATGTAACCATTTTGCCTTTTAAGATATGTGCACTTATTCATATTACTGTGACAATATTCAATTATAAAAATGCATCCGAAAATGTGGACAGTATGGTCATGAACTACATCAATATGGTCCTGTCGGCGGTATGTTGTGCTGCTGCGTTCATCGGATCGACGCATATCTTGGAAATTGTAAGTAACATATTTGTTATATACTCAAGGTATTTCTATCGTTTATTATCTCTCGTATTCTTTTATTCGATTAGACAGCGAATATTTTACTCTGTGAAATTGTGGCAACAGTGATTCTTTGGATTTATAAGGAACAATTTTGTACCTACATATTGATCGCATTGGTAAGAAGAAACAAACATACACACATACATATGAACAATGTGAAGATACGAATCTGAATTACGCTGCTCCATGAAGTGTGTTCCATCATATGTAGCACAAGAAGAAGATTTGTTGTTTATGTCAATTTTCCACAATATTTGTAACTTTTCTTTTAAATCAAATCCCTTTAAAATGGCAAATCATCGAAGGAATACATAAACATATGCACTTCCTGTGTAAATACATTAAAACGTTACGGTCCTTGGTATCCAGCAATACCTACGGATATGTACCTTAATGATGGTAACTTGTTTGGCGTGTACAAATGTAAAACGATTTCTCGGCTGGCTTCCCAAAAGCACATCCTGTTAACCAAATTTCCCAAGATATTTGTAACCGTTTCCGGTTGTATCCCACGAATGGCTTGCTCGATATTCGTCATAGGGGCCTATAATGTATCCCAAAAGCAACGTCGAACGGCTTTAAATCGCAGCTCCGAGTTGTCGAACGGCTTTAAATCGCAGCTCCGAGTTGTCCAATTAGCATCACCGACACTGCTGTGGGGTATGTCGCTCAGTCCTGCTGAAACCAAACATCGTTGAAGTCCATGTCTTCAATCTACGGCGACCGAAAATGGTTTAACATGTCTCTGTAGCTTTCACTTAACCGAAATGCGTTTTAAAAGAAAATGGGCCAATGATAAATTTTCACTCTCTGAGGTTTTCCAATCCCCAGACAAGATAATTTGTCTGCTCTAATCCACAAACTGAAAAGCAAGTGTCTTTTCAATTACCGAGTCAAATGCGAGGTCTTTGTAAAAAATTCGCATGAAATATTAAGTGGTTAACATCAATGGCGAGTCGATGTTCCAGGACTGAGTCGCAAACCCTCGTCTACGTCAGTGCCACTGCGGGGACCGTGAGTGTTGTCCACTAGCATTTCCGACTGACTGATTAACGTTAAATGACTAATAAATATTAGCCAACGATTGGGCACTACCATAGGACGCACTCCATGGTGGAGGGTATTAAGGTTTCGATCTGGAAACATTACGGTCGTATTTCCATGTACATTATATAAATTGTTACTAACAAATTGATTTATTTTTATCCGAAAGATATTACATGGTATTATAGCGGCCATTGCACACTTGCTGACACACCGACTACGAAGGATAGAACTTAGAGAGATGATTTCAAGTCACGTCACATCGGTCATGATGCCATTGAATCCACAAGCACATGTCGACTAGACTACATCAGTTCGATAATAACGGCTGCCTGGAACCAACATGATTCGTTTGGACAATTCGCCGGGCAACGGCACGGTCATCGATAATATTTTGTCGATTACGGTGTCGACGCCTACATATGAGAATACATAAAACTATGGAATAGACTAATGTTAAGGACTGAAAAATAAACAACAATACATTAATGGAATTAAATAAAAATATTAGGTTTAAACATACCTCCGATATCAGTAGTGCCCAGTTGAATAATTCCTGACGTCGCGTCACAAAGATGTGTGATCTCCACAGCGATTCTAAGCAACCTCTCCGATTGGCCTGTGCTACACCACCGTTGGCGCTTTGGCAGCTGCTTGGTACTCCCAAATGCTTAAAGGCATAGTCGTTTGCATTGAATAGGCCACAACAGGCATACTGGGGAAGAGGCAGAGAATAATGTTAGGAAATAGCAATAAACTGAAAAATGCTAAAAAAAAGTCTCTTTTTAGCATTTTTCAGTTTATATAGCTCACGAAAAATTAAATTCCAATCAAATCATACTTGTGTTTGAATCTCATTCATGTTTGTAGGATCTACTCCCACTATACGCCATGCTGCTTCCAGATCTTGCAATGTATTGAAATATATACCGTGTGGTTGAAATGAACGTATTTGCAGGTACTGGATGATCAATAATGACAGCATAAATATCGAATACTACAAATATAAAATACAATTAGTAGTAGCATTAAAAATTTAATTAGAAACAAAACGAAGCCTAGAGTAGAAAATACAGTTTTACCAAAAATGTACTAAAGAAAGAACCTAATGATAATTTGGATAAATTATGTTATGTAATTTGAATTGAATATTGTCGCAGTGGTTCCAAAAATATTTGTGTGTTCAAATTTCACTACAGAGGGAAATCCTGTCCATGTTCAAAAATATTTTATGTGTGAAATTTGTTTTCAATATTAATGGATAGTATAGAAATGTATGGTGGGCCATCAGGACCATGTTAGGGGGTTCGTTAAGGAAGATCAAATTGTTGTAGACAAGCAAATTGAATTCTTTTGAAGCACAACAATTATGGGATTTTTCAGTTATTCCTGAAATCTACAAAATCCGCTAGGAATATATATATATATATATTTTATTCAAACATTTGTGGCATGTTATTTAAATGAAATCGTATTATGTCCTGTAAGCACTTGTATGAATCAGTAGTCAAACATTAGATAAAATTAAAAAAAACCTTATTTGCATTTTTCCACCGTAATAACTTGCAACAAATTGATGTTTTTTTTGCTGGTAATCCTAGAGTTTGCTGTTACCCAGAAAGCTTTGATCATCACCGCAATGATGAACCAATATTCCTTTTGGCAATCTAAGAAATTCTTGAAAACCCAGCCCATCACTGTTGATTTCAATGCTGTCCATAAGTTGTAAGTCCAAACGTATATCAAATCTTGTCAAATAATTGAATATTTGGATTTCCAGAGATAAGGATTTGGAGCGGATCCAAAATCCGATATACTTTTGCAATAAATAAATGTAAGACAAACCGATTTGTTTTAAAACCAAATCGAATATTCAAAACGAACCAATCAATTCTGGGTGTGTGACGAAAATGGAGTTTTGTCAGTGATGAAGGCCTCATTCGTTTGAGATTGTGTTCCACATGTCGATATCTAACATACATATATCTGAAAATCACAATTCAATAATGTCTTAAACCCATTTTATAACGTTTCCAACATTGACGATTTGTAACGAACGAACAAATTAGTTTTATGGAAACAGGCAGTTATTTTCTACATTTATTTAATTGCCATGTGTTTAAAAATAAAAGCGTTTCAATAAAAAATGCTTTTCGTCTTTAATATTAATGGAAGAAGCAAACAAATACGAAAATATTAAACGATAATGGTAACGGGTCTCATCCAACCCATTGAATGTGCCAGAACAAATGTTAGATTACTTATATTGTAAAATGTTCAGCACCAAAAAGCTAAATTAATATTTTTTTTAAATTTATAGAATATTTTCGCTTTTCAGTGGACGTTGCATAAAATTGGAACACTTTTTATACCACCGTCGATTCTTTTAACCATCCAGTTGACAGGAATGTTGAGGATTTTCGCCGAAGACCGCTTCAGAGTCCATCAGTAAAATGGTAGTGCTTTTAGTGCAATAGTTGTTGATCCATAAGAAATTTTAAAATAAAAAATATCTTTTTTGACATCTACCAATTTTTAAGAATCACTCTATTTCTGAAAAATCACAAAATTCAGAAGGCATAAAGAAAAAATCCCCAGAAGATCCAATTCAAAGAATTGCGAAATATCGGGAAATAAAAATAAACATAGAACATCAGACCTCTAGCTCGATTTGTATCAACATTTTCCAAAATTTACCTATAGTTCGAAGATAAAAACTATTATTGAAAAATGGTAAGAAAAAATTCAATATCCCAATATATACGGGGGTACTTCATTTATCCAGAAATGCTCTCAACAAAGACTACATGATTTTAAAAAGCAAAAGAAAATCAAATTTCGTTTGCTGTAACATCCTATTATCAATTTTATGTTCCTCTCAGGAATAAATCAATAATAGTACCAAGTCCATTATCAACGAACGATAAACCAACAATACTGGAATATAATATATGTTTATTATTACCTACAGAGTAGACATTTCGTGCAAAAAGTATTACGCATCTAATAAGTCCGTCAAAACACTTCGTTACTTCAGCCGTTTCGTATGTCAACTTTTTTCTCGTCTTTCCTAGTGCATCTTCTGATGTAAAACACACCGCACAGTGCAATTTTTATTTTTATTCAATATACAGGTCATTGACCTTCGCCAAGTCTATTATACGTCGATGCATCATTCTTTCGTTATCATTCTAAGTTCAATTTAATACTCTTATTCATTTGTTATCATCGCAACTTTCTGTTGAAAAGACTGTCTGAATGGCGTTTCGTCTGGGAATTGTTTCTGTTCGTCGATCTACGCATTAATTTGCACCTAATGCGGTAACCTAGACTAAACCAATAAATCCACTATATCTAAATACTAATGATTCCGTCATTAGGTTCGACAATACTTGAGTTTTTATACTTTAGACGGAATCTTAAATTTAATTAAATACTTACAATAATGTTTATACCGAAAACTTCACTACAGACAGCGTAACAGCCAATAATTGAAGTCAAAAACAAGAGGCCACACATCAACATCCCCAGTATGAAGTATGCATGGCCATCAGTGCCAGGTGTGGAATCATTGACACCCATAGCATTTATGGCCAACGCAGCAATACCAAGAATCTACAAAAGAATCACAATAGAAATGTAATAGATTAAAATCGAAAATGTATAAATACATGAATACAAACTTACCAAACAAATGAAGTTGAGAGCAAAAACAAACCATTTTACAATATTAAATGCAGCGCCCATATTTGTTAGTCGAAGGGATCCACTTAAGAACAAACAGAAACACAAAATGAATGTCACAAAACAATGGAATGGAACATTTCCATAATTCAGAATAAGACAGAGAGCTTTCAAGATAATAATGCTTCATTAAATGATAATGAAAAAGAACGCGACGAGGCACAATTTGCCAAGGAATTGACTTTCGACCTTGTTTGCATAGTATTGTGATTGAGAGCAAAATTCAGACTTGCTTTTAGTTTATTCTCTTATTTATTGGTTTATAAAAAAAAAACTTAAAATTAAGATTGTATGTTTATACTTAAAACGGTTAGTTTACTTTAATTTAAAAAACAAATATTTACAAAATATTTATTTATTTTCAAAAATTTCGTACAAATACGATTATTTAAGATTTGATAGGAATTTATACAAAATAATACAAGACAAGTTCAGATAACACTCTAGTAGAGGAACTAATGGCTTTTCTATTTTCTTTTCAGTTCTGACTTTGATTGAAACATTAATTATTGATTTTAATATTACTAAAACATTTTCCATCTACTGTATTTTTTTTTTTTAAGTATCAGATTGTATTTTTCGCTAATTATTAAAATCGTACAGATTTGCACACGTGTAAATGTATGTATGTATATACAATTTTGTATAGGTATGTAGGTGGAACGCATTAACTTTATGAAAATGTATGTTTCTAGTACTAAAAACGATAGTAGAAAAATCTTTTTTTTTTGTTGTTGTCATTTCAACTGTTCGTTAGTATTCAAATTAAAAATATCACATTTAGTATTCGTCGGTGTTGTAGAATTTGAATATTGTAATCGGTTATTGTAAATACCTTCAATTTTTTTTTTCAAAGATTTATCTAATTGCTCTACATTAATTGTAATTGATAATATAATTGCATCTCACTGTTCAATTAAAACGTGTGTTCAGGTGTATAAAATTCAATAATTTAAATAATTTAAAGTCTCCATGGCAGTGGTATAAGACCCCATTTTTGGGTGATGTCTTTAAAATTACATTCAATGGCCACAACCACCTTTTCCGATTTTTGCGTTTTTACTGATAGGGCCGATTTCAGTGTTAAACAGTACTTGTTGCTGCGATGACTGATGTGCTGCGTCTGAAAAATACCAAATTTTGCTTTTGTTATTGTTAATCCAATAATAAATCCATAATGCAACAAACAATACTACAAAAAAATATATAATACAACAACAAAAAATTAGAATTATAAAAGTTGATTAATGATGCCAATTATTAGCCACATCTACATTAAGATCGTTGGTCGGAAAAATCCTCAGGAATAGCAGAAATAAAAACTGAGATTTTCTATAGAATTCAAAATACATACTTTGAAGTGTTTATGAGCCCTTAAATCAAATGTTTTGAAAGTAAAAAAGCAAGACCATACGAATTATCATATTACTTTCAAGTTCAACTACCTTAAAAAATTCTTTAGGATATTAACAAGTTTAACAAGAACTCACAATTTCTTTATTTATATAAAATAATTTTTAAAATAGAAGATGACAGTACCAGATCTACTAAACCTAGCAAAGGAAAAAGCTAAAAATTTGTACAAGTGGCATTGTAAAATCTGTGAAGATTGAAATCGTAGTGGCCATGCCAGAATTCAACTTTTACCAGAATCAACTTTTTTGAACCGAGCCATGTCACTATTTTGTCTGTGAACCAAACTGCGTATAGGAAAAATGTCGAAAAGAAACAAAACCACAAAAATACCAAAAAATTAAGGAAATCGGTAATATATATCGAAATATGGCACATTGGTGTTGTACTACGGACTAATGTTTCAGCAATTTATAAGATTGGCAATTCAAAATATTTTAATATAAATATAAACAACGACATTCATATCAGACTTGAATGTGAAGCTATTCGACCTAATGGCTACTGTCGCACTACAAACTAATCTTAAAATCCGGTAAATAACATCAAACTTTTCACATCTCAATATCCTTGCAACTTTACGAATAATCTCTCCATGCGACACTTCGTGCCCGAGGCTTGCAGTGTGCGGTCGTGCACGTTGCAGGTTCTCTACAACAAAAATTAACTGCAACAATGAAAAATATTCAACAAAAACTTCCAACAGAGGCAAGTGAAGCACATGTTCTTTCCCATCGAATTTAATAAAATAAATTAACAAAAATCGTCATTTAATACAAAAATCAACAAAATTAACAGTAACGATTTTTTTAGGAGATCCGTTTAAAGTTTTTAATTGGGCCTTACTTAGCAAATATAGGGAACAAGTTAAAGGTTTCCCGAATAAACTAGAGCCCTGAAATATGTATGTATAATACACGCAGAACAAAAGTCAACTTAAATAATAGATTTGCAGTTTTTTCTTGAGCAACAAAATAAAAAGTGAATTTTGAATTGTGACTATTGAAGTAAATGCGAGATAATATTCTTGTAGTAAATAAATATAATAAAATCTTTACAACCGAGTACAGCTTATGTATAAAATACATTTCTCGATTAAAAAATGATATCGTACACAGCTCTCTGATTCAAGTTAATTTCACATTCCTTCCATAATAGAATGTTGAAGGAAGTACATATGATTAGAGGTGGGCTTCGGGAAATTCCCGACGGGAATTCTCGAGAAATTTTCCAGATTTTCCCATCCTGAATCTCGAGAATTGAAATTTTTAACATTTCGGGAAATCCCGAATCTCGAGAATATCTCAAGATTTCTCGAGAAATCCATTTTCTTTTAAACATTTTGTTGTTGACAATTATTAATAGAAAAAACAATTCTTTCTCTTACTTTTGGACTAATTGCTTACGTTTGCAAGTAAGAGAAAACACATAGGTTAGGAAGGGTGGTACATCCTAAGATGCACCTCCACTCGGAGACCCATAGGGTCCATTGTGAATCCCTTTCTGTGTAGGTGGGAAAATTATAGCTGGTCGATTAAAGATATATAAAGTAGAAAACTGGAGTACTGTTTTATGTTAGGTAAGCAGTCTGTTCAGTCTATCGGGTACCCGCATCCCGCGTCGTTCATCCATCTAATACCCCTTATATAACTAATTAGGTTTTCTACACTTGTCTTCGAGATGTCCCCTAGTTCAGCAAAAAATCTATACCCTAGACATTTTTGTCTATGGCGTTGCAAACTTGGACAATGACAAATGATGTGTTCTATTGTCTCTAATTCGTCCTCATCCTCGCACATCCTGCAGAAGTCTGGAGATCTGCTATCCCATCTGCTGGTCATAGCTCTAATTGAGCAGTGACCTGTGATGACTCCTTTTGCAATTCTTAGACTTCCTCTATCCAGTCCCATCCCATCACTTAATTCAATAGTGTCAAAATTAAAAACTCACTTTTTATTTTTCTGCTCAAGAAAAAGCTGTAAATCTCTTCTTTAAGTTGACTTTTATTCTGCGTGTGTTATACAAACATTTCTCAGGGCTGCACTTTATTCGGGAAACCCATGAGGTTTTCCTATACTTGCTAAGTAAGATCTGTTAACGGTTCTCCTCAAAAAATCGTATTTTGAGTTGTCACGCTATTGAAGTAAGTAATACAAATAAATAAAAAGAATATTTTATGAAATTCATTGCTTTTACACAGATTTTAGATTTTTTAAGACTTTTTTTGAATTTTCCCGATATATCGAGAATTCTCGAGAATTGAAATTTTCGTTATTCGGGAAATCCCGTATCTCGAGAATTGAAATTTTCGTTATTTCGGGAAATCCCGAATCTCGAGATTGGGATTTTTTCGAGAAATACCCAACTCTACATATGATTAACTATTTGGAATAAGATAGAAACTCAATGGGACGTGTTCTGTGGTTGTATCTAACAATATCGTGGATTTTAACTGGTCGAGTTTCTATCGGCATAATCTGAGGTGACTAATTAGTACAAGTCATAAAGAAGATGCATGGAGACGAAACAAATGATATCGCTAAATTATATTTTTCATCTGTTCGTTGTATTATCATAACTTCCCTCCCGTTTTTCTGGAGTATTTAATTGTTTCGCAACTTCATTCCGTCTAATAACTGGTGGTGATCACAATGGATCCGTATTTATCAACCCTTCCTTGTAATGTGATGTATTCTATTTTGTATTTGTAATATATGAAGAAATACAAAATACGACATCACATCGTATATACCTTTAATAAATGGCAATCCAGTGTACGTTTTCAAATAAAAATGAATATACCAAATGATTTTTTTGACATAAACATTTTGAAGGGGTTAGTTTGTACCATAACCGTTTTACTTACATCCATATCATAATCCCACAATTGACGTGTATCATTGGAGCACTGCGCCAACTGTACGTTCGACGTTGTGGCATTACGATTTTTCAGCATTTTTATCATACTTTGCTTGGGTTCACTATACGTCAGACAAACGTTATTATTCGTCATAACCTTGCCGTCAGGCGTGATGACAAATATGTCCATCGTCTGTGAATGGGCATTACAATCGCCAACGGTTATGGGCTGTGCAGATGTGCGTGGAGCATCCTCCTTCGCGGGTCTTAGACACTTGTCTCTGTCTAAATCGATGAGACTCATGAAATGATCGGCATTACTATCGATCTCTTGGAAGACTTTTGGCCATTCACGGGAGAGCAAACGACCAGGAATATTTTTCATATGATTGCTATAAGCTTGCGAGCATTCAGTTTCTCCGTCCAACCAAATAATTTTGCCAAAGAAGCGTTCAGGCGTGGGGAAGAAATGATCGGGCCATACGTTTTCCAAATACCACGAAAATGGTTTACATTGCAGTTTTTCTCGTAAAGCCACACGGTTGCTGACATCGACCTTTTTACGAGTGGAAAGCGATAGGCCTGCGGTATAGAGCAGAGTAAAATACTGCCAATCGTCCATCCAGACTATGGCAGCACGAGCCAGATTCTCTCCCAGTACTTCACTCATTCCACCAGGAAACGTATATGGAGTGCTACTGCGAAATACATGACCAACATGTGAACAGGGACTGATTTCAATACTGCCGCCACACTGCCAAATGCGGAACGACATCTCAACATTCTCACCACCCCAAATCTAGAAAAAAAAGAACAATATATAATGTCCTTTGCTAACAATGTAGTGCATTAAAATTACACATACCTTCATGTTTTCATCGTACGCTCCGATTTCATAAAAGTATTTACGGTCTATAGCAAAGAGGCCTCCAGCCATTGCCGGCGTCATTGTCGGTTTTGTCGGATGATGTCTGAGCGGAGCGCCTGGCCGTTCAGAGGCGAACCAACGGAAACTCAATTGCCAATTAAATGCACCCCAATGATTCTCAAATGTCTTGGTGTAACTGAAATTGTCGTCGGATATGATATCGATTACGGGACATATAACACTGGTACGCTTTTCTTTGATACGATGCAGTAGCGGTTCCACCCAACCCCTTGAACACTCACAATGGGCATCTAAGAATGTTAAAACATCGCCACGAGCATGTTTCGCTCCCATTAAACGAGCCGGAACAAGACCTCCCCTTATGGGCATGCGGTAAATGCGAGTGGGAACGCTTAAAACTTTAACGTAACTGTCCAGTTGCTTTTTTAAATAAGCTGATAAGGTGAAAGAAAAAAAAAATATGTTATTGGTGATATTTGGTGGGATAGGTAGATTGGCATACATACATCGATCGCTAGCATCGTCAACCAAAATAATTTCCTTGAGCAGTCGTCTGGGTGTCCGGTTTATGACACTTGTTAACGTTCGCAGTAGCACAGACCAGGCTTCATTATGGAATACTATGATAACGGATGTATTAGGCATTTCTTCGATCTTATAGGATTCATCTCTACATCTATTAATGTACAAAAAAAGAAAATAAACAATCAGTATATATTTTAAAACACAAATAGTTGTTTAGTTGGCATTATATATTAAACAGCTTTAAATCATTGCATTTGTTTCCGGATTGTGCTGGTGAATCCATGTTTCTTCAACGGTTATAAATCGGCAGAAAACGTGTTTCAAGTACGTTGAAACAAGACCAAAACACTTTCTTCATGTCAAATGTTTGCGATGATGTCTGCTATATTAAGCACTTTCTCTCAGTGATCTTTCCAAACGATATCACGGATTTCTTTATCATTTCGTGGGTTGTTTATTTTTTTGATTCATCAAAAAAACTGTGTTTTCAGAAGTGCAGTAATATTTGTCAAGCTTTTCATTGGATTGTTTTCGAGTTTTTCCAAGTCAAAAATAAGATTTCATTACAGTGTGTAAAAAATACTATTTTGGAAATTTATTTTTTTTAAATACAGTTTTTATTCCTGTTTTTCATTACATGAAAACAATTTGTTCTTACTTACTTATTTCCCCTAACATTCCACGAAGGAACAGATGGGGAACTTCTCTCGAATCAGTGAGCTGTGTACGATATAATTTTTATACTCACTGACCGGGACCTACTGTTTAAAGCCTGCTCCAAACGGCTAATGCTTTTCTAGAGAAGTTTTATATAGCTGTGAGATTTCTCTCTTACTCGTAAAGTCGCCAACATTTACGAGGTGGAAACAGCCGCTGAAAAATGTTTGATGGTCTTACCCGGTTTCGATTTAATGTCTGATTGAATTCTTATTGTCAGAGTAATATTGTGTGGAATTTTATGAGGACCATTCTTGTGGAATTTTGGTGAGGGTCATCAAAGTTGTAAATACAGCTATTTACGCTCAATTATCAACATTATTCCTTTGACTAAAGAAATAAAATTTCATGAAAAGGATATGGTCCTATAAGCGTAGTCGTAGTGACCATTTGGCTGATGTTGGTTGTTATTATTAACAGCATACCTTTGTTTTAATTATGAAATAAACATCCGATCATTTATCACAAAAAATTAAATATTTCTATGTTGGAAAACCCTGTATTACGTTTTGTTAAGAGTATGTTGATACTCGAATGCAATATTGTTATATAACAATAATAACAGTTCAAATATAAACAATAAACATTTTCATTATTTACAATAAAGTTGCACTTAATTTTGCACGTCATATTTAGACTTCTCGAAGTAATTATTGAATAATAATATTGCCCACTTCGTTCATCACGAACTATTGATTCAAATGTTTCAAACTTATTTACATCTACATATTAGCGGCAACCTGAACAGAAGTTAAACAACGTCTAACTACACAGTTTTGTTCATGGACTTTTTAGTCCGTATCAGTTCTTTCTACATTGGTCCCCATAATAGTTAAAATGTCTCTCAACTACGCTTAATCATTTGCGCTTATTAGTATTCTACGCTTGAAAAGAATCGACAGAAAAGTCAATAAAATTTATAAATATGACCTGAGCCTCTATGCCAACTCAATTGTAACAAATGAAATTAATTAAATCCATTTATTTTTTTAGTGGGAATAGTAGATTTTTCTTCGCTTTTATGGATCGATAAATCAGTCCTGCCATTTAATTTTTTAATATTTCCCATAGTTGTTTTTGTATTGCTGATCTATATTCCTCACACAGTTTTGTTTCTGTTAGGCGAGTTCGAGATCATTGTTTATATCTATTTCTTTGCTAAATATAAATGTTTAAAAAAGGTGTTGGCTTTGATTACAGGTAAGGTATACGGGGATCTGTTTCGGAAGCTGTCACACTATTTCATCGGTACTCATTTGCAATGATTTCGGCTGCAAATTGTTGGTATAACATGCGCATAGTTCTCGCAAGTGAATGAGAACTACTGTTTAATTTCATTAATTTTGAACAATCCATGAACAATTTCAACTGCACGTGTCATATTGTATTTCTATGTACGATCGCAAAATAGTCTGCAGATTTATTGCTCGCTAAACTAGCCTAACAATTGGTTCATGGTCAACCAAGTCCAATTCTTTATTTCTGGTAGGGAAAAAGTACGTGATCAACGAGTAGTAAAGGGTCCGCCATCTAACGTTTTTTCCTTCAACTACTGCTTATTTTGTTTTGATTATTTTCGATATCGGGTCATGTTGAACTAATTTTTGTTTACAAAAATTTAAGATGAGGAAGTTGGCAACATTTGGTTTCAACAGGACGGCGCTACGTGCCACACAGCCGAAGCTACACTCGATGTTTTGCGCCCTGTTTTTGAAGATCGAATTATCATCCGCAGAGCTTATGTCGTTAGGCTACTGTTTGGCAGCCATTTGAATGAAATTATTTTCCATTATTAACCGGAAGGATTGTATTTTCAAATAAAAAAAAAATTGAGAAAATATTCAGTAGTTTTTTTATAGAATTTTCAAAAAAAATAAAAAAAAAATATTTGGCGGACCCTGTACCTTGTTGCATTGGTGGTAACGTTCCGGACATCAACGTCTTTGCAGGAGTAAATAAATAAAGTCCAATGATGCCGCCGGTACATAAACCGCGCCAGCTCTTGAAAAGTCTGCTGTTCGGACCAAATTTCACATGGATCCAAAAATCAGGCTCGTCGCTGAAGATATTTTTTCTCAGAGTACGAATTTTAATTATAAACTCAACGATTTGCTAGCGCTGTTCGTTATGATAAAACTGAACACACCTAATCCAAACTGACTTTTCGGAAAGCATACATACGTAACTGTGAATCAAATAATGGGGTTTGTTAGCATTGTACACCCAAATAGGAGCTACCAAACCCCATGATTACATTCGCAGTTATTTACAATTTCCCAAGAAGTCACCTTTGACTGGGTTTGTGAACTGAGCGTATCACAGGTGACCGGCCAAAACATTAAGACCAACAAACACAAAGCAAAAAAATCAGCGTTATATATTCAAATAAAAAAAATTTTTTTTTGGTCAACAGGATATTATTTTCATTAATTTAAGTGCACTTCAGACAACAAATAAATAAACATAAACCAAAAAGTGTCCTACATGTCCCAATTTAATCTCATGTAAAGTCACCGATCAAAATTCAAATTTGTGATTATCGACAATCATTTGCTAGCAAACCCTAATGTAAACTCAGTTTTAGTGAATATCTCAATGGGTGACTTACACTTTTTGGTCATACCAAATGATATTAACCATCCTACTCAGGAGACAAATGTGTGTGTGTGTGTTTAGTGGAAAAGACTTCAAACGTCATAAAAAAAGGAGGGAAACAAGTTGATGTAACCGGTCGATACGTTTTTGGTAAACAAATGAACACAACTGGTCGGTATAAACACCACATTAAATTCAGTTGTATATTTTGTTTTCATAATGCACATTTATATATAATAATGTTATTTGTAACTTGGTCGTGTTCAGGATTATTAAACTGAATGTGGAATAAAAGAAACAAAAACGGGTCTTAAAGTAGAGCAATACAAGTGTGTGTTGGTGTAGGCATTTTATTGTGCCACTAAATAGAAGAAACAATTGGGAGAAAAAAAAATTAAGATATAGCACCGGAAAAACATAACACATTACTTGTTTTAATTGTTTTTTTTTTTTAAATATTACTGTGTATTTTAATAGATTTCGGAAAAATAAATCTTGACCTTGCTTAAATAAATTACATTTCTATGAAGATACAAGTATAATCTGTAAAACACTAACATTCGCTGGCAGTTATCACTTGAAAGTATTTTTAGACATTCTAGTATTTTATACGAAACACTGTCACTGTCATTGACAACAATGAGAATGAGAATACACTCGTATGTAAATGGCGTTGACAATCCGGACGGTGCCTTTGTGTTACGCAAAGCGCATCTATTATTCCCTGGTATCTCATTCCATAATTAATAATTTCTAGCTGTTATTTTGTTTTGCTAATAATTAATAGGAGCTATAATCTTATTAAACAACGGAGAGTTTTAGGAAACTACTGATATTCCATTATTTCCACAATAGCAGCACACATCATTTCGTATTTCATTGGATTTATTTTTTTCATTGTCATTATATTAAAATGCTGCAAATAATGGTGGGGATTAAATAAAAAACTACAATTATTTTGTATTGTATTCACAGCAGCGGTCGTTACTTTTCATTCGATTGGATTTTATTGTCATCTGCAGCAATAATTTCTTACCAAATGATATGTATTTACGAGATAAAAGTTTTTTTCCGCCCTCAGCTCATGAAAAGCGATACATATTATATTTCATTGTAGAGAAGATTGCACGAGTTATTTGTCATTTCTATTTAATACAACTTTCTTTGTTTTGACGAAATATCTTAATTTTGGTATTACATATTTTGTATTTTTCCATTGGAAATATGTTTAGAATTCAAACACGCATTCTCAGACAGACTGGACGATGCATAATTGAAATAAAACACATTTACGTTTAAGTTCCGCACACAAACCCCGCTTGCAATCGAAACTAATATTGACAATCTAAACTCCCACACTTTTTTGAAAACGGAATAAATTTAAAATAAATTGTTTTGTTCAATTTGTCATAGGTAGTGTGTTCGACAGAAGACCCAAGTTCAAATCGGTTTCATTGGACACGGGATACAAAATAAATTATCTTAATCAGTGAGTATACAAAAACTTGAAAAAAGTTTCAACCATCGGTTTTTTAACGGAGTTTGGAGGCAAACTCCAATGCACTATGTATATAATCCGGTACGGTAACATATAATTTTTCAGAGGCCAGTGGTCCAGAATGGAATACCATACGCCAAAAAACTATAACTAGACCTTTTTGAGGTCTGGAAAATATTTTTTTTCAAAGTTGGCTACTTTCCGATTTTAGGAAAGACATTTTTTTGCACCGTGTACGATGTAGCAGCACTGTGGAATCGAGCAAAAATTGCTCGACTCCGGCTGCACCATTTTTAAATATCCCGACTCCGACTTGAGCTGTTCAATAACAACATTTGTGCGTTTAGTATCTTAAAGATAACAAAGTCCATATAATCGAAAATATTTCAATTCTTAGAAAATATTAACAGATTAACTTATTTTCAATAATTTTTTTTATTTTATGGGAAATGTAAGTAAATAAAACTTGGAGTCGAGCTAATTTTTCGACTCCGACTCCGGTTAAATTTGTCAGACTCCGACTCCACAGCCCTTCAATGTAGTAACTATTCTAAAAAAATATCGATTTGAAAAAACTTAATTTGGACCAACAGACCTTTTTCCTTTAAAAGCCTTTAACGCATGCAATATCAATTCCTCACTTTTGGCCGACCGGAATTGCTCGCTTGGAAAATAGGCTACATTTAGAGCAAATACTTTTTCCTAATGATAAAGATTTACCAGATAGCACATCTGTTGTTTACAACTAAAATGCAAAAGTAATAGATTACTATAAATACGTAGGACAGATATATAGTGCTACCAAACACCAAACATTACATTGACAGTTATTTACACTTAAAGGGAGAATCACCGGATGACCGGTGAAAATCCGCAGGACTTTAAATTCGGAAGCTTCCAAAATGTTACAAACGGAATGACACAAAATGATTGTGGGTATGACAGCTTTGACTATGTTTATATTATTAATTTGAGATGGTACAGGTGATTATGGGTATAACAATTAATAACTTCAATTCCAACAAGTTTCGCCAGTCAGAAGGTGGTACAGCGTTACTGCATCAGCCTGGACGTAAAAATCAATTCAGGTTTATAATTTTCTCTCCCATTACTGTATAATAATATAAATAATACAACGTGACGATTTAAATGATTATTAACAAATGCCGCAACACCACAACTTTAGCGCGGAGCTATCAACAATAGCACGCTATAACTACTTCAGACGATCATCAATGACAATAAATATTTTCAACAATATAAAAATTGTTAAGAAATAAATAAAAGTTCAAAATTACAATATATAAAACTACCTATAAAAAAACCACATACTCTGAAGGTATTGTGTGTGTTTAAATGAGTTTTCGTGGTAAAGAAGCCAATGACTTGCATTGAATTCAACGAACAATGGACGGATGGTTGGATGGATGGATGCTATACATTTTTTGTTGGAAACCAGTATGTTCAACAGCACAATCGCACAGAAGTTTCCAAGCCAAATGACAATTAAGTAAATATTTATAAATTAAAAAAAATATCAACATTAGTTAATTAGTGCCGACAATTATTCTTATTTGTGGTCGACACATCAACAAGAGGAACTTACTCTCTGGTACGGTAATCCTTGAGTGTACGATTCAATGGTATACGGTCACTGGCCAGAATGTTGAAACTATTCAGTCGAAAGAATCGTTGCATGCGGAAGCGATCCCTTGATGGTATAATTACCGGTCGGCCATCAGAGCCTTCGCCAGCAATGGGATTGAATAGATTTATGTTGTAGTCATCTGAAAAATAAAATTATAGAAATTGCAATTGTTAATAAATAAAAATAATAAAACACTTATTATTAGATGGAGGAAAAAATTAATCATCAGTAATTTTAACGAATGATAATTTGCCATAATAACAATGGACATTTGAAGGCTCTCTGACATTGTAAGTGGATTCAAGTTATTCACAACGGAAACTTTTGACGTTTATAAGTTTAAAAGTTATTGAAAGTGTAAACTTTTAATTAAAAGCTGAGAAATAAATTAAATGTAATAAATAGTTAATTTAAAAGGAAGGAATTCCTAAACTTATGATTTTAATTTCCCACAATTTAAGATTCAAGTCATAATTTTTAATTGATTTTGCAAACGCCTTGATGTCTGAGTTCATATCATCAGCTCAATATTGTTTTGCTCCATATGCCAAAAAGTCTGATTCGAGAAAAGCGGCAAACAAGAATTACAACCCTTTTACACAAAATCTATACGAAATATATTTTTTTATGTTGACCATCATTTACTTTAGGGCAACATACAAACTTACTTGCGTACAATAGATCGAAAGATTTTAGGCTTTTATTGAATCAATCGTTCTGTGCTCCATATCAAATTTTGTTCTGTTTCCCTTTTCCCCGAGCAAAAAACTAACATATAAAATTTAAAAAGAACTAATCGAAATTGAAAAAAAATTATAATGCACCGATTTATTTGTTTGCGTATGAGTATAACAATTCTTAGTTAAAGTTAAAATTACGACTATGGAGCAAGTCGAAGTTAAATACCTCCGATTTGAACAGAGAGATCAGGCCTAAATCATATATAATTAATTACTATCTCCATTCACCCAAAAATGGCATATGGAGCAAAACTATTTCTAGATGACGATACAGTACGGAAGGCGCAGACAGGGAAGACCGAAAGTCCGGTGGAGTGACCAAGTGGATGAAGACATGAAAATCCTTGGTATCACGAACTGGAGAAGACAAGCAGAAGACCGAAATGCTTGGAAATTATTTATTAAGCAGGCCAAGACTAACAACAGGTTGTAGAGCCAATTTAAGTAAGTAAGTAAGTAAGTATTGTACAGTATACAGTAATGTGAAAAATAATAGGGACAGTGCGACGTAAGATGAATATGACCATATTAATTAAGTGAAGTGAGGGAACGATTCATGGGTTAGCATCTACCAAAACAAATTTCGATTTTAAGTTGTCGAAAAAGAATAAACAATTCATAATAATCTTTATGTTTTCCAAAAAGGACGATAATTGGTTGGGCTTAATAATAAGAGCAGTAAGTCAATTCATTGAAATATATTACAAAATTCCATAAAATTTAATATTTACAGGACACAAGAGGTAATAAAACGAGTTGAACGTTTAATTTTAGTATAATTTTTGTACCCATAGCATAGGATTTGTTTGGGGCTTGTTTTCCGATGTGTGAAGTCCCCAGGCATAAATCCAATCAAGAATTTGTGAAATGTCATCAAAACGTGAATAGGAAACAAATGTCCGTCCAACTCTCATGGAGTTTTGCAACTTTTAGAGGACTTTTTGTACTCTATGCCAGTTACAGTCTGCCAGAATGGAGTCGACTCCGAGGACTATGCTATGACTATCAATTGTTATTTTCACATTGTTATTTTTACCATTATTTTGTATATGAACCAGAGGTGTACTAATTTTTTTCACACGATAATTTAATATTTTATTTTTAAAACAATAAATTCATAAAAATTATAACCCACTGAATTCAAGCTCTACACCATTCACTACACGAATCCAAAGAGTTATTGCCTTTTCATTTCATTTATTTAGATTCACGAAGTTACCGAGCCTATGGATCTGATATGGTTACAATTGACTTCAGTAAAAAAATAAAAAAAATTATGAACATATGAATATTGCACTTTAAACACGTTTGAGATATATAGAACTGACTCATTTAGACATTATCACTATATATAAAAAAAAATTAAAAAACGATAATCTAAAAAAGAAAATTGACGTAATAATTTTACTAAAAATGTATCGCTGACTAACCAATAAAGTTTTTAAAAAAGTCCAAGTTAAACCTTCAATGTACTACTTAATACAATGACAACTATTGAGATTGAAGGAAAATAAAAATCTGTTTTGCTATAGCAGATCCATAAATGATGAACATTTTTATTAATAACAAGTGGATACTTATTTTGTTTAAACACACACACACTATGTTACCATAATACGAAAAGACTTTACTAAACCCCAACAAATAGTTAATTAATCTGTTGCAATACGAATCATATTCTATTTTAACCTAAAGCAATCAATTTAAATTATTTCACAATCCCTGTTATATTTCCGGCTTTATAGTTTTTAAAAAGTTTCACACATATTGATTAATTTCTGATGTTTTTCGTATTTGGTTTGCATGCATCAACGAATATTCGTTGTATAGACATGTCTGGAAACTAGCGAAACATTAATGTATGTGTGATTTCATGACAGTTAAATGGATATAACATAAACATTTAAGATGCAGATGAGTGGGATTCTTTCGGTCTCCAAAAAAATAATAACTTTATCCAAATAACAAATATAAACCAGTAGTCAACGTGATGATTAGACCTCGTATTTTGTATATTTCTTTTTGAATTAAAATAGAAAAATTCTGTTTCATTGAAAATATAATTGAAAAACGTAAACATATTTATTAATTTTTGGCATATTTGCAATTTTTTAAAAAAATAAATTCAAACGGGAAGCTCATTTTACTCTATTTGACAGTTGCATAAGTGCAAAGTCTCTGTTCAATGTTGTTCTCAGTAATGATGTTATAGAAAGTAGCTCTTCAGGGTTAATTAATAATACAGTTATTGATGCGAGGTTTTAAGTTATATTCTCAACAATCAAGGATTCTCTTTTTGTTCAATTTTCTCTGATGATTTGTTTTCAGCATTTGTATCTATGAAATCCAATGCTCCTGGAAACGGTGGGTTTCCCTTTAAAATGCCTGGGAATTGTATTTTCATATGTATCAGTATCATTTCGCCGATTTAGTGAATACCATTATCATGTCATCAACTTTTTCGAGCAAGTGGGAAAACTACGAGGATTATTAACATAAAAAATAAATATGGTTTGGATGCTTCCACGAATTTTATAGACCCATTGACTTGCTTCCCGTCTTATCCAAAGTTGTAGTTCATATACTCAAGAACCAACTTATAGGGGAAAGCTTGCTTCGTGATTACCAATGTGGTTTTCGGAGTCGTAGAAGTACTTCCAAGTTATTGGCCGAACTCAGATTCCATAAAAAAAATAATTGTGAATCAGAAGTGTACAGTTCTATTTTCATTGGATTTGAAGAAAGCGTTTGACAGGGTTTAGCCGTTTGGAACCGGCTTTAAACTCTATGCCCCGGTTAGTGAGTATACACAATTATTACAGAATGAATGTTCCTTCATTAAATATTAAGGGAAATAAGTACGTTTGACAGGGTTGATTATTTCATTTCAGTAAGTAAACTTAATAGGTTGTATGGGTTCGGCCGGAATGCCTATATGTTAATTTATTCATATCTGAATAGAAGCGCCCCGGTAGGCGAGTTGGTAGCGTGCTTGCCTATCAGCGTGGGGGTTGTGGGTTCGATTCCCACCAGAGGCTTTGGTCTGTCGCTGCAAAAATCAAGCCAAATGGTCTTTGTCACCCGGTTTACCCTTGGACCCAAAATTATAATATAAATTTACTTTGTATTGTAATTAATAAATAAATAAATAAATAAATAAATAAATAAATAAATAAATAAATAAATAAATAAATAAATAAATAAATAAATAAATAAATAAATAAATAAATAAATAAATAAATAAATAAATAAATAAATAAATAAATAAATAAATAAATAAATAAATAAATAAATAAATAAATAAATAAATAAATAAATAAATAAATAAATAAATAAATAAATAAATAAATAAATAAATAAATAAATAAATAAATAAATAAATAAATAAATAAATAAATAAATAAATAAATAAATAAATAAATAAATAAATAAATAAATATCTGAATAATAGAAAATAATGTGTTTCAGTTGATGGTGCTGTTTCTGGTACTCAGTCAGTGAAAAGAGGATCAGTGTTAGAGCCTTCACTTTTCATAATTCTCATGAACGACCTTTTTCAAAGCATAGACGATTGGAGTTTGCCGTTCGCTTACACCGACGATTATAAGCTCTTGTTTAATGGTGATATCCACAATGTTGATGTATTCCAAGCAAACATTGATTATGTTTTGCTTACTTTTTTTGAGTGGATGAGTTCAAATAACCTTTCCGTCAACGACTCATAAACCACACATGTCTGCGACTAAATTTCAATGGTGCTGCAGTTGAATGAAATATTTCAGTGTAATTTTTGATAGTAAGTTGTCCTTTGAATTAAATCTTAATGTTGACAACATGCATTTCTTTTATAATCAATATATATAGGGTTATCCATTTCGTGGTTTCAAAAGTATAGGGCTGGAATTTGACATCTGTCGAACTAAGTTATTAAACCAATTTTTTCTTCTTTTCAGTTGGAAGTTAAAGCTTGATGTTAATAAATTGAAATTGGAAGTCTTACATTGACGATAATGGATCACTCAACTATCACACAACGCGTAAAAATTATTAAAACCTACTACACAATTCTGGCACAGCCACATATCTTTTAGAGGACATTATGGTTTATGGTTATGAAGCACATTTCTCACTCGGTGGGTATGTTAATAAACAAAATTGTCGTATTTGAGTTTCTGAGAATCCTCAAGTAATTGAAGAGGGGCCATTACATCCACAAAGTCACTGTTTGGTGCGCTCTTTGGTCCGAGCGTCGAAAACGACGAGGGAACGACTGTCACCATCAATTTTGAGCGTTATGGTCGTATGATAACCGATATTGTTTTGTCTTGTATTGAAGAATACGACTTGGAGAATATGTGGTTTCAACAAGAACAGTGCCACATGCCACACAACTCGAGCGAATATGGCTTTATTGCAAGAGACATTTCCTGGTCGCGTAATTTCTCGCCGTGGAGACATCAACTGGCCACCAAGATCATGCGATTTGACACCATTCAACTTTTTTTGTGGGGCTACGCGAAAGACCGTGTTTATGCAGATAAACCTTTAACTCTTTAACCAACATTCGTAAAGTTATGGCTGAGATACCACCCAATGTGTCAAAAAATGGTCCAAAATTACCTCAAAAGAATCATTTGAATTAGGGATGTAACGAATGTGTGTTTAGCGAAAGCGAATAGTAAAATTTTTTTTTAGCGAATGCGGATGCGGATGCGAAAGGTAAAAATTTTTTTTAGCGAATGCGGATGCGAATGCGAAGGCCAATAGTAAAAATTACTTTTAGCTAATGTAAATATTACAAGGAATCGTTTAACGAATGCGAAAATCTTTGGGAATGTCAGAGTCAATTATGCAGTACTTATTTCCAGTAATATTTATTTCAAAGTAACAAAAATTTATTTCAAAGTAACAAAAATTTATTTCAAAGTAACAAAAATTTATTTCAAAGTAACAAAAATTTAACAAAAAATTTTAATTCAATTCACAGAAAATTCAGTCTCATGGTAAAATATATTAAAGTTAACTTCAAAGTTGAACATTCCATATTTGGGTACATAAGGAATAAATTCTTGGCAAACCTTATAATTTCAGATTGAGTTCAGTTTCTAGAGGAGTCTAATATCCAATCAATAAATTTTCAGTTAGCAATAAGTATTTAAAAACATGAAATCCTGCATTTGTAATATCCAACTCCGGCATTAAGACTTATGATATACTTTATTAAAATCAGTAGTCAAATTTCAATAGAGCCAAGTTATATTTAACGAAAAGAAGTTTCGCAGCCTTTTCACATTTTAGTCTGGTTCTGAGTGAATTATAAATCAGGCCGGCTCCACTGAATAATTGTTCGCTTGGAACACTTCCTGGTGGTGTAGATAAAAACTGCATGACTAAAGGAACTAAGTTTGTGAACTTAGAGCTATTTTCTTTCCACAACAACAGGGGGTCCTCTGAAATATTTATTTTTTTCTCTTTATTGTAGTTTGCTATTATTTCATTTGCATGACGAAGGGTCAATGAGGTCTCTTCAACGTCGTCTTCAGTATCACTAACATTTGTATTTATAAAGTTTTGAATGGATTGTTGTATTTGCGAAAAATCAGCTTGGCTTTGGGGAGATCTTTGATTGTTGGAAGATTCTGTCGTTTTTGTTCTTTTATTTGGGGGTGAATCACAGATTTGAACATCGGCAGCATGTGGAAATAGCGAATGCGAATGTGGAAATAGTTTTTTTGCGAATGCGAATGCGAGAGCGAATAATAAAATAATGTTTTTTGCGAGTGCGAATGCGGTTGCGAATGTCCAAAATGAAGCGAATAATTCGCATATGCGAATGCGAATTTCGTTCCAACCCTAATTTGAATGATGTAGTGTTTCACACATAATGTCAACGTTCAAATTTTATAATAAAAAGGAAATATCATAAAAAAATATTTTATTTACGTTTACTTTTAAAAAGCAAAATGGATAACCCTTTCTGTTTCAATACTTTTATGGTTTTGAACTGTTTTCAAGATTACCAGCCCTGTCGTCGATCATCTGTTGTTTGTTTTAATAATTTTTAGTTTAAGTTTGTGTGCTGTGAGTTGAACAACGTTTTACGTTGTTTGGGGGCGTGGTAATTTTCACTTTCCTTTTGGGGAGGCGTAAGCCTGAATGAGTTGGGAAGCCCTGCTTTAGTATAATCCACCCTAGCAAGGAAAGGAGAACAATGAAATGGTTTATTATTTTCATTCTTGATTGGATAATCGCTAAACTTTAGTGCAATAATTGCTAAAACTGCTAAACTCTTAAATAAACCGTTGCAATTCCACATGCACATTTTAAATGTACATATAATGTTGTTTATGAATTATTGATCTACATTCTTCATACAGTGGGCGGCCTTGGTGTGGAAGGTAGTGTGTGCGACTATCACACAGAAGAACCCGAGTTTCGAAACCGGGTAAGACCATCAAAAATTTTTTCGGCGGCTGTTTCCACCTCGTAAATGTTGGCGACTTTAATAGTAAGAGAACAATCTCTAAGCCATGTAAAACTTCTCTAGAAAAGCATTAGCCGTTCGGAGTATACAAATTAATTCGTACACAGCTCACTGATTCGAGAGAAGTTCCCCGTCTGTTCCTTCATGGAATGTTAAGGTAAATAAGTAAGTATTATTCATACAGGGTTGTTTCTGTTAGTCGAGTTCGACGTCATTGATTATTTCTATTTTTTTTTTTGGCAAAAATAGAAATGTTTAAAGACGTTTCAAGCATTGTGTTTGCTTTGATTGCAGGCAAGGTATACGGATCCGTTTGCAATGATTAGGATGAAAATAGTTTTTTTTAAAAAAGATCTATTTATTTGTCTTCTTTCTGGCATTTTATTTTCTTACTTCGTTTACACAAAAATATTTTTGAAATGTTCTTTGACACAAATCTCGGTGTAGTTTTGGATGATAAGTTGACCTTTGAATTGCATATTAATAACATTGTTACCCATAGCATTTCGTCAACTTTACACTACCAATTTACACATACCTGACAATATAAAGATGAAACTAGTACATGCATTAGTTATATTTGCCAACTAATATTTTGTACTGCATGGAAATATTTTGTGGGTCTACAAATACGATTTTTAATAAAATTAAATTTTGTATTAACCGAGTAGTGCTATATTTATTTTCACATGTAAATAAATTCACGTGAGTTCACTTGTATATAAATTCTTGGGTTGTTTATTTCGGGATTTCATTCAATGAATAATGAATAAGTTATTTCGGGTAAGAATAACCAGGTTGTTTAATTCGCACCCCACTAAATTGAAACAATCTTCAATGACTAACAATACATATCCGCGATATGCATTGATTGCAGTTTTAAATTTTTTCACATCGGAGTAGTGAATAATTTTCTATTTCTTATAATAAATTTCTTTTTCTTAGGTGAAGCGAATGGGAAAAGTGAAAAAAATTCAGTGACAACCAGCACACACCCGATAAAGTGCAAATCATTTGTTGACAATTTTTCTCAAATGGAATTTCATATTAACAATCACATTCTTGCCAATAATTATCAAGTCTATTGTTGAAAACCACCAAACAAACCAAAATAAAAAAGAAATCAACTTCCCAGATGTGTCATAGACTGCAAATTTCTTCTCTTACTTTTACTTCTTTGTGTACTTTAACAGTTAAATGTGCAAAATACAACGCACTCGCACTCATCGTACTCGAAGAAATTTACATGTATTTCTTTTATTGTTATTATTGATTTGTTAATTTGCTTTAAGTAAATAAACAATGCCATAAATAGTACATACCAGCGGTCATATTGCCAAATATGTCGCCCTTGCCGATATAGTGAGCGACAACATTTTTAATAGGCCAAACTGAACGTCTTTTTGGCGGTGGCTTCGGCTGTCTGCAAAACAAGAAGAAACCCAGTTAAGTCAAAACACATACAAATATAAACAAAAATCAAAATACAACCAAAACAAAAAAATAGACTATTATTCAAAGGCGACGGATGAACAACAGGCAGAATGGAGAATAGTAATGGAATGTATGAAGAGGCAGAGAGATGATCATAAGCTTTCGTAAAGCCCCCACAGCGGAATATCTCGCGGGACCCAAGAGGAGTGAGGTATGGGCCGCTGAAGCACCAAACAAAGAAGTTAACGTTGGAATACACCAGCAACAACAACATGCTATCGATACGAAGTAAAGCCACAATGAACTGAACTGACTTATAACGTAACTGTATTATAATGCTAATGTGCTCGGCTTCATATGCTGATGATGATGATGATGAAGAAGAAGCAACTTGAATATATCGTAATATGGAGGTATAGTAGTACATACTACATACATACATATGTGATCCGAGGCATTTTTAAGCGTTTCTCAATGGATTGATGCATGAAGGGATTGCGGAATAGTAATGGACGTGTAGCAAGTGTTTTACTGCAATGCAATTGAATTGATTTCATTTGCCTTGATCGGGGACTGTTGGTCAGCAGTGATGTCCAAACCTTTGTTTTGGCTTAATTATTTTCGAGATTGGCCGGTTTGTGGCCCAAATAACAACACATATCTAAAGTTTGAATTTAAAATAAAACATAGAGAGAACAAGAAAAAGGAAAACCACTTCTCCATAAATTTTCTATTCTATTAAATCATTCTACGCCAAAAACAGCATAAGTTGGAGAACGAATTATTCTTAAAAACAGGTTGTGGTGGCTAGAATTTCATTAGCAATTCTACCAACTCAGAAATGTGGTTTATTAGAAGATGGTGATGTCTTAAGCCTAACCCCCAAACGACATTGGCTATGACCCCTCATTTGACACTAGAAAAATTCATACTGAAATTTTTGTAATTGTTTTTAGGTCCATTGATCAACGGTTTCAAAATATAGTGCTTTACCATCGACGATTTACAGGGCGGGTGACTTCCCAATACAGGTAATGGTCTGTGTGTGTGTTTACATGATAATCACTGCGTTAGCTTTGACCATTGCGAACAATTACACAGGGTATCATTACAGCCCCCCTTCGGCAGAGATGTGGGCCATTCAGCCGGTGAAAATTCGAAGCATGTCCATATCGGACAGCTGGAACAGTGTCGTTTACAGTCTACCGTCGTACAACTGCTTCCCAAAACAGATTTAGGTTTTTTAATGTACCATTTCCTTTGAGATATTTTACTTAAATTTGAAGTTGCGGAATTTTGTTGGCCATAGTACCGGCAAATAAACTCAATATTACACTTTTAGCACTTCCAAGTGAACAATATCGGGCAGGCAAAAGTTATCTAGCCAGTAAAAATAAGGAACTCCGTCATAATAATGGTAAGAAACTCACTTTAAAATAATAAAAAAATGAGTGCCTTTAAAATATATGAAATTAAAATTAATTACATTTTTTTTTAAATTTCCAAATGTAACTTCAATATGAAAAAAAAATATATTTTTTGCGCAATATGAACAATTACCTCAAAATGTGTAAAAAAAACCAAAAAACGAAAAATGTTGATTTGAAATCTGGAAAATCAGAATCCAAATCTACTTTAAAAATGTGTAAAGTGCCTAGGATTTTTTTTGAAAATGTTAACTAACCCTTTTGGCATTTTCCAATAATGATTTACTGCCCGTTTCCATAAAATTAATTTGTTCAGATATTATTCGATTCTGGTTTTCAGATATATGTTAGATATCGACATATGGAACACAATCTCAAAAGAATAAGAATAAGTGGTGATAAAAATCCATTTTATTCCGCCTTACATTTTGACAATTTGTCCAAAATTGAATGGGTTCTAAACAAGTTCCAGATTTCAAAATTAATATTAGATTTTCTGTCTGCTGTTAAGATATATCAGTTCCGTCAATGTGTGCCGAATCGCAAATATTCGGACCGTATCATTTGATATTTGCTATAATTCACAAAACCAAAAAAGAGGCGACATTACGTGTAAAATCTCTGTACAACTTATCTCGAAATATTAATAGCCATTTGAAGCCAGCTGTAAACATTCGGTTCTGGTCACTTTCCAATGATATTGTACACAGCTCACTGATTTGATTGCAATTCCAGGTATGTTGCTTGATGAAATGTTAAATGTCGCATTAAATATCTATCACACCAAGTCAAGGAATTGCATTAATCACAGAAATATTTGGAAAAAAATCCTTAATTAATAAATTTGAATCACCGAGTGAAAGTGTGGTATAAATTCAGAAAAACCGATCAACCGATCTATATTTCAAAGCAATGTCGTCTATTATATTCTTCTGTTCCAAAAATTCCAAATTTTGGTTTTGGTTCCATAAAGGGAACTCTTTTCAAACCTGTAGCTTTCCACAATCTTCTTTTTATACTCGTAGGATAATGTTTTTAGAGATATACATGGTTAGAGATTAATAGCTGACACTAAATGCAACGGCATTTACGAGGTGTTCCCATCTGGATTTGACCCAGATTTGTTTGCTATAATAGTCGCACATATCCAACTACCAGCAAATAAGCGGTTGATCAGTAGATTGAAAAGATGGGATAAAATTGTTGATCCCATTGAGATCCCATATAATAAATGCAACTGTTACTAACAACCTAACTTTGTCTATGCTTGCTCCAAATAAATACATATTTAACAGAATTTAATTAGTGTACGATTAAACAGGAATAGTATTTTGGAATAAAAATTAATTTAAAAAAAATTAGGATTAGAGCCAAAAATTATAAGGTAGCATTTACTGCGCAACTAAAAGTCATCTACATATGTCTGACCAATTCCCACAGCTGCCCGGCACTTATATCAAGAATAATTGGCGTGCGGTAGACTATAATAAATTATAATGACAAATTTTATCGCATATGTACTGGAGTCGTCAACAGTAATTAGCGATATGCATCGTCTTCCCATCTCGCCAGTCGTTTATGCAGAAAACCGGAATTTTGACTGTTTTTGTGGACAATCTGTTTATGACTGCGTCTTACACTTAATTTAAATTATGTTTAGCTCCATTGTTTTTTAATTTCGGCCTGCATGATCACATCGTTTTGTATGGGGCGTGCCCAATTAAACATGCCTTCTATTATTATTAATATTTTAAATCGGTAAGAGATCTGGGACAGGCACTCCCCGTTCGAAATAAAAAAAAGCATTTCAAAATTTCCGTCTATTGCGACATGATTTATTTGTCGATTTTGTAAGAGTGTCACAACGATTAGAAATCAAATAATATATTGGCGAGTTGCATTTCAGTTAAGTTGAGACAAACAGGCTATAAAAGTAAAAATGTATTTTCAAAAAATATGTGGGTCAGTGGTATTTAAAAAATATTTAAACGTAAATGTAAATCTTATGAATCACTCGGAGTGGATGATCATTAGCTACCTTAAGCATTTTGGAATTAGAAGTAATAACGAAATGCACACAATTCGGCGAAAAACGTTATTTCATGTAGGCCGTATTGGGCACAACCAGATTCAACAGTTTTCATACAACAAACCTTTCAAGTATGCCATCTCCTTTAGAATATTCAACAGATTATGAAAAACAACAAAATGGATTTAATACCGGTAGCAAGATTTGATTACGCTACAATTTAAATATCCACTAAGTTACGATCTGAATGCGAAGTATGCTGTGTAATGTTCGAAATTAGGCTACTGTTACTATGTTGGGTGTAGTATGAGTGTAATTTAGTACATATCACAAAACACATCTTCAATTAGTTTATGTTAAATAGTTTATTGGGGCTTAATAAAAAAGGAGCTTTGGTCTGCTGTACTAAATAATAACATCGGTAAATATACTCAAGTTAACTGGAGTTTACTAGTGTCGATCCGTGAAATTTTTACAACACTACGGTTCTTTCGCTAATTAAAGAAACATCGAAAACGACATACTTTTATTACTATTTTAACACAATGTTGCGCATTGAAACATTCTGTTTTAGCTCTTCCCACCTTTCTTATTTTATTTGTATTTAATTGGGTTTATTATCTAAGCTGGATTTTTTGCTAATGGGAAAGCAATAGAAACAAATTACATGTAGATTGTTATCAGTGGTAAAAAATAAATTTTTCACCGAACGGATGTGAAAATAATTCAAAGTTTTTACAAGAAAAACAGATTTTAATACGATTTATTTGTTCTTACAATGAAATAAATGTCGACTCTTAAGACATTACGAAAAGGAAATATAGAAAGACAGATTATTAGAAACTATTTAACAAAGAAATTTCGAAAAACTCCGACAAGTTTGCGCTCCCGTATTTTTTTAATTTGAAGTAAAAGCGCTCCTTTATTCCTTTATTGCTCGATTTTGGATTAATCCATATAATTTTTACTGGGGCTGTTTCAATAGAATTTCAAATACAGAATGAAGATCACGGCCATAATCCAGTGCGATCCAGTTCATTCAAAATCTTACGAGGTGTTGTCGGAGTTTGTCTCGCTCTTGTTAGCATTCAAGTGAAGTTGACATTGATAAACTTACGGAAATGGTGACAGATAACCAGCATCCCAGTTTGAGAGAGACATCCACTGAACTTTTAAGAATTGTTCCATTGGATAGATTATTTGTGCATGATACACATTGCCGCTCGACAATATCCGCCAATAATCAGTTTCTGTAAAAACAAATTCTTGTAAAGGAGACATTCTAGAACAATTCAACTCCGATCCTACATTCATCAAACACATCAGAAATGAGTTTACGATGGATTTACGAGTTTGATATGCCAAACAGTCAATGATACATTTGAAAAATAGATAAAAACTGAATAATATTGACCAATTGTGGGAAATTTTTGTACGTCGAATGAAATAAGAATCGTGAATGACCGTGTTCTCAGAAAATCGCATAAAGATGACAAAAATAAACAATTGTGGGCGTGGACATAGTTGGTCCCAGCCCACTCCTTAATTCGATTATATTCCCGGGAGTACTCAAGGATAAGTCCTTTCAAAAACAAAAATATATGACCATAAATCCGAAACAGCCGTGATGCGATTTATTTTTTCTATGCTGAGTCATATTTATGCATTGACCTGCTGATTGAGGATTTTGCTGTTTGGATGAGGACGAATTGGAGAAAATAGAACACATTCTTTGTCATTGTCCAAGTCTGCAACGCATTGACAAAAATGTCTAGGGGATAGAGTATTGGCTGAAGTAGGGGACATCTCGAGGACAAGTGTAGAAAACCAAATTAGTTATATAAGGGGTATTATATGGATGGACGACAGGGGATGCGGGTACCCGATAGACTGTACAGGCTGCTTACTTAACACAAAACAGTACTCCAGTGACTCTCACAAATTTTTCAACTTCTAGTCTTTATCTACTGTATATCTTCAATCTACTTTTTACAGCTCTAATTTTCTTCATCTACAGAAGGGATTCACAATGGACCGTATGGGTCTCCGAGCGGAGGTGCATCTTAGGATGTACCACCCTTCCTAATTTAACCTACAGTTTGAGGCGATTTTGAGTCGTTTTTTTTTAATCTCTACGGGCCTTCTCATATCGATTTTCGTAATCAGTGGGAAGTTTTGAAAGGAGTGGCATTTTTAGTCTTTTTGGAGGGCTTACGCCCGGTATAGTGCATTTCATTCCTGTTGTTTAATAATGCAGGGTTCTCCAACAAGAGGTGTTATTTTGAATCACCCGGTATTTCAGCAGCTGCCACTTTTCAAACATTTATTCTTTGACATTTGACAAGTAGAAACTACGCCATTACTATTTAAAAATGGAACGATACACGCTCCAACAACCTCTTTAAATTATTAAAATTCACTACAAAAATGGTGAAAATCTTGCAGTCACAGTTCGAAAAACTAAAAAGTTTCCGGACCGTGTTATGTCTCGAAGAGGTGAGATTTTGTGATTTAACACCTTGCGACTTCTTCCTTTGGGCCACATGAAAGATAAGGTCTACGCCAACAGCCCAGAGTCGATTCAAGACCTCAAAGTTGCAATTCGTGAGGCTATCGAGGACATAGAACAGCCACTTTGCGATTTGGGTTGGACAATTTCATGGATATTGCCCTGTAAGCGTGGTCGTGGTGGCCATTTGGATGAAGTTTTTTCTCATTATTAACGGGATACCCTTTATTGTGAAATAAACATCCGATCATTTATCTCAAAAATGTACTTTTTCATTGAATATCAAAATAACACCTCTTGTTGGAGAACCCTGTAGTTGCATTCGTACTTGTTCAGATTGCCAGTCTCTTTATTCCAGCCAAAGTCTTCAGCTCTAAAGTATTTTGTTAATTCGAAGAACTTGTATTTTAGCTCCGTTTAGTGTGTAAAATGTGGAGAATTTAAAATAGGAACAATATTCCTGGGATATTATCAAAAACTCAAGCCGCGTGATGGTCCAACTTCAATGGTATTTGACCTCGAGACATGTCTCACGCCGTGAATTTTCGTAAACTTACTGGCCCACGACCAGAGGCAATACCAACGTTGCACTTAAATCACTCGAAATAATTGAAACAGACGAAAAAGGTTGACCCTGACTGACTAATGATCATCGATCACTTTAAAAAAACATCGAAACGAAATCATCATTTTCCATTGTTTTTGTGTTGTTATTATGCCGAAATGAATTTATGATTTCCATTTGTTTTTCTATTGTTAGTGCATTTAATGCGTGCCGTTGTTGATGGTTGTTGTTGATGATGTTTACTCAACCGTGGTGAGGGCCAAATGCATTGGCTGACTTGGTCGGCCAGCGTAATAATTTAATTAGATCATCAAAGTGTTGAGGCACATCCTCATCCCATCTAGTTCTATAAGTTTTGTTTTGTTTTTATGGTGTTATGGTGCAACTTACAATTGTTCTTGGCGCACCGACGACATACTCGTCACATACAGGTTAATGCTGAAGGCGAACATGAAGAAGGCGAAAAATAACAGGAAGAGGTACAAGAGCCATAGTTTTTTTAGTTGCTGGAAACGTAGACCCATTATGTTACGTTTAAAAAGACTTCTTCGCGTTGATGGTATAATTTTCGATGACGACTTTTTTGACGACCACTTCTTGTTGTGATCGTTCAAACCCGTTCGTTGAAAAGCGGCAGGAAAATCGAAATGATTCACGAAAAGAAACCGGAGGCAGACCGACCGAAACTAGCTGCGGCTGTGTTCACTTTGACAGTTGACGCTAAACTGGCGGATTTTTCTCTCTGTATCAATACTTCACCGCTTCAGTGTTGGTATATTGGAAACTTTAATTTGTGCCGCAATACACATTAAATGGGCCCAAATAGGGCCAATAGTGCTAACATTAATGTTTCCCTGTTCTAATTATATCATATCATGATAAAATTGATACAAAATGGAAAATGACATCCAGGAGCGGTGTGTGAAACCTGTACGTGCTGCCGCAAAGGGGCAATTGATGACGGAACACATCCTAGACTAGATAAATAAATAAATTAATTAACGACGACGACTTGAATTTTACTACCACTGCTCACTAAACACTGCCCCGAGTCGCGACTTGTATTTTAGTTCCACCTGAGAAATGGAACTGATGGAAAGAAATGTTTATTTTAGATTCTTCCATTACATGCTTCGCTACTCGTCGATTCCTTAATACCCATACGTCACGGTATTGCCAGGTTGGAGTTTTTGAATAACGACAAACAATGATGTCTCCACTAACCAATGTTACCAGTGTTTCTGATTTGTTGTTTGTTATTCGCAATTATTTCGTGCTGGCAACCCACATCTACGTTGTGAACAGTTTAGACACACAAAATATTTGCTAAATAAATTAAATTTGTGAATTGGAAAATCGGAGGTGTAACATTGTACAATATCCGGCATCCAAATGAAAAGTACTCTCCTCGCCATTGTATGGTAAATAAAAGAACAAAATAAAAAAGGAATTCGTTGCATGATTCGCAGCAAAGCGAAACACACAAATATTTTGTGCAAAATCACATCATCTCGGGTTTCGTGGAGTCATAAACGAAAAATACGGGATAAAACCAATGTAAAGAATTTGTACATTAAATAGTAAGTGACTTTATTGATGGCATGCATTTGTACAGAAAGTGACTTTTATTAAGCGCTTCGTAGTTTTTAATTCGTTTAAAAAGCCGATGATGCAAATATCCAATTCGGCTATGAAATCATACGAAATTATACCACTCTTGAGTTTGTGAATGGAATTGTTATTTTTAGTTACTTTTTTTTATTGCACATTACGTCGCCGATTCGACGTAGAATGATATAAATATTATAATTTACAGTAAAATTCGCTTAGTTGCCCTTTCGCTTAGCAGCACACTGCGGATAAGAGCACTTAAACTCGTTATGGCTGCATTTTATTGCAGCATTTGTATGAAATTATCTCATTTAACTGCATTTTGCTTAGCAGCACTTTCGTCCTATCAGCCGCAATGAATAAGAAAAAAGTTCGTTTACCAACACTTTCAAAATCGGTGTCTTATAATCATATGTTTATCGAATTTATTATTGTGTAAGTAATCGATGAAATCACATCATGAAAACAAACTGAAATGTAAAACATTCTGGCTTTGTCAATGTGTAAAAAAAGTTAAAAAAAATAGTCCGTGCAAATAACGTAAAAGAATTAATCTTGAGGGCAATTATGCAAAAAAAAACGGTAACAAATAAAGGTTAAAAAACCGCATAACTGCCTTATGTGTGCACATTTCGCTTAAGTGCACAAAAATGTGTGAACCGAAATTCAGTACAGCTAAGCGACTGTTTAAACAAAGTGCTGCCACCTATATTTTTTCAAACCGATACTGGCAACACAAGCCTACCTATTACATATATGTTGACATTTTGAAAGTGCAGTATGTGCCATTCCGAGTTCTTCTTTCGGCTGTGCTCCGAACTTAACCACATCAACAGAAAAAACATAGCTTATAAATGTTGCTCATAACATACAGAAAGATTATTCCACATTCCGGCTGAAGAAAGAATTTTCTCTATAAGTACGTCGTCCCGTTTATCGGTCATTTGACAATGTACGGATGAGAAACCCTGGATATCAGCGTATTCCGGCTAAATGTTCTAACGTCGGGGACCAGACGACGGATATCTGACGAACAGATTCTTTAGCTAAGTCTGTGCGAAATTGCAAAGTTAATTTCAAATGGCAGATTTATTTCCAAAAAAAATTGTACTTACCTATCATGCCACTACCAAAAGACAAGACTTCATCCAAGCAGAGTCACAAATAACGCTGCACTGTTATTTCTGTTAGTTGTTCAGTGTTATACCTACAACAACTAACAGAACAGAAAGACATGGAAATGATCTTAGCGTTGTCTTTTTGTGTTGATACGTATGGAATTTTCAGGAATGCCGAGAAAAATGTTCGAAATCCCAATCAGGTGTTATGGATGATTGGGTGGGGAAACAATTAAAGTGCTGAATACGTGAATAACACCAATTAGACCGTGGTGAATGCCACCAATCATCCACCACAGTAAATCTCAGAGCCATCTTCTGGTGCATAGTTTAGTCCAATTCATCACGTTTCCAGCTGCATTTATTAGGCTTGTATGGTATAAACTATTGCCTACTTTGAGGCTACGATATTTGAATAGAACCGACACTTGAAGCGTTCTAAAATCTAGTGCCGCCGTCAAATATTGAACTCCATAATCGTTAGTCACTTGAAAATATATATATGCGCCGTTTTTGGTGTCTGACATACAGAGCCTATGTGCGGAGAACTGACATCCTTCACCATTGTGGTGATCGGCTCCAACCATTCAAGTGGACCAGACATCTGCGCTTGAGCAGAAGCCATCTTCGCTTTCTTGAATTCATAAATGTCATCAATCTGCAAGTAATCAAAATGTGTATTATTTCCCCCCTGTACCACCTATGAGTCGTCCTCCATCCTGACAGGCGTGTAATTACGCTTGCTTCAGAAAACTCCTTATCCTTCTTGATGTTTCCGCTTTGACTCGCGATTTCACATCACAATTCACGATACTGCCTCCGTATTTTTGTATACGTGTCGTAAATGTCATCATCAAGATTTTCAGCGACAATTGTCCTGTATGCCTGAACAACGTCAGCATATTGTCCTCTACCAGTCTTTTGGAATTGAGACTCAGTATAGAATTTCTGGTCATATTTATACTTGTCCTCAATTCCCGAACTTCTCTGCGAAATATTTCGACCATCATTATTTGTGGTGGAGAAGCCTGTAAGTCCTCATTGTCGCTATGGTGGACTGTATTTTTATCTTCTCGGATCCTGCATCCTTCTATAATTCTTTTAGCTCCAACATACAAGGCCTCGGTGGATTTGCGTGTATCCATTAGTTCCGGGACCTCCTAAGAGGTGGACTCTGTTATATTTTTTGACCTTCCATTATCCTCTTTCGCTCGTGCAAAGTTTCGTAGGATTAAATGTTCGAAGGATCAAAATTTACGCAGAAATGAGAAATAAACCCGCACGGATGAATATTTGTATGCCACTTACTCCTTGAATGTCACAATTGTCCTATGCGCCTGAACAACCTCAGCATATTGTGTCTCTAAAGTTTTCTTTTGGACATCCAGCCGTTAAGAATTGAGACCCAGTATCGTATTTCTGGTCATATTAATAATTATCTTCAATTCCTACACTTCTTTGTGAAATTTCTCGACCACCATAAGGCACGGGTGACGGTGTACTTGACGCTCACTCCTTGAGTACGTGTTAAATACTGAATTTTATTTAAAAATATTTTCTTAAACTAAACTAATCTTAGACATGTTGCCTTCTGCAGATCCAATATGCGATTGCCAGGAATGTGGAAATCCTGTGGATGAGAATCGTCACATACCTGTGACTCAAATACAGCAAAGATATCCGAACTATTGTACCAATGTTCGCTAAGTGAATTTTAAACTTACCTACCATAACAGTGCCAAAAATCAAAGCAAAATCACAAATAACGCTGCACCCTCCCCCGCTAATATTTCAGTGTTATACCTACAACAACTAACAGAACAGCGACAAGATGAAAGCAAAATTATTTGTAATATCCGAATTTTAGAAGGTGGCGGGAACACAAATGCAAGACAACTAGGGGGCCATAGAAAAGCCTTTAGTGTTATCTTTTTTTTGTTGATGCGGATGGTCCGGAGGGACAGAACATAACAGACCGCCACTACGATCTGACAAACACTGCTGCGCACCGGACAAGAAACAAATGCACTTATTTAACATATGAAAGTATTTGTTAAAAAAAGTTAATTGCAAAAACCGCTACAAAAAATATTTTTACAAAACCGTAGTAGGTAGAATTTTTTGATCTCATAACTATGAATTTTTGGAAAACAACGCCAGAAGTACAAATACGACATTATTTCCGAAATTATGAAAGTTCCGTTTTTCGATTTATTGAAAGAAATTTTAAAAAATGTCAAAATTTTTTGTTTCTAATTGCGCCCTGCCATCAAAAACCGGAGATTCCCTTTTTAATTGATCATTCCTGAGACCATTAACACTAGAACACTGTCACGCGACTCGAATTGTATTTTAAGCTAGTCTGTAAGGATCTGTTTGTCCATAGACTATTAAATATTTAAAGTAGAAATAGTTCAACCCCAAAAATGACTTCCCGAGATAATTGAATTTAAAATTAAGGCGACGATTTGAAGTAAGATAACAGTCAAATTAACAATCGAATATAGTGGTCAAATTTTGAGAAGATAACGGGTGATCCAAGTAGAGATAATTTTTTCAATACACTTTTTTGACAGATCACGTGTGAGTCATTATATTCGACCGAATAGACCACGTCCAGCACGCAGTGAAGAAAATGTAGCGACCGTAGCTGAGAGTGTACACCAAGGCAGTGGAGAGTCGATTCGGCGCCGTTCTCAGCAACTCGGACTGACGTATGGAACGACTTGGCGCATTTTATGTCGAAATCTTAAATTGAAAGCTTACAAAATACAGCGTGTGCAAGAACTGAAGCCGCCCGACCTTCCCAAACGACATCGCTTCGCGATAAGGGCTCTTGAAAAGTTCCATGCAGATCCGACGTGTTCGAGCCAAATTTTGTTCAGCGGTGAGTCACATTTCACATGTAAACAAACAAAATCGCCGCATTTGGGACGAAGAGCAACCTAAAGAGATTCAAGAGCTGCCGCTTCATCCAGAAAAACAACGGTTTGGTGTGGTTTGTGGAATCATCGGTCCATATTTCTTCACAAATGATGCCGGTGAGAACGTAACTGTTTTACAAACAGTTTCAAACGGAGATAGCTTAGAAGCCAATAATCTTGAAATCGAAATTTTGTGGGTTGGACCACTTCTACTTTAAGCGCCTTAAATAATACTAATAATTATTTTCAAACGAATACATTTAATGTTTCTGTGATTGATTTTCTACTTTATTGTCTTTTACAATTTGAACTTGAGTTAAGTACTTTTCATTATCAGTGCATAGGAACATTTTATAATTATTTCTTAATTAAATAAATACATTTTCGGAAAGCCTACTTAAAATATTATTTCATATTTTTAATACATATTTACAAGTATTTATGCATTTGTTCGGATCACATGGTCTCTAATGGTAGTACTTTCGTCTTTTGACATTTTTCAAAGTAATTGCCATCATACCGCCCACGAAGGCTGACACACCCTGAAATATTCCAATGACCGTTTATACACACCAATTGCAAACTTTTGTCAGATGTGTACTTACCTCTAGACCGGCAAGAGTCCAATCGCTGATTTCTTCAATGCGCTGATTACTTGAATACATTTCGGTAAATTTATGAATACATCCATCTTCGAACAGGTTGGCTGGCATCGTGTTGTTGTGATTAGTGTAGCAACTGGCCGGTATTGTTGCATTCAATTCCTTATAGTCAGCTGGTCCGAATTTACCACAGCATTCGTACTAGGGGAGTGCAGAGAATGAATTAATTGGATAAAGTCGTGGAAATGGATTTTTCTAAATTAAGTAAAACGTTTTACGATGATTTTTCGTAAATATGTAAGAGATTTTACCACGGTTCGTGTTATGTCGGCTTTTCGTTTGTCAGTTTAGGTTTTTTATCACAATAGAGCGATAATAGCGATTACAAAACAATCGATTTTTTCGCATTTTGCGTAAAAAAGAGCAACCTTCCGAAAGAGATTCCTGGCTTTTCGTTTGTCAGTTTAGGTTTTTTATCACAATAGAGCGATAATAGCGATTACAAAACAATCGATTTTTTCGCATTTTGCGTAAAAAAGAGCAACCTTCCGAAAGAGATTCCTGGCTTTTCGTTTGTCAGTTTAGGTTTTTTATCACAATAGAGCGATAATAGCGATTACAAAACAATCGATTTTTTCGCATTTTGCGTAAAAAAGAGCAACCTTCCGAAAGAGATTCCTGGCTTTTCGTTTGTCAGTTTAGGTTTTTTATCACAATAGAGCGATAATAGCGATTACAAAACAATCGATTTTTTCGCATTTTGCGTAAAAAAGAGCAACCTTCCGAAAGAGATTCCTGGCTAGAGGGAGAAAAATGTCTCTATTATTTAGTTTACGGGATGTTATTGTTTGACGTTGGTAAAAAGAAAATTTAGTATTAAAACATCAAAAAAACCAGTACGTTTTTCTTAGCCAGTGTTTACTTTGTTGAGGCTATTTTATTCTAATCTTTTTATAAAGAGAGAACAAAATCCGATAGCCAAGAAGAATTGTTTTCATCTTAATGAATTAGGAGCACACGTAACAAAACATTTTAAATGGGAATGGGCAATATCCGAAATGTGCTCCATCCCGATAAGGCAACACTTACATCCATAAAACGGATTTCTAGCCGGGACATGGCTAGAGATTATGTTTTCTTTATGATTTAGTCCGATTGACCCCCTGGTCTGAGATTGAAAACAGAATTCCGATAGTAGTCTGGTGTGACCTATTTGCATAGGTCTGAAGGGATGAGTCTTTGAGTCTCAAAATGCCTCTGGCTGTCTCATCCACTAGAAAGTTGAGAGAAGAAGTGTTGCCTGTGGTGCGTTTTTGATGGCCCCTGTTATGACTTGTACCGCACCCCTCTGTATCTTTTTAAGTTCTTTGTAGTAGCTATCTAGTTTCGTACACTCCCACCACACAGTATAACCATGTGTAAGATCTGGTCTTACCCCCGTCGCGACTACTCAACTTCACATTAAATCGGATTCTCTAAATGCCAGATTTATTTCCAAATTGTTTTTGAAATCCCCCGTGGAAATACATTTAACGACCGTTGGCCACATACCCAGTTTTCTGAAGTTCCTGCACGAAATGTAGACATTTTTGAGTCTTTGCTTTGTAATTATTTTCCAGAACTAATCATAGGTAGTTTGGGCTCCACTCCTTCCGATAATCGAAATATCTCTACCCTGTATCTTCAAGTAAACAGTAATAGTTTTGTTTTACGTTTTGGTTAATTCCCAATTCTTTGCTTTTACGGCGCATTCATGACCTCACTGATGGTTGGAAGAAATCTCCCACATACCAGTAGGACTCCATCCTCTTCGGTCGAATTCCCTGAGAATATAACTCCCCACTAGTGCATAACATCTTTGAATTCCCTGAGACTAGGCTTGAGTTGATCATTTTGTTATTATCAATCCAATCTACCAAGAAGTCTGGAAGACAAACCTACCTACTACTTCATGGATTGCGCTTTCAACAGATTTACCCTTATTGTGGGCGTGTTGACCCAACTAATGAAGCGCGTACCAATTGTGTTTCTGATGTGCAGATATAGACCAGTCCAGAGTTTTCAGTAGAAAAGACGACAGAATGTGGTGGCCTGAAATCTTTTGGAGTGACTAGGCTTGTCTTACCGGCTTTTGTTTATAAATATTGACAGTGCTGTAGCATAGTAGGGAAGATGCCATCGCTAATGTGACCAGCGAAACTATATCTCTGATAAATTGTTTCTCTAGATGCTAAGATTCTGGTCATTTCTGTGACTTCATTCCCTGCTTCACTACGCCCTGGGAATCGTGTTTCCATAAGAGAGCGTCTCCCAACTAGGTTCTGCCTGAGCCTAAATCTGAATGTCTCATTGAGAGAATCAATGGCCTCACAAAACGATGTCCATGAGTTCCATTTGGCTCTTCATTCTTCTAGTTATTGAAACTCACTTTGTAATTCTCCCAGTCTTCTGATTTCTTAGTTAAATAACCTTCTAGTGATTTTCTTAGATCTCTGAGATCGGTGGTCCATCAATTGTTGTTGTTTTCTTTTCTCGGCAAAGTTGTCGGGCACGCTTTTTTATAACACTCCTCTAGGTTTAATGTCAGCTCATCTACCTAAAATTCTAATTGTTTTTCCGACTCCACAAAAATATATTTACTCAGAGAAAAAAAAAATTCCACAAAAGAGAAGAGAAATTGAATATCGAATAGAGATGTGCGGAGATTATGTTTTACAGAAGTATAAATGATGGTACAAAATTCAGTGAAGCATAGGACGGTGACCTTTAACAATTGCATGAACTTCGGCAGAAATAGATGGAATCTACGGACTCATTTGGGTAAAAATTAACAGTGGGCTGTATGCCGACTTTGACGTAGAACGTGCGCTGGGTTCGAGGGACATAAGGGATACCCAGACTCCGGTGTAAATTCAATGACCAAGATATCCTAGTGTACCTAGGTTTGACCAACTGTGTGGATGGGAAATGAGAAATTGTGCATAGTCAGTAAGTCCGTGGAACTGGTACGGATCCATTTAAGTTGACTGCAATTGTTTTTGTACTATTTTCCTAATTTGTATTGTGTCATTTTACTTTGGGGAATTTTTTGTACACATACAATATAATCGAAAAAAAAAATCTTCAAAAAAAAAAACCAGTACTGATACCAACCTTTATTTCGTATGATGTCATCATATAGTCATTTTCTATATCGGTGATATTCCAAACCTTATCAATGATTTCTGTGGCCACATTGTTGAAATCGATCGGCTGCACAAATATCACTGCAATTTGAGCCCCCATAAGCAGCAGCATTATAACGGAGTACTACATACAATAAGGTCAATATCAGAATATTTTAATTTTTATTTCAATTCAAATTTAGTACGCTTCACTTACCACCCACGAGAGACGCACCGACTGACGGTGGGCACCGCAACATCCGAGAATGCTATTGAGGAACAGTACGGAACTCAGGACACAACCAACGATACAGGGTATTTTAATGGCATCACTGAAATCGAATTCGACCAGAGCGTAGGTGCATGCCGATAAAGTTATCACTGCAAATATCTGTAATAATAAATTAAACAAATTTTATTGATTAACCAAATTTATGTGATAATATAAAATGTATGCCGGGAATGTTACAATCTCTTGCAATAGCAATAAAGTTTATGTTTCTCGTTGAACCATCATGAGCCCCTTGAAAAAACTCATTTATAGGCCAACTTCGTCCAGGTCACCTGGGTCCCTATAGAAATTAGTGCTGATCCAGAACCTGTTCGCCAGGGCAGGGCAAGTGTAGATATGCTGTTTTATGGACTAAAGCCGACTACGCATATATCTTTTTTACCAGGCTTGTATCTGGTGATAGTCGGTCACACAACCCATTACACCACGGCCGGCTACAAATGATCCACGGGAATATTCGAATAGGCTTTCCGAATCAGAGAATCTGCTGAGTGGGCACATTCAACGTTTGTTGAGTTTAGCGAACAATCTTTGATCGTAGCTCTCTTTTAAAGCGCAGACTCATGAAAAATGCCCCTAAAACAAAAAATGAAGAATTCCCCAAAAAATAAGTCATACAAAATTCATAAATAAAAATTACCCAACAAAATTGGGGATTTTTTTCATAATTTTGAGGTAACATTTCATATTCTGTTTTTGGGACAATTTTCATATGACAATGAAAAATTCCCCAACTTTTCTTTTGTTTTTGAGAATATTTTCACAACAGAAGTCAATCATATATAGCGAGCATGATTTTTTTTAAAATACTTTTTGTGGTATTTTCCATAATATTTGGGAAATTTTCATATTAGGCTTTTGGGGGAATTTTTCATTTATTTTGGGAAATTCAAATTCATTTGGGGCATTTTTCATTTGCGGAAATTTTCATATGAAAAATAATCCAAAATTTGAACAATGGAAAATTCCCCTATTTTTTAAAGAGGTCTACAATATTTTGCTCAAAAGGTATTCGTGAAATCTCCAAATCAGCTGGAAACAGTGGAACCTTTTAATCCGGAAACAGCATATCCGAAACATTTTTTTTAAAGATGCCATTTCTCAAACGACTCCTCGTTATACAGGCAATGTCCGTTTAACGTGGTTAATTCGTTCCTCAAGAATACCGCGTAAAGTGAAACCGCATTAATCGAAATTATATTTTTAGGTGAAAAAAGTAAACAAACAAACATATTCGTGAGCATTCGCAAAGCAACATCAAGCAATACACCAAAAGAGAAACCAAAAGTCTCTGGCAAAAAAAAAACGGCTTTGATTCCATAGCATTATTAGTACAAACCCTTTTGCGAATATAGTCTATGACAATTCTCTGGTTAATCATTTCGCTAAGCTAAAAATGTTTCTGCAATATGCACATAACGTTTTTATTAGAGAACGTGTCATCGCCCATTTTATTTCATTCTGTTCCAACAATTTTACATTTAACACATCCGAAGATATCGTCCCCTCAAAAAAAAAAAAAAACAATACTCTATTATTTTAATGACGGGACGATATGATCGTTTGAAATTGTGAGCCAGTCTGTCGGAATCCGACTTAACCGATGACAATTTATTTCTGTGTCATATTACCAAAAGTTGTATGGAAAATAACAGAATGTACATCAATTTAATGAAAATTGCACATAAATTTGATGCAACTTTTACATCAATTTCATGAACATCTTACATCAGTTTGATGAAAATTTTACTTTAATTTGATAAACATTGTATATCAATTTAATGTAAATTGTACATCAATTTAATGAAAATTGTGCATCAATTTAATGACAATTGCACATAAATTTGATGAAACTTTTACATCAATTTTATGAACATCTTACATCAGTTTAATGAAAATTTTACATTAATTTGATAAACTTGTATATCAATTTAATGAAAATTTTACATCAATTTAATGAAAATTGTACATAAATTTTGATGAAACTTTTACATCAATATCATGAACATCTTACATCGGTTTGATGAAAATTGTACATTAATTTGATAAACATTGTATATCAATTTAATTAAAATTGTACATCAATTTAATGAAAATTGCACATAATTTTAATGAAACTTTTACATCAATTTCAAGAACATCTTACATCGGTTTGATGAAAATTTTACATTAATTTGATAAACATTGTATATCAATTTAATGAAAATTGTACATCAATTTAATGAAAATTGCACATAATTTTAATGAAACTTTTACATCAATTTCAAGAACATCTTACATTAATTTAATAACATTGTATATAAATTTAATGAAAATTGTACATCAGTTTAATGAAAATTTTTCATAAATTTTGATCAAACTTTTACATCAATTCATGAACATCTTACATCAGTTTAATGAAAATTTTACATTGAACATTAATTTGATGAAAACTGTACATTAATGTAATGAAAATTATACAAAATTGTTCATCATTTATTATTTCGATTTAATTGTAAAATAGAAATAAAGTGTGTTTATGTATTGCCGATCATAATTCTTCATAAAGTTTTGTTTCTGTTAGTCGAGTTTGTGATCATTGATTATTTCTATTTCTTTGCAAAAATAGAAATGTTCAAAAAAGGCTTCCGTTTTGGAAGCTGCCACACACCTTCATCACTTTGCAATGCTTCCTACCTTATTAATTGCTTTAATATAAGCAATATTTGTATCAATTAAACGAGAACTACTTTTTAGCAGCGCATATCCCTAAAGAAGGCAACCAGCAAAGCTAAAACAAAGACATGAGGAAACTTCTGTGTGTAATGCCATCGACAAAAACAGCACACAGTACTTTGTTGTTATTAAAAAGCAACAACAGTTTTAAGATGTACCCACTCGTTTACAGTAAACGCAACTGGGTGCTGGAACAGCTTTACCATCATCTGATTTTAGTGATTATCTTCAGAACCAACTTAATCAAACGCTGTTATCAAGTATGAGTCGTATCGCAACGCTTGAAAAGACTCTAAAATCTACAAAAACCATTAAGGTGCCGAGTACTGATAAGTATCCCCTGATTGATCACTTTTTAGATATGACGTTTTCGTTGAAAGTGCTATTTTTTTGCAGTACACAGAAAAATATTACTTAAATACGATACAAAATTATGAATGCATTTCATTTATGAACAGCGCAAACAAAGGTCGTCCTTAGTCACATGCGCCATTTTCCAATAGGGAACAGCAAAATACACCACTGAATTGCTATAACAACATGGGTGGCATTTGGATTTGGAAACAGTACCGACGTTCGTGCTGCTATTATTACACAAATGACTCATTCGTTTCATTCAGACAACGAATGAAAATGGATTTTCACTTATTATTTTTACCATTCAGAGGGCAGATGTCCCAAATTAGTTCGTCAGCAAACCCTAGATGCCAGTAATTAGCATGTAAACATATTTAAAGGTTTTCAAAGAAAATTGTCTGTGACGCCTTTAATACAGAACACGCATGTGAAGGGTAACTCACATGCGAATTCTGCCAATAAATGATAAGTACAGCTGCAAACTGGAGATGCCACCAGTTCTTTCAGTGAAAATCTGTTTGACAAAAAAATAGGTTAGGGAGAATTCTTCTGTGTCTTGGAGCATCATATCTCTGCATTGTCTTCACCCTACTCCACAAGGATACAGGTACAGCACATTATAACTTAATGCTGTTGTTTGTAACATCTAGAGGAATCAGTTTCTAGGTTGATCCATTTATACTTGTAATCACATCATATATTCCGAAAAAGATAAATAGATAGACGGCAATGTGAGGAGATTGAGGTCTATGGGATTAGAAATGTCGTCAGAAAATTACACAAACAAAAATCACCACTACCGAAAGACCTACTTCGGATAGAAATGAAAATGGGAGTCTGATGACTGACACTTCGATTTTGGTAAAGCTTTGAAAGCAACGTTTCTCCAGCTTGTTAGCAGCTGAAAAATCGTGTGACTGCAACCATTTAATGTTCGGGAGTGAACGCATTTGAGATAAAAAAAAACAAAAGCTCGGCTTAAGAACAGCAGGTGTCGACCGAATACAGCTGTGTAAGACCGGTGGAGATGAGCTGGTATGCTGCATCGCTAATCTGCGCCTCAACTAGAAAACGGATAGTGTAACTTAGGTGGAAAGTGCAAATTCGGGATATCTGACGAATCGTTAGGGCTCTATGAAAAACTCCAAAATGCAAAATTGCCAAAAAAAAAAAAATCTGGTTTGAAATTCTCTAATTTGTGAACAATAGTCTAGATAATTTTAAATTATGAACACAACAAACGGATAGAGTTGTCTACTCTACTTCACGAGATTTCTAAACACAACGAGAAATACTTTGAATACGTCAATCCTGTCATTACTGCCAACACGATGAAGAGAATCGCAGAAAAAAAACATCTATACCTGGATTCACTATTGAAGTTATTTTTAAGACTCATGGACTTATTGTTAGGCTCCGAAGGACCAGATCCAATAATAACCAATAAAGCCCAATAAATAAAGAATTGGAGCACTTTTCATGATGAAAAATGGGGGTTTTTGGGACATTCTTCATATGCGAAATAAACCAAAATCAGACCAATTTGTTTCAAAAGGTCTACAGTATTTTACTTAAAAGTTATTCGTAAAATCTCCAAAATCAGATGGGAATAGTATTGGTATTGGCGGTATTGATTGACCAAAAATACAGCATATCCGAAAGATTTCTTTAACCCTATTTGTACCAAGCTAAATCTGTAATTTAAAGTAATGTGAGGCGGCCCGGTAGGCGTTTTGGTAGCGCGCTTGCCTATCAGCGTGGAGGTTGTGGGTTCGATTGCCAACAGAGGATTTGGTCTGTCGCTGCAAAAATCCAGACATATGGTCAGTGTCACCCGGTTTACTCGTGGACCCAAAATTAGAATATAAATTTTTCATAAATTAATTGGAAAATTTGTCATATATTTTTGGGAATTCTTTAATTGGGGCATTTTTCATAGAGTCACCAATTGAAGGTCTTGTTCACAATTCTACTTTCAATGTGGCCAAAGACATTACAGAGGGCAGATGCCCCAAATCGTTTTCTGATGCATTTCTTCGGAAGATCACTCTTGATTTCAGTAATAGGAATGACACCATTTGACAGTTTTGCAAAGGAGATTGGAGAAAATACTGGTTTAAGCCTGACAATATACACAGACGCCCTCTTTTGGAAATATTTAGCAAACGACTTAGGGCGTTTGTCCTCATATATGAAGAAGAAAGTAAGCTAGAAAACTTTGCCACGTTAGTTATCTTCCATACTGGGTGCTTATAGTTTTCGTGAATTATGTTCCGGACATAAATAAACAAACTGTGGATGATGGAATGTGTATATCAGATGATCAGCCTGATATACAGGCTGAAATATTGAAAAATGGAAACAAATGTTTCCGGCGCTGAAACAATCTTCACAAAAATCAGTATTTTTGTTTAAAAGTCACCGTTGTCAATTACGATAACTAGAATTTTGATTGATTTTGCAGAGCTGCATTAACCAAAAGAATTTTTGGCTCTAATGGACGAGGTCAATCAAGATTTGAAATTACAATACAACAGTCAATTGTATTAAGTGGGACTAACCGGCGGGAGAAGTGGGCTTATTTTGTATAGTTCCATAATTCTCGCTAGTTATGATTTTAATACAAAACATTGTAAGAGGGGGCAAAATTGCCACAGCTGATTAGAGCGTGAATTGACCATGAGACTGTGGAACACAATTCGTGGTGGGACGTATGCGTAGGCGATATGGTCCAGCTGAATTTAACGCCGGCTTTACTTGGTCGAGTCTTCGATTATGTCAACCAAATTGTTATTACACTTTTTCTTTATGCAGACGTCTTCGAAACGATCCGCATATTCACACTGGTAGTTAAAACGTATGTTGTCGCACAGTTTAAGACTTCATTCATGTGTAAATTCACAAAACCATTATTTTCTTAATATCCGGTTACTAGAGTTTCGCATATGATGTCATCTTTACGGCACACATAATTATTGATCGATCAGAATTTCTTTAAACATTTTTTGACATTTAAAAACACACTCACAAAACATAAAATATTTAATATAAATAAGGAAAACTTTAAAGTTGATTCTCCGCAGCCCATTATTGTTGTATTCGTCACGCGTCTCTCACAAATACAGCTCACTTTTTACAGCTAGTTTTGAACTGACAGTGATGGCTGCCTACCCGACTGTTCCGACTGTAGCTAACTAACTAAATTCGAATTCGATGATGCATTGAATCACTGGAACTTGTGTAGTACGAGTGAGTTTGTCCGTCCGTCCGTCCATGTGTACAGACATGTGGATTATAAGTTGTTTTCTATTTTATCAAAAAATTGATAAGGAATTGTTCTACAATGTCAGCACCTTAACATTTGCTTTTCTATTTCAGAGATAAAAAACGAATGCGACGACAGTAACTAATGCCGAATAAAGTGTTGTCAATGAAACAACACTGACGAACATTTGAATAAGTACTCGAATGTTTAATATTTTGTACGACCAGAACATTAACCCATTTTGTACCAGCGGTAGAAATTTCATAAAGATATAAAAACATATTTGTAGTCTTGTACAAAATGGGTCGTTTCGTTCAAAAAATTTCGGTTTTTGTATATCGAAAGTCTGTGACAAAATTTAAATTGGAAAATTCGTGTAAAGTATTGGAAAGTGTGTATTAAATCGAATTCGTCTCGGACGAACGAAAACGTTTGTAGACGACTCTCAGTCTTCCCTGTCTGTGCCTTACGTGGTAGCAGCCATCCAACAGTTTTGGATTAGTTCGACCTAACGCAATCGCTTCATTTTGATGCGCTTAACTACGTTCATATCGGGATATAACTCATACAGCGCACGGTTTGACACCTATACTCCTCGATACAACTGACTGGGCCATAGTTTTCACCAAAGGTTTTTTGTATCACCGTTTCATCTCAGTATTTGAATTTTTTACAAAGCTAGAAGAAGCATATATTTGCCAGCAGAATCCTTGGCTTTTTTTCGATGCTGACATCGTGGCACAGACGAGATATAGAAATTCTTCCACTATATCGCCGTTTCTACTGCCGGCCTCCACTATGTCGTCTATCTGCCGATGCGATGCATGCAAACGTTTCACGATTCTGGAAATAGAAGCAGTTACATTTCGCTTTATTTCAGCCTCCGAAGTGCTCACAGTCACAAAATGTCGTAACTAGCAACATTTTCAAAGAAAAATGGGTCAATGATGCCATCGCTCCAAAATCCGCACCAAAATGTCACTCTCTGAGGATGCATTGGAGATTATATTGATTATAAAGACGCCTTCGATATTCTGAAATCAAATCACGACGAACTGATCCATCTGATTAAACATTGATTACAAAGACGCCTTCAATAAGAGAATAACTATTTGACACCATGTCTTAGTATAAAACACCAGCTAAACTTATACGCCTTTGTAGAATGACACTGAGTGATACTAAGTCATCTGTAAAAATAGGTGAATTTTGCTTCAAAATGATATGAAGAGCCGCCATCGAAGGATCAAAAAGCGACGTCGCTATGAACGCTTGGCCGCCACAAGCCAGTTATCCCTGTGGTAACTTTTCTGACACCTCTTGTTAAAAACTCATTAAACCAAAAGGTTCGATAGGCCGAGCTTTTGCTGTCCCTGTGTGTACTGAACACCGAGATCAAGTCAGCATTTGCCCTTTTGCTCTATGTGTGGTTTCTGTCCGCACTGAGCTGGCCTTGGGACACCTCCGTTATTATTTGAGAGATGTACCACCCTAGTCATCCGAGCCATTCATTTCTACGCGAGGTCTCAGACAGGGCGATTCAGAAGAAATTAGCAAATGTAGAAGTTCATATACGGACGACATTGACATCGCCAGAGGGACAGAGCTAGATGTAACTGGCGCTTTTTCTAAAATCGAGAAGGAATTGGCGAAGATGAGTCTGACGGTGAACGAGGACAAGACAAAACTTGTGCTTGCAACGGCCAGGCAATCGTCGCGACGAAAAAAGGCGACATAGTGAAGGCTGGCAGTTGCAACGTTCAGGTAGTGGCAGAATTTATATACCAAGGCTCGCATCGAAATAAAGCGAAGGATCGTGCTGGCAAATAGATTTTATTTCGGACTTAAGAAACATTTTATGAACCGAGAGGGCTCGTCGAACTAAAATAACACTGTACAAAATAGGTATACTACCAGTGCTGCTTTATGGCGTAGTAACTTGGATACTTTCTGAGCTGGGTGTATTTGAGAGAAAAATCCTCGGCAAAATCGATGGTCCCATATATGTTAACGAAGTATAGGCGTCGAACGAACCGTAAGCCGTATCTCGACATGAACGTGTGCTGGCTGCCAGATAGGCGTTGGACGACAACCACCGGGGAAGCCGTAGACAGGGAAGACCGAGACTCCAGTGGATGAACCAAGTGGAATAAGATATAAAGATGCTTAGTATCACGAACTGGAGAAGCCAATCAGAAGACCGAAGTTCTTGGAAATCACTCATTAATCAGGCCAAGACTAACAAAAGGTTGTAGAGCCACACTTCCTAAGGCACACTTCCTAAATACTAAAATAAAATTGACATACAGACTTATGGTTCTTAACCAACTACAGGGCAGTTACGGCCATTTAACATAGACTTGCCTCACTTCGGCCGACACGTCTTTTCAATAAACGTTAGATCAATTGCAAATAAAACTGCCCTATTACACTCTGCGACAAATGGTAAGGGTCAGTGATCGGTTTGGAATGAAACCACCGGGTAAAGTTATATTGGTAAAAAAAAGTCATACGTGTTCCAGCGTTTCGCTGGGTCTCATCTAGGAATCGAGATATATCGATTTGAAGTTAGTAAGTATCGTATAGGGGAATTTGTCACGTTTTAGGCTCTTTTGTTTGACATAACTCGAGAACCACTCGTCCGATTTAGCTGAAACAAATTTAGAAAAATTAAGAATTACAATTCCTCTAATCTGTTCTTAAACCGTTTTCCTACTTAAGCAACAGTTTCGCAATTATAAATAAATGTATTTAAAAAAAAATAAAAAAAAAAAATTTTTCTTCATGCGCTTATTTTTAACTTGGAAACGCTGGGACACGTATGACCTTTTTTTGACCGATATAACTTTCCCCGGTGGTTTCATCCCAAACCGATTGTGGCTGTCGCACAGTGTTATTCATCACTCGCCAGTATATTCGTACCGACAGAGAGCATCAAAACAAAGAATGTGAAATGAAATGACAAATAATGGAGGATATGTACAAATAGAAATACCAGATAACACAATTATCCGCTGTCAATAGCAGAAATACTCATACTAAGTATGATATCAGTGATACGGTTATCAGACGAACGAAGCAGATTGACTGTCAACGCACAGTGGGAGATTTTATGTGAAAATATATTAAAAATATTAAAATTTTGCAAAGGCTTATCCGATAGAAATTAAATTTCATAAAAGTTGAGCTAAGCAGTTGTCGGTTTTATGTTAAAACTCGCTGGGGCACAGACCGAACATGGGCTGTACGGTGAGGTTTCATACAGATCGTTACCTAGGGCATATAATTTCGTATATGGGATTTGTGGACCGATTCCTGCAAATTTTTCAAAATACTCTAATACAAATTTTGCAAATACTGTATATTTAAGACAGGGAATTTAAAGTTTGTTTTCTAATTTTTTCCAATTGCATTATGTTTTTTTTCGGGCCAAATTAGGCATTTCTTTTCGCTGACTAACCCTTGAGTGAAAGTAAGATTTGTCGCTGAAGACAAATCTTCTTTTGAAAATGGTGGTCGACCGGTTTTAGCTCCTTGATTTAGGACGACATCCATGTGCTCGAATAACACAATCCCAGTCGGTGACGCAGGTTCATATCAAACGGATCGAATCACTCATGTTCTGGCAAAAACTTAACTCTTTTTTTTTTTACTAACACTAAGGGGATGCCCCCTATAATTGCAATGTACTGTGTTAGCGATAGGAAGGAAGGTTATTGGAGGGGGGGAAGAGGGAGTAGTGTTTGTTGACGTTGGCCTTGAATTTGATAGGCAGGAAAAACACTTGCAGGAAGATTATTCCACAAAACGAACAGTCCAATCTCCCACTGTGCAACGACGGCTAAGGCAATGCCTTTGGAATATTACTTCTTCGCCATATTGAGACTCCAACCGTTCGTTTCGTATCAGTTGAAAAGTGACAGTAAACAAAACATAGTGAGAATAATGGGATGTGATACGGCCACAACCAAATATGCAGTATTCCTCTCCAATACGATATGTGCGGTAAGATGTTGGTCAAAAACTATTTCGACCAGTTTTGAGGCATTCCAGTCGTCAACTTTGTGTGTATTTACAGAAAAGTTTGATTAAAAATAGTTTCTGTTTTTAAACTGATGATACGTTATCACAAAACAAACACAAACTAGGCCATAAAGTGCAAAAGAAAGCCCAAAGGTGTTAAAAATATGCTAAGACATTTGGACGTTTAGTTGGGTATTAACCTTTTGTCAAGACACATTAAATTAATTTGGGATTTTTTTAAAAGCGGAACAAAACGGGGAAAATGGGTTGTGCTACAGCGACAATTAAATATACAGTTTTTCTATTCAACACCTTGTGTGCGGTAAGCTTTTAAAATTAAATTTAGTTCGTCGTCTAAATTTGGCAGCAAGTGTTTCAAAATGTGAATCAGAACCGAGATGTTTTGTCCGATCTATAAATCGATTTTGTTTAAAAAATAAAAATGAATTGAGTTTTTCATCCGCTAAAAGTCCTTAGAGAACTTTTCAAAATAATGATCAGTGTATCTTAAAGTTTCCACGGCCGAATCTTCTACGTTATTTGGAGTAAATCATATCAAGATAATTGTTGCGAACCATGTAATCCCCCTTAAAAAGTGTTTCTATTGAAACCCTTTCTATTGTTAAATTTAAATAAAACAACAATTGATAAGAACCTTTTTATGGTTGACAATCTTTCCAGTTTTGTTTGTAAACATTTTAGTTATCGATTCAAAAGATGCACATCCAATTTATTTCATTTCCTTCTATTGTTAAATGCAACGCTTTTGAAATAATTGATATTAATCCACAAGAATTCTTCTCTCTTGAAAACAAAAAACCTTCAAACGGCTGTAAATTCTGACTCAATTAATATTTTTTTTTATCAAATTTTACTGACGTGTTATCTAGACTACTCCCAGAAATCGAACAAGTGAAAAATAAGTTAAAACACATGTTATTGTGAGCGCAGATAAGCCTTGAACAAGAGCAGGTAATGCTTAGATACAGATAACGTAGATTTTTGAGGTGTTTTATAAGCATTTGCCCAAAAGTCTAAGATAATCACAAATGTAAGTCTAATCTGATCACAAATTTCGAGTACTCCACCTATTGGGTCGCCCAAGTTAAGTCAGGTACAAGAAAACAAGGAGAATACCCGGGTTTAACACAAATGAGCTGAGTAAGCTAGTTGGGGGTCATCACAGGACACTCTAGCCTAAGGGCACACCTATTTAGGATAGGATGTTCCGAGAACGATGAATGTAGGGCATGCGCAGAGACAGCGGAAAACTTCCTGTGTCAGTGCCCCGCTTTCTCGCAGATCAGGAAAATCCAATTAGGAGAGGACACCTTAGACGACCTGTCGGTCGTCAATGGAATGGACATAATGAATTTAAGAAACTTTATAGAGGGAACCGAATTCCTAACATTAAAAAGGGGGCAGGAAATCTAAAGAAGAAGACAGGAGCGCACAAAAGGCCGAATTACTGGCCTAGGTGTATGTCATCGACATGAGACGGTCATTCGTATATGACCGATCCTTCGTTTCAACCTAACCTAACCTAAATTGTGCGGAACAAAAATTGTAAAATAATTTCCAACATAAGTATTTGGATTTATATTTTATGAAAGAATATGTGAAACTCAGCACCCAAAAACAAGTGGTTCAGAGCCCTAAAAAAGTGAACACACCCACTGACATTCCATGATTCCAAATATTATAGAAAGGTGAGCATGGCTCTAAGTGGATCCACTCACTCTAATAAAACTATAAAAATTCTTGCTATAAATCTGATTTACCACTCATTTACTTATGTTTAGAAAATGTTCCACCACATGAGTCACGGCAGCGAGTAATGTTCCGTTTAAAATTTCCATTGAATTTGTGGTAAATTCTGAGAAGTTGCTATGGAATTTCTATTGACTGAATGACGTATCAGAGTACGTGTGAATTACACATTTGTAGGTATTTTTGTATCACTCTATTTGTCCATTTGTGTGTGGGGTAGGTCATGACAATTTATTGGCGATTTTACACTTTTATTAGAAGTTATTTGCCGGTATTTGCCCTTGAAACAAATATGTGCATTTTTTGTTATTTACAAGGGAAGCCACAATCATGTGTGAATAGGGAATTCAGTTTGGTTTTCGGTTTCTTTGAAAATTCCATCGGTTGTTAAGATATTTGATAAGACAACAATTTATTTTTGCACAGTGGTCATATGACTTTTGGGGAATTTTGTGACAGGTTTAAATGTAAATGTGATACTTACTTATTTCCCGTAACATTCCATGAAGGAACTGACGGGGAACTTCACTCGACTCTGTACTGTGCACGATATAATTTGTATACTCAATGGCGGGGACCTACTGTTTTAAGCCGGCTCCGAACGGCTGATACTTTCCTAGAGAAGTTTTTCAAGGCTAAGCCATTTCTTTCTTACGACTTTAGGGGTGGAAACAGCGGCTGAAAAAATGTTTGATGGTCTTATCCATGAAAAATAATACTGAATTCAATTCCATAGAGCGACGAATATCCAAGCATTCGTTCACATATTCAACGTTCGGTTCTTTGGAACTATTAACATTGACCTTAGTGATGCCTAATTTAGAGGCTTCTGTTCTGAAGTCTCCTTCAAATTATTAACTCACTTTCTGGCTGTATGCAGTTGGAATTTGTGGTAATGCTCATCCCCATTTGCACCTACTGCCCATAAAGTAAAAGTCTTTCAGTATCTGAAAGTGATATTTGCTTAAAAGACTTTATATTAATTAAATTTAAGCCGATAAAAATTATTTTACACAATAAAATGTTCAGTATTTTAATTGATGGGAAATTCACAGCAGCAACAACAACTACAGCCCATACCATTTCCAATCGTAATTGAGTATCGGACCATAGAAAAATAAAATTGTTGAAACCCAATTTGCAGAAGATAAGACTGTGTTTCTTCGTTAAAATTCGATAAGCATTTCGTTGTGAAGAACTTTAAACTTGCGTCATAAACTCCGAAATGTTACTCACCGCTGCTGTTCACCGTAGCGTTAATTACGTGAATGTTAGATAGATTTTGGTTGGTTACAAAACACAAAAACCAATTGCAATAGAATTTTACCCGAGACTGAGCAAATGCGTTTTGTTCGATCCCAGTACAATTTTACAAATTGGAAGAATCGCAGTCTTGTCAAATGTCGATCTCCTACAAAATGGTTTTATATTCGTGGTAACAAATTAGGTACACTGAGTTGGGTATATTACTCCGAAAACGCAGAATAAGCCCTTTATTTTTTGATTTTATTTAACTAACACTCGGAGATGCTCCCTATAAATGCCATGAATTGTATTAGCGATGGGAAATAAGGGTATTAGTAGGAATGCGTAAAGCATCTTGACATTTATCTTGTGACAGCGCTCCCATAAAAACAGCAGCTTTAATATGAATTGGACACTGAAAGTCACAATTAAGGAACATACAAAGGTGGGTCAAAATAAATCACCCTGCGCAAAATTAATCACCCTATGCAAATGGCGTCTTTCACTCAAAATCATTTTATTTTAATAAAAAACGTATTCAAAAATTGTATGGACCAAATGGACCATCTGTTGTTAGTTTTAGTTGGACAACAACCGGAAATCAGGACTCCGTTCCAATTGTCTATGTTTTTTTGATGAACTATCTCAGAGGTGGCCAAAGATGTCTCACCAAAACAATTAGAGCTTCCCGAAGAAGAAGAATTTGTATTTTGTTTTCAGTCCAACGTATCCGGGGGTATCTTCTCGAAAGGATGCATATCCTCCACAAATGGAGGATTGGAATCCATGAAATCCAAAAACTAAAAAATTCTTACAAAATTAAATTTTCAGGAAAATAACATTTTGACTTATTGTAGTGACCCCTCTGTTTAAAAAATTTCAAAGTTTCTGTTTCTGAATGAATTGGTCGTTTTCCATTTCAGTTGCTCGGCATCGGCACAGTTGTGGTCAACTCTTTGGCATTGCAAAATTTCAGCGATGAAGGACGCATGATCTGTATCTTCTTGATTGTCTTGGGATCAATTGTCTTTCTTGTTTCCTTCTTTGGCTGCTGTGGTGCGATACGGGAAAATATCGGCTTGACCTGGACGGTAAGTAACTCATAACCATCACTGGAGCGGGTCAATCTGAACAAATGATTTCCTCTTGCAGTATGCCGCCTTCATGGTGATTTTGTTGGTCGGTAATGCGGTTCTTCACTTCGGTTATCTGGCTCACATCGATGGCGAGACCAAGGCCCGCAAGGACATTGATATGGCCTGGTATGTGCAATTGAATGGCACCGATGCCATGTCTCAAATTCAAATTCCCGTAAGTCAATGGACTTCTATTCAATGTCCCTAAACAATGAACTGTTTCCTTTCAATAGCTTGGTTGCTGCGGCAAGATGAATTCGACCGATTACACCAATGCCAATTTAACCATTCCGAACAGTTGTTACATGGATGGCAATGTCGGCAATGCGACCGCCATCTACCCGGACGGGTGTCTGAACAAACTAATTGCAGTATATGAGGCTGCCGAACACTGGGTTACCATCTTCAGTTGGTCCACACTCAGTGTAGAGGTAAGGTTTTTCTTTTGTTTTGTGGAATTGGAATTCTAATTCGCTGTTGTATTCTTTTCGTAATATAGTGTGTGGCATTTATCGCAGCTTGCATATTGGCCATTACATTCCGTAATCAACAACGCAGATCTAGATACTAAGCCCGAAGAAAAGTGTCTGTTGCAGCGAATGTTTGTTTTATTTATTTGGAACTATTTTGTAATAAATATTTTTTATTCCATTTCCATTAATTCTATTTGTACAGATGTGTTGAGATCTATTGCCTATAACTGTATAGAAATGGCAAACAAAATGAAAATAAAGGCGTAACGGCAAAAAAAAAATTTAATTTTTTAAATACTTTTTTCAGTAGACGCCGCCTTCGACGGGTTGCCTAAACACAAGAATATTTTGCTGTAGTTTTTTGAAAAGTATTAAAACCGAACCGAATTATTCAATCTCGACAAACGGAATACAAACTTAATATACACTGGACCCGATTTACACGATGACTTTTTGTTTGATTTTAAAATCATGATTTGATTTTAAAATCAAGTTTGTACGTGGAAGGTGTAGGGAAAATAGAACAGAAGGACTAAGATGAAGAAGCAAAAAAGCTGCTAGAGGACAGAAATAACAGGGAACTAAATATGGAATATATGCAGGCAATTTTTTACCGAACGAATAAAAATTATAATCTGTTGCTTTTGTTGTAAATGATTTTCCAACAAGAGGTGTTAGTTCGAATCACCCCGTGTTTCGGTAGCTGTCACCTATGAAGCTTTTATTCATTGACATTTGACAAGTAGAAACTACGCCATTACTAAAAATGGATCGATGGACACGCCTCAACAACGTATTGAAATTATTAAAATTCACTACAAAAATGGTGAAAATATTCACAGTCACAGTTCGCAAAACTAAAGCGTTTTTGGGTCGCCGTGAAGCACCTGGTCGGACCGCAATACAGAAATTGGTGGACAAATTCGAGCTGTTGGGGGAAGTTAGTGATGTGAAGAATAAAACCCGTGCACGTCGCTCAAGAACAACTGAGAATATTGCTGCTGTAGCCCAACGTGTTGAAGAAAACCCAGTTTGGTCCATTCCTTGTCATTCTTTGGAATTGGGCATTTCACACATGTAATTACACCGTCTTTTGCATAAAGACTTGGGTTTGAAGGCTTATAAAGTTCAGTTCAAGAGTTATTTTTGAGAAGCCTCTCCATCCTCATCGTGTGACTGGGGAGATTGGACCTAACTTTTTCGAAAATGAGGTTGGATCAACAGTTACGGTGATTAATGATTTTTTATGGTCGAAGTTGGATGATATTGATCTGGACAACGTTTACTTTCAACAACATGGCGCTACGTGCGATACAAGCAACGAAACCATTGATCTTTTACGGGAAAAGTTTCCGGACCGTGTTATCTCTCGAAGAGGTGATCACAATTGGCCACCGACATCTTGTGATTTAACACCTAGCGACTTCTTGCTTTGGGGCCACGTGAAAGATAAGGTCTACGCCAACAGCCCAGCGTCGATTCAAGACCTCAAAGACGGAATTCGTGAGGCTATCGAGGAAATAGGGTAGCCAACTTTGCGATTTGGTTATGGAAAATTTCATGAAAAGGATAGGGTCCTGTAAGCGTGGTCGTGGTGGCCATTTTGTCTGATGTTATTTTTCATTACTGACGGCATACCTTCCTCTTTGTTATAAAACAAACATCCGATCATTTATCTAAAAAAAGTTTTTTTTTTTTTAATATCAAGGATACAACTTTTTTTTTTTAATTTTGCAAAAATTTGTTATTAGAATTGTTTACTTATCAACGTTTGACCTTCTGTTAATAGACAACGAAAATTAAAAAAACATTTGCTAATCCCACATTTGCAAGCAAAATATTAAAAAAAAACTACTGAACCAATTTTATTGAAATTGAAACACAAGAGCTTAAGAAGTTATCTGTTATCTTATCTTAAAATTTCTCTATTGGTTCAGTAGTTACGATTCGGAACCACTGTGCGTCATCTGGTTTCTAACCTTAGAACGTTTCGCCGTAATACGCAGATATATCCAAGGACTCTCATCCTTTCATTGTCAAATGACCGTTTGACACACTATAGTGAAAATTCGTTCTTCAGCCGAACGGGGGGAATGATCTTCCAGCGCCAATAAATACTACTCCCTCCAATACCCGTATTTTCCGTCACTAACACAGTGCATGACATTTATAGGGAGAGTTTATCAAATAAAACAAAAGTTTTGCACAAAATTTTAATTACAAAAAAAGCCTTTTCAAAAAGTTTTAATTATAATAAAAGCTTTTTCAAAAAGTTTTAATTATAAAAAAGTTCAGCCTAATTTTGTTGTCCTTGTTGAACTGTTTCTTGTACATTATGGTCTGCGATAAATACAAAGTATACAATAGATGAGATGGAAGGCGTTAATCTTTTTAAATATGTCCCTATTTAGTATTAGCCTGGTCTTATATATATGATTTTCAAGCACATTGGTGCGTGCTTTCAACAGTTCATGATACCAATTATTTAAATGTATTCCTTTCACCGGAGACTCGGCCTTCCCTGTCTGCGCCTTCCGTGGAAGTTGTCATCCAACGCCTTTGATTAATTCGACTATGGTCGGAGACGAGGTGGAGATAGTTTTCTAAAACCTTGACGCTGCCGTCCTCCTCCATAACTCTACCATAACTTTTCACTTTTCTAGTTACTATTCAAGTCAACGACATGCGGCTTTATTAAGTTGCGGTTTTTTCTTAATATTTTCTCCAGCATACTGTTGTCTAAATTACACGATGAACTGTCACTATCGTTGAGAATGGTGTATGGTTCGGATATGTTGCTTCCTTTATTTGTAAAGGTTTTACCAAAAATAAAAAAAAATATATATTCACGTGTTGGAACTCCAAATCAGCATATTTTCGTTGAAGTGACTCCATCTTCAGTAGCAAATGTGAGGAGGCGACTATTCTCAAACATTGGAGAAGTTACCTTTTCCAATTACACTGTGGAACAAATTTAGGTTAGCAAAAGTTAGGACGATTCTGAGAGTGAGGGATGAACATATGGGCTAACTTAGAAGACCCGTATCGCGGCGTTTGTTTATGTTAGTTCGAATTTTTTTTTAATCGACCATCGAACTTTGCCGTCAAATGACGATTTTCAGCATATTGTTTATATGGTTTTTTTTGGCTATAACTCGTCGACTAATTGATATTTTTTATACGTAAAAGCCAACAATTAAATTTTTTAAAAAATTTATTTATAAAATTTTTGTGGTGCTTATGAAGCAAAATGTTGGAAAAAATTTTTTTTTTCATGCTTTTTGACAATATTTTCCACAAAACTTTTTGCTTTCTGTTTGATCTATAATATGCTTATTCAATAAATTTCATTTGAAAAGAAAACAATCATAATACAAAACTTGCGTTTTCCAGCTTAATTCATTTACTTCTCATTTTTTATGTATCAATATTATTCAGTGTTGGTTTTGAAGAAACATTGAAAAAGAAATTAATAAAACATGTAAAAAAATATAATTTTGAAATGTTAGTTATGAATAGTTTTAAGTAAAAAAATTAAATTAATGATTTGGCCAGTTGCCGTTGCTGACGGCTTTGGACCAACATCACTGCTCTCTCTAATATCTTGGACATCGTCATCAGCAAGGTCGATAATTTCGTCAAACAGATATTCTGGAATTTCATCTTTGTCTTCCCCTTCTTCATCTTCTTCAAATGTGTTTTTATACCACCAACAAATTTCAGCGAGTATTGCATCTGGAGATTTCTTTCCTCTGTACCTGTTCACTCTGACAAAGATATTAGAAACATCTAGGAATTCAAAATATGCACACTCTATAGTTACCGTATTTCAAATGTAAGCGCAGTTTGCTGATAACGTTCACCTTACTCATCAGATTCAGTTGGCAACTGTTGAGCGAGTTGATCAAGATGCTGATGCAAGAAATGCATTCCAAGTTTAATGTGGAGCCACGGCAACAAAATTTTCATTTCAGGAACAAGACTTTCGTGTAGCCTATTGTCTTTAGGCCATTTTCGTCCAATGCGACCATTCCAGTTATGCTCTTTGTACTGGTTTCTCCCTTTAATACCTTCTCCGTATCGGCAATACCAATCGCACAAAAACACGGATATTTTGGACGGCCAGAGGCTGTTAAGCCTGTAATCAATGAAACTATTTTGAGGTTGCAGCAAATGGTCTACTGGTGTTCGTTATATTTGACTACTTCTAGAATGTGTTTCAAATTATCAAAATGTTCACTAGTGTCAGTGCTGTACGCATTCTATTTGTCTTGTGCAAAAGCACAACTTTCAAGCTGATTAGTGAACTATCGATGAATAAACGCCAATCATCTTTTTTATAGGTTAAACCTATCGTGTTCATTAACTTTTCAATATCGTTGCAATAATCAAAATTTTTGGCATAATTCACATTGAAGAACTTTTCTACTCTTTTTGGCATTTTCGATATCCTGTTACTTTGGTACCTTTCGCCAGCAAATTATTTCCTTTCAAAAATGAAGCCAGTAGTTTTGATTTTTTTTCCGCTTCAAACACAAATTCCATCCAATTTGTTTTTTGTGATTAGGATTACTAGGAAATACATGGATGCAGCAGCGGCGGTTGTCTGTTTGAAGATCAATACATCGGTATGTTGGTACTAGAACGAATTCTGGGTGTGGTAATTGGACAATGGGTCTACTCATATGTTTTATTCTTTGCTTTCCGTCTATTCAAAGTTTTATGGTAATTGATACATCCATAGCAATTTTCTTCTCCAAGCTTAAAGCGACACATTTCTATTATTGACATAATTACATGTGATTCAAGTGATACCTGTATTTCTATCACCCTGTATTAAAAGGTATGTATTAATCTTCAAATTAGTTTATTCTTCAAATAATTACTACATAGATTTAGTTGTCTGTTGAACACACAACTGCTAAGTGAACATGTGTTTACAAATGTAGGTCGATATATGAATATATATATATATATAACCTGAAATTAAATCTGAGACTCCTGCAAATGTGCAGAAGCCTGAATGGCATGTGTGCAAAGGAGAAGTGTATTATTTTCCAAAGTAACAGAAATGGGAAGGCCGCATATGTATTACACCGTGTTACAAAAAATAAATTTTTTTCTGTCCTATGAACCAAATGCACATATTCGGAAAGAGGGGAAAAAATAAAAATACACGTGTATCGGCGATTTTCATCTACACTCGTAGTGGCCTGTGTGAAAGCCTTGCGACCGATTAACCCTTTTTCAGTGATCCAATCGAGTTGATTTTTTGCAGGCAGACTCGTGGAAATGTCTATATCACGTCAAATTTTTTAAAAAATAGATTTTTTCAATTCTCAGATTTTCCTAATTTTTTTTTTAAATGGTTATCGTTTTTTTTAAGATTTCAGTTCAAAAAACATTTTTTTTCGTAACGCTTAAGTAGTTTAAAAATTTGGAGTCTCTTCAAGTTATGCTAAGAAAAGTGAAAAAATATTTTTTTTTCGAACTAAACTTTCTGCAAACATCGACTCAGATTAGCATAGGTGGACAGGCGTCGAAGAATCTCCATTCACAACCTACATCCAATGCCTACTCCACGAAGCTAAACCAATTGCTCCTCGCCAAGACTTCCCCACCCGATAACATCACCGGTCAATAGAAACACATACTCGACTCCATCACAAAATAAAGAAATTACCGGGAGTTGGGGAGGGAGGAGAATCTGTTCCGATCAATGCTGCCTTATTTTCTGCTTAAAACTTCTTTTCAGTAAACGCTCTGTTTGGGCTAGACAGCATTGTCTTTGAAACTAAGTTTGCATTATTTCCAAACGTTGTTCAGGCGTAAAGCAATTCATTTCGTTCCACGAAAATATGAAACTGACTTTCGGTCAAAATTTGGAGTGGCAGAAACTGTCACCTTCTTAAAATAATAAAATATTGTGGTCGGTTGGCAAAAAAGATTTTATACGGCCCATGACCCGTATAAAAAATCATGATTTTCAAGTTTGTTGGCATGAGGCCGCAATCATCTCTACACCTTTCATCTACAAATCTGAAAATCATGATTTTAAAATCAAACAAAAAGTCATCGTGTAAATCGTTTATATGTCTCATGAGCTCATACAGAAATTCTACTAATTATTTGTCTAAGTAAAATTCTTCTAATCGTAGTCACCTGGTCACCTTTGTTATCCACATACTGCACTATTGCTTTTGCCATACGGATTCTATTGATTGCCTATATGATGGAAATTATTATAATATCGTTAGGATTCTTTGTTCCAATTGTTCATAGCTTTTGTTCATTTGTATTGTTGTTGCTGTTTGTCTCCTGTCTCCTGTCTACTCGTCAAAACATGTGAACACGTTTTTTGCAGTCACAACTCTTTGCTCCGGTATTTGAGCGACACTGCCAAATGTTTAATTTCATTTGGCTTCAAACCTTAGTCCACATCATAAATCCATCCGTGTAAACCACGAAAAGCGAATCAAAATCGAAAAAAAAACAAAAAAAAATACCAAAAATTTGGTGAATTTGTGAATAATCCGCAGGAGAACGTAAAAAAGGATATGAACCGCATACAGCTGTGAGTATGAGTCAGTGAAATATTCAAATTGTAACTCCAGCTGACAGGTAAAGGGGTGAACAATCCACAAGTCGTTAAACGAATTTTGGCGCATTTCCTGCGAACCAAAAAAAAAAAAATAAAATAATGTCAGACATCAACAGCGTTCATTCACACATGCGGGTGATGTGGGTGATTAAGAGTTCTTAGAAATGTAAGCAAACTTTTGTGGCCAATAAAAGTTTGTGAAAACGTTTATAAATAAAACCGCTTGCATTAGAGCTCAATTAGTTGGAACAAAAGTGTTAGACCCACAACGTGCTCCTTTCATTCCTGTCAGACTAAAAGTTTTCTCTTTCAACCATTTCGATATGTGTTTCATTTAGCACACATTCGGTGAATGTAAGTTGGCCGCCCGAACTATTTTTAGCAATAAAAGAGTGAACCTACCCACATACTACGAATTATTTATTTAAAAGACAGAAAAATAAACTAAACTAAATAATAATTGTTTCTCGGAATGGTGTAATGGATTTTGTCGTGCATGAACTTGAACTAAACTGCAATAAATTGAAATCAATAAGTGTATTATTTTATTGAAAAGTTTTTCAATAATATTCTATTACAAGTGCTCGTCCACACTACATGAGAGTATGAAGGATATCGTGCCTGAACAAATAAATGGAGAATTGCCAGTAGTCATCAACAATATTTCGGAACTGCAACACAATCAGGGGCGTCCTACCTATTTAGTAGCATTTCTTGTGGCCTAATTGCATTGGCAAACTGTAAGAGGCGTTGCACGGTGGACGAATACAAGAAGAACAAAAACAGCAATGAAAACCCATTGTTTTTGCAAAGCCGACGATGATTTGTGAGCAGCATTTCGAATTTCATTTTTTAGTGTAAAGATATTGTCAGTTCACGCATGATTCGTGACATGTGTCAAATTAAAAAAAATGTTTAGTTTGCCATGTGCAGGATGATGGCACCGCCACTTTCGAAAAAAGGGAAGTTGTGGTAAATTGTGCTAGCTGATATTTCGAAAATACGAAAAAAATGCCACAGCAACGACTTTGCTTTTTTTTGAAAAAAAAAGTCGTGCTGGTGAATTCATGATTGTGCCATTGTTTTTTTGAAAACTAAAATTTGTGCTGAATAGAGAATTGGACCTAGATAGCTGTGCCTCAATTCTCAGTTTGATGGAAAGGGAAAAAACTTGCTCGTACTAGGTATATATTTTTGAGTTTTTCGTATTTTGATATTTTGAATGCCAATTGTGTTTGAGGCATGTTCAAAAGGGAATCATAAAAATAGCTGTAAATGAAATTGTCTAGTGTGAATCGGGTCTTACATAAAATAAAAATGAAAAAATTCGAATAAATGTTCTCTTTTCCAAGGTGGGGAAACAATGTAAGTACTTCCATAAAGTCTCCGGAAGTCGAACTTTTCTACGGGTTAATTCTGGTTCTAGTTATGGAAGTTTGGCTGTACTCAAATGGCATTACTGGATAGGGCTCATCTGGCACTACTTTATCTTCACTCACTTTTTATCTAAACCGAATATGTCTTTAGGTTACGTTAGGTTAGGTTGAATGGAGGATGGGTCATGTACCATGACCGTCTCATGTCGCTGACATACACCTAGGCCCTAGGTCCCCTCTATAAAGCTCCTTAAATTGCTTATGTCTATTGATTTGACGACCGATAGGTCAGCTAAGGTGTCCTCTCCTATCTGGACTTTCCTGGCCTGCGAGAAAGCTGGGCACTGGCACAGGAAGTGTTCCACCGCCACGGCGTCCTCTCCGCATGCCTTACCTTCGTCACTTTCGGAACATCCTATCCTAAATAGTTGTGCCCTTTGGCTAGTGTGTCCTGTGATGACCCCAACTAGCTTACTCAGTTCATTTTTGTTAAACCCGAGTATTCTCTTTGCTTTCTTGTAATCGAGGTTTCCCCAAGTTTCCTTTGTGGTTGTTCCGACCTGTTCCTCTTGCCACCTTAAGGCATGGGTCGTCTTCATCCATTCCCTCAACTCCTTTTTTTTCTCTAGAAAAGGTTTAGACAGTTGCAGAGTATTTTTGTCGGATTCCCTTCCCATTTTAGCCAGTTCGTCAGCCCTGACATTGCCTGGAAACCCTTGGTGGCCTGGTATCCAGTTTAGAACTATGTCGTTATTTCTCGATACGTCATTTTTCGTTTCCTTACGGTACATGAGTGTCCTTGAATTGACATTATCATCTCTGAGGGATCTAATTTCGTTTTGACTGTCTGTGAAAATACAGATAGTTTTTCCTGTGACCCTATTCCGCAGGAATATGTCTTTAAATAAATCTTTTTTTTTTTTTGGAAAATCTTTGCATAATTCAAGGAGTTTCTTAAAAAATGGCTATAACTTTGCCAATAATCAAAATTTTTGAAATCGTAACCCTGCCAATACTCGTACAACTTATTTCTTTCCAGTTGAGTGCACACATTGTCTTCGAAACAAAAGAAATTAATCGAAAATCTGCTGAAAAAACTGAGGGTCTACATGTACATGTGCATGTTCATTTGAAAAATGCCGTCGCAAGGGTAACTTCTCGCAACAATTGTTGCCGTCCGTCGCAGTAAACGAAAACACAATGTTGTCCTAAACCATACATTGTCAAAGCATTTGGGGAAAAGTTTCTCTTCATAAATTTGTCAACATTTTGTTTTTGCACTTCACAACACATTTAAAGAATTCTTTGTTGACAATAACGCACAAAATTTAACTTTTTTGAATACGAAAAAACAGTCAAAACACAATAAAATTGCTCTAACATTCGTTACTGTAAAGAAATGTTGATGTGTTGAATTTTTCGAACGATCACTATCCCGCGTAATGGCTGGGTAAGTTGTGCTGCCTAGCATGGACAAATTCTAACTTTAACGGTTTTGCAAAAAATCTTTTTTTTTTATTCTTTTCAACTTTGGTCTGTAACAAAATTTGTTCGTAAAGTTACGTCCATTTTATGGTCGTTACTATAGACCCTCCAAACCGACTATCCCTGTCATTGTGTCCAAATTTTGCACCAGTTTTACATCCGCAATATGCAAATTGTTATTCCACGACCTGCCAGATTTTACGTTTCATTCAAAATATAACAGGGGACATGGGTCTAAAGACGCTGGAGAAATATCACATTCGACAAATTTTCTTCTGTCACAAACCTAATTTTTGGCTCAGTTTGTTCAAGAGCTTGCAATCTACAATGGCGTTAACTGGGAATTACTTGGAAATATGCTAACGGAAATCTTATAACATTTCATTACATCGGCGACACTGCACATGAAAGAATCGATTTATTGGCCCAACAATTTCCCGACATGAAATTCTGATGTCTACTAAACAGCGAGATGTCTCTGTTTGGGGTTTTGTGAAATGTCTGGTCTAGGCAAAAAGATCAGAAATTCTTTTTAGATCTCAAGAACGAGATCGTGGAATTCGTGAAATAGATCCAAATTTTTTGTCAAAATCTCATCAAAGCATTCAGAAAATAAACAGGGTCCTGTGATCCTGGATCAGCCTCTGTGGACCGTCTCCGTTTGCATAGTCGAAAGTCGCAGGGTTTTTTTTTGTCGAAGTTCCAGCCGGTGAAATCGTTGTACATGGATATTTTCATACGGCTCACTATTTACTCGCCGTTGACGCTTAAAGGTCTTTACTGCGTCAGCGTCTTCTGCTTGCGGAAATATATATGTTTGAGAGCAGATCCCAAAGAAGAGATACTTACGTTGCCACTCTTCGGAGCTATCGTAGATGAATTAATGTCTAAGGATTCATTTGTGACTTGAATACTCTTAAATAAATCACATATGCATGTGATGTCTATTACATTCCTCACAAAATAATAGTTTTTCATTTCAGCACTTTGTATTTAAATATAATATTGATTATATGCATAAGATGATGGGTATATTAGGAGACCTCACGAAAAACATTATAAATTAAATCATCAAGCGCCAAAAAGAAAAATTCACTGGAAAGTATATGATTATAATACAATTAAACAAAATAAAACACATATACATTTTTTTTTTCATGATATTTCTTTTTATTATAAAGTTTGAACGTTGACATTATGTGTGAAACACTACATCACTTAAATGACCACCACGCGAAGTGTTGCAAGCATTGATTCTTTGAGGAAATTTTGGACATAACTTGACGAATGTTGGTTCTTAAGTGCTCATGAGAAAAAGGTTTATCTGCATAAACACGGTCTTTCGCATAGCCCCACCAAAAAACGTCTAATGGTGTCAAATCGCATGATCTTGGTGGCCAGTTGATGTCGCCACGATGAGAAATTAAGCGGCCAGTAAATGTCTCTTGCAATAAAGCCATATTCGCTCGAGTTGTGTGGCATGTGGCACCGTCTTGTTGAAACCACATATTATCCAAGTCGTATTCTTCAATAGCAGGCAACAAAAGTCGGTTATCATACGACCGTAACGCTCCGAATTGACGGTGACAGTCGTTCCCTAGCCGGACCAAAGAGCGCACCAAACAGTGACTTTTTGGGGATGTAATGGCCCCTCTTCAATTACTTGAGGATTCTCAGAAACCCAAATACGACAATTGTGTTTATTAACATACCCATCGAGTGAGAAATGTGCTTCATAACCATAAACTCCTCTAAAAGCACGATATGTGGCTGTGACAGAATCGCCAGTTTTGTAGTAGGTTTTCATAATTTTTACACGTTATGTGATAGTTAAGCGATCCATTTTCGTCAACTGTCAGACTTCCAACTGAAAAGAAAAAAATTGGTTTAACAACTTAGTTCATCTTATTCTCTAGTTTATTGTTATTAAGCGTAGAGACAAAAAAATGCTGCAAATACACACTAATTCGCACTCAAATGTACTTTGTTGAATTCAATAAGTTTGTCGTCTGTTTTTCCCAAACACGCTATTGCTTATACACAAATACGTAATATTAATAGCAAATACGTTATATTTACATCCAAATAAGCTTTGTCTAGAAGAAAATAAGCATTACTTGCTACAAAGTCCAAACATGCGTTTTACTTGTGTGTAATCAGTTAAAAAAGACAGATTTTTTAGCGGGTAGCAAATCAAGGTTACAGATTGGAAGGTTTACATATTGTAAAATACAACGATCCATGAGTTGACTATTTAAAAAATAATTTAAAATATTTGTGGATTGGATATTGGAAAGATCGGATTAAAATAGGGCCAAAGTAAAGGTTTTTAAATTAAAAAAAAATATATTAGTTTTTGAAAAATGCTGGGGTTTAATTCGCCCATCCGTAATTACATTACCAACTATATATTTTGGAATTTGTTTGCTGAAATTTGTTAAAATGGTACGGGTATTAACATTAGGCGAGCTTTATTTTCAAATCTTTACAGCGCCAATTGTATTGAGGCAACCTAATGTCCGTATTAACGAGTGCATTTCAGATATTTCACTCCACAAAAAAAAATAGAATGAAATATGTGAAATAGATCATTTCTATGCACGCAAACCCACAAAGTTTGCGAAAAAATCGGCGTAAAAATCAACAAACTTTAGGTGAGACATACAGACGACACGCCGCACACACCAGTCTGTCTGCATGAAGAGTACGAAAACGCTCATAAAAAGTGAATGTGGCGGCACCTAAGTTACGGGTTATAGGCGGTTACAGCAACATGAACTGTCAATAAATAAATTTGTGGGAGTCGTAACAATTTGCCACAGCAAAATATCAACACATATTGCGATATCGAGTCAGTTGACGAATATGTCGTCGCCTATTGGTACATCTAATGTGATATGGCGCTAAACCATGCGAACCCATAGCGCCACGTTGGATCTATGTCGACTTCATAAATATAAATATTTGATGTAGAATCAATAAATCCAAGCAAAGGACTTATAGGTTATGATGGATAGGAGCTATGGATCGACACGAACAAAAATCAGACCCACTTACTACGAAAACAAATTAGGCAATTGGTATAAGAAATCGACTTTTCATTTAAGATTTTTTTAGCTTGCTGGAACCTTATTCTGCCCCACCACATGATCGATACGTTAGAATAATATAAACGGGGTTTCCATCCAAACGGCTGATTTAATTTTGTTACATGACAGCGCATTTTCTTATGTTCCATTGAATTCATATCCCAGGGGTGAAATTAGCCAGACCTCCTCACAAAAATACCTTCTTAAGGCCTTCCATCCTTCCCAGAACCCATTGCTCAGGGGATGCCCTCTATAAACGCAATGCAGTGTATTAGCAATCGGAAATATGGATATCGGAGGGAGTTATTGTTTTACGGTCTTTTAAATAGGCCTTCCACAAGGGTTTCTGTACATAGGAAAAATGACATACTGCCATGTGGCTTTTGCATGTAGGCCTGCCAGAAGATTTACAAATTCCCTGCTCATTCCAGAAGTCTTGTCCGAAGAAATTCTCTTTATAATTCGAATACTTCAATAAATCGTCCCCTCAGAATATGGTTTTATTGCAGACGACATATTCCTGTGTGTCTTCCAGTCGATGGTATTTGGGAAGGCCTTGTTATTTCCAATTAGAAAGATCGAATAAACATTCCAACATCCCTTCCTATAGAAGGCGTTCTACTAGGCCTGGCTGGTGTAGTTAGAACGTGCACATATGTACAAGAGATGATGATATCACAGATTTTGGTTCTACAGCAAAGCGCAGATAGTAGGTTCAAATTAATAATTGAAATACATTTTTGTAAGGTGAAAAGCTCTCTGGAGATTTTCCAACACATGAACTGGACTTACATCATTTACTTGACCCTGCAACCTGTTTTTGGTCTTGGGTAGTGATTGGTCTACTAAGTGATTTCCAACCATCCAAGAGCCCTGTCCAGTTCCCGATTGCCAATATATTCATGTCTTATTTCACGGGAGTCTCGTTCTTGCCTTATTTCGTTGTCGTCTACCGCCATTCTGGCTGGGACTCTAGGCCAAACAAATAACTTTTGTTTTTGAGCCATTTTCATTTTGAATAACTGAAAACTCGAATCGTGAACATGTTCCCAACTTTCTTCCAGAAGCCTACAATATTTTGCTCAAAACGTATTCATGAAATCACCAAAATGAGGTGGGAATAGTAGAAACTTTCATAAATTATTTAAGAGATTTTTCCAAAATGCAAAATGGCAAAAAAAAATATATAATATATAATTGAGAATTTTTCATGATTTTTAGGTAATTTTTAATTTTTGGGGCATTTTTCATATGAAAATTTAACCAAGGACATTTTTTCCAATTGTTTAATATTGGGGACTAGCTGACCCGGTCCGCGTTGCTGGCCCTGAGCAAACATTAGTGTTGTATTACACATATTTATATAGGAAAGGGGAGTTTTTATCCCTTTTGCCATTTTCACCCCCTAAATGTAGATAAATCCAAACAATGTGTAGCCTATGTTACTCGCTGGGTTATTCGGAAGATTCCCTGAAAATTTCATCAAAATCGGTCTAGCCGTTTTCGAGTCCATTCGTTACATACATACACACATCCATTTTTATATATATAGATTTTTTTTTTTTTTTTTTTTTTTTTGGGTTATTTTATTTTTCTACTTAACGTAAAATTGCAGTAGAGAAATCGAAATATTACCGGTACCCACACGAATAACGATTTCACAGACTCAAAAACAACACTATTAGTTGGTGAATTTCATTATCAGTTCCATTTTGGAACAGTGCAATTCGTTTTTCCGAAAGTTTTTCAAGGGTGACGACATGTTTTCAAGATTGAAACACTGGATTCGACAAGTATTTAAGAACTGTGGTAATAGTGTATTTTTTTCAAAATCGAATTATCTTTTTTTATTCGATTCTTCGTGTTTGATTTGTTGTCATTTGTCACGGGGGCCTCTATTCACGGATCCTTTGCAGCCAATACTGAGAAAATGTAATGTCTATATTGTCGAAAAGATGTTGAAGAAATTTTGACAGTGTATGTGTGAAAACAAATTACTATTTAATATTTTTCTCATACTTTCGATTTTTTTTTGTTTAAAAAGACATTACGAAAATTATTTTTTTTTTTGGGTATTTTTCATAAATTGTTCGGGGGATTTCTCAGAATTTTTGTGTACATTTTCAAATTGGGCTTTTTGGGGGGATTTTTTATTTATTTTGGGGAAGTTTTCATTTTATTTTTGGTCATTTTGTATTCGGGACATTTTTCATAGATCCTCTGGCGGGACCGTTTTAATTCCTTCGAAGCCGGTACTTCTCGCTCCTCGTTAACGAAGATAGAGCCATATAGAAGCTCGGGTAGAATACAGGGTTGTTTCAGATCATCAAGGGGGCTCTGTTCTTAAATTGTTTGCTTTGACGGAATCAACATCTGTTCGACATCATCATTCTCTCTATTGATAACGGAGCCGGTATATATATAAATTCCTTCACTACCTCGGTGTTACAAATACCGACTTTCACTATGACGCCTGTCAAAGAAGGCTTTATAATCAATGAAAGAGGTTGCATAATCAGGCCCTTGCAGAATTTTGTACAATGTGCAAATTTGGCCGATAGTTGATTTGGTCGGCCTAAAGTCACTCTGATGGGGCAGAAACTGTTCAACGATTTTTTTCTTATATACGGTGCCGCAAACGGTTCTGTCTCCATCCTTGTGTTTCGGACAGGGAATGATGAGACATGGGATTCCCGTCATCAGACATGCTTTCATTTTCGCAGATGATGTCAGACAGCTCCAACTGAAGTCATTTTGACTTCAGGCGGGCTTTTGCTAGTATTGTATTAATTTCTTTTGTAAAATATTCATGTTCCGTAACACCAGTCCGATCCTAACTTGTAGCTGATGAGCTTTATCTGTATTTAAATTTTTCAGAACAAGAAACTGAGATAGAAAGCTTTGTCAGAACTCTAAGTACTGACGCCTTTGGCGATGTTCTGTCTGCAACCCAGATTACGAAGGAATCCTTTGCCGTACACTCATGTCCAACGATAGACCAAATGTAACCGCACTTTCAGAGTAGAGTACCTCCGCGTACATAATTCTTCTAAGCACAGGGTGGAGATGGCAAACTTTAAGAGTGGAGTGGAATGCAATGCAAAGAGTAAACTGCTAATGCAAATATGTCTGAAACGTAATGTTAGTTTATGGTTTTCAGAATTTATTGGCTCTATTGAAATGTTGCACTGCTATGCAGGTTCAGTTGCATGCAATCTCTGCACGTAGAACGAAGGGAGTGAATCGAGCGAAAGTTCAGGGATTCAATTACTCATAGCCGATAAACGACAACATGACTTCATGGAGTAACATGAAGTCACGGTAGGTGTTCTCCCCCCCGCCAAAAATAGTTCACTAAACCACAATATGTGCCTATCATTCACCATTCACTCGAGCATTCACAATTGTCCATTTCAGCATTACCGCTTCGGTACGCACCACCAATCGCATGAATGCGTTACTCTCCGAGTCTATGTTGGGTCGGCGCAAAGCTATCACGAAAATGCCCACCATCGAAGGGGAGAATGATGCGGATGCGGAGATGGCAAAGCCGGCCAGAGACTGGGAATTCTTTCGCATGAACTTTAGCATGGAACAGGTGCACAAACTGATTGAGACCACTATTGAGGAACGTCTGACCTGGGATCGTTTCAGTCGTTCGTACGACTCGTGGCGGTCGTTGCAGTTGACTGAAAGTTTGGCATCGGAAATTCGTGATCGAGTTCGTGGTTTCCATCATAAACGGTAAGTGAGTCGTCTCATTGTTGAATTTTGCTTTATATTAACATCGATTTTATTTATTTTGCAGCCATCGCATTGTTTGTATACTGTCGGTGATTGAGAAACAAAATCAAGGCATCAACATGCGTATGCGCCATTTAATGGATGAGAAAATGGACAACTTCACTAGTCTTGTCTACGAACGTCCCTCGTACTTCATTGTCGTTGTTGTTTATTTGGTTTATAAAGATTAGACAATTTTACTGGTCCGGTCTCAATTTGATTTTATTTTATACTGGATTGTTGGAAAATTGTACACATAAGGAGTTAAAAATATAGGTTAGGGCTTCTGCTAAATCAATGGGGTGTCTAATTTCAATGGTCTGGAGGCAATAACGGTAACGCCAGAAAACTCTCTCTCTCTCTCTTACTCCAGCTAGAAAAGGGTTACACAACTATCACGAAAAGGGCTACCAGTGAAAAGCAAATCTCTAAGGGAAAGATCAAGTAGAAGGAGACAAGAACATCAGCGTGTTTGGAGATGACTTCTGGTTTGCCAACAACAGGTTGCAGAGGTAATTCAAGTAAGTATGTGACTTCCCCCCTAGTAACCCAATGCAATCTATTCCTTGGTGAACAACTCATCTGGTACCTGTGGCATTTCTAACAGTATCGTCTATTTTGAATGCAATTTCGCACAAGTCTTTTTAATCTTAGGTGTTTTATGAAGAGAGTCTCAGATTTAGAAAGTTGGAAATCTCTGTTCACCGAGTAGGTTGAAGATCTACCAAATGATTGTGTTCTTTTTACAAAAAATTGATCTTTTTACAAATTCAAAAAAATAAATGTTTTGGGTATGTTGGTTCATTTGAACACGATTTCATTCATTTGATTACATCAGCTCGCTTCTCACTAGCGCATACCGTCAAACCTTAACCTTGATGACAGTTTCTGGCTCTATCTGACGAGTGATTTGCTATATATTCACCGTAAGGACTAGAACCGTCAATCGTACCGCCCAAGCAAAGTATATCGCAGCTCCTAGGTGGCCAATTTATATCTTCGACTTTGTTTCCCGGCCACAAAAATGGTTAATCGGGTTTCTGTAGCAGTCGCCGTTAACCGAAAGAATCGAAATCCGTAAAATATCTTCACTCTTTAAGAATGCATTGGCCTACTAACGATGTTTTCCGATACCCAGATGTGGCAGTCAGAAAAGTTGATTATTCGAGTGAAATCGTTGTCAATTTCGGGACGCACCACAGAGGGTAAGCCTGTTTTCTTGGATTAATTAAAAAAAAAAAATTTAAGTATCGTTAAAATTTTTTGCACCCGGTTACAGTATATAAAATTCTACATCACTTGTCATTAAAATAAATGTCAAAAGTGGTCTGGTGTTTTTGTAGTGAAACTTCAAAGTCAAACTTCATAGAAATTTTTGTTCAAAAAAGGCTGAAAAAAGTGAAAACGTTCCCGTTGAAAATTTTATTTATTTTAAAAAGTATTGTAAAAGTTAAACATTTTTCAATTATTATCAGGTTATTTTGCAAATACGTCGTTAACATTTGTGTATCAAATTGTGTGTGGAAGTGATTTAGATGTAGTTATTTATATTGAAAATGCCAAAAAAATTAATATTTTTATATTTTAAATGGATATATAGTTATTATTCGTCCACATTCGTGTCATAATATGTAGTTTATATTAAAGAGGACATAAATCTGTGTTATATTGCAAAATTTTACGCTGCCCTTTTGTGCTTTTTAGAAGCCATGCATTGTTTAATACAAGTGTTGCAGCAGTCAAATTAGCTAAAAGTCACATTGATCTCGCGACTGGTTGTGTGTTTTGTTGTTTTTCATGTTACTTTTTTCTATTTATTTGTGCTCTTCTTTTCCGTATATTAATGTTGTTATTTTTGTTTCTTTTAATAATATTCTTTGTTACAATAATATTTTGTTTTTGTTTATTTTAATAATATTCTTTGTTTTGACAAATAGTGATTGTGTTGTGCAGTTTCAAGTAATCGGGTAAAAGGGATTTTTGAAATGGTTTTTTTTATTAGCATTCTTTTTTTTTATAGATACAAGTTCGAACGTTGTTTTTTATACTCGTCGAAGCTTATTTGATATTATGATGAATTCAAGCGCTCAAACAATGAATGACAAGATGACATTTTTAGCTGAAGAAATCAAAAAACGCACCAACTGCTCTGAGGATAATATGTGTGATTTAAATAAAAGAATTCATGTTTTCTTTTATGAATTTAAATCTAGGTGGACTAGAGCGCATAGAATTCAAATGAGGTTTATTACTCAAAATAAAATCTGGTTGAAATCCTATATTGGTTTTACTCTTGCCCCGACTGCAAAACGTGGTCGAAATTGTGTCAAATGCCCGTTTACCTATTGGGCAGTTATCAGAAGAAGCGCAAGAAGCTCGAAATAAAGATTTTAAAAAATATAGGGAGTTTCATTCCCGAAAGTGCAGTCGCGAAAAATCAAACCAAGACATTTTTAATATGTTTTTGATAACCTCTGACCCAATTATTTCAAGCATGCGAAAATTGCCTGCAAAGAAGGTTCAAAGCTTGCCAGAGGAGGCAATTGATTTAATTGTACCTGCAGCTCCGAACAAGAACTATTTCAGTGATGTTGAAGTTGCTGATGCTGCGGATGATGATAATGATGATGATGATAACGATGATGATGATGTGGATTATTAACTTTAAGATGTATAAAATGCAATGTGTAAGTTCTCATACTGTACTCCTTGCACTATATACCTACACTGATATTTGGCATTACTTAATAAAATTATACTCAAATATACTTAGAAAACATTTTTTTTAGCTTATTTTTATGGTATTAACTGAAAAATAAAGAAAAATTATCGTAACATAGCTTCCCTGATTTGATCCAAGAAAACATGCTACTCTAACCCACTGTGCGCACTAAGGTCAAAAGTGAGGTGAGATAAAGAAACGTATGTTCATGTGTGACTTGATTTTCGGCAGCCACATTCTCGTCAGTGAGCAGCGCACGATGTATCCCTAATTCCTACCATGGAACCATCCTGAGCTCCAGAGTCGGCCAATATCTATAACGGCCCGATCGGCGAGGCCACTAAATAAGAGCCCTGTGTTGTTGTGGAAGAACCCGAGTTCGAAAGCGGGTAAGACCATCAAACATTTTTCAGCGAATGTTTCAATCTCGTAAATGTTGGCAACTTAACGAGTAAGCAGGTAATCTCTGAGACAAGTAAAACTTCTCTAGAAAAACATTAGCCATTCGGAGCCGGCTTTAAACAGTAGGTCCCGGTCAGTGAGTATACAAATTATATCGTACACAGCACACTGAGTCGAGTGAAGTTCCTCGTCTGTTCCTTCTGGAATGTTAAGGGAAATAAGTAAGAAAGTGTTAAACCCGCCTGTTCGTCAGGGCAGTGAAAGTGTGATGTAGGTGTTTTTAGGAGTCTTCATTCTCTGCATCCTCCCAGCTTCTGCAGAAGTCACTAGTCGCAGCCTTCCAATCAGACAGTGTCCCGTCATGGTGGACACAAAAAATGATAGCGACAGCATTGTGTGTGAACGCTTCATACCTAATCTGGATCACATCGGTGCAGATTGTATGCAAGTTTGGATAAAACACCACCTTTCGTTTGTTATTAGATGTTCTCTGTTGCGCAATAGGAGCTTGCAAGTGACTAGAGACATGCCTATGAATTCCAGATCGGCCGGAATCTGTAAGGTATTCCCGAGTCTTGCTAGCGCGTCCGCTCTGAAGTTGCCTTGGAATGTCCATGTGACCCGGCACCAACGTGGGCCGTAGCCGAACTGCTTAGCCATATTGTTAAGATATCTGCGACAAGGCTGAAGTTGACTTTAGGAATATAGAATCCAGAGATTTAGTGGTAGCCTGACTATCAGACAATATGTTTATCCCCAATGTGCTGAGGACGTTATATCTCCGCCATTCTGCTACTTCTTTCAGCTTGATAATCATCACAGTGATCAGGTAGTCTCCGTGCTATATTTAGCACAAGGGGAAGCCAATGCAGAACTACATTTAGTGGGCTCTATGCAAACTACGCCAAATCAAAAATACCCTCCCTAAAAAAAAACGTCAAACGAAAAATTCCACAAGATAAATGAAAAATCCCCACAGTATGAAAATTTTCCCAAAAAATTCGGAAAAATAACCAAAACAATTTATGAATCATGCAATATCACTCCAACCTTAAATGTGAAAAAAGCCCAAATAAAAATGAAAAACCATCCCAAACAAAAGTGACAAATTCATATTTTGTTTTCGTAATGTGTTGGGGTTATCACATTTGAAAAATGACCCAATTTCAAAATAAACGATGGCCCCAGCAAAATATGAAAAACCACCCCAAATTTACGTGTTGTTGTGGTCAATGTAACATTTCAAATGTGGTAATTAGGATCCTAATCCCAACAAATTATAGAATACGCAATTTGTACTGTGTTAGCGAATGGAAATTAGGGCATCGGAAGGAGAAATGAGTAGTGTAAGTTGGCATTTGTTTTGAATTTTAAGAATGTCACAACTGGCAGGAATATCAGAGGACCAGATACCGTTAAAATATCTATAGAACAGCGATGAACAACCCACATTCCGGCGATGCCGCAGGGAGACAATAGAGTTGGATACCGTACTATCCCCTATCATCACCACCTCGCGGCGAGCAGCGCCCTGATTCGTCTATGTTTACACCACCCATAGACGTTGACGACGATGCTGGATCAGTGGAACGTTTGTGTGACAACGAACAGCATTAAAATCTACTCACTGTGTTCATTTGAGAACACTCGTAAATCATCACATATCCATCCTTCGCTTTTTGTCCCCGACTTCCAGAGAACTTGGCCGATGGTCAAATGATGATACGAGTTTACTGTCATCCGCAAAAGTGTAGATTGGGTTCATAGTCTGACCCAACAGGTCGTCAATTCAAACAATTCTTATAATTTCTCTAGCAATTGCCGAAATTTGATTTAACGCAGTAACGTCCGCGGAAGTCGTATTTCGTTAATTACCAGGAAACTGGGTATCCACGAGCAACTCCATAATGTCTCACTGGATGTTAAATAAATAATTGATAAACAATTTATCACGATGATGTACATAACTGCGATAATATGTGTGGCGTTAATATCAGCTCCTGATGTGGCTCCTCACTTCTTTTGAACTGGCTGGTTGTATTATCTCCTTTTTCAAGACTTATATTAAACAAGTGGACAAATAGTAAGTTCGGCCGGGCCGAATCTTATATACCCTCCATCATGGATCCTTAAAAAGTCAATAAATAAGAAAACTAACTGAGTTTTTGGGCCGCTCGTGACCCGATAGTCCCAGGAACCCGATCACAAATTTTATCCAAATCATGAAAATAAATGCATATTTGGGTTCGCGAGAAAATTTCGTTGCATTTCGATACCCATATGTCCATGTTTGTCAAGGGACGGTTTTTGGGCCGCTGGTGACCCGATAGTCCCAGAAACCGGATCAAAAAATTTAGGCAAATCATGAAAATAAAGGCATATTTGGGTTCGTGAGTAAATTTTGTTGCACTTCGATACCCATATGCGCATGTTTATCATGGGCCCTTTTTTGGGCCCCAAGGGTCCACGGAACCCATGAGCACGCCCATATTTGGGATTTTTTTCCCATTTATAAATTATATAAACTTAGAACTTAGATGTAGTGAAAAAAATATTTGAAAAATTTGATTATGGCCGGAATATATTTAGTCCCGTAAAGGGGAACTTTTCCCCCTTTGGTCCGATATGGCCCATTCTCGAACTTAACCTGCTTATGGGCAAAAAACATCTTCCTACAAAATTTCAGGTTTTTAGCGTTGGTCGTTCTCACTCTATCGTGATTTCAACAGACAACAGACGGACGGACGGACAGACAGACGGACATGGCTAGAATGTCTTAGAATGTTACACTGACCAATAATATATATACTTTATAGGGTCGCAGATCACTCTTTCGAGGTGTTGCAAACGGAATGACAAACTTAGTATATACTCCATCCTATGATGGAGTGTATAAAAATACCTAAGCTATGAATGTGTGTAATACTTCATGCGGTACAGCCATCCACAAATGGCAACATAATATTTTTATTTGTTTATTTACCCGCAGTATGTCATTGCGACAGCGACATGAATATATGAGTTGCTTAGAAGTCAAATCGCATAAAAACAGATGTACGGTGTATATCGAGGGTCTGGTGTATACATACATACAAATGCAGTGCCATCAAATGTTAAATAAATAATTGATAAACTATTTATGACTGTGACGTACATAACTCCGATATTCTGTGTGCGGTTAATATTGCCTTACAATCGGTGGCAACATAAAAGGGCGCCGTGGCTTAGTTGGTTAAAGCGCCTGTCTAGTAAACAGGAGATCGTGAGTTCGAATCTCGCCGGGGCCTGTAATGAAAATTGACATGTAATTTTCTCTTTTACAATAATAATTAAGGCATTTTTAGTACAAATACCACCTGTCGTGGTGCAATAAAATTCCAAAGCATCGTTTTTCAAACGCCATAAAAAATTGAACAATATCTCTCCCTCTCATTCTCCCTAAGCATTCTTTCCTACCTAAATACTTAAACTTCCAATACAGTTGGGAGACCCTTGCTTGACAACATGTGTATGTGTTTTGTACATGCGCATTGCGCATATATGTGATAACCAGCAACAATATGACAACCCTGTCGTCAATTCAGTTAACTTTAAATTAAATGAAAGCTAACTATTTCACAAGTAGTAGTGGTTGACACTTGGATTACTTTTATCTGCAATTAACTAACTATTTTAACATTTCGATGTCCTAGGAAGTAGTCAACGACAGGGAAGCGACCGAGTTGTGAGTCCCTCCCTTGGTCAACGAGATTTTCTGTGAGCATTATGCTCTTATTCATTTTGGTTCAACTAATGAAATCCACAACGATATACATGGTGATTCAAAATGATTAAAATCCAATATTATTCTAGACATAAATCCAAACACATGACAACAGGGCATTTCAAAAACTAATTACAGGGTAATAGGGTGTTTAGAAAAGTAAAAAAATACTGTATTTTTATAGGGTAATTCCAAATAAAATGTGACTAAAAACTGCATTTTGAATAAATTACCTCTGCGATTTTGACGAAAATTGGAACATAAACAGGGTTTTCCAACAAGAGGTGTTATTTTGGTATTCAAAGAAAAAATGTTTGAGATAAATGATCCGATGTTTATTTCATAACTAGTAAGTTGTAATGCGCCTATGGCGCCCGTTGAAATATGGAAAAAAAATGTTGTTGAAAAAAAAAAAATTTTGTGGAAAAAAAAATTTTGTTGAAAAAAAAAAATTTTGTTGAAAAAAAAAATTTTTGTTGAAAAAAAAATTTTTGTGGAAAAAAAAATTTGTTGAAAAAAAAATTTTTGTTGAAAAAAAAAAATTTTGTTGAAAAAAAAAAATTTTGTTGAAAAAAAAAATTTTAGTGGAAAAAAAAAAATTTTGTTGAAAAAAAAAATATTGTGGAAAAAAAAAATTTTGTTGAAAAAAAAAAAAAATTGTAAAAAAAAAAATTTTGAAAAAAAAAAATTTTGGAAAAAAAAATATTGGTAAAAAAAAATATGGGGAAAACAGAATTTCTGTACAAAAAAAAAAAATATTTTTTTTATTATTTATTATAGAATGCCTATTTAAATTCCTACGTACTGCGTGACAGAGTCAGTGAATCAGTGAATCAGGGAATCAGTGAATCAGTGAATCAGTGTCGAGGGTAAATATATATTAAGATAAAGAGGAAGATGTGCCGTTAATAATGAAAAACAACATCACCCAAATGGCCACCATAACCACTCTTACAGGACCTTATCCTTTTCATGAAATTTTCCATAGCCAAATCGCATAGTGGCTGCCCTCGATAACCTCACGAATTTCATCTTTGAGGTCTTGAATCGACGCTGGGCTGTTGGCGTAGACCTTATCTTTCATGTCGCCCCAAAGGAAGAAGTGACAAGGTGTTAAATCACAAGATCTCGGTGACCAATTGTGATCACCTCTTCGCGAGATAACACGCTCCGGAAACTTTTCCCGTAAAAAAGCAATGGTTTCGTTGATGTGCGGCACGTAGCGCAGTCTTGTTGAAAGTAAACGTTGTCCAAATCAATATCATCCAACTTCTACCATAAAAAATCATTAATCATCTCTCGATGGCGCAATCCATTCACCGTAACTGTTTATCCAGCCTCATTTTCGAAAAAGTAAGGTCCAATGACCCCGCCGGACCATTAACCGCACCAAACAGTCACACGTTGAGGATGGAGAGGTTCTCAAAAATAACTCTTGGGTTTTCCGAGCCCCAGATGCGACAATTTTGCTTGTTCATGTAGCCACCGAGGTGGAAATGGGTCTCATCGGTCAAGATGATTTTTCGATGGAATTCCCGATCATTTTCATGCATTTCAAGGACCCAACCAGGAGAGACACGACTTTGTTGATGATCGTCCGGCTTGAGTTCTTGTGTTAACTGACCCAAACCCAAGTCTTTATGCAAAATACGGTGTAATTACATGTGTGAAATGCCAAATTCCAAAGAATGACAAGGAATGGACCAAACTAGGTTTTCTTCAACACGCTGGGCTACAGCAGCAATATTCACAGTTGTTCTTGAGCGACATGCACGGGTTTTATTCTTCACATCACTAACTTCCACCAATTTGCGGTCCGACAAGGTTCTTCACGACGACCCAAAAACGATTTAGTTTTGCGAATTGTGACTGCAAGATTTTCACCATTTTTTATACCCTCACCCTACGGGTAGGAGGGTATATATCATTTGATACGACCCAAAAGTGTAACACCTAGAAATATTCACATTAGACACCAGGTGTCTTTGAACCAAATTCGATTCATGACTTTCTGAATCGTTTGAGCCATGTCCGTCTGTCCGTCCGTCTGTCCGTCTGTCCTGCTGGTACGCACGATAACTTTCGAAAGCGTCAAGCAATCACTCTGAAATTTGGTACGTCTTAATATTTTCTCAAAACTGCTTATGGGATTGCATATGGGCTATATGGCCACACCCCTTCGGATACCTCCCACACAAATCTGCTATTTCGCCCACTTTAGTAATCTTGTAATAATATCAATACGCCCACTCCGATCTTGGCCAAATTCCGTATATGGTAAAAGTACAACTGGAAAAAGTTTCGGACAAAAAGTTGGAAGTCTGGCAACTCCCCTTCTGCTACCTCCCATACAAATGTACCATATCGCCTACATTAGAAGTCGTGTATTAATATCAATATGCCAAACGCGATCCTGCCCAAATTTTGTATTTAGTAAAGCTATAGCTAGATAAAGTTTTGGACAAAACTTGGAAGTCTGGCAACTCCCCTTCTGGTACCTCCCATACAAATGTACCATCCCGCCCCTTATAAACCGTCTAACACTATCAGTATGACCAACTCTATCTTGCCCAAATTTTGTATTTAGTAAAGCTATAGCTAGACAAAGTTTTGGACAAAAACTTGGAAGTCTGGCAACTCCCCTTCTGGTACCTCCCATACAAATGTACCATCCCGCCCCTTATAAACCGTCTAATACTATCAGTATGACCAACGCTATCTTGCCCACATTTTGTATTTAGTAAATCTATAGCTAGATAAAGTTTTGGACAAAAACTTGGAAGTCTGGCAACTCCCCTTCTGGTACCTCCCATACAAATGTACCATCCCGCCCCTTATAAACCGTCTAATAATATCAGTATGACCAACTCTATCTTGCCCAAATTTTGTATTTAGTAAAGCTATAGCTAGACAAAGTTTTGGACAAAAACTTGGAAGTCTGGCAGCTCCCCATTATTTTACCTCCCATACAACTGTACCATTCCACCCACTTTAGAAATCGGTAATTATATAAATTCGCTCAACGAATCTTTTCGAAATTCTATGTATTATGTAAAGCTTTAACTACATACAATTTTCGAGAAAAAACTCTTCTTTATATTCCGCCCGTTTTGTAAATACGTTTAATACAATATTTTTCTATAACATTCGGTATTTTGAGGTTGCTATTATGGAATATGAAACTTATATTTTTTTACTGAGGGTGAGGGTATATATAAGTCGGTTTACCCGACTGCAACTTTTTCACTGGTTTGTAGTGAATTTTAATAATTTCAATGCGTTGTTGAGGCGTGTATCGATCTATTTTTAATAATGGCGTAGTTTCTACTCGTCAAATGTCAATGAATAAAAGCTTCATAGGTGACAGCTACTGAAATACCGGCTGATTCAAAATAACACCTCTTGTTGAAAAACACAAAACGCATCAACTTGAAATCTTTTCTCAATGTTTGAGAAAGTATATTTAGCAAAAACTGATAAGTTTGTTGTGGTAAATCCACCTTTCAAAAAATCCATGACAGTTTATTAGATATTGTATGATATTATATTCAAACAACGAATGATGCTTAACAAAAGTGAATAAATTTCGTAAACGATTTTTGAAAAATGTTTATCACAAAAATTTGAGTCTTGACTTGAACATATGACAATGTGTGACTTTAAGTTTCATAATTTCGGACAACTTTATATAATAATATCACAACATTTTGTACATAATAATTGTTTAAAACGCGATATTTAGTTGAGTATGTGACTTTAGTTCGTGTATTTTTATTTGTAAAAATATCACCAGTGACACGCTCAGGAATCCACCGACATAACGATGAGTGTAGTCAGTTTTTGAAGGAAAATCTAATGCAAATTTTTCGAGCGCGATTCATTATGACTCCAGAACAAAGAACCCAGAGAGGTCTAATTGCCACCATTTCCACCGCCAACAAAACTATTGGAATTATAACAGTCTGGACGAGATCCTCGATTCAATTTACAACAATTGTTAAAGCAAGGGGGTTTTAATCCCACTTTTTAAGTAACTTATAACTTATCATCTATATGAATTTGTATGCCTATCGCTTGATGATTCGTCAAAACAAGGACAATCAAATATAGAAATGTCGCAAATCATTTCATCAATTCGATTGATATATTTAAAAATCGAAACGGAAAGTCTAAAAATTGCGCTCAGCAGGAGGAATGCAAACAATGTCGCTCGACTTATCATTTTCTATTGTCTCCCTTCAGCATCATAGGAATGTGGGTTGTATATCGCTGTTCTATAGATATTTTAACGGTATCTGTTCGTCAGATATCCCTCGTCTGATCCCTGAAGTTAGAACATTTAGCCGGAATACACGGCTATCCAGGGAGTCTCATCCGTTCATTGACAAATGGCCGATTGACCGGACGACGCACTATAGAGAAAATTCGTTATTTAGCCGAACCGTTCGTCTGTGGAATAATCTTCCAGCAAGTATTTTTCCTGCCAGTTGTGACATTCAGAATTTCAAAACAAATGTCAACGAAAACTACTCCCTCTTTCCTCCTTCCGATACCCTAATTTCCTTCCGCTAACACATTGCATTGCCTTTGTAGGGGCATCCCATGAGCGTTAGCCTTAAACAAAAAAATGCGTGCTTCAAGTCATCGAATTTGTGGAGATATGTGCAAACTCACAATTTAAAAATGATCAATCGAAGCAACTGTCTCATTTTGCTACCACCTATTTTTTGTTAAAATTTCAAATCGGTGGCAATTTGTATTTATTCAGTCGATCGAATCTATTACTGATGCAAATGAAGTCGTCAACAATCCAACGGAATTCCTTAACTATCGGGATTTTCCAGGAATGCCGCCGCACAATTTGCATTTCAAAGAACGATCGGTTACAGTCATGTTGCGCAACCTGAACCAACCAAGAATTTCCAATGGAACTAGACTAACTGTTAAAAATCTGATGAAGCACCTGATTCTAAGGATACCAATGACTTCAACCTACTTGACGTTCCAATCCAAGCGAGTCCAGTATACAATTCGACATGACGACTAATAAATCGCAATGCCAATGATTGCAACTCTGTGGAATAAACCTCGATTTTCCCTGTTTTTGCACATTGGCATGCTCGACATTAGGTAAATTATAAAAAAAACAAAGACTGTGGTTTATTCTTCTAAAAGTTAAAAAAAATAATTTATTTATTTATTTTATTTTTTTATTATTAATTACAATACAAAGTAAATTTATATTCTAATTTTTGGGTCCAAGGGTAAACCGGGTGACACAGACCATATGTTTAGATTTTTGCAGCGACAGACCAAAGCCTCTGGTGGGAATCGAACCCACAACCCCCACGCTGATAGGCAAGCACGCTACCAACTCGCCTACCGGGGCGCTTTAAAAAAAAAAAAATAATATTCAATAAAAATAAATTAGTATAATTATTATTTTTAAAAATAGGTTCACTTGCTATTAATATTAAAGAAACAATTCATAATCTTAATAAAATTTCAATAATAATAATTCAAAATAAAAAATTCCAATTTGTTTCTATCCAAGAAATTTATTTTCGATTCAATGCACGTAACTATTTTTCGTATGTAAACATGTACATATATGGATTAATCCACAGCTACAGGTTTAAATGTACAGCTACGCGAGGATCAGCAACGCGGGATAAGTCAAAATTTTTCTATGTAGGACGAAGTCTACCGGGTCAGCTAGTTATAGATAATTTAGAAATAGGCCTATAATTGCCCACATGATTTTTACAACCTTCTTGAAAATTGGTTCAATTGAACTGACTTTCCATTTTGCTATTAATTCTCCAGATTTACACTTCTTAACGAAATATGAGGATAGGCCATCTACGTCAGAATTCATAGAATCATTTAAATTTGCCAAAATTTTCCTAAATCAATGTAAGACGAAATACTTTGCAGGTATGAAGGTTTAATAGAAACTGTATTAGATGCAAAATTCGCTCGAAAAAAAAAACAGCAAAAAGGTTAACTAATTCTTGTATAGAATTTGACATAACATTGTTATAAATCGTTCCATTTGGAATGGAAGGTTTTCCAATTTGTTATAAACATTGTTATAAATCGTTCCATTTGGAATGGAAGATTTTCCAGTCTTTTGCTGTAAAAAATGCCAACATTGTTTTGAATTTGACTTAATAGATTTGTCAATATTGTTTGTACAAATATTTATTAAGAAAGTTAAAATCCCTATTGTATGTACTTCGAATGTAACTCTTTACCACAATCACGTAAACACTTTTTATAATATTTATTCTGTAAATTCTAGGAATAGAATATTGTGAATCTAACTCATTTCAGCAGATGGACGAGGCTAATTTATGGAAAATAATAAACGGAAATTGTCATGCCCATTCTATGGAGTTGGTTATATAATTAATAAATCCGCCAAGACCTCGATGATTTCTGTTAATTATTATCAGGCAAGTTGGTAATGCATAACCGTTTACCATATCCAATAAAATGAATTATTCATTCAGAAATTATCCAAGATGTTTGCCAACGCTTATTTTGCCAATTTGCAAAACATGTGCGGGAGTTTCGGATAACATTTGTTTAATGAATATTAATCAAATACTCACGATAAGTTAACACCACAACGGTTGACGTGCTTTGTTAATAATTATACAGACAATATACCAAGCTGTACATATGTATACACATATATACGTGTGTGTGTGTGCCTGCTCACATGTTTTGGAGCACAAAAGTGAATCCTTGTGACTTAGCTCCTCATCGATGTCGAAATTTAATTTCACAACCCATCGAATAAAAGTTTCATGAGTATCATTTGAAGTCGTCGGTCGTTATGGCCGACAATTGAGGATACCAATTTAAGCATTTAACTGTATTTGATCCCTTTTTATTGGTATGACCAACACACACACGCACACACGTCTATGTAGATATTTACATCTGTGTGCCTGAGTGTGTTGGGTGAATTAATGATTTTATGGTTATTTGTGTGCGTGTAAGTACTCGAAATGGCACGGCCAGGACACTAACACCAACACACCATCAGCCAGAATCAACCAATGAATTGGGGGGGTATAGTACTCGTAAAACATCCTTATCTTTTGATTAAAGCTTTGTTTTTGGCCAAATGTTCTTGGTTTCCAGATCTAGCGTTCGTTTGCTCGTTGGCATTATCGCCACCATCAATGATTCTGTAATTCACACGAATAGTTATGTCTCTGCGTATGTGTGTGTGTGTTTGTTTTCTTTTTAACAATTTGTCCATAAATGTGAATGTTTCGTTGTTCGAATGCTAGGATATCCGTCTGAGTGTGTCTGTATGTTTGTATTCAAAAGTGTCAAATTGTGGCATTATTTCCCAAAGACAAATCACAGCTAATCTGATTTAAAATTGCCACAATTTCTCTTTGTTCATTCGTTTGTTTCGTGTCTTCGGTGTTGGGTTTTATCTTGGTGGGAAATTTGACATTTGTACAACTACCGCAGAACGGTTGCTTGTTTGTGTTGTGATTGGACGTGTATTCGGATTTAGTTCGGAAACGGCACTATACGTTTCTTGGAATGATACATGACGTTTGGAAGCAAAGGTAAATAATAAATTGTCTGTGGGTTTATCCCGATAGGAACTATGCCCTCCCACTCACCATTAGAACGGAAGGAGGCACTCAGCCTATCGCCGTTGCCAGCTTGCATTTGTTTAACCTCAAACTAATCTTGGGGTTGATTGCTGCTAATGTACACCGGGAATCAACACGTCTAATCTACAAATACATTTTATATGTCATCGATGTTTGTTAGGCAATTGCGTCTGTGGAGCGAATTGATGTTGAGATTTTCAGCAACAAATAGCCTGGGAAATGTGGTATGACCAGAATCCTTACAACTGTCTAAATAATCGCATTAATGTGGCCATCGTGCATTTTTTCGAGCTTAAAACTGTTTGTAGAGACTCCTCCATGTTCGCCATAAATCCAATAGTTTTGCTGGATTACAAAAGTCAGCCATTGTTTCCAAGCCCACATCAGTTTTCTTTTCGCGGGACTTTTCCCGTATTTGATGCAGAATTACCAACATTTTTTTTTTGGTACAGGTTGTCTCCTTTTTTATGAACGAGGTACAGTACACCTTTTGTTGGTCGTAGTGATCTAGTGACCCCACGTAACCGTCGCCAAACCACTCCGATACCGCTCTAGCATTTCATCGGGATGAACTGTATTATCTGTGCATATGCATTTCCAAAAAAAAGGTCTGATGCTTTTTGCACGAGAATTTAAGCTTTTTAAAGATTTCAATACACTTTCGACTCTTTTCAAGTTGGCAACACTGCTTGTGGCGTCCTTTGGATCTCGACTGTTTGGCATGATTCACGCCAATCTATTTGCTGTCTTAGATTCATCCAAGGTATCGCAGGTTACGGCTAAGCTGTACATTAGACCTGTCCAGATTTCAAAAGTTCACATTTATTAATGTGCACTTACAGTTTTAGAATCTCTCAATGATTGAAATAAGAACTGTGAAAAAAGATTTTAAAAAACTTTTGCCAAAAAGTTGCTCAACGCGGTTGAAGTCAGGATTTTGGCAATTTTCGAAAATGTTAAAGGTATACGTACAAACAAAATTGTAAATAATTTATTAGTAAATATAAGAAATATCTAAAAGCGCAATCTTTGAGCTAAATGGTCAAGCAAATAAGAAAAAATTCAAAAAGTGAAAATTATTTAGCCGTTTACTTTCTGTAGCCTATAGAAATCAAAAAATTCAGAAAATTTTCGCAATTTTTTTTTTCAATTCATTATATTTTTTGTAAAAAAAATTTTATATACGTTTGCATATTTTTTATATATTCTTGGAACAATAAGGTATAAAAAAAAATTTAGGTTACGAATTTTTGGATGTGTTATTAGTCACTAAACAATTAATTTCTGTATGAAAGGTCTGACTTAAATAGTTTACTTTTAGTTATATGTGGCAGATTTTTTCTATGATCAGCTACGACTTCAAGCAAATATTGTTTTTGCTCTTCATCCTTCGTTGCACTTGAGTTGTATGATGTTATTAATGCTACTCCTCTCTCTGCAACGTCGTTCACTATTTGTAAATTTTTAACAATTAAAAGCCCATTTATAGAATATTTGCTGTTTTCCCAATTGTCTACTGCATCGTCCATAAATTCAACTGATAGCTGCAGCTTCTCAAAAAAAAGAGTGTGTTCTTTGTTACAAAATGCTCCAACTTTAGATCTCCTAGGTACCAAAAGTGGTTGCTTCATTTTTTTAACGCTATATCAGCAGCACTTTTGTGAATACTCTTGTATCTGTAAATTTGTAAAAAAAAAACGTATGAACTTTTTATGTTTAATTCAATTATTATAATTAATCATATCTTATTTGAACGAAGATTTAACTAACCTGTCAACACTAAAGATCAACTGAAGATCGTTATATGGAGTTGAAGTTGGAATAGTGGATACGAACCAGTACTTTGCATACAGCATTACAACAAACAAAGACACATAACGAATCATCTTTTCTTCCTCAGTTTTTAAGACAAACTGCTTTCTAAACATGCATATTTTTAAACAGTAAATTGCTTTGCTCCTCCACCTAGCTCGATGCATAGCTCCAGGATATTTAAATTTAATCGTTCTCTGATCGTCGCCATCCAAAAATAATATAATGAGCTCTAGGAGCTCCTTGTAGTCCATTCTATCTTTTGACATATGAAAGATAATATTATTAACTTCACACTGTAATGTGAATTGTCATGCCTGACATGATTGTCATGCCTGACATTCCACAGACACGGGCCTGGGACTGATCCGTGTGCAACCCCAGCTGTTAGAAATTTTCATATTGCCCTTTTGGGGATTTTTTTTTTATTTTGGGGAATTCTTCATTTTTTTTGCGGCATTTTTCATTAAACCTTTTCAAATCAGTTTGTGGTGGTTCAAACCCAAGTGTTTTTTTTTTCAAAACCTATACTTTTTAAAATAGTTGCCACATCCAAACTATATTCGCTAGTAAAACAATGTTGACTTCACAATAGAGATGAGAAAAAACACTTTATAATAAAGTTGACAACAATAGATCTTCGAGAAAGTCGAAATAGAAAATAAATAGGACAAAATTTTCCCCACCCCTAAATTCGAGAAAAAAGAAAAGTAATCAACTTTTTAAATACTGTGGAAATTCCATAACTCGAACTTCCATAAGTCGAATTTTCTGTATGTAGAAGCTCTTCTACTGGTAGTTAGGGAGAGAAATTCCCTTAAACAATTTTGCAAGTAATTCCATAACTCAAAGTCTCCGTAAGTGGAACTTTTCTGCGGTAAATCGAGTGGTGGAAGTTTTGACTGTATTTCTAAAATATTTCGATTTTTAATGTTAGTACCTTCAAAATAATCGCCCACATCTTGCATACAACGAAAATGTTTACTAGATCAAAACCTACAGACTTTTGGCAGATGGAAACGGATTTTGGACCAATGTGCGACGAGACGGTGGGATTCTATATAAACTTGTAATGGCCAGACATAAACCCTAATAGGACTAAGTCGCCAATCGGGTTTTGGCAAGAAATGACCAAGAAAAGATTACAAATCGTATTGGTATATTACTATAAAGCTTACAACCACGCTGAGTAAGAAGAAACAGTAGCACATTTGTTATGCAACTGGGCAGGTCTACAGAAACGTTGTCTCACTCTCCTTGGGTGTATGTTCCTTGACAACCACGAACAGTTGGTTAGTGCACCTCTCGCTTCTCTAGCTAAATTCATCAAGAACACCAAATGGGTCTAGCTGTAAGCATTATACTCCACCTACCCCTCAGCCAAACATCTACCTCTCGACACTCCTGCAGAATTGAACCTCTCCACGTTCCTCCAATCCTCTACCTCTTTCCAAACAAGGGTATTACAATGGGCTACTCTCTCACGAGTGGGTAACCCATTCAACCTAACCTTTCGAAAGAAGAAGAACTAAAAATTTCTTCCGACAGCAAGCACTTTCAGAGATATTTTGAATTTGTATAATTTTGTTTTCAGGGAATGAAAAACTAGGATTTTTTTTTCAATTTTATTTAGTTTCATGAAATCGAATTGAATTGAGTCAAGTAATTCAATTTCTGAGATTTGCGACTTCATGTTCTTATAGCTCTACCTCGTTAGCAGATAATCTCAATTTTCTCCAGGGATCTTCCTTACAGGTCGGCCTACTTTCTCAGAGACCTGTGCCCGAGCCGACGTCAGCCAAACCTGAGCAATATTTCATATAAACCAGTGTAGACATTTACATGTTCCAAAATATTTAATTAAAAGTCAATCGAAATTACTATTAATAATTGTTTCTAATTTTTAGTCGAGCTGCTCTAATAACACAAATCAGTCAGAGAAAAAAAATTAAAATGCTTTTGAAATAAAAAAAAAATATTTGAGGCGGCAAAAAAAAGTTTTTGCCCTTGAGCAATCTTTAATGTATAATTAAAAAATTCTTTTCCACAGCAACAGTAATTTTGTCAATTTCTTCATGCTTAATGTTCAATACAGTTTTTTTCGTTTTAAAAAATTCTATAGCGTAAAATGTTCGGTCTTAACTGGCGAGCCTTTTGAGTTTATCTCGAATGCCGTACGAAAATGATGTTTTCTTTCAACTCGAAGGAGTTTCTTCATTAATGCCCATCGAATACACAAACTGAATTGGGAGTGGGAATAATCAAATCAGGAAAATTTACGATTCCATAGAAATCACCGATCCCGAAAAATCCAAATTATTATTACACAATCTAAATGTGCCACAAAAATCAAATAAACTCAACGTCTCCAAGCTATTTGTAATCATCTTAATTGTGAGCCATTGCCAATGGAATGGATATGCCAGCGTATAATTACCAAGGCAAAGGAATGCCAACCGTAGCGTCGGCCGACGACCAAACTTATTCAGGGGTGGTTTTGGTGATAAAAGAAGAACAAGCATATGCCCACATGCAAATGCTGAATGAAGGACATAAAACCGCTTACGAAAATGGAAAGTGAAATGAATAACATTAAAAAATATAATTTTTATGGCCCAAAAGTTAACAGCGTGCGTAAGGTGGAGAGCGTTTCTTAAAAAACAACTCCCATAAAAGCACTTTTGAAAATGTCGGCGGGTATTGGCCGACAGGGCATTGTCGGTATGGTGGACATTTCCGGAAGACAGTAGGCGTGTTTTCGTTACACTGCTAGCTAAGCGATATTAAGCGCGGATAGAAATTAAAATTAAAAAAATAGCAAAATGCCATAATTAAATGCAGCCAAGTGAACAAAGATTTTATTCATTGGGATCTAATACAGAAGAAGAAAACTAATACAAAATTCTATATAGAAAAGACGGACGAATTACAAAATTGTTGTTAATTTATAATTGAATTTCATATATTTGTCCACAACACTTACTGATCATGACTATTTTTTCAGATTTTCATGAAAATGTTTTAAAAATTGTCCACAGCGTTCGGAGAATGCTGCCTAGATTGTGTCAAATGACAATATCGCTAGTTTGGCATTTTGTTTACAATTAAGCAGGCTATAATAGCTAGCTTATAAGGAAAACACGCCTAGAGCTAAGCGATATTAAGCGCGGATAGAAATTATAGCTTAAGTTTTTGTCTTAAGTTGGCACGGCATTGCCAACATAAAAAATAACAAAATGTCATAATTAAATGCTGTCAAGTGAACAAAGATATCATTCATTGGGAACTTATACAGAAGAAGAAGAAATTAATACAAAATTCCTTCAAAAATGTCGGACGAATGGTAGCAATATTGTTCATTTATAATTGTACTTGTAATATTTTTCCACAAAGCTTAGTCCCGCTTCACACTAGGCAATTTTACTTGCTGCCATTTGTATGATTCCCTTTTGAACTTGCCTCTTGTGTTCACACAGGGCAATTCGGTCTCGACAATTTTGTTTTCATTATTGCTTAAAGCAAATGCCTTTCAAAATGTCACACTACGAAAAAGGAATTACCAGTGCAAGCAAGTTTTCCATTCCCCTTACCTCTCTCTCTCGCACAAACTGAGAATTGCGTACTGTGAACCGGGTCTTACTAATCGTGAATATTTTTTTCCGATTTTCATAAAAATCTATTATGATTTCTTTAGAGCGTTCTCAGAATGCTGCCTAGTTTGGTGTTTTCCTTAGAATTAAGAATCAGCTAGCTTGTAATGAAAACACGCCCAGTATGTATGCCTTGCTGTACCGTGGCTTTGTAAAGTGTTATCAAATTATACTGCTTACCGTAGCGCTTCATGGTAAGTCAGAGATTCAGTGTTGAAGGAATTTGAGGCTGAACAAAATGTGTGGCGTGTCCTCCAACTAACCATTCACATACGCCACAGTGTAGGGTATAATTAGGTAGGAGCTAGACAGATTTGAATTGTTGCTAAGCCCAAGCTAAGTGTCTACTGCAGGATGAAGTACTTAAATATTTTAATTATTATTGCGCCCAAAAAGAAACTTCTTTTCGAACTTATACCAAATGAGATTAATTCCACAAAGTTAATGAGGCTAAAGGAAATATTCCCAACCAAAGTTGTTCCTTTATTATTTCAATACTGTTGCGTTTTATTGCGGCAAACATTTTATTTTTGGTCAAAATGACCCAATGAGGACTAGCAAGCAAGCAAGGACATTTTAGTGGTCTCCCGGGAAGCTATCCAGACGCTTCTCTAGGCAATCAAAGCGCTGTAATTGATATTCAAAAAGTTCTTTGAGCATTTCCTTGATTTCACTAATGGCACTAATAAAGGATTTCTTCTGCTGCTGGAAGCACACATTGGACACAAATGCTCGTTCCATGACCGAATTAGATTTCTTTTGCTGATCTAACTTCACGTTCACATCTTGCCATTCGGCTTTGACATGTTTCAGATATTCGAAACGTTCAATACATTTTCCAAATTCATGCGACAAAGTATTCCTCCACAGCACCAAGGAGGCCACAAGTTTTTGCAATTGCACAATTTCGTTGGACTTTTCACACAGACGGCAATGCAGATCTTTGATGTGATCTTTGGCAACTCGGTAACATTTGACCAGTTCATTCATTTGGCATTGAAGTTTGTGGTGGTTCTTTTGAAGTTCACATATTTCTTTGTTTTCCGAGCAATTCCATAGTACTTCAAACTCCATGCATTCTTCGGCGGGACACCTGTCACTTACAAATTTCAGGTGTAATTGCATCTTCTGTATGCGTCTCTTCATGCAATCCAACTCTTGCATTAAGGCTTTCACATCGAGCGGTTCTTCTTCGGGCTGAGCATTTTCCTGCTCTTCGGTAGCACCTTCTGTTTCTGTTTCTGCATCGAAAATGTCTATGTCTTCTTCTTCATTTTGTTGCAACGGATGACAGCAGAGGGTGCGCTGAAAAATATCCCCATCCATAGGACAGCGTGGACAATTGTTCAATTTACAAAAAAAATATCTGCTTCTGGGTGTGAAAATTATTACAAAAAATATTGGAAAGAAAAATTTATATTTCTGTAGACACTAGAGCTGTGGAATCTGAGACTGAGTAATTTATTGGAAGTGGTAGCCGATATACATATGTACATTAGGGTGGGTCAATTTGTGTGCGAGGGAAAAAAATCAACAAAGCGTATAGCGAATACGATCACTACCGGAAATTCTAAGAATATTTCACCAAGAAACCATGGGTCTACAAAAAACCCTAGCTCGCACAAATCGGTTTTTTATTTTTTTTTTTAAAAATCGATGTTTTTAAAATATTTGCTACAACCAAACTAAATTTGGTACAAATAAAATGTTGACGTCAAAATAAAGATAAGAAAACATGATTTATAATAAAAACGAAATCAAGTACAATTGCTGGTAAAATATATAAGATACAGTTCGACAAATTGGAGAAATCAAATTAAATTTTTTTGGAAATATGTGTTATATAAAAATTAGAAAAAGTGAACATTTTTTATATGAAATTAGTAATTTTTGTATGTGAAATATGAACAATTATGTGATAAAAACCTAAAAACAAAAATTAAAAAAAATGTCACTGCTCAAAATCGAATAATATGTCTTTGAATATACAGTCGAGTCCGGTCCGGTGAGCGACGTGCATGGGTTTTAGTCTAAACATCACTAACTTGTCCCAACAGCTCGAATTTTCCCACCAATTTCTGTATTGCGGTCCGACAAGGTGCTTCACCAAGACCCAAAAATGCTGTAGTTTTGCGAACTGTGACTGCAAGATTTTTACCGTGTATCGTTCCATTTTTAGTAATGGCGTAGTTCCTACTAATCAAATCTCAAAGAATAAAAGCTTCAAAAGTGACAGCTAACGAAATACCGGGTTTTTCAAAACAACACCTCTTGTTGGAATAGTCTTTATTAAGAAAACAAACACCAATGGTGGAATCGACAGGTCACACAACCAAAACCTTACTGGATATTTAACTATATTCAACTAGTGCTTATTTCGTTTTCGGTATCGGGCCATGTTGAACGAATTTTTGTTTACAAAAATTTATGAGGAGGATACTGGCAACATTTGATTCCAACAGGACGGATCTACGTGCCACACAGACGAAGCTACACTCGATGTTTTGCGCCCTATTGTTGAAGATCGCATTATCAGCCGCAGAGCTGATGTCGTTAGGCTACTGCATGGCCAGCCGAGGCAGCCATTTGAATGAAATTATTTTCCATTATTAACCGGAAGGATTGTACTTTCAAATAAAAAAAAAAATTGAGAAAATATCCAGTAGTGTTTTTTTTATAGAATTTCAAAAAAAAAAGTTATTTGGCGGACCCTGTAGAAGCTATTACCGTTAAATCAAAGCTAGAGTGATGTACTACAATACGTGTAAGCCATTCCAATACGAAAAAGACGCTGTGGTACTTTTTTTCTTACATTAGAATTTTCGGAGTTACTCGATGTTTAAAAATAGACTTTGACCTTGTCTTTGTTTGCACATATTTCGGAAACCAGCCAAGGTATCAAATAGCTATTGCCTTTAAATGAAAGCTAGAGTGATGTACTACAATAGGTGTAAGCCATTCCAATACGAAAAAGTCGCTGTGGTACTTTTTTTCTTGCATTAGAATTTTCGGAGTTACTCGATGTTTAAAAATAGACTTTGACCTTGTCTGTGTTTGCACATATTTCGGAAACCAGTCAAGGTATCAACTAGCTTTTACCGTTAAATGAAAGCTAGAGTGATGTACTACAATATGTGTAACGGATGGAAGGAGCCTCGCCAACGTCTATGGGATTTAACTACAAAATGAAGTGTGAATTCGGAGTGGATTTTTTTTACTCATATCTTGAAAACCTGCTAAGCAATCCAATAATTTCCACTTGGTATTAATTTCATTTTGAATGCACTAAATAGCTACTATAATGAAATTTCAAAATAAGAAAAAAAATATTTTCGGACAAAAAACAAGAAAGGGGTTAGCCTTTCAAAAATTTGCGAAATTTAAAAAAAAATAGATTTGTTTGTAAATTTGCTCATCGATAGACGTTGTAGTAGTGATACTGACGCTGTGGTACTTTTTTTTCTCACATTAGAATTTTCGGAGCTAATGGACTTTTAAAAATCGTATACTTTGAACTTGTCTTTGTTTGCACATATTTCGGAAACCAGTCAAGGTATCAAATAGCTATTGCCCTTAAATGAAAGCTAGAGTGATGTACTACAATACGTGTAAGCCATTCCAATACGAAAAAGACGCTGTGGTACTTTTTTTCTTACATTAGAATTTTCGGAGTTACTCGATGTTTAAAAATAGACTTTGACCTTGTCTGTGTTTGTACATATTTCGGAAACCAGCCAAGGTATCAAATAGCTATTGCCTTTAAATGATAGCTAGAGTGATGTACTACAATACGTGTAAGCCATTCCAATACGAAAAAGACGCTGTGGTACTTTTTTTCTTACATTAGAATTTTCGGAGTTACTCGATGTTTAAAAATATACTTTGACCTTGTCTTTGTTTGCACATATTTCGGAAACCAGCCAAACTATCAAATAGCTATAGCCCTTAAATGAAACCAGCCAAGGTATCAAATAGCTATTGCCTTTAAATGATAGCTAGAGTGATGTACTACAATACGTGTAAGCCATGCCAATACGAAAAAGACTCTGTGGTACTTTTTTTCTTACATTAGAATTTTCGGAGTTACTCGATGTTTAAAAATAGACTTTGACCTTGTCTTTGTTTGCACATATTTCGGAAACCAGCCAAACTATCAAATAGCTATAGCCCTTAAATGAAACCAGCCAAGGTATCAAATAGCTATTGCCTTTAAATGATAGCTAGAGTGATGTACTACAATACGTGTAAGCCATTCCAATACGAAAAAGACGCTGTGGTACTTTTTTTCTTACATTATAATTTTTGGAGTTACTCGATGTTTAAAAATAGACTTTGACCTTGTCTTTGTTTGCACATATTTCGGAAACCAGCCAAGGTATCAAATAGCTATTGCCCTTAAATGAAAGCTAGAGTGATGTACTACAATACGTGTAAGCCATTCCAATACGAAAAAGACGCTGTGGTACTTTTTTTCTTACATTAGAATTTTCGGAGTTACTCGATGTTTAAAAATAGACTTTGACCTTGTTTTGTTTGCACATATTTCGGAAACCAGCCAAGGTATCAAATAGCTATTGCCCTTAAATGAAAGCTAGAGTGATTTACTACAATACGTGTAAGCCATTCCAATACGAAAAAGACGCTGTGGTACTTTTTTTCTTACATTATAATTTTTGGAGTTACTCGATGTTTAAAAATAGACTTTTACCTTGTCTGTGTTTGCACATATTTCGGAAATCAGCCAAGGTATCAAATAGCTATTGCCCTTAAATGAAAGCTAGAGTGATGTACTACAATATGTGTAACGGATTGAATGAGCCTCGCCAACTTCTATGGGATTTAACTGCAAAATGAAGTGTGAATTCGGAGTGGATTTTTTTTACTCATATCTTGAAAACCTGCTAAGCAATCCAATAATTTCCACTTGGTATTAATTTCATTTTGAATGCACTAAATAGCTACTATAATGAAATTTCAAAATAAGAAAAAAAAAGTTTTTCGGACAAAAAACAAGCAAGGTATCAAATAGCTATTGCCCTTAAATGAAAGCTAGAGTGATGTACTACAATACGTGTAAGCCATTCCAATACGAAAAAGACGCTGTGGTACTTTTTTTCTTACATTAGAATTTTCGAAGTTACTCGATGTTTAAAAATATACTTTGACCTTGTCTTTGTTTGCACATATTTCGGAAACCAGCCAAGGTATCAAATAGCTATTGCCCTTAAATGAAAGCTAGAGTGATGTACTACAACACGTGTAAGCCATTCCAATACGAAAAAGACGCTGTGGTACTTTTTTCTTACATTAGAATTTTCGGAGTTACTCGATGTTGAAAAATAGACTTTGACCTTGTCTTTGTTTGCAAATATTTCGGAAACCAGTCAAGGTATCAAATAGCTTTTACCTTTAAATGAAAGCTAGAGTGATGAAGTACAATAGATGTAACGGATTGAATGAGCCTCGCCAACTTCTATGGGGTTTAACTGCAAAATGAAGTGTGAATTCGGAGTGGATTTTATTTACTCATATCTTGAAAACCTGCTAAGCAATCCAATAATTTCCACTTGGTATTAATTTCATTTTGAATGCACTAAATAGCTACTATAATGAAATATCAAAATAAGAAAAAAAATATTTTCGGACAAAAAACAAGAAAGGGGTTAGCCTTTCAAAAATTTGCGAAATTTAAAAAAAATAGATTTGTTTGTAAATTTGCTCATCGATAGACGTTGAAGTAGTGATACTGACGCTGTGGTACTTTTTTTTCTCACATTAGAATTTTCGGAGCTATTGGACTTTTAAAAATCGTATACTTTGACCTTGTCTTTGTTTGCACATATTTCGGAAACCAGTCAAGGTATCAAACAGCTATTGCCCTTAAATGAAAGCTAGAGTGATGTACTACAATACGTGTAAGCCATTCCAATACGAAAAAGACGCTGTGGTACTTTTTTCTTACATTAGAATTTTCGAAGTTACTCGATGTTTAAAAATATACTTTGACCTTGTCTTTGTTTGCACATATTTCGGAAACCAGCCAAGGTATCAAACAGCTATTGCCCTTAAATGAAAGCTAGAGTGATGTACTACAATACGTGTAAGCCATTCCAATACGAAAAAGACGCTGTGGTACTTTTTTTCTTACATTAGAATTTTCGGAGTTACTCGATGTTTAAAAATAGACTTTGACCTTGTCTTTGTTTGCACATATTTTGGAAACCAGTCAAGGTATCAAATAGCTATTGCCCTTAAATGAAAGCTAGAGTGATGTACTACAATACGTGTAAGCCATTCCAATACGAAAAAGACGCTGTGGTGCTTTTTTTCTTACATTAGAATTTTCGGAGTTATTCGATGTTTAAAAATAGACTTTTACCTTGTCTGTGTTTGCACATATTTCGGAAATCAGCCAAGGTATCAAATAGCTATTGCCCTTAAATGAAAGCTAGAGTGATGTACTACAATACGTGTAAGCCATTCCAATACGAAAAAGACGCTGTGGTACTTTTTTTCTTACATTAGAATTTTCGGAGTTACTCGATGTTTAAAAATAGACTTTGACCTAGTTTTGTTTGCACATATTTCGGAAACCAGCCAAGGTATCAAATAGCTATTGTGGTATTTTTTTTCTTACATTAGAATTTTCGAAGTTACTCGATGTTTAAAAATAGACTTTGACCTTGTCTTTGTTTGCACATATTTCGGAAACCAGCCAAGGTATCAAATAGCTATTGCCCTTAAATGAAAGCTAGAGTGATGTACTACAACACGTGTAAGCCATTCCAATACGAAAAAGACGCTGTGGTACTTTTTTCTTACATTAGAATTTTCGGAGTTACTCGATGTTTAAAAATAGACTTTGACCTAGTTTTGTTTGCACATATTTCGGAAACCAGCCAAGGTATCAAATAGCTATTGTGGTATTTTTTTTCTTACATTAGAATTTTCGGAGTTACTCGATGTTTAAAAATAGACTTTGACCTTGTCTTTGTTTGCACATATTTCGGAAACCAGCCAAGGTATCAAATAGCTATTGCCCTTAAATGAAAGCTAGAGTGATGTACTACAACACGTGTAAGCCATTCCAATACGAAAAAGACGCTGTGGTACTTTTTTCTTACATTAGAATTTTCGGAGTTACTCGATGTTGAAAAATAGACTTTGACCTTGTCTTTGTTTGCAAATATTTCGGAAACCAGTCAAGGTATCAAATAGCTTTTACCTTTAAATGAAAGCTAGAGTGATGAAGTACAATAGATGTAACGGATTGAATGAGCCTCGCCAACTTCTATGGGGTTTAACTGCAAAATGAAGTGTGAATTCGGAGTGGATTTTTTTTTACTCATATCTTGAAAACCTGCTAAGCAATCCAATAATTTCCACTTGGTATTAATTTCATTTTTAATGCACTAAATAGCTACTATAAAGAAATATCAAAATAAGAAAAAAAATATTTTCGGACAAAAAACAAGAAAGGGGTATACTTTGACCTTGTCTTTGTTTGCACATATTTCGGAAACCAGTCAAGGTATCAAACAGCTATTGCCCTTAAATGAAAGCTAGAGTGATGTACTACAATACGTGTAAGCCATTCCAATACGAAAAAGACGCTGTGGTACTTTTTTCTTACATTAGAATTTTCGAAGTTACTCGATGTTTAAAAATATACTTTGACCTTGTCTTTGTTTGCACATATTTCGGAAACCAGCCAAGGTATCAAACAGCTATTGCCCTTAAATGAAAGCTAGAGTGATGTACTACAATACGTGTAAGCCATTCCAATACGAAAAAGACGCTGTGGTACTTTTTTTCTTACATTAGAATTTTCGGAGTTACTCGATGTTTAAAAATAGACTTTGACCTTGTCTTTGTTTGCACATATTTTGGAAACCAGTCAAGGTATCAAATAGCTATTGCCCTTAAATGAAAGCTAGAGTGATGTACTACAATACGTGTAAGCCATTCCAATACGAAAAAGACGCTGTGGTGCTTTTTTTCTTACATTAGAATTTTCGGAGTTATTCGATGTTTAAAAATAGACTTTTACCTTGTCTGTGTTTGCACATATTTCGGAAATCAGCCAAGGTATCAAATAGCTATTGCCCTTAAATGAAAGCTAGAGTGATGTACTACAATACGTGTAAGCCATTCCAATACGAAAAAGACGCTGTGGTACTTTTTTTCTTACATTAGAATTTTCGGAGTTACTCGATGTTTAAAAATAGACTTTGACCTAGTTTTGTTTGCACATATTTCGGAAACCAGCCAAGGTATCAAATAGCTATTGTGGTATTTTTTTTCTTACATTAGAATTTTCGAAGTTACTCGATGTTTAAAAATAGACTTTGACCTTGTCTTTGTTTGCACATATTTCGGAAACCAGCCAAGGTATCAAATAGCTATTGCCCTTAAATGAAAGCTAGAGTGATGTACTACAACACGTGTAAGCCATTCCAATACGAAAAAGACGCTGTGGTACTTTTTTCTTACATTAGAATTTTCGGAGTTACTCGATGTTTAAAAATAGACTTTGACCTAGTTTTGTTTGCACATATTTCGGAAACCAGCCAAGGTATCAAATAGCTATTGTGGTATTTTTTTTCTTACATTAGAATTTTCGGAGTTACTCGATGTTTAAAAATAGACTTTGACCTAGTTTTGTTTGCACATATTTCGGAAACCAGCCAAGGTATCAAATAGCTATTGTGGTATTTTTTTTCTTACATTAGAATTTTCGGAGTTACTCGATGTTTAAAAATAGACTTTGACCTTGTCTTTGTTTGCACATATTTCGGAAACCAGCCAAGGTATCAAATAGCTATTGCCCTTAAATGAAAGCTAGAGTGATGTACTACAACACGTGTAAGCCATTCCAATACGAAAAAGACGCTGTGGTACTTTTTTCTTACATTAGAATTTTCGGAGTTACTCGATGTTGAAAAATAGACTTTGACCTTGTCTTTGTTTGCAAATATTTCGGAAACCAGTCAAGGTATCAAATAGCTTTTACCTTTAAATGAAAGCTAGAGTGATGAAGTACAATAGATGTAACGGATTGAATGAGCCTCGCCAACTTCTATGGGGTTTAACTGCAAAATGAAGTGTGAATTCGGAGTGGATTTTTTTTTACTCATATCTTGAAAACCTGCTAAGCAATCCAATAATTTCCACTTGGTATTAATTTCATTTTTAATGCACTAAATAGCTACTATAAAGAAATATCAAAATAAGAAAAAAAATATTTTCGGACAAAAAACAAGAAAGGGGTCAGCCTTTCAAAAATTTGCGAAATTTAAAAAAAATAGATTTGTTTGTAAATTTGCTCATCGATAGACGTTGTAGTAGTGATACTGACGCTGTGGTACTTTTTTTTCTCACATTAGAATTTTCCGAGTTATTGGACTTTTAAAAATCGTATACTTTGACCTTGTCTTTGTTTGCACATATTTCGGAAACCAGCCAAGGTATCAAATAGCTATTGCCCTTAAATGAAAGCTAGAGTGATGTACTACAATACGTGTAAGCCATTCCAATACGAAAAAGACGCTGTGGTACTTTTTTTCTTACATTAGAATTTTCGAAGTTACTCGATGTTTAAAAATATACTTTGACCTTGTCTTTGTTTGCACATATTTCGGAAACCAGCCAAGGTATCAAATAGCTATTGCCCTTAAATGAAAGCTAGAGTGATGTACTACAACACGTGTAAGCCATTCCAATACGAAAAAGACGCTGTGGTACTTTTTTCTTACATTAGAATTTTCGGAGTTACTCGATGTTGAAAAATAGACTTTGACCTTGTCTTTGTTTGCAAATATTTCGGAAACCAGTCAAGGTATCAAATAGCTTTTACCTTTAAATGAAAGCTAGAGTGATGAAGTACAATAGATGTAACGGATTGAATGAGCCTCGCCAACTTCTATGGGGTTTAACTGCAAAATGAAGTGTGAATTCGGAGTGGATTTTTTTTTACTCATATCTTGAAAACCTCCAAACAATCCAATAATTTCCACTTGGTATTAATTTCATTTTGAATGCACTAAATAGCTACTATAAAGAAATATCAAAATAAGAAAAAAAATTATTTTCGGACAAAAAACAAGAAAGGGGTTAGCCTTTCAAAAATTTGCGAAATTTAAAAAAAATAGATTTGTTTGTAAATTTGCTCATCGATAGACGTTGTAGTAGTGATACTGACGCTGTGGTACTTTTTTTTCTCACATTAGAATTTTCCGAGTTATTGGACTTTTAAAAATCGTATACTTTGACCTTGTCTTTGTTTGCACATATTTCGGAAACCAGCCAAGGTATCAAATAGCTATTGCCCTTAAATGAAAGCTAGAGTGATGTACTACAATACGTGTAAGCCATTCCAATACGAAAAAGACGCTGTGGTACTTTTTTTCTTACATTAGAATTTTCGGAGTTACTCGATGTTTAAAAATAGACTTTGACCTTGTCTTTGTTTGCACATATTTTGGAAACCAGTCAAGGTATCAAATAGCTATTGCCCTTAAATGAAAGCTAGAGTGATGTACTACAATACGTGTAAGCCATTCCAATACGAAAAAGACGCTGTGGTGCTTTTTTTCTTACATTAGAATTTTCGGAGTTATTCGATGTTTAAAAATAGACTTTTACCTTGTCTGTGTTTGCACATATTTCGGAAATCAGCCAAGGTATCAAATAGCTATTGCCCTTAAATGAAAGCTAGAGTGATGTACTACAATACGTGTAAGCCATTCCAATACGAAAAAGACGCTGTGGTACTTTTTTTCTTACATTAGAATTTTCGGAGTTACTCGATGTTTAAAAATAGACTTTGACCTTGTTTTGTTTGCACATATTTCGGAAACCAGCCAAGGTATCAAATAGCTATTGCCCTTAAATGAAAGCCAGAGTGATTTACTACAATATGTGTAACGGATTGAATGAGCCTCGCCAACTTCTATGGGGTTTAACTGCAAAATGAAGTGTGAATTCGGAGTGGATTTTTTTTACTCATATCTTGAAAACCTGCTAAGCAATCCAATAATTTCCACTTGGTATTAATTTCATTTTGAATGCACTAAATAGCTACTATAATGAAATATCAAAATAAGAAAAAAAATATTTTCGGACAAAAAACAAGAAAGGGGTTAGCCTTTCAAAAATTTGCGAAATTTAAAAAAAATAGATTTGTTTGTAAATTTGCTCATCGATAGACGTTGAAGTAGTGATACTGACGCTGTGGTACTTTTTTTTCTCACATTAGAATTTTCGGAGCTATTGGACTTTTAAAAATCGTATACTTTGACCTTGTCTTTGTTTGCACATATTTCGGAAACCAGTCAAGGTATCAAATAGCTATTGCCCTTAAATGAAAGCTAGAGTGATGTACTACAATACGTGTAAGCCATTCCAATACGAAAAAGACGCTGTGGTACTTTTTTTCTCACATTAGAATTTTCCGAGTTATTGGACTTTTAAAAATCGTATACTTTGACCTTGTCTTTGTTTGCACATATTTCGGAAACCAGCCAAGGTATCAAATAGCTATTGCCCTTAAATGAAAGCTAGAGTGATGTACTACAATACGTGTAAGCCATTCCAATACGAAAAATACGCTGTGGTACTTTTTTTCTTACATTAGAATTTTCGGAGTTACTCGATGTTTAAAAATAGACTTTGACCTTGTCTTTGTTTGCACATATTTTGGAAACCAGTCAAGGTATCAAATAGCTATTGCCCTTAAATGAAAGCTAGAGTGATGTACTACAATACGTGTAAGCCATTTCAATACGAAAAAGACGCTGTGGTGCTTTTTTTCTTACATTAGAATTTTCGGAGTTATTCGATGTTTAAAAATAGACTTTTACCTTGTCTGTGTTTGCACATATTTCGGAAATCAGCCAAGGTATCAAATAGCTATTGCCCTTAAATGAAAGCTAGAGTGATGTACTACAATACGTGTAAGCCATTCCAATATGAAAAAGACGCTGTGGTACTTTTTTTCTCACATTAGAATTTTCCGAGTTATTGGACTTTTAAAAATCGTATACTTTGACCTTGTCTTTGTTTGCACATATTTCGGAAACCAGCCAAGGTATCAAATAGCTATTGCCCTTAAATGAAAGCTAGAGTGATGTACTACAATACGTGTAAGCCATTCCAATACGAAAAAGACGCTGTGGTACTTTTTTTCTCACATTAGAATTTTCCGAGTTATTGGACTTTTAAAAATCGTATACTTTGACCTTGTCTTTGTTTGCACATATTTCGGAAACCAGTCAAGGTATCAAATAGCTATTGCCCTTAAATGAAAGCTAGAGTGATGTACTACAATACGTGTAAGCCATTCCAATACGAAAAAGACGCTGTGGTACTTTTTTTCTTACATTAGAATTTTCCGAGTTATTGGACTTTTAAAAATCGTATACTTTGACCTTGTCTTTGTTTGCACATATTTCGGAAACCAGTCAAGGTATCAAATAGCTATTGCCCTTAAATGAAAGCTAGAGTGATGTACTACAATACGTGTAAGCCATTCCAATACGAAAAAGACGCTGTGGTACTTTTTTTCTTACATTAGAATTTTCGAAGTTACTCGATGTTTAAAAATATACTTTGACCTTGTCTTTGTTTGCACATATTTCGGAAACCAGCCAAGGTATCAAATAGCTATTGCCCTTAAATGAAAGCTAGAGTGATGTACTACAATACGTGTAAGCCATTCCAATACGAAAAAGACGCTGTGGTACTTTTTTTCTTACATTAGAATTTTCGAAGTTACTCGATGTTTAAAAATATACTTTGACCTTGTCTTTGTTTGCACATATTTTGGAAACCAGTCAAGGTATCAAATAGCTATTGCCCTTAAATGAAAGCTAGAGTGATGTACTACAATACGTGTAAGCCATTTCAATACGAAAAAGACGCTGTGGTACTTTTTTTCTTACATTAGAATTTTCGAAGTTACTCGATGTTTAAAAATATACTTTGACCTTGTCTTTGTTTGCACATATTTCGGAAACCAGCCAAGGTATCAAATAGCTATTGCCCTTAAATGAAAGCTAGAGTGATGTACTACAATACGTGTAAGCCATTCCAATACGAAAAAGACGCTGTGGTACTTTTTTTCTTACATTAGAATTTTCGAAGTTACTCGATGTTTAAAAATATACTTTGACCTTGTCTTTGTTTGCACATATTTCGGAAACCAGCCAAGGTATCAAATAGCTATTGCCCTTAAATGAAAGCTAGAGTGATGTACTACAATACGTGTAAGACATTCCAATACGAAAAATACGCTGTGGTACTTTTTTTCTTACATTAGAATTTTCGGAGTTACTCGATGTTTAAAAATAGACTTTGACCTTGTCTTTGTTTGCACATATTTTGGAAACCAGTCAAGGTATCAAATAGCTATTGCCCTTAAATGAAAGCTAGAGTGATGTACTACAATACGTGTAAGCCATTTCAATACGAAAAAGACGCTGTGGTGCTTTTTTTCTTACATTAGAATTTTCGGAGTTATTCGATGTTTAAAAATAGACTTTTACCTTGTCTGTGTTTGCACATATTTCGGAAATCAGCCAAGGTATCAAATAGCTATTGCCCTTAAATGAAAGCCAGAGTGATTTACTACAATATGTGTAACGGATTGAATGAGCCTCGCCAACTTCTATGGGGTTTAACTGCAAAATGAAGTGTGAATTCGGAGTGGATTTTTTTTACTCATATCTTGAAAACCTGCTAAGCAATCCAATAATTTCCACTTGGTATTAATTTCATTTTGAATGCACTAAATAGCTACTATAATGAAATATCAAAATAAGAAAAAAAATATTTTCGGACAAAAAACAAGAAAGGGGTTAGCCTTTCAAAAATTTGCGAAATTTAAAAAAAATAGATTTGTTTGTAAATTTGCTCATCGATAGACGTTGAAGTAGTGATACTGACGCTGTGGTACTTTTTTTTCTCACATTAGAATTTTCGGAGCTATTGGACTTTTAAAAATCGTATACTTTGACCTTGTCTTTGTTTGCACATATTTCGGAAACCAGTCAAGGTATCAAATAGCTATTGCCCTTAAATGAAAGCTAGAGTGATGTACTACAATACGTGTAAGCCATTCCAATACGAAAAAGACGCTGTGGTACTTTTTTTCTCACATTAGAATTTTCCGAGTTATTGGACTTTTAAAAATCGTATACTTTGACCTTGTCTTTGTTTGCACATATTTCGGAAACCAGCCAAGGTATCAAATAGCTATTGCCCTTAAATGAAAGCTAGAGTGATGTACTACAATACGTGTAAGCCATTCCAATACGAAAAATACGCTGTGGTACTTTTTTTCTTACATTAGAATTTTCGGAGTTACTCGATGTTTAAAAATAGACTTTGACCTTGTCTTTGTTTGCACATATTTTGGAAACCAGTCAAGGTATCAAATAGCTATTGCCCTTAAATGAAAGCTAGAGTGATGTACTACAATACGTGTAAGCCATTTCAATACGAAAAAGACGCTGTGGTGCTTTTTTTCTTACATTAGAATTTTCGGAGTTATTCGATGTTTAAAAATAGACTTTTACCTTGTCTGTGTTTGCACATATTTCGGAAATCAGCCAAGGTATCAAATAGCTATTGCCCTTAAATGAAAGCTAGAGTGATGTACTACAATACGTGTAAGCCATTCCAATACGAAAAAGACGCTGTGGTACTTTTTTTCTCACATTAGAATTTTCCGAGTTATTGGACTTTTAAAAATCGTATACTTTGACCTTGTCTTTGTTTGCACATATTTCGGAAACCAGCCAAGGTATCAAATAGCTATTGCCCTTAAATGAAAGCTAGAGTGATGTACTACAATACGTGTAAGCCATTCCAATACGAAAAAGACGCTGTGGTACTTTTTTTCTCACATTAGAATTTTCCGAGTTATTGGACTTTTAAAAATCGTATACTTTGACCTTGTCTTTGTTTGCACATATTTCGGAAACCAGTCAAGGTATCAAATAGCTATTGCCCTTAAATGAAAGCTAGAGTGATGTACTACAATACGTGTAAGCCATTCCAATACGAAAAAGACGCTGTGGTACTTTTTTTCTTACATTAGAATTTTCGAAGTTACTCGATGTTTAAAAATATACTTTGACCTTGTCTTTGTTTGCACATATTTCGGAAACCAGCCAAGGTATCAAATAGCTATTGCCCTTAAATGAAAGCTAGAGTGATGTACTACAATACGTGTAAGCCATTCCAATACGAAAAAGACGCTGTGGTACTTTTTTTCTTACATTAGAATTTTCGAAGTTACTCGATGTTTAAAAATATACTTTGACCTTGTCTTTGTTTGCACATATTTTGGAAACCAGTCAAGGTATCAAATAGCTATTGCCCTTAAATGAAAGCTAGAGTGATGTACTACAATACGTGTAAGCCATTTCAATACGAAAAAGACGCTGTGGTACTTTTTTTCTTACATTAGAATTTTCGAAGTTACTCGATGTTTAAAAATATACTTTGACCTTGTCTTTGTTTGCACATATTTCGGAAACCAGCCAAGGTATCAAATAGCTATTGCCCTTAAATGAAAGCTAGAGTGATGTACTACAATACGTGTAAGCCATTCCAATACGAAAAAGACGCTGTGGTACTTTTTTTCTTACATTAGAATTTTCGAAGTTACTCGATGTTTAAAAATATACTTTGACCTTGTCTTTGTTTGCACATATTTCGGAAACCAGCCAAGGTATCAAATAGCTATTGCCCTTAAATGAAAGCTAGAGTGATGTACTACAATACGTGTAAGACATTCCAATACGAAAAATACGCTGTGGTACTTTTTTTCTTACATTAGAATTTTCGGAGTTACTCGATGTTTAAAAATAGACTTTGACCTTGTCTTTGTTTGCACATATTTTGGAAACCAGTCAAGGTATCAAATAGCTATTGCCCTTAAATGAAAGCTAGAGTGATGTACTACAATACGTGTAAGCCATTTCAATACGAAAAAGACGCTGTGGTGCTTTTTTTCTTACATTAGAATTTTCGGAGTTATTCGATGTTTAAAAATAGACTTTTACCTTGTCTGTGTTTGCACATATTTCGGAAATCAACCAAGGTATCAAATAGCTATTGCCCTTAAATGAAAGCTAGAGTGATGTACTACAATACGTGTAAGCCATTCCAATACGAAAAAGACGCTGTGGTACTTTTTTTCTCACATTAGAATTTTCCGAGTTATTGGACTTTTAAAAATCGTATACTTTGACCTTGTCTTTGTTTGCACATATTTCGGAAACCAGCCAAGGTATCAAATAGCTATTGCCCTTAAATGAAAGCTAGAGTGATGTACTACAATACGTGTAAGCCATTCCAATACGAAAAAGACGCTGTGGTACTTTTTTTCTCACATTAGAATTTTCCGAGTTATTGGACTTTTAAAAATCGTATACTTTGACCTTGTCTTTGTTTGCACATATTTCGGAAACCAGCCAAGGTATCAAATAGCTATTGCCCTTAAATGAAAGCTAGAGTGATGTACTACAATACGTGTAAGCCATTCCAATACGAAAAAGACGCTGTAGTACTTTTTTTCTTACATTAGAATTTTCGGAGTTACTCGATGTTTAAAAATAGACTTTGACCTTGTCTTTGTTTGCACATATTTTGGAAACCAGACAAGGTATCAAATAGCTATTGCCCTTAAATGAAAGCTAGAGTGATGTACTACAATACGTGTAAGCCATTCCAATACGAAAAAGACGCTGTGGTGCTTTTTTTCTTACATTAGAATTTTCGGAGTTATTCGATGTTTAAAAATAGACTTTTACCTTGTCTGTGTTTGCACATATTTCGGAAATCAGTCAAGGTATCAAATAGCTATTGCCCTTAAATGAAAGCTAGAGTGATGTACTACAATACGTGTAAGCCATTCCAATACGAAAAAAAACGCTGTGGTACTTTTTTTCTTACATTAGAAATTTCGGAGTTACTCGATGTTTAAAAATAGACTTTGACCTTGTCTGTGTTTGCACATATTTCGGAAACCAGCCAAGGTTTCAAATAGCTATTGCCCTTAAATGAAAGCTAGAGTGATGTACTACAACACGTGTAAGCCATTCCAATACGAAAAAGACGCTGTGGTACTTTTTTTCTTACATTAGAATTTTCGGAGTTACTCGATGTTGAAAAATAGACTTTGACCTTGTCTGTGTTTGCACATATTTCGGAAACCAGACAAGGTATCAAATAGCTATTGCCCTTAAATGAAAGCTAGAGTGATGTACTACAATACGTGTAAGCCATTCCAATACGAAAAAGACGCTGTGGTACTTTTTTTCTTACATTAGAATTTTCGGAGTTATTCGATGTTTAAAAATAGACTTTTACCTTGTCTGTGTTTGCACATATTTCGGAAATCAGTCAAGGTATCAAATAGCTATTGCCCTTAAATGAAAGCTAGAGTGATGTACTACAATACGTGTAAGCCATTCCAATACGAAAAAGACGCTGTGGTACTTTTTTTCTCACATTAGAATTTTCCGAGTTATTGGACTTTTAAAAATCGTATACTTTGACCTTGTCTTTGTTTGCACATATTTCGGAAACCAGCCAAGGTATCAAATAGCTATTGCCCTTAAATGAAAGCTAGAGTGATGTACTACAATACGTGTAAGCCATTCCAATACGAAAAAGACGCTGTAGTACTTTTTTTCTTACATTAGAATTTTCGGAGTTACTCGATGTTTAAAAATAGACTTTGACCTTGTCTTTGTTTGCACATATTTTGGAAACCAGACAAGGTATCAAATAGCTATTGCCCTTAAATGAAAGCTAGAGTGATGTACTACAATACGTGTAAGCCATTCCAATACGAAAAAGACGCTGTGGTGCTTTTTTTCTTACATTAGAATTTTCGGAGTTATTCGATGTTTAAAAATAGACTTTTACCTTGTCTGTGTTTGCACATATTTCGGAAATCAGTCAAGGTATCAAATAGCTATTGCCCTTAAATGAAAGCTAGAGTGATGTACTACAATACGTGTAAGCCATTCCAATACGAAAAAAAACGCTGTGGTACTTTTTTTCTTACATTAGAAATTTCGGAGTTACTCGATGTTTAAAAATAGACTTTGACCTTGTCTGTGTTTGCACATATTTCGGAAACCAGCCAAGGTTTCAAATAGCTATTGCCCTTAAATGAAAGCTAGAGTGATGTACTACAACACGTGTAAGCCATTCCAATACGAAAAAGACGCTGTGGTACTTTTTTTCTTACATTAGAATTTTCGGAGTTACTCGATGTTGAAAAATAGACTTTGACCTTGTCTGTGTTTGCACATATTTCGGAAACCAGCCAAGGTATAAAATAGCTATTGCCCTTAAATGAAAGCTAGAGTGATGTACTACAATACGTGTAAGCCATTCCAATACGAAAAAGACGCTGTGGTACTTTTTTTCTTACATTAGAATTTTCGGAGACTCGATGTTTAAAAATAGACTTTGACCTTGTCTTTGTTTGCACATATTTCGGAAACCAGCCAAGGTATCAAATAGCTATTGCCCTTAAATGAAAGCTAGAGTGATGTACTACAATATGTGTAACGGATTGAATGAGCCTCGCCAACTTCTATGGGATTTAACTGCAAAATGAAGAGTGAATTCGGAGTGGACTTTTTTTTACTCATATCTTGAAAACCTGCTAAGCAATCCAATAATTTCCACTTGGTATTAATTTCATTTTGAATGCACTAAATAGCTACTATAAAGAAATATCAAAATAAGAAAAAAAATATTTTCGGACAAAAAACAAGAAAGGGGTTAGCCTTTCAAAAATTTGCGAAATTTAAAAAAAATAGATTTGTTTGTAAATTTGCTCATCGATAGACGTTGTAGTAGTGATACTGACGCTGTGGTACTTTTTTTTCTCACATTAGAATTTTCCGAGTTATTGGACTTTTAAAAATCGTATACTTTGACCTTGTCTTTGTTTGCACATATTTCGGAAACCAGCCAAGGTATCAAATAGCTATTTCCCTTAAATGAAAGCTAGAGTGATGTACTACAATACGTGTAAGCCATTCCAATACGAAAAAGACGCTGTGGTACTTTTTTTCTTACATTAGAATTTTCGGAGTTACTCGATGTTTAAAAATAGACTTTGACCTTGTCTTTGTTTGCACATATTTCGGAAATCAGTCAAGGTATCAAATAGCTATTGCCCTTAAATGAAAGCTAGAGTGATGTACTACAATACGTGTAAGCCATTCCAATACGAAAAAAAACGCTGTGGTACTTTTTTTCTTACATTAGAAATTTCGGAGTTACTCGATGTTTAAAAATAGACTTTGACCTTGTCTGTGTTTGCACATATTTCGGAAACCAGCCAAGGTATCAAATAGCTATTGCCCTTAAATGAAAGCTAGAGTGATGTACTACAATACGTGTAAGCCATTCCAATACGAAAAAGACGCTGTGGTACTTTTTTTCTTACATTAGAAATTTCGGAGTTACTTGATGTTTAAAAATAGACTTTGACCTTGTCTGTGTTTGCACATATTTCGGAAACCAGCCAAGGTATCAAATAGCTATTGCCCTTAAATGAAAGCTAGAGTGATGTACTACAATACGTGTAAGCCATTCCAATACGAAAAAGACGCTGTGGTACTTTTTTTCTTACATTAGAATTTTCGGAGACTCGATGTTTAAAAATAGACTTTGACCTTGTCTTTGTTTGCACATATTTCGGAAACCAGTCAAGGTATCAAATAGCTATTGCCCTTAAATGAAAGCTAGAGTGATGTACTACAATACGTGTAAGCCATTCCAATACGAAAAAGACGCTGTGGTACTTTTTTTCTTACATTAGAATTTTCGGAGACTCGATGTTTAAAAATAGACTTTGACCTTGTCTTTGTTTGCACATATTTCGGAAACCAGTCAAGGTATCAAATAGCTATTGCCCTTAAATGAAAGCTAGAGTGATGTACTACAATACGTGTAAGCCATTCCAATACGAAAAAGACGCTGTGGTGCTTTTTTTCTTACATTAGAATTTTCGGAGACTCGATGTTTAAAAATAGACTTTGACCTTGTCTTTGTTTGCACATATTTCGGAAACCAGTCAAGGTATCAAATAGCTATTGCCCTTAAATGAAAGCTAGAGTGATGTACTACAATACGTGTAAGCCATTCCAATACGAAAAAGACGCTGTGGTGCTTTTTTTCTTACATTAGAATTTTCGGAGTTATTCGATGTTTAAAAATAGACTTTTACCTTGTCTGTGTTTGCACATATTTCGGAAATCAGCCAAGGTATCAAATAGCTATTGCCCTTAAATGAAAGCTAGAGTGATGTACTACAATACGTGTAAGCCATTCCAATACGAAAAAGACTCTGTGGTACTTTTTTTCTTACATTAGAATTTTCGGAGTTACTCGATGTTTAAAAATAGACTTTGACCTTGTCTTTGTTTGCACATATTTTGGAAACCAGTCAAGGTATCAAATAGCTATTGCCCTTAAATGAAAGCTAGAGTGATGTACTACAATATGTGTAACGGATTGAATGAGCCTCGCCAACTTCTATGGGATTTAACTGCAAAATGAAGAGTGAATTCGGAGTGGACTTTTTTTTTACTCATATCTTGAAAACCTGCTAAGCAATCCAATAATTTCCACTTGGTATTAATTTCATTTTGAATGCACTAAATAGCTACTATAATGAAATTTCAAAATAAGAAAAAAAATATTTTCGGACAAAAAACAAGAAAGGGGTTAGCCTTTCAAAAATTTGCGAAATTTAAAAAAAATAGATTTGTTTGTAAATTTGCTCATCGATAGACGTTGTAGTAGTGATACTGACGCTGTGGTACTTTTTTTTCTCACATTAGAATTTTCGGAGCTATTGGACTTTTAAAAAACGTATACTTTGACCTTGTCTGTGTTTGCACATATTTCGGAAACCAGCCAAGGTATCAAATAGCTATTGCCCTTAAATGAAAGCTAGAGTGATTTACTACAATATGTGTAACGGATTGAATGAGCCTCGCCAACTTCTATGGGATTTAACTGCAAATTGAAGTGTGAATTCGGAGTGGATTTTTTTTACTCATATCTTGAAAACCTGCTAAGCAATCCAATAATTTCCACTTGGTATTAATTTCATTTTGAATGCACTAAATAGCTACTATAATGAAATATCAAAATAAGAAAAAAAATATTTTCGGACAAAAAACAAGAAAGGGGTTAGCCTTTCAAAAATTTGCGAAATTTAAAAAAAATAGATTTGTTTGTAAATTTGCTCATCGATAGACGTTGTAGTAGTGATACTGACGCTGTGGTACTTTTTTTTCTCACATTAGAATTTTCGGAGCTATTGGACTTTTAAAAATCGTATACTTTGACCTTGTCTTTGTTTGCACATATTTCGGAAACCAGCCAAGGTATCAAATAGCTATTGCCCTTAAATGAAAGCTAGAGTGATGTACTACAATACGTGTAAGCCATTCCAATACGAAAAAGACGCTGTGGTACTTTTTTTCTTACATTAGAATTTTCGGAGTTACTCGATGTTTAAAAATAGACTTTGACCTTGTCTGTGTTTGCACATATTTCGGAAACCAGCCAAGGTATCAAATAGCTATTGCCCTTAAATGAAAGCTAGAGTGATGTACTACAATATGTGTAACGGATTGAATGAGCCTCGCCAACTCCTATGGGATTTAACTGCAAAATGAAGAGTGAATTCGGAGTGGACTTTTTTTTACTCATATCTTGAAAACCTGCTAAGCAATCCAATAATTTCCACTTGGTATTAATTTCATTTTGAATGCACTAAATAGCTACTATAATGAAATTTCAAAATAAGAAAAAAAATATTTTCGGACAAAAATATTTATTATTGGACTTTTAAAAATCGTATACTTGTATACCTTGTCTGTGTTTGCACATATTTCGGAAACCATCCAAGGTATCAAATAGCTATTGCCCTTAAATGAAAGCTAGAGTGATGTACTACAATACGTGTAAGCCATTCCAATACGAAAAAGACTCTGTGGTACTTTTTTTCTTACATTAGAATTTTCGGAGTTACTCGATGTTTGAAAATAGACTTTGACCTTGTCTTTGTTTGCACATATTTCGGAAACTAGCCAAGGTATCAAATAGCTATTGCCCTTAAATGAAAGCTAGAGTGATGTACTACAATATGTGTAACGGATTGAATAAGCCCGCCAACTTCTATGGGATTTAACTGCAAAATGAAGTGTGAATTCGGAGTGGATTTTTTTTTACTCATATCTTGAAAACCTGTAAGGAAACCAATAATTTCCACTTGGTATTAATTTCATTTTGAATGCACTATATAATGAAATATCAAAATAAGAAAAAAAATATTTTCGGACAAAAAACAAGAAAAGCCTTTCAAAAATTTGCGAAATTTAAAAAAAATAGATTTGTTTGTAAATTTGCTCATCGATAGACGTTGTAGTAGTGATACTGACGCTGTGGTACTTTTTTTTCTCACATTAGAATTTTCCGAGTTATTGGACTTTTAAAAATCGTGTACTTTGACCTTGTCTGTGTTTGCACATATTTCGGAAACCAGCCAAGGTATCAAACAGCTATTGCCCTTAAATGAAAGCTAGAGTGATGTACTACAATACGTGTAAGCCATTCCAATACGAAAAAGACGCTGTGGTACTTTTTTTCTTACATTAGAATTTTCGGAGACTCGATGTTTAAAAATAGACTTTGACCTTGTCTTTGTTTGCACATATTTCGGAAACCAGCCAAGGTATCAAATAGCTATTGCCCTTAAATGAAAGCTAGAGTGATGTACTACAATACGTGTAAGCCATTCCAATACGAAAAAGACGCTGTGGTACTTTTTTTCTCACATTAGAATTTTCCGAGTTATTGGACTTTTAAAAATCGTATACTTTGACCTTGTCTTTGTTTGCACATATTTCGGAAACCAGTCAAGGTATCAAATAGCTATTGCCCTTAAATGAAAGCTAGAGTGATGTACTACAATACGTGTAAGCCATTCCAATACGAAAAAAAACGCTGTGGTACTTTTTTTCTTACATTAGAATTTTTGAAGTTACTCGATGTTTAAAAATATACTTTGACCTTGTCTTTGTTTGCACATATTTCGGAAACCAGCCAAGGTATCAAATAGCTATTGCCCTTAAATGAAAGCTAGAGTGATGTACTACAACACGTGTAAGCCATTCCAATACGAAAAAGACGCTGTGGTACTTTTTTTCTTACATTAGAATTTTCGGAGTTACTCGATGTTTAAAAATATACTTTGACCTTGTCTTTGTTTGCACATATTTCGGAAACCAGCCAAGGTATCAAATAGCTATTGCCCTTAAATGAAAGCTAGAGTGATGTACTACAACACGTGTAAGCCATTCCAATACGAAAAAGACGCTGTGGTACTTTTTTTCTTACATTAGAATTTTCGGAGTTACTCGATGTTGAAAAATAGACTTTGACCTTGTCTGTGTTTGCACATATTTCGGAAACCAGCCAAGGTATAAAATAGCTATTGCCCTTAAATGAAAGCTAGAGTGATGTACTACAATACGTGTAAGCCATTCCAATACGAAAAAGACGCTGTGGTGCTTTTTTTCTTACATTAGAATTTTCGGAGTTATTCGATGTTTAAAAATAGACTTTGACCTTGTCTGTGTTTGCAAATATTTCGGAAACCAGTCAAGGTATCAAATAGCTTTTACCTTTAAATGAAAGCTAGAGTGATTTACTACAATATGTGTAACGGATTGAATGAGCCTCGCCAATTTCTATGGGATTTAACTGCAAAATGAAGTGTGAATTCGGAGTGGATTTTTTTTACTCATATCTTGAAAACCTGCTAAGCAATCCAATAATTTCCACTTGGTATTAATTTAATTTTGAATGCACTAAATAGCTACTATAATGAAATATCAAAATAAGAAAAAAAATATTTTCGGACAAAAAACAAGAAAGGGGTTAGCCTTTCAAAAATTTGCGAAATTTAAAAAAAATAGATTTGTTTGTAAATTTGCTCATCGATAGACGTTGTAGTAGTGATACTGACGCTGTGGTACTTTTTTTTCTCACATTAGAATTTTCCGAGTTATTGGACTTTTAAAAATCGTATACTTTGACCTTGTCTTTGTTTGCACATATTTCGGAAACCAGCCAAGGTATCAAATAGCTATTGCCCTTAAATGAAAGCTAGAGTGATGTACTACAATACGTGTAAGCCATTCCAATACGAAAAAGACGCTGTAGTACTTTTTTTCTTACATTAGAATTTTCGGAGTTACTCGATGTTTAAAAATAGACTTTGACCTTGTCTTTGTTTGCACATATTTTGGAAACCAGACAAGGTATCAAATAGCTATTGCCCTTAAATGAAAGCTAGAGTGATGTACTACAATACGTGTAAGCCATTCCAATACGAAAAAGACGCTGTGGTGCTTTTTTTCTTACATTAGAATTTTCAGAGTTATTCGATGTTTAAAAATAGACTTTTACCTTGTCTGTGTTTGCACATATTTCGGAAATCAGTCAAGGTATCAAATAGCTATTGCCCTTAAATGAAAGCTAGAGTGATGTACTACAATACGTGTAAGCCATTCCAATACGAAAAAAAACGCTGTGGTACTTTTTTTCTTACATTAGAAATTTCGGAGTTACTCGATGTTTAAAAATAGACTTTGACCTTGTCTGTGTTTGCACATATTTCGGAAACCAGCCAAGGTATCAAATAGCTATTGCCCTTAAATGAAAGCTAGAGTGATGTACTACAATACGTGTAAGCCATTCCAATACGAAAAAGACGCTGTGGTGCTTTTTTTCTTACATTAGAATTTTCGGAGTTATTCGATGTTTAAAAATAGACTTTTACCTTGTCTGTGTTTGCACATATTTCGGAAATCAGTCAAGGTATCAAATAGCTATTGCCCTTAAATGAAAGCTAGAGTGATGTACTACAATACGTGTAAGCCATTCCAATACGAAAAAAAACGCTGTGGTACTTTTTTTCTTACATTAGAAATTTCGGAGTTACTCGATGTTTAAAAATAGACTTTGACCTTGTCTGTGTTTGCACATATTTCGGAAACCAGCCAAGGTATCAAATAGCTATTGCCCTTAAATGAAAGCTAGAGTGATGTACTACAATACGTGTAAGCCATTCCAATACGAAAAAGACGCTGTGGTACTTTTTTTCTTACATTAGAATTTTCGGAGTTATTCGATGTTTAAAAATAGACTTTTACCTTGTCTGTGTTTGCACATATTTCGGAAACCAGCCAAGGTATCAAATAGCTATTGCCCTTAAATGAAAGCTAGAGTGATGTACTACAATACGTGTAAGCCATTCCAATACGAAAAAAAACGCTGTGGTACTTTTTTTCTTACATTAGAAATTTCGGAGTTACTCGATGTTTAAAAATAGACTTTGACCTTGTCTGTGTTTGCACATATTTCGGAAACCAGCCAAGGTATCAAATAGCTATTGCCCTTAAATGAAAGCTAGAGTGATGTACTACAATACGTGTAAGCCATTCCAATACGAAAAAGACGCTGTGGTGCTTTTTTTCTTACATTAGAATTTTCGGAGTTATTCGATGTTTAAAAATAGACTTTTACCTTGTCTGTGTTTGCACATATTTCGGAAACCAGCCAAGGTATAAAATAGCTATTGCCCTTAAATGAAAGCTAGAGTGATGTACTACAATACGTGTAAGCCATTCCAATACGAAAAAGACGCTGTGGTACTTTTTTTCTTACATTAGAATTTTCGGAGTTATTCGATGTTTAAAAATAGACTTTTACCTTGTCTGTGTTTGCACATATTTCGGAAATCAGCCAAGGTATCAAATAGCTATTGCCCTTAAATGAAAGCTAGAGTGATGTACTACAATACGTGTAAGCCATTCCAATACGAAAAAGACTCTGTGGTACTTTTTTTCTTACATTAGAATTTTCGGAGTTACTCGATGTTTAAAAATAGACTTTGACCTTGTTTTGTTTGCACATATTTCGGAAACCAGCCAAGGTATCAAATAGCTATTGCCCTTAAATGAAAGCTAGAGTGATTTACTACAATATGTGTAACGGATTGAATGAGCCTCGCCAACTTCTATGGGATTTAACTGCAAAATGAAGTGTGAATTCGGAGTGGATTTTTTTTACTCATATCTTGAAAACCTGCTAAGCAATCCAATAATTTCCACTTGGTATTAATTTCATTTTGAATGCACTAAATAGCTACTATAAAGAAATATCAAAATAAGAAAAAAAATATTTTCGGACAAAAAACAAGAAAGGGGTTAGCCTTTCAAAAATTTGCGAAATTTAAAAAAAATAGATTTGTTTGTAAATTTGCTCATCGATAGACGTTGTAGTAGTGATACTGACGCTGTGGTACTTTTTTTTCTCACATTAGAATTTTCCGAGTTAGTGGACTTTTAAAAATCGTATACTTTGACCTTGTCTGTGTTTGCACATATTTCGGAAACCAGCCAAGGTATCAAATAGCTATTGCCCTTAAATGAAAGCTAGAGTGATGTACTACAATACGTGTAAGCCATTCCAATACGAAAAAGACGCTGTGGTACTTTTTTTCTTACATTAGAAATTTCGGAGTTACTCGATGTTTAAAAATAGACTTTGACCTTGTCTGTGTTTGCACATATTTCGGAAACCAGCCAAGGTATAAAATAGCTATTGCCCTTAAATGAAAGCTAGAGTGATGTACTACAATACGTGTAAGCCATTCCAATACGAAAAAGACGCTGTGGTACTTTTTTTCTTACATTAGAATTTTCGGAGACTCGATGTTTAAAAATAGACTTTGAATTTGTCTTTGTTTGCACATATTTCGGAAACCAGTCAAGGTATCAAATAGCTATTGCCCTTAAATGAAAGCTAGAGTGATGTACTACAATACATGTAAGCCATTCCAATACGAAAAAGACTCTGTGGTACTTTTTTTCTTACATTAGAATTTTCGGAGTTACTCGATGTTTAAAAATAGACTTTGACCTTGTTTTGTTTGCACATATTTCGGAAACCAGCCAAGGTATCAAATAGCTATTGCCCTTAAATGAAAGCTAGAGTGATTTTCTACAATATGTGTAACGGATTGAATGAGCCTCGCCAACTTCTATGGGATTTAACTGCAAAATGAAGTGTGAATTCGGAGTGGATTTTTTTTACTCATATCTTGAAAACCTGCTAAGCAATCCAAAAATTTCCACTTGGTATTAATTTCATTTTGAATGCACTAAATAGCTACTATAATGAAATATCAAAATAAGAAAAAAAATATTTTCGGACAAAAAACAAGAAAGGGGTTAGCCTTTCAAAAATTTGCGAAATTTAAAAAAAAATAGATTTGTTTGTAAATTTGCTCATCGATAGACGTTGTAGTAGTGATACTGACGCTGTGGAACTTTTTTTTCTCACATTAGAATTTTCCGAGTTATAGGACTTTTAAAAATCGTATACTTTGACCTTGTCTTTGTTTGCACATATTTCGGAAACCAGCCAAGGTATCAAATAGCTATTGCCCTTAAATGAAAGCTAGAGTGATGTACTACAATACGTGTAAGCCATTCCAATACGAAAAAGACGCTGTGGTGCTTTTTTTCTTACATTAGAATTTTCGGAGTTATTCGATGTTTAAAAATAGACTTTTACCTTGTCTTTGTTTGCACATATTTCGGAAACCAGCCAAGGTATCAAATAGCTATTGCCCTTAAATGAAAGCTAGAGTGATGTACTACAATACGTGTAAGCCATTCCAATACGAAAAAGACGCTGTGGTACTTTTTTTCTTACATTAGAATTTTCGGAGTTACTCGATGTTTAAAAATAGACTTTGACCTTGTCTTTGTTTGCACATATTTTGGAAACCAGTCAAGGTATCAAATAGCTATTGCCCTTAAATGAAAGCTAGAGTGATGTACTACAATATGTGTAACGGATTGAATAAGCCCGCCAACTTCTATGGGATTTAACTGCAAAATGAAGTGTGAATTCGGAGTGGATTTTTTTTTACTCATATCTTGAAAACCTGCTAAGCAATCCAATAATTTCCACTTGGTATTAATTTCATTTTGAATGCACTATATAATGAAATATCAAAATAAGAAAAAAAATATTTTCGGACAAAAAACAAGAAAAGCCTTTCAAAAATTTGCGAAATTTAAAAAAAATAGATTTGTTTGTAAATTTGCTCATCGATAGACGTTGTAGTAGTGATACTGACGCTGTGGTACTTTTTTTTCTCACATTAGAATTTTCCGAGTTATTGGACTTTTAAAAATCGTGTACTTTGACCTTGTCTGTGTTTGCACATATTTCGGAAACCAGCCAAGGTATCAAACAGCTATTGCCCTTAAATGAAAGCTAGAGTGATGTACTACAATACGTGTAAGCCATTCCAATACGAAAAAGACGCTGTGGTACTTTTTTTCTTACATTAGAATTTTCGGAGACTCGATGTTTAAAAATAGACTTTGACCTTGTCTTTGTTTGCACATATTTCGGAAACCAGCCAAGATATCAAATAGCTATTGCCCTTAAATGAAAGCTAGAGTGATGTACTACAATACGTGTAAGCCATTCCAATACGAAAAAGACGCTGTGGTACTTTTTTTCTCACATTAGAATTTTCCGAGTTATTGGACTTTTAAAAATCGTATACTTTGACCTTGTCTTTGTTTGCACATATTTCGGAAACCAGTCAAGGTATCAAATAGCTATTGCCCTTAAATGAAAGCTAGAGTGATGTACTACAATACGTGTAAGCCATTCCAATACGAAAAAAAACGCTGTGGTACTTTTTTTCTTACATTAGAATTTTCGAAGTTACTCGATGTTTAAAAATATACTTTGACCTTGTCTTTGTTTGCACATATTTCGGAAACCAGCCAAGGTATCAAATAGCTATTGCCCTTAAATGAAAGCTAGAGTGATGTACTACAATACGTGTAAGCCATTCCAATACGAAAAAGACGCTGTGGTACTTTTTTTCTTACATTAGAATTTTCGAAGTTACTCGATGTTTAAAAATATACTTTGACCTTGTCTTTGTTTGCACATATTTCGGAAACCAGCCAAGGTATCAAATAGCTATTGCCCTTAAATGAAAGCTAGAGTGATGTACTACAACACGTGTAAGCCATTCCAATACGAAAAAGACGCTGTGGTACTTTTTTTCTTACATTAGAAATTTCGGAGTTACTCGATGTTTAAAAATAGACTTTGACCTTGTCTTTGTTTGCACATATTTCGGAAACCAGCCAAGGTATCAAATAGCTATTGCCCTTAAATGAAAGCTAGAGTGATGTACTACAACACGTGTAAGCCATTCCAATACGAAAAAGACGCTGTGGTACTTTTTTTCTTACATTAGAATTTTCGGAGTTACTCGATGTTGAAGAATAGACTTTGACCTTGTCTGTGTTTGCACATATTTCGGAAACCAGCCAAGGTATAAAATAGCTATTGCCCTTAAATGAAAGCTAGAGTGATGTACTACAATACGTGTAAGCCATTCCAATACGAAAAAGACGCTGTGGTGCTTTTTTTCTTACATTAGAATTTTCGGAGTTATTCGATGTTTAAAAATAGACTTTGACCTTGTCTGTGTTTGCAAATATTTCGGAAACCAGTCAAGGTATCAAATAGCTTTTACCTTTAAATGAAAGCTAGAGTGATTTACTACAATATGTGTAACGGATTGAATGAGCCTCCCTTTCTATGGGATTTAACTGCAAAATGAAGTGTGAATTCGGAGTGGATTTTTTTTACTCATATCTTGAAAACCTGCTAAGCAATCCAATAATTTCCACTTGGTATTAATTTAATTTTGAATGCACTAAATAGCTACTATAATGAAATATCAAAATAAGAAAAAAAATATTTTCGGACAAAAAACAAGAAAGGGGTTAGCCTTTCAAAAATTTGCGAAATTTAAAAAAAATAGATTTGTTTGTAAATTTGCTCATCGATAGACGTTGTAGTAGTGATACTGACGCTGTGGTACTTTTTTTTCTCACATTAGAATTTTCCGAGTTATTGGACTTTTAAAAATCGTATACTTTGACCTTGTCTTTGTTTGCACATATTTCGGAAACCAGCCAAGGTATCAAATAGCTATTGCCCTTAAATGAAAGCTAGAGTGATGTACTACAATACGTGTAAGCCATTCCAATACGTGCTTTTTTTCTTACATTAGAATTTTCGGAGTTATTCGATGTTTAAAAATAGACTTTTACCTTGTCTGTGTTTGCACATATTTCGGAAATCAGTCAAGGTATCAAATAGCTATTGCCCTTAAATGAAAGCTAGAGTGATGTACTACAATACGTGTAAGCCATTCCAATACGAAAAAAAACGCTGTGGTACTTTTTTTCTTACATTAGAAATTTCGGAGTTACTCGATGTTTAAAAATAGACTTTGACCTTGTCTGTGTTTGCACATATTTCGGAAACCAGCCAAGGTATCAAATAGCTATTGCCCTTAAATGAAAGCTAGAGTGATGTACTACAATACGTGTAAGCCATTCCAATACGAAAAAGACGCTGTGGTACTTTTTTTCTTACATTAGAATTTTCGGAGTTATTCGATGTTTAAAAATAGACTTTTACCTTGTCTGTGTTTGCACATATTTCGGAAATCAGTCAAGGTATCAAATAGCTATTGCCCTTAAATGAAAGCTAGAGTGATGTACTACAATACGTGTAAGCCATTCCAATACGAAAAAAAAACGCTGTGGTACTTTTTTTCTTACATTAGAAATTTCGGAGTTACTCGATGTTAAAAAATAGACTTTGACCTTGTCTGTGTTTGCACATATTTCGGAAACCAGCCAAGGTATCAAATAGCTATTGCCCTTAAATGAAAGCTAGAGTGATGTACTACAATACGTGTAAGCCATTCCAATACGAAAAAGACGCTGTGGTGCTTTTTTTCTTACATTAGAATTTTCGGAGTTATTCGATGTTTAAAAATAGACTTTTACCTTGTCTGTGTTTGCACATATTTCGGAAACCAGCCAAGGTATAAAATAGCTATTGCCCTTAAATGAAAGCTAGAGTGATGTACTACAATACGTGTAAGCCATTCCAATACGAAAAAGACGCTGTGGTACTTTTTTTCTTACATTAGAATTTTCGGAGACTCGATGTTTAAAAATAGACTTTGACCTTGTCTTTGTTTGCACATATTTCGGAAACCAGCCAAGGTATCAAATAGCTATTGCCCTTAAATGAAAGCTAGAGTGATGTACTACAATATGTGTAACGGATTGAATGAGCCTCGCCAACTTCTATGGGATTTAACTGCAAAATGAAGAGTGAATTCGGAGTGGACTTTTTTTTACTCATATCTTGAAAACCTGCTAAGCAATCCAATAATTTCCACTTGGTATTAATTTCATTTTGAATGCACTAAATAGCTACTATAAAGAAATATCAAAATAAGAAAAAAAATATTTTCGGACAAAAAACAAGAAAGGGGTTAGCCTTTCAAAAATTTGCGAAATTTAAAAAAAATAGATTTGTTTGTAAATTTGCTCATCGATAGACGTTGTAGTAGTGATACTGACGCTGTGGTACTTTTTTTTCTCACATTAGAATTTTCCGAGTTATTGGACTTTTAAAAATCGTATACTTTGACCTTGTCTTTGTTTGCACATATTTCGGAAACCAGCCAAGGTATCAAATAGCTATTTCCCTTAAATGAAAGCTAGAGTGATGTACTACAATACGTGTAAGCCATTCCAATACGAAAAAGACGCTGTGGTACTTTTTTTCTTACATTAGAATTTTCGGAGTTACTCGATGTTTAAAAATAGACTTTGACCTTGTCTTTGTTTGCACATATTTCGGAAATCAGTCAAGGTATCAAATAGCTATTGCCCTTAAATGAAAGCTAGAGTGATGTACTACAATACGTGTAAGCCATTCCAATACGAAAAAAAACGCTGTGGTACTTTTTTTCTTACATTAGAAATTTCGGAGTTACTCGATGTTTAAAAATAGACTTTGACCTTGTCTGTGTTTGCACATATTTCGGAAACCAGCCAAGGTATCAAATAGCTATTGCCCTTAAATGAAAGCTAGAGTGATGTACTACAATACGTGTAAGCCATTCCAATACGAAAAAGACGCTGTGGTACTTTTTTTCTTACATTAGAAATTTCGGAGTTACTTGATGTTTAAAAATAGACTTTGACCTTGTCTGTGTTTGCACATATTTCGGAAACCAGCCAAGGTATAAAATAGCTATTGCCCTTAAATGAAAGCTAGAGTGATGTACTACAATACGTGTAAGCCATTCCAATACGAAAAAGACGCTGTGGTACTTTTTTTCCTACATTAGAATTTTCGGAGACTCGATGTTTAAAAATAGACTTTGACCTTGTCTTTGTTTGCACATATTTCGGAAACCAGTCAAGGTATCAAATAGCTATTGCCCTTAAATGAAAGCTAGAGTGATGTACTACAATACGTGTAAGCCATTCCAATACGAAAAAGACGCTGTGGTGCTTTTTTTCTTACATTAGAATTTTCGGAGTTATTCGATGTTTAAAAATAGACTTTTACCTTGTCTGTGTTTGCACATATTTCGGAAATCAGCCAAGGTATCAAATAGCTATTGCCCTTAAATGAAAGCTAGAGTGATGTACTACAATACGTGTAAGCCATTCCAATACGAAAAAGACTCTGTGGTACTTTTTTTCTTACATTAGAATTTTCGGAGTTACTCGATGTTTAAAAATAGACTTTGACCTTGTTTTGTTTGCACATATTTCGGAAACCAGCCAAGGTATCAAATAGCTATTGCCCTTAAATGAAAGCTAGAGTGATTTACTACAATATGTGTAACGGATTGAATGAGCCTCGCCAACTTCTATGGGATTTAACTGCAAAATGAAGTGTGAATTCGGAGTGGATTTTTTTTACTCATATCTTGAAAACCTGCTAAGCAATCCAATAATTTCCACTTGGTATTAATTTCATTTTGAATGCACTAAATAGCTACTATAAAGAAATATCAAAATAAGAAAAAAAATATTTTCGGACAAAAAACAAGAAAGGGGTTAGCCTTTCAAAAATTTGCGAAATTTAAAAAAAATAGATTTGTTTGTAAATTTGCTCATCGATAGACGTTGTAGTAGTGATACTGACGCTGTGGTACTTTTTTTTCTCACATTAGAATTTTCCGAGTTATTGGACTTTTAAAAATCGTGTACTTTGACCTTGTCTGTGTTTGCACATATTTCGGAAACCAGCCAAGGTATCAAATAGCTATTGCCCTTAAATGAAAGCTAGAGTGATGTACTACAATACGTGTAAGCCATTCCAATACAAAAAAGACGCTGTGGTACTTTTTTTCTTACATTAGCATTTTCGGAGTTACTCGATGTTTAAAAATAGACTTTGACCTTGTCTGTGTTTGCACATATTTCGGAAACCAGCCAAGGTATCAAATAGCTATTGCCCTTAAATGAAAGCTAGAGTGATGTACTACAATATGTGTAAGCCATTCCAATACGAAAAAGACGGTGTGGTACTTTTTTTCTTACATTAGCATTTTCGGAGTTACTCGATGTTTAAAAATAGACTTTGACCTTGTCTTTGTTTGCACATATTTCGGAAACCAGCCAAGGTATCAAATAGCTATTGCCCTTAAATGAAAGCTAGAGTGATGTACTACAATACGTGTAAGCCATTCCAATACGAAAAAGACGGTGTGGTACTTTTTTTCTTACATTAGCATTTTCGGAGTTACTCGATGTTTAAAAATAGACTTTGACCTTGTCTTTGTTTGCACATATTTCGGAAACCAGCCAAGGTATCAAATAGCTATTGCCCTTAAATGAAAGCTAGAGTGATGTACTACAATATGTGTAAGCCATTCCAATACGAAAAAGACGCTGTGGTACTTTTTTTCTTACATTAGCATTTTCGGAGTTACTCGATGTTTAAAAATAGACTTTGACCTTGTCTTTGTTTGCACATATTTCGGAAACCAGCCAAGGTATCAAATAGCTATTGCCCTTAAATGAAAGCTAGAGTGATGTACTACAATATGTGTAAGCCATTCCAATACGAAAAAGACGCTGTGGTACTTTTTTTCTTACATTAGCATTTTCGGAGTTACTCGATGTTTAAAAATAGACTTTGACCTTGTCTGTGTTTGCACATATTTCGGAAACCAGCCAAGGTATCAAATAGCTATTGCCCTTAAATGAAAGCTAGAGTGATGTACTACAATATGTGTAAGCCATTCCAATACGAAAAAGACGGTGTGGTACTTTTTTTCTTACATTAGCATTTTCGGAGTTACTCGATGTTTAAAAATAGACTTTGACCTTGTCTTTGTTTGCACATATTTCGGAAACCAGCCAAGGTATCAAATAGCTATTGCCCTTAAATGAAAGCTAGAGTGATGTACTACAATATGTGTAAGCCATTCCAATACGAAAAAGACGCTGTGGTACTTTTTTTCTTACATTAGCATTTTCGGAGTTAATCGATGTTTAAAAATATACTTTGACCTTGTCTTTGTTTGCACATATTTCGGAAACCAGCCAAACTATCAAATAGCTATTGCCCTTAAATGAAAGCTAGAGTGATGTACTACAATATGTGTAACGGATTGAATGAGCCTCGCCAACTTCTATGGGATTTAACTGCAAAGTGAAATGTGAATTCGGAGTGGATTTTTTTTTACTCATATCTTGAAAACCTGCAAAGCAATCCAATAATTTCCACTTGGTATTAATTTCATTTTGTATGCACTAAATAATGAAATAAATAATGAACTATAATGAACTATCAAAATAAGAAAAAAAATATTTTCGGACAAAAAACAAGAAAGGGGTTAGCCTTTCAAAAATTTGCGAAATTTAAAAAAAATAGATTTGTTTGTAAATTTGCTCATGGATAGACGTTGTAGTAGTGATACTGACGCTGTGGTACTTTTTTTCTCACATTAGAATTTTCGGAGCTATTGGACTTTTAAAAATCGTATACTTTGACCTTGTCTTTGTTTGCACATATTTCGGAAACCAGCCAAGGTATCAATGAGCTATTGCCCTTAAATGAAAGCTAGAGTGATGTACTACAATACGTGTAAGCCATTCCAATACGAAAAAGACGATGTGGTACTTTTTTTCTTACATTAGAATTTTCGGAGTTACTCGATGTTTAAAAATAGACTTTGACCTTGTCTTTGTTTGCACATATTTCGGAAACCAGCCAAGGTATCAAATAGCTATTGCCTTTAAATGATAGCTAGAGTGATGTACTACAATATGTGTAACGGATTGAATGAGCCTCGCCAACTTCTATGGGATTTAACTGCAAAATGAAGTGTGAATTCGGAGTGGATTTTTTTTTACTCATATCTTGAAAACCTGCTAAGCAATCCAATAATTTCCACTTGGTATTAATTTCATTTTGAATGCACTAAGTAGCTACTATAATAAAATATCAAAATAAGAAAAAAATATTTTCGGACAAAAAACAAGAAAGGGGTTAGCCTTTCAAAAATTTGCGAAATTTAAAAAAAATAGATTTGTTTGTAAATTTGCTCATCGATAGACGTTGTAGTAGTGATACTGACGCTGTGGTACTTTTTTTTCTCACATTAGAATTTTCGGAGCTATTGGACTTTTAAAAATCGTATACTTTGACCTTGTCTTTGTTTGCACATATTTCGGAAACCAGTCAAGGTATCAAATAGCTATTGCCCTTAAATGATAGCTAGAGTGATGTACTACAATATGTGTAACGGATTGAATGAGCCTCGCCAACTTCTATGGGATTTAACTGCAAAATGAAGTGTGAATTCGGAGTGGATTTTTTTTTACTCATATCTTGAAAACCTGCTAAGCAATCCAATAATTTCCACTTGGTATTAATTTCATTTTGAATGCACTAAATAGCTACTATAATGAAATTTCAAAATAAGAAAAAAAATATTTTCGGACAAAAATATTTATTATTGGACTTTTAAAAATCGTATACTTGTATACCTTGTCTGTGTTTGCACATATTTCGGAAACCATCCAAGGTATCAAATAGCTATTGCCCTTAAATGAAAGCTAGAGTGATGTACTACAATACGTGTAAGCCATTCCAATACGAAAAAGACGCTGTGGTACTTTTTTTCTTACATTAGAATTTTCGGAGTTACTCGATGTTTAAAAATAGACTTTTACCTTGTCTGTGTTTGCACATATTTCGGAAACCAGCCAAGGTATCAAATAGCTATTGCCCTTAAATGAAAGCTAGAGTGATATACTACAATACGTGTAAGCCATTCCAATACGAAAAAGACTCTGTGGTATTTTTTTTCTTACATTAGAATTTTCGGAGTTACTCGATGTTTAAAAATAGACTTTGACCTTGTCTTTGTTTGCACATATTTCGGAAACCAGTCAAGGTATCAAATAGCTATTGCCCTTAAATGAAAGCTAGAGTGATGTACTACAATATGTGTAACGGATTGAATGAGCCTCGCCAACTTCTATGGGATTTAACTGCAAAATGAAGAGTGAATTCGGAGTGGATTTTTTTTTACTCATATCTTGAAAACCTGCTAAGCAATCCAAAAATTTCCACTTGGTATTAATTTAATTTTGAATGCACTAAATAGCTACTATAATGAAATATCAAAATAAGAAAAAAAATATTTTCGGACAAAAAACAAGAAAGGGGTTAGCCTTTCAAAAATTTGCGAAATTTAAAAAAAATAGATTTGTTTGTAAATTTGCTCATCGATAGACGTTGTAGTAGTGATACTGACGCTGTGGTACTTTTTTTCTCACATTAGAATTTTTTGAGCTATTGGACTTTTAAAAATCGTATACTTTGACCTTGTCTTTGTTTGCACATATTTCGGAAACCAGCCAAACTATCAAATAGCTATTGCCCTTAAATGAAAGCTAGAGTGATGTACTACAATACGTGTAAGCCATTAAAATACGAAAAACACGCTGTGGTACTTTTTTTCTTACATTAGAATTTTCGGAGTTACTCGATGTTTAAAAATAGACTTTGACCTTGTCTTTGTTTGCACATATTTCGGAAACCAGCCAAGGTATCAAATAGCTATTGCACTTAAATGAAAGCTAGAGTGATGTACTACAATACGTGTAAGCCATTCCAATACGAAAAACACGCTGTGGTACTTTTTTTCTTACATTAGAATTTTCGGAGTTACTCGATGTTTAAAAATAGACTTTGACCTTGTCTTTGTTTGCACATATTTCGGAAACCAGCCAAGGTATCAAATAGCTATTGCACTTAAATGAAAGCTAGAGTGATGTACTACAATACGTGTAAGCCATTCCAATACGAAAAACACGCTGTGGTACTTTTTTTCTTACATTAGAATTTTCGGAGTTACTCGATGTTTAAAAATAGACTTTGACCTTGTCTTTGTTTGCACATATTTCGGAAACCAGTCAAGGTATCAAATAGCTATTGCCCTTAAATGAAAGCTAGAGTGATGTACTACAATACGTGTAAGCCATTCCAATACGAAAAACACGCTGTGGTACTTTTTTCTTACATTAGAATTTTCGGAGTTACTCGTTGTTTAAAAATAGACTTTGACCTTGTCTGTGTTTGCACATATTTCGGAAACCAGCCAAGGTATCAAATAGCTATTGCCCTTAAATGAAAGCTAGAGTGATGTACTACAATACGTGTAAGCCATTCCAATACGAAAAAGACGATGTGGTACTTTTTTTCTTACATTAGAATTTTCGGAGTTACTCGATGTTTAAAAATAGACTTTGACCTTGTCTTTGTTTGCACATATTTCGGAAACCAGTCAAGGTATCAAATAGCTATTGCCCTTAAATGATAGCTAGAGTGATGTACTACAATACGTGTAAGCCATTCCAATACGAAAAAGACGATGTGGTACTTTTTTTCTTACATTAGAATTTTCGGAGTTACTCGTTGTTTAAAAATAGACTTTGACCTTGTCTGTGTTTGCACATATTTCGGAAACCAGTCAAGGTATCAAATAGCTATTGCCCTTAAATGAAAGCTAGAGTGATGTACTACAATACGTGTAAGCCATTCCAATACGAAAAACACGCTGTGGTACTTTTTTCTTACATTAGAATTTTCGGAGTTACTCGTTGTTTAAAAATAGACTTTGACCTTGTCTGTGTTTGCACATATTTCGGAAACCAGCCAAGGTATCAAATAGCTATTGCCCTTAAATGAAAGCTAGAGTGATGTACTACAATACGTGTAAGCCATTCCAATACGAAAAAGACGATGTGGTACTTTTTTTCTTACATTAGAATTTTCGGAGTTACTCGATGTTTAAAAATAGACTTTGACCTTGTCTTTGTTTGCACATATTTCGGAAACCAGCCAAGGTATCAAATAGCTATTGCCTTTAAATGATAGCTAGAGTGATGTACTACAATATGTGTAACGGATTGAATGAGCCTCGCCAACTTCTATGGGATTTAACTGCAAAATGAAGTGTGAATTCGGAGTGGATTTTTTTTTACTCATATCTTGAAAACCTGCTAAGCAATCCAATAATTTCCACTTGGTATTAATTTCATTTTGAATGCACTAAATAGCTACTATAATGAAATTTCAAAATAAGAAAAAAAATATTTTCGGACAAAAAACAAGAAAGGGGTTAGCCTTTCAAAAATTTGCGAAATTTAAAAAAAATAGATTTGTTTGTAAATTTGCTCATCGATAGACGTTGTAGTAGTGATACTGATGCTGTGGTACTTTTTTCTTACATTAGAATTTTCGGAGTTACTCGTTGTTTAAAAATAGACTTTGACCTTTTCTGTGTTTGCACATATTTCGGAAACCAGTCAAGGTATCAAATAGCTATTGCCCTTAAATGAAAGCTAGAGTGATGTACTACAATACGTGTAAGCTATTCCAATACGAAAAACACGCTGTGGTATTTTTTTCTTACATTAGAATTTTCGGAGTTACTCGATGTTTAAAAATAGACTTTGACCTTGTCTTTGTTTGCACATATTTCGGAAACCAGCCAAGGTATCAAATAGCTATTGCCTTTAAATGATAGCTAGAGTGATGTACTACAATATGTGTAACGGATTGAATGAGCCTCGCCAACTTCTATGGGATTTAACTGCAAAATGAAGAGTGAATTCGGAGTGGACTTTTTTTTACTCATATCTTGAAAACCTGCTAAGCAATTCAATAATTTCCACTTGGTATTAATTTCATTTTGAATGCACTAAATAGCTACTATAATGAAATTTCAAAATAAGAAAAAAAATATTTTCCGACAAAAAACAAAGGCTAACCCCTAGCCTTTCAAAAATTTGCGAAATTTAAAAAAAATAGATTTGTTTGTAAATTTGCTCATCGATAGACGTTGTAGTAGTGATACTGATGCTGTGGTACTTTTTTTTCTCACATTAGAAGTTTCCGAGTTATTGGACTTTTAAAAATCGTATACTTTGACCTTGTCTTTGTTTGCACATATTTCGGAAACCAGTCAAGGTATCAAATAGCTATTGCCCTTAAATGAAAGCTAGAGTGATGTACTACAATACGTGTAAGCCATTCCAATACGAAAAAGACGCTGTGGTACTTTTTTCTTACATTAGAATTTTCGGAGTTACTCGTTGTTTAAAAATAGACTTTGACCTTGTCTTTGTTTGCACATATTTCGGAAACCAGCCAAGGTATCAAATAGCTATTGCCCTTAAATGAAAGCTAGAGTGATATACTACAATACGTTTAAGCCATTCCAATACGAAAAAGACGCTGTGGTACTTTTTTTTTTCTTACATTAGAATTTTCGGAGTTCTCGATGTTTAAAAATAGACTTTGACCTTGTCTGTGTTTGCACATATTTCGGAAACCAGCCAAGGTATCAAAAAGCTATTGCCCTTAAATGAAAGCTAGAGTGATGTACTACAATACGTTTAAGCCATTCCAATACGAAAAAGACGCTGTGGTACTTTTTTTTTTCTTACATTAGAATTTTCGGAGTTCTCGTTGTTTAAAAATAGACTTTGACCTTGTCATTGTTTGCACATATTTCGGAAACCAGCCAAGGTATCAAATAGCTATTGCCCTTAAATGAAAGCTAGTGTGATGTACTCAATACGTGTAAGCCATTCCAATACGAAAAAGACGCTGTGGTACTTTTTTTCTTACATTAGAATTTTCGGAGTTACTCGATGTTGAAAAATAGACTTTGACCTTGTCTTTGTTAGCACATATTTCGGAAACCAGACAAGGTATCAAATAGCTATTGCCCTTAAATGAAAGATAGAGTGATGTACTACAATATGTGTAACGGATTGAATGAGCCTCGCCAACTTCTATGGGGTTTAACTGCAAAATGAAGTGTGAATTCGGAGTGGACTTTTTTTACTCATATCTTGAAAACCTGCAAAGCAATCCAATAATTTCCACTGGGTAATAATTTCATTTTGAATGCACTAAATAGCTACTATAATGAAATATCAAAATAAGAAAAAAATATTTTCGGACAAAAAACAAGAAAGGGGTTAGCCTTTCAAAAATTTGCGAAATTTAAAAAAAAAAGATTTGTTTGTAAATTTGCTCATCGATAGACGTTGTAGTAGTGATACTGATGCTGTGGTACTTTTTTTTCTCACATTAGAATTTTCCGAGTTATTGGACTTTTAAAAATCGTATACTTTGACCTTGTCTTTGTTTGCACATATTTCGGAAACCAGTCAAGGTATCAAATAGCTATTGCCCTTAAATGAAAGCTAGAGTGATGTACTACAATACGTGTAAGCCATTCCAATACGAAAAAGACGCTGTGGTACTTTTTTCTTACATTAGAATTTTCGGAGTTACTCGTTGTTTAAAAATAGACTTTGACCTTGTCTTTGTTTGCACATATTTCGGAAACCAGCCAAGGTATCAAATAGCTATTGCCCTTAAATGAAAGCTAGAGTGATATACTACAATACGTTTAAGCCATTCCAATACGAAAAAGACGCTGTGGTACTTTTTTTTTCTTACATTAGAATTTTCGGAGTTCTCGATGTTTAAAAATAGACTTTGACCTTGTCTGTGTTTGCACATATTTCGGAAACCAGCCAAGGTATCAAAAAGATATTGCCCTTAAATGAAAGCTAGAGTGATGTACTACAATACGCTTAAGCCATTCCAATACGAAAAAGACGCTGTGGTACTTTTTTTTTTCTTACATTAGAATTTTCGGAGTTCTCGTTGTTTAAAAATAGACTTTGACCTTGTCATTGTTTGCACATATTTCGGAAACCAGCCAAGGTATCAAATAGCTATTGCCCTTAAATGAAAGCTAGTGTGATGTACTACAATACGTGTAAGCCATTCCAATACGAAAAAGACGCTGTGGTACTTTTTTTCTTACATTAGAATTTTCGGTGTTACTCGATGTTTAAAAATAGACTTTGACCTTGTCTTTGTTTGCACATATTTCGGAAACCAGACAAGGTATCAAATAGCTATTGCCCTTAAATAAAAGCTAGAGTAATGTACTACAATACGTGTAAGCCATTCCAATACGAAAAAGACGCTGTGGTACTTTTTTTCTTACATTAGAATTTTCGGAGTTACTCGATGTTTAAAAATAGACTTTGACCTTGTCTTTGTTTGCACATATTTCGGAAACCAGCCAAGGTATCAAATAGCTATTGCCCTTAAATGAAAGCTAGTGTGATGTACTACAATACGTGTAAGCCATTCCAATACGAAAAAGACGCTGTGGTACTTTTTTTCTTACATTAGAATTTTCGGAGTTACTCGATGTTGAAAAATAGACTTTGACCTTGTCTTTGTTTGCACATATTTCGGAAACCAGCCAAGGTATCAAATAGCTATTTCCCTTAAATGAAAGCTAGAGTGATGTAGTACAATAGATGTAACGGATTGAATGAGAATCGCCAACTTCTATGGGGTTTAACTGCAAAATGAAGTGTGAATTCGGAGTGGACTTTTTTTTACTCATATCTTGAAAACCTGCTAAGCAATCCAATAATTTCCACTGGGTAATAATTTCATTTTGAATGCACTAAATAGCTACTATAATGAAATATCAAAATAAGAAAAAAAATATTTTCGGACAAAAAACAAGAAAGGGGGTAGCCTTTCAAAAATTTGCGAAATTTAAAAAAAATAGATTTGTTTGTAAATTTGCTCGTCGATAGACGTTGTAGTAGTGATACTGACGCTGTGGTACTTTTTTTTCTCACATTAGAATTTTCCGAGTTATTGGACTTTTAAAAATCGTATACTTTGACCTTGTCTTTGTTTGCACATATTTCGGAAACCAGTCCAGGTATCAAATAGCTATTGCCCTTAAATGAAAGCTAGAGTGATGTACTACAATACGTGTAAGCCATTCCAAAACGAAAAAGACGCTGTGGTACTTTTTTTTCTTACATTAGAATTTTCGGAGTTCTCGATGTTTAAAAATAGACTTTGACCTTGTCTGTGTTTGCACATATTTCGGAAACCAGCCAAGGTATCAAAAAGCTATTGCCTTTAAATGATAGCTAGAGTGATGTACTACAATATGTGTAACGGATTGAATGAGACTCGCCAACTTCTATGGGGTTTAACTGAAAATGAAGTGTGAATTCGGAGTGGACTTTTTTTTACTCATATCTTGAAAACCTGCTAAGCAATTCAATAATTTCCACTTGGTATTAATTTCATTTTGAATGCACTAAATAGCTACTATAATGAAATTTCAAAATAAGAAAAAAAATATTTTCCGACAAAAAACAAGAAAGGGGTTAGCCTTTCAAAAATTTGCGAAATTTAAAAAAAATAGATTTGTTTGTAAATTTGCTCATCGATAGACGTTGTAGTAGTGATACTGACGCTGTGGTACTTTTTTCTTACATTAGAATTTTCGGAGTTACTCGTTGTTTAAAAATAGACTTTGACCTTGTCTGTGTTTGCACATATTTCGGAAACCAGTCAAGGTATCAAATAGCTATTGCCCTTAAATGAAAGCTAGAGTGATATACTACAATACGTTTAAGCCATTCCAATACGAAAAAGACGCTGTGGTACTTTTTTTTTTCTTACATTAGAATTTTCGGAGTTCTCGATGTTTAAAAATAGACTTTGACCTTGTCTGTGTTTGCACATATTTCGGAAACCAGCCAAGGTATCAAAAAGCTATTGCCCTTAAATGAAAGCTAGAGTGATGTACTACAATACGTTTAAGCCATTCCAATACGAAAAAGACGCTGTGGTACTTTTTTTTTTCTTACATTAGAATTTTCGGAGTTCTCGTTGTTTAAAAATAGACTTTGACCTTGTCTTTGTTTGCACATATTTCGGAAACCAGCCAAGGTATCAAATAGCTATTGCCCTTAAATGAAAGCTAGAGTGATGTACTACAATACGTGTAAGCCATTCCAATACGAAAAAGACGCTGTGGTACTTTTTTCTCCCATTAGAATTTTCGGAGTTATTGGACTTTTAAAAATCGTATACTTTGACCTTGTCATTGTTTGCACATATTTCGGAAACCAGCCAAGGTATCAAATAGCTATTGCCCTTAAATGAAAGCTAGTGTGATGTACTACAATACGTGTAAGCCATTCCAATACGAAAAAGACGCTGTGGTACTTTTTTTCTTACATTAGAATTTTCGGAGTTACTCGATGTTGAAAAATAGACTTTGACCTTGTCTTTGTTTGCACATATTTCGGAAACCAGCCAAGGTATCAAATAGCTATTTCCCTTAAATGAAAGCTAGAGTGATGTAGTACAATACGTGTAAGCCATTCCAATACGAAAAAGACGCTGTGGTACTTTTTTCTCCCATTAGAATTTTCGGAGTTATTGGACTTTTAAAAATCGTATACTTTGACCTTGTCTTTGTTTGCACATATTTCGGAAACCAGTCCAGGTATCAAATAGCTATTGCCCTTAAATGAAAGCTAGAGTGATGTACTACAATACGTGTAAGCCATTCCAAAACGAAAAAGACGCTGTGGTACTTTTTTTTCTTACATTAGAATTTTCGGAGTTCTCGATGTTTAAAAATAGACTTTGACCTTGTCTGTGTTTGCACATATTTCGGAAACCAGCCAAGGTATCAAAAAGCTATTGCCCTTAAATGAAAGCTAGAGTGATGTACTACAATATGTGTAACGGATTGAATGAGCCTCGCCAACTTCTATGGGGTTTAACTGCAAAATGAAGTGTGAATTCGGAGTGGACTTTTTTTACTCATATCTTGAAAACCTGCAAAGCAATCCAATAATTTCCACTGGGTATTAATTTCATTTTGAATGCACTAAATAGCTACTATAATGAAATATCAAAATAAGAAAAAAAATATTTTCGGACAAAAAACAAGAAAGGGGTTAGCCTTTCAAAAATTTGCGAAATTTAAAAAAAATAGATTTGTTTGTAAATTTGCTCATCGATAGATATTATAGAAGTGATACTGACGCTGTGGTACTTTTTTTTCTCCCATTAGAATTTTCGGAGTTATTGGACTTTTAAAAATCGTATACTTTGACCTTGTCATTGTTTGCACATATTTCGGAAACCAGCCAAGGTATCAAATAGCTATTGCCCTTAAATGAAAGCTAGTGTGATGTACTACAATACGTGTAAGCCATTCCAATACGAAAAAGACGCTGTGGTACTTTTTTTCTTACATTAGAATTTTCGGAGTTACTCGATGTTTAAAAATAGACTTTGACCTTGTCTTTGTTTGCACATATTTCGGAAACCAGCCAAGGTATCAAATAGCTATTGCCCTTAAATGAAAGCTAGAGTGATGTAGTACAATAGATGTAACGGATTGAATGAGCCTCGCCAACTTCTATGGGGTTTAACTGCAAAATGAAGTGTGAATTCGGAGTGGACTATTTTTTACTCATATCTTGAAAACCTGCTAAGCAATCCAATAATTTCCACTTGGTATTAATTTCATTTTGAATGCACTAAATAGCTACTATAATGAAATATCAAAATAAGAAAAAAAATATTTTCGGACAAAAAACAAGAAAGGGGTTAGCCTTTCAAAAATTTGCGAAATTTAAAAAAAATAGATTTGTTTGTAAATTTGCTCGTCGATAGACGTTGTAGTAGTGATACTGACGCTGTGGTACTTTTTTTTCTCACATTAGAATTTTCCGAGTTATTGGACTTTTAAAAATCGTATACTTTGACCTTGTCTTTGTTTGCACATATTTCGGAAACCAGTCCAGGTATCAAATAGCTATTGCCCTTAAATGAAAGCTAGAGTGATGTACTACAATACGTGTAAGCCATTCCAATACGAAAAAGACGCTGTGGTACTTTTTTTCTTACATTAGAATTTTCGGAGTTACTCGATGTTGAAAAATAGACTTTGACCTTGTCTTTGTTAGCACATATTTCGGAAACCAGACAAGGTATCAAATAGCTATTGCCCTTAAATGAAAGATAGAGTGATGTACTACAATACGTGTAAGCCATTCCAATACGAAAAAGACGCTGTGGTACTTTTTTTCTTACATTAGAATTTTCGGAGTTACTCGATGTTGAAAAATAGACTTTGACCTTGTCTTTGTTTGCACATATTTCGGAAACCAGCCAAGGTATCAAATAGCTATTTCCCTTAAATGAAAGCTAGAGTGATGTAGTACAATAGATGTAACGGATTGAATGAGACTCGCCAACTTCTATGGGGTTTAACTGCAAAATGAAGTGTGAATTCGGAGTGGACTTTTTTTACTCATATCTTGAAAACCTGCAAAGCAATCCAATAATTTCCACTGGGTAATAATTTCATTTTGAATGCACTAAATAGCTACTATAATGAAATATCAAAATAAGAAAAAAATATTTTCGGACAAAAAACAAGAAAGGGGTTAACCTTTCAAAAATTTGCGAAATTTAAAAAAAATAGATTTGTTTGTAAATTTGCTCATCGATAGATATTATAGAAGTGATACTGACGCTGTGGTACTTTTTTCTCCCATTAGAATTTTCGGAGTTATTGGACTTTTAAAAATCGTATACTTTGACCTTGTCTTTGTTTGCACATATTTCGGAAACCAGTCCAGGTATCAAATAGCTATTGCCCTTAAATGAAAGCTAGAGTGATGTACTACAATACGTGTAAGCCATTCCAAAACGAAAAAGACGCTGTGGTACTTTTTTTTCTTACATTAGAATTTTCGGAGTTCTCGATGTTTAAAAATAGACTTTGACCTTGTCTGTGTTTGCACATATTTCGGAAACCAGCCAAGGTATCAAAAAGCTATTGCCCTTAAATGAAAGCTAGAGTGATGTACTACAATATGTGTAACGGATTGAATGAGCCTCGCCAACTTCTATGGGGTTTAACTGCAAAATGAAGTGTGAATTCGGAGTGGACTTTTTTTACTCATATCTTGAAAACCTGCAAAGCAATCCAATAATTTCCACTGGGTATTAATTTCATTTTGAATGCACTAAATAGCTACTATAATGAAATATCAAAATAAGAAAAAAAATATTTTCGGACAAAAAACAAGAAAGGGGTTAGCCTTTCAAAAATTTGCGAAATTTAAAAAAAATAGATTTGTTTGTAAATTTGCTCATCGATAGATATTATAGAAGTGATACTGACGCTGTGGTACTTTTTTTTCTCCCATTAGAATTTTCGGAGTTATTGGACTTTTAAAAATCGTATACTTTGACCTTGTCATTGTTTGCACATATTTCGGAAACCAGCCAAGGTATCAAATAGCTATTGCCCTTAAATGAAAGCTAGTGTGATGTACTACAATACGTGTAAGCCATTCCAATACGAAAAAGACGCTGTGGTACTTTTTTTCTTACATTAGAATTTTCGGAGTTACTCGATGTTTAAAAATAGACTTTGACCTTGTCTTTGTTTGCACATATTTCGGAAACCAGCCAAGGTATCAAATAGCTATTGCCCTTAAATGAAAGCTAGAGTGATGTAGTACAATAGATGTAACGGATTGAATGAGCCTCGCCAACTTCTATGGGGTTTAACTGCAAAATGAAGTGTGAATTCGGAGTGGACTATTTTTTACTCATATCTTGAAAACCTGCTAAGCAATCCAATAATTTCCACTTGGTATTAATTTCATTTTGAATGCACTAAATAGCTACTATAATGAAATATCAAAATAAGAAAAAAAATATTTTCGGACAAAAAACAAGAAAGGGGTTAGCCTTTCAAAAATTTGCGAAATTTAAAAAAAATAGATTTGTTTGTAAATTTGCTCGTCGATAGACGTTGTAGTAGTGATACTGACGCTGTGGTACTTTTTTTTCTCACATTAGAATTTTCCGAGTTATTGGACTTTTAAAAATCGTATACTTTGACCTTGTCTTTGTTTGCACATATTTCGGAAACCAGTCCAGGTATCAAATAGCTATTGCCCTTAAATGAAAGCTAGAGTGATGTACTACAATACGTGTAAGCCATTCCAATACGAAAAAGACGCTGTGGTACTTTTTTTCTTACATTAGAATTTTCGGAGTTACTCGATGTTGAAAAATAGACTTTGACCTTGTCTTTGTTAGCACATATTTCGGAAACCAGACAAGGTATCAAATAGCTATTGCCCTTAAATGAAAGATAGAGTGATGTACTACAATACGTGTAAGCCATTCCAATACGAAAAAGACGCTGTGGTACTTTTTTTCTTACATTAGAATTTTCGGAGTTACTCGATGTTGAAAAATAGACTTTGACCTTGTCTTTGTTTGCACATATTTCGGAAACCAGCCAAGGTATCAAATAGCTATTTCCCTTAAATGAAAGCTAGAGTGATGTAGTACAATAGATGTAACGGATTGAATGAGACTCGCCAACTTCTATGGGGTTTAACTGCAAAATGAAGTGTGAATTCGGAGTGGACTTTTTTTACTCATATCTTGAAAACCTGCAAAGCAATCCAATAATTTCCACTGGGTAATAATTTCATTTTGAATGCACTAAATAGCTACTATAATGAAATATCAAAATAAGAAAAAAATATTTTCGGACAAAAAACAAGAAAGGGGTTAACCTTTCAAAAATTTGCGAAATTTAAAAAAAATAGATTTGTTTGTAAATTTGCTCATCGATAGATATTATAGAAGTGATACTGACGCTGTGGTACTTTTTTTTCTCCCATTAGAATTTTCGGAGTTATTGGACTTTTAAAAATCGTATACTTTGACCTTGTCATTGTTTGCACATATTTCGGAAACCAGCCAAGGTATCAAATAGCTATTGCCCTTAAATGAAAGCTAGTGTGATGTACTACAATACGTGTAAGCCATTCCAATACGAAAAAGACGCTGTGGTACTTTTTTTCTTACATTAGAATTTTCGGTGTTACTCGATGTTTAAAAATAGACTTTGACCTTGTCTTTGTTTGCACATATTTCGGAAACCAGACAAGGTATCAAATAGCTATTGCCCTTAAATAAAAGCTAGAGTGATGTACTACAATACGTGTAAGCCATTCCAATACGAAAAAGACGCTGTGGTACTTTTTTTCTTACATTAGAATTTTCGGAGTTACTCGATGTTGAAAAATAGACTTTGACCTTGTCTTTGTTTGCACGTATTTCGGAAACCAGCCAAGGTATCAAATAGCTATTTCCCTTAAATGAAAGCTACAGTGATGTAGTACAATAGATGTAACGGATTGAATGAGACTCGCCAACTTCTATGGGGTTTAACTGAAAATGAAGTGTGAATTCGGAGTGGACTTTTTTTTACTCATATCTTGAAAACCTGCTAAGCAATCCAATAATTTCCACTGGGTAATAAATTCATTTTGAATGCACTAAATAGCTACTATAATGAAATATCAAAATAAGAAAAAAATATTTTCGGACAAAAAACAAGAAAGGGGGTAGCCTTTCAAAAATTTGCGAAATTTAAAAAAAATAGATTTGTTTGTAAATTTGCTCATCGATAGATATTATAGAAGTGATACTGACGCTGTGGTACTTTTTTTTCTCCCATTAGAATTTTCGGAGTTATTGGACTTTTAAAAATCGTATACTTTGACCTTGTCTTTGTTTGCACATATTTCGGAAACCAGTCAAGGTATCAAATAGCTATTGCCCTTAAATGAAAGCTAGTGTGATGTACTACAATACGTGTAAGCCATTCCAATACGAAAAAGACGCTGTGGTACTTTTTTTCTTACATTAGAATTTTCGGAGTTACTCGATGTTGAAAAATAGACTTTGACCTTGTCTTTGTTTGCACATATTTCGGAAACCAGCCAAGGTATCAAATAGCTATTTCCCTTAAATGAAAGCTAGAGTGATGTAGTACAATAGATGTAACGGATTGAATGAGACTCGCCAACTTCTATGGGGTTTAACTGAAAATGAAGTGTGAATTCGGAGTGGACTTTTTTTTACTCATATCTTGAAAACCTGCTAAGCAATCCAATAATTTCCACTTGGTATTAATTTCATTTTGAATGCACTAAATAGCTACTATAATGAAATATCAAAATAAGAAAAAAAATATTTTCGGACAAAAAACAAGAAAGGGGGTAGCCTTTCAAAAATTTGCGAAATTTAAAAAAAATAGATTTGTTTGTAAATTTGCTCGTCGATAGACGTTGTAGTAGTGATACTGACGCTGTGGTACTTTTTTTTCTCACATTAGAATTTTCCGAGTTATTGGACTTTTAAAAATCGTATACTTTGACCTTGTCTTTGTTTGCACATATTTCGGAAACCTGTCCAGGTATCAAATAGCTATTGCCCTTAAATGAAAGCTAGAGTGATGTACTACAATACGTGTAAGCCATTCCAAAACGAAAAAGACGCTGTGGTACTTTTTTTTCTTACATTAGAATTTTCGGAGTTCTCGATGTTTAAAAATAGACTTTGACCTTGTCTGTGTTTGCACATATTTCGGAAACCAGCCAAGGTATCAAAAAGCTATTGCCCTTACATGAAAGCTAGAGTGATGTACTACAATATGTGTAACGGATTGAATGAGCCTCGCCAACTTCTATGGGGTTTAACTGCAAAATGAAGTGTGAATTCGGAGTGGACTTTTTTTACTCATATCTTGAAAACCTGCAAAGCAATCCAATAATTTCCACTGGGTATTAATTTCATTTTGAATGCACTAAATAGCTACTATAATGAAATATCAAAATAAGAAAAAAAATATTTTCGGACAAAAAACAAGAAAGGGGTTAGCCTTTCAAAAATTTGCGAAATTTAAAAAAAATAGATTTGTTTGTAAATTTGCTCATCGATAGATATTATAGAAGTGATACTGACGCTGTGGTACTTTTTTTTCTCCCATTAGAATTTTCGGAGTTATTGGACTTTTAAAAATCGTATACTTTGACCTTGTCATTGTTTGCACATATTTCGGAAACCAGCCAAGGTATCAAATAGCTATTGCCCTTAAATGAAAGCTAGTGTGATGTACTACAATACGTGTAAGCCATTCCAATACGAAAAAGACGCTGTGGTACTTTTTTTCTTACATTAGAATTTTCGGAGTTACTCGATGTTGAAAAATAGACTTTGACCTTGTCTTTGTTAGCACATATTTCGGAAACCAGACAAGGTATCAAATAGCTATTGCCCTTAAATGAAAGATAGAGTGATGTACTACAATATGTGTAACGGATTGGATGAGCCTCGCCAACTTCTATGGGGTTTAACTGCAAAATGAAGTGTGAATTCGGAGTGGACTTTTTTTACTCATATCTTGAAAACCTGCAAAGCAATCCAATAATTTCCACTGGGTAATAATTTCATTTTGAATGCACTAAATAGCTACTATAATGAAATATCAAAATAAGAAAAAAATATTTTCGGACAAAAAACAAGAAAGGGGTTAGCCTTTCAAAAATTTCCGAAATTTAAAAAAAATAGATTTGTTTGTAAATTTGCTCATCGATAGATATTATAGAAGTGATACTGACGCTGTGGTACTTTTTTTTCTCCCATTAGAATTTTCGGAGTTATTGGACTTTTAAAAATCGTATACTTTGACCTTGTCTTTGTTTGCACATATTTCGGAAACCAGTCAAGGTATCAAATAGCTATTGCCCTTAAATGAAAGCTAGAGTGATGTACTACAATACGTGTAAGCCATTCCAATACGAAAAAGACGCTGTGGTACTTTTTTTCTTACATTAGAATTTTCGGAGTTACTCGATGTTGAAAAATAGACTTTGACCTTGTCTTTGTTTGCACATATTTCGGAAACCAGCCAAGGTATCAAATAGCTATTGCCCTTAAATGAAAGCTAGAGTGATGTAGTACAATAGATGTAACGGATTGAATGAGCCTCGCCAACTTCTATGGGGTTTAACTGCAAAATGAAGTGTGAATTCGGAGTGGACTATTTTTTACTCATATCTTGAAAACCTGCTAAGCAATCCAATAATTTCCACTTGGTATTAATTTCATTTTGAATGCACTAAATAGCTACTATAATGAAATATCAAAATAAGAAAAAAAATATTTTCGGACAAAAAACAAGAAAGGGGGTAGCCTTTCAAAAATTTGCGAAATTTAAAAAAAATAGATTTGTTTGTAAATTTGCTCGTCGATAGATATTATAGAAGTGATACTGACGCTGTGGTACTTTTTTTTCTCACATTAGAATTTTCCGAGTTATTGGACTTTTAAAAATCGTATACTTTGACCTTGTCTTTGTTTGCACATATTTCGGAAACCAGTCCAGGTATCAAATAGCTATTGCCCTTAAATGAAAGCTAGAGTGATGTACTACAATACGTGTAAGCCATTCCAAAACGAAAAAGACGCTGTGGTACTTTTTTTTCTTACATTCGAATTTTCGGAGTTCTCGATGTTTAAAAATAGACTTTGACCTTGTCTGTGTTTGCACATATTTCGGAAACCAGCCAAGGTATCAAAAAGCTATTGCCCTTAAATGAAAGCTAGAGTGATGTACTACAATATGTGTAACGGATTGAATGAGCCTCGCCAACTTCTATGGGGTTTAACTGCAAAATGAAGTGTGAATTCGGAGTGGACTATTTTTTACTCATATCTTGAAAACCTGCTAAGCAATAAAATAATTTCCACTTGGTATTAATTTCATTTTGAATGCACTAAATAGCTACTATAATGAAATATCAAAATAAGAAAAAAATATTTTCGGACAAAAAACAAGAAAGGGGTTAGCCTTTCAAAAATTTGCGAAATTTAAAAAAAATAGATTTGTTTGTAAATTTGCTCATCGATAGATATTATAGAAGTGATACTGACGCAGTGGTACTTTTTTTTTCCCATTAGAATTTTCGGAGTTATTGGACTTTTAAAAATCGTATACTTTGACCTTGTCATTGTTTGCACATATTTCGGAAACCAGCCAAGGTATTAAATAGCTATTGCCCTTAAATGAAAGCTAGTGTGATGTACTACAATACGTGTAAGCCATTCCAATACGAAAAAGACGCTGTGGTACTTTTTTTCTTACATTAGAATTTTCGGAGTTACTCGATGTTGAAAAATAGACTTTGACCTTGTCTTTGTTTGCACATATTTCGGAAACCAGCCAAGGTATCAAATAGCTATTGCCCTTAAATGAAAGCTAGAGTGATGTAGTACAATAGATGTAACGGATTGAATGAGCCTCGCCAACTTCTATGGGGTTTAACTGCAAAATGAAGTGTGAATTCGGAGTGGACTATTTTTTACTCATATCTTGAAAACCTGCTAAGCAATCCAATAATTTCCACTTGGTATTAATTTCATTTTGAATGCACTAAATAGCTACTATAATGAAATATCAAAATAAGAAAAAAAATATTTTCGGACAAAAATTTGCGAAATTTAAAAAAAATAGATTTGTTTGTAAATTTGCTCGTCGATAGACGTTGTAGTAGTGATACTGACGCTGTGGTACTTTTTTTCTCACATTAGAATTTTCCGAGTTATTGGACTTTTAAAAATCGTATACTTTGACCTTGTCTTTGTTTGCACATATTTCGGAAACCAGTCCAGGTATCAAATAGCTATTGCCCTTAAATGAAAGCTAGAGTGATGTACTACAATACGTGTAAGCCATTCCAAAACGAAAAAGACGCTGTGGTACTTTTTTTTCTTACATTAGAATTTTCGGAGTTCTCGATGTTTAAAAATAGACTTTGACCTTGTCTGTGTTTGCACATATTTCGGAAACCAGCCAAGGTATCAAAAAGCTATTGCCCTTAAATGAAAGCTAGAGTGATGTACTACAATATGTGTAACGGATTGAATGAGCCTCGCCAACTCCTATGGGGTTTAACTGCAAAATGAAGTGTGAATTCGGAGTGGACTTTTTTTACTCATATCTTGAAAACCTGCAAAGCAATCCAATAATTTCCACTGGGTAATAATTTCATTTTGAATGCACTAAATAGCTACTATAATGAAATATCAAAATAAGAAAAAAATATTTTCGGACAAAAAACAAGAAAGGGGTTAGCCTTTCAAAAATTTCCGAAATTTAAAAAAAATAGATTTGTTTGTAAATTTGCTCATCGATAGATATTATAGAAGTGATACTGACGCTGTGGTACTTTTTTTTCTCCCATTAGAATTTTCGGAGTTATTGGACTTTTAAAAATCGTGTACTTTGACCTTGTCTTTGTTTGCACATATTTCGGAAACCAGTCAAGGTATCAAATAGCTATTGCCCTTAAATGAAAGCTAGAGTGATGTACTACAATACGTGTAAGCCATTCCAATACGAAAAAGACGCTGTGGTACTTTTTTTCTTACATTAGAATTTTCGGTGTTACTCGATGTTTAAAAATAGACTTTGACCTTGTCTTTGTTTGCACATATTTCGGAAACCAGACAAGGTATCAAATAGCTATTGCCCTTAAATAAAAGCTAGAGTGATGTACTACAATACGTGTAAGCCATTCCAATACGAAAAAGACGCTGTGGTACTTTTTTTCTTACATTAGAATTTTCGGAGTTACTCGATGTTTAAAAATAGACTTTGACCTTGTCTTTGTTTGCACATATTTCGGAAACCAGCCAAGGTATCAAATAGCTATTGCCCTTAAATGAAAGCTAGAGTGATGTAGTACAATAGATGTAACGGATTGAATGAGCCTCGCCAACTTCTATGGGGTTTAACTGCAAAATGAAGTGTGAATTCGGAGTGGACTATTTTTTACTCATATCTTGAAAACCTGCTAAGCAATCCAATAATTTCCACTTGGTATTAATTTCATTTTGAATGCACTAAATAGCTACTATAATGAAATATCAAAATAAGAAAAAAAATATTTTCGGACAAAAAACAAGAAAGGGGTTAGCCTTTCAAAAATTTGCGAAATTTAAAAAAAATAGATTTGTTTGTAAATTTGCTCATCGATAGATATTATAGAAGTGATACTGACGCTGTGGTACTTTTTTTTCTCCCATTAGAATTTTCGGAGTTATTTGACTTTTAAAAATCGTGTACTTTGACCTTGTCTTTGTTTGCACATATTTCGGAAACCAGCCAAGGTATCAAATAGCTATTTCCCTTAAATGAAAGCTAGAGTGATGTACTACAATACGTGTAAGCCATTCCAAAACGAAAAAGACGCTGTGGTACTTTTTTTTCTTACATTAGAATTTTCGGAGTTCTCGATGTTTAAAAATAGACTTTGACCTTGTCTTTGTTTGCACATATTTCGGAAACCAGCCAAGGTATCAAATAGCTATTGCCCTTAAATGAAAGCTAGAGTGATGTAGTACAATAGATGTAACGGATTGAATGAGCCTCGCCAACTTCTATGGGGTTTAACTGCAAAATGAAGTGTGAATTCGGAGTGGACTATTTTTTACTCATATCTTGAAAACCTGCTAAGCAATCCAATAATTTCCACTTGGTATTAATTTAATTTTGAATGCACTAAATAGCTACTACAATGAAATATCAAAATAAGAAAAAAAATATTTTCGGACAAAAAACAAGAAAGGGGTTAGCCTTTCAAAAATTTGCGAAATTTAAAAAAAATAGATTTGTTTGTAAATTTGCTCATCGATAGATATTATAGAAGTGATACTGACGCTGTGGTACTTTTTTTTCTCCCATTAGAATTTTCGGAGTTATTGGACTTTTAAAAATCGTATACTTTGACCTTGTCTTTGTTTGCACATATTTCGGAAACCAGCCAAGGTATCAAATAGCTATTTCCCTTAAATGAAAGCTAGAGTGATGTAGTACAATAGATGTAACGGATTGAATGAGACTCGCCAACTTCTATGGGGTTTAACTGCAAAATGAAGTGTGAATTCGGAGTGGACTTTTTTTTACTCATATCTTGAAAACCTGCTAAGCAATCCAATAATTTCCACTTGGTATTAATTTCATTTTGAATGCACTAAATAGCTACTATAATGAAATATCAAAATAAGAAAAAAAATATTTTCGGACAAAAAACAAGAAAGGGGGTAGCCTTTCAAAAATTTGCGAAATTTAAAAAAAATAGATTTGTTTGTAAATTTGCTCGTCGATAGATATTATAGAAGTGATACTGACGCTGTGGTACTTTTTTTTCTCACATTAGAATTTTCCGAGTTATTGGACTTTTAAAAATCGTATACTTTGACCTTGTCTTTGTTTGCACATATTTCGGAAACCAGTCCAGGTATCAAATAGCTATTGCCCTTAAATGAAAGCTAGAGTGATGTACTACAATACGTGTAAGCCATTCCAATACGAAAAAGACGCTGTGGTACTTTTTTTCTTGCATTAGAATTTTCGGTGTTACTCGATGTTTAAAAATAGACTTTGACCTTGTCTTTGTTTGCACATATTTCGGAAACCAGCCAAGGTATCAAATAGCTATTGCCCTTAAATGAAAGCTAGAGTGATGTAGTACAATAGATGTAACGGATTGAATGAGCCTCGCCAACTTCTATGGGGTTTAACTGCAAAATGAAGTGTGAATTCGGAGTGGACTTTTTTTACTCATATCTTGAAAACCTGCAAAGCAATCCAATAATTTCCACTGGGTATTAATTTCATTTTGAATGCACTAAATAGCTACTATAATGAAATATCAAAATAAGAAAAAAAATATTTTCGGACAAAAAACAAGAAAGGGGTTAGCCTTTCAAAAATTTGCGAAATTTAAAAAAAATAGATTTGTTTGTAAATTTGCTCGTCGATAGACGTTGTAGTAGTGATACTGACGCTGTGGTACTTTTTTTTCTCACATTAGAATTTTCCGAGTTATTGGACTTTTAAAAATCGTATACTTTGACCTTGTCTTTGTTTGCACATATTTCGGAAACCAGTCAAGGTATCAAATAGCTATTGCCCTTATATGAAAGCTAGAGTGATGTACTACAATACGTGTAAGCCATTCCAATACGAAAAAGACGCTGTGGTACTTTTTTTCTTACATTAGAATTTTCGGAGTTACTCGATGTTTAAAAATAGACTTTGACCTTGTTTGTAAATTTGCTCATCGATAGATATTATAGAAGTGATACTGACGCTGTGGTACTTTTTTTTCTCCCATTAGAATTTTCGGAGTTATTGGACTTTTAAAAATCGTATACTTTGACCTTGTCTTTGTTTGCACATATTTCGGAAACCAGTCAAGGTATCAAATAGCTATTGCCCTTAAATGAAAGCTAGAGTGATGTACTACAATACGTGTAAGCCATTCCAATACGAAAAAGACGCTGTGGTACTTTTTTTCTTACATTAGAATTTTCGGAGTTACTCGATGTTTAAAAATAGACTTTGACCTTGTTTGTAAATTTGCTCATCGATAGATATTATAGAAGTGATACTGACGCTGTGGTACTTTTTTTTCTCCCATTAGAATTTTCGGAGTTATTGGACTTTTAAAAATCGTATACTTTGACCTTGTCTTTGTTTGCACATATTTCGGAAACCAGTCAAGGTATCAAATAGCTATTGCCCTTAAATGAAAGCTAGAGTGATGTACTACAATACGTGTAAGCCATTCCAATACGAAAAAGACGCTGTGGTACTTTTTTTCTTACATTAGAATTTTCGGTGTTACTCGATGTTTAAAAATAGACTTTGACCTTGTCTTTGTTTGCACATATTTCGGAAACCAGACAAGGTATCAAATAGCTATTGCCCTTAAATAAAAGCTAGAGTGATGTACTACAATACGTGTAAGCCATTCCAATACGAAAAAGACGCTGTGGTACTTTTTTTCTTACATTAGAATTTTCGGAGTTACTCGATGTTTAAAAATAGACTTTGACCTTGTCTTTGTTTGCACATATTTCGGAAACCAGCCAAGGTATCAAATAGCTATTGCCCTTAAATGAAAGCTTGAGTGATGTAGTACAATAGATGTAACGGATTGAATGAGCCTCGCCAACTTCTATGGGGTTTAACTGCAAAATGATGTGTGAATTCGGAGTGGACTATTTTTTACTCATATCTTGAAAACCTGCTAAGCAATCCAATAATTTCCACTTGGTATTAATTTCATTTTGAATGCACTAAATAGCTACTATAATGAAATATCAAAATAAGAAAAAAAATATTTTCGGACAAAAAAACAAGAAAGGGGTTAGCCTTTCAAAAATTTGCGAAATTTAAAAAAAATAGATTTGTTTGTAAATTTGCTCGTCGATAGACGTTGTAGTAGTGATACTGACGCTGTGGTACTTTTTTTTCTCACATTAGAATTTTCCGAGTTATTGGACTTTTAAAAATCGTATACTTTGACCTTGTCTTTGTTTGCACATATTTCGGAAACCAGTCCAGGTATCAAATAGCTATTGCCCTTAAATGAAAGCTAGAGTGATGTACTACAATACGTGTAAGCCATTCCAAAACGAAAAAGACGCTGTGGTACTTTTTTTTCTTACATTAGAATTTTCGGAGTTCTCGATGTTGAAAAATAGACTTTGACCTTGTCTTTGTTAGCACATATTTCGGAAACCAGACAAGGTATCAAATAGCTATTGCCCTTAAATGAAAGATAGAGTGATGTACTACAATATGTGTAACGGATTGAATGAGCCTCGCCAACTTCTATGGGGTTTAACTGCAAAATGAAGTGTGAATTCGGAGTGGACTTTTTTTACTCATATCTTGAAAACCTGCAAAGCAATCCAATAATTTCCACTGGGTAATAATTTCATTTTGAATGCACTAAATAGCTACTATAATGAAATATCAAAATAAGAAAAAAATATTTTCGGACAAAAAACAAGAAAGGGGTTAGCCTTTCAAAAATTTCCGAAATTTAAAAAAAATAGATTTGTTTGTAAATTTGCTCATCGATAGATATTATAGAAGTGATACTGACGCTGTGGTACTTTTTTTTCTCCCATTAGAATTTTCGGAGTTATTGGACTTTTAAAAATCGTATACTTTGACCTTGTCTTTGTTTGCACATATTTCGGAAACCAGCCAAGGTATCAAAAAGCTATTGCCCTTAAATGAAAGCTAGAGTGATGTACTACAATATGTGTAACGGATTGAATGAGCCTCGCCAACTTCTATGGGGTTTAACTGCAAAATGAAGTGTGAATTCGGAGTGGACTTTTTTTACTCATATCTTGAAAACCTGCAAAGCAATCCAATAATTTCCACTGGGTAATAATTTCATTTTGAATGCACTAAATAGCTACTATAATGAAATATCAAAATAAGAAAAAAATATTTTCGGACAAAAAACAAGAAAGGGGTTAGCCTTTCAAAAATTTGCGAAATTTAAAAAAAATACATTTGTTTGTAAATTTGCTCATCGATAGATATTATAGAAGTGATACTGACGCTGTGGTACTTTTTTTCTCCCATTAGAATTTTCGGAGTTATTGGACTTTTAAAAATCGTATACTTTGACCTTGTCATTGTTTGCACATATTTCGGAAACCAGCCAAGGTATCAAATAGCTATTGCCCTTAAATGAAAGCTAGAGTGATGTACTACAATACGTGTAAGCCATTCCAATACGAAAAAGACGCTGTGGTACTTTTTTTCTTACATTAGAATTTTCGGTGTTACTCGATGTTTAAAAATAGACTTTGACCTTGTCTTTGTTTGCACATATTTCGGAAACCAGACAAGGTATCAAATAGCTATTGCCCTTAAATAAAAGCTAGAGTGATGTACTACAATACGTGTAAGCCATTCCAATACGAAAAAGACGCTGTGGTACTTTTTTTCTTACATTAGAATTTTCGGAGATACTCGATGTTTAAAAATAGACTTTGACCTTGTCTTTGTTTGCACATATTTCGGAAACCAGCCAAGGTATCAAATAGCTATTTCCCTTAAATGAAAGCTAGAGTGATGTAGTACAATAGATGTAACGGATTGAATGAGACTCGCCAACTTCTATGGGGTTTAACTGCAAAATGAAGTGTGAATTCGGAGTGGTCTTTTTTTTACTCATATCTTGAAAACCTGCTAAGCAATCCAATAATTTCCACTTGGTATTAATTTCATTTTGAATGCACTAAATAGCTACTATAATGAAATATCAAAATAAGAAAAAAAATATTTTCGGACAAAAAACAAGAAAGGGGTTAGCCTTTCAAAAATTTGCGAAATTTAAAAAAAATAGATTTGTTTGTAAATTTGCTCATCGATAGATATTATAGAAGTGATACTGACGCTGTGGTACTTTTTTTTCTCCCATTAGAATTTTCGGAGTTATTGGACTTTTAAAAATCGTATACTTTGACCTTGTCATTGTTTGCACATATTTCGGAAACCAGCCAAGGTATCAAATAGCTATTGCCCTTAAATGAAAGCTAGTGTGATGTACTACAATACGTGTAAGCCATTCCAATACGAAAAAGACGCTGTGGTACTTTTTTTCTTACATTAGAATTTTCGGAGTTACTCGATGTTTAAAAATAGACTTTGACCTTGTCTTTGTTTGCACATATTTCGGAAACCAGCCAAGGTATCAAATAGCTATTGCCCTTAAATGAAAGCTAGAGTGATGTAGTACAATAGATGTAACGGATTGAATGAGCCTCGCCAACTTCTATGGGGTTTAACTGCAAAATGAAGTGTGAATTCGGAGTGGACTATTTTTTACTCATATCTTGAAAACCTGCTAAGCAATCCAATAATTTCCACTTGGAATTAATTTCATTTTGAATGCACTAAATAGCTACTATAATGAAATATCAAAATAAGAAAAAAAATATTTTCGGACAAAAAACAAGAAAGGGGTTAGCCTTGCAAAAATTTGCGAAATTTAAAAAAAATAGATTTGTTTGTAAATTTGCTCATCGATAGATATTATAGAAGTGATACTGACTCTGTGGTACTTTTTTTTCTCCCATTAGAATTTTCGGAGTTATGGGACTTTTAAAAATCGTATACTTTGACCTTGTCTTTGTTTGCACATATTTCGGAAACCAGCCAAGGTATCAAATAGCTATTGCCCTTAAATGAAAGCTAGTGTGATGTACTACAATACGTGTAAGCCATTCCAATACGAAAAAGACGCTGTGGTACTTTTTTTCTTACATTAGAATTTTCGGAGTTACTCGATGTTGAAAAATAGACTTTGACCTTGTCTTTGTTAGCACATATTTCGGAAACCAGACAAGGTATCAAATAGCTATTGCCCTTAAATGAAAGATAGAGTGATGTACTACAATATGTGTAACGGATTGAATGAGACTCACCAACTTCTATGGGGTTTAACTGCAAAATGAAGTGTGAATTCGGAGTGGACTATTTTTTACTCATATCTTGAAAACCTGCTAAGCAATCCAATAATTTCCACTTGGAATTAATTTCATTTTGAATGCACTAAATAGCTACTATAATGAAATATCAAAATAAGAAAAAAAATATTTTCGGACAAAAAACAAGAAAGGGGGTAGCCTTTCAAAAATTTGCGAAATTTAAAAAAAATAGATTTGTTTGTAAATTTGCTCGTCGATAGACGTTGTAGTAGTGATACTGACGCTGTGGTACTTTTTTTTCTCACATTAGAATTTTCCGAGTTATTGGACTTTTAAAAATCGTATAATTTGACCTTGTCTTTGTTTGCACATATTTCGGAAACCAGTCCAGGTATCAAATAGCTATTGCCCTTAAATGAAAGCTGGCGTGATGTAGTACAATAGATGTAACGGATTGAATGAGCCTCGCCAACTTCTATGGGGTTTAACTGCAAAATGAAGTGTGAATTCGGAGTGGACTATTTTTTACTCATATCTTGAAAACCTGCTAAGCAATCCAATAATTTCCACTTGGAATTAATTTCATTTTGAATGCACTAAATAGCTACTATAATGAAATATCAAAATAAGAAAAAAAATATTTTCGGACAAAAAACAAGAAAGGGGTTAGCCTTTCAAAAATTTGCGAAATTTAAAAAAAAAAGATTTGTTTGTAGATTTGCTCATCGATAGATATTATAGAAGTGATACTGACGCTGTGGTACTTTTTTTTCTCCCATTAGAATTTTCGGAGTTATTGGACTTTTAAAAATCGTATACTTTGACCTTGTCATTGTTTGCACATATTTCGGAAACCAGCCAAGGTATCAAATAGCTATTGCCCTTAAATGAAAGCTAGAGTGATGTACTACAATACGTGTAAGCCATTCCAATACGAAAAAGACGCTGTGGTACTTTTTTTCTTACATTCGAATTTTCGGTGTTACTCGATGTTTAAAAATAGACTTTGACCTTGTCTTTGTTTGCACATATTTCGGAAACCAGCCAAGGTATCAAATAGCTATTGCCCTTAAATGAAAGCTAGAGTGATGTACTACAATACGTGTAAGCCATTCCAATACGAAAAAGACGCTGTGGTACTTTTTTTCTTACATTAGAATTTTCGGTGTTACTCGATGTTTAAAAATAGACTTTGACCTTGTCTTTGTTTGCACATATTTCGGAAACCAGACAAGGTATCAAATAGCTATTGCCCTTAAATAAAAGCTAGAGTGATGTACTACAATACGTGTAAGCCATTCCAATACGAAAAAGACGCTGTGGTACTTTTTTTCTTACATTAGAATTTTCGGAGATACTCGATGTTTAAAAATAGACTTTGACCTTGTCTTTGTTTGCACATATTTCGGAAACCAGCCAAGGTATCAAATAGCTATTGCCCTTAAATGAAAGCTAGAGTGATGTAGTACAATAGATGTAACGGATTGAATGAGCCTCGCCAACTTCTATGGGGTTTAACTGCAAAATGAAGTGTGAATTCGGAGTGGACTTTTTTTACTCATATCTTGAAAACCGGCAAAGCAATCCAATAATTTCCACTGGGTAATAATTTCATTTTGAATGCACTAAATAGCTACTATAATGAAATATCAAAATAAGAAAAAAATATTTTCGGACAAAAAACAAGAAAGGGGTTAGCCTTTCAAAAATTTGCGAAATTTAAAAAAAATAGATTTGTTTGTAAATTTGCTCATCGATAGATATTATAGAAGTGATACTGACGCTGTGGTACTTTTTTTTCTCCCATTAGAATTTTCGGAGTTATTGGACTTTTAAAAATCGTATACTTTGACCTTGTCATTGTTTGCACATATTTCGGAAACCAGCCAAGGTATCAAATAGCTATTGCCCTTAAATGAAAGCTAGAGTGATGTACTACAATACGTGTAAGCCATTCCAATACGAAAAAGACGCTGTGGTACTTTTTTTCTTACATTCGAATTTTCGGTGTTACTCGATGTTTAAAAATAGACTTTGACCTTGTCTTTGTTTGCACATATTTCGGAAACCAGCCAAGGTATCAAATAGCTATTGCCCTTAAATGAAAGCTAGAGTGATGTACTACAATACGTGTAAGCCATTCCAATACGAAAAAGACGCTGTGGTACTTTTTTTCTTACATTAGAATTTTCGGAGATACTCGATGTTTAAAAATAGACTTTGACCTTGTCTTTGTTTGCACATATTTCGGAAACCAGCCAAGGTATCAAATAGCTATTGCCCTTAAATAAAAGCTAGTGTGATGTACTACAATACGTGTAAGCCATTCCAATACGAAAAAGACGCTGTGGTACTTTTTTTCTTACATTAGAATTTTCGGAGTTACTCGATGTTGAAAAATAGACTTTGACCTTGTCTTTGTTAGCACATATTTCGGAAACCAGACAAGGTATCAAATAGCTATTGCCCTTAAATGAAAGATAGAGTGATGTACTACAATATGTGTAACGGATTGAATGAGCCTCGCCAACTTCTATGGGGTTTAACTGCAAAATGAAGTGTGAATTCGGAGTGGACTTTTTTTACTCATATCTTGAAAACCGGCAAAGCAATCCAATAATTTCCACTGGGTAATAATTTCATTTTGAATGCACTAAATAGCTACTATAATGAAATATCAAAATAAGAAAAAAATATTTTCGGACAAAAAACAAGAAAGGGGTTAGCCTTTCAAAAATTTGCGAAATTTAAAAAAAATAGATTTGTTTGTAAATTTGCTCATCGATAGATATTATAGAAGTGATACTGACGCTGTGGTACTTTTTTTTCTCCCATTAGAATTTTCGGAGTTATTGGACTTTTAAAAATCGTATACTTTGACCTTGTCATTGTTTGCACATATTTCGGAAACCAGCCAAGGTATCAAATAGCTATTGCCCTTAAATGAAAGCTAGAGTGATGTAGTACAATAGATGTAACGGATTGAATGAGCCTCGCCAACTTCTATGGGGTTTAACTGCAAAATGAAGTGTGAATTCGGAGTGGACTATTTTTTACTCATATCTTGAAAACCTGCTAAGCAATCCAATAATTTCCACTTGGAATTAATTTCATTTTGAATGCACTAAATAGCTACTATAATGAAATATCAAAATAAGAAAAAAAATATTTTCGGACAAAAAACAAGAAAGGGGGTAGCCTTTCAAAAATTTGCGAAATTTAAAAAAAATAGATTTGTTTGTAAATTTGCTCGTCGATAGACGTTGTAGTAGTGATACTGACGCTGTGGTACTTTTTTTTCTCACATTAGAATTTTCCGAGTTATTGGACTTTTAAAAATCGTATAATTTGACCTTGTCTTTGTTTGCACATATTTCGGAAACCAGTCCAGGTATCAAATAGCTATTGCCCTTAAATGAAAGCTAGAGTGATGTAGTACAATAGATGTAACGGATTGAATGAGACTCGCCAACTTCTATGGGGTTTAACTGCAAAATGAAGTGTGAATTCGGAGTGGACTTTTTTTTACTCATATCTTGAAAACCTGCTAAGCAATCCAATAATTTCCACTTGGTATTAATTTCATTTTGAATGCACTAAATAGCTACTATAATGAAATATCAAAATAAGAAAAAAAATATTTTCGGACAAAAAACAAGAAAGGGGGTAGCCTTTCAAAAATTTGCGAAATTTAAAAAAAATAGATTTGTTTGTAAATTTGCTCGTCGATAGACGTTGTAGTAGTGATACTGACGCTGTGGTACTTTTTTTTCTCACATTAGAATTTTCCGAGTTATTGGACTTTTAAAAATCGTATACTTTGACCTTGTCTTTGTTTGCACATATTTCGGAAACCAGTCCAGGTATCAAATAGCTATTGCCCTTAAATGAAAGCTGGCGTGATGTAGTACAATAGATGTAACGGATTGAATGAGCCTCGCCAACTTCTATGGGGTTTAACTGCAAAATGAAGTGTGAATTCGGAGTGGACTATTTTTTACTCATATCTTGAAAACCTGCTAAGCAATCCAATAATTTCCACTTGGAATTAATTTCATTTTGAATGCACTAAATAGCTACTATAATGAAATATCAAAATAAGAAAAAAAATATTTTCGGACAAAAAACAAGAAAGGGGTTAGCCTTTCAAAAATTTGCGAAATTTAAAAAAAAAAGATTTGTTTGTAAATTTGCTCATCGATAGATATTATAGAAGTGATACTGACGCTGTGGTACTTTTTTTTCTCCCATTAGAATTTTCGGAGTTATTGGACTTTTAAAAATCGTATACTTTGACCTTGTCATTGTTTGCACATATTTCGGAAACCAGCCAAGGTATCAAATAGCTATTGCCCTTAAATGAAAGCTAGAGTGATGTACTACAATACGTGTAAGCCATTCCAATACGAAAAAGACGCTGTGGTACTTTTTTTCTTACATTCGAATTTTCGGTGTTACTCGATGTTTAAAAATAGACTTTGACCTTGTCTTTGTTTGCACATATTTCGGAAACCAGCCAAGGTATCAAATAGCTATTGCCCTTAAATGAAAGCTAGAGTGATGTAGTACAATAGATGTAACGGATTGAATGAGCCTCGCCAACTTCTATGGGGTTTAACTGCAAAATGAAGTGTGAATTCGGAGTGGACTATTTTTTACTCATATCTTGAAAACCTGCTAAGCAATCCAATAATTTCCACTTGGAATTAATTTCATTTTGAATGCACTAAATAGCTACTATAATGAAATATCAAAATAAGAAAAAAAATATTTTCGGACAAAAAACAAGAAAGGGGTTAGCCTTTCAAAAATTTGCGAAATTTAAAAAAAATAGATTTGTTTGTAAATTTGCTCATCGATAGATATTATAGAAGTGATACTGACGCTGTGGTACTTTTTTTTCTCCCATTAGAATTTTCGGAGTTATTGGACTTTTAAAAATCGTATACTTTGACCATGTCTTTGTTTGCACATATTTCGGAAACCAGCCAAGGTATCAAATAGCTATTGCCCTTAAATGAAAGCTAGTGTGATGTACTACAATACGTGTAAGCCATTCCAATACGAAAAAGACGCTGTGGTACTTTTTTTCTTACATTAGAATTTTCGGAGTTACTCGATGTTGAAAAATAGACTTTGACCTTGTCTTTGTTTGCACATATTTCGGAAACCAGCCAAGGTATCAAATAGCTATTTCCCTTAAATGAAAGCTAGCGTGATGTACTACAATACGTGTACGCCATTCCAATACGAAAAAAAAGCTGTGGTACTTTTTTTCTTACATTAGAATTTTCGGAGTTACTCGATGTTTAAAAATAGTCTTTGACCTTGTCTTTGTTTGCACATATTTCGGAAACCAGCCGAGGTATCAAATAGCTATTGCCCTTAAATGAAAGCTAGAGTGATGTACTACAATATGTATAACGGATTGAATGAGCCTCGCCAACTTCTATGGGGTTTAACTGCAAAATGAAGTGTGAATTCGGAGTGGACTTTTTTTTACTCATATCTTGAAAACCTGCTAAGCAATCCAATAATTTCCACTTGGTATTAATTTCATTTTGAATGCACTAAATAGCTACTATAATGAAATATCAAAATAAGAAAAAAATATTTTCGGACAAAAAACAAGAAAGGGGTTAGCCTTTCAAAAAGTTGCGAAATTTAAAAAAAATAGATTTGTTTGTAAATTTGCTCATCGATAGACGTTGTAGTAGTGATACTGACGCTGTGGTACTTTTTTTTCTTACATTAGAATTTTCGGAGTTACTCGATTTTTAAAAATAGACTTTGACCTTGTCTTTGTTTGCACATATTTCGGAAACCAGCCAAGGTATCAAATAGCTATTGCCCTTAAATGAAAGCTAGAGTCATGTAGTACAAGAGAAGTAACGGATTGAATCAGCCTCGCCAACTTCTATGGGGTTTAACTGCAAAATGAAGTGTGAATTCGGAGTGGACTTTTTTTAACTCATATCTTGAAAACCTGCTAAGCAATCCAATAATTTCCACTTGGTATTAATTTCATTTTGAATGCACTAAATAGCTACTATAATGAAATGTCAAAATAAGAAAAAAAATATTTTCGGACAAAAAACAAAAATTTGCGAAATTTAAAAAAATAGATTTGTTTGTAAATTTGCTCATCGATAGACGTTGTAGTAGTGATACTGACGCTGTGGTACTTTTTTTTCTCACATTAGAATTTTCCGAGTTATTGGACTTTTAAAAATCGTGTACTTTGACCTTGTCTGTGTTTGCACATATTTCGGAAACCAGCCAAGGTATCAAATAGCTATTGCCCTTAAATGAAAGCTAGAGTGATGTACTACAATACGTGTAAGCCATTCCAATACAAAAAAGACGCTGTGGTACTTTTTTTCTTACATTAGCATTTTCGGAGTTACTCGATGTTTAAAAATAGACTTTGACCTTGTCTGTGTTTGCACATATTTCGGAAACCAGCCAAGGTATCAAATAGCTATTGCCCTTAAATGAAAGCTAGAGTGATGTACTACAATATGTGTAAGCCATTCCAATACGAAAAAGACGGTGTGGTACTTTTTTTCTTACATTAGCATTTTCGGAGTTACTCGATGTTTAAAAATAGACTTTGACCTTGTCTTTGTTTGCACATATTTCGGAAACCAGCCAAACTATCAAATAGCTATTGCCCTTAAATGAAAGCTAGAGTGATGTACTACAATACGTGTAAGCCATTCCAATACAAAAAAGACGCTGTGGTACTTTTTTTCTTACATTAGCATTTTCGGAGTTACTCGATGTTTAAAAATAGACTTTGACCTTGTCTGTGTTTGCACATATTTCGGAAACCAGCCAAGGTATCAAATAGCTATTGCCCTTAAATGAAAGCTAGAGTGATGTACTACAATATGTGTAAGCCATTCCAATACGAAAAAGACGGTGTGGTACTTTTTTTCTTACATTAGCATTTTCGGAGTTACTCGATGTTTAAAAATAGACTTTGACCTTGTCTTTGTTTGCACATATTTCGGAAACCAGCCAAACTATCAAATAGCTATTGCCCTTAAATGAAAGCTAGAGTGATGTACTACAATACGTGTAAGCCATTCCAATACAAAAAAGACGCTGTGGTACTTTTTTTCTTACATTAGCATTTTCGGAGTTACTCGATGTTTAAAAATAGACTTTGACCTTGTCTGTGTTTGCACATATTTCGGAAACCAGCAAAGGTATCAAATAGCTATTGCCCTTAAATGAAAGCTAGAGTGATGTACTACAATATGTGTAAGCCATTCCAATACGAAAAAGACGCTGTGGTACTTTTTTTCTTACATTAGCATTTTCGGAGTTAATCGATGTTTAAAAATAGACTTTGACCTTGTCTTTGTTTGCACATATTTCGGAAACCAGCCAAACTATCAAATAGCTATTGCCCTTAAATGAAAGCTAGAGTGATGTACTACAATACGTGTAAGCCATTCCAATACAAAAAAGACGCTGTGGTACTTTTTTTCTTACATTAGCATTTTCGGAGTTACTCGATGTTTAAAAATAGACTTTGACCTTGTCTTTGTTTGCACATATTTCGGAAACCAGCCAAACTATCAAATAGCTATTGCCCTTAAATGAAAGCTAGAGTGATGTACTACAATATGTGTAAGCCATTCCAATACGAAAAAGACGCTGTGGTACTTTTTTTCTTACATTAGCATTTTCGGAGTTACTCGATGTTTAAAAATAGACTTTGACCTTGTCTTTGTTTGCACATATTTCGGAAACCAGCCAAACTATCAAATAGCTATTGCCCTTAAATGAAAGCTAGAGTGATGTACTACAATATGTGTAACGGATTGAATGAGCCTCGCCAACTTCTATGGGATTTAACTGCAAAGTGAAATGTGAATTCGGAGTGGATTTTTTTTTACTCATATCTTGAAAACCTGCTAAGCAATCCAAAAATTTCCACTTGGTATTAATTTAATTTTGAATGCACTAAATAGCTACTATAATGAAATATCAAAATAAGAAAAAAAATATTTTCGGACAAAAAACAAGAAAGGGGTTAGCCTTTCAAAAATTTGCGAAATTTAAAAAAAATAGATTTGTTTGTAAATTTGCTCATCGATAGATATTATAGAAGTGATACTGACGCTGTGGTACTTTTTTTTCTCCCATTAGAATTTTCCGAGTTATTGGACTTTTAAAAATCGTATACTTTGACCTTGTCTGTGTTTGCACATATTTCGGAAACCAGCCAATGTATCAAATAGCTATTGCCTTTAAATGAAAGCTAGAGTGATGTACTACAATACGTGTAAGCCATTCCAATTCGAAAAAGACGCTGTTGTACTTTTTTCTTACATTAGAATTTTCGGAGTTACTCGTTGTTTAAAAATAGACTTTGACCTTGTCTGTGTTTGCACATATTTCGGAAACCAGCCAAGGTATCAAATAGCTATTGCCCTTAAATGAAAGCTAGAGTGATGTACTGCAATACGTGTAAGCCATTCCAATACGAAAAACACGCTGTGGTACTTTTTTTCTTACATTAGAATTTTTGGAGTTACTCGATGTTTAAAAATGGACTTTGACCTTGTCTTTGTTTGCACATATTTCGGAAACCAGCCAAGGTATCAAATAGCTATTGCCTTTAAATGAAAGCTAGAGTGATGTACTGCAATACGTGTAAGCCATTCCAATACGAAAAAGACGCTGTGGTACTTTTTTTCTTACATTAGCATTTTCGGAGTTACTCGATGTTTAAAAATAGACTTTGACCTTGTCTTTGTTTGCACATATTTCGGAAACCAGCCCAGGTATCAAATAGCTATTGCCCTTAAATGAAAGCTAGAGTGATGAAGTACAATAGATGTAACGGATTGAATGAGCCTCGCCAACTTCTATGGGATTTAACTGCAAAATGAAGTGTGAATTCGGAGTTGATTTTTTTTTACTCATATCTTGAAAACCTGCTAAGCAATCCAAAAATTTCCACTTGGTATTAATTTAATTTTGAATGCACTAAATAGCTACTATAATGAAATATCAAAATAAGAAAAAAAATATTTTCGGACAAAAAACAAGAAAGGGGTTAGCCTTTCAAAAATTTGCGAAATTTAAAAAAAATAGATTTGTTTGTAAATTTGCTCATCGATAGATATTATAGAAGTGATACTGACGCTGTGGTACTTTTTTTTCTCCCATTAGAATTTTCGGAGTTATTGGACTTTTAAAAATCGTATACTTTGACCTTGTCATTGTTTGCACATATTTCGGAAACCAGCCAAGGTATCAAATAGCTATTGCCCTTAAATGAAAGCTAGTGTGATGTACTACAATACGTGTAAGCCATTCCAATACGAAAAAGACGCTGTGGTACTTTTTTTCTTACATTAGAATTTTCGGAGTTACTCGATGTTGAAAAATAGACTTTGACCTTGTCTTTGTTAGCACATATTTCGGAAACCAGACAAGGTATCAAATAGCTATTGCCCTTAAATGAAAGATAGAGTGATGTACTACAATATGTGTAACGGATTGAATGAGCCTCGCCAACTTCTATGGGGTTTAACTGCAAAATGAAGTGTGAATTCGGAGTGGACTTTTTTTACTCATATCTTGAAAACCGGCAAAGCAATCCAATAATTTCCACTGGGTAATAATTTCATTTTGAATGCACTAAATAGCTACTATAATGAAATATCAAAATAAGAAAAAAATATTTTCGGACAAAAAACAAGAAAGGGGTTAGCCTTTCAAAAATTTGCGAAATTTAAAAAAAATAGATTTGTTTGTAAATTTGCTCATCGATAGATATTATAGAAGTGATACTGACGCTGTGGTACTTTTTTTTCTCCCATTAGAATTTTCGGAGTTATTGGACTTTTAAAAATCGTATACTTTGACCTTGTCTTTGTTTGCACATATTTCGGAAACCAGTCAAGGTATCAAATAGCTATTGCCCTTAAATGAAAGCTAGAGTGATGTACTACAATATGTGTAACGGATTGAATGAGCCTCGCCAACTTCTATGGGGTTTAACTGCAAAATGAAGTGTGAATTCGGAGTGGACTTTTTTTACTCATATCTTGAAAACCTGCAAAGCAATCCAATAATTTCCACTGGGTAATAATTTCATTTTGAATGCACTAAATAGCTACTATAATGAAATATCAAAATAAGAAAAAAATATTTTCGGACAAAAAACAAGAAAGGGGTTAGCCTTTCAAAAATTTGCGAAATTTAAAAAAAATAGATTTGTTTGTAAATTTGCTCATCGATAGATATTATAGAAGTGATACTGACGCTGTGGTACTTTTTTTTCTCACATTAGAATTTTCCGAGTTATTGGACTTTTAAAAATCGTATACTTTGACCTTGTCTGTGTTTGCACATATTTCGGAAACCAGCCAATGTATCAAATAGCTATTGCCTTTAAATGAAAGCTAGAGTGATGTACTACAATATGTGTAACGGATTGAATGAGCCTCGCCAACTTCTATGGGATTTAACTGCAAAATGAAGTGTGAATTCGGAGTGGATTTTTTTTTACTCATATCTTGAAAACCTGCTAAGCAATCCAATAATTTCCACTTGGTATTAATTTCATTTTGAATGCACTAAATAGCTACTATAATGAAATTTCAAAATAAGAAAAAAAATATTTTCGGACAAAAAACAAGAAAGGGGTTAGCCTTTCAAAAATTTGCGAAATTTAAAAAAAATAGATTTGTTTGTAAATTTGCTCATCGATAGACGTTGTAGTAGTGATACTGATGCTGTGGTACTTTTTTTTCTCACATTAGAATTTTCCGAGTTATTGGACTTTTAAAAATCGTATACTTTGACCTTGTCTGTGTTTGCACATATTTCGGAAACCAGCCAATGTATCAAATAGCTATTGCCTTTAAATGAAAGCTAGAGTGATGTACTACAATACGTGTAAGCCATTCCAATACGAAAAAGACGCTGTGGTACTTTTTTCTTACATTAGAATTTTCGGAGTTACTCGATGTTTAAAAATAGACTTTGACCTTGTCATTGTTTGCACATATTTCGGAAACCAGTCAAGGTATCAAATAGCTATTGCCCTTAAATGAAAGCTAGAGTGATGTACTACAATATGTGTAACGGATTGAATGAGCCTCGCCAACTTCTATGGGGTTTAACTGCAAAATGAAGTGTGAATTCGGAGTGGACTTTTTTTACTCATATCTTGAAAACCTGCAAAGCAATCCAATAATTTCCACTGGGTAATAATTTCATTTTGAATGCACTAAATAGCTACTATAATGAAATATCAAAATAAGAAAAAAATATTTTCGGACAAAAAACAAGAAAGGGGTTAGCCTTTCAAAAATTTGCGAAATTTAAAAAAAATAGATTTGTTTGTAAATTTGCTCATCGATAGATATTATAGAAGTGATACTGACGCTGTGGTACTTTTTTTTCTCACATTAGAATTTTCCGAGTTATTGGACTTTTAAAAATCGTGTACTTTGACCTTGTCTGTGTTTGCACATATTTCGGAAACCAGCCCAGGTATCAAATAGCTATTGCCCTTAAATGAAAGCTAGAGTGATGTACTACAATATGTGTAACGGATTGAATGAGCCTCGCCAACTTCTATGGGATTTAACTGCAAAATGAAGTGTGAATTCGGAGTGGATTTTTTTTTACTCATATCTTGAAAACCTGCTAAGCAATCCAATAATTTCCACTTTGTATTAATTTCATTTTGAATGCACTAAATAGCTACTATAATGAAATTTCAAAATAAGAAAAAAAATATTTTCGGACAAAAAACAAGAAAGGGGTTAGCCTTTCAAAAATTTGCGAAATTTAAAAAAAATAGATTTGTTTGTAAATTTGCTCATCGATAGACGTTGTAGTAGTGATACTGATGCTGTGGTACTTTTTTTTCTCACATTAGAATTTTCCGAGTTATTGGACTTTTAAAAATCGTATACTTTGACCTTGTCTGTGTTTGCACATATTTCGGAAACCAGCCAATGTATCAAATAGCTATTGCCTTTAAATGAAAGCTAGAGTGATGTACTACAATACGTGTAAGCCATTCCAATACGAAAAAGACGCTGTGGTACTTTTTTCTTACATTAGAATTTTCGGAGTTACTCGTTGTTTAAAAATAGACTTTGACCTTGTCTTTGTTTGCACATATTTCGGAAACCAGCCAAGGTATCAAATAGCTATTGCCCTTAAATGAAAGCTAGAGTGATATACTACAATACGTTTAAGCCATTCCAATACGAAAAAGACGCTGTGGTACTTTTTTTTTTCTTACATTAGAATTTTCGGAGTTCTCGATGTTTAAAAATAGACTTTGACCTTGTCTGTGTTTGCACATATTTCGGAAACCAGCCAAGGTATCAAAAAGCTATTGCCCTTAAATGAAAGCTAGAGTGATGTACTACAATACGTTTAAGCCATTCCAATACGAAAAAGACGCTGTGGTACTTTTTTTTTTCTTACATTAGAATTTTCGGAGTTCTCGTTGTTTAAAAATAGACTTTGACCTTGTCATTGTTTGCACATATTTCGGAAACCAGCCAAGGTATCAAATAGCTATTGCCCTTAAATGAAAGCTAGTGTGATGTACTACAATATGTGTAACGGATTGAATGAGCCTCGCCAACTTCTATGGGGTTTAACTGCAAAATGAAGTGTGAATTCGGAGTGGACTATTTTTTACTCATATCTTGAAAACCTGCTAAGCAATCCAATAATTTCCACTTGGTATTAATTTCATTTTGAATGCACTAAATAGCTACTATAATGAAATATCAAAATAAGAAAAAAAATATTTTCGGACAAAAAACAAGAAAGGGGTTAGCCTTTCAAAAATTTGCGAAATTTAAAAAAAATAGATTTGTTTGTAAATTTGCTCGTCGATAGACGTTGTAGTAGTGATACTGACGCTGTGGTACTTTTTTTTCTCACATTAGAATTTTCCGAGTTATTGGACTTTTAAAAATCGTATACTTTGACCTTGTCTTTGTTTGCACATATTTCGGAAACCAGTCCAGGTATCAAATAGCTATTGCCCTTAAATGAAAGCTAGAGTGATGTACTACAATACGTGTAAGCCCTTCCAAAACGAAAAAGACGCTGTGGTACTTTTTTTTCTTACATTAGAATTTTCGGAGTTCTCGATGTTTAAAAATAGACTTTGACCTTGTCTGTGTTTGCACATATTTCGGAAACCAGCCAAGGTATCAAAAAGCTATTGCCTTTAAATGAAAGCTAGAGTGATGTACTACAATATGTGTAACGGATTGAATGAGCCTCGCCAACTTCTATGGTATTTAACTGCAAAATGAAGTGTGAATTCGGAGTGGATTTTTTTTTACTCATATCTTGAAAACCTGCTAAGCAATCCAATAATTTCCACTTGGTATTAATTTCATTTTGAATGCACTAAATAGCTACTATAATGAAATTTCAAAATAAGAAAAAAAATATTTTCCGACAAAAAACAAGAAAGGGGTTAGCCTTTCAAAAATTTGCGAAATTTAAAAAAAATAGATTTGTTTGTAAATTTGCTCATCGATAGACGTTGTAGTAGTGATACTGATGCTGTGGTACTTTTTTCTTACATTAGAATTTTCGGAGTTACTCGTTGTTTAAAAATAGACTTTGACCTTGTCTGTGTTTGCACATATTTCGGAAACCAGTCAAGGTATCAAATAGCTATTGCCCTTAAATGAAAGCTAGAGTGATGTACTACAATACGTGTAAGCCATTCCAATACGAAAAACACGCTGTGGTATTTTTTTTCTTACATTAGAATTTTCGGAGTTACTCGATGTTTAAAAATAGACTTTGACCTTGTCTTTGTTTGCACATATTTCGGAAACCAGTCAAGGTATCAAATAGCTATTGCCCTTAAATGAAAGCTAGAGTGATGTACTACAATACGTGTAAGCCATTCCAATACGAAAAACACGCTGTGGTACTTTTTTCTTACATTAGAATTTTCGGAGTTACTCGTTGTTTAAAAATAGACTTTGACCTTGTCTGTGTTTGCACATATTTCGGAAACCAGCCAAGGTATCAATGAGCTATTGCCCTTAAAAGAAAGCTAGAGTGATGTACTACAATACGTGTAAGCCATTCCAATACGAAAAACACGCTGTGGTACTTTTTTCTTACATTAGAATTTTCGGAGTTACTCGTTGTTTAAAAATAGACTTTGACCTTGTCTGTGTTTGCACATATTTCGGAAACCAGTCAAGGTATCAAATAGCTATTGCCCTTAAATGAAAGCTAGAGTGATGTACTACAATACGTGTAAGCTATTCCAATACGAAAAACACGCTGTGGTATTTTTTTTCTTACATTAGAATTTTCGGAGTTACTCGATGTTTAAAAATAGACTTTGACCTTGTCTTTGTTTGCACATATTTCGGAAACCAGCCAAGGTATCAAATAGCTATTGCCTTTAAATGATAGCTAGAGTGATGTACTACAATATGTGTAACGGATTGAATGAGCCTCGCCAACTTCTATGGGATTTAACTGCAAAATGAAGAGTGAATTCGGAGTGGACTTTTTTTTACTCATATCTTGAAAACCTGCTAAGCAATTCAATAATTTCCACTTGGTATTAATTTCATTTTGAATGCACTAAATAGCTACTATAATGAAATTTCAAAATAAGAAAAAAAATATTTTCCGACAAAAAACAAGAAAGGGGTTAGCCTTTCAAAAATTTGCGAAATTTAAAAAAAATAGATTTGTTTGTAAATTTGCTCATCGATAGACGTTGTAGTAGTGATACTGATGCTGTGGTACTTTTTTTTCTCACATTAGAATTTTCCGAGTTATTGGACTTTTAAAAATCGTATACTTTGACCTTGTCTTTGTTTGCACATATTTCGGAAACCAGTCAAGGTATCAAATAGCTATTGCCCTTAAATGAAAGCTAGAGTGATGTACTACAATACGTGTAAGCCATTCCAATACGAAAAAGACGCTGTGGTACTTTTTTCTTACATTAGAATTTTCGGAGTTACTCGTTGTTTAAAAATAGACTTTGACCTTGTCTTTGTTTGCACATATTTCGGAAACCAGCCAAGGTATCAAATAGCTATTGCCCTTAAATGAAAGCTAGAGTGATATACTACAATACGCTTAAGCCATTCCAATACGAAAAAGACGCTGTGGTACTTTTTTTTTTCTTACATTAGAATTTTCGGAGTTCTCGATGTTTAAAAATAGACTTTGACCTTGTCTGTGTTTGCACATATTTCGGAAACCAGCCAAGGTATCAAAAAGCTATTGCCCTTAAATGAAAGCTAGAGTGATGTACTACAATACTTTTAAGCCATTCCAATACGAAAAAGACGCTGTGGTACTTTTTTTTTTCTTACATTAGAATTTTCGGTGTTCTCGTTGTTTAAAAATAGACTTTGACCTTGTCATTGTTTGCACATATTTCGGAAACCAGCCAAGGTATCAAATAGCTATTGCCCTTAAATGAAAGCTAGTGTGATGTACTACAATACGTGTAAGCCATTCCAATACGAAAAAGACGCTGTGGTACTTTTTTTCTTACATTAGAATTTTCGGAGTTACTCGATGTTGAAAAATAGACTTTGACCTTGTCTTTGTTAGCACATATTTCGGAAACCAGACAAGGTATCAAATAGCTATTGCCCTTAAATGAAAGATAGAGTGATGTACTACAATATGTGTAACGGATTGAATGAGCCTCGCCAACTTCTATGGGGTTTAACTGCAAAATGAAGTGTGAATTCGGAGTGGACTTTTTTTACTCATATCTTGAAAACCTGCAAAGCAATCCAATAATTTCCACTGGGTAATAATTTCATTTTGAATGCACTAAATAGCTACTATAATGAAATATCAAAATAAGAAAAAAATATTTTCGGACAAAAAACAAGAAAGGGGTTAGCCTTTCAAAAATTTGCGAAATTTAAAAAAAATAGATTTGTTTGTAAATTTGCTCATCGATAGACGTTGTAGTAGTGATACTGATGCTGTGGTACTTTTTTTTCTCACATTAGAATTTTCCGAGTTATTGGACTTTTAAAAATCGTATACTTTGACCTTGTCTGTGTTTGCACATATTTCGGAAACCAGTCAAGGTATCAAATAGCTATTGCCCTTAAATGAAAGCTAGAGTGATGTACTACAATACGTGTAAGCTATTCCAATACGAAAAACACGCTGTGGTATTTTTTTTCTTACATTAGAATTTTCGGAGTTACTCGATGTTTAAAAATAGACTTTGACCTTGTCTTTGTTTGCACATATTTCGGAAACCAGTCAAGGTATCAAATAGCTATTGCCCTTAAATGAAAGCTAGAGTGATGTACTACAATACGTGTAAGCCATTCCAATACGAAAAACACGCTGTGGTACTTTTTTCTTACATTAGAATTTTCGGAGTTACTCGTTGTTTAAAAATAGACTTTGACCTTGTCTGTGTTTGCACATATTTCGGAAACCAGCCAAGGTATCAATGAGCTATTGCCCTTAAAAGAAAGCTAGAGTGATGTACTACAATACGTGTAAGCCATTCCAATACGAAAAACACGCTGTGGTACTTTTTTCTTACATTAGAATTTTCGGAGTTACTCGTTGTTTAAAAATAGACTTTGACCTTGTCTGTGTTTGCACATATTTCGGAAACCAGTCAAGGTATCAAATAGCTATTGCCCTTAAATGAAAGCTAGAGTGATGTACTACAATACGTGTAAGCTATTCCAATACGAAAAACACGCTGTGGTATTTTTTTTCTTACATTAGAATTTTCGGAGTTACTCGATGTTTAAAAATAGACTTTGACCTTGTCTTTGTTTGCAC